>CM024515.1:8485015-10885015 GCA_014182375.1 Eucalyptus virginea | reverse complement strand
ACAAAGCATATATGACATCATTTCCACACAAGCTAGCTTCTATATTTCCTAAACCACAAGAAAATACAAGCTACAAATGAATAAACTATGCATTAAACCCCAAAAAAATATGCGTACATAGGGTTTCCTACGCATTTTCATACATTTATAAAATTCAAAAGTATAAAATAATTATACCACAGTGTAGAAAACATTCATACGAACCAAACGCCGCTGACCACGCTCCAATCAGACCTCACACGCACCCACACACGCCGCCTAAGTGCGCGGTCGTGTGGCGCACGCGCTAGCAAGCCAAATGGCTCTAGCCAGTCCAACCGGTCTGAAAGGTTTGACTGCCGGACCCGTTGACCGGTCCGACCCGTTGACCGGTCAACGGTCGGGTCGGGTCAACCTCGGGTTAGATCTCGGGTCGAGTCGGGTCACGGGTCGGTTGCTGGCCGGCCAACTCGCCGGCGGTGACGTCATCGATGACATCATCCTAACGGTTACCGACCATTAGGTGACGTCACGATGACGTCATCACGCGCCGGTTCGCCGACCAGCGTGTGTCGCGCACGTGCTGGCGTTCCCAGCGCTTTAGGCGCGTGGCGCCCATGCACAGCGGCTTCTGGCCACGTGTGTAGGCGCGTCCGACATCCTCTAACAACGCTCGACCCATCGACGGACTCGTCTCGACAAGTACTTTCACCATGTATATTTAAAAATTGATTTTGGCCGAAAAATATTTCGAGAAAAGGCCAAAACCTCACGGATGCACATGACCCCAAACCCGTTCTTCGCTTTGATTCGATTTTGAGTTTTCATATTGCAATTCCGACCATTAGACATCCAAACAGTATGGATTCATACTCTTGATCTTAATATCAAAAGGTAAACGAGAAAATTCAATGAAAAACAAGGCAGAAATCGCGACCGGACTCTGATACCAATGTTGAAATTCAAGTCGGCGGAAGATGACTTATCCAATTCCGATGCGCAAACAGCAATTAACCCCGAAACGAACGTTGAATTGTGGACGAATCACGAGCGAAATTACTCCACGTTGGTCTGGATGCGATCATGAGGAAAGCATCCGATTTCCACGGCGTAAATGTAAACTATGTTTTCGTAAAGATGAAAATGGAATGCCTTGATTGAAAGGGGATAGAAAGGAGCGTACGTTCTCTCTAAACGTACTTTCTGCCAACAACCATCAACGGTTGTCTTCTAAGAGGTTTTTATACTTCTCATTTCATACCCTTTCAATAATGTCTCGCAACCCATCATGGATGTACCTTTTTAATTACAACATAAACATTTCCATAAATCAGTCACAAAGCAATTTCATATATATTTTTCCACAAACTTTGTATAACATGCTTTTCAAACATTTATAAATAACCAAAGAGTGGCAATTGCTCGATCCAGCTTTTATGTAATAAAAATGCTTCTCAATTCAATATATATATACTTCAAGACATGGTTTTACAAAACCAAAGAAGATATAGTACCACTCACCTCGTTGTCTACGACCAAACGACAAACGATACTCGTATTGTCGAACTCACGACCCTATCAAATAACCAATGAATAATGTTAAAATTAAAAAAAAAAAAAATTTATCACGAAACGACTAAACTACGCCTTAACTCTGACAAAAGGACTCCTACGAGCTAACAAATCGCATAACCAAAGCGATTGTTCAAGCCGTTCACAACACAAAGTTTAAGCGCAAAACTTGATCGCACCTTAACTTTCTCCCCCAATCCAAACATACTTATAGTTCATAGAAAGCCTTTCAAACATACTACAAGAATCCCAACTTGGCCACCCCAAAATCAAGCCGAAAAATGACAAAATATGGGCCCAAAGCTCCTGGACGCATACTATTCATTGCGCGTGGGAAACTTTGAAATTTTATTTCAAACAAACCATAATCTCAAATCACGATTTGTAAAATCTTATGACTCCACAACACCATAAACTATGATTTCTATAAAAATACACTACTCAACGACTCCAAAATCAGACTTCGCCGCTCGATTTTACCAAAATTTCGAATTTCAAACCCTAACTCCAAAACTACTCCGATTGGAAGAACGAAGGTGTGATCACTTACCGGGCGTTGTAAATAAGCTTGGTGAGTTGCCCATGGCATGAACACACAAAGCCCTTGTTTCTTCTTTTTCTTCTTCTTCTTCTTCTTCTTCTTCTTCTTTCCTCTTTTCTTTTGCTACCCAAATGTGGGCCTTCTTTTCCTTTTTATCTCTTCCCCTTTTTGTTTTCTTTTTATTTTTTTATTTAAAGTGGGTCCCACCACCTTTCTTTGACCTAGTAAAAAAATCTCAAATATTACATTCTACCCTCCTTAAAAGAAATTTCATTCTCGAAATTTGAATAAATCTTAAGTTGTCTCAATCATCAAACAAATGTGGGTATTTGCGCCTCGCCTTTCCTCGAGCTCTCAAGTTCCATTGCCAACCCATGGATCGATTTTCCCATCTTGACAATAGAAAATATGTGCACGTGTTGAAAGAATGCTAATCATGATAGCTTCGTCTAGTCTAACACCTCTACTTGTTGTTCCTTTATAACATAACCAAGGCCTTGTCATATGTCCCATTCTATTCGTAACAAGAAATTGATACACTCCATAACACTATATCGTTTTCCTCCTTTTCGGCTATAGGGAGTTCGGTCACAACTGTTTTAATTGTCGTCAATAAGGATGACCCACTGACAGCATCAACCAAAGCAGTCCTAATAACTTTCAATGGATCAATAATTCCAAATTCCACCATAACAATAGTCACATTTTGCTGCAACAAAACTTTGCTCAATTACCGCATTACGACCCTTCAAGCCCATAGTGACCTCTCTCTCCAAGGTTTTGTCATTGGATCCTCCCATATATTCTCAATAATCACAATGACTATTGACGTGTAGTACATGTACATCTTCATACTAGATTTCCTTTTCACACGAGAGAAATCTTTCTTGCACGGCTAAAAAAGAATCAGTTCTCAAAGACTCCATATGTGTCATTTGTCTTCCTATTCAATGAGCAGATACTATTGTCATCCTCGATTGTCATCTGATAGAATTTTCATCTAAACCATACCCCACATGGCTAGCGTATGATTAATTACATTGATTGTGCATTTGAGAAAGCAGTCCTTAATGCTCATAAGTTACACTTAGGTTTCCATTACTTATAATTTCTTGCAAGCCATGACCCAACTCCCTTGTGAGCTACTATGGACTAGCAAGATGTAAATTGACCTTTCCTCCTTTATAATTGATCTTGTTGCAGCTAACAAATAGATATCATAACCGCCATCTGTTCTTTGTATTTTCTTCTCTCCTTTCTTCTTCCCTCAATGCCTTCATAGCTTTGACCAAAGACAGGTGGTTATCTACTTGCTCAAGTAATTCTCTGTGATTACTTTCAAGGTTTTTGCTAAGACCCTCCACTCATAGCAAAATATTATAGGATGAGTACAGAACGCTCCTTTGACCGAACTGCCAATTGATGAGAAACAAGAGAGATGGGATTCTTAATGAATTTGTGCATGAAAACCCGCCCATCCAAGTTGAAAAGATAAAACTATTTGTATAGGCAATCTCATCCAAAATCAATCGTTATTACATGGATTGCAATGACAGCTTTGCTCTTTGTTAAACCTTTAGTTTCCATACTAGATCTTAAAACTTTAGCATCCTCAAATCTCCCAGCTGATGCATAAACATTTGACGGGGCATAACTTGATCCGATCTCCTCATTTCCTACTTTGGCAACCTTATTGTTGCAAGCTCCGCTAGCTCCACATTCCTATAAACGTCTAGGCCCGCCTATTCCAAAACATTATTGGCAAGGCCCTATGCAACAAACAAGCATCTGGCATGAGCAAGCAATCAACTAAGCACCCAAATGCTGCTTGTGAGGCCTAATTTTGCTTTCTTTAGCCATTTGATTGAAAATCCTTAGTCCATCTTCCACTAGCTCGCAGGACTACAAACATTCAAGACAATCAAGTAAATCGCACTATCAGAATCCAACCCCTGCATTCTCATCTCATCATAGAAACTTATTGCAATTTCTCCGGCACCATTAATTCCATAACCTTTTAACGCTAGATTCTAGGAGACTATATCTCGAAGACTACCCATCTCCTTGAACACATGGATGGCTGGTTTCATGAGCCCACATTTTGAGCATGCCAATAGGAGACTATTTTGTATTACTTTACACAGTAATAGGCTAGATCCAAGTGCATGACAGTGAAGCTACTTGCAAAGATCCAGTGTGGTGAGTTCCACAAAAGTGATTAAAACACCAATTCATACAATGGAATCAAGACAAAAGCTTTCTTCCTCTCGTGCTCTTACCCAGAGGCGAAAAGCCTTTTGTGGACATCCAAAATGTGCACATCCTAAATTCATCGTTGTACAAGATCGAAAATTATTCTTGAAAGATCTAATTGACCACACTTCAAAACATGGCAACAAGAGAGTTCAAAATAGAAACCTCATTAGCAAACCCATAAACAATAACCTGAGCTTGTACTTGTCTACCTTTAGTTGAATCTGAGAGTGCTAGTATGAACAAAATAAAGGAGTTAGGGAAGAGAATAAGAACACAAGATTTATAGTGGTTCGGCTTAATCCAAGCCTACGTCCACTCTCCCACGCTAACAGCCTCCTTGGCTGGATTCCATTATGCAATCAACAAGAGATTACAACTTCGAGTGCAAACACTTAGTAGTAGATCACACTATCTCACTAAGTCACTCTTTTGGTATTTCTCTCACGATTACAAACGTTTAAGCTCTCCAAAGACAAGTGTATGAACAAAGATCGCTCAGACTTTGGAATTATAAATTCTACGCTCCGTCTCTTACTTGCTCATCGGTCCTTCATCTCCTTAAATACTCCTCCACTTCCAAACTACCCGTTGGACAGCATCCCGGAGAATCGTCTTCCAATATACCCATTGGACAGCTCTGTATCTAGAAGATTTGGTAGCCGTTGAGTGACAAAGGTAGAATCCCAAATTGATTCCGGTCGCCCATACAAACGAAATCTTGGTTTCCATAAGTAAAGCTTCTTCGTATAGAAAGTTCTTGTCTTCAAGATCCAATCGTCAATCAAATAGATTGAATCAATCAAATCAATCTTGATGTGGAATCCAAACCAGATCACTAGCCGTTATATGATTGGGCTTGAGTTACGATTCATCGTAACTGGATGTAAAGTCCGAGTCTCGTAGACTTTACAATATGAGTCTGAGTGCGCTAGACTTTGCAATCTGAGTCTGAACATATTTTGCTTCTGAACAGATTTAGCTTTAGGGTCTATACCCAGTTCAGCTTCAGCATAGAGTCTGTCTTCTGGTTCATCATTCACGTTCAGTCTGGAATTTGTCAGAGTGAGCAGACTTCTGATGTAGAACAGACTTTGACACTAAAGTCTGGCAGTCTTCAGACTTTGAGTCTTGAGTCTGGCAATCTTCAGACTTTGAGTCTTGAGTCTGGCAGTCTTCAGACTTTGACACGTAAGTCCTGGATATCTTCGAGAATATACTTTGGACATGAGTTACGTTCAGTCTTCCGGTCGTCTTCACACTTTGATAATATCATTTACATGTTCTATCATCTGCATGGTCTATTACTCAACCATCAAACATGTTAGTAGCCTTTGATTTATTTTGTCATCTTCAAAACATCATAAGGGATTTCCCTAACAGAATCTCCTAATATTACGCAAGTAGAGATCAAGTTGATAACCGATAGCAACTACTCATCACATTTGGCATTAACATCCCTTATCCATTCGAAAAACTTCGTCACATCACATCAGAAGAACTTTCAATGAAATGTTCGAGGCTTTTTTTAAAAAATCGACTAATCTAAATCAGGTGATAGCGATTTCCACTCGCTGTCCCGCCCACACCGGGCAATTGAGGTCCGTGCGTCCTATTTTACATCGTAATAAATATAAAAATAAATTGTAAGCTAGAATTGGTGAAGAAGTACGTGCCTTTATATTGCTTCTGCTTTGAATTGTTATACGCAAGATTTGGACTAGGCTTTGGAATCAAAATGAATGTGTTAAATTAAAAGTTAAAAGTTACAGAACCTTGTGACTTCATCAAGAAAATTCAATCGTGCTCCACCATTAATTAAGAGCGGTAACCAAGGTTGACCACATGCCATTGTTGCTTCCCCAACATTTCTTTTTCTTCCCCCAATTTCTGCGGTCCAAGCAACGTGATTGGTAAAATGTTAGATTCAATGTTTCCCGAGCGGTTTGACGATGCAGAAACCCACCAGGAGAGTTAAAAAAAAACAGTGTGAAGAAGAAGTTGGAACGTCACCAGCCCCCTCAAGACTAAGATATTCAAAAACCCACAATTTTTTAAACTCTCAATTGACTGGAATGTAGTATGTCAAAATGGACTCTCATCCGATGACCAAGTGGGAATTAGGATAGAACGTCGTGCCAGCTTGCTCATATATATTTATAAAAGAACCCACCAAATTAATTAAATTAACCAATTATTAATTGCTAATTTCCTTTGCACTTTCCTAAGATCTCGTCATGTGCTTGAGCTGGCCTTATTCTACACGGAACGCTCGATCTTATTATAATCGAGTTGCTTCCCAACGACCACTCTCGAAACCCTAGATTTTATAATGTGACCAATTGAAACGGTGGAAACTACTAGGGGTGTGCAACCGGACCAGGTATACCTAGGAACCGGATTGGGCCACCCTGAAAACAGGGTTGGGAACCGGTTCCCGTTGAAACCAGTCCAGGAATCGGTTCCCAAATTTCGAAACTGGTTTAAACCAGTCCAAGAACCGGTTCCGAGTGATTACGCACCAGGAACCGATTCTCGGACCGGTTTTGGAACCGGTTTGGGAACCGGTTTTGTAAGTAGAAGTCCAAAACCCTATTTTTTCCCCTGATTTCTATTCTTACTCCTATAATCACATGGCGTTTTTCCTCTTGGCTCTCTTAGACACGCACGGTACTCCTCCTTCATTGTTCCTCTTCCTCACTCGCTTCCCTCCCTCACTGGCTTCCTCTCGCACTATCTGACGGATGGACAGATATTTGTCACCGCCAAATTATTGTGTACCACATGGATTGACTCGCCTAATTTCTCTTTTGTATGAGGAGTTATGCTTGCATAAATGAACAGCTTCATGTAGTAATATTAGAGTAATATTAGACTCATGTTTGTTGCTAATGTTTATGCAATGTTATGAGTTTTGCTTTGCCTTATAATTTTATTTATTATAATTAGCCATGTGGATTATTAATTTTTCATTTAGTCAAAAAGTTTATGTATTTATTTATTACAAGTGCTTAATGTTTCAATACAAATTAGGAGGATTGTGTTATTTTCTTTTATATTAATATAAAATTCAAAGTTGTATAGAATATTGGGAGGTTGCAAAACAGGTTCCAATGGAAATAGGGTTGACCTTAGAACCGGATTGGAAAAACAGGGTAGGTCGGATATATGGTCCGATACAAACAGAATCGGGTTCAAGGTCCAAAAAAGGAGAACCGGTTATAATAAGGTCGGGTATAGGGTCCAAGTCTAGACTCAACCCACCCTAGATCCGATCACCCCTAGAAACTACCCAAGTACTTACCTAATCGAAAGGGAAACACACCCATTGGGGATCGAATGTAAGCTGCTCGCTCACGCCTTTTGCAAAAGCCAGTGCTTTTCCAAGAACATAAATCGACGCGGGAGTTGGAGTCCTCCGATTCACCACTTCTAATCACCTCACCCTCGCAATTTCTATCGTCTCTTTCTCTTTCTCTCCTCTTTTCATATCATTTGCATATTTGCACTCATTCTCAAGGGGGTTCTCTTCTTACAGTTATATAGGGTGAGTTATTTTTTAGTACAAGTTCGTATATTGGACTCACCAACTTAGGTCGATATCGATCTTGCTCTATTCTCCAAGTGCAACTATGACCAGGGGTGTCATATGGGTGGGACTGGGTCGGTTCAGTTCAATTACCTATATAAAGTATGACTAAAGTTTTGGTTTCTGTGGTTGGGGTTTGAGTTTATCGCCAATCGGAGCATAGTAGCCTTGCCATCTGTCTACTTTTGGCGATAATATCCTCCAACAGCCCTCTGATTTGCATGTTACAAGTTGTGGGCACCACTCATATTTGAAATTGACTAAACGTAACGACGACGATGTCGGTGACTGTGCAGCCCACCAATCCCAAAGGATGGCTGAAGGAAAACATGAGCCTATCGAGGTTTCATCAGCAACTTAATTATTTAATGACCGGATTGGTTAATGTTCGATGTACCTGGTACAGATTCAGCCGAGATGTGATGCATCTCCATAGACGGATTGGCGTTGGGAAAAAATTGAACATGGAGAACTGGCATGTATCATCACAATGTGTGCGGCTCTAATCTTCTTACTTTAAATCTTTTTTTCAGTGTAGACGAAGATCGGTGAAGAATGGAGATCAAGGTACTGCTCACGTTGGTATCTATTGCGAGCTTCGTAAGTCAGGGTACGTCCGAGCACAAAGCCCCCCCGCCGCCTGTCACAGAGGCGGCCCTTCATAGGATAGCGGCTTCACTGGACATGTTCGTCGACGAACTCCCCCAAATGCCGAGGCTCTACGGTTACTCCAGGCGTGAAGGTTTGCTCCTTCCTGGAAATCTCACCATTGGCATGTACGAGAAGAAATGGGTGAGCTTTATTTTCTTTTTGTCAGCAACAAAACAAATTTTTAGATTAATAACATCCGAAGCCTTAGTTAAATTATTATTGTCTTAATCGACTTTACATATAAATATTGAATAGGTCATACAGTAACTTATGTATTTTTATGATTTTCATGTCTTATCTACAGAAATTCCATCGAGATTTACCGGCCACTACTGTCTTCGCCTTTGGTACATCAGCTGCCGCTGCGACCGTGCCCGGTCCAACCATTGAAGCACTTCAAGGCGTCCCCACTTCGGTGACATGGCTCAATTTCCTCCCTAGATCCCACATCCTCCCGTGGGACCCAACCATCCCCACGGCCATCCCCAAGCACGGCGGCGTCCCGACGGTCGTCCACCTTCACGGTGGGGTCCACCCGCCGGACTCGGACGGCAACGCTTTCGCGTGGTTCACCTCGGGTTTTCACGAGACCGGTCCGAAATGGACTCGGAAGAGCTACGCATACCCCAACGTGCAGCATGCCGGAAACCTTTGGTACCACGATCACACGCTCGGCCTGACGCGTGTCAACCTCCTAGCTGGTCTGATCGGCGCCTATGTGATACGTGATCCGTCGTTGGAGGTGGAGCTCGATCTCCCGTCGGTGCCCGATTTCGACCACCATCTGATGGTGTTTGACCGGAGTTTCACCAAGGACGGATCGTTGTACATGAACTCCACCGGCGACAACCCTAACATACACTCGCAGTGGCAGCCGGAATTTTTCGGCGACGCCATCATAGTCAACGGCAAAGCTTGGCCCTACCTCAAGGTCCAACGTAGGAAATACAGATTCCGCATAATCAACTCCTCCAACGCGCGCTACTACAAATTCTCATTGACCACAGGCTTGTCATTCATCATGGTCGCCTCCGATGCATCCTATTTGCCCTCGCCGGTGATCACCAAATCGATTCTCTTAGCTCCATCGGAAACTGCCGACGTCATCATCGACTTCTCCACGACAGAAGCGAAAGAAGTAATGCTCAAGAACGGCGCTCCATACCCTTATCCCGGTGGCAGCTCGGTTGACAAGCTGAATGGGGAGGTAATGAAGTTCGTGGTATTGTCTGGAAGCCCTAACCCGCCGGACAGATGCCGTGTGCCACCATCTTTGAAGGTCTACTCGACGACCCAAAAACCAACTGTTAAGAGGTATTCGCTTAAATTGTAATGAATGTCGATGCATGGATCGGACGCATTTAATTATTAACACGCGGAAAGATCAATAGCAATTTGCTTAATCCTTGCATAGGTACATAGTGCTGTATGTATATGAGAGCGCGACCGGAGATCCCACCCATTTGTATATCAACGGGAAGAGACCGACAGATCCGGCGACCGAGACTCCGAAAACTGGTAGCACCGAGACGTGGGAGGTGATTAACTTGACGGAGCACAACCACCCGCTTCACATTCATCTCGCGACGTTTCATGCCATCAAAGGGCGACAACTGTTGGATCTGGAAAGTTTCAAGTCGTGCATGACCGAGAAGAACGACGCGGTCGCGTGCAACGTGACGGGCCATGCGAAGGAAAGTCGCTCAAGATACCTTCGTACGAGAAGACATGGAAGAACGTAGTGAAGATGGAGCCTAGGTACCAAACGACGATCGTGGTCAAGTTCAACTTGATCGAGAACGATGCGCCCTATCCGTTCGACGCCACCACGGAACCCAACTACGTGTATCATTGTCACGTAAGACTCGGACACAACTTTTTCCTCACCACTTGCCTTATTTTGATAAAACATAATCGGAAGTGTATGTCGACGTAGAGAAAAACTAAATGCATTGTGTTCGGAATGATGATGCAGATGCTTGATCATGAAGATAACGCGATGATCCGTCCATTGAAGCTAGTCGCTTGAAGAAGCCAGTTGTTTGATGGACAAGACTCAATCGGAGATGATATGATTTGAGGATTGTTATTGCCAGAAATAATTAGGAGATTCTTTTTGTTTTCCTTAGTTCTATATATCTCTTTTAATTGTACATGTATGTCGCTCGATTTTGCATATCTTGTTGATCTTACATTATTGTAATTGATATTGTAATGCGTTGCTAATAATTGTCATTTTTGGAAAACATTACATCAGTTAAGAGATTCTCAATATTTCTCTTGCTTATATCTCCCTTGATTTGATTCACAATCAAGGAAGATACGGAGAATCTCCTAATTGTTGTTGTTCCCTATGTAGTACCGACATGGACATGCGACACGCGACACGACACGACGACACATCATTTCTCAAAAAGTAGAGAATTCGACACGTTCCGATAAGTTATATATTAAATAAATTTTTATATATAAATATAAATAAATAAAATATTTTTATAATATAATAAAATAATAAATCAATCATCATAATAATAATAATAATAATAATAATAATAATAATAATAATAATAATAATAATAAGAGCATAGAATTAATCTATACTAAAAACATTAATGATTACTCATTAGAAACTATACATATACAACTTCACCTGATCACCTGATCCCCACTGCCCACCAACCCCAAAGAGAAAAACCACATTATACCCCCCTTTTATACCATTTCCCTACCTCCCAAGAAAGCAAAGAACATAACAAACAGAGACAAAAGAACAGAGGAAAGACAGGAACTAAACTAGGCCTCGATTTGAAGATCAACTAAACAAGATGACCATTAGCATCCTTCTTGCACCAGAACCCAAAAGGCCCAAAACAAAAAAAGTCTCTCCGAGGACTGAGCTCAGAGAGACAGAGAGCAGCATCCATGGCATTCATCTTGCTCTTCAAACCCTGAGCAGATAGACACTGAGCTCGGGGGCTCCATTGCAATCTAGATTCATCATGTAGAAGGCCTCGCAGTCTCTTGACCTCACGATCCTCTCGAACTTGGCCCTCATGTACATCATCTCACCCTCATCATCATCCATCAATTAAACAACCCAAATCCCCCTTTCCCCGAACTAACTCTAGGGTTTGCAAAAAAAATCCCAAATCGCATTATAAAGAATTCCAAGATGCAGAATCGAAAAAGAAAACGGAATAACACAACTTGCTAACCTGAGATGAGCAAAAAGATGAAATCGCGAGACGAAGAGAAGCAACGTGGCAACGCCTGTGAGAGGCAAAGGCGTTAGTTGCTCAGTCGGGGCGATGGCCCAATGCTTGCGAGAGACAAAGGCGGGGTCAGAGGCGGCTGTGGCAACGGGTGGGGCTGAGGCGTGGGGGACTACAGTGACTGGTGGGGAGGACTACGCAGCCGGCGAAACAACACCGACAAGAGACTCACGGCGAAAGAAGAGAATGAGAGGTGCCTCAAGTGCGTGCGATTGAGAAGAGTCCAAAAGTATTGGACATTTGTTTTAGCTTTTATTATTTTTTATTTTTTTCATATATTTATATTTATACTCCAGAAGTATTGGAAATTGGTAAAAATAACTCCATGCGTGTCGGAGTCACTTGTCAGAATTTCCGACTCGCGTGTCAGAGCGTGTCAGAGACAGTTGACCACGTGTCAAATTTTCCAACATGCATTGACCGCATGTCGGAGTGTGTCGGACCGTGTCGGACCGTGTCGGACACGTGTCGGAGTATCGGACACGACACAAATGGTCCCGGAGAGTGTCCATGCTTCTTAGGTTGTTCCTCCTCAAAATGAATTTATATGTTACATGAACTTCTTGTTCATCCTTTTGTGGGTAGATATCAATTTGATAATTTAAAAAGTGTGACCAAATAAATGTTTTTACTTCAGTTGCTACCCCGTAATCGGTAACTTCTTTGAGGGAAGAATACGGGAACAGTGAATCAACATTGTTAAACTATAATTAGACTTGTCAAAATGAGTCATAGAACTGTTTCTTAACTTATGTTTAATGGGCTAAGTCATTATATGGGTTAGTTATGTTCGGTAAATGGATTTATAAATGAGTTTCAAATGGCAAAGCTCAAAAATATATGTTTGTTAAATGGATTTGCAATTTATCCAAACCTAACCTATTTTTGTGACTCTCTATTCAACCACTATGAGAAAATAATGGACTCATCGGATTGTTCCAAGTACAGAAAACTCTTGGTGGCCTCGAAAGATGGGCCCACCAAGACTTTTCTTTATTAGAATATATCTTTCCTTCCTTAGTTGCGTTTGGCATTCTTATTTTCATGTAAATTATAATCTTAATTATTGTCGTTGTAATTCATGGTCAACATAAATCATCTTTTTCAATATCTTACATTTCATTTAATTAGATTTTCAAAACCTCCCAGTTATTTGTTGCTGTAATTTTATAAATTCACTACCAAGTACTAACTTTCTTATTTTTCATAATGAATCAATATAAAATTTGAAAATTCCATGCAATGTTAAAAGCCAATTCTTTAGCATTATATAGTCGAAATAGCAATTTTATCCAAATAACATAAACGTGAAGACCTTAAAGTGGGTTAACTAGGTGGATATTGATTTTCATAGGTTGGATTAAATATTGAAGTAATCTAATAGATGCTTGGGTCGGGTATAGTTCATTAAATTTATAGTACATTTAAATGGGTCAAAACGGGAGAAATTGATCAATTTAGGTCGGACCATTTTCCACCTAACTCGACTCACCAATTTGATGGCTCTAGCTATGATATGTAATTTACATCATTTATTGACAGTTCAAATCTCTTGTTTCTATCTATTCTTTGTTTCTTTTATTGGTCAACAAGTGGATACGAGATATTATTCTTTATCACTTTATAGGAATATTCTTATATCTTATTGACTATTTATCCGCACATTTTTAGGATTTTCTATCAAAAGCAGAAATTACATGTATATAGAGAGCACATAAACCCGACAATCATGCAACGTTGGACAATTCATCACCCACCCTCATGTGCAAACCCCTTTATGAGTGACACATGAAATTTGACAAACTGGGAAATCTAGAGGCTCTAATCCAATATCCTATGAGAAAAAAATTTAAATTAATAGGTGAAGAAACACTGCATGTTTACAAAGAGCAAGATGATCAATTAGGATCAATCAACCATATATAAAAGGTATAGATGGAGAATTTCCTACATATAAGAGATATACGAAAAATAAAGGAAATATATTGATTGCAAATGCCCGTGGATAACATGAAACCCATCTCCACATAGCTGCATATGCATTCCCCAAATCGGTCCCACTCCCTCACCTTAGTCACATTTTTAGTACATGTCTCTTCAAAGAGTAATGTGCTAATTAAACCATATAAAGTATGACGAATCGTCACGTTAAAAGGCCAATAGTATCTACTAAACCACCTCAGCAATTCTAGTCCCGTTTTTGTCATGCTTTTCAGCCACCCAATAACATCATCAGATGGGTCTTTTTTTTTCTCGTAAAAATTTAAGCTATTAGAAGAAGGGGAAGAGGGGGGACGACAGATTGCTCATCACTCTCCATCGCATGTAAGCCGTTCCTTGCCGCGCGCAAAACATGATACAGACGAAATCAAATTAACGGAATAGATGGGGGAACAAAAAAATAGATAGAATACGGTGTCACACAGCATTTGAACTCTTGTTTTCCGGAAACTTTATACGAACAGTTTTTTCTTAAAATTTAAATTATTACGAAAGGAGCCAATAATACATCAACACCAAACGGTCCACACACATGTCGGGATGGATTGGATAGAGCTCGAAAATGGTCAATTCCATGGAATCTCGTGCTCTTCTTGTTAGGCCCATTCAAGCTTTTCAGTTGAATTTCACGTGGGACGGAGCATAGAGACAAAGGAGCTGAGGAAATCATTTATGCTTCTGCAATGCGTGATCAACTTGGAAGACTTTGGGCCCATGAAAGAGCACGCCATCATTGACTGAAAGACTGACAAGAAACCGGTCTTTTGCCTTGAGGAGAGCACACGTCGTGCGATCATGGGAAGATAATGCGTTCGTCCCTGCCACTGAATACGGCCCGCATCCTAATTATTCACTTATAATATAGTATTGAATTCACATAATAATCTTATAAACCAATGTCAGTTCATTTAGCCTTTCTCTTTTGTCTTTTGCTTATGCCAAGTTCCCATATGCTAGGTCGGTCTTTTGTCAAGGAGAAAATGGAAAAAGATTGAAGATACCTCATTGAACCCTCACGAAATACATTAGATGTGCTGAGAAGGTAGTTCAACAATCAATCATAACAGCCACTACCAGCTACTTGGAGACAACAGCTCACACGTTCCATGAGTAAATTATTTAGGCTCTTGACCTATGTAGCTAAGGCTAACTTGGAGCAATGTTCACTTAATGAGATTTCAAACGGACAACATCCAATTCCTAAGTTGAAATTCCTCCCAGCCTTTCCATAACAACATTAGGTACATAAATTTCTGGTCCATAAAATATGTTCGTAACAATACGAATCCAGTAAAGCACAAGCAAAGCATTATGAGTCACGAATTAGGTGTTCTCACTTGACTAATTCCTTTAACATGCCCGTCGGTTCCTGTGAAACTTCAACCTCAGAAACATAAACATTCTCGTCTTTGATCAAACTCTATGTCGCTCCCCGCGTCCGACGTTTGATCGTCCAAAACGAACCTTATCACCGCAAGGTAAACAAAATGAGATAGGGCTGATTTTCTTCTCATCCCTGTCCAATTGAACTCAAAGCATCTTACCACTTTTGTACCATGACAGGGACCCGCCATTCTGGATTCCCGTCCACGGGGGGCCCGCATTTATTGTTCTGGATCTGGTTTACTCACCAAAAAGAGGAAAATTATAGTTTAAGATTTTCTTTTTGTTTTGTGCGAAGACAGAGAACAATCAGATGATGTAGAGAGGCTAACTTTCAAGATTTCCTTCATAATCCTTGCTCCATAAATAAACAGTCGCTCTCCTTCACAAGGCAAAGCTAAACTCCCTCTCTCTCTTCCTCTTGAGAGTGTTGAAATGTTAGGATGAGAATTCGAGTGCCGTTGATGCTGTTGTTGTGGTCACTGTCGGGCCTCGTGGCGAGGTCGACAATGGCCGAAGAGACGGTGATCCCCGAGACAACGCGTTTCAACACCGGTGGGCTGAGCCGATTGGCCTTCCCAAGACTTAGTGAGGATTGTGAATCATTTGAAGCAGGAACACTACTTGCTGGTTGTGAATCAGTTTAGGAGAGCCTGTGAGACTAATGTCATCCATATATACTAGAAGTACTATGTTGTAGTAAGCAGTGTGAAGAGAAAACAATGAAGAATCTATGCCTGACAATTGAAATTCAAGGTCAATGAGGTAGGAACTCAACCATTGGTACCACGCCTGAGGAGCTTGCTTGAAACCATACATGGAATGTTGAAAATGACATACATGATGAGGATATGTGGGATCAACAAACTGTGGAGGTTGTACCATGTAAACTTCCTCATTTACATAACCATGTAGAAAAGCATTGGAGACATCAAGTTGTTTGATGGACCATCCTTCAGAGAAGGCAACAGCAATGATAGTGCCAATAGTGACTAGCTTGGCAACAGGAATAAAATTTTTAGTGTAATCAATTCCAACTTGTTGGTGGAATCATTTGGCAACAAGTGGAGCTTTATACCGTTTTAGAGTTTCATCTACACACAGCTTAACCTTGTAAATCCATTTGCATCCAATTGGACGAGCATGAGGAGTTGGAACAAGCTTCCAAGTGCCATTTTTTTATGAGGGCAGTATATTATGCTTCCATTGCTGAGCACCAATGAGGATCACGAGAGGCCTGAGTAAAACATGTAGGCTCCTAATCTCATAGTGGAGATTGAATTTAGCTCAATGGTTGAGGGCATTAATTCTTATCAAATAAATCTGATGGTAGAGATCAACCCCTTATCAATCTAACGGTTCTAAGAAACCCCTTGGATTGATGATATGGTGATCCTTTGGATTAATGACGTGACGAACTTTTGTCGGTGACACTTGTTCGATCATTGAATTCAAAAAGGCATTTGTCAAGGACCCACCGTTCTAAATTCCCCTCAACGAGGGAAGTTTTGGTTGTTAAATGAAAGTGCAGTTTAATATTTAATTATTCTATTACCCTCATGTTTAGTCTTTTTTTTGCCTAAAACTAAGCATAACCATATATTTAATTTGGAAGACAAATAAGGTTTGGAAAGATTTGAACTAAAAACTTTTGCTCTAATACAATATGGCATTTTGTGAGACAATGCAAACTATTCTAAAAGTTTAAACTATTAGATGAATATGTGGTTTAATATTTAAATTTATAATACCTCTCACTCATGCGTTGGCTGGATTTCATTGTAAGTCAAATGTGGAAATATATAATTAAGAAGGCAAATAGAGGTCAAGAAGATTTGAACTCAATACCCCATTGTTCTAATATCATGAGAGATTTTTTTAAACCACGGATAACTATTTTTAAAATTTAAGTTGTTAAATGAATGTGTGATTTAATATTTAAATATTCTAATAGAAGACTCATATTTACTGTTTGGATTTCTCGTTGAAAGCAAAAAAAAAAATCGTACTTTAATTTTCTTTGTGATTTGGGCGATGACAAGAATGAACACTCACTCTCCTTCACAAGGCAAAGCTAAACTCTCCTCCGCTCTCCCTACCCCCAACCCCTCCCCCGAGAGTGTTGAAGTGTGAAGATGAGAATTCAAGTGCCATTGAAGTTGTTGTTGTGGTCGCTTTTGGGCCTTATGACGAGGTCGACAATGGCCGAAGAGATGGTGATCCCCGAAACAATGCGGTTCGACACCGGCGGGCTGAGTCGATCGGCCTTCCCGAAGGGTTTCATCTGGGGGACTGCGACCTCGGCTTATCAAGTCGAAGGCATGGCTGATAAAGAAGGCCGTGGGCCGAGCATCTGGGACGTCTTCGTCAAAATTCCAGGTATTTCTTTTATCATTTCCATCTATTAATGCTTCTCAAATCAATCTTCTTTTATCAAGCGATGATGACAGTTGAAGAAATGAAGTTTCACACTCCAAATGCATTTGACATTGCTGTAATCGATGGGATACTACACTCCACTCTGTGGCGGCATAATGATGCGTGCTAATATTTTCAAGCGTGAGGTCACAAGTTAGAACCTGCTAACAGTAGTAGCATGATACACATCACAGTTTCCTGGGTTTCCCATTTTGCTGTTGATGCTTTTCGTTGATTATGTTTTTAAAGATGTCCTGGTAATGTGATGTGTACAGGAACTGTGGCCAATAATGCAACTGGGGAGGTTTCAGTGGACCAATATCACAGATACAAAGTGAGTGTTTCTTTCCTTGTCGCCATCTGTTTGTAAAGTTCTCATCAGACCGTGAATAAAAGCTCTTGATGCATACATAGATTGGACAAAAGATTCCCTCCCCAAGTTTTTCTGGTGTGTGAATGTAAGACAGAAGGAATTCTAGCGCTTACATTGGGTCTCGTGAGGACAAAACAAAAGATTTTGATTCAGACGTACATATGGTGTCCTAATGTTTCTAACCTTTGTTTGGTTTATGTTAAAGATAAGTGCTACAGAAGTCTTAAAACTTGTCACGAAAATGCAATTGGGTCCTAAAATTTACAAAAAGTGCAATCAAGTCCTAAAACTTATCAAATTGTTTCAATCGAGTCCTAAAGTTAACGCCGTCAACTTTTTTAACGAAAAATGCTAATGTGGCGCGGACGTGAAATTTTAAATAATTTTTCATTTTCCATGTGGCTTTTTTTAATTATTTTTTATTCAATTTTTAAATAAAAAATTAGATTTAAAAACTAAAAAGAAAAGTTAAACTTTTTTTTTTTTTTTTTATTTCACCGCCGCCAAAAAAAAAAAAGGCAGGCTCCTCGCCCCCGGGGAGGCCCGCCCAAGCGCCACCCCACCACCATCGTCTAGGCGGAGTTGGCCCAAAGGGGCCGGCGACTCTCCGCCGAGCAACGGTCGGGCAGGTCCGGCATGCCCGGCCCCTCGCGCGACCCTCGCCTCAATGGGCCACGGTTGCCGGGGTTTTTTTCTTTTTTTTTTTTTTTGAACTGTTTTGTTTTTTAAATAAATTTTAACTTTTCTTTTCTAATTTTTAAATCTAATTTTAAATATATAAAAATTTTAAAAAGCCACATGGAAAATAAAAATTAATTTTAAATGCCATGTCGGCATTTTCTATTAAAAAGATCGACGGCGTTAACTTTAAGACTCGATTTGAATAATTTGACAAGTTTTAGGACTTGATTGCACTTTTTGCAAATTTTAGGACTCAATTACATTTTCGTGACAAGTTTTAAGATTTTTGCAGCACTTATCCCTTTATACTATATCTCCTAATTATTATACTTCTTATGTACGGTCCATTTATTTATTCGCTTATGGACCTGTTTCTTGACAATTTCATGAGAAAAACGAATTGTCACATGTCAAATCTTAATAATTCAAGCTCTCTCCCAGTGTTGTTCTACCCGGTTGGTATTGTACATAAAGAAACATGAACATGCTACATTTATTCTTTTGTCCCACTTAGCGATGTATCCAATACATTTCTGGCACTCTTCAATCCTGTTTGCTGTTACAGGGAGATGTGGATCTAATGGCGAAGCTGAACTTCGACGCCTACCGTTTCTCAATTTCGTGGTCGAGGATTTTCCCTGGTAATAGCAAAATTGTTCTTATTGCTTCGGAGCTGACCCTGCCAAACAAGTAGTTAATGTAACACCTGATGTTTGACATGATGCAGATGGAACCGGGAAGGTGAATTGGAAGGGAGTTGCTTACTACAACAGGTTGATCAACTACTTGCTTAAGAAAGGTAGATGGATAAATGAATCCGAAAAAGGGTTCAAAAACCTGTCTTGATTTCACAATATTATTTACCAAGACAATTGTGTTATGTTATGTTAAGCTATGAAATGAGCCAAAGGACTCTCTTTGCAGGCATCACACCGTATGCAAATCTGTATCACTATGATCTTCCAGAGGCTCTGGAGAAGAAGTATAAGGGACTGTTGAGTCCCAATGTAGTGTAAATATCATCAGGTGCACCTTATTTAAATTGATGAACAAAATATGTTTGTCAACATTGGGATTTGATTGGGGCTACATTGACCATGCAGGAAAGATTTTGCCGATTACGCGGATTTTTGTTTTGAGACTTTTGGCGATAGAGTGAAGAACTGGATGACTTTTAATGAACCGAGAGTGGTGGCTGCTCTCGGATATGATAACGGGATATTCGCCCCCGGGAGGTGCTCATTAGCCTATGGGAACTGCACAGCAGGAAACTCAGGAACCGAGCCTTACATCGTGGCCCATCATTTGATCCTGTCTCATGCAGCAGCAGTTCAGAGATACCGAGAAAAGTATCAAGTATGAATACAATTTCTTATATGTTCTTTCTGCTATGAAACTATTGTTAGCAGAGTAGTGTTTATCTGTTTCTATTTAAGCTCTACTTTGTCTACGAATGGTGAATGTGTGCGCATGTTCAGGAGAAGCAAAAGGGAAGGATCGGTATTCTTTTGGATTTTACTTGGTACGAGCCTCTTACCAGATCGAAGGCCGACAATGAGGCAGCCCAAAGAGCAAGAGACTTTCACGTTGGATGGTAATAATGACCCTACATCTTACAAGATCTTGCCAAAGTAGTGCTAATCAATGTTGCTTAAGCTCGATAACCAATTTGGAATATTTTCGGTGTGTTGGATTCAAATCAAGAACTCTATGCACATTTCAATTTGCATTGAAAAACTTGAGCATTACATGGTTTTGGTAGCATTCCCAATTAAGGCAACATGTGGAAGTCATAGATTGCAAACTTAAGACGCGTTTGATAACGTTTCTCTTCAAAAATTGTCCAGGAAACAGAAATAGAAAAATTATTTCTAACAATTTTTTAACAAAAGAACGCATTTGGTAACTGCACAAAATTTATGTTCCTAGAATAGAAAAAGAATAAAAACGCATTTGGTAAACTTGTATAATTTTTTTGTTTCTTTTAAATTTTAAATATTTTTATTTTATTTTTCCTTTTTTCCTTTTTTTTTTTTTTTTTTTTTTTTACTTCCTTTTGGTAGGCGGCCTCACTGGGGCCAGCGACGCTCCGGCGAGGTTGCCAGCCCTCGACGGCCGGTCGCTAGCCATGGCTGAGGCCGGCGACCAGCCAAAGAAAAAAGAAGAAGAAAAATGAGAAAAAAAAAAGTGTTTCTCATAATTGTTCTTGGGAACAAAAAACAAGTTTTTTCTATTTTTGTTTCTGTTCCAAATCTATTCTCAAGAGTAAAAGTGTAAACAAACGCGTTTCTGTTCTTTTTTTGTTCCCCGGAACAAAAGAACAAAAATTTGTGTTCCAGGGAATAGAAACAGATTTAAACAAACGGGGCCTTAAAGTCCAAGCATCCTACTGTAGGTTTATTCATCCAATTGTGTATGGAGAGTACCCAAGAACAATGCAAGAAATTGTCAGGGACAGGCTTCCAAAATTCACCAAAGAAGAGGTTAAGATGGTGAAGGGCTCAATGGATTTTGTCGGTATTAACCAATACACAGCTTACTACATGTATGACCCGCATCAACCGAAAGCTAAAGTTCCAGGGTACCAGCAGGACTGGAATGCCGGATATGCCTGTAAGATACTTCATTTTTTCATTTTAGTCGGATAGAGTGTACACTATACTGTATTGTAATTGATCATGTACTGAGAGATTATCTTCTTGAAATTTTTTCAGTTGAAAAACATGGAGTGCCTATTGGTCCAAGGGTAAGAAGTACATTTACTCAATTTGGACGATGGTCCTGATCTCTGTTTTTAAATTATTGCAGGCAATTTATGTGAATTGCATGTGATCAAACTCTTTTTAAAATTGCTGCAGGCACATTCTTCCTGGCTTTACAATGTACCCTGGGGATTGTACAAAGCTGTGATGTACATCAAGGAGCGTTATGGGAACCCCACTGTGATTCTGTCCGAAAATGGTACACCTCTATGCAATAAGTGCTGAATCATCCTCTAGCAAGTAATTGCAGTGTTTTTAACAATTTAGTTATTTATATTACAATTTTAGGCATGGACGATCCGGGCAATGTCACGCTCTCTCAAGGACTGCATGACACCACGAGGATCAACTTCTACAAGGGCTATATAACCCAACTGAAGAAGGCTGTTGATGATGGAGCTAATGTAGTGGGCTACTTCGCATGGTCTTTGCTTGACAACTTCGAGTGGAGGTCGGGCTACACATCACGGTTTGGAATCGTCTATATTGACTATACTAACCTCAAGAGATACCCGAAAATGTCGGCCTATTGGTTTAAGCAGCTGCTCACCAGAAAAAAGAACTGAGGTTACCCAGGGATGAAGTTTTTATCCTCAGTTTAGAATTTAGAAGAGGATGAATGATGTCAATCGTGAAGTGCTTGTCATCATAAATTGTAAGCTTCTGCTGTATTCTTCATACGCAGGTTCTATGTTTTGCTTTCTCAACGTAATAAAATAAATGGTGTTGCATGACAATTGCTAACAATTTGCAAGGTTCTGAGTCGAGAACCGCTTGTAGAGTCATTCTAGCTACTCTGCTGATAAACATAAATTTGGAAATGTAGCAAGACCATGATCGTCCCATAGAATGTCTAACCAGGAAAGACAACATACTAAATTCGGTTGATGGGTCCTGGTATTGCACCGCATAAGGAACGATTGATTCCTTGAATGTTATGCTATTGATCGACGAAATGCAGAGGCAAATCTTCTGCACGGCTATCGTAAATAGCTCAAATTTGTTGCACGCATGCCAAATGCCATGCTCAGTTTTCGTTCATGCCATCTAGTAAAAGCTGATTGCAAGAGGCCTCGGAATCTTTAACAATGGGTTCACAGAAACATCATCTGCCTTATTAGATTCTCAAAATGGTAAGAAATACCTTATAACTATGTTGGAAAATATGACTTCAAATTAATAGAGCAATTAAGTCGAACTTTGAGACGTAATATCATTTTCTTTAAAGATTTATTTGTCCCACAATATTGTTAATGGTCACCGGCAAATATCCTTCAGATACAATAAAAGTTTCAAATGAGAATACTAGATAGTAATTATAATATATCTCTAGGATCTCTTTAGGAAATAATTGAAAAAATGGCTGTAATTTTGAAAGAAAACTCGAAAATGATCTCATACTCGTTCATCTAAAAACTAACACACACACACACACACACGCACACACACACATATTAAATCAATTTTAAATAATATATGTGACTTTTCACGAAAGGTTACAAAGTGAATAAAGATATCCTTTCGAAAGAAGTTGCAAAATGAATAAATGCAACCCTTTGGAAAAAGTTGCAAACTAAATGAGTATTATTTCCAAATGTTGTCTTGAAAAGACATATATATAAAAATTCAGAATAATAAAATATAATAAAAATTAATAAAATTAATAAATAAAATTTCGAATTTTCATAATTTCTAAAAATAATTAATAAACAAAAACAACTTTTGATCTAATAAAGGTTAATAAGATAATTGTATGAAAGAAAATAAAAATAAAGGAATTAGTGCTAATTAAATTGCGTAGGTGACTTTTCACAAAAGGTTGCAAAATGAACAATGATATCCTCTCGAAAGAAGTTGTAAAATGAACAAAGATATCATCTCGAAAGAAGTTGCAAAATGAACAAATGCAACCCTTCGAGAAAGGTGCAAATTGAACAAATATCATTTCTAAAGGTTGTCTTGAAAAAACACATATATAAAAATTCATAATAATAAAAAAATAAATAATAATAATAATAATTTTTTAATAAATAAAATTTCATAATTTCCAAAAAAAATTTAATAAACAAAAACAACCTTTGAACTAATAAAAGTTATAAAATAACCGTATGAAATAAAATAAAATAAATGGATTAGTCCTAATTAAACTGTGAGCGTGCAAGTGTACCAAGTGCTAAGTGTACTTAATAATCGCGTAATTATTCGTGCACTCACACACGAGTATGGTGGAGTCTAGTCCACACCTAATCCTTTCTTTAAACACATTAGAGAATCCTGGCCCATGTCCTCTCAACTTTTCAATGTGGGACCAGTAAAAATATTCTTATTTTGTTTTACAAACAAATTTTCAACAAATTATAGCAGAAGGAAGGAGATGAATAGTCAATTCTTGATGTAATATGCACCAGTTCAAGAGTTGAGTACCTTTCAACGCACTAATTAACAAGTAATCTGGATATGCAAATGATTGGCATGTACTTATCAGTCTACCAAGTTAACACTCACAGAGAAATGCCATTGGGCAGACAACTTGAGGATAATTTTAAGCTTATGAATTCTACTCGTGATTCCGAAGATCCGCTCAGACATATTTACGGCTAACAAGGAATCGAGAAGAGTAAAATTTTACATGATAAAAACTATGAATTGACTGAAAATCAGTGGCAATTTCACTCCTTTGATCATAAAACTCTATTAACATAGATTTGTCGGTAATGGCTATTATTTATCGTGCTAGAGGATTCATGAGTAAATAGTTGAGAAAAACTCATAATACATTTTGAAGTTAAAAAAATAATTCATGATTTATTACAACTTAATATGAGTTGCTCGTGTTTCCGGTTATATCCACATAAAAGGAACTTGATGTACTAAGTAAAAAGACTCAAAATAACTAGAAGAACCTACGTGAACAAGTCTAGAAGAATAGAGATTTCATAAAAATTAGTTGGTACAAGGTGAACAGTCTATAGGATCCACATCACCACCGTAGTCAAAGTGCCTGATGAGAAGCAATTAGATATAACCAAGAAGTCTGATATAATCGGAGTCTAATATTAGCAGAAGCCTGACATAAGTGGGAGCCTAATGTAAGCTGAAGTCTAATATCACCAGGAAGCTTGATATAACGAAGGACTGTTAATACAAGTGAGGTTACTACCCTACCTATGACAACAATATGATGTTGGCTAATATTATCACCTAGAGAGGGCTAATAGGTGAATCTAAGAAACTTTAATATAAAAAAAATTGTGGAATTAAAAGCGTTAAGTTAAATATAAGTATGATTGAGCAATGAAGAGAATTGATATAAAAGCAATTGGTTATATCAAGCAATATAGTTCAGTACATCATCAAGCAATAAATGAATATTAGCAAAGAGATAGAGAATGATGCATATAGGGCTTATAGCGGTTTCACTTAATGTAAGCTTACATCTACTCTCCCACATTAACTACTTATTAACTAGATTCCACTGGTAATCTTGGAGAAGTTACAGAAGAATGTGCTACTTATACTCGAGCACTTTTTCTCAAAGCCAATACTGCTTTTATTCAAGCTAATAGGACTCACTATCTCACACCTAAGTCCAAATTACAACACTATGAACACTTCTCGATAAATTAAAATGTAAATGCTCTTAGAAGGAAAATGTAAAGTGTAAAGCTCTCTAAATTTGGATATTTTGAATGCTTGATCAATCTATCTTAGGTGCATTGATCTTCTTTTATACTCCTCAACATCCAATCTTCTCCTTGAACAATTTTCAAGAGGACCAATCTCCAATCAGACTGTTCGATAAATGTTGAGAAGATCAATTAGCCATTTAAGTCACTCAATTAGAATTACCATAGATTTGATTGCCCATACAATCAAATCTTAGTATTTAGAAGTAGAGTAGTTTGAATGTGGAAAGTATCATGCCTTTGGGATGATTGTAAACCAATCGAGATATCTCACATAATTAAATAATCTTGGTCAATTTAAATCTTCTATATTAGAAATCCATACCATATCACAAGCTGTTGGTGGATAAAATGACATATCTCGAAATAATAATCTTAAGCCATGTGTCAAAGTTGTTGTCACAAGTAATGTAAATATTCTGCTTATATCAGCAATTTATGATTATATCAAACTTCCCGGTTATTTGATGATATCAAACTATGACTAGTCCTCTACTTATATTAGATTCCGATTATATCATACCACTTCTTATTATGCACTTCAAGTATAATAATGATATAGATCTTGTAGACTGTTCACATTGGTATCTCCAAGTCTTTATGAACTTCCCTTCTTCTAAACTTGTTCACATAGGTCCTTCCAACTGTTTCGAATCTTTTTCCTCATCATCTCAAAGTTCTTTTTTACACAAACATTACTTGAAACAAAACAACTTTGTGCATATGTCAAAGTATCAATATATTATAAATAGTTTTGTCAATCTTCAAAATATATTAGGAGGTTTTCTCGATAGTTTCTCCCTTTTTGATAATGACAAAACCTTCCACACAAATAACAAAATAATTGATTTGAAAAGATATGAATAAGGATTGCTTGCAACAATATAAGCTTAAAGTTAAGTATTAGTATTGGCAAGCAAGTTGATATAGTCAGACATCATCCATGAGTACATGGTCGTTTCTACAAGAGAACTTAGAGATAGTTTATTATAATCTTCGAATGCGTGAAAACTAATATTGTCGAAGTATATAATGAATAGTTTAATCATGTACACACTTACAGTTCATAAAAAAAATCATGTACATCGCAACATACATTCTCTATTCAAGATATCATAAGCTTAGAATGACATTATATAGAATTGCATTAGTAATTGGACAAGGCCGGCCTCCCTCACCTCGAGCGAGGGTTGACCTTGTTGCCTAACCATGCCCTTGCCAAGCTGGCCAGGTTGATCTCACCGAATTGGGCGAGGGTTGAGCCTCGCCAATGGCAAGGCCTCATCGGCTTCCCCAAAGGCTAGCGAGGTTGACCTCACTAGCCTCAGGCGAGGGTCAAACCTTGCCAAGCGCAAGGCAAGGTCGACCTTGCCAGTCAGTCAATGACAACAAGGCTCACCCTTGTAGGATTTGGTGAGGGTTAAGGTGAGCGTCACCAATGACAAGGCAAGGTAACCTCATTAGCTTCGCCAAATGTTGGCAAGGTTGAGCCTTGCCAAAGGTGGACAAGGCTATCCTTCACTGGCTAGAGGACAAAGAAAAAAAGAAAAGAAAAGAAAATGCAAAAATTATTAAAAGTATAATAAAAATCAGAAAAAAATTATAAAAAATATATATATATATATATATATATATATATATAAAATTGTCCACATCCATTTCAATCAATGCCACGTAGAATGGTCAGCAATGATTAGACAACCACATTAGCAAAAATTTTACCAAACTAATAAAATTGGCAAATTATTAAAAGGTTGGAAAATAAATTGACAAATCATCAAAGGGTTTAAAACTAAATTGACACAATTGAAAATTTTAAGATTAAATTGATTGTTATATGATAGATTTATAACTTTTTGGATAATTTTATCTAGTTGTTTTGAATAATACTGTGCTCACCCCTAATCTATTTTCCCTTGGAAAGCAAATTTTTTTTTTTTGGGAGGGACAAATAGAAAGGATTTGTTAGAAAAGTATAATCTACTTGTTATTGGTTAAAAGACATCGAGTCTCTCTCTCTTTCTTTCTTTTTTTTTTTTTTGTCTAATAATGAAATGTTTGAGGCTTTTTAAAAAATTGACTAATCTAAATCAGGTGACAGCGATTTCCACTCGCTGTCCCGCCCACACCGGGCAATTGAGGTCCGTGCATCCTTTTTTTTTTTTTTTTTTTTTTTTTGGTAAGTAAGTGCATCCTATTTTACATCCTAATAAATATAAAAATAAAGAGTAAGCTAGAATTGGTGAAGTACGTACCTTTATATTGCTTCTGCTTTGGATTGTTATACACAAGATTTGGACTAGGCTTTGGAATCAAAATGAATGTGTTAAATTAAAAGTTAAAAGTTAAAAGTTACAGAACCTTATGGCTTCATCAAGAAAATCCAATCGTGGTCCACCATTTAATCAAGAATACATATTTATGGTAAAATCAAGAAAACAAATATGAATAACAGGCTAGGAGCCCAAAAATTATTTGAATGTCCATACACATATAGGAATGGCGAGGTGCGGAGTTCGAAACTCCCCTCCTCCGGCTGAGGGTTTTTGTGGTTTTTCTAGATCAGCTCTCTCCTTGTAGAGAATCTCCAAAGTCATACATCTAATATCATATGAGATTTTCCGATATCACTACCAATTGTTCTAGATGCTAGGCGTAATTTAATATCTAATTACTCTAACAATATATCCTAAAATAATTAAGAGCAGTAGTCAACCACACGCCATTTGTGGCATCCCGATTTTCCAATTCTATTTTCAATAAATTGATACGGGCATTTCGTTGGCACGCATATAGTTCTTTTCCTTGAGTCGGCCACTCATGTGAAAACTAGTCTATCAGGTGAAGCCGTTAAGAGATTCTAATGCATCAGACTCGAGAATTTGACCAGGAAACGACATTTTGACAGAACTAATCTACAAGGGTCATTACGGCACAATTAAAAATCAATTAGAGGTCAGAAATAGGTCGACTCGACAAAGGCATGTGATCAAGTGTGGGTGATTCCATCAGATCGCACAATTTTTGTCGATCGGCACTGGACTGGCTTTTTTGTCGATTTGGTACCCTGTGCCCATATTTGAAACCTTGAGATTACCCCAACAACCGAGAGTCGCCAATGTGTCAAAGATGTACATTGTGGCTTGAATTGATCAACCACAAGTTAAATGCATGAAAATTTCTAAAAGCTACCCGGTAGATCAGGACGCGCTAGTATCGTGCCAAAGTGAAATTAACCGTAAAATTGTGATCGAATTCAGAAATTGGAAGTCCTAGTGTGTCACAAATCATTTTAGGAATATTGACTCATCTTTGAAAGATTTTTCGTGCAAACCAAGTCTTCCGGCAAAATAATCAATGTATGGTTAATTTGGTTTAGGAAATTGGTAGGCCTGCTTTTGGTCGTACTTTTGGGACTCAAGATGTTTCTATGGTCAAGTGGAGATGTGAATTAAAGTGTGGTGACATTGGATTAATTTTATGGACTTCAATTTGGCTCAATGGAAGTGGATTGAATGAAATGTATTGTACAAGATTTTAATGCCACGGCGGAAAAAGAAATTGCACCCATTGAAATAAGGTTGTGGGAAATTGGAGATAGTGAAGTGTGACATCATCAAGTGATTTCGTAGTGGGGCTTGAGTGTCTAGGATCTTGACAAGTGGAGGGTGTGGATCTGCTCTCAAAAAGGTGGGACTTCACATCACCAATCAACTCCATCTTCAACCTTGGGCTTCTTGGAAAATTGGAGGAGAGAGAGAGGCGCTCTGACCGGACCAACCAGCCAAGCCCGACGCCCCCTTCGTCCGCCTCCTTCGCTGCTCGCCATTAGTCGCTGTCACCGAAGCCATCGTGGTTGCCATTCGTCCGCACGCACGCCCCGCCAGCTCTCTTCTCAGTCGTTGTCCACTCGTCCAAGCCTCCGCTTGTCTCGACCCGTGGTAGCAAGCTACCGTTGAGGCCGTGCCAACGCCGTTCAGTCACCGGAGCAGCCGAAGCCGCTGAAGCCAACTCATCGCCGCTTCTCCTTCGCCCGCGCGCCTGGCTAGCTCACGCCACTGCTCTTCCTTCATCCGCCTCCGTCCGATCGTTGTCCTTCATCATCTAGTTGCTGCCACCATCGCCAAGACCACCGAGAGACTGCCAGAGCCACCGCCAATCACCGCCCGAGCTGTTGCGCCTCTCTTTCGCGCTTTCCGACTCGAACCAGCACCGGATCCGCCCTCCTTCAGCCCCAAAACAGTAGCTAGAAAATGGGTATCGCAGCAACTATTTGGCCCGTTTTGGCCGGCTTCCCGACCGCGTAAACTAGGCCCGCTTTGGAGACTATCGACCCCCGCGTGATCCCAGTTGTTTTGAGTCGTTCGGCTCGTTAATCGGGTGAGTTTGTCCTCTAATCCTTACTTAGTTTGTTAATTATACTTAAGGGTTAATTATTGTTAATTAAGTAGAATTAGGTGGTTAAATTAGAGTAGATTAGCGATTATTAGTTAATTGCATTGCATATTAGATAGGTGGTTAGCATACTTAGCTAGAGAATTGCCTATACTATTTATTGAATGCATCTCGGGATTTTTCCCAACCCTTATTGGGCTTCAATTAAGCAATATGGGCCTAAATTGGATTTTTAGTATTTAATTATTAAATTTCGAAATTAATTAAT
Source organism: Eucalyptus virginea (assembly GCA_014182375.1). NCBI lineage: Eukaryota > Viridiplantae > Streptophyta > Magnoliopsida > Myrtales > Myrtaceae > Eucalyptus > Eucalyptus virginea. The sequence goes on along the minus strand of CM024515.1, from coordinate 10,855,191 downwards.
TAAATATTTATTATTCTGGAAATTCAACCGGGATGGCCGATGACCAGAATTTCATGCTCATCTTCCCGGTTCAATCCGTTTATTTAATTGAGTTTCGAATCATACCGAATTGATTTAATTATGAAATTTTAGGATATATTCCTATTGGGTTGATTTTGATTATTTGGTTGAGGAATTTAATTACGAAGTGCAATATCGTTGATCGCGGTTGAAAGGATCGAGTGGGACCGTAAAGCCATTTAAATATTGAAAGTTGCCGAGTGGGGCTGTGTTTTTCACCTATACTTAAGTTGTGTCCTAAGGACCGTGATTCGTAATTGGGAATTGAGTTGGAATAATTGAAATGACCGGAAGTGGTCTTGTTGATATGTAATCGACTAAGTCGATTGATTATTGCTTGGATCTAATATGGTAAATTGATTGATTAAATTGAAATGACTAGGGAAAGGTCATGTTGACATGTAATCAACTAAGTCGATTGATCGAGATATCGATCTATGATGTGATTGCTTGAGTACCTATTGAACTGTACTGATTTGCAGGTTAGGACTGATAAGTCATCTGACTCGTGTTGTGCTTAGGCAGCGCTAAGGTGTATTAGTTTACTAATCGAGTCTTAGGGGGTAAAACTTGCTGAGACATTGTCTCACCCCATCGTGGGCTTAACATGTTCAGGTCCTTAGATGTCGATCGTGGAGGACTCGAAGCCATGGACATTTGTGCAGGTGGAAACCGAAAAATCGACGAACGTGTCTGACTAGTTGGTCTTAGGACAGTTCCCTTTTTGTTGAGCTTGTCTATTTTGTAGACAATCTAGTATTATATATAAACCTATGTGTTTATAAGAAAGCTTGTTTGGTTGTGATTGATTGCCGGCTTTTCTATCCCAAGTTAATTTTTGTCAGGGGATTTATTTCGCTTCCGCATGTGCAATAAAAATGAATGGGTCGACGACGTGTCCTGAGAAGTTGCATTTCTATCGACCGCAGTGGGATGTGCGCGTGCTCGAGGTTCGGGGTGTGATATCCCCGTTTAAGTGGTATCAGAGCATGGTCTGTATATGAAGTGATAAGGTACGAGGGAGTCATGGGATAGTTGGTAGGAAAGGCTTTTAATGTACTGATGCAAGTGATTGATAGCTGTTTGTTAACTTGTTGGTGAGGTCACTCAGATTCTAATGTGGTATTGGAATTTGCAAATAGATATCTATATTGAGCATGTAGCATGAGTGACTGAGTGTCGAGAGCTGCTAGGAAAAGAGCAGTAGGCCCCGTATTTTGGGGTAGGCCGCCAACAAGGGTCGGTGCTCGAGGTGTCGTAGGAAGAGCGAAGGCTAAGGCCAATGCGAGTGTGAGTACCGCCGCAAGTCGGTACTAAGAGTGTAGCAGCACCGAACGATCCTAGTTCGACAGGATCGTTCAGGATCGTTCGGCGCTAGAGTCTTTGGGAAGCATTTTTGGTCAATAAGCTTAAGACCGAGCCGCCGTTGTTGCCATTGTTTCTACCGCTGCCAGTGTTGTAACTGTTGTTGTTGCCATGCCTGTTGAGGCCCAATCTAGAGTTGTGATCGAGGATCAAGCCGCCGTATCTGAGTCAAAGTTCAGTTTAGGTAGAAATGGAATTCGATTGGGGGAAAGGTCGATGTCAAAAGAAATGTGCCCCATTTCACCCAACCGGAAGAGTAGAACTGGAAAGCCAATGCCCAACTCTATTGATATGTGTTATGTCTGTAAGAAAAGACATGGATCTGTCCCATGCTGTAAGAGGGAAAGGACCTCCTACAAGTGTCGCCAATACGGCCATCTGACCAAGGGTTGTTTGTATAGATAGATGGAATCACAGTTGTTTCTGTCTCCGCCGTTGGTAGAAGAGAACAAAGGAAACATGCTTCAGGACATTTAGTGGGGTACTTGAAATAGACCCCCAGTGCAAGAAAAGGTGCATGATGTCACTTGATGGGAGGAAGAGGACTCATCGATTGTGTGTCGAGTTTGTGGAAAGGAGGCATAAGTCAGCCTAGTGTCAAAGTAAAAAGGGAGCATGCTTTAAATGTGGCAAGCACGGCCATCAGGTTAGGAACTATCCGCATAAGTTCAGGAGAGCGTAAGCACCATTACTACAGATAAGACGCCACTAGGATGGCTAGAGGAGCATGAAGGGATCGACCATGCATCGATCAAGGGAAGAATGTATTTAGATGTTTTTATCAGAGTAGTGCAGTAGAATTTTCAGTGGAGGCTGTAGAATTTTCGTTGTGGTAATAAAGTAATAAAAAGATGAATCTCTAACTAGAGTTGTACTTGAAGGGTTTGCTTAAGTATGACTTGAAAGTCATTTATATAAAGGTTTGGCTTAAGGAATTTTATGCTGTTTTGAATCGTGGTAGTGATATAATTTAGTTTGTGCAGTTAGCGTGCAAAAGTTTTGAATCACTGAAAGTCGAAGAGGAACTTCAATTCTTGCTATTCGTCACTGAAGATAACCTGGTTCTAGTTGTTGGTTACCAAATCTACATGGCAACTGTAAAGGATGCGTCGGTTGAGGAGCCGAATATGGAGAACATAACTGTGGTACAGAAGTTTTCTGAGGTATTTCCTAAAGAATTGCCAGGTTTGCTGTCAGAAAGAGAAATAGAGTTCGTGATTGAATTAGCACCCGGAACAGAGCCAGTCCCTAAGGCTCCTTACCGGATGGTGTTACCCGAGTTAAAATAACTAAAGGTGCAGATGCAGGAATTGTCGGATAAGAGATTCATACGTTCCAGTGCATCACCTTGGGGAGCACCCGTTCTATTCGTGAAGACGAAAGTTGGTTCGTTACGTTTGTTCATCGATATTTTTCAAGATCGACTGGAGGTTAGGGTATCATCAGTTGAGGATCAGGAAGAAAGACATACCTAAGTTAGCATCTTGCACTTAATACGATAGTTATGAGTTCATTGTAATACCATGTGGTTTGACAAACACCCTAGCTGTTTGTTTGGGTCTGATGAACAGAGTGTTTATTGGGTACTTTGATTAGTTTTGTGATCGTGTTCATTAACGTTACCCTGGTGTGCTTTAAGAATGCTGAGGAGCACGAGAGACATTAGAAGATAATACTTCAGGCCTTGAGGACTCTTGAATTTTACGCTAAGTTTAGCAAGTGCGAGTTTTGGATGACTCGTATTACGTTCCTAGGTCACGTGATTTCAGGCGAAGAAATCTTCATGGACCCGCCAAGATTGAAGCAATGATCAGCTAGCCAAGATCGACTACAGTGACAGAGATCAGAAGTTTTCCGGGTTTAGCAAGGTATTATAGGCGGTTTGTAGAAAAGTTTTCAGTGTTAGCATCGCCGTGGACAAGACTTCTAAAGAAGGGAGAAAAGTTTGTGTGGTCAGATAAGTGTGAGAATAGTTTCCAATAGTTTAAGCAGAAGCTAACTATTGCACATGTGCTTACTATTCCATCTGGTCCAAGAGGGTTTGAGATTTACAATGATGCGTCGTTTAAAAGACTGGGTCACGTGTTAATGCAACATGGTAGGGTCGTTGCATACGCGTTCGTCAATTGAGACCTCATGAACTAAATTACCCGACGCATGTCGTAGAACTTGCAGTAATCATGTTCACTCTGAAGATTTGAAGACATTATTCGTGTGGAGAAAGATTCCGAATCTTCACTGACCATCAGAGTCTCAAGTACTTATTCTCTCAGAATGAGTTGAATATGAGACAGCGTCGATGGATGGAACTCCTGAAGGACTATGATTGTGAGATTTTGCATCACCCCGGAAAGGCGAACAAGGTCGCTGATGCACTGAGTAGGAAGTCTTTAGTTGCGTAAATGGTACTCAAGGAATGGAGTATACTCGAGAGAGCGCGAGATTCGGGTTTCAAATTTGAGGTTGGCCACCTTTCAAATCTTATGGCTACCCTTAGAATTAAGCCGAAAATCAAGACACTTCAGTGGACAGATTCAGAAACTCAAAAGATTCTATAAGAAAATACAGATAAGAAAAAGGCTGATTTTCAGATTTCTGAAAACGGAACGCTAAGGTTCCAAGGACGATTATGTGTAACTGACGATATAGAGATTAAAGAAGATATCTTACGGGAAGCTCATTGTAGCAACTTCAGCGTTGTCTAGATAGTACGAAGATGGGTCAGAATCTGCATCAACAGGATTGGTAGACTAGTATGAAGACAGATATCACTGACGGGTCGCAAGTGTCAGATGTGCTAGCAAGTGAAAGCACAATTTTGCAAGTCGGGAGAACCCTTGTAATCTCTCGAGATCCCCGTGTGGAAGTGGGATCATGTCACAATGGATTTGGTGACAGGTCCACCAAGAAGTCAGTGTGTTAATAATTTCATTTTGAGTAGTAATTGACAGATGGATGAAACCAGCCCACCTTGTGGCTATGCGGAAAGATCTTGATTTGATTAAGCATGCAGAAGTGTAAGTGTGTCAAAAAGGTTCATCTGCTTAGAGTGTCAGTGTCAGAGACAAATTAGGTCTAGACCAGAGGTTCTCAGTTCAGCAAATCAATCAGGTGGTTCCTTTTGAGTCAGTGTCGAGCAGAGTATTCAAGGCTTCGGTTGTTGGGTTGAGGTCAGAGAATGAAAGGTCACGGACCCAGAGTTGGTTCAGCAGTTAATGGAGGAAGTTACAGTTATCAGAAACAAATTAAATACCGCTCAAAGCCACCAGAAGAGTTATGCCGATAAGCGTTGAAGGTCAGTGGAATTCCAAGTTGGCAAGCACGTCTTTCTGAAGGTGTCACCAATGAGAAGTACTTCCCGCTTTAGCAGAAAGGGGAAACTTATTTCGAGGTACGTAGGTCCCTTCGAGATTTTGGAAAGAATAGGGACTCTGACATATCGTCTTGCACTGCCGCCGAGGTTGGCACAAGTGCATGACGTTTTTCACGTGTCGATGTTAAAGAAGTATGAACCCGATCCGACACACGTTCTAAATTTTGAGGAATTAGACGTGGATGATAGGGTGTCGTACATTGAAAGCCTGGTTCAGATCGTGAATCGTAAGGAGCAAGTTTTGCGCACCAAGACCATCCCATTGGTTAAAGTGGTCTAGCAACACTACAGCACTGAAGGAGCAACTTGGGAAACTGAAGAATCGATGAGACAATTGTACCCCCACCTTTTTACTTAAGATTTGTAATGGTTTGAATTTCGAGAATGAAATTTTCATAAGAGGAGAAGAGTTGTGACATCCCGATTTTCCAATTTTATTTTCAATAAATTGATATGGGTATTTCGTTGACACACATATAGTTCTTTTCTTTGAGTCGGCCACTCATGTGAATACTAGTCTATCAAGTGAAGCCGTTAAGAGATTCTAATGCATCAAACTCGAGAATTTGACCAGGAAACGACATTTCGACCAAGCTAATCTACTAGGGTCATTACGGCACAATTAAAAATTGATTAGATATCAGAAATAGGTCGACTCGACAAAGGCATGTGATCAAGTGTGGGTGATTCCACCAGATCGCACAATTCTTGTTAATCGGCACTACACTGGCTTTTCTGTCGATTGAGTACCCTGTACCCGTATTTGAAACATTGACATTATCCCGACAACCGAAAGTCACCAATGTGTCAAAGATGTACATTATGGCTTGAATTGATCAACCACAAGTTAAATGCATGAAAATTTCTAAAAACTACCCAGTAGATCAAAACGCGCTAGTATCGTGCCAAAGTAAAATTAACCGTGAAATTGAGATCGAATTCAGAAATTGGAAGTCCTGGTGTGTCACAAATCATTTTAGGAACATTGACTCATCTTTGGAAGATTTTTCGTGCAAACTAAGTCTTCTGGCAAAATAATCATGGTATGGTTAATTTGGTTCAGAAAATTGATAGGTCCGCTTTTAGTCGTACTTTTGGGACTCAAGATGTTTCTATGGTCAAGTGGAAATGTGAATTAAAGTATGGTGACATTGGATTAATTTTATGAATTTCAATTTGGCTCAATTGGAAGTGGATTGAATGAAATGTGTTGTACAAGATTTTTATGCCACGGCAGAAAAAGAAATTGCACCCATCAAAATAAGGTTGTGAGAAATTGGATATAGTAGAGTGTGACATCATTAAGTGATGTCATGGTGGGGCTTGAGTGTCTAGGATCTTGACAAGTGGAGGGTGTGGATTTACTCTCAAAAAGGTGGGACTTCACATCACCAATCAACTCCATCTTCAACCTTGGGCTTCTTAGAAAATTGGAGGAGAGAGAGGGGCTTCGACCGGACCAACCAGCCAAGCCCGACGCCCCCTTCATCGGCCTCCTTCGCCGCTCGCCATTCATCGCCGTCGCCGAAGCCATCGTGGTTGCCGTTCGTCCGCACGCACGCCCTGCCAGCTCACTTCTCCGTCGTCATCCACTCGTCCAAGCCTCCATTCGTCTCGGCTCGTGGTCGCCAGCTGCCGTCGAGGCCGTGCCACCGCCATTCGGTCACCGGAGCCAAAGGCGCCGAAGCCAGCTCTTCGCCACTTCTCCTTCGCCCACACGCCTGGCTAGCTCGCGCCGCTGCTCTTCCTTCGTCTACCTCCATCCGACCGTCGTCCATCGCCGTCCCGCTGCTGCCGCCATCGCCAAGGCCACCGAGAGACCACCGGAGCCACCGCCAATCACCGCATGAGCTGTCGCGCCTCTCCTCCGCCCTTTCTAACTCGAACCAGCACCAAATCCGCCCTCCTTCGGCCCCAAAACAATAGCTGGAAAATGGGTATCACGGCGATTATTTGGCCCGTTTTAGCTGGCTTCCCGACCTCGGAAGCTAGGCCCGCTTTGGAGACTATCGACCCCCACGTCGTCCCCGTCGTTTTGAGCCGTTCGGCTCATTAATCAGGTGAGTTTGTCCTCTAATCCTTACTTAATTTGCTAATTATGCTTAAGGATTGATTAGTATTAATTAAGTAGGATTAGATGGTTAGATTATAGTATATTAGCGATTATTAGTTAATTGTATTGCATATTAGATAGGTGGTTAGCATATTTAGCTAGAGAATTGCCTATACTATTTATTGAATGCATCTCAGATTTTTCCCGACACTTATTGGGCTTTAATTAGAAAATACAGGCCTAAATTGGATTTTTAGTATTTAATTATTAATTTTTAAAATTAATTAATTAAATATTTATTTTTTCCAAAAATTCAACCGAGATGGCCGGTAACCGGAATTTCACACTAATCGTCGTGGTGCATTCGGTTTATTTAATTGAGCTTCGAATCGTACCGAATTGATTTAATTATGAAATTTTAGGATGTATTCCTATTTGGTTGATTTTGATTATTTGGTTAAGGAATTTAATTACAAAGTGCAATATCGTTGGCCGAGGTTGAAAGGGTCAAGTGAGACCGTAAAGCCATTTAAATATTGAAAGGGTCGAGTGGAACCGTAAAGCCATTTAAATATTGAAAGGGTCGAGTGAAACCGTAAAGCCATTTAAATATTGAAAGGGTCGAGTGGGACCGTAAAGCCATTTAAATATTGAAAGTTGCCGAGTGGGGCCATGTTTTCCACCTATACTTAAGTTGTGTCCTAAGGACCGTGATTTGTAATGGGGAATTGAGTTGGAATAATTGAAATGACCAAGAGTGGTCTTGTTGACATGTAATCGACTAGGTCGATTAATTATTGCTTGGATCTGATGTGGTAAATGGATTGATTGAATTGAAATGACCGGGGAAAGGTCATGTTGACATGTAATCAACTAAGTCGATTGATCGAGATATCGATCTGTAATGTGATTACTTGAGTACCTATTGAATTGTACTAATTAGCAGGTTAGGACTGAGGCCAAGATAAGTCTTCTGACTCGTGTTGTATTTAGGCAACCCTAAGGTGTATTGGTTTACTAATCGAGTCTTAGGGGGTAGAACTTGCTGAGACATTGTCTCCCCCATCGTGGGCTCAACATTTTCAGGTCCTTAGATGGTGGTCGTGGAGGACTCGAAGCCATGGACATTTGTGCAAGTGGAGACTGAAGAATCAGCGAACGTGTCTAACTAGTTGGTCTTAAGACAGTTTCCTTTTTGTTGAGCCTATCTATTTTGTAAACAATCCAGTGTTGTATATAAATCTATGTGTTTATAAGAAAGCTTGTTTGGTTGTGATTAATTGCCTACTTTTTTATCCCACGTTAATTGTTGTCATGGGATTTGTTTCGCTTCCGCATATGCAATAAAAATGAATGGGTCGGCGACGTGTCCTGGGAAGTTGCATTTCTATCAACCGCAGTGGGATGTGTGTGTACTCGAGGTTCGAGGCGTGACACCATTGTACTTCCCCAACATTTCTTTTTCTTCTCCCATTTTCTGCAGTCCAAGCAACGTGATTGGTACAATGTTAGATTCAATGATTCAAGAGCGGTTTGACGATGCAAAAACGCACCAGGAGAGTTAAAAAAAACAGTGTGAAGAAGAAGTTGGAAGGTTACCAACCCCCTAAAGAGTAAGTGTTGTAATTAAAAGGGTACGTCCATGATGGGGTGCGAGACATTATTGAAAAGGTATGAAGTGAGAGGTATAAAAACCTCTTAGAAGATAACCGTTGACGATTGTTGTTGGCAGAAAGTACGTTTAGAGAGAACATACGCTCATTTCTCTCCCCTTTCTATCAAGGCGTTCCATTTTCATCTTTACGAAAATAGTTTGCATTTACGCCGTAGAAATCGGGTGCTTTCCTCGTGATTGCGTCCAGACCAACGTGAGGTAATATTGTTTGTGTTTCATCGATAATTCAACGTTCGTTCCGGGGCTAATTGTTGTTTCCGCATCAGAATCAGTTAAGTTGTCTTCCGCCGACTTGAATTCCAACATTGGTATCAGAGCCGGTCATATTTTATGTCTTATTTTTCATCGAGTTTTCTCATTTACCATTTGATATTGAGATCAAGAGATTGTATTATACACTATTTTTTTATGTTTATTGGTCAGAATTGTAATCTGAAAACTCAAATTCGAACCGAAGCGAAGAACGGGTTCGGGGTCGCGTACACCCGTACGATTTTGGCCATTTTTCGAAATAATTTTTTGGCTAAAATTAATTTTTGAATATATAGGGTGAAAGAGCTCATCGAGACGAGTCCGGCGATGAGTCGAACACCAACGAACAATGCCGGACACGCCCACACGCACGGCCAGAAGCCGCTGCGCGTGGGCGCCACGCACCTGAAGCGCTAACAAAGCTAACACATGTGCCTCACACGCCAGTCAGCAAATCGACAGGTGCGCATCACGCGCCGGTCGGCGAACCGACACGTGATGACATCACTGTGACATCACCCAATGGTCGGCAACCGTTGGGATGACGTCATCGATAACGTCATCGCCGGTGGCAGTTGGCCGGCCAGTCATCGGTCGGCGACCCGACCCATGACCCGAGATCCAACCGGAGTTGACCCGACCCAACCCGACCGTTGACCGGTCAACGGTCAGAATAGTCGCCGGTTGGACCGGTCGGGTCGGCCAGGAGCCGTTTGGCTCGCTAGCACGTGCGTCACACACGCCACACACTCAGGCGGCGCGTGTGGGCGCGTGTGAAGTCCAATTGGAGCGTGGTCAGCGACGTTTGGTTCATATGAATGTTGCCTACACTATGGTATAATTATTTTATACTTTTGAATTTTATAAATGTATGAAAATGCGTAGGAAACCCTATGTATGCATATTTTTTGGGGTTTAATGCATAATTTATTCATTTGTAGCTTGTATTTTCTTGTGGTTTAGGAAATATAGTAGCTAGCTCGTGTGCAAATGATGTCATATATGCTGTGTAGAGCGTGGTTCGATAATATCATGTATATAGTTTAATATACTTGCAATTTTCTAGTTGCTAGAAAATTCGAACAATAATAGGAAATTCATTACATGTTGAATTGTGTTGGTTTACATCATGCTTTGCTTTTTTTGTTAAGGAAAAATGTATAAATTACATAAGATCATGTAATTATTTTTCCTAGTGGGAGTTCGTAGGTTGGTAGAATTTGAAAGAGTTCTCACCTAGAACTTAAAATTTGCGCAAATTAAACTAATTAATGATAATAGAATAATTGTACATAGAAGTTGATTGGGAATATAGTGAACTTTTACTTTTGTGTCTTTTGTTGAATTATCATTAATTTAATTTTTCTTTGCTACAAATTAAATATGTGTGTTATTCCGTAAAGTGTGCTACCATTAATTATGCGTTTATTATGTCAATGTGTTATAGCAATTGATTATGGCTTCGGCATCCAAGACCATTGTGGCTGACCTCAATAAGGGTGAGAAGCTGAACGGTAACAATTATGATATTTGACACCGAAAGATTCAGTACATCCTTGAGAAGCAAGAGATTTTGGAAACTCTTAACCATACCATGGATGAACCTGAGCATGGAACTTCAGCTCAACACAGGTGAAATCTAGAAGCTTATCAAGCTTGGAAAAAGAAAAATAGCATTGCTCGCATCACGTTGTTGAGCTGTATGCAAGATGATCTCATATGTGAGTTTAAAAGTTATGATAAAGCTCAAGTTATGTGGACTGTCTTGAAAGATAAGTTTGAGAATACATCTGCCACTAAGCTGAAGAAACTCACCATCAAGTTTGACACATTTCGAAAACGCCCAAATGTAACGATGAGGCAGCATCTTCGGGAGATGTCAAACATGATCCGTGAGCTGAAGTCGGCAGGTCACTCCCTTACTGATAAATAGCAAGTTCAGGCTGTTATAAGGTCTCTTCTTGACAATTGAGAGCATATGAAGATCAATTGACGCATAATGAGAACATTGTCACTTTTGATAATATTGCGCATCATTTGAAATTAGAGGATGAGCGCCTAGAGGCTACGAGATCCTCTACCCATGATTATGTTGCTGAATCGAGTTCGCACAAGACTTCGGACTTCAAGCGCAAAAGGAATTCTCAATTCAACAACAAAGGGAATAAACTGATCGAGCACCTAAGAGGGCTAAAACCTTCCAACGCAAGAAGCGTGGTGGGAAGAAGGACAAGGCCAAGATAGAGTGCTACAATTGTGGTAAGATGGGTCACTTTGCTCGACTTTGCTCGTGAATGCACTAAGCCGAAAAAGGTACCCTATTACTCCATTACTTTGAGTAATGCTTTTGTTTCTAGTACTATAATACTTGCTGAATCTCATCTAATATGGACTGTAGATTCAAGAGCAATAGACAACGTAGCTAGAGACCGAGAAGCATTTGTAGAGTATCGTCGGATACAGCTTGGAAGAAGATGGATATATGTGGGGAATAACTCAAGAGTTGAAGTGAAGAGTATCGGCATATGTAAATTAATCTTACATGGTAGTCGAAACCTATTCCTGCATGATGTCCTTTATGCTCCAAATATTCGACGAAACTTGGTCTCTGTAGTTGTTCTTCTTAGCTTAGGTTATGTATTGAATTTCCATGGTGATTGTGTTAACATTTTGTATGGAACAGTTTATTATGATTCAGGTCATGTATCGAATGATTTTATGGTGTTAGACATTGACTATAATCAGTACAATGTTAATGTCGATGGTTGTTTTTCTTTAATTGCATCTTCTAGTAATGTTGAGATTGATGCAAGTACTTGGCATGCTAGATTAGGTCACATTGGATTGCAAAGAATGCAAAGATTAGCTAGAGAATGCCTTTTAGGGTCACTCACTAATGTTAGTCTATCCGTATGTGAACATTATCTAGTGGGAAAAGCAACTAAAAAATCATTGGGTAAAGAGACTAGAGCTGAATTTTCATTGCATCTCATACATTCTGACACTTGTGGTCCTTTGAATGTGAGAGCGAGGCATGGAACATCATATTTCATCACTTTCATAGATGACTTCACACGTTTCGGTTATGTCTTTCTGATCTCCCATAAATCAGAAGCATTAAACTGCTTTAGACGATATATAGCGATGGTAGAAAATCAGTTGAACAAAACAATAAAGGCATTGAGAACCAATCGTGGACGTGAGTATCTATTGGAGCAATTCGAGGCTCTTTGTGATGAAAAGGGAATTGTACGACAATTGACTATTCCTGATACTCCGCAACAAAACGGGGTAGCTGAAAGAAAGAATAGAACCCTATTGGAAATGGTTAGGTCAATGATGACGCAAGTAAATTTACCTATCTCCTATTGAGGAGATACGGTATTGACTACTGCCTATATATTAAACCGAGTGCCCTCAAAATCGATCACTTTCACCCCTTATGAATTATGGACTGGTAGAAAACCGGACTTGAGTAGTCTACATCCATGGGGATGTGCAGCTTATGTTCATGATTCTTCCCATAAATATGGCAAATTATGACTTAAAGGAAAGAAATGTATCTTTATAAGATATTCTGAACACTCCAAATGGTACGTGTTCATAGGTGAACAAGCTGATAGAAGTGTAACCGAAATGGAGTCACAAGATGTCACGTTCTTGGATAACGATTTTCCTAGTAGATGTGAGATTGATAAGGACTTCCAATTATATGAGATGGAAGATCCTGATAACACACCCACTGATATTGTAGAGGGAAATGAAAATTTACCTCAACATGCAAGACCTAGTGGGAGTGTTGCATCGCCTAACGAATTGAATTCAAGAGAAATTCAATTGCGTAAAAGTAATTGTAAAAGTATTCCCCGTTGTCATTTTGAGATTGAAGGGGAAGCATTTATGATTGCTCAGAATGACGATGCCGAGCCTAAGACTGTTCAAGAGGCTCTCTCATCCTCTAATAATGAAGAATGGAGAAAAGTTTTGGAAGATGAGATGGAGTCAATGAGGGCAAACCATGTTTGGGACTTGGTTGATCTACCACCCAATCGTAAGGCCATTGGAAACAAATGAGTTTTCAAGATTAAGCGAATGGCGGATGGATCCATTGAAAAGTATAAGGCTCGCCTTGTAGCGAAAGGTTATACTCAACAAGAAGGTATAGACTATGAGGAAACATTTTCACCAGTTGTAAGGTTTGCCTCAATACGCCTTATTCTAGCCATCGTTGCACATTTGGACCTTGAATTACATCAGATGGATGTAAAAACGGCATTTCTCAATGGAGAACTAAATGAGGAAATCTATATGAAGAAACCAATAGGTTTCATAGCTAAAGGTCAAGAACATGAAGTTTGCAAGCTTCATCGCTCAATATATGGCCTTAAGCAATCATCTAGACAGTGGTATCTTCGTTTTCATCAAGCCATAACCACTTTTGGTTTCACGATGATCGAGGAAGATCACTGTATATATATTAAGCGGTCCGAAGATAAATTTGTAATTTTATCACTTTATGTGGACGATATTCTGTTGGCTGGAAATGATAAGATTTTGGTTATCACCATAAAAGAATGGTTGTCCTCTAATTTTGAGATGAAGGACATGGGAGAAGCTGCTTATATATTAGGAGTCAAGATTGAAAAAGATCGATCAAGGAAACTCCTTACTTTATCACAAGAGTCTTATATTATGAAGATTCTTGAGCATTTCAATATGCAGCATTGTAATCCCATTGATACCCCTGTCATGCAAGGTGAAGGCCTAAATACTGAGATGTGTCCTAAGACTCCAAAAGAAATTAAAGTGATGAAAACTATTCCTTATGCTAGTGCGGTCGGAAGTTTGATGTATGCTATGATATGTACTCAACCCGACATATGTTATGCCGTGGGATTGGTGAGCCGATATCAATCAAATCCCGGTCAAACACACTGGAAAGCAGTGAAGAGGATCCTGAGATACTTGAAGGGCACTATGGACTATCGACTTTGTTACCAAGGGAATGATTTATGCCTATTAAGTTATTCATATGCCGATTGGGGTGGAGACCTGGATGAGCATAAATCGACTTCTGGATATGCGTTCTTGCTCAATGGATGTGCGATTTCTTGGAATAGCAAGAAACAGACATGCACGGCCTTATCTACTATGGAGGCAGAATTTATTGCATGCTGTGCCGCAGTGCAAGAAGCAGTATGGCTAAAACGTTTCTTAGAAAATTTAGCCACTGTCACTGAGGTTCCAAGACCGGTGATAGTTTATTGCGATAGTCAAGCAGCCATTGCCTATGAAAAGAATCCAAAGTATCATGAAAGGACAAAGCACATTGATATAAAGAACAATTTCATAAGAGATATAATAGCACAAAAAGAAGTGATCCTACAGTATATTTCAACCAATAGAATGGTTGATGATTCATTTATGAAAGATATTCCTAGAGACATATTCTTGACCGATAGAATGTCACTAGAATTATGTAGAATGTGATATATGTTATTGTAAAGGATCATTGGTTTATGTATTTGTGAACATATGTATTGTACTTGTTTGTTTATTAGTGACTTGATGTTTTTATCAATAAGTACGAATACAATATGAGACTAGCACTACACACATATATTATTGAAAAGTATGTCAGCAGGCAATGATTGGCTCACTCACACGAGCAATTGCCTCAAGTGCTTTAGATAGCACGTTGAGATCAGACGTTATGTACAAATAAATGCTGAAGAGCAAGTCTGGTACATAAAATATGTCATCTTAATTGGAGTTAAGATGAGATCTGTGATTTGTTTATAATAAGACCAAACATGATAGTCCCATAATCATGTATGCCTGTAAGATGCCAGATGCAAGTACTTAATTGGGCGTTATAGAAAGCGAGCTGATATAGCACTCGGGCTAAACATGAGTACGTGAGAAGTACGTAACTATGTTTAGGCTAAGATCCGTATAGTGGATATATTTGATAAATGACATACGCTCTTATAAAAAGAGAAATCCATTATAGCATGTAATTCATACTACATGTGCATTATATGACCAACAAGGGAAGGTGAGTCAAATTATCCCTATTTACTCATCATGTGAGCCCTTGAGGTAATTTATAATTTACCTCAATTTTGTGCCCTATGTTATTTTTGACTATGTTCTCGAAATAAAAGATCAATGTTGCTACTTTAACATGTTACCGGCAGTCATGAATAGATATGACCTTATGGGACATGTCTAGAAAAGCAGTTGTTCTGAAATGGAGAGAAACATGAATGCAAAGGAAGACTATTGTTGTTTTACATCTATCACATGTATTTATTGGTCGACCAATTATATCACCCTCTGTGGTTGCGGATGTAATTGTAAATATATTGTGTTTTTGAGAATAGTCAAGTATAGCCTTTAAGAGATAGGTATACTTGGACTGATGTAACAAAATATGTCTGAGGCACTGTGAGACATCGATTGTTTATATTTTTTTGGGATTGTAGCCATTATGTCATCCCTAACAGGTGCATAATTTGAGCCCCAAAGTGCAGGTGTACTCACCAGTCGCACGGCTTATTTGCCAGTATGAATTATTTTGTAAAGTTGATGAATGTTGAATGCCTTATATTCTTAATAGAGAATTATCAAACCCATCATATCCTAGTGAGAGATGTTGTAATTAAAAGGGTACGTCCACGATGGGGTGCAAGACATTATTGAAAGGGTATGAAGTGAGAGGTATAAAAACCTCTTAGAAGATAACCGTTGATGGTTGTTGTTGGCAGAAAGTATGTTTAGAGAAAACGTACACTCCTTTCTCTCCCATTTCCATCAAGGCGTTCCATTTTCATCTTTATGAAAACAGTTTGCATTTACGCCGTGGAAATCGGGTGCTTTCCTCGTAATCACGTCCAGACCAACGTGAGGTAATATTGTTCGTGTTTCATCGGCAATTCAACGTTCATTCCGAGGCTAATTGTTGTTTGCACATCGGAATTAGGTAAATCGTCTTCCGCCGATTTGAATTCCAACAATAAGATATTCAAAACCCCACAATTTTTCAAACTCTTAATTAATTGGAATTTAGAATGTCAAAATGGACTCTCATCCGATGACCAAGTGGGAATTAGGATAGAACGTCGTGCCAGCTTGCTCATATAAATTTATAAAAGAACCCACCAAATTAATTAAATTAACCAATTATTAATTGCTAATTTCCTTTGCACTTTCCTTAGATCTCGTCATGTGCTTGAGCTGGTCTCTCAACATCACGGCACGCTGAAAATGGCAAGTGCCGAATGGTCGTATGCCACGCAAAACGCTCGATCTTATTATAATCAAGTTGCTTCCCAACGACCACGCGCGAAACCCTAGCTTTTATAATGTGACCAATTGAAACAGTGGAAACTACCCAAGTACTTACCTAATCGAAAGGGACACATACCCATTGGGGATCGAATGTAAGCTGCTCGCTCACGCCTTTTGGTTAATATCGATTGATCATGTCCAACCAAGGATTGCAAAAACCAGTGGTTTCCAAGAGTATAAACGCGGAAGTCGGAGTCCTCCGATTCACCACTTCTAATCACCCCGCCCTCGCAATTTCTCTCGTCTCTTTCTCTTTCTCTCCTCTCCATATCATTTGCATATTTGCACTCATTCTCAAGGGGGTTCTCTTCTTACAGTTATATAGGGTGAGTTATTTTTTAGTACAAGTTCGTATATTGGACTCACCAACTTAGGTCAATATCGATCTTACTCTATTCTCCGAGTGCAACTATGGCCAGGGGTGTCATATGGGTGAGACTGGGTCAATTCAGTTCAATTACGTATATAAAGTATGACTAAAGTTTTGGTATTGCTAAATGGGTTGAGTATGGGTCGAATATAGGTCGGGTCAGGTATTGGTCAAAAATTTTGCACTACAATAAATGGGTCGATTTGGGTTGGACCATTTATGACCCAACCCAAACCCGACCCGACCCACCCATTTAACGGGCCAAACTTAACCTTTTCTTGTAACTCTCTATTCACCCACTAAAAGAAAATAATGGACTCATCAGAATGTTCCAAGTACAAAAAGTCTTGGTGGGCTCGAAAGATGGGTCCACGAAGACTTTTCTTTATTATAATATATCTTTCCTTAGTTGCGTTTGGCATTCTTATTTTCATGTAAGAGTATAATTTTAATTATTGTCGTTGCAATTCATGGTCTACATAAATCATCTTTTTGATATCTTACATATCATTTAATTAGATATTCAAAACCTCCCAATTATTTGTTATGGTAATTTTATAAATTCACTATCATGTACTAACTTTCTTATTTTTCATTATGAATCAATATAAAATTTGAAAATTCCATGCAATGTTAAAAGCCAATTCTTTAGTATTCTATGGTCGAAATAGCAGTCCAAATAACATATACATGAAATACTTAAAGGGGGTTAACTAGGTGGATATGGATTTTTATAAGTTGAATTAACTATTGAAGTATTCCAATAGGTGGTCGGGTCGGGTATAGTTCATTATAAATTGGTCAATTTAGATTGGACCATTTTCGACCTAACTCGACTCACCAATAGGATGGCTCTAGCTATGATATGTAATTAATGATAGTTCAAATCTCTTGTTTCTATCTATCCTTTGTTTCTTTTATTGGTCAACAAGTGGACGTGAGATATTATTCTTTATCACTTTATAGGAATATTCTTATTGACTATTTGTCCACACATTTTTAGGATTTTCTATCAAAAGCAAAAATTACTAAGTGCCAATTTTACCCTTATCACCTTGCCAAGAAGATAATAACTCGTTAACTCTCATATTTTTGTTTAATGAAATTCAATCCTAGTGGATGGAGATTGCTAGAAGGTCTAAGCCTATAAGTTAAGGAAGATTACATGTGTATAGAGAGCACATAAACCCCACAATCATGCGACCTTGGACAATTCATCACCCTCCCTCGTGTGCAAATCCCCTTATGAGTGACACATGAAATTTGATAAACTGGGAAATCTGGAGGTTGTAATATCCTATAAAAAAAATCTAATCAAAAAATTTAAATCACTTGGTGAAGAAAGACCGCATGTTTACAAAGAGCAAGATAATCAATTAGAATCAATCAGCCATATATAAAAAGTATAGATGGAAAACTTCCTACATATAAATGATATACGAAAATAAAAACCCATCTCCATATAGCTGCGTATGCATTCCCCAAATCGGTCCCACTCCCTCACCTTGGTCACAATTTTTAGTACATGTCTCCTCAAAAAGTAATGTGCTGATTAAACCATATAAAGCATGACGAACCGTCATGTTAAAAGCCCAATAGTATGTACTAAACCGCCTCAGCAATTCCGGTCCCCTTTTTGTCATGCTTTTCGGCCACCCGATAACATCATCAGACGGGTCTTTTTTTTTCTCGTAAAAATTTAAGCTATTAGAAAAGAAGGGGAAGAGGGGGCAGGAGGAGGGGGGACGGCAGATTGCTCATCACTCTCCATCGCATGTAAGCCGTTCCTTGCCGCGCGCAAAACATGATACAGACGAAATCAAATTAACGGAATAGATGGGGGGAACAAGAAAACAGATAGAATACGGTGTGTCACAGCATTTGAACTCTTGTTTTCCGGATACTTTATACGAACAGTTTTCTCTTAAAATTTAAATTATTGCGAAAGGAGCCAATAATACATCAACACCAAACGGTCCACACACATGTCGGGATGGATTGGATAGAGCTCGAAAATGGTCAATTGCATGGAATCTCGTGCTCTTCTTGTTAGGCCCATTCAAGCTTTTCAGTTGAATTTCACGCGGGACAGAGCATAGAGACAAAGGAACTGAGGAAATCATTTATGCTTCTGCAATGCGTGATCAACTTGGAAGACTTTGGGCCCAAGAAAGAGCACGCCACCATTGACTGAAAGACTGACAAGAAACAGGTCTTTTGCCTTGAGGAGGGTACACGTCGTGCGATCATGGGAAGATAATGGGTTTTTCCCTGCCACTGAATATGGCCCGCTTCCTAATTATTCACTTATAATATAGTATTGAATTCATATAATAATCTTATAAATCAATGTCAGTTAGTTTAGCCTTTCTCTTGTCTTTTGCTTATGCAAATTCCCATATGCTAGGTCGGTCTTTTGTCAAGGAAAATTTGAAAAAAGTTTGAATATACCTCATTGCACCCTCACAAAATACATTAGATGTGCTGAGAAGGTAGTTCAACAATCAATCATAACAGCCACTACCAGCTACTTGGAGACTTATGGAACAGCTCACACGCTCCATGAGTTAATTATTTAGGCTCTTGACCTGTGTAGCTAATGCTAATTTGGAGCAATGTGCACTTAGTTAATGAGATTTCAAACAGACAACATCCATACCTAAATTGAAATTCCTCCGAAAACCCTAATCAATTCCTCAATTATGATTGTTACAACCGACATCCTATCGTCCTTTTCTAAAATTTGTCTTTTCATAACAACATTAGGTACATAAATTTCCGGTCCATGAAATATGTCCATAACAGTACGAATCAAGTAAAGCACGAGCAAAGCATTATGAGTCACGAATTAGGTGTTCTCACTTTGCTAATTCCTTTTCCATGCCCGTCGGTTCATGTGCAACTTAAACCTCAAAAACATAAACGTTCTCGTCTTTCATGGCTCCGCGTGTCGGACGTTTGATGGTCCATAACGAACCTTATGACCGCAAGGTAAACAAAATGAGATAAGGTCGATTGTCTCAAAGCATCTTACCACTTTCGTACCATGACAGGGACCCGCCATTCTGAATTCCCGTCCACGGGGGGCCCGCATTTATTGTTCTGGACCCAAAGGAGGAACGCATTGTTCTGGATAACTCACCCAAAGGAGGAACGCATTCATTGTTTAAGATTTCCTTCTTGTTTTGTGCGAAGACAGAGAATGATCAGATGATGTGGAGAGGCTAACTTTCAAGATTTTTTTCACCATCCTTGCTCCATAAATAAACAGTCGCTCTCCTTCGCAAGGCAAAGCTAAACTCCCTCTCTCTCTCTCCCTCTTGAGAGTGTTGAAGTGTAAGGATGAGGATTCGAGTGCCGTCGATGCTGTTGTTGTGGTCACTGTTGGGCCTCGTGGCGAGGTCCACAATGGCCGACGGGACGGTGATCCCCGAGACAACGCGTTTCGACACCGGTGGGCTGAGCAGATCGGCCTTCCCGAAGGGCTTCGTCTGGGGGACGGCGACCTCGGCTTATCAAGTCGAAGGCATGGCCGACAAAGAAGGACGCGGGCCTAGCATCTGGGACGCCTTCGTCAAGATTCCAGGTACTTCTTCAGTCATTTGCATCTATCAATGCTTCTCAAATTCAAATCTTCTTTTATCAAGCGATGACGACGGTTGAAGTAAAGGAGTTTCACCCCAAATGCCATTGCACCTTGAGGTAATAAATGAGATACGACACTCCACTAGGTAGAGGCCTAATGATACGGGCTACTCTTTTCCAGTGCGAGGTCACGAGTTCGAACCTGCGCACGGTAGCAGAGAACATGATGCACATCACAGTTTCCTGGGTTTCTCTTTTCGCTGTTGATGCTTGTATTTGTTAATGGTGTTAAAAGTGTCCTGGTCATGTGATGTGTACAGGAATTGTGGCCGGTAATGCAACTGGGGAGGTCTCAGTTGACCAGTATCATCGGTACAAAGTGGGTGTTTCTTTCCTTGTCGCCATCTCTTTGTAAAGTTCTTATCGGTCCGTTACTAAAATATCTCTCGATGCATTCATAGATGGGACAAAAAGATCCCTTTTCAAAGATAGTGTGGTCTGTGAAAGAAAGACAGAAGGAATCTACTATTTACATTGGATCTCTTGAGGGCTAAAACAAAAGATTTTGGTTCAGACACACATATGGTGTCCTAATATTTCTAAGCTTTGTTTAATTTCTATCATATTTGACAATTTATTATAGTTCTTATGTACGGTCCATTCATATATTCGCTTTATGGTCCTGCTTCTTGACAATTTTCTGAGAGAAACGGTTTCTCAAATTTGATATCTTAATAATCAAAGCTCTTTCCTAGTGTAGTTCAACCCGCTTGATATTGTGCATAAAGAAACATGAACCCACCATAATTATGTCTTGGTTCCACTTAGCGGTGTATCCAATATGTTTCCGGGCACTAATCAATCCTGTCGTGCTGTTACAGGAAGATGTGGATCTAATGGCGAAGCTGAATTTCGATGCCTACCGCTTCTCGATTTCATGGTCTAGGATTTTCCCTGGTAATAACAAAATCTTTTGTTCCTATTGCTTTGGAGCTGACCCGGCCAAACAAGTAGTTAATGTAACACTTGACTTTTGATATAATGCAGAGGGAACCGGGAAGGTGAATTGGAAGGGAGTTGCTTACTACAACAGGTTGATCGACTACTTGCTTAGGAAAGGTAGATGGATAAATGAATCCGAAAAAGAGTTCCAAAACATGTCTCGATTTCACAATATCTTTTACTAAGACAATCGTGTTATGTTATGCAATATCTATTTGCAGGCATCACACCCTACGCAAATCTGTATCACTATGATCTTCCAGAGGCTTTAGAGAAGAAGTACCAGGGACTGTTGAGTCCCAATGTAGTGTAAGTATCATCAGGTGTGCCTTATTTAACTTGATCAACAAATGATATTTGGCTACATTGGAATTTGATTGGGGCTACAATGACCATGCAGGAAAGATTTTGCCGATTATGCAGATTTTTGCTTCAAGACATTTGGCGATAGAGTTAAGAACTGGATGACTTTCAATGAGCCAAGAGTGGTGGCTGCTCTTGGATATGATAACGGGTTCTTCGCCCCCGGGAGGTGCTCGAAAGCCTATGGGAACTGCACAGCAGGAAACTCAGGAACCGAGCCTTACATTGTGGCCCATCATTTGATCCTGTCTCATGCTGCAGCGGTTCAGAGATACCGAGAAAAGTATCAAGTATGAATGCGATTTTTTATATGTTCTTTCTGGTATGCAACTGTTATTGCCCAAGGAGCAGTGTTCATCTGTTTCTATTTGAGCTCTACTTTGTCCATGAATGGTGAATGTGTGCACATTTTCAGGAGAAGCAAAAGGGAAGGATTGGTATTCTTTTGGATTTTGTTTGGTATGAGCCTCTTACTAGATCGAAGGCCGACAATTATGCAGCTCAAAGAGCAAGAGACTTTCACGTTGGATGGTAATAATGCTACTTACATCTTACAAGATCTAGCTGAAGTACTGCCAATCAATGTTGCTTAAACTTGATTTCCAATTTGGTCTCTGCACATTTCAATTTGCATTGAGAACTTGAGCTTTACATGATTTTGGAAGCATTCCAATCAAAGCAACCTGTGTAAGTCATAGATTGAGAACTTAAAGTCACATTGTCCTAATGTAGGTTTATTCATCCAATTGTGTATGGAGAGTACCCGAGGACAATGCAAGGAATTGTCGGGGACAGGCTGCCGAAATTCACCAAAGAAGAGGTTAAGATGGTGAAGGGCTCAATGGATTTTGTCGGCATTAACCAATACACAGCTTACTACATAAATGACCCAAATCAGCCGAAAGCTAATGTCCCAGGGTATCAGCAGGACTGGAATGCCGGATTTGCCTGTAAGATACTTCATTCTTTCATTATAGTCAAATAGAGTGTACACTATACTGTACTGTGCTTGATCATGTATTGAGAGAATATCTTCTTGAGATTTTTGCAGACGCAAAACTTGGAGTGCCTATTGGTCCAAAGGTAAGAAGTGCATTCACTCAGTTTAGACTATGGTCCTGATCTTTGTTTTAATCATTGATCTATGTGAATTACATGTGACCGACCTCGAGTTGAAATTGCTGCAGGCACATTCTTACTGGCTTTATAATGTACCTTGGGGATTGTACAAAGCTTTGATGTACATCAAGGAGCGTTATGGGAACCCCCTCGTGATTCTGTCCGAAAACGGTACATCTCTCTGCAATAACTGCTGAATTGTCTTCTAGCAAGCAATTGAAGTGTTTCTAACGATTCAGCTATTTATGTTACAACTTTAGGCATGGATGATCCGGGCAATGTCACGCTTTCTCAAGGACTGCATGACACCACGAGGATCAACTTCTACAAGGGCTACTTAACCCAACTGAAGAAGGCTGTTGATGATGGAGCCAATTTAGTGGGCTACTTTGCATGGTCTTTGCTCGACAACTTTGAGTGGAGGTCAGGATACACATCACGGTTCGGAATTGTCTATGTCGACTATACCAACCTCAAGAGATACCCGAAAATGTCGGCCTATTGGTTTAAGCAGCTGCTCACCAGGAAAATGAACTGAGGTGACCCAAAGATGAAGTTTTTTTCCTTGGTTTAGAATTCAGAAAAGAATAATTGATGTCATTCATGATGTGGTTGTCATCATGAATGGTAAGGTTCTGCTGTTTTCTCCGTTCTCAGGTTCTATGTTTTGCCTTCTTTTGGTAAAAAGGGGGTGCTGACGAGTTTGACCTTAAGGCGGGTCAATGTAATAAAAGAAATGGCGTTGCATGACAATGCTGTAATTTGCGAGGTTATGAGTCGAGAATCGCTTGTAGAGTCACTCTAGTTACTCTGCTGATAAGCATAAATTTGGAAAAGTAAAAACACTACAATTGTCCTATAGAATTCCTAACCCAGGAAAGACCAAATACAAAATTCGGTTGGAGGATCCTGCTATTGCACTGCACAAGAACAGTCGATTTCCTTGAACATTATGCTATAGCTCAAGGAAATGCAGAGGCAAATCTTCTGTGTGGCTATCGTAAACAGCTCAAATTTGTTGCACGCATGCCAAATGCCATGTTCAGTTTTCATTCATGCTGTCTAGTAAAAGCTAATTGCGAGAGGCCTTGGAATCTTTAAAATTGTGCTCACAGAAACATCATCTGCCTTCTCTAGATTCTCAAAATGGCAAAAAGTACCTGAAAATCATATCAGAAGAAAAGAGATGAACAGCCAAATCTTAATGTAAATGTGCACCAGTTCAAGAGTTGACTCTACTTTTCGACGCACAGGTTACCAAGTAATCAGGATAAGCAAATGACTTGCATTTACTTATCAGTCCATCACCAAGTTAACACTCACTGAGTGATGCCATTGGGCAGAGAACTTGTGGGATAGTTTCAAACTCATGAATGCTACTCGTGATTCTGATGATCCGCTTGGACATACTTACAGTTGAAAAGGAATCAAGAAGAGTATACTTTTAACATGATCAAAATTATGAAGTTAACTGAAAATCAGCAGCAATTTCATTCCTTTATCCAGACAATTCTGGCTTATAGATTAATTTTGATCTATCGGTAATGGCTCTAAAATCTATTCTGCTAAAGGATTCTTGAGTATATAAGTGAATAATTAGGAAGCGGGCCGTATTCAGTGGCAGGGACAAACACATTATCTTCCCACGATCGCACGACGTGTCCTCTCCTCAAGGCAAAAGACTTGTTTCTTGTCAGTTGTCGCAACCAAAATTTCGGTGCACCACCTAAGGTTTGGCTAATAGATTAATAAACCTAAGCTTAGCTTGGCTCTCCCATGCCCATACTAATTCACAACTTAGGTTTAAATTCTTAACATAATTAGGAATCCCCACTAATCTATTTTTAGTGGGTCGATTAGAAACCCAAGTAACATGAGATTTACTTTACTTCTGCGAAGTAGAGATTTGTGAGTTCGGGGACTTGGTTACGTTAGATTTCTCTAACGCCCTTTCGGTACCTTTCTCTTTTATTTAAAAAAATATATATATTTGGCAAACAGCTTGAATTGATTTTAAATCTATTTCCCTTAACATGTGAAGTGATCATACGGGTGCGCAAACCACTAATTTAACACCTAGATAAAGCAATGAATAAATTGCATGACTTAATGAAAGCATCTGCAATATTAGATCAGAATTCACATTGACAATCCTAGATATAATTTTTAATTAACATGCAATCACTCAATTTGTTTTCACTAATTTAATGAGAATATAATTCATATGCAATGCAATGCTTCTAATCTAACATGAAATGATATGACATGGCAGTATAACCTAAATTATATGACATGAGTAAAAAAAATGCAATAATTAAATGTGCAAATCTAAATTAATCTAATGACCTAACTCTAATGACGAGCAATTTCTAATTAAATGGACCTAGCAACAATCACTAGATGGCGGGCATTTCATGAACCTAATTTTATATGACATGCGCATGATTTTTCATTTTTTTTAAATTCATAATTAAAAATCACTAAAAATCTAACTAAAGTGAAATGCTATCTATTCTAAATGCCTTCTAAACATGCATTTAAAAAAAAAAAAACTAACCTATCATGCAATCAATTCTAATCTACATGGAACACAAATGCAATTTTTTTGTATTTTCGGGATAAATAAAACAATTAAGAGATAAGCACTAAATCATCCATGGTCATCAAAAATGTTATCCATCATTCGAATTGAAATCCAAACTTGATTATTTCGCTAATAAAATCGATAAAATTAATCTTAAGGCTTAAAGATCAGGATATCGGGAATAATTATTCCATCTAAAGCCTTATAGATGGAATAAAAATTCATGCGGTTGCGAATTGGATGCTCCATCAGGGATTTCAACCATGCATCGAGAAATAAATCAAACAAAGAGACAAAATATCAAAAAAAACTAAAACAAGATAAAATAAATCTTCCTAATAAACTAAATCTAATAAATCTACCTAATAAAATAAAATAGATCTCTACCTAAATTTGAATATTTTCAAAAATCCAATTGGTAGAATGGACCAACGGTGGGCGTGGCACGGCATGGCATGGCTCTAGGGCAATGGCTGTGGCGGTATCTCGGCATGGCTTGACAAAGCCGCGACAAGTTCGATGGGCTATCGTTCGGGACACCAAAGAAATCTGTGGCGTCGAGTTGGACAGGAAGCAGCACCGTCGATGCGGCAAAGACCAGCAGGTTTCGCCAATGTTGGGGTGGGCCGTGATGGGCACGATTCAGACCTGAAGAACCGACGGATGCTTATGCAATAATGAACGGATGCTGGAGACGATGCTGTTCAGTCCTCCTTGGAACGCACCTGGACCGTCGGCCGAAGTTGGGTTGCGGTGGAACAACAACGAAGCGGCGATGTCGATGGGGCCTCTTTTGAACTTTCGAAGGTAAAAGGCACCGAGAATGAGCTGCAGGCACGCGTGGGGATCACTGATATCGATGGAGCCTTGGGTGCGTTTGGAAAGACTTTTGGAGAAATGCAAAGACCATTAAGGTGTTTTCCAAAATGCAAATTGTGTTTGGTAAATCTATTTGTGAAAGTCCATTGTCAAATCTCTTTGTGCAAAATAGTGTTTGGGTAAATTAAATTTGCAAAAGACTCCAAAGGAAAAAAAAAAAAAAAAAAAAAAGAGTTGGCCGCCAAAGGCTTCGCCAGTGAGGGGGAGGCGGCGCAGCGAAGGGCAGCGTCCGGCTAAGGTCACGACCCTTGCCGTGCCGTCGTGAGACCCACCGCGCCGCGGAGGTCGCCAACGACCCAGGCGACCTCCGCGACCTCGATGACCCAGATCTGGGTCGCGGCGAGGTCGCAGAGGTCGCGGCGCCTCGTGGGTCGCATGGGTCGCTGCCACCTCTGGGTCGCAGCGAGGTCATGGGTCACCGGAGGTCGCGGCAATAGACCTCATCGCGACCCAGGCGACCTCCGCGACCTCTCGCGACCCAGATCTGGGTCTCGGCGAGGTCGTGGGTCGCCGGTGGTCGCGGCGACCGACCTCGCCGCGACCTAGGCGACTGACGCAACCCAGATCTGGGTCGCGCGGTCGCCGGGGTGCCGCAACCACGCCAGCCTCTCTCCAACCCGTCGCCGACTCATCACAACCTCACCGGCGACCATCTGAGAACTCGACGAAGAAGACGATGAACAGTGCTCGGGCCTTCCGAAAATGTTGAAAGCCCAAGGCAGCCTAGGACCTGCCTTGGGCTTTCAGCTTACAAAATGCCAGCTTTGCCATTAAGAGACTTGCAAAGTTTTTTCCCAAACTTTATTTTGGCCCAAACGATTTTTGATGGCAAAGCCTCTTCCAAAGCTGATTCCAAACGGATTGTTTGAACTTCCGAAGGTAAGAGCTTTGTTTATCAATTTCCCTCACAATCCGCTTTTCCTCTGAATTCTCCCGCGCGTTTCTCTCTCATCTCTACGTGGACTTTGGAATTGTGGATTTGCCGGCCTCCAAGTAGTGATGGTCAGATCATGGAATAATCCATGTGACCGATGATCACGACGGGGGTTGTAAAAATAATATAGTGGAGCACGTGATTTGCTCGAAGACGAAAAAAAAAGGGCAGAGGCGTGAAAGTGATGAGGGGAGGAGAGAAAATATTGTAAAAAAATCTAAATTGAGAATCCGAATTGACGCCGTGCTTCTCTCTCAATCTCTCACGCTTTCTTCTCTTTATTTTATTCTGTCAAGAGCTCTCTCGGAATTATGGCCATGTATTCAATGTGTGGTCCCCCAAAACCCTACGCGTTTAACCTATTTTTATAGGCAAGGATTAAGATTTTAATTTTTTAAATCCCTATCCACGAAGATTTCTTTTCCAAACGTAATATTTCTTTTCCGAACGTAATATTTTTTGTCACATCTGTCATATCCAAAAAATTCCATCATATCCCGGAAAAATTTTAAATCTTTATTTTTTTCACGAGATAATTTGCAATCATAAAAAAAAAAAAAAAAATGGGTGGGCTTAATCCGCCTACCAAGTTAAAGCTCAAAACTACTAATTCGAACCCATTTACCACCGATTCAATAAATAAATGCAAAAAATACAAATTAAAAAGAAATGCACCTAAATTTATATGTTATGCAATTAATATTTTTTCAGAGATAAAATTAACCCCTAATTTTCTATGCAATAAATAAATAACTGGATCGCCAAAATTTAGGTATCAACATCAATCTTTCACTTATAATATAGTATTGAATTCATATAATAATCTTATAAATCAATGTCATTTCATTTAGCCTTTCTCTTTTGTCTTTTGCTTATGCCAAGTTCCCATATGCTAGGTCGGTCTTTTGTCAAGGAGAAAATAGAAAAAGATTGAAGATACCTCATTGAACCCTCACAAAATACATTAGATGTGCCGAGAAGGTAGTTCAACAATCAATCATAACAGCCGCTACTAGCTATTTGGAGACTTATGGAACAGCTCACATGTTCCATGAGTCAGTTATTTAGGCTCTTGACCTATGTAGCTAACGCTAACTTGGAGCAATGTGCACTTAGTTAATGAGATTTCCAACGGACAACATCCAATTCTTAAGTTGAAATTCCTCTCAAAACTCTAATCAATTCCTCAACTTTGATTGTTACAACCCACATCCTATTGTCCTTTTCTAAAATTCGTCTTTCCATAACAACATTAGGTACATAAATTTCCAGTCCATGAAATATTTTCGTAACAGTACGAATCAAGTAAAGCACGAGCAAAGCATTATGAGTCACGGATAAGGTGTTCTCACTTTGCTTATTCCTCTTACATGCTCATCGGTTTATGTGCAACCTAAACCTCAAAAACATAAACGTTCTCGTCTTTGATGGCTCCCTATGTCCGACGTTTGATAGTCCAGAACAAACCTTAGTTGGATCTACATTGGATCATCCAAGGCACATTAGCATGGCATTCGAACCAGGTTTGAAACCAAATCTCTCCTCAAGAGGATAGATTAATAAGTCAACCTTATCTCATTTTATTTACCTTGCGGTGAAAAAAAAAACAAAGGAAAGGTTTTGAAAAATAGGCTGTCAAGGCTCTCAACCATATATGGATAGTTCAATGTTCTGATCAATGTGTGACCTTGAGATGTGGACCCGCCGTTCTGGATTCCCGTCCACGAGGGGCCTGCATTTATTGTTCTGGATTACTTACCAAAAGGAGGAAAATCATAGTTTAACATTTTCTTTCTATTTTCTTTCTTTCAAGATTTCTTTCATCATCCTTGCTCCATAAATAAACAGTCGCTCTCCTTCACAAGGCAAAGCAGCCAAAGCTAAACTCTCCCTCTCTCTCTCCCTCTCCCTCTTGAGAGTGTTGAAGTGTTAGGATGAGAATTCAAGTGCCGTTGATGCTGTTGTTGATGTCACTGTTGGGCCTCGTGGCGAGGTCCACAATGACCGAAGAGACGGTGATCCCCGAGACAACGCGTTTCGACACCGGTGGGCTGAGCCGATCAGCCTTCCCGAAGGGCTTCGTCTGGGGGACGGCGACCTCAGCTTATCAAGTCGAAGGCATGGCCGACAAAGAAGGACGCGGGCCTAGCATCTGGGACGTCTTCGTCAAGATTCCAGGTACTTCTTCCGTCATTTGCATCCGTCAATGCTTCTCAGATTCAAATCTTCTTTTATCAAGCGATGATGACGGTTGAAGTAATGGAGTTTCACCCCAAATGCCATTGAACCTTGAGGTAATAAATGAGATGCTACACACCACTGGGTAGCGGCCTAAGATACGGGCTACTCTTTTCCAGTGCGAGGTTGCGAGTTCGAACCTGCGCACGGTAGCAGAGAACATGATGCACATCACAGTTTCCTGGGTTTATCTTTTCCCTATTGATGCTTGTCGTTGATAATGGTGTCAAATGTGTCCTAATCATGTGATGTGTACAGGAATTGTGGCCGGTAATGCAACTGGGGAGGTCTCAGTGGACCAGTATCATCGGTACAAAGTGGGTGTTTCTTTCCTTGTCGCCATCTCTTTGTAAAGTTCTTATCGGTCCGTGACTAAAAGATCTCTCGATGCATTCATAGATGGGACAAAAACATCCCTTTTTAAAGATAGTGTGGTTTGGGAAAGAAAGACAGAAGGAATATATTATTTACATCGGATCTCTTGAGGGCTAAAACAAAAGATTTTGGTTCAGACACACATATGGTGTCCTAATATTTCTAAGCTTTGTTTAATTTATATCACATTTGACAATTTATTATAGTTCTTGTGTACGGTCCATTCATATATTCGCTTTATGGTCCTGCTTCTTGACAATTTTATGAGAGAAACGGTTTCTCAAATGTGATATCTTAATAATCAAAGCTCTTTCCTAGTGTAGTTCAACCCGCTTGATATTGTGCATAAGGAAACATGAACCCGATATAATTATGTCTCGGTTCTACTTAACGGTGTATCCAATATGTTTCCGGGTACTAAGGGTGTGTTTGGTAAATTTTCTATTCAAAAATTGTTCCAAGAAACAGAAATAGAAAAAATTATTTTGTTTCGGGAAACAATTTTTTAACGAAAAAACGTGTTTAGTAATTACACAAAATTTTATTTCGAAATAGAAAAAAAAAAACACGTTTAGTAAATTTGTATAATTTTTTGTTTCTTTTAATTTTTTAATATTTTTATTTTATTTTTTTTTTATTTTCCCTTTTTCTTCTGGCCGGTCGACGAGGGCCGGCGGCCTCGCCTAGCCACGGCGAGGCTCGCCAGCCCCAGCGAGGCCAAGCTCGGCCTCGCCTTTGCTGGGTGAGCTTGAGCTCGCCCAGATCCGCGAGGCCTAGCTCGCCCAACCACCGGCGAGGCTTGGCCTCATCGGGCCACCGTTGGGCAACGCCAGGCCACCACCAAGTCAACGTCGCCCAGCGATGGCCCGGCGAGGCCAAGCCTCACCGATGGCTGGGCGAGCTTGGCCTCGTCGGATCTGGGCGAGCTCGAGCCCAAAGAAAAAAGAAGAAGAAAAGGAGAAAAAAAAAGGTGTTTCTCGGAATTGTTAAACAAGAAACAAGTTTTTCTATTTCTCGTTTTCTGTTCCAAATCTATTTAAGGAGAACAAAAGTGTAAATAAACGCGTGTTTTTTTTTTTTTTTCTAGAACAAAAGAACAAAAATTTGTGTTCAGGAAAATAAACAAATTTAAACAAACAGTGCCTAATTAACCCTGTGGTGCTGTTACAGGAAGATGTGGATCTAATGGCAAAGCTAAATTTCGATGCCTACCGCTTCTCGATTTCATGGTCGAGGATTTTCCCTGGTAATAACAAAATCTTTTGTTCCTTTTGCTTTGGAGCTGACCCGGCCAAACAAGTAGTTAATGTAACACTTGACTTTTGATATAATGCAGATGGAACCGGGAAGGTGAATTGGAAGGGAGTTGCTTACTACAACAGGTTGATCAACTACTTGCTTAGGAAAGGTAGATGGATAAATGAATCCGAAAAAGAGTTCCAAAACATGTCTCGATTTCACAATATCTTTTACTAAGACAATCGTGTTATGTTATGCAATATCTCTTTGCAGGCATCACACCCTACGCAAATCTGTATCACTATGATCTTCCAGAGGCTTTAGAGAAGAAATACAAGGGATTGTTGAGTCCCAATGTAGTGTAAGTATCATCAGGTGTGCCTTATTTAACTTCATCAACAAATGATGTTTGGCTACATTGGAATTTGATTGGGGCTACAATGACCATGCAGGAAAGATTTTGCCGATTACGCAGATTTTTGCTTCAAGACATTTGGCGATAGAGTTAAGAACTGGATGACTTTCAATGAGCCCAGAGTGGTGGCTGCTCTTGGATACGATAATGGGCTCTTCGCCCCCGGGAGGTGCTCGAAAGCCTATGGGAACTGCACAGCAGGAAACTCAGGAACCGAGCCTTACATCGTGGCCCATCATTTGATCCTGTCTCATGCTGCAGCGGTTCAGAGATACCGAGAAAAGTATCAAGTATGAATGCGATTTTTTATATGTTCTTTCCGGTATGCAACTATTATTGCCCAAGGAGTAGTGTTCATCTGTTTCTATTTGAGCTCTACCTTGTCCATGAATGGTGAATGTGTGCACATTTTCAGGAGAAGCAAAAGGGAAGGATTGGTATTCTTTTGGATTTTGTTTGGTACGAGCCTCTTACTAGATCGAAGGCCGACAATTATGCAGCTCAAAGAGCAAGAGACTTTCACGTTGGATGGTAATAATGCTACTTACATCTTACAAGATCTAGCCAAAGTACTGCCAATCAATGTTGCTTAAACTTGATTTCCAATTTGGCCTCTGCACATTTCAATTTGCATTGAGAACTTGAGCTTTACATGATTTTGGAAGCATTCCCAATCAAGGCGACCTGTGTAAGTCATAGATTGAGAACTTAAAGTCACATCATCCTAATGTAGGTTTATTCATCCGATTGTGTATGGAGAGTACCCGAGGACGATGCAAGAAATTGTCGGGGACAGGCTGCCGAAATTCACCAAAAAAGAGGTTAAGATGGTGAAGGGCTCAATGGATTTTGTCGGCATTAACCAATACACAGCTTTCTACATCTATGACCCAAATCAGCCGAAAGCTAAAGTCCCAGGGTATCAGCAGGACTGGAATGCCGGATTTGCCTGTAAGATACTTCATTCTTTCATTATAGTCAGATAGAGTGTACACTATACTGTACTGTGCTTGATCATGTATTGAGAGAATATCTTCTTGAGATTTTTGCAGATGCAAAACTTGGAGTGCCTATTGGTCCAAGGGTAAGAAGTACATTCACTCAGTTTAGACTATGGTCCTGATCTTTGTTTTAATCATTAATCTATGTGAATTACATGCGACCGACTTCACATTGAAATCTCTGCAGGCAAATTCTTACTGGCTTTATAATGTACCCTGGGGATTGTACAAAGCTGTGACGTACATCAAGGAGCGTTATGGGAACCCCCTCGTGATTCTGTCCGAAAACGGTACATCTCTCTGCAATAAGTCCTGAATCGTCTTCTAGCAAGTAATTGAAGTGTTTGTAACGATTCGACTATTTATGTTACAACTTTAGGCATGGATGATCCGGGCAACGTCACGCTTTCTCAAGGACTGCATGACACCACGAGGATCAACTTCTACAAGGGCTACTTAACCCAACTGAAGAAGGCTGTTGATGATGGAGCCAATGTGTTGGGCTACTTTGCATGGTCTTTGCTCGACAACTTCGAGTGGAGGTCAGGATACACATCACGGTTCGGAATTGTCTATGTCGACTATACCAACCTCAAGAGATACCCAAAAATGTCGGCCTATTGGTTTAAGCAGCTGCTCACCAGGAAAATGAACTGAGGTGACCCAAAGATGAAGTTTTTTTCCTTGGTTTAGAATTCAGAAAAGAATAATTGATGTCAGTCATGATGTGGTTGTCATCATGAATGGTAAGGTTCTGCTGTTTTCTCCGTTCTCAGGTTCTATGTTTTGCCTTCTTTTGGTAAAAAGAGGGTGCTGACGAATTTGACCTTAAGGCGTGTCAATGTAATAAAAGAAATGGTGTTGCATGACAATGCTGTAATTTGCAAGGTTATGAGTCGAGAATCGCTTGTAGAGTAACTCTAGTTACTCTGCTGATAAACATAAATTTGGAAAAGTAGGAACACTACAAATGTCCTATAGAATTCCTAACCCAGGAAAGACCAAATACAAAATTCGGTTGAAGGATCCTGCTATTGCACTGCACAAGAATAGTCAATTTCCTTGAACATTATACTATAGCTCAAGGAAATGCAGAGGCAAATCTTCTGTGTGGCTATTGTAAACAGCTCAAATTTTTTGCACGCATGCCAAATGCCATGTTCAGTTTTCATTCATGCTGTCTAGCAAAAGCTAATTGTGAGAGGCCTTGGAATCTTTAAAATTGTGCTCACAGAAACATCATCTGCCTTCTCTAGATTCTCAAAATGGCAAAAAGTACCTGAAAATCA
Source organism: Eucalyptus virginea (assembly GCA_014182375.1). Lineage (NCBI taxonomy): Eukaryota > Viridiplantae > Streptophyta > Magnoliopsida > Myrtales > Myrtaceae > Eucalyptus > Eucalyptus virginea. The sequence continues at coordinate 10,821,667 of CM024515.1, read as the reverse complement.
TATCATAAGAAAATGTAAATGTGCACCAGTTCAAGAGTTGACTCTACTTTTCAACGCACAGGTTACCAAGTAATCAGGATAAGCAAATGACTTGCATTTACTTATCAGTCCATCACCAAGTTAACACTCACCGAGTGATGCCATTGGGCAGAGAACTTGTGGGATAGTTTCAAACTCATGAATGCTACTCGTGATTCTGATGATCCGCTTGGACATACTTACAGTTGAAAAGGAATCAAGAAGAGTATACTTTTAACATGATCAAAATTATGAAGTTAACTGAAAATCAGTAACAATTTCATTCCTTTATCCATACAATTCTGGCTTCTAGATTAATTTTGATCTATCGGTAATGGCTCTGATCTATTCTGCTAAAGGATTCATGAGTATATATGTGAAACAAAAAATTTACTTAAAAGCCTCATATCAAAATAGCTCAATTGGGGAAAAAAAGATTTTAATGTATCATACACGAGAAAAATAATTCAAAATAGTTGTCCTGTTTTCTGATCCCTTGCAGTTACTTCTTTTCACTTTCTTTGTCTGTCTAGCTTGCTTATTCTCACTAGTGTTGAAGTTAGGAGTAGAAGTTACGCTCTCCTGAGACGCTAATGCACTGCAGAAGATGCCTGAATTTCCCACCTCAGTCAATACAGAACGATGTCCAGTATCACCATCCTTGAGATCATTGCTAATTTGATCCCGTTTTCTTTTCATGTAATGGTTGTTTTCAGACATGTCTAATGAAACATCATTGGAACTTGGACTTAGCGAATCCAATTCTTCAATGTCTATCAGAAGGGAAACTTCGTCGCTGCTTTTCTTCACTGGACTCAAGTGAATTTTACCAACTTTTCTTATCTTAAAAGGATTGTTGTTGGGGATTTTTATAGACGTGCTTTCAGAGACTGCAACACTCCCCACAGCTCCCGAGGTTTCTGGCGGCAACATTAGTCTCGAAAGCACAGCTGCTTCATCGCTGAACTTCCTTTCCTGTAAATTGAGCTCCTCCTTCATTGCTGTACATGCCACAAACCAAGTATGCGGTCATCAAAGGTGAAAGTTGAATCACAATTGTGAGCCAACAAGACAAGTTTGAGTGACAAACATGTGTTTCACACATAATTTAAAAGGCTAAAGATGCTCAATCCTATATGGTAAATAATTCATTGAATTAGGAAAGCAAATGAAAAACCATTTCAATAATATATAAACGGATGCACATTATGCAAGTACACCTGTAAAGTCTGCCTTCATATATTCATTTGAGATGTTGACGAAGAAGCAGTCTTTCTCTGCAGATAAAGCAGTAGCCTCATCTTGCCAAAGTTGACGTGAAGCTGGTATGATGTCGATAGGTATATGGCATCCAGAAGTTTGATGAGTATCAAATGCTTCCATGTTTGATGGGTCCACTCTTCCCTCTGCAATTGCAATAGCTATTGAGGGAGGGACATCCCTATTTTATGACTGACTGTTAAGGAGTAAACTGTTTTTCCTTTTGTTTGTGAGTAAGAAAATTACATTTATTGGCACACTTTAACAGGGCCCATAGGTCTCACTGAACTTCCACCAAGTTTTTAAGTAGGCTGTTCTTATCTTTGTATGAAACTGGAATGATCCAACAGCATATGCAAAAAGAGGATACGGTCCAAGGAAATCCAGCTCTCCATCTAGAGCCTGCAGGAGCTTTTCCGAAAGAGGTCTCATGTGTCTGAGTTTCTTTGTGATGGTGTCATATCTGTATTGAGAGCAAACTAAGTTAACTTATGTACATTAAAAGGACTGCAATTAAATACAGATAAATGAAACTTAAGTTGGGAGCTTCGCCTACATTCGAGCATGCTGGAATACTGCTACTGCCTCATGGAAAAATTTGCTATAATATTCAGGCATCTGATTTCCCTTTTCAAGCTTCAGAACTGATAATGCCTGCAACAAAACCGCCCATATGGAGTTTAATCATAACCTTTTTCTGGAAGTTTTAGCATTTTATCAGGGCTAGTAATTACAAATACATGCTTCAAAATTGATAATGTTGCACTCTTATGTTTTGCCTATTAGAACTACTTTTCTACGTGTAATTGCAACTATATGGGCATTGGGAGTTATAAGTGAGCTATTTTTCCATTTGAGAACCAAAGAGAGAACTTACACGGTCAATGTTTCGATACTTGGAAACCAGAGAGTGAGCTTTCTTTATCCCTATTCCAGGAACAGATGGAAGGAAATCGCAGCCAGCTAAGACACACATACCTGCAAAGGGACATGAAGCATTTCCTTTTTCAGATTGATCCTCTTTCTTGGGAATAAATCTCATCCACAGAGAAGCATTGAAAATTAAAACTCTTGTTCTTTTACACTTTCTGGAAATTAAGGACTTCATTGGTTTTGGAGAAAGTTATAACAGGCACAAAAATGCCCAACAAAAATGGAAACACAATCATGTCATTATGGTGCTAAATTTTAACTTCAAACTTGTGTCTTCCTTCTAACGATATCAACACAATCTAATATCCAAAACTTGCCTGTAAATGGTAGTAACTCACCAGTAAATAGTGCCATGTCAAAATTTTTAAAGGAAGGTGTACTAGTTGTGGAATCAAAAACCTTCTGCAGCAACATCTCCTCACCGTTGCCGTACCTATCCATTTTAAATACAATCTGTTTGCAGGTGGTGCAGACGAAAGGAAAACAAGACCCATTGTCAAAAGATGAAGTCGTAACAAGAATGATGGATATTTTTTCAAATTGTATGACTTTTCTGTAGAGTTTCTTACAGCTTGACAGCCATATGCTACCAGATCGCTGTCTTCTGTGATAACAGCTGCAACTCCACCTTTCTCTGCCTCAAGACTTGAGAGATATGCCAATTGTGCATCAGCCTCGTAAGGAGCTACTATGAATTCAATGTTTTCAGACTTCAATATCTAGAAACCCACCAATGAAGAGACTTGCAAGATTAGTACTAGAGGATTCAGATCACTCATCTCTATAAGGTCTCTCCCAGATTCTGAACTTCAACAGATGATTAAAATGCATCTATAGTGCAGCAATCATGTACCTGAATCAATTGATGTGCCATGGATGGGGTAATACTCACTCCTCTCTGCAAAAGATAGTGTTTTTTTGTGAGATCAAGCACCATCCAATGAGCAAAAGGTTAAATCTTGACTGTGCAGGACTGTGCAGGCAACAGACTGCTTTCCTGCCTTTTAGCTAGATAAAGCATAAAAAATTTTCGGAAGCCCCTTCAAATCTATATGAAAGTTTAAGCTAGTAGATGAAGTTACAGTTTAATACACAATACTTTAACACAAAGAACTTGCACCTTCTTAGACAAAACAATTGCATTTCACAGCATCGCATTCCATACAATGTTTGGCATTGGCCTTTCTGTGCCACTCACTTGCCAAAATGTACAATCCCCAAGTTATGGCAGTTTCTTGTATAACAAAAGCTTCATTCAGATTGCCTACTTTAAATGCACACCAAGTGTCTTGGCCTTGAGAATTGTATATTGATGATTGACAGAAGCATGACGAAGCCAACTGTACTTCTGTTGGCCCATCAAATAGCTGAAACGCCCAAATGACCTGCTCATTTCGAGCTATAGCACACACGACTAATTTGAGTGGGAAAGAGAGGAGAGGGCCAACTCACGAAGAACTGCACTAATTGCACTTGACGATTCATCATCACCAAATGCATTGTCGATAAAACTAATTGCATGGACAGCTAAGCAAAACATTGGGTCAATTCCTGATAAACCACCCTGATCAAACCTAGCACCAGATAATCAATGAATGGATGGTCGGTTGGTACCTGGAAGAGCTCTGAGGCAGCCTTGACATCTCCCTCTTTAAGCTTCTGCAGGGCCAGGTCGCGATTAGCTTTCCTCCTCCTGAAGCACAACAGCCAACCCATCAACACATTTCACAATCTAAATGTCACGCAAAAATCATATCAATCGTCGCCGTCAAACCGGAAACTCGTAACAAAATGTGGGTAATCAATGACCCGACCTCTGCCTCTCATCCTCAGTGGCACCTTTACACGGGATGCTCCCCCCATCAAACACAACCACGGGAGTCACTTCGTAGTGACGAAGCAGGTTGATCCGGTGCATGAAATATCTCAGGTACTGCAACTTCTTGGGCCCGTCCGTGTTGAGGCAGAGCTCCATGCTGCACGAGTAAGCTGGAACAAAGTTTTGATCTTTCAGTCGACCCAAGAATCCAAAAACAAGAAAAACCAAATGGGTATTGGCAAAATGAAAAAAGAAAAGACAAAACTCTACCTCCCTTGTGAAGCCATGAATAGGCATCGATACCCACCTGCCAAAAGAGACATGAATCATCAAGAAGGTTAGGAAAATGCGAAATCGAGGATGGAACTGGAATCGGGTTTCGGATGGTTTACGCGTTTGCCGGCGAATTTCTTGATGTGGACCGGCTCGATGTAAGGCTTCATGAACCTGAGGAGATCCTTGATCCCCATCGTTCTTCCTCCAGATTTCGTTCGGATTTCTTGATTTCGGGAGCTTCTTCTCTCTTTTTTTTACCCTCTTTTTCACGAGCTGGTTTTGATCCGTTGACTCTTGTTTTTTTCTTTTTTTCTTTTTTTTTTTGGTTGGGGGGGGTGTTTTCCTAGGTTTCGTGTTTTAGCGGCGGAGAAAATGGCGGGAATGATAACAAATGGTAAAAGGAGCAAAAAAAAAAAGGCTCGAGATTGAACGAACGCGGCTGTCACGATCCTCATTCGAACAGACCAATGGATAAGCGCCAGGTGTTGCTGGGAGAGGATGGGGAAGGAAGGCGGGAGCTCTTATTGGTCCGTGACGTAACCGGGAGATGAGTGAACCAACAGGAGGAAAAATGATTTTCGGGTACGGAAACCTCCCGGCGCCGTTTCACCGCGATATGCGTTTAAATTTTTAGCGGTGGTTCGCGCCTCCTATTTCCGCCATTATTTCAGAGTTTTCTCTTTTACCCATTATCGTGAAAATGTAGGCTGTGTTTAATATGCCAAGTAGGCATATGTAAAAACCACCCACGAATCAACACGTGGCAATCGGGCCCACCTATAAAAAAATTGGATACCTTTCTTTCCACTCTCATGAGAGAATATTAGGTGAATAGAATACTTTATGTAGGCCATGTGAAAAATCATTTGGACATCTGTCATACCAATTCCATATGGAAAATATTCAAAATTTATTGCTCTCTCTCTCTATCAAAAACCCTAGCCCACCAAGTTCAAAATTTATTTATTGCAATTGCAACAGACCCTCTCTCCTCTCTTGTCTCTCCCCATTAGAAATTTGCTTCATTCCGTTACAGAAGAAAAAAAAATCACTCTCCACATTGGTAAAAATCACATCTTTCACTCTTGTTTTTCCTTACTCTTCATGCCCTCCGCTCTGCTCTCTCTGTCTCCCCACCATCCGTGAAGCACCTTTGCTCGTGAATCATGACATCAACACCGCTGCCTCCGCTTCCGCCATCGATACTTCCCTCGCTCTTCGTGACCTTTGCTCTGCTCTCTCTCTCTTTCGAAGTTCTCTGCTCGTGAACCATAATGCCACCACCTCCATCGATTGCCTTCACCGTCATGTTTTTCCCTCACTCTTGCAACCTCCACTCAGCCCTCTCTCTTTCCTCCACGATGGTTGAATTTTTTGGAGAAAGTGATTTGATGTCTTTGTTACGTTCAATGGACTTAACCAATTTTTCCTGGACAATTTGCTTGTTGTTGTCATTGAAATCGTATGAGTCTTTACTCAGGCAGATTTTGGCATGGCAAAGAAGGAGATGGAATATCGAGTGGAACATTTTAACAAATAGGTCCTCTTATCTATAACTCCAATTGGTAATTTCACCAAAGCAATAATTTTTCTTTGTCCATATGGAGTAGTTTATGGATCATTGATATGGAACTAGATTATTGGTGTATCTAGTGTCCTTTTCTTGTAGTTTATTTTATATATGCACACATGTTTTTCATCTTGGGCTTAAAGAGTATCTTCAATTCTTGTACCAATGCGTTGTCACTAGTACTTTACTTTATGGGGAAGATGAGTCTAGGATGAATGTGCCGGTAGTTTAAGACCTGTTCGACTGACTGCAGTTAGTGCAGTGAGCATTAAGGGAATTTGGTTTATGTAGAGGGGGTGTTGCTTTGCTTTATTTTATTAAGTATTATGCTACCACTTGCATTGGACATCAAACTAGAGATGAACTAGAGACTCGCTTGTTTCGGAAATGGAAATCAGCTAGCCAAACACATATCATATGGATTATATAGTTGTGGTTATTGGATAATCTGCTAATTATGACTACATTTGATCTTTTGGCTCACTGGTATTGATTCAATGTGATCAACACATAAGCAGTGCATGTTTTTAAAGCATTAGTAGGTGAAACTATGGAATAAAAAATATAACATTGTCAGTATGAAATCTGCATAAAGTAGGGGTGTAAGGGTCTCGTATTGATATGTCAAATTTAGAGCCACCATTCTTTATTATATGTAATATATTAAAGTCACTGGAATATATTGCTGACCATCTTATCCCGTATATTCTCCTTGTATTCTCATGTAAATGCATCTGATGTATCTTTCTTTCTTGCTTTTTGTGCGATTATTGTTACAACCACCGACTTCAACCATTTAATGTTAAAACCTTTCACTATGTCAATAGGCAAATATATTATGATTTGACATCTTGTGTTTTTGTGAAGATGCTTACTTTTATGTCAGCATTTGCAGTTAGTTGATGGACTTTTATTGGTATAGGTAACTAATACACCATGGGGTGAGAGGGTTTTGTTTGTTTTCAATCCAAATTCTGATTTGGTCACAAAGCCCCTGCATGTCAGTCCATTCATGGTATGTACAATTCTATCGGCTCATGTAGTTCTCTTTTCTCTACTTTTAGTTCTTTGTGCGACCAATAGATTATTTTAGAAGGCTTGGGCAATTTATGAGGGTCCCATCTTCATTCTATCAATGGAGTGGACACTTTGCAAAAACAAAGAAACCATAGCATCCATCCCACTAGGACTTAAAAGTTCTTACTTTGCCTTTGCACTTTTTATCCTTTGATGTCCCATATTTCTGATATTATTATGTATGCCTGATTACTTTGACATCATTATTCAATACATGAATATTGCACTCTCAGTTAATCTATGACAAGTTGGCTTAAACATGTAGATGCGAATTTTATACATTCAGCAATAATTGTTTTGATGCTTCCAATACAATAATGAAAGCCTTAAGCATCTTGGAGAACAGTGTCAAAGTTCAAATGGTATGCACATGGCATAGAACTTGAAATTGATTACATTAGAATATGTAGACCAAGTGATGGATGACCTAAGAGAGAAGCTCTAGTGCTTAATGGAGAGTGAATATGATGTCCCTTCTCATAATTATGGTCTTCAAAGCCAGTCATGTGCCTCCCTACTAGCATGTCAAATAAAATATAGCAGATCAGAAAAAGTTTTGCACTTATGGATGTTTTGCACTCCAGCTTGACACATATTGAATAGCTGACTTGCCAGATATAACCTCACCCTTTGTTGGCTGAAAATATTTTAAAACTTTACGGAATCCATGCCGAAATTTATCTAAGGATTTCCAACTTCTGATTATGGATACTGTCTCCCATTATATGATTGTTCTCACTCACTTAATCTTGAAAATAGTCAAGTCAATTTAAATCTTGAAGAAGTGTCTGCAATACTTTGCTCATTATTATTATTGCAGTAGTTTGTTTCTCTATCACGACTTAGCAGGAGTTTATCAAGAGGTATCAGAAATCTAAACAGTGCACAAACCTTTTCCTTGAAAAATAGCATGTACTTTCTCATTCAGTATCTTTTCTCATCTTTCAGATCTTTTAGGAAGAATAACTTATTACACTTTATCCTACTTAAAGTAATTGCAGGACATGCTTGGGAATTGGAGTATAAAAGCAAATGCTCCCGAGGACAATCTATTTATGGCTATTTCAGTTCAGCATCCCAAGCTTGGTAACTACTTCATAGCTACCCTACAAGCCAAAAGAGTTTCCTCGTCAACTGTGTCAAATCATGGAACATTCTTTTGGTTGATGCCCATAAGGTGGCATTATGGATATACTAGCATGTGAGTGAAACTGTCTTTACAATATGCCTATATGTTTTTTTTATCAACTTAAACGATTAAACCCTTTATTTTCCTCTTGTTTGGGTATTTCTTTTTTAACTTTACTTTCCTGAAGTCATGCCAGAATTGAATTAGGCCTTTATTTTCTAGTGGTTTTAGCTTTGGTTTGGGTAAACCTATGGAAGATCAAATTCTTCCAGGTGAAATTATCAAGAGGAGAGATGCTTGACATTTAGGTAGAATAAATTTTTTGTTGGGGAAGACCGTGTCTCATATAGATATAGTACCCAACAAAGTGGTCAGGGGTCAAATTTGTGAGAAAGGTCGTTCCTCAGGAGTTTTTGAAGGTCGGGAATACTTCCGAACGTGCTTTCAGAACTCCGATTGAGTTTCACAAGGATTTAATCACATGAAACACCTCCAAGTGAACATCTTAGCTACATTATAAAGACAAAAATCTCATTGTTTGCTTCTATCTTGTAGTCTTATAAGCTTGCTTCTTTGACTTTGTTCTGACCAACTTACCATTGTGCCAAAACTGAAAGAAATTGTCCCTAGATAAGTCATTTTACTAGTTTGAGTTCTATTGTGTTGCGTTTTAATTCATGATCATGGTTTTAAGTCCCATATGCAATAGTTCCACTCACACCCGGTTCAATCTATGAGGAGACAACTCTGGCATACAGTGCTTTTTGTGAGTGTGATGCAATGATTGCTTGTAGCTGAAGGCCTGTCAATGACTAAACACTCATGGTTCATTTGTTGTTGGTGGCTTGAGTTGGGTAAAAATTCTCTGCGCCCCTTACTTAGTTCCACAAGACTAGTGGGAGCACGGGCACAATTGCCACTGTTTAAGATTGCTATTTAGAATCTTGAATGTATACATGTTATTTTAATGATACAATTAACTCTGGGTCATGTCACCGCTTTGAGATGCTTAGTTTGCCGAGATGGTCAATGAAGGTCAAACTGACTAATGTCAATGAACAGTTGAATTGCGAAGTGACCTGAATTTCAAGGATGTAATCTTTAGCTAGTTTTCTCGATTCACCAGAGTTGGATTCCGCGTCAGCGTCGTCCTCGAACGGGAAGAACAACGACGACGACACCGGGAACCAATCATCAAGAGGGGATGATGGCGAGGAGAACGAGGTGTAGAGCTCGTACAAGGGACCGCTGGAGATGGACGCGTTAGAGGAGGTCCTGCCTATGAGGTAATTGGATCAAGCTCCCAAGTTCAAATTTGGGATCTTTAAGGGTTCTCTCTTACTAGGGCTTTTTACTCGAGGATGGGTTTGGGGGTCTAGATCGATTTGTGCTGTGGGTCTCATGCTTGTTGAGATTCTTGTGTCGGTGGTGTTTGGAAAAATGTTTCCTGGATTGTCCATGTATCTGTTTGATTTTTTGTTATATTTAGAAAGGTTGTTGATCAATCTATGGAGTGGATGCTCGTTGGTGCGTGATCCTAAGGAGATACCCGTGTCACGATGCTTCAATTTCATTTGATTGAAGCAAATTTCGATCAGTCGTTGCATGAACTAGGATTAGAGATCTTTTGGGAAAGAACACTAAGTCAGGACAATGTGATGGCTTGCCTTGAAGTCCTGTGTCCAGATGTAGCATTATGATGTTGTTTCATAACCTGTTGAATGTCTTTCAAATTCCACTGATCATGGGATTATCATATTTGGTTGCTCTTTTCCTCATAAAGGTTGGAGTTAGAGTTCATTAATGGTTAGATTTGTTAGGTTAGAGCTGAGATAAGCGACTACTTTTGCATACTTGATATCAAAATGATTGCTTTACCTAAAAAAAATTTCGACTTGAGTCGATTTTCTCAAACACGAGGGGAAAAGTTTGAGTTGAAATGGTCCTTCACTATCCGTGAAGATATATTGTCCTTTATGTGCCATTGATTATGGTTGCTTTTGAATATTTGCAAGAGGGGCATATCGAAGTTCTATGATGGCAAGTCAAAATCTTTCATGAGCTAAGTAGATGCTTCTGCTTCTTCATCTGTTAAAGAGATCGTGAAACCGGAAAATGCCTACAGCAGAAGGCGCAGAAATATTTTCGCATCCAACTGCGAGATAACAGAGATGTTTTGAGTATGCATTTTCTCGCTCTCAAAATCTACATCACAAGAAAGGAATTTACTCTACTCTCGATTTTCTTGTTCAAACTACCAAGGCTTGTTTTTTTTTTCTTTGCTTACCATGTTGCTGCAACATCAACATTGTCGGGAGGGGTACTTAATATGGCCTCCAGATCCACAGGAGCTATATGTTGGCAGCACAAGATGTCACGTTAAGTTAAATAGTATCATAAGAAAAAATAAGTTTGTTAAAGAGCATGTGAGAGCTTGTTACGATTGATAATCTCTTAGGAACTCATGTTCGGTAATAATCTCCTTTTGATATATTGAGAAGAAGTGAAGATATAAACCATAGCACCATTTTCACTTTTTATCATAAAGCAGAGAACTGACCCATCTCTAAAAGCCACTTGAAAAATCAACATTTTGGCAAATCTACAACAACAATTAACATGAACCATAAAGCTCTTACCTGAAAGACGCCAGCACATAAGACAAAAGAATTGTTAGGGCTATATTTTTGAAAACTTTGTTTACCTATCCTTCACCTCCCAACGATTATGATGCAACAATGCTTTGTTTATGCCTTAAGAATTGTTCAATTCATTCATCTCAAGATGTTGAAATGAATTTGATGACCCATGTACAATGGCATAAATAATACATTAAAAAAAGGTATAGTTTGCTAAACAATGTGACGGCATAAATAGTATCTCAAATAATCTCATGTCAAAAGAAGTGAGCCAACTTGTACCTCACTCAAATTGGTTCCAAAGGATCTATTATGGTACTCTAACATCTATCGCCAAGAAACCATTATCAATAAGCATTTGAATATTTTAGGATCTAAAATAATTTTTATAATAGATACCTGATTAGTGAATTGAGAAAATCTATTTATAATCCCCTGTGGCATGATGTATGGTGTTTGCATCTATATGAAAAAAACAATCTCATTAGTAGAATGTAATAAAATGCTTCCATGGGATCTATTATGCTACTCCAACATTTATAAACGATAAACCACTAAAAATAAACATTAGGATTTATAACAAATTTCAGCCAAACATTATAATAGTAATGCAGATTTCTAAATACATGACTTGTGAATAGAGAAAATCTATCTATATTCGCAAGTTGCATGATATATGGTGGTTGCATCTATATAAGAAAACATCAGTAGTAAAATGTAACAAAATGCTTCCAAGGAATCTATTTTGCTACTCCAATATCTATAAACGATAAACCACTAAATATAAACATTAAAATTTGCAACATATTTCAGCCAATTATAATAGTAACCCAAACTTTTAAATACCTGACCAGTGAATGATGAAAAACCATTTATAATTCCTGGTGGCATGACGTATTGTGGTCCCATCTATATAAAAAAAAATTGAACCAATTAGTAGAATATAAATATAAAATGTTGAACTTAGAAGGACACACATGATTATGGAAATTTACACTAACTATATAGGACCACCAATGTTACTAGGACAAAAGACATTTCGAATCTAATTTGAATTTATTGAATACTTTGGTACATGAGTCTCATCAGGCATTGCTTGAACTGCCAACTTTACATTACAAAATAAAAAATATATTAATTCAAATCATGTAGCATGAGTATAAAAATAAACTAATTTTATGTTACTCAGCTAACCTCGATTTTTTATTGGCATCGGAGGTGTTTGTTTTTTAGATTTTTCTTCTTTTTCTCACTTGAGCTTTTGAGCCTTCTATAACTCGTTTCATTTCCTTTCCTTCGAAGGGGGTCCAATATCGACATTTCACTCAAAGAAGTCTCATTGTTATCATCATCATTAGCATCATTTGTCACAGTGACACTTGAGTTGTATGATGAAATTTTAGCCACTATTACCTTCAAGTTCTTCTTTGCTATCTTCATAGTATTTTCATCTTGGGCTCCCAAATTCATCACTTCAAAAGCACTTTGCATTAAAGCAAAAAACCGATTAAATGTTGATGGACCAGGTGATATTTCATGAGATTCATCATTCACATATCCTTACTTCACACTTTTAGTCCATCTTTTCAATATATAGGAAGATGGGATGGCTGAAACTGATATGTTTCCATTCAAAATGTGCAAAACATGACTACATAACCACCATTTTGATTCAAATAATTTGCATTCACAGGAAACTGAAAAGTTAGTGGGGTTAAATCTAACATGTTCACCTTGAATCCCATCACACTTAAGAATATATTCATAAATCAACCCATCGAAAGTGGTACCTAAAATTCTTTCGGAAACAATTTGAAGAAATTCTTCATTAAACCTTCTAAAAATAACACAAGTATACACCGAAGCAACATGTGTCAATATCCCATTATTTGAAATCTATAATCTGGGCGTCCCATGAGAATTATAATCATCTTGACTTTCAATTTCTCTCATATATTTCAACTGTTCTTCGTAATGGTGAACGAAATGGTCGATATATTAGTAGATAATTGTTGGAAGACATTGTTAGTGCTCCCACTTCTTTAACTTGATCTTATACCACAAGAAAAAATGTCACGATCAAAAGCAGAACTCCATTTATGTCTCAAGTTGTATAACCTTTGAAGCCAACTGTTATTCTTAGTATCCCACCCCTCTTCCATTTTTCTTCAAATAGTTTCAAATTTATCATCTGATTTGCATTTATGAATAAGTTTTGAGAAATATTTATCCTTAAATCCCGGCTTGTGGTAAAGATGTGGAATATTTTGATTAACATTTTTCCCAATATGCCAAGTGCATAAGCGGTGTTAAGTATTCAGAAACACTATCCGAATAGCTTTTGTCATGGCATGGTCTTGATCAGTGAAAATAGTTTTTGGAGCCTTATATCCCATAGACTTAAGAAACACCTCAAATAATTAGATAAATGAATTTGCAGTCTCATCCAACAAAAATACACAACCAAATAAAGTGTTCTTCCAATGATCATTAACTCCAACAAAATGTGCACATATCAAGTTATACCTATTAGTACGATATGTGGTATCAAAAACCATCACATCATCAAAATAATCATAATCAAATTTGGATAAACTATATTCCCAAAACAGATTGGTCAATCTACCATCTTGATCTACTAGTTGTGCATAAAAAAACATTGGATTTTGCATTTGCATGCAATGAAAATGATTTAGAAGACTTTGACAATCTCCTCCATCTATATAATTTAATATTTCACTTTGTAAAAATTTTTGACAATCACGTAAGATGAAACCCAAGTTTTGGCTTCCTCCTACTTCGTTTGCTAAAAACTTATATGCCATCGTCCCTCCAATGTCAGCTTTTGTCATGTCAACTAAAACATCCTTGCAAGTGTCAGAAATCATTCTTTCACATCTTATCAAATGCCTTTGATGTTCCGGTATAAATTCATGATCATGCTTAGGAACATAGTCTATGACTTTATAAGCGTCATTCTCAACTTTAAATCTAATAAATGTAGGGCAACCACATCTAGCTTCAAGTCTTTTATGTTTTCTTTCTTGATTAGATGAGTTGTTAGAATATCCCTCACAATTACACACAAAAATGCGTCGAGTTATTTCTCCTTTATCATTTTTTCTAATCTTAGACTTTCTCACTCCAAATCATCTACCTATAGTAAGCCACATATTTATGATATGCTTCAAGTTCACTTGCAAAAACCATTCCTACCATAAACTCAAAATCTTTTTCCAAATCACGAATAACATGTGCTAAATCAGTAGTTTCATACTGCAAACAAAGAACAAAAAATGATTAACGCAATATTTTTACAAGTAAAATAACATCCCATCCATTTTTTGAAAAAGCAAATATACATAGTATGACTTCAAAATTACCTCCGATTAAGCCACCGAATAATCTTATACGTGCGGATTAATTGACTAATGCAAGCAGATATTTGTCCGTTGGACTTTTTGCCGAATTAAAGAGAGATTGAATTTTGAAATTCAGTGTCGTCCTAAATAAATCAAACCTCCAAAAAATCACAACACCAAACACTTAAGGGCAAGACTACCAACTCAATAGCCAAACTCATGCAATTACCGACCAATAATTTAAAAAAAAAAAAAAAAAACTCCACAAAAATAGTAGAATAGCAAAAAAAGAAGCATAAAAAGTTTAAAATTTAGGGAACTTTTTGAGATCTTCATGATCCATCATAACACGTTAACATGGTAAACAAAGTTTTGAGAATGTCATTGTAAATGAAGATTATAACAAAAGAAAAATAAATAATTTAATTGTAGACCTATTAATACATGTCAACCCAACGAGATTCTAGTAACTTAAAATTTGGACAGATTAGAAAACCTCCCCTTATTAAGCGCAATTAAAAATTTCATATCTAAAAAAATATTCTTGCAGTCCACCCATTTAATTTAGGAAGAAATGATTATGTGATGTAAATGTAATCACAAACAATAGAATGTTTTTTATTTCGCTATATACATTTCCAATTTTTTAAGATTAAATAAAAATTTCACAACACATACTAAGTAATCAATTGGTGCTAAAAAGGCACACAACAAGCTTACCTTGTACTTCCTTGATACCTAACAATCCACAAGATGCACCAAATAATACAACATGGAACCAACAACATCATTCAAGAAAAAAGAACAGCAAATAAAGCAAACTAGTTTGGGAGTCATTATGGCACAAGAAAATAAAGAAAAATGAAAGCACCTAACTTGAATGTCAATCGCAATGAGCTTAAAATGGAATTGCTCAACCTTCACAATATTCCAACAACTAATTACAAGCCTATCTTAATCTGTATTTCAAACCAAACAACATTAAAATCCATAGACACTCAAAATATGAAACTTTAATGAAATAATACTATAAAAGCATATGAATCAAGGGAATAAGATAAAATCTTAAAAAAACAAACATTAATGTCCAAACATAATGTTCTCTTAGCTAACATATAATCAAGTTGTCCAACAATATCAAGATTTGTCAAAGTTGAAAATCGTTCACAACGGTGGCCGTAATGTCGTCACTACTCACTTTGAGTTCTTCAACACCTTATAGCAGCATGGAAAAGTATCATATGATCATTTTCATTTTTGTCCAAGAAATGAGCGACAATAAGCAGTTCGAAAAATATGATCCGTTTCTTTCCTTTTGATTGATCACTTTTTTTGTCTGTATTTTAGTTAGTTGAGAAACACTATAGGCATTCTAAGAAAAGCCAAATCTTTCTCTATTCAACAATAAATTGTTGTTTATATAAGTATGTTGAGATGCAATTGCAAGCCCAAGCTTCTTTTTTTTTTTTTTTCAATTCTTCTTGATATTAGACTTTTTTTTTCATCTATTTTTCTATTTGCACCACTCAAGATGTGAAAGTGTCATGACACATCAGTGATGTACAAGGTTTTGCCCTAGCTATCTAACATGTCCTGGCTCTTGAGGTGCAGATATGATCAAGCTAAAAATGCATTGCAATACATGATAGAAAATGCTACAAGTTTTATTTTTTTTTAAATGAACCACACACAATTCGCCTACCTGCCTTGCAGCTCGGAGGCGACTAGTTCGGGTGTCTGCACTTGCTGAAAAAGGCTAAGCGAAGACGATTACAGCTTGGGACCTAGCCAAGACCTGTAGGGCTCTTGGGAGAAAGTGGCAATGGCGGAGGCAACTGAGCTCGAATGCACCCAAGGAGCTTTTGGGTGTTCGCGATCACCGAGGAGGCACAGGCGGAGAAGGTAAGAGTTTGGGACGCAACCACGACCAATGGAGCTCCTCAGAGCAAGTAGCTCATGGCGATGACAACGGAGGCGATCAAGCTTGGAGGCAAGCAACAAGCTTTTGGGTGTCCACGCTCGCTGAAGAGGCCAAGGCGGAGATGGTTGGGAACCAACAACAATCGGCGGGGTTCTTAGGAGCGAGTGGCTCTTGACGGCAACGGCAGAGGTGGCCAAGCTTGAAGGCGACCAGCTGGATTTTGAGCGTACTCGATCGTCGAAGAGGCCGAGGCAGAAATGGTCAAAGCTCGGGACC
The DNA here is from genome assembly GCA_014182375.1 of Eucalyptus virginea. Classification (NCBI taxonomy): domain Eukaryota; kingdom Viridiplantae; phylum Streptophyta; class Magnoliopsida; order Myrtales; family Myrtaceae; genus Eucalyptus; species Eucalyptus virginea. The sequence continues at coordinate 10,805,387 of CM024515.1, read as the reverse complement.
CAACCACGACCGGCGAGACTCTTTGGAGTGAGTGGCTGCTGGCGACGACGACGAAGGTGGCCGAGCTCAAAGGCGACCAGTGGGCTTTTGGGTGTCCACACTCACTAGAGAAGCCGAGGCGAAGATAGTTAGAGTTTGGGACCCAACGACAACCAGAAGGGTTCTTAGGAGTAAGTGGCTCCCGATGGCAACGGTAAAGGCGGCCAAGCTTGGAGGCGATTGACAAAGGTGATTAGTTGGCTTTTGGTGTACTCGATTGGGAGCGAGTGGCTCTTGACGGTGACGGTAGAGGCGGCTAAGCTTGGAGACAACCGGCAAGCGTTTGGTTGAAAGAGATGGTGTTGCAGCTTTCTTGGAGAAAAATGCAGAGATAAAAAATTTTGAAAGAGAATGGGAGGGAAAGGGATGCACGCTTGCGTGCAAACGGGAGAAATGGTGCAGAGAAAAGGACGAAGCATTAAATGAGAGAGAGAAGTAGCAAAAATTTAACTAAAAAATAATGGTGGGCCTCGGCTCTAGGTGGAGCCACGCAGCGACACGTGTCACATCCTGATTGGGCAGGCGCACGGTGAAGTGGAGCACCCGGCCCACCCAATATTTTCTCAAGCGGGTGAGAGAAACAAAAATTTTCTAACAAGTGGGCCCAATTGCCATGTGTCAATTCTTGGGTGGTTGTTGCTATTTTTTTTTTTTTTGTCAATCCTATTATATTCCTACTCTAATTCTCATTTTCAGACTTTTGTTCTCGCTCCAGCCTGCAGGCGTAGGAGTCGAAACCCACTCATGAAACTAATTCGTCCCCACTCCAACTCCGGAGAACGCGGGGATTCGAACCCTCCACCTCCTCCTTCCATGTTGGAAGGGTGGCCACTAGGACAAACCCTAGTGGTTGGGTGGTGTGTTACTATTAAACACAGCCAATATTTTCTCACCCATTATTGGGATGGACAAGTTCTTAGTATACAATAAATTATAAATATAATAAATTACCCATTGTCATGTGATCGATTCTTTAAAATAGTAGATTCCAAACTTAAAATTTGGAATTTATCTTTTCAAGACCGGTTTTAACTTTTTGAAATCGGGAGCCAACCCTGTTGGCCATGGAATTGGTCTAGAACAAAACTAGTCGACCGATTCTAGAGCCAACTCAGGAACCGACCAAAGCTATAATTTTTTTTTTTATTGTTTATTTTTATCATATATACAATATCCACGTGCATAACATGGAACAGTTATCAAACTTATCCAATTTCAACTAATATTTTGTATCTTAAGAAAAGAGTAAAAGAGCTTACTTAAGATCAGAAGTAAATCAATTTAAAACTAGTTTGGTTCAAAATTCTACCTCGAAACCAACCTTACAAGTTTCAAAGCCTATTCAGGGTGTAGGACGAGGAATTGAACCAGTCAAGGCCAGTCCCCAATTTCAAGAATCGGGAATTGTACTGATCTCGTTAAGAACCAGCCCGATTGCTCATCCCTAATATTTTGGCCCGCCAGGCCTATTCTATTTATCCCAGCTTAAATAAACTACTGAAATGGGATTTCATTTTAGGCGGATCTTCCGGCCTCTTTCCGTGATTGGGCCCAAGCCATAAGTAACAATGTTGGGCCGAATGTGATGGGGCCCAAACCACGAACAGGAGTCTGGCCCATCTCTCGGCCTCCTTTCTTGAGTCGGTTCCGAAACCCTCCTCCTCTTCTTCTTCTTCGTCGTCAGCGACCACCACCGTCGTACCGATCTCCGTTCATCACGTTCAAAATCGAAAAGCCTCTATAAACCCCCTGAATTCCAAACCCTCGCCCGCTCCCAACTCCTCTCCCCGCATCGATCGGCGCCTCCGCCCGACGGCGGCGGCGGCGGCGCTCCGCGTTCCTCCCGTAGGCTCCGCCGCTTCCGCCTAGGAATGTCTCACGGCCTCGGCCGCCGCCGCGGCGGCAGCGACGACGACGACGACGACGACGAGGTGTCGAGCGGCAGCGAGGACGGCGGCGCTTCGTTCGACGAGGACATGGAGGCTCTGAGGCGCGCCTGCATGCTCACCGGCGCCGACGTCGTCCGGGCGGACGGCCTCGACTTTGCGGCCCCGGATCCCGGCAAAGACGACGACGACGACGACGACGACGACGACGATCTCCAGCTGGTGAGGAGGTTGCAGGAGCGGTTCTCCGCGGACTTGGCGAATCCCCTGCCGCTGAAGCCCCTGGCGTCGCTCCATCCGCCGACAGCTGCTGCTGCCGCGGCGGCGACGTCCGACGAGGACGAGGACGACTTCGAGACGCTCCGCGCGATTCAGAACCGGTTCTGCGCTTATGATCACAGTAAGTGCCCCCGCCGTCGTACGATGAATATTTGTGCATGCTTTGATATTTGAATGAATGACGTCCTTTCAAGATGACGAATTGGTACGAACTGTCGAGATTATCTTCCGTGAAACCTATGCGCTTGGCGAGTCCAGGAACTTATCAGCGCATAAAAAGCTCTCAAAAGAAGCAATGTCGTACGTTGTTTTACGCATGACAAGTATCAGCAATTTTAAATGAAGTTCGTAAATTAACGTAGTTGCGACTCTTCGACATTATTATATGATTTGGCAATTGGAATATGTTTCTTTGCTCTCCCTACTGAAAGGGGTCAACTAGAATTGCATATTCTGTAAAACCTTAGAGTTTGTTGTTTTTGCATTCTGTAGTTGTTTTCTTTTTCCCTGCGTTTCTTGGGTTAAGAGTAGTTTAAATCCTGTTTCGCGGTTTTTGATGGTTTGAAGTCCATTCTGATGGATGATTTGAGTCGGTAGATTACTCTTTTTTTCATTGAGCTAGTAGCATCTGGAGAGCATTCTTTCACTACCCAGATATCACCTTCTAGCTCACCGATAGTGAATGTTCTGATTCGATTTGTATTGATGGGAAGAAAGCGCTGAGCTTTATGGGAAATACAAGAGCAGAATTCTTTGCCTTGTTTTGTTGGGAACTGAGAACATAACTAGCAATTTTAGTGTTTGTAAAGTGAAGAGAATTCAAACTAATCTGCTGTTCTCTGCTGTTACGCTGACTTTTCCAGTTATGTTAAGATGCAAGTAAGTACATGGAATGGACTGTCCTCATTAGATTGCGGAACATCCTGAATATCCGAACAACAAGGTTTCTCTGGCTGTTGCAGACAGGGTACTGACCTGATTCCTCTGGCTGAGCTTCAAATCTCTAATAAAGTCAAAAGGTCTACAATTTAGTTTAGATAGTGTGGACCTAAGATCTTTCTCATCTCTATAATCATGCTTTTGGAAGATATTTGTATGCTTGTGCTCCTTTCCTCACAGTTAAAACTATGAAACTGAACTTGAAGTACAATGATTCTCCTAATCTCATACTTTTAGAAGGTCTATTAAGTTGCTTGCTGTAGTTAGGTAATGAGCTCAATGAGTTCTTTGTTGAGTAGGCCACTTTGATTAGAAAAAGGTATTGGCCACACAACTTACAACTGTTGGCCAAGGGAAGTAAAAGTACGATGGGCATGCTTATTTGCCTTTTGCTTTATGATCATATTGTGGAGATAATAAGCTCTCTTTTTTATACAAAGGCTCCTGATCACCCTTTACTAGGAGAATGTGGGCTTGAATTCCTTAGAAAGTGGAAGAGTTGCTAGGAATGGAGATATCTAGATTGTTGGTATATGTGTTTGTGCACATGCACATTTGCTTATACACTGTTGGTTTTATTCATCATCAAACCCTCTTAGAATTTCTGATCAGATCAGAAACTTCTTCTGTTTCGCATGTTTTTCTGTGTTTTTGTTGCTTATATCCATTTGATATGCAGGTAACACGGAGAACAGCAAGAATGGCTTATCTAGCACTGGTAGCATGTCCAATGCTATGAATGTAAATGTTTTTGGCGGTTGTAAAGCCTTTCCAGATGATGAGGATGCTCATGACAGCAATCAGACATTGAATAAAGATGAGTGCCAGCCTTCTGCTATTATTGAGTGGCACCAGCCAGCTCAGAAGCAGCAAGGGCTGGCCAAATATTCTTCCTTTCCAAAATCTGGCCAGATATTTATTGAAGCCCTTAAGAAGAACAGGTCTTGTCAGAAGCTTATTAGAAGTAAGTTAATTCAGATTGAAGCAAGAATCGAGGAGATCAAAAAGCTGAAGGAACGTGTCAAAATCCTTAAAGATTTTCAGATTTCTTGCAGACAAAGAACTGGGAAGGCATTATCCCAGAAGAAGGACCCCCGTGTTCAACTTATATCAGCATGGAAGACTATTAAAGATTCAAAGGTATTGAGTGTCATAATCGTGCTTTTTGACTGATGAAGTGTTGTGAACTTGTGCGTAAATAGGATGTTCCTAATTCTTGATCTCCAGCATTTGTCAACCTTAAGTAATGCAGATGTAGTACTTTCAGTTTAGGTAGCTGGTGATACTGGTGGCATCGATGTCCTTAATTGTTTTGATATTTGTAGCTTTCTGCTCATTTCACTACACACTGATTCTGCAGGTCAACGATAGAAAGGTTTCTGCCATGCATTATGGGCCAGCTGAGAATTCCCATGTCTCTAGTTATAGAATGGCGCTGACAAGATTTCCCCTTTCACTTCAGCGAAGCAAATGGTCAGAGGTAGAGAAGGAAAATCTTGGAAAAGGAATAAAACAACAATTTCAAGAAACATTGCTTCAAATTAGCCTGGAACGATTCAGGTAAAATTGTCATAAATTGCTGAGATGCTTACATTTATGCCTTGAGTTATATGGCTGCACTTGTTTTTTAATTTTTTCACAGCCATTTGTTTTCATTTGATGTTATAGATGAGTTCATTTTGTCATCAGCTGAACTATTTTGTTTATGGAAAGACCCTACACTTGGTTCCATTTTTGGATAGGTCTTTATATACATCTTTACCTAATGCATGGAATATTTGTTGTTATGCAATCAATGGAAACGTTATAATCTCCCCAAAAGAAAAATTATAATTTTTTTTGGCAGTATCTTTCTTTTGAACTATGGGAATAATGTTAGAATTACATAGGCTGAATCTTGATGGCCGACGATACTATTAAGTTCTTATGTTGTAGCGTTGACTTGTAGAGTTCTCTAACTGTAGATAGGATTGAGTACTATCTGGAAGTCCCATGAAGGACTTCTTTGGGTTTTTCTTCTCTCAGGTACATTGACCAATAACGCTGCTTGTGTGATAGAATATCATTCAGAAAAAGGATGTTGGCAATATGGTAGGTGAAAGGCAACCAGTGGTTCAAACTGAGCTATTTCGCCCAAATTTGTATCAGGGAAGGAAATGCTCAAAAGGAAAATCATGCCTCAGGTGGTGTTGACAATGCCACAAGATGACATGCGGAAAAAAATCTTTTTGATGGTGGATGAAATTTTAAATGGCTTCCATATTTAGATATTAGTAATAAAGCTACCCTCGAACTGAAGAGATCTATGTTAGGTGCATGTGGAAATACATTCTCCAACCTGTCAAAAAAAGTATGGTCTTTTTTCCATCATAGATATAAGTACTTCTCCACTGTTATAACTTCTCTTATTTTTTTAAGAGTCTTTTTGAAGTTAATAGTTTTTTATTTTTTATTTTTTATTTTTTCTGACTCCATTTGCTGACAGTGCTTCAGATGGAGACCAATATGGCTTCGAAGATATACTTTCATCAATTAGAGATCTTGATATCACGCCTGAAAGTATCAGAGAATTTTTGCCAAAGGTTAATTGGGATCAGTTGGCCTCCCTATACATTCCGGGTAGAGCTGGTGCTGAATGTGAGGCCAGGTAAGCAATTCATACAATTAAAACTTTTTGTTATGCAGTTTTATTTCAATTTCTAGCGTTGTTATTTTTATTTGTCTATTTGTTAGTCAGTAATACTCTGAATTCAGTAAAAGGTAGTTGGCAGGTTTTGTTGAATTCAGCCTTTGAAAAAAATTTGGATCTGAGCCTGATTGAGATTGGGATTTGAAAGGAGTGTCCATATGCATGGTAATGAAGTCAGGAAGACATTACACGAGAGCATCAAGTTAAAAACCTTTTAAACATCACACCTGAATTTCTTTTTGCTTTTATTTGGCCAACTCACACCTGGATTTTATAGGCATTACTTTTAGGAACACAATTGCTTCAGAAATTTTTTTTCAATTAATTATTTTATCATTAAGGAAGAATTACCACTATGTAGACCACTCTGAAATTCTACACAAGTAGAAATAGGAAATGTAGATAACTTCTCTATCTAGAAAAGGAAATTATGAAAAAATTTAATTGGCAAGTGATGCTAATAGATGGGACACAAAATAATCTTTGCGAGAGCACAATTTTTAGCTTTACAAAAATTTAAACAGATGTTATGCCAGTGCTGTTAGGGTTTGACTTAAGAATTATTGCAAGAATCCATCTTTACCAAACTTGGCCAATGTAACTTAAACTTGTTTTGTCTTGATGACTCTGTTCGATCTCTATTGGTGATACAGCTGATGATAGGGTACATGTAGAAAACCTAGGAAACCAATCTGAATAACTCCTGCCATATGGGAGCAAAAAGAAAAAAAAACAATGCCCTGCTATAGAATAAAGTATACTGAGCTGGTCCTTTTCTGCGCTAGGTCCTTGAAATGATGTGGAGTATGATTTATTTAATTCCATTTGAATTCCTTTAATTGTCTGCTGAGAACCTGTGCTGCGCCATATGGCTAGCCATCTAGATCCACAATGATTAAATCAGTATATAACACCTGTTAGAACTATATAACTTCAGAAACTGTTTGCCATTTAGCACTTGTATTTTGGTCTTGGATTATTGATCTGTTTTGATATCTTTTTGGGGGAATATGAATAGGGAAGAGAGGATAGGTTCATTTCATTCAAAAAAAAAAAAAACCAGCATATCGTAATCTTTTAGAGATGTGAAGCAATTTGAGAATCATTGAGGGGGTCTACTATGCAGTGTGCACAACTGGTGATTAGTGACTTTTATGTGGGACACTATAATGTTCTTTCCCTTGAGCCATGATGACTGTTGATAATTGGACTGCTTCTTATGCTCATTTGCTCATATGAACTGCAGATGGTTGAATTGGGAAGACCCCTTGATCAATCATGGCAAATGGACAGTTGAAGAAGATAAACGTCTTTTGTTTTCCATCCAAGAAAAAGGGATAAATAATTGGTTTGAGGTAGCAGTATCTTTAGGGACAAAAAGAACGCCATTTCAATGCTTGGCCCGCTATCAAAGGAGCTTAAATCCTTGCATACTGAAAAGTGAGTGGACTACTGATGAGGATGCTCAGCTTCGTGCTACAGTGGAGATTTTGGGTGAGGGTGATTGGCAAGCTGTAGCTTCGGCTTTGGAAGGACGAACTGGAACTCAATGCTCCAATCGGTCAGTATCTCATCTGCCTGATTTCTGAATTAATTTCTGGTAAAGAATTTTCTGTAGCATAAAAGAATGGGTTGCATATTGAGGATATAAATAACTCTCTAAATAATTGTCAAATTTTCCTTACTGTCTTAGCCACTTGGGTTGACCCTTGTCACTTTTATTTAATATTGGGTTCTTAAATGAAGAGAGGAAAATATGACCAAGCCACAGAGAAACTTAGGTGATAAAGAAGGATTGTTTCAAAACTAAAACCTGACATTCAGCTGCAATGATGGAAAAAAGGTGTTCTCACTCATGGTTATGAACACGAGGGGGGTGTTAATCCAAAAAAGACTCCCATTCAGAAACTGTCTTATGATTGAGAGTTTTAGGTTTGTTTACCAGTTGCTTACAGCATCACCACATTGCATGAATTTTCTCTACTTAAAGCCTTGAAGCATATCACATGCCTTCCTTTCGTTTAAGAGCAACAGAGGCTGTTGGGTGGTTAGACCTGGCAATTGTCCTAGATCATTACGTATGAGACCTCAAACTCATGTGGAATTGCTGTTGCTGGTATATTGTCGCTTGCAGTTTATAGATATTGCTGTAGCGACTTTCTCTGGGCCAATACATTGGTGCATCTTCTCAACACCTTTGGACTATAGAACATCTCTCATTTACATTTGCTGCTTTTATAGTCTGAAATGTTGCACTCTATTCCAACAACTAACCCAAAGAACCAACTTCTCTGTCTTATCTTCACTTAGCACGTTTCATTAGCATTAAATGTCAGTGCAAGCAGTTATGTCACTCTATGTCCATCATGATTTACAGGCTAGGAAATTGACTGGAAAAGTATCGACTATGTCAAGGAGATGATGCAAATTTTAGTTATCAAGCTCATTGAACTTGCTTGAATAGATTTAGCTTGCTTTCAGCATTTGTAAGTGTATTATATTGGTTGTTTATATATGAATATGAAACTTGCAGATGGAAGAAAACTCTTCATCCTGCTAGGCAAAGGGTTGGTAGGTGGACTGCAGATGAAGATAAACGTTTGAGAGTAGCTGTGAAGCTCTTTGGCCCTAAAAATTGGATGAAGATAGCTGATTTTGTACCAGGTCGAACTCAAGTACAGTGCAGAGAGAGGTTTGTACAGATTTGACCTAATGTCACTTTAGATAACTTAGATATGACAGCATTTAAAAGACTTTTTTTCTGACTGCAGATGGGTCAACTCTTTAGATCCATCGCTGAATTGGAATCCATGGACACCAGAAGAGGATAGCATGTTGGAGGCAGCAATAGCAGAACATGGATATTGCTGGTCTAAAATCGCTGCATGTTTGGCTCCTCGAACTGATAATCAGTGCAGAAGGTATTCATACTTAATAGTTCTATGGATAATTATGTGGTTTTTCTGCAATTTATGCATATATCAGCTAAAGTTGACTTCCCTCTTGCCTTTGATGCTCCTTTCCATGAGTAGGAGATGGAAAGTTGTGTTTCCAAATGAAGTGCCTTTACTACGGGAAGCTAGGAAAGTACAAAAAGCAGCTCTGGTAAGAAACTTTGTTGATCGAGAGTCGGAGCGCCCTGCGCTTGGTCCTGGTGATTTCCTCCCATTACCAATGACAAGTTGTGTGTCTGACCCAGATTCTCTAAATCCCTCAATGAAACAGAAGACAGGTTTGAGGTAATTAGATGAAGATTTTCTAAGTTGGCCTTCATTGCATCCCAGAAACACTGCAAGAAAAAATCTTTTTAATTTTTGAATAGTTTTTGTAGGTCTCATTCTCTTGAAAATAGAAACCAAATCCCTTTTCAAAGTCAGTATTCTTAATTTTAGTTTGTTATTTTCTCCCCCCTGCAGTGATTTAGAGAAGGTGGGCTCCAGGAGGAAAAGAAAAGCAAATCGATCAAATGCTGTGCAAGTGTCAAGAAGTAGTCACAATGAGGTTGATTATGATGAATTGGCTGAGCATGGCTCCTCAAAGAAGACACGAGTGACGAAACCATTCTCAGGAAAGAGTAGGCATCAAAAGCAAGCTAAATATCATATATCGCAGCCCATTTCAACAACATCAGTGCCGAATGGTGAAATCAGCGAAGTGAATGGTCTTTCTTGCATAGGAGAACAGGGGAAAATCTCTTCTCGGTAAATTTTTGATTTTATCTCATTTCCTCAAAACAGATATTACACTTAACCACCTTATATCTATGTTAGTAATCCATGTTAGCACCTCAGTGCACATTTGTCCACCTAACATCACAGACGTACTTCTTTATTTAAATTTTGGTCCATGTATCCTCTCATTGCAGTGTTAAGAAGAAGGTGGATCCCAAGAAACCCCAAATTAACTCTGTTCTTGTTGTAAAAAAGGCCAGTTGCAAAAATGATGAGACACTGGCAAAACATGGTTCACTTTTAAGGAACAAGAAGGTCACAAAACTGCAGTCAAATGAGGGCAGACCAAATGGACATGCAGTAGATCATTCATCATGTCAGCTGGATCCAACGTCACTTATCATGGCTAACGATGAAAATTGTCAAGTGCAAGGGATGTCGATTCTAGCCGAAAAATGAAAACTGTTACTTGGTAATTATGGATCTTTGTTCATTTACAGCACAGTTTATGGAGAAAAAAGATTATACAAAATAAAGATGGCAAAAATTTCTGGAGTACCTTTTTTTCTTTAGTGGTATCTGTAGTTTTTCTCTCTTAGCTGTTGATTGACTCATCCTTCTTGCAGTGACCAGGAAGTAGGGAACAAGAGACCAAGAGTTGACAGTCAACTTGATTTGGAGCAAGCCGTGGAAATAATTAATTGCAATGAGGAAGAAAGAGTGACTAGAGATAATACTGTTTCAAAGAAGAGAAAGTTATCAAATGCACGTGTAAGAAAGGACAACCATAATGAATGCTCAAAAGATCAGCAATCATCTCAGCCAGATCCATCATCATCGTTGACAATAAAGGGCAAAAACATGGAAGCGCATGACACAGCTAATATGACAGAAAAGAAGAATATCCCTTCTCGGTAAATCTTCTCAATTTAGTTTTGTTTAAGTAGGGACTAGTTCTCTGTACATATTCTCATTGGTAACTTCATTATGCATCTTAGTCTAATTTGTGGATTTGGTAAATATTGGTTCCTATAGTGTTCAGAAGAAGTTGGGACCCGAGAAGACAAGAAACGATGGCCATTCTCACGGGAGCAAAGATGAAGTAGTGGAAGATGTCTCTGCGGAATTGATTGCTTCAAAGGAACATGGAAATTATAAGACGTATAAAAGAAGAAAGAGAAATGTCGCTCCTCCTGACACATGCTACTCTAATTCTGAATGCATTCCTGCTTTGCCAGAGAAACTCAACAGGTCACAACCAGTATCAATCTATTGTGAGAAAGATGGGCCTGAACAGCTAATGACTGGGAATCAGCCTGTTTCCCAGCAAGTTCCAGATACAGATAACTGCGACGTCACACTTGCTAGCTTGCTTATCAAGAAACAGAAGAAGAAAGCTGTTCTTACATCGAGCGAAGAAAATGGCACGCCATCTGATGTTGACCAAATGCCCCCTAATGCTGTATGTAGGGGCAAGGAACCTAATCTGCTAGGTCCCTCCAACAGGAATGATCTGGCCTTCGACCGTGAGGATGGTGACATCACTTTGGCGGGCTTTTTGCACAATAAGTCTATGAAGAAGAGACCTTGAGTTTACAAGCTGGTGCAGGAGCTTGCACTTGTCGTCTGATGCGATTGAGCATTCTCGGTTTGCTTCAGAATGAGCAGATGGATCTGAAGTTTCTGGTATGCTGTATTTTAAGGATATCTCGGAGCCAACAAAACACTTTCTAACTTTTGATGTGCGCGTTCCAGATGGCACTAGGCGCAAGTATGTGCCTAGGAGATTCTCAATGGATCTTAAATTTCTATTGGTCTCCTATTTTCTGTAAGAGTGCGACGGTGCAGTGATTGAGTGAGAAGATGAGGTTATGCTGTAAACCATTATTGGCATTGGGGATCTTAATGAATCTCCACATGCAAGAATCAGCAATTTTGTGCGATAGCCTCTCGGTTTTTGGTTGGGGCAACCCCTGCGAAATGTACATATATATAATACGTGTTTCTAGAGAAATATGTACAGGCGGCTTTTTTTGTTTCGTGAACAGCGTGGTTAATTAGTCGACTTGCATCCAATTTGGTCTCAAATTTAAGTTTATGACAAAGCCGCGCTAGCAGCGTTTCTTTTTTTATTTGCTTCACGTTTGGTTTAATTCTTATTTCTGAGCGGTCCATGGACAATGCGAACGAACAATTGCCGAGTTGAAACGTCTAATGCACTTGATGATGAGAACCTGTGAAGCGTGAGGTAGCTTTCCTCTGCCACGCACTGGTAGTGATTTTTATGGGCGGAGTGAATTGTGATTCGAAAAGAAATTTGACTGCTCATTTGCTTCGTCTTTAAGGGCGCGCATATAATAAAATTTTTACTTTTCTATTTTTCTGTTTAAGCGAAACAAGTTTAGAATAAAAATCCGTTTGGTAATATAATTTGATTTTTTTATTTCTGGAACAAATTTTTATTCTAGAAATAGGTTTGAAGAATGAATCAGAAACTAAAATTTTTAACTTTTCAATTTCTTACCAGAAATCAATTTCTATTTCAGAAATTTTGTTATGCATACCCTAAAGCAACAAGTCATACTTTTAGCCTAAACTCTAGGCATCTCCTCTTCCCCTCTCTTCCACTCTTTCCTCCCCTCTGCCTCACTATAGCTCTCCTGTCGCCACCAAGCACTAGCAACTCGGCTTCGAGATGACCCTCTCTCTCTCTCTCTCTCTATGAGACAGAATTATTCTCTGTGACGTAAGTGTCAAATAGCATGAGACGCTTATGTTCCGTAATAAGTGAATGTTTTCGAAAATATTTTTTAAAGAATTTTATGAATAATGAAAATATAGTTCATTTTATCATTTTTAAAGTCATACAAATTAATAAATTTATAATTCATGTATTCTAAAATATGGATTAGCTACCCTTGGCTCGACGCCTTCAGGAGATGGCTTCTTGGTAAGACACAAAACGCTTATGGCCACATCCCTCATATCAGCCAAAAAGCCATTACAATCCATACTCCTAAAATCCGAGAAATTACTTCCGCATCACAAGAGAAAAATACCTTCTTCTTTTTTTGTCAATCCTTACTCTATTCCTACTCTAACACTCATTCTCAACTTTTGCCTGCCTAAACTAAATCATTCCTATCCCAACCCATCTTGAGAAAGTGGGAATTCGAACCCCCACCTCCCCCTTCCAAGTTGAATTTTAGAGCTTTTATATGTTGGATTTTAGAGCTTTTATTCTACGTGTCCCTGTCATTGTTGCTATAAGTGTCACCGTCAGTCATATAATGTAACAATTACACTAAATATCATCTCTACCATGAGATTGGTGGTAGAGAGGGGAAGAGCTCCCTTCAACGCCAGGCGGGCCTAAGTAAATCATTTAGAAGACAACATGAACTGGATTTGCCGTAAAAACAGGTATTATATCTCTGTTCACAAAAAATCTGACTGCCCAAAGGCCAAATCTTCTAAACATAAGAGTAGAGGCAGGCATATTGCTCCAAGCATCTTAAACAAGATCCTAAAAGGTTCTTTAAACCACTAAAAAGACATACGAAAAAGGGAATCTTTGAAAAACAGTTCAGCAATAGCGATCGTCAAAAATTTCCTAATAACGCCCGATTCCCCAGACTCTGATCACGCCATCATTGTAACCACTGAACAAGGTGCTCCCATCAGCGCTCCAGTTCAAGCTCGTGCAGTAGATGACCTGCAGTTTTTTCCATGCAGAATGTCATCCGACAATTAGCATTCCCATTGATACCAAAAAGTTCGTGCCTCCTATGAAAAATAATAGCAGGCAAGCACAATTATACAGTTCGATAATGGTGAGGTGCTAATTGTAGTCATCCAATAAGCTCATCATATGCTTTTTCCCAGTGGATAATCAACTTGGGCAGGTATCAAAGTAAACCAGAGAAAGTAACGTCAAAGAAATCCCTTATACAGAAATGCCAATTATGCAGCAAAGTATTCTCAATCAAGGATGTATGACCATAAGGTGTCTTGAGCTGCAGAAAAATAACAGATTTAAAGGAATGCATCAAACCCATGCCAGTGTAAAAATTGAGTGACCAATGAATTAATTTCTAATTTGGTGGTGTAGGAAAGATGTGTACGATCGAGTATTACTGCGATGCAGTTGGTCATGCCTGGTGCGCACAGTCTAGAGACCTTGCAAAAATGTGATCAAGCAGGATAGAGCATACGCCACATCAATGTTAGAAGAACAGCTACCTCTGTATTCACATCTTTTGAATGTGCTTCCACCACATATTTCCAGCACAAAGTATCAGAAGAGTAAAGAAACAGAAGAACCAGTCGCAATATAAGGTGAATAGGAAACATGGATGCACACTGTATCAAGCAATAATATTGCTGTAGGATCGAGAAAAGAAACTTCATAGCATAACCAGCAGAAAAATCTACCTTCTTATTTGAGCTCATAGCCCCCGTAGTTCCATCACTCATATCAGCTTCATTCTTCAAATCAACCCTCAAGTCCTCGACAATGCTCTTGCTCTCCAGATCCCAGATCTTAATGCTGTTCTCTGTGGCTGCGCAGAGCCAGTACCTATTTGGACTGAAGCAAAGTGAGTGAATAATGGCACCAGCCTCCAGCGAGTACAGCTTCTTCCCTTCTGCCAAGTCCCAAAGCAATATCACTCCATCCTTGCCACCACTAGCGCAAAGTGACCCATCAGGAGACACAGCCACGGTGTTCACATAGCCAGAATGCCCCTGCAGGGTGTTCCTCAGCTTGCAGTTGGTCAAATTCCACACTTTCACAGTGCGGTCCCACGATGCGGACACGATGGTCGGCTGAAGGGTGTTGGGACTGAACCTGACACAGCTCACCCAATCATTGTGAGCCTCACCTTCCTGAATGGTGTACTTGCACTCTCCCAGAGTGTTCCACAGCTTGATCGTGCGGTCGCGAGACGCCGACACAATCTGCCGGTTGTCGATGGAGAAGGCCACCGAGAGCACATCCTTGGTGTGGCCCACGAACCTACGACAGAATCAAATGGAACCAAGTCACGCTCTTAGTCATCCTATCAGGAAAGCACTCGCAACTACGGGATCATCAAAGTACCAACTCAATTTCACAGAGCTCGTAACGTAACGGACTAATTACGAAATTAATGTCCAAAAATGTCCAACACTAGCGTGAAATAGAACCAAGCTACGCTCTTAGTCATTCAATCAGGACAGCACCTGCAACTCAGGAATCAAAAAACCCAGAGCATCAATCATATCAATCTCCAAGAATTTCCAAAATTAGTGGGGAACAAGGCTACTTGCTGAATCTACGAACTGCTATCAAAATCTAGAAAGAACAAACCCATCATCAAACTGAATAAAAAAAAAAAACTAACTTTAGATCTAGAAGAGCATCACTGGGCACTAGAATGACATAAAAACAATTCCTTTTACTGATCAATCAAGGCAATAAGACAACAACTCAACCCAAAACAGATCCTCGAATCGAGCACAGATCCACGGGAAAGGATGAAGAGAGAGGGGAGACCTGCGGGCGGAGACGCCGGTGGCGAGGTCCCAGAGGCGGAGCTCGCCGTCCCAGGAGCCGGAGAGGGCGAACTGGCCGTCGGAGGAGAGGACGACGTCCTGGACGAAGTGGGAGTGGCCGGTGAGGCGGCGGCGGGGGACGCCGTAGACCTTGTCCTCCTTGGTGAGGTGCCAGAGGATGATGGACTTGTCGCGGGAGGAGGTCACGATCATGTCCGCGTTGTCGATGGGGACCGCGATCGCCGTCACCATGTCCGTGTGGGCCTTCATCGTCCCCTTCAGGTGCAGCCCCTCCGCCATGTCTGCTCTTCGCTTTAGGGTTTCTGCTGCTGCTGCGGGAGGAGGAGGAGGAGCTCGAGAGAGAGAGAGCGGCGATGCAGAGGAAGAGAAGAGACTGAGAGGAGGCGCGAGGATGGGGGCGTAGATGAGGCTTTTATATAGCTTCCCCGGTTAGGGTTTTGAAGGTTTGCTTTGCTATTTCGAATGGGATAAGAACTCTCACTTGGCTTACCATAAATTCCTTTTCACTTGCTTAAATACGTTATCGTTATCGAAGTAAAATCGATCATTTAAATGTCACTTTCGATAAATTATCCCACATGAATTTTTTTCAATAATTTCCCATTTCTACTGAATTTTTTCTAATTTTTAAAATTTTTATTTTGATAATGCTATATAAAATAACTAGTGTCCATGTCGAATTTTTCAATGAGGCAAATTGTTGAAGGTATTGAAGTAATTTACTTTTTAAAATTTGTGGTACTAAAAGAAGGGCCACACAAAAATTATGATATTTCTAATATACTTATTCAAAAAATGGTCATACATGTGTTTGTTGAAGGAGCGATTATTTAAATATTTGGAAAAATTATCAGTTTAGTCTTGTACCTATAGTATGGATGTCAATTTAACTTTAACTTTCCAATCTTGTTAATATAGTCCGATAGATTTGCGCAATATTTAAATGTAATATTTCCTGCCAATTGTTGCTGTAAATTGTGACATGGAAGTCAACAAATTGCCCCCATCAACATGTCGACAATAATTAGACACTACATCAACGATTTTCGATGGCAATTAGTGGGAAACACTACATTAAAAATTTACCTCAAAAGCTTAGGAGAGCGATGACCAAGCTAAAAAAGTAGGCGTGATTAAGTGTAATAATTAGTTGTTGACAAGAAAAATAGGACAATTGTAATTGCATTATAAGACAATCCAATCAAACCTTTGACAAATACATATTTTTTCTCAATTCTGAATGCATTAGGATTTTCAAAGAAAGAGAAGAAAAAAGGTAATAAATAATTTTAACATAGGACATGTAAGAGAGTTGAGAGGAGGCATTAGAAGTCAAAAATTTAATGGAAAAAGTGCGGGTCTTTATGCATTTATCATTTTCACATAATTACTCATTTAAATGTTAAACCTAATCTATTTAATTATATTTGAGTTTATGCCAGTAAAATAAGAGAAAGTATGATAAATTTCAAGAATCGGGGGTCGTATGGTGATTGGGAAAAAGGAGAGGCGAAGGAGGTAATTTATAATTAATACTATTTATGTATTAATACATAAAAATTATTTTGATAATATTTTATTTTTGATCTTTATTGAACGTTAAATTTAAAATATTTTGGATTTTATATGCAATAGGCCTCATTAATGAGAAGTACCTAGTTATATATATATATGTGTGTGTGTGTGGGTGTGGGTGTGTGTGTGTGTGTGTGTGTGAACCCTTATGGTAAAGTTTATAGGGATAGCTGCATTGGCCATTCCCATCTTTTTGTTTATAAATAAAAATGCCGGGATACTGATGACAGGAGTGTTATAACCCTTTTATAGAGCTTACTTAAGTACCATGAATTTTTTTTGCTCACTTAAGTGTCATCGAAGTAAAACCAATCATTTGAGTGTTGTTTTCGGCAAATCATCCTATATGGCCTTTTTTTTTTATTAATTTTCCATTTTAAGGTGAATTTTTTTAATATTTTATTAATTATCCATGTCAGCATTGATAATGTCGCGTAGGATAACCGGTGTCCACATCAGATTTTCCAATAAGGCAATTCACTAATAGTATTTAAATAATTAATTTTTCAAATTTACAGCACTTAAGTAAATGAAAAACGAGTTATAATACTAAAGCGAGGTTCGTACGAAAATTGTGGCACTCTTAATGTACTTATTCCAATAAACCCTTAGCTAAACTCGAGATCCGCAAACCCGACATCATGGGGCACCACTTCATCATTCGAAATTTATGGACGGGGCTCACGCGACGCATGATTTGATGCTTCGGTCAAGCCATGTCGTCATTAGGAGGCGTCGACTTGTGCTTTTGGGCATTGGCTGAGTAAAAGCTATCCGCAACGCGTTCGCCCGCCTTGAACTAGAGATGATTAATGGGAGTGTCTAAGATCGGATCGTGCCCTTGAATTAGGTACTTGCGAACGGCCTTGACTATAATACAAATGCTGAAAGTCAAAGCTACTTGAAAAAATATAAATTATATTTGATAAAAATTCTTTGCAAATGAACTTTAACTTCAAATTGTATTTAATAAAAAAAACTTTTGCAATAATCTTTGGGTATATTTTTTTATATATTTTTATTAAAAAATATGCAAATCTTTCCCCAATTTGGCGAAAAGCTATAGCCACTGGTGAGCCAAATCTAACGCCGATGGCCATCGATTGAGATCGCTCGAGGTCAAGCAACCTCTAGTGACCCCCCAACACCTAGTTCTCGCAAAAAAAAATACGAGAGTATCCTCTGGTGTCGAGGGAATTAGGCGAGGGTTGCCGAAGGTCACGGTAGTCGCCTAGGTTGTGCAACCCTCAAGAGACCCAAGTTAGGGCTCCCACGACCCTAAGCAATTGTTGCTTGAGGTCGTAAGACTCAAGCAATGATCACCTCGGTTGCGCAATACGTGGGTCGAGCGACCCTCATCGGAGGTTGCTTGAGGTCAGACAACCTCAATTGATGGCTGCCAACGCTAGATCTAGCTCATTGGCGATCGTAGCCTTTGCCGGACCGACCAAAGGTTTGAGTCATTTTTTAATTAAAAAAATATAAATAGGGACAAAATAGAAAATTTGAAGGATTTGTGAGGGTAGTTTTGGAAGAAAAAACTAATTTTAGTATTATGTCGAATGTTGAAGGCCCAATGATAGTCCCTACGACTAGCATTGGGCTTTCAGCTTTTTTTAGGCTAGTATTCGGCCAAAAATCCCTTGGGAAAACTTACTAAGGGTGCATTTGGGAGTGGCCTTTAGAAGCCACTTTGAACCCCCAAAACTCTTTGGGCTAATTTAAATACCTTGCTATTTCCTTGAGGAACTTTGAAGGTCGACAGCCTCTTGGAAAAACTATACCAAATGCACTCGTATTGGCACAGAGTACGCACCATTTTTTGCATTGCAAAAGCTTGGCTCGAGTTGGATCATGCTTTTATAGCTAAATGCCCTTATACGGATTCACTCAAATTTGTCTTAGCATGGATGGGCCTAGTTGAGGCTAGGTGTTCCTAGACCTATAATTAGTTCGGGCTTAAATCCTAGGTTGTATTTCACCATATGGATTTCTTATAAGAATAAGATTAAAGATGATATAATATAAAATTTTGAAATTTTATTATATCTCATCTACTGTTTGGTGAATTGTTTTAACAAAATAGGATATTTTCATATGTTATTTATTAATTATTTGGTATAACAGCATATCAATGTAAATAAATCTAAAATTGCACATGTAGAAATAATAAGAATTTATTTTGGTTCATTGCTAAAAAAATAATGCACAACCTCCATCAATCGATGTATGATTATTGTAAGATCTACCTCTTAAACAAAAAATAAGATCGTTGTAGCATTTTAGAATCATGGGTTCAATTATGATAAGAAATATAAAAGGACTCTGGCAACATTGACGAGATAAATCAACCAGCATGCGCCAAATCTAATAAAAGAGTGAAAATGTGATTATTTAACTTTGCAATTCCGAAAATATACAGTGACTTGATTTTCTCAACACTTTTGTGAAAATTTCAACATAAACCACAAGTTCATGGAAAAGGAGATTCGACTTTTTTGTTGCTTTTCATGGACCTTCGTTTTGAACTAGAGACTCATAAAAGAAAGGTAGCCACGACTGTCTCGTTTAAGTGGAGCTTTGACATAAATGTAGAGCTACCAAGGAGTTGAAGCTTCAACCTGAATTAGAAATGCGAAAGAGGAGATGGATAGAATTAAAAGATCCGTTTCAAGTTTGAAACTATTTAAAAAAAAGTTTGAAATTATTTATTTAAAATTGGGGTTTCTACTTCATTTTTATTCTTTTTTTTATTTATTTTCCTCTCTTTTTTATTTTTATTCCCTTCCACGATAAAATTTATATTAACTAATAAATATAGAAAATAAATATATAGTATATTATAGAATATAAAGAAATTCAAATATATAATAAAATTATTTAAATTTTTCCATCATTTTTTTGTTACTTTGAATTTTGTTTTTATATTAGAATCCAAGTACTGTTTTGTATTTAATTATTATATTAAAAAATTTTAAGTTTGGAAATTTATTATTCAAGAAAAAAAAATTCTAGCTACCTTTATCTCACTTCATTCATGGGATTTTTTTTTTACTATATCTTTTCTATATCCAACTTTATTCTATTTTGAGTAGGCATTAAGTACAAGATATGATAAATTTTATTCTATCTCAACTTTTATCATGATTAGTCTTGACTATCTAATGCAATCTTAGATTTCGGCAGTTTTGAGTAATGTAACTCAAACCAAATATTTTCCTTATTGGCTTTTATTATGTCCATATCCCTGAATTATATGCATAGTGGGCATTAGACTCTTACAACGACATCCCCGAGACAGTCACACAAATATCACCTCTCTCCATTTCTTCTGTAAAAGAGCAGTCCAAATAGGTATAGAGAGAAAAAAAAAAAAGGTATAGAGAGAAAAGGCAGGAAAATATTCAGCTATTAAGTATTTTTAACTCTTTATACTGCAAAACACTTCAAGACCATCCTCAAATCTCAATAATTAATGTAAGCTTTCAATAGAATTCCCGTGAGATAAAAGTCAAATCGATGATCGTGAATTTTAAGTAAACCAACAAAATCAAAGTACAAAAGGGTCAACATAAATGTTATCTCATTACATAAAATTTTTCGCTCATTTTGAATTTAAATTGTTATCTTTCTTTGAATTCATCCTTAGAAGTAACCCAAACATCATCTTTTTATTGTTTTTCATTTTCTCTTTCGTTAGTCAACTAGATTGCCAAATAAAAGGTAAATATCGTCCGAGCCAGCAAAAAAGAGACATAAAAGGAATATGGACGGGTAACGCACATGATAGGGAGTCGAATAATCTATAAATTTCATACGGTGTGCAAGTGGAGACTGTCAACCTTTTTGGAGACAGATGGAGAGATTGTTTGATTTGATCGATTACTTTTAAAATCTGCTGCGATTTGATATCTCAGATTAATATCACAAAAAAATAAAATTAATATACTTGCGATAAATTTATTTCATCAAAAACCTCAAATTAGTATATTTATAATACATTTACTATCCATCAGTTTAATATCATAAAAAATCATTAACTAATATACCTATGATAAAGGGAGGGTAAAGTCTAAATTGATACATCAATCATCTATTAAGTGTCATCGAATTTAGCAATTTGCAGTAAAATTTGACAGAAACTAACTAAAGATAAATTTGTTACTAAAGTATCAACTTGAAGTTTTTTGTGATAAATATATGACAACTCTACCAGTTTAGCGTTAATGGGCAAATTCACATTTATTTTTCTATTTTTCTTGAAATTTGAACAATTTTTAAGTCTTGATGAGAAATAAAAAAATACATATTATCTATTTTTAAGTGTAAACAAATGGGCCATTAAATATTTTAGAGAAAAATCATAAAAAATTATAAACTATGCCAGTCGTAATGCATTTACTTAATTTTTTTTCCGTGACATCAAAAACCCAAACTTATACATATTTATCCTTACCCAATAATTACCCTTAAAAATCTATCCATATGGACGTTGAAAAGCAAAATTTGTTAACATGACTTCATGTGACTTAAATAAAGTAAAAACAACAATATTTTGATTGAAAAATCATTTGATAGAATATTGATAGAGAACAAACATATAACTTAAATAAAATTTTGAGATTTGGACACAAGGGCATTGTTCAGGTTCTTGATGTCACAAAAAAGGTATATGATAAATGTATTGCAGTAAATATAAGTTGAGATTTTTTTCCAATATATAACTTGTGCTATAATCTAATGAATACCCAAAAGTTATGAGAATATATAATAAAAGCTAGTCCTATCTAATCTTTTGGTCACCGGTGACGTTAGATATCATTCCGGTAACAAAGTCAAAACCAAATCCCCTTGGTAAATCTTTTATCCTCATTTCATTAAAAAATGTATTCTCAGACACTTCTTAAATTAAATAATGTTAATTTCAATGCACTAACTTTAGGACATGCAACGTATTTTTTTTTTTTTGTTAAATCCAATCGACGCCCTACTCACGGGAACCTTCCCAAATCGTCACTGGATTTCGCAGAATCTCTTTTCTCCTCCGTAAAGAACATACGAGGAGGGCGACAGGAGAAAATTACAGACAAAAACCGAGAAATAATTCTTGATTTTGGGTACTTTTTTTTTTCTCGTCCAGAGATCATTCCCGTCTTCGAATCGACTTTGGTAGGCACGAATTTTAATGTTTCATGGATGGAACCCCATCTCTAGGTTTGCCCCGATTCTCCGTCTGCAGACATCTCCATCTCCATCTCTCCTTCTCCATCATCTCCTCGTTCTCCTCATCTTGCTCCGTGAATCTGTACTTCAAGAGGGGAAGAACCCCCTTTGAAAAATCCGCACCCCCACGAATTAAAGATTCTGCGGTTGCCCAGAAGACCCTTTTCTTGAATCAGTATCGTCTCTTTCGCTCGCGCCTTGGAGCCACCGCTCGGGTGCGGTTTCGGATCTCCAGCGATGGCTTAGCATGGATTTCTGGGCTCCGTAGCACCAAGAAAGATGATTAGGTCAGTCGGTTTGCTCGCTGTCTTTGCGAGGCTACGGTGTCGTTGTGCCGCTTTCTTGCCTAAAAAATTGGTCTTTGCCATATGGGCACTTGCATTTTTTCACGTATGGTTGATATCTAGCCGAACTATGGCCTTTGTTTGATATATGTTCTTGACTGTGTTTCTGGGTTCTATCCACATCCCAGTGAGGTTGTGTTGTGTGTCCTGTTTCTGTTGCTAAGAACAAGAAAAGCACGAAGGCTGGGTTGATTTATCTTCAAGCTTGTGTGAATACAGGGATTTTTGGAGGCGGCATCGGAGAAAGATTTTGTTTGGTGCTGGCATTTTGGGTAGTGGATACCTTCTGTACAAGCTTTATGATGCCCGTAAGAAGCAGCTTTTGGATCTTGAAAAGGTGTTGGCTGGTGAGCGCGAAAATGAGGAACTCGTCAAGGCTCAGTTAAGAGAATTTAGCTTCCCATCTGTTGTTTTTCTTAATGTAACGGCTGTGGGCTGTTACCACAGCTAAGGACATGCTCTCATGCTATGGTCTGTGAATTTTGGTGACAGTATGCAAACCCATTTTGAGAGTATCCAAGGAATAGCCAATACGGCAACCATGCCTCATGCAATGCACTATTTAAGTAGCCGGATAGCGGAAGAGTTGGACTTGACGCACTTGACAGAGAGGTTAATGAGAGGAAAAGGCCAACCCAACACGTTGACATCTGCAGAGAAACTTGAATTGTGGGATCAACTGAAAATTCTGAGTATGATTCTGCGCTATTTATCTTGCTTTCCTATGTGCCATTGGGCTGTGACATCTTATGAGTATGCTTCTTAGTCATACTGTAATCCTATGACAAACCAGTCTACTTCATAACAGCATTTCACTTCTTCTTGTTAATTTTTTCCTCCAGGTTTTACAAGAATGTTAGCCTCACTTTGGGCAATGACATTACTCAGCTTATACATCAGAGTTCAAGTCAATATCCTGGGGAGACATCTGTATATTGACACTGCTCGGGGCCTTGGAAGCCCTCAATTACTCGTAAAGGCCTCTTCCATATTAATTTCGTTTAAAGCATATCTTCTGACGCATCTTTCTGTTCAATAATTGGGCCTGGTGGAAATACAAGTGCTTTTCTTGTCATAGTCATCTAAGACTTGTTTTAAGGCGTTCTCATGGAGTTTCCAGTGTGTTTACTATAGTCAAGATCACAGTGGATTGTTGTTTACTCATTTTTCAGATAACAAATTATCTTCTGTTGCATTTTTTTGCCCTCATGAAAATGCAGTTGATGATTTTCTTGACCTTATGAGTACCAAGTGAAGGCACATTTTCAATGCACTGGCTATCACTACCTAAGTTATGATCTGTTTTGTTCAGTTTTGGCTGTCTCCACTTGTATAACTTTAAGCGATTATGGATCCTATCACTTGGAACATGATTTTGGAAAGTTATTGTGCTATAGACCATATTTATAGACAGATGTTAGACTAGATGAACTAGTATATAGTTTGAAGATTCAGGAATTGCAAACCAAGCAGAAGCTAGTTAGGGACTAAAGAGACGATTTGGATATAATTTGGCATGTGTTGTCATATCAGGATCATTTAAGCAGTTATTACTTAAGGATAGAAGAAGCAACTTTCACCCATACTGTTGTGTTTCACGCATTACAATGTTTGACAATCTTGTTTAACAATAAATCATTAAAATTGCTCCTTCAGAACTTCTTATCATAAACTGTTGGATATGAGATTTTGCATTTGGTGTGTAGGCCTTTCTCCCTGCGTAGATGTAGGCTTCATCATCACCTTCCGTGAACCTCTCCTCATAGCAAGAATGCTTTGGCTTTTTAGACAATTTAAAATTTTCAATTTTGTCATTCTTGTTTACACTTTATGATTGTAACTAGGAGATCAGTCTATATCCTGATACAGGTCCGATTACCTTTGGATTATGCATGCTTTTGATTTTTTCCTGCTCCTTGTCCTCCTACTTCAAGGAGATATTCAAGTTATACATAAGCATGGTGAGATGTTAGACGAAACTATGGCATGTGCAGTATGCTATCAGTGAGGTTCATGCAATGTTCTTAATTGCTAGACGCCATTATTAGAAGGGTCCATTAGTAACTTTTTATTTGCCTTTTAGTTCCATATTACTAATGTCTGTATATTTATTATATGTGGTTCAAATGCTCTTCCATATCTCTATCTTGATATGAAGTGTGAGGTGTGTTGACAATTTCTGGACTCCCTCTTAAAGAGCAGGCTTAGTATGTATCTGAAAGCAGAATCTGAACAGTTAAATGTAGATAGAGCATAAATCTCTGATATTAGTGATGTAGTATTTTGAGTTTAGTGACAATTCTATGAAAAACAAAGTGCTATAAGATGAGAGGTTCCATTCAGCTGACCACACCTGGTGGGATGTGGCTTCTTGTTGTTGTTGTAGTTGTTTGTAGCAGATACTTCTTAAGTTATTGCGTTCAATCTGAAGTTGCTGCTATCCGTATACTGTACTTCTATCTCTTGCCTGACTATTCACAGGTATAATGCACTGGTCCTAAGTTCATGTCAATACTGTTTGTTAATATTGTTCATGACAGGACGATGCTGATCTCATTGACATGGAGGACCAGCAGAAGTTCCTTGCAAGTGCTGATTTTCTCTCCAGTCATGGCTTGGCAGCCTTGATATATAATATGCAGGCAGCTGCCGCTGAAGTTCTCAAGGGGTAAGGCTCTTTGTCACCTGCATCGACATGTCCATCTCTATGAGAGAGTGTGTGAGCCTCCTTTTAATTCCGTCTTTGGTCCTTGGGTCTCGCCTCAGAGCGCTTAAGGCATTCTTTGGTGCCTGGCCAATATGGGTTCTGTGTGGATGACTGGAGGCTGTGGTGGTAATTGTGGTGTTTTGTGAGATACAGCCACTGGGCTCTCTGCTAAGCTATCTTGACATGATTTCTCTCCGAGGCTAACTTTGTACTTATAGGGTATGCTTAGAAATTTCACAAAAAATGCACCTCCAGCATGTTTCATCAGAGATTTGCTTGATCTTGCTTTCTTAATGTAGTATTTGAAAGTCACTTGCAGGAAGCAATTGAGAGATTTCTTTGACAATGCGGCGCTGCATGAGATGATTTTACAAATACTTGACACCTTCATGATCATGGGAAGCCCCCTTCAGTGGGTGGGCTATTTGATGCCTGAGGACGCTAGATTGCATAAGATCAGTAACACTTCTGGCAATGAGGATACAATTGTCCCTGATTTTACCAAGTTTGATCAGCTAATGGTGGAGGCTCGAACTGTGATATCAAGGTTTGTCTGTCCATACTAAGAATATGAGCAATGGGCATTCACAATTGCATCAACTTTGTAAGAAGTAATTTCGCTTAGAAAATTCTATCTTTGAGACTGTTCTCTGTCAATAATTTGATGGGAAATGCCCTTGCTTTTAGAGTAGTTCAAGCTTGTCAAGGAATGATGGTTCATTGTAGATATCTTTAGGGGTAGGTCATACTTTTATATTCAGTTCTTGATGAAAGGGTGCATTTCATTAGAACTATTCTGCAATGTACCTCAGTGGTCAAGTAGTTGGTCGACTGTTTTTGGACTTGGAGTCTTCTATCGAGCAAAGTATATTGTGACCTCCTTTTTGGATTGATTTCCTGAATTTTCCTGCAGTGCTGAATTTGGGGGTGTAGTCGATGGGTCATTGAAAATGGTTGTGCATGCACTGGTCGAGGAATTTGGACTTCAAGCTGGAGGAAGCAGTGCTGCTTCAGGGATACCACTAGCTAAACTTGTACCTCGAGTGGCACAGATGGGGCCTCTACTTCTCGAAGAACCGAGCAAGAACCGTTTCATCCAGATAATTAGAGACTCTCCAGATGTCAAACTCTTCTTCACTCTTCTATACACAAATATGCCGAATTCATAGGAAGCAAGTAGGCATAGTCTGTAGTTTAAATTCGTCCATGAAACAGACGCTTCTATGTAAAAAGAAACGAAAAGAAAAAACTTGAAAAGGAGCTAGGTTTGGTAATTTTTTGGGTTAGGTTTCGGCACTCCCGAGAGGAATAATGAGGAAAGATGGGTGTTGGTTGGGTGCATTATTCATGTGATTCTTTTTTCTCAAGCACTTATGTTGTCCAGTGTCTTGAACTGGTAGATTGTGCAAGCAGATGTATTGATGTTGTAGTGCTGAACTCCTAAGATGAAGCTTCATGATGGAGGCAAGTACTCTCCAAAGTTGCCAATTCTGTTCATTCTGATGCATGCCCAATTGTCCAGAAATGGTTCCAGACAACCTTAAGGCTTCCTGTCTCTTTTTATTTTTCTTATGGAAATAAATATGTTCTAAGGGATTAACGTTTCTTGTGCTTTTACTTTTGGTAAATTATATATTAAGCACCAGTATCGTTTATATTTGATAACATTTCATAAATTCTGGAGGCTCTTTTTATGGAGTGAATTCCTTTGCAATTGGGGTGCTAAATTGTGATTTGTGTGACATAATTCACTCTTTTTCTTGTGTGACCCCGTGTCATCTTAGAAAACGAGTCATCTTGGTTTTGGAAAAATGCCAAAATAAATTCTTTTGTTTGGGTTTTATTTCCTTTGAACCATACCTATTTCAAGATATCTTCAAAATCTATATAATGGTTAATCACCAAAAACTCCAAAACAATGGGGTAACTTGTAGTGTTTATCGGATGGGTGATTCTTCAAATTTAACTAATATCTTCGGATAATACATTTTCGAAATTTTTTATGTGGTTATATATACATTGATTTGATCATGAGAGAGACCGAAGGACAGAAAAGGCACCCTTAGAAAATTAGCTAAATTAATTTTTTTCATGTGGAAAATCCTAAATAAGGTGATAAAGTGCTCTCATTTTTTTAAATTAAAGACTTGTAGTGGATATTATTTGAAATAAATGTCCAAAATATCCTTATTTTTTTTTTTTTAAATAAGAGCTTGAAATACCCATATTTTATTGGTTGTGAATGATATTTTGTCTTTTAAAATTTTAACTTTTTCCTTTTTCCTTTATTTTTCTTTTTCTAAAATACCAAAAAAAAACTTAAAAAGAAAAGGAAAACATAGGGGAAAGGGAGTGGCCAATGCCTGGTTAAGGGGTGGTGACCCTTGTCGACCAAAGGCGAAGTTAGTAGGCCTTTACCAAAAGTGGGGAAGAGCTACCACCCTCTCCTAGATTTGAGCAAGGGTTGCTTGCCCTCACCCGCCCTAGGCGAGGGTTGCCGACCCTCGCATAGGCTTGGCTATCCTTACATAGGCTGAGGCGAGGGCGGGTGACCATCACCCAAATTGGGATGCTTTAGGCCCTCACCTTTGGTTGGTGAAGGTTGGCCAACCCTCGCCAAGGTGCCAATGACCTCACTAGCCTTTATAGCCGCTTCATCGGTGATGAGGTGACGACCCCTCCCTCCTATGTCTTTTTTTATTTTATCTAATTTAATTTAAATTTAATTTGTATTTGGATGAAAATATCTTTGATTGGTCAGAATATTATGCTAATCGGTGAGACCAGCCCTTATTTGAAAATATCATAATCATTTTGGGGCTTTCTTTGGGATTAATATATCTATTTCAGTTCTTATTTGAAACAAAATTCATTTTAAATATTTATTTAAGAAAATAAGAGCATTTCGAGCTCTTATTTGGAGTTTTCCCTGAATTTGATCACGAGATAAACAAAAGGGAACAAAAAAAGAGAGGAGGGGGCCAATTTTATCTCCTTTGTACTTGTATGGTTTTATTTTGTTCTTAATTGTAAAAGAAAAAGAAAGAGTGATAAATACAAATGAAAATAAATATCAGGGTTTTCATTTAAGAATAAAGAGGTGGGCAAATTAAAATTGAGAAAGGAAAATGATACATCTACTCTTTAAACTTTAACCAATATATAACGTGATTTTAAATTTTTAAATTTATTTAATATGATTTATAAAATCTTGGTATATGCATATATGAAAATATTTAATATTATCATTTTTTTAATTTAACTTGACTAATAATATTAAACATTTTTATATAATTTAAAAATTAAATAAAATACACGTTAATATTTTAGAGATTACATCGAGTAAATTGAAAATTTAAGTAAATTGAAAATTTAGGAAATTATAGTTTAGACATTAGACAAATTAAAAGTTGGGAATTCACGGTATAAATATCAAGCTGAAATTTAGAGATTATTTATGTAATTTTCCTATCCAAAAACTGCGCAATTCGTACAGAGAGGCTCGCCTTCATTCTTTCCCCCCCGCAACTCCCGTCGTGCGAATGGGTCGGAGCAGCGACGCCGCCGCCGCCTCCGCCGCCGGCGATGGCGGCGCCGACGCCAACGGCGACGTCCTCATGCTCGAGGCCCCGCCGGACGCTCTCGCCCGGTCGTGGACGACGCCGTCCAACGCGGAGACGATCGATGCCCTGCCCTACATCGACGAGGACTACGGCCACCCCGCCGTCAAGGGCGAGGTGGACCGGCTCGTCGAGGAGGAGATGCGGCGGAGCTCCAAGAAGCCCTCGGATTTCCTCAAGGAGCTGCCTCCGGTCCCCAAGCTCAAGTTTCAGGTGAAAATTCCCGACTTCTCTCGCTCGTTAGGGTTTCTCGAAGGCGTTCAGTTTCGGTGCTGCGTTTGCTCTCGAGTATAGAGTTTACGGCTTCCGTACGTATGGAATTAGCGTTTGTCTGCCGGGGAAACAACAATCAAGAATGGAGATCTCGCTAGTTCGTTTTCCTTTGTTGAATTTAGGAGGCTTGAATTGGAAAAGCTTTTGCTAATACTTACCGAGCTTAGCGACCGTCCGTATCCAGCAATACGAGAATCGTTTAGGCATAGGACAGCTGTTAAACAGAATTGTGACAGAAAATGATGCAAATTCTCAATACCATATGGGAAACTCTTTAGAGTTGACCTTGCTAGGATGGTTCCGTTACTCTTTTCGTGTTGAATTTGATTGGTAAAGATTGAAAAATCAGGAGCAGGTATCCCTTTTCCGAACTCCTCATGGTCGCTTGCTGCGGCTGTGATCCTGTGAGAGAGACATGCCTGTTTTGCTGCATTAATTGAATCGCCAAAGTTGTCTTTGAAACTTGGGACTTGCAGTGGGCAGATGCCCGCACTTTGATCCTTTTGTGCTCCCCTTTTCTTCCATTGACTATTTAGCATTAGTCAATGTGTGAGGTTCATGAACCCCAATGCTTAATTGCACATTTCTTCTGGTCTTCATATACTTGAAAGAATTGGACTGAATCCCAAAGGAGTAAAAATTTACAGAGTTGAGCTACAAGCTTGCAGTGAATTCACATATGGCATGCTTCCAGCACAAGCAATGATTCCTTACTTTTTAAAAAATGCAGGAAAGGATGATACTTTACGATTTGAAACAAAAGAGAATACCAAGACATCTTTATATATATATGGAGAGAGAGAGAGAGAGAGAGAGAGAGAGAGAGAAAACACAGCACCTACTGGAGTCAAAGTTTCATTTTGGAATGCAGAATTGTTTGGTTGTACTGTTTGCCCACCTACTCATTAAACTTGAATGCAGAATAATCCTATGCTTGCTAGAGAGTATGAGCGTGTGATGGCAGGAAGGCCCCCTGCGCCTTTTGATTCCTCGCGGTACAATATTGATATGGTGCCTCCACATAGAAGGGATGATCAAAATCTTTGGAAGCAGGCACTGCAAAGAAATCAGCGCTTGCTGCAGTATGAGGTTGTCAGGTATTACATGATTCTGTATGTTCTTTTTCTGGAGAACAGCCAAATTCGAGATATGGTAGTCTATACATTTGCAGCCTTTGACATGCTCTGTTTCACTTGTTCCTTTTCCTAGTTGAATTTACCGCTTGGTTTGCAGGCTGGAAAATCTTGATTTGATGTCTAAACATGGTGCTGATGTCTGGATTAAGCATAACCGGCAGTTGGAGGGATTTTTAGCTAGGTAGGTCTGACTTACAATATTGTTGATAGTTCATCAATCTGATGGTTTATTGAATTTCCTGATTACATTATGTTTAATATATAAAAAACAATGCCATCACACCATTCCTCTTTTATGGAGTGTCATCTTATATTAATTTGGTGTAAACCTTATAGCATTTATATATTGCGATGACCAATACTTTCTCTGGTAATTTTTTCACATGATTGACTGACAGGCTCATTCCAGATGATTTTTTCTTTCTTCAATTTGATAAGTCGCAATCATTTCTGCCATCTTATTTGATTCCTACTACTAAGTCCTGAGCTGGTTATTTTGTCGAACATTTTCCCTTTTTCAGGCTGCAAAAGTTAGCTAGTGAGCAAAATGAACAGATTGAGACTGTGAACCGTGAAAGAAAATATCATCAGGTATGTTGTCTTTGCAGTTTCCATATGTATCTTGATATTTTCATTTACATAATCTTGCACGTGAGTGATCTGAAAATTCTTGTATTAACAGCAAAATACTGCATATGAGCTTAGTGCTCTGTCTACACAGTGGAGGGAGCTTTGTCATAAAAATATAGAAATTCAGGCTGCTTGTGTCAATATTGAAAATGAGCTAGAAGAGCTAAAGAGAGAGGCTGCAGAGAGGTAATGGCCTTTTTCACATATTTTCCAGTATAGGTTCTGGGCTATCTTTGAAATTAACTATTGATTACCTCTTTAGGGGTTGGAAGTTGGAAACCACTATGGAGAATGGTCCTTCTCTACCTTGAGATCACTAAGGTACGCCTGCTCGCTTAATTTAGGATCTCCCTCAGTTTATGTGGTTAATATTACATTATTTAAGTGGGAATCTATGAGCCTTTCTAACCCCTTCATTGTTTTCTAAAGAACAAGAACTGAATGTATAGCCTACTGACTATTCTGACTATTGTGAAGCTACTGTTAATTTCTTCATGCATTTTGGGATTCCTTTTTCTTCCTCTTCTTGGCTCTTATGATATACTATGCCACTAGGTCTTACCGATATGCTCTGCTGATAATCCCGACCCTTTCCTGTAGGGTTAGCTAGTACATGTATTGACTTGATGGTATATCTTCAAAAGTTGCGAGTAACTCTCTTGATGCTGCTGCTGATTCTCCTCGCTGATGTATTGCCGAATGCCAGCAATGGATGGAGGAAGTAGGTTAACCCGTCTGGATTGTATCAATAGATAGTTAGCCTGTATTCTTATCAGCAATCTTGTACCATTTCTTCCTCCATCTGTCTGGACAATCAAATTTTGGATGTATCTTAAGATCTTTGCTTTAAAGGCTGGACAGGATGATTTACTTTCATAGTGCTCTTAATGTTTTTAAGCGTAGAAATTGGTTCCTCGTTGTCAAATGTGGAAATTCTGGCACAGAATGCTTTGATTTCTTTGTATTTGACTCGAATGTTGTGACCCGAGCGGCTGAACCTGTCTGGTTTTTTGACTTAATGTGCGTAGCATGATGAAGGATGTTTAATAAAAGTCTAGCAGAAATGGAGGAAGAGCTGATATATCCATCATGGATATATCGACGATGCAATTGAAAAATCCCAGGCTTCTGGGGTATTAAAGTAATATTGGGTCACCAAGAAGACGGATGAAGTAAATTCCGATGTTATGATATTATTGTAGATGACACATGATATTCATATGCAAGAATATGAAATCTAAAGCATGGACTAATCTTGCTCGGGAGTTCATAAGTCATAGTGCTATGGTGTTTGAGCAGGTAAACCCAAGGAAACACGATAATGATATGCACCAAAAAAAATAAAAAATTGACGGAAATTTTTTACACTAATCGACAGGACATAAAAGAAATATAATGAAGAATGTGAAAAAATTCTGGATATCTTAATTTCGTTTTGGATTTACATTCATCAAGGTCGATTGTTACTGAATAAGGGAGAACTCAACAATGTAGACCGGGAAATCTGTTTCTGAGAAGTGAGCCAGAGCCGAGCCCAACCTCTCCACCAAACTGAAGAGGAAGAAGTGAGTGGAAGACGAATTCGATTTTGGGTTCTCATGGTGAATCGATCGATCGATTCTCACGTTGATTATGAGTTAGCCCGTGTATTTTGCTCTTTCGATTTGAAATCCAACGTGAGAATCGTGATATGTGCAGCGATGTCGAGTTAATCAAGTTCACTGGAGAGGAATGTCAGAAGGTCCATAAAAAGAACGAATAAATTACATCGAGGTGATTGACTGATGAGGTTTGAGATTTGGAACCATCTTCTGTGCATATCCTTAGCATCCTTAGCATCCTTTGCAGTTTCTTTTCCGAAGCCAAGGGAACTTTAGTACTGTTCCATGTCTGTTCTCTGAGGTACCTCCTACCCAAATCATGAGAGGAAATCTTTCTTCGCTTGAGCATTTGCTGGCTATTGGCGCACGTAACCTCTCCTTGTCCCATGGCTGCTTTCATTAAGGAAACTAGCTTGAAGTCAAACGGTGCCTACCAAAATTTACTAATTTTGTTTGCATGAAACTTCTACAACTTTTTGTCAAAGTTACTACCAACATTGGAATTTACCAATGTCTATTTGATCAGTAGCTTAGCAACTTTCAATTTACTAGTGGACCGAATTTTATTAGTATTATCAATATTAAGTGATTGGTAAAGTTGAAACGCATGTTGTTTCATTATGTTAGTCGGGCAGTGCATGAAATTTTATTCTGATTAAGCTGAATAGCTCGAGTGTTGAATCTATTTACCTTCTGAACGACATCGAGTTTGCTTTGCTCTATATTGACTGTACTCTCCAGATTATATCTACTGATGTTCTACATGCTTGTTCCTGTCTTACCCTTTCTAGGCTGAAGTGGATTCCACCAGTTGAATACTTGATAGTAACTACGCTGATAACACTGATGTTCATTGAATGCAGAACCCTTTGCTTCATTTTGTTTTGTCAAATATCTTGATTAAAAATTTTTAGAGATGCTTCTAGGATTTAGATGATCATGTGAGAGCATAATCTGTCTTTTTTGTACCTTTCAATCAACATAAAAGACACTTGTATTGAAGTTTAAATGGCTCCACCCGCTTTCTTGCATGCTATTGTCACGGGTCAATCAATTTCGGTCGATCAAACACCGCGCGGCCTTAGGATAGGTGATCCCAAGTCAGCCTTACACACACACACACGCTCAAACACAAGAGTCGGATGGGCAAAGAGAGTGTATATTGCTTGTGAACGAACTGATACAAAGTGGGAGATGGATCCCTATTTATACAAGAGCGGGTCGCATCTCAATCGTTGATCATCCCTCCGATCCAATGGTGTATTTTAAATCCGTATTATCATTACAAGGCTACTTGTAAGCTACTCGATGGCTGCACATGGAAGGCCCTTGGGAAGACCATGGGTCGCACACGTCAGGCCTTGGGCAGACCATGTGTGGTGTCAGAAGCAAGATTAGGATTGCAAGTTCGTTTGACACGTAATCAGCCGAACGGTCACGGGTTGCTCATGGGCTAGCCGAACATCATTCATGGGTCGCTCATGGATTGCGCATGGGCCTTTCGCTAGTTCCACTCGTGGGTCGGCCGTGGGCTGTTCTTGGGTAGCCCTTTGTGCGTGACACGGTCGATCACGGACGATCTTGGATCATGCTTTGTTTGTGGGCCGTGTCATTCTCCCCCACCTATTCTGGCAATGCCCTCGTCGTGTCTGCGGCATGGAAGGCTTCGATGTGCTTTTTGAACTGCCACAGGTCCTCGGAGGGTTCCCAACTCGCTTCACTCTCGGGAAGGCCCCTCCCCCGGACGAGGTATTCCTTTCTTGGTGCCCGATATTTCTTCCGTACGATCTGATCAGCCATGATACACTCAACATCTCGATCATAGGAGGTCTTCACCCCAAGGGGCGCTCGATGTGATGTGCCCCGATCTGGATCATGCTCGTCCGCGTGGAACGGCTTCAGCATGCTCACGTGGAACACGGGGTGTAGCCTGAGCTTGGACGGCAAGTCCATCTTGTACACCACCTTCCCGATCCGCTATATCACTCGGAAAGGGCCTTCATAGAGACGGATTAGCCCTTTGTTCACATCTCTATATCGAAGGATGAGGTGCAATTTGGCCAGCACCAAGTCCCCAACTTGAAACTCCACATGCCGTCGCTTTTTGTCGACCCATTTCTTCGTGCGTTTAGTGGCTCTATTCAGACACACCCGCGTCAAGTCGGTGTGTTCATCCCATTCTTTAGCAAGCTTGTACGCGGACGGATTGCTCCCTTGGTACCCCGAGGCGATCGCGCTTGGTGTGAGCGGCTGCTGTCCGGTCACGATCTCGAACGGGCTTTGGTTTGTGGATTTGCTCCACTGCAAGTTGTAAGAAAATTGGGCCACGTTGATCAGCCGTGCCCAGTTCATTTGCGTGTTGCTCACATAGTGCCGAAGATAGATTTCCAGCCATGCATTCACTCGCTCCGTCTGTCCGTCGGTTTGGGGATGCATGCCGGTGGAAAGGTTGAGACTTGTCCCCAGCAACTTGAAGAGTTCGGTCCAAAACCGCCCGATGAATCGAGGATCGCGATCGCTCACGATCGTGCGCGGAACACCCCAATACTTGACGACGTGCTTGAGGAACAACTTGGCGGCTTCCTCGGCTGGGCAATCCTTTGTTGTTGGCACGAACGTCGCATATTTGGAGAGGCGATCTACCACGACCATGAGAGTTCGACACCCTTCGGACTTTGGCAAATTCACGATGAAGTCCATGGAGACGCTCTCCCATGGACGTTTCGGGATAGGCAACGGCTCAAGGAGCCCCGCAGGGGACCGTTGATCTATCTTGTCTTGTTGGCAAACAAGACATGTCCGCACATATGCCTCCACGTTGTCCCGCATATGCCGCCAATAGTATTGATCTTTAATGAGTGCCATGGTGCAGTGGATTCTCGGATGTCCCGGCCATTTGGAGTCGTGGCACTCTTGTAGGACTTCCTTTCAAAGTTTCCCGTGGAGTGGCACATAGAGTCGCTGTCCTTTGGTGTAGAGGAGGTCACCCTTGAGCCAAAATCTCCTCGTCATGCCCTCTTGAGCGTATCGAAGGAGGGTTTGGGTTGTTTGATCATGCTTCAGTCCCTCCTTGATACGATCAACCCACGGGCAATCGGATCGACTCACCACATTGGCCAATTCGAACTTCCTGCTTAAGGCGTCGACCACAGAATTGGATTTTCCGGGCTTGTATTCCAGCGCATAATCAAACTTGGCCAGGAAGTCTTACCACCGAGCTTGCTTTGGGTTGAGCTTTTTTGAGTTTGGAAGGAGCTCGTAGCCATGTTGTCGGTCCTCACGATGAACCGGGATCCCAAGAGGTAGTGCTTCCATGTGCGAAGGCAATGCACCACCGCGGTCATCTCCTTTTCTTGGACCGTGTATCGTTGCTCGGCATCATTCAACTTTCGGGACTCGAAGGCCACCGGATGACCTTCCTGCATTAAAACACCACCGATGGCAAAATTAGAAGCATCGGTCTCTACCTCATACATTTTGGTGTAGTCGGGCAGCATAAGCATCGGCTCCTCGGTCATGGCTCGCTTCAACCACTCGAACGTATCTTGGCACCAATCCGTCCACTCCCACGGCCTTTCTTTCTTTAGCATGTCCATGAGTGGTATGGTGAGGCGTGAATATTCTCGGATGAAGCGCCGATAATAGTTCGTGAGACCGAGAAAGGATCTTAGCTCAGTCACCTTGGTTGGTGGCTCCCAATCAACGATGGCACAAATCTTGGCCGCGTCCATCCGCACATGTCCGCCCCCGACGATGTGCCCAAGGAACGGGATTTCTCTTTGTGCGAAGGCACATTTCTCACGTTTCACATATAAGTCGTTTTTCCGAAGGGTCCGAAAAACTCGACTCAGATGCTCGACATGCTCCTCAAGCATCCGGCTATATATAACAATATTATCAAGGTAAACCACAACGAACCGATCAAGGAACGGATGTAGTACCTTGTTCATGAGTGTGCAAAACGTAGCTGGCGCATTGGTCAAGCCAAATGGCATGACGAGGAATTCGTATGATCCATAATGGGTCACACATGCTGTCTTCGGCTCATCCCCCTTGGCAATCCGCACTTGATAGTATCCTGATCACAGGTCGAGCTTGGAGAACCAACAGGCTTCCCTGAGTTGATCGAACAAGTCGGTTATCAGAGGGATCAGATATTTATTCTTGACAGTTAGCTTGTTCAATGCCCGGTAGTCGATACACATGCGGAGAGATCCGTCATGTTTCTTTTGGAACAAGACCGGAGCACCGAACGGGGCCTTGGATGGCCGAACATACCCTGCATCGAGCAGCTCTTTGAGCTGTTTTCTCAATTCCTCCAGCTTGGGCGGGGCCATACGATAGGGAGCCATGGCCGGCGGTCGAGCATCGGGCACCAGCTCGATCCAATGATCGACTTCTCTCCAAGGAGGCAGCTTCTTGGGCAACTCGGGCGGCATCACATCTTGGAAGGCATTGAGGACTCGGGATGCCTCCTCCGGTACCTCATTCTCTTCGGCGCCCTCCTCCTTCAATGCTGCCAAGAAGGTCACCTCGCCCTTCTTTAGCCCTTTCGAAAGCTGCATGGCCGATAGCATCTTTCTATCGCGTCCTGATTCGTGGTAGACTAGGACCATACATTAGCAATGCTTGTCTATGATGCATATGCAATTTGCGAAGGGCATGGCGCCCGCATTGATTCCGGTCGAGGAGGATCGAGTATGAAATCATAGCCGTCGAGAGGGATTACCTCAATGTCCTCCCGGCTAGTCCATGGACCGAGGTGGAACTCCACATTCTCGCCATACCGCTGGTCGGGACTTCTTTAGAATTCACCGTTTTGAGCCAACCGACATCATTCGCCTCGACCGGAAGACGCAGCTTCTTCGCGGCCTCTTTGGATATGAACAGATCGGACGCCCTGGTATCCACGAGTGCACTCATCGTGTTACCCCCGATCTTCACGTCCACGAACATCATTCCTTTAGGTTCCTTGGCCTTCTTGGCCTTGATCGTACCAAGGATCCGCAACGATCTCAACCGCGCCTCCTCCCGCGGCTTGTCTTCTTTGCACAAGGCCGCTAACTTTCCTCTCTTCGGGCAATCCCAAGCCATATGGGGGCCGTCACAAAAGAAGCACTTGTATGTGCGTACCTTGCGATGGTGTCCTTCGTGGCTTGACTCGGGTTGATTCTTAGGAGGGATTGGAGGTGGTCTACCAGCATTCGGACGAGGGAACCGGCCTCGATCTCCCCCACCAGTGGCCTTTTCCCTCGGTTGAAGGTTAGGCTTGGCGGCGGATGCCGGCTTATACTCCATAAAGGACTCGGCCACGGAAGTAACCGTTGTGAGGTCTGTGGCGTTGCATCGTTTGAGCTCCTGTTTGACCCAAGGTTTGAGTCCGCTCATGAACTAGTGAAATACCTCCGTCTCGGTCATGGATGGGATTTGGAGCAGCAGCGCTGAGAACCGCTTCACATAGTCATGAACTCCGCCTTTGTACTTTAGGTGCTTGATTTCTCCGCGGGCTTCCTCCTCCGCATAAGCGGGATAGTAGGTCCGCCGAAATTCCTCGACGAACCGAGCCCAAGTCACGATGGGATCGCCGTTCCTACCATCTGACTGACATCTCCACCATAGCAGCGCATCAGCTAAATACATGGTTGCAGTGTTCACTTGAATCACGTCGTCAGTTGTTTCCATAGTCTGGAAGTGTCGTTCCATGTACCATAGGAAGTTGTCCACATCCTTTGCCACCCGGGAGCCCTTGAACTCCTTTGGCTTGGGCGCATTGGCACGGGATTGCACGGTGATCACCTCGTTCACACGTGCCGCTTCAAGCTCGGCGAGCTTGCCTTTCATCTCTGTCATTTCCGCACGCATGGCCGCCATTGCGGCCTCCCAAGTCTCATCCCGCTGCTGCAGCTCGTGCATGATGGATCCTTGCACCTCGGCATGAAGCTCTCCCATGTCGGCTTGGAGTTCTTGCACTTCGGCTAAGAACTCCTCCTTATCGGCTTCCGCTCCCTCGATAGCCTAGTGCAGATCGTCCACCATCGCCTGGACGTCCGTGACGGTCTCCTCTAGGACCGTCATTCGGCTCCCTAGGTCTCCCTTCGGATCCCTCAAACACGAGGCAGCACGGGCCTTCTTCGACCAGGTGTTCTTCTCGGCTGGATGCCCACGGTCTTCTCGGTCATCGCTTGGAACGACCGGAGCATCAACACGAGGATCAGCCATTGCGTTTGGAACGAAGGCTTTGATACCACTTGTCACGGGTCGATCAATTTTGGTTGATCAAACACCGCGTGGCCTTAGAATCGGTGATCCTAAGTCAGCCTTACACACACACACGCTCAGACACAAGAGTCGGATGGGTAAAGAGCGTATATTGCTTGTGAACGAATTGATACAAAGTGGGAGAGGGATCCCTATTTATACAAGAGTGAGTCGCATCTCAACCGTTGATCGTCCCTCCGATCTAACAGTGTATTTTAAATCCATATTATCATTACAAGGCTACTCGTAGGCTACTCGATGGTTGCACACGGCAGGCCCTTGGAAAGACTATGGGTCGCGCACATTAGGCCTTGGGCATACTATGGGTGGTGTCAGAAGCAAGATCAGGATTGCAGGTCCGTCTGACACGTGATCAGCCGAACGGTTATGGGCTACTCATGGGTTGGCCGAACATCGTTCATGGGGCAACCAGAAAGAGTGTGTGTTGTCACTTGGCAGGAGATAGAAGACTCACCTGATAGGTGTCAGAATTGTAGAAGGAAGCATGGATGAATCCAGTGTCTGAGTATGGCTAGAACGTGCTATAATTACAATCAGCACGGTTGTCGGGTGAAAGACTATCAGTGAAAGTGTAATGGAACACTAACTCCGCTACCTCAGTTAGGACGCCATTAGGGTGGCAAAAAGGACAGAATGGAACCAACCTGGCACTAGTTAGAGGAAGAATGTTTAGAGGAAAATTCTATCAGAGTATCGTAGCAGAGTTTTAGTGAAGTTTGGGGAACTTCAGTTTATTGAAATAAGTGAGAGAAAGGGGAATCACTAGCAATAGTTATGCTTGACTAGTTGCTGAGGATTATTTTTAATGCTATATGAGTAGAGTGGACTCATAGAGCATCTTGTGATAATGAATCATGGTTATGGAATAATCCAGTTTAGTCTATCAGTTTACGAAAATGTCGAGATGATTAAGAGTCGAAAAGAATTTTCGATTTCATTAATCTCGTTGGCTAAAGATAATCCGTTTGTTAGACGGAGGTTGCCAAGATTGATTTGATAACTGTAGTGGATGTGTCAGTTGAGAAATAGAATGTGAAGAAGGTGGCTGTGATACAGAAAATTTTTAAGATGGTTCCAAAGGAATTGCTTGGGTTACCGCCAGAAAGAGATAGAAATTGCGATCGAACTAGCACCAGGATAGAGCCACTC
This sequence comes from Eucalyptus virginea, assembly GCA_014182375.1. NCBI lineage: Eukaryota > Viridiplantae > Streptophyta > Magnoliopsida > Myrtales > Myrtaceae > Eucalyptus > Eucalyptus virginea. Next base: position 10,765,791 of record CM024515.1, on the reverse strand, counting down.
TCGAAGGCTTCTTACCAGCTGTTGTTGTCTGAATTGGTAGAATTGAAGATGCAGATGTGAAGATTGATGAATGAGGAATTCGTGTATATCGGTGCATTACTTTTGGGAAACATCAGTTTTGTTTGTGAGAAGAAGAAAGATGGTTTGTTGCGAGTGTGCATCGACCATCGTCAACTCAATTAGGTGAAGATCAAGGACAAGTGTTTTTTGCCAAAGATCAATGAATGGTGTGACTAGTTATAAAGAGTATCGATGTTTTAAAGGTTGACTTGAGATTATGAAGTCGTCAGTTACGAACCAGGAAGGAGGTTGTACGAAAGACAGTTGTTCGTACTTGATATGGTCTTTACGAGAGTATTGTAAGATCGTTTGGCCTGGTGAACACTCCAGTTGTTGTCAACGTACACCAATTGTCAAATGGACCAATTTTGAAAATATGCCAAAGACAAGACCGTGTGTATGGTAATGGGTTTGGCCACTGGACTAAACATTTCAGTGTAATCGATACCCTCTCGTTGATGAGAACCTTTGGCGACCAATCTTACTTTATATTGTTCAATAGTTTTGTTGGAGCGGAGTTTAATCTAATACACCCATTTGCATCCGATGGGTCAAGCATAAGTAGGAAGTGGAATAAGGTCCCATGTGCCATTCTCCATTATGTTATTTGGACTACATTGGGAGCTGCCATTTCTCATCCTTTGTAGCATTGGAAAAACAAGTGGGTTCTTTAAGAATACTGTATTGAACCACAAGAGCCAAGGTGTGATTTCTTTTAAAAGTTCGACGAGCTATGGTCCCATCTCGAAAAGAGTTAGGAGTGAAGATGATGTTGGTATTGCAGCAGGAGTTTCTCGTGGTACCTCGATAGGTTCAGTTTTAGTTTTGGTAGTGTCAACAAGCGGAACATGAGGGTTTGGTGGAGAAACCTGTGGAGACTCAGGTGGTCTAGCAAGTGCTGATGATGATATGGACAAATCAGTAGGCAAAAATATTTCCACATATGTTAGTGTTAAGGCATTTTAAGAGGAGTTTGGCATAGGGGTGAGCAAAGTCCGGATTGGACCGGTCTACCCCCTAACCCTAGGACCAACCCGCACAGTGCTGGTCCTCAATTTTTGGGACCGAGGACCGACCCTATTGAGCTTGGGATCGAGGACTGGACCGACCCAATGGGTTCAGTCTAGTTCTAGGGTCAACCCGAGACCAACTGATAATTTTTTATTTCATTTTTTGTACTCTTTAAAAAAGCGATTAATGACCGGACTAACCCAATGGGTTTGGTTTGATTTCAAGGTCAACCTAGGACTAACTAATAATTTTTTATTTCATTTTTTGTACTCTTTGAAAGGGCAACCGAGGACCGTACCGACCAAATGGATTGGATGATGAGTAAGGTCAGGTAAGAAAGGCAAGCGGTGAAGGTTAAGTAGGGTGAACGTCGAATAGAATAAGCATCGAATGTCAGGCGGGGAGCAACAAGCCAAGTGAGCATCGAGTGGCGAGCGGCACGAGTGACCCAAAGCGAGCGAGGCGAGTATCGAGTGGCGAGCGGAGAAGTTGTATTTTTCGATTTTAGCAAATTGAAGACTAAGAGGACAAATAAGATAAAAGAGAACAAATACTAAAGGATAATGCTATAAGGTGCCTTTTTGGACGTCGTGAGGACTCCTTACAAAAACATTTTCCTCCTTCGTAAATTATGATTATTGACGTCATAAAAGACATTAAAAACTTAAGCTATTAAAAACAATGTAAAATTACTTGAATTTCTCACTAAAGAGCTGTTTAATGTTGTTGATGCTGTTTATTTTAAGGTTTTCTCTATATAAAAAAATTATAAATAATATATAAGATATATAGTTAGGGTTGGTTTGTGTTGGATCGACCCGGAACTCTCAGGATCAAGGACCGACCCGCACAGTGCTAGTCCAGGAATTCTAGGACCAAGAACTAACCTAGTTTCCCTAAGAACCAGACTAGGACCGGTAGAGTTGGGCCAGTCCAAGGTCTGTCCATGGTTGACCCTAGACCAATGCTTACCCCTAGTTTGGCGTGGCAGCAAGAGGAAAGGTGGTCTCATCAAAAGTGGCATTCGTAACAACATAAAAATGCTTATCCTTGGGGCAATAGTAGTAATATCCTTTATATCCCGGAAAATAGCCCATAAAGATGCAAACCTTGGGTTCTAGTGCGAGCTTTTAGGGCGAGTAAGGGTGAAAAAATTGATACACTGCACAACCAAAAACACGTAAATGTGTAATATTGGGTTTAGTTTGAAATAAAGCCTCTCAAGGTGAAATATTTTTAATGACTAGTGTTGGCATGCGGTTAATAAAGTAAATGACAGTTTCAACTATATGTTGATGTTTTTGTTCTGTAGTCCCATTTTGATAGGGTGCATAAGGATAAGAAATCCGTTGGTGAATGCCATGCTCTCTAATGTATTGGTCAAATTTAGTGAATGTGACAAATTCAAGTGCTCGGTCGCACTATATAGACTTAATTTTGTAGTTAAGTTGATTTTCAACGAGTTTGTGAAAGGTTTTAAAAATGGAACAAAATTGATCGAGAGATGAGAATGATTAGAATCAAGTAGAGAATGAGTAGAATCAAGTAAAACGAGAGAAATCGTCAATAAAACAAATATAGCGTTTATTGCCGTTGAATGAAATAACAAGAGAAGGACCCTAAATATCAAAATGAGTTGATTCCAAAGGATGTTTTGACCTAGACAAAGTAGGAAAATGACTATGGTGGTGATTTTTATTCATAATACACGCCGCACAAACTAAAGATAAAGAACAACTAAAACTAATGTTGGATGAATTGAGAAGACGCACAAGCCGGTCGGTGGTGGCTTGTCCCAAGCGGTTATGCCACAGAGTGAGAGAAGCAACCGATGCAAAAGGTGTGGAAGAACGATTGGACGGAAGGATGACGAGGTAAAGCCCATTGTCAAGTATGCCTGGGAGGATTTCCTGACCATTTTTAATAAACGTGGCAATAGATGAGTTTGAATTGAATTGGAAAACACAATGGTTATCAAGAGCAATCGAGACATGAAATGTAAGTTTTGAGTGATTCCGGGTATGACTAAAATTTGACAAAGTACAAAGGATGAAGAAGAAGACACGAGTGTACCTGTGTGGTTGATCGGTAAGAAGACGCCGTAACCCACAACAGGCTAATTTTGACTTGAATATGGAGTGACGCTTTTGAGTCTTGTAGAATTTTCCATAACGTGATAAAATCAATCATGGATTGATGAAATCAATTTCAAAGACAATTTCTTTTTTTTTTGGGATGCATCTACTTATGGAAATCTAGATTCTGATTGTATGGGCGATTGTGATCATTGGATTTTCACCTTAATCTTCAAATGGTTACAAGATTTCCTTAATTGATTTTGCCTAACGGATTGATTGGAAGAAATTTCTTTGGAAATTGCCAACGGATAGAAAGGCATGGAGGAGTATTTAAGGAGGTCATGCAGTTCATTTGAGTGTGCGTGTGAGAATTAAAATTCCAAAGTCTGAAGTTATCAAATCACTTGTTCTTCATTGATTGCGCTTACAACTGTACTTAAAGAGAGAAAAACACAAAAGAGGGACTTAGTGATAGAGAAAGAAACTCTTTACTGAGTGATCGTACTCAAATCGTTGTAATTTTCTTTTGATTTCAAAATGGAATCTAGCCAGAAGGCTGTCAGCGTGAAATAATGGACGTAGGCTTAATTTAAGCCGAACCATTATAAATTTTGTGTTCAATTTTTTTTTCTTTAACTTCTTTAATTTGGTTGTTGCAATATTTTTTTGTGTCTTGCTAAATTTCATAATATCTTATTTAAGTCTAAATTGAACTTAGAAGTCTGCTGTTAATTAAACATTGTTTGAAAAAAACAATTTTTATTGTTGTTATTGGTTAAATTTGTCTTTACTCCTATTCACCTCCCTTCTAGGTGATAATACTAGCACTTTCATGGCCGACGCTGACCTAAACATATTTAAATAATAGGTTTAATATTCTATGATTTTTTCTATTTTTTTGGTTTTTCTTCCCTTTTCTTTACTCTTTTTTCCCCTCATCTTTTGGATCCGGGGTCGTTGGCCACATCGAGGGCATTGCGATCCTCACCTAGACCTAGTGAGGGTCACGACACCCTTGTTGGCCAAATTGAGGGCGTCTAAGGCCCCCCTCAAATCTAGTGAGGGTTGCAACATCATCAGTTAGTGTTGGCAAGGGTTGTCAGCCCTTAATCCAGAAAAAAAAAAAAGTAAAGAAAAGGAAAAAAACAAAAAATAATTTAAATTTTTTAAAAATTGTTAACGTCAGCAGTTTTCAACCAATATTATTCGGATGGACTCAATTAACATGATTGAAAAGTTTATGAATGAATTGGTAAAAGTACAATATAATTAATAACTTTTTGGACAATTTTCCCGTTCTTTCCACGTTCACAAATTGGGTTAAATTAAATTGCTTTCTAGGTTGTATATAAAGTTTCGTCACCATAAAAAAAGTGGGAGATTATTGGAGAAAACTTATTTACTGTTTTGAAGTTGATAAAACCTTTCCACAGTCTAGTTTGAAGACTTCCGGACTAAAGTGTCAAAGTTTGAAGACCGCCAGACTTTAGATTCAAAGTCTGTTCACATTGACAGATCACAGACTGAATGCTACTGAAGAATAAAGACTTATCCAGATGTGAGATTATCTTTATTTCTTTAAGGATTCGATTCGTATGACTTATGGACGATTCTCTGGTTGATATAGCATATACATTATTGATTATCCTTGATGGAATCAATTCGATAATCAAATATTTTGGAAGGCAAGTAAACTTGGAAAGTTCTACTTATGGAAACCAAGATCTTGATTGTATGGGCGAACATGATTGACGGACTTTGTTTTTTTTTTTTTTTCTTACTCACGAACCGCCGATCGCGGCCCGCTGCCGCACAACGGTTGCACAACGGCCGCACGATTATCGCATGACAGCCGCACGATTTCCGCACGACTGCTGACCGTCGTCACCGACCGCCGTCGTAGGATTGCCGCCCAAAGCCCATTGACCGCGGGAGGGAGCGGTGGCCGGTGAGCTGTGGGCTGCAATCCTGTGGCAGCGATCGGCGGCAACGGTCGGCGGTCATGCGGAAGCAGGCGGCGGTCATGCGACGGTTGGCGACGGCAAGCTGTCGGCAAACGGTGGCAGTTGTTGGCCGATGGGTGAGGTTTTCATCGCCATTGCCATGATATTGGGTGATGGGAACAACTTCTTCAAGGTGCTTGGCCGAACGCTCTCTAGCTTGTACCATTAGCTTCGAGACAGAGAAATGAGCCATGTCCTTCCCATTGCGAATGGTTCCTCTCATGATAATCCTCAAGTGTCTTATGATGACCAACGACGGACATAGCTTATCCTAAAAGATCAAATCCTGACATGGTTTGCAGTTGCAGGGTATGTCATAATAGCAGCCATATCCATAGCTACTCTTCCGCACATGTTCCCCCAACTCAAATGGTATTACATTTTAGTCATTTATCTTTATTTCTTCAATGATTCGATTCGTATGACTTATGGACGATTCTGTGGTTGGATATAGCACCTACATGATTGATTATCCTTAATGGAATCAATTCCGATGGAAAGTTCTACTTATGGAAACCAAGATTTTGATTGTATGGGCAAACATGATTGATAGACTTTGTTTTTTCTTCTTACTCACGGACCGCCGATCGCCGCTTACCGCTGCACGACGGTCGCACGACAGCCGCACGACGGCCGCACGATTGTCGCATGACAGCCGCACGATTTCCGCACGACTGCTGACCGTCGTCGCCGACCGCCGTCGTAGGATTGCCGCCCAAAGCCCATTGATCGCGGGAGGGAGCGGTGGTCGGTGAGCTGTGGGCGGCGATCTTATGGCAGCGATCGGCGGCGACGGTCGGCAGTCATGCGGAAGCAGGCGGCGGTCGTGCGACGGTTAAAGATGGCAAGCTGTCGGCAGATGGTGGCAGTTGTCGGCCGATGGGTGAGGTTTTCATCGCCATTGCCATGATAATGGGTGATGGGAACAACTTCTTCGAGGTGCTTGGCCGAACGCTCTCTGGCTTGTACCATTAGCTTCAAGACAGAGAAATGAGCCATGTCCTCCCTAGTGCAAATGGTTCCTCTCTTGATAATCCTCGAGTGTCTTATGATGACCAACGACGGACACAGCTTTTCCTAAAAGATCAAATCCTGACATGGTTTGCAGTTGCAGGGTATGTCACAATAGCAGCCATATCCACAGCTACTCTTCCGCACATGTTCCCCCAACTCAAATGGTATTACATTTTAGTCATTTATCTTTATTTCTTCAATGATTCGATTCATATGACTTATGGACGATTCTCTGGTTGGATATAGCACTTACATGATTGATTATCCTTAATGGAATCAATTCCAATAATCAAATCTTTTGGAAGGCGAGCAAACTTGGAAAGTTCTACTTATGAAAATCAAGATCTTGATTGTATAGGCGAATATGATTGACGGACTTTGTTTTTTCTTCTTACTCACGGACCGCCGATTGCCGCTTGCCGCCGCACGACGATCGCACGACCGCCGCACGACCGCCGCACGATTGTCGCATGACAACCGCACAATTTCCGCACGATTGCTGATCGTCGTCGCCGACCGCCGTCATAGGATTGCCACCCAAAGCCCATTTATTGCGGGAGGGAGCGGTGGCCGGTGAGCTGTGGGCGGCGATCCTGTGGTAGCGATCGACGGTGACGGTTGGTGGTCATGCGAAAGTCGGCGGCGGTTGGCGACGGCAAGCTGTCGACAGATGGTGGCAGTTGTCGGCCGATGGGCGAGGTTTTCATCGCCATTGCCATGATATTGGGTGATGGGAACAACTTCTTCAAGGTGCTTGGCCGAACGCTCTCTGGCTTGTACCATTAGCTTCGAGATAAAGAAATGAGCCATGTCCTCCCCATTGCGAATGGTTCCTCTCCGGTAATCCTCAAGTGTCTAGTTTTTTTTTTTTTTTTTTTTTGGGAGTAAATGTTGTATAGGTCAAAAGTCAAAGTGGCCTCTAAAATCCTCATTTTAGCTAAGCTCTAGGAGTTATGGGTGGTTATCAATTTTAGAACGAGATTTTGCGATCTGCCCTAATACCACCCATTTTTGAAAAAGATCTTCAAAATGAAGTGTACTTAGGGTGCGTTTGGGAGTAGCTTTGAGAAGCTACTTTGAAGCCCCAAAGATTCTTGGGCCAAGGATGGGGTGTTTGGCAAAAAATTTTCAAACCCTTTTTGCAAAATGTTAGCTTTCACAAGGTGAAAGCCCAAGGTAAGTTGGGGGCTGCTTGGGCTTTCGGCATGTTGAGAATGCTGAGTTGAGGGTTTAAAAAAATTTTCTTCCCAAATTATCCTCATTGGTTTTTCGTTTTTTCGGTTTTGCCCTCATTATTCATCATTATCTTCTTCTCCGTGAGTGGTCGCCGGCGAAGGGTAGGCAATCGCGAGCAGGTAGTCGTCGGCGAACGTCGCCTAGACCATCGACACCGGGGGGTGGCGCGACCGACGCGCCATCTGGGTCGCGATGAGGTTTGGGGTCGCCGCGACCTAGATTCGGGGTCGCCGGAGGTTGCGGTGGCGTCGCGCGACCTCACCACCCTAGATTTAGGGTCGCCAGAGGTCGCGGCGGCGTCGTGCGACCTTGGGCGGCCTTTGCCGGTGGTCTTCGGGGGTTGGCGGGGTTGGCGGAGGTCGCTTGACCCAGCGGCCTTTGCTGGTGGTCTTCAGGGGTCACTCGACCCTAGGCAGCCCTCCCCAGTCGTCTTCGAGGTTGCTTGAGTCATATGTCGGCCGTCGGCGACAAATTTCGATCGCCGGCGGCCGTGTGTCCTTACCGGTCAATTTTTTATTTTATTTTTCTTTTGATAATTTTTTTTTATCACAAAAGTCCTTTGTAAATGTAATTCCCCAAACACCATTTTGCTCAAAAGTACATCGTAATGAACTTTTAAATTGTAATTTACTAAACACAATTTGCATTTTGAAAATCTCTTTAACTTAAAATCATTTACATTTTCCCAATGGTTTTCCCTAAAAGTCCAACTAAACGTACCTTTAATAAGTCATATTCGGAGGCGCTATATATATAAACCACACACATGTTGAAGTTGAAATTGTTGCAGCAACATTCCTACTTGGAAGACGATTTTTTGAAAATAAAAAAGGAAGAAAAATATTTTCTTATAGCTTAATTTTTTTTTTTTTTTTTTTGGAAGAAGTGCATTAAAAGTCCTATAAATGTGCAATTGAATATTAAAATTTTAAAAAAGCGCATATGAATTCATGTGCAACCTTTGCCATTTGAAAGTATGAGACAATCTAAAGATAAATAAATATCGACTCAAGTTCGAAAGAGATTTTCGGAATGAAATTTGCCGAACGAGCCATAACATTTATTCCAAGATACTATTCAAAAATTTGAAAAAAAAAAAGAAGAAAAAGAAAAAACACAGGTCGAAGGTGAAACCATTGCGGCCAAATTGGCATTTGAAAGATTGATTTTCTCAAAAGATAAAAATAAAATATCTTTTTACAGCTCAAATTCTCTCTCTCTTTCTCTCTTTTCTTTTATGGTCTTTGACAGCTCAACTTACTCGGGGTCAAAGAAAACCGAAACCCGGAGCAGAACGCAGTGCCACCCCGAGAACGGGACTCGCATATAAATACGAATCAAACAAGGAGTCTCTGCGCTTCACAACTCCCCCTTCCTTGCCATCTCTCTGCCCTAACACCACCCTCCCCTCCTTCTCTCTCTCTCTCTCTCTCTCTCTTCTTTCTCTCTCTAGCCAGCTTCAGTGAATCTCTTCTCGACATGGGTAAGCCTCTCGACGCCTCTCCCTCCTGGCCCCTCGAGCATTTCGATCGTTTCGCGGGTCTTTTTTCCGGATCTCCTCCGGTTCTGTGTCCGTTTCTGTTGGATTGATCACGGGCTGGTTCGAATCCGAAACCTTGTTGTTGTTGTTGTTGTTCTCGTTTGATCGGAACTCGGGTTGTGGGATTAGTGGGAATTCAGTTCTTGGTTGATTTGGCGCGTTTTGCCTTGTTGGGTAGGGACTTTCTTGAAAGTCGAACTTGCTTGGTGTGGTACTATAGCCCCCCGGAGTGGGAATTGCCTCTCTGGGTCGATTTGGCTTGTCGGTTTACCTGGTTGGATTGTGAAAGCATTTCCGGTAAGCCGTAGTTTAAGCGGGGGGGTTGTTATGAGCAATGGGTCGCAGCTACTTCTGGTATAAGGTGCGAAGGTGCATGTGGAGCAATGATGCGTCCTTGGGGTCTTATATAAAATATGTTCCACAATGGTTTGCTGTGCTCGTGTGGTGCATTGGTGATGCCGAATCCGAAACTTTGTTAATTATTCTCGTTTGATCGGAACTCGGGTTGTGGATTAGTGGGAATTTAGTTCTTGGTTGATTTGGCGCGTTTTGCCTTGTTGGGTAGGGGCTTTCTTGAAAGTTGAACTTGCTTGGTGTGGTACTATTGCCCCCTGGAGTGGGAATTGCCTCTCTGGGTTGATTTGGCTTGTGGGTTTATTGGGTCGGATTGCGAAAGCATTTCCAGTGAGCCGTAGTTTAAGTGGGGGGTTGTTATGAGCAATTGGTCGCGGCTACTTCTGGTCTAAGTTGCGAAGGTGCATGTGGGGAGAAAAGCAATGGTGTATCAATGGTTTGCTGTGCTCTTGTGGTGCATTGGTGATGCCTAAGGATAAGAAACCGAGTGAATGTCTCTGTGACTATGTGACTGTTAGTTGTCTGCTGAATTCTGTGAGTTACATGAGCATGACATTCTTTTTGTTGTCTTTTTAATATGATAGATCTTGAGGAAGACATTCGGTCGCTGCAGCTTGAATCAGCAGGTACTGTAAGGAGACCAACTACATATGTTCTCTGCATCATTTTCTTTTACCAATCTTTTCTGGTGGTGAATCCTGGGTTGAAAATCGGTTTTGTTATTGCCTCTGGATGTCTTTTGAGAACTTATTTCTTCAATTTTAGCAGAAGATGATAATGGGGCTATCAATCCTGAAGATGCAAAGCCAGAAGAAGTTGAGAAGATGGATGGAGTTGATGAAGGTCAGTGAGAAATTGGCAAAATGTGTTTCTTCTATGTGTATCTACCGAGGATTTGACATGCATAAGTTGCTTGAGTTTGAGAACTTTTGTGTTGGTTGCTCTTCCCATTTGTGTTGAGTGAGTTTCGCAATGTGTTTATTTCCTGTATATTGTAGCAGATAATGCATGTTTTGGGTCTATGAATGGAATTCATGATGTTGATTGGCAGACTAGTCCATCAATGCACCTGAAATGCTCACTTCAACATATTTACGCACCTAATATTCGTACCTGTAATGTATTACTTGTACATTTTAGGGACAAGATTATCAGTTAACCATGACTCTGGTTCTGCAAATATTTGTTGTTGTATTTGTTGTTTTGGTTGTTATTTTGAGTTTTTTTGGGCGAAAACTAGGATGCACTGTGTGCCTTATAGATGACTGTCAATTAGGACTGCTATTTGAATAAATTGCTCAGTAGATTCAGATGCTTGGTAGGTTCTAGCTATGGCCACAAGATTCTGGATATGTCTTGATGTCTTTATTAGCTATCTCTAGAGCTGTTTCTTGCTTTGCTTTGTTGTCAATGTGTTTCTTGATGTCACACCCACCCTTCTCACTCAAAAGCAGAAAGAATTAAAAATAACATTATGGAACAAGTCAAGATGAATCATTCTTTAAGCAATATACTTGCCTATTTACTGCTTTCGGTATTCTCATGGTAAGTCAGGATGGTCTTTCGCAGGTTGGAAGGGGGAGGTGGCTCCAAACCCTCATCCGGTCCAGGTTGAGCGGAAAGGTGCTGTTATGAGGTTCTTTTGTTTTATGGTGTGATGCATTCAAACTCTTTGCAGCCAATGTGATGCATCCATAACATGACAGCCTATTTTTTTATTCCGCATTATTATATGTTTAAATAATTTATATTGTTGATCTTGCTGTTTGGATTAGGTAAGGAAATAGCTGTTCCGGAAGAACATGATTCAATGGATGCGATGGAAGAAGACAACAAACGACATTTGAATGTTGTTTTCATTGGCCATGTTGGTAGGTTGATTCTCATTGCCTCTATTTCTCTTTGACTATTCTACCTCATTTGAGTCTGACATTTGAATGTTGTTTTTAATTGCTGGTTGTAATGCTGCAAAAATTTACATCTATCCTCTTTCTGATTAGTTCTATTTCTATGAGTCTTTCATTGATTCTGTTGACTCATTAATGGTTGAAAATCTTGTTGGCTGCAGATGCTGGGAAATCAACAATTGGAGGACAGATACTGTTTCTCAGTAATCAGGTTGATGATCGTACCATACAGAAGTATGAAAAGGAAGCCAAGGATAAAAGCAGGGAAAGTTGGTGAGACTTCTGTTGGATTTTAGAATCTGATAATCATCATTCATGCAGCTTCTTTTTGCTTTTATGCAATGAATGTAATTGATTTTTCGATTATATTGCACCTAGCTCTTTTAATAGTTAGCGGTACATTTTACATGAATAGATGGTTGACTCTCCTTAGCTATGATATAGTGAATGACAGTCTCTTGCGGGAGCTGTTTTCTATGGCAAGGCTTTCTTATACATTGCACGTTGGAGCTTTAGACCATGCTTTATTGATCATTTGGTTTGAATCAGGTACATGGCATATATTATGGATACCAATGAAGAGGAAAGAGTTAAGGTAACATGATAGTGGTCTGAGTTTCATGAAGCTTCTCTTATTTTCTTAAGAGTTATAGATGTGCTTAGGACTGAGGTTCAGCCAGGTTGGGTTTTGAATTCTGTAAATATACTGCTCCTGCAGGGTATAACTGTTGAGGTTGGAAGAGCACATTTTGAAACGGAGACCACTAGATTTACTATTCTTGATGCACCGGTAAGTCCTTTGTTTCCTGTGCAACGGTTCTTTGGGTGTGTTTGGCTCAGCATTTCGGGCTTTTAGCCTCCAAAGCCCCTTGGGAAAATGCTGGACCATTTGACAACTATTTTGAATGAACTTTCGGCCAAATGCTGCCTTGGGAAAGCTAAAAGCCAATGCTAGTGGGATTAGCATTGGCTTTCAGCATTTGGCCTAATGTTGAAACTAATTTTTTCCTTCCAAAACTATTTTCACAAATGCTTCAAATTTTTGGTTGTCCTTGGTTAATTTATTTTTATTAGAAAAAAGGAGACAGCCCTTTGCCGGACGAAAAGCAAAGGGCAATCCATCTGAAATCGAATTTAGGATATGGTCGTTGGCGAGCCAGATTTGGCATTGGTGGCTGTTGGTTGAGGTTGGGCGACCTCCGGCGAGGGTTGCGCAACCTAGCTGAGTGTTGCCAGAGGTTGCATGACTTTGAGCGACCCTCGGCAAGACCCACTCAACCCAGGCAGCCTGCGACTCAGGTGATCGCCGTGTGGGTTGCATGGCCTTAGGTGGCCCATGCCTGGGTTGAGCGATCCTTGACGGAGGTTGCCTGACCTTGGGCAACCTCAACTAACGGCGGCCAACGGCTGTAGCCCTTCGTCGGTCCGGCGGAGGCTTCATTTATATCTATAATACCCAAAGCTCAATGCAAAAGTTTTTTTTGCCAAACACACATTTAGCTCCAAGTCCATTTGCATTCCCCAAATAGCTTTCACTTTCAGCATTTGCATTACGCTAAAACCTCGTTTGCAAAACTGAACCAAATGCACCCTTTGTTATGACTTTATTATCTGGACTTTGTGTGCTAATTACACATTAAGGAGTTAATTAAATGCTTTTGCCAAATTTCCTGTTCTTGTGAAGAATGTGCAGAGAAGGACCGATTGCATTATTGTGTTAGGCTTATGCTATGCATGCAGAGAATGTTTGTCATTCTCATAGGCATTTACTTGTACATGGTCATTTTCCCTTCATTTGTATCTCTCATGGTGTTTTATCGTGCTTCTCTGTGCTTTAGGGCCATAAAAGTTATGTCCCCAACATGATCAGTGGGGCATCCCAGGCTGATATAGGCGTGCTGGTAAGATAGTGTTATCACTTTCACAGTGTCATTCGTTTTGTTGATTATTTATAAAGCTTTCTCTGTGTGTTCACAGGTAATTTCTGCTCGGAAGGGTGAGTTCGAAACTGGTTATGAGAAAGGTGGTCAGACCCGTGAGCATGTTCAGCTTGCAAAAACCTTGGGTGTTTCGAAGCTACTTGTAGTTGTAAATAAAATGGATGATCCCACTGTCAATTGGTCCAAAGAAAGGTGATTCATGACTTACACAATTCCCCCCACCAAACAAGAAGAAAGGCTAATATGGTGATGCAGGCGCATGCTTGTTGATCCTGTATTTTAACAATATTGAGTTTTCCCATTGGTCTGTTCTCCAGGTATGATGAAATTGAATCCAAGATGATTCCTTTCTTGAAATCCTCAGGATACAATGTTAAGAAAGGTAAGCCACTATCTTTCTCCGGCTTCTTGTTCTCTTTGAATGCTTATGTGCTAGAAGATTAACTGTTTAATTAAGATATTAGCTCGAGAAATTTTTTCCATCCCCTGTGGAGGTGGTTGGCATAAATTCCGTATGCATTGCTGACTTGACTTTGTGGTTGTTTCTTCTATTCATGTCGTTAAAGAATTGAACAAAGCTATCACTCTACTTCTACATTCACATGAAAATGTTCAGGAGCAAAATGAGAATACGGAACTCAGGACAGTTTTGGTTTTTGAATTTTTTTCATTTCATCATGCTGAAGTGGAGCGTTGTGAACAAGTATAGTTGGCAATTGGTATGATAGCATTCAAGAGATTTGAATTGTCAGGTAGTTAAACTAATTGAATGCATGGATTTAAACTAGAATTAACAAATATATTGCTCTTTATTACAATGCTGCAAGCCACGTATACATGCAGTCCCTCTCGCCCCATTCTCTTCTCTTTCCACGCCTAGCACAGTTTATACTAGGACAATCTTATTTCTGTGAGTATATTTGGTTTAACTTTAATATCTTCATTCTTATGGAAAGTCCTAATTGATGGGAGGCAGGAATTTTCTCTATGTATGTCGGGTTTGAGTGTTGTCTACCTTAGCAAAGATGGTCAGACATTATGACTGGTCTTGTCAGATTTGGTTACAAATAGCAAATTCTTTGTCATTTCTATGTGGTTCTGATATGCAATGCTCTAGTATGAGATTCTCTTTTGACAGCTTTATAGTTTGCATAAGTTTCAATGTGAAATTTTGAACCCTGTTTTCGTGTTGATGGTAATTACCAATACTGATTTCGTTGCAGATGTGCAGTTCTTACCTATTTCTGGCCTGCTTGGAGTGAACATGAAAACTAAGTTGGACAAAAATATTTGCCCGTGGTGGAATGGTCCCTGCCTCTTTGAAGCTCTGGATACTATTGAGGGTCCTCCACGTGATCCCAAAGGCCCTTTTAGGTACAATGAATTGTCAAAGGCCTCTATGACCGCTTCCTTACCATTACATGATTTTGTTTTAATGGTTAATCAGTGAAACTGAGCTCTCTTAATGCTTGAAATTTGTAATTCCTGCTATAGTATTATCACTGACTTTCTGTTTGACAGATGTGTTGTAAGGATGTTTTCTCCAGTTTTATGCTGATAATTTATCTGTAAGCCTATTGAGTTATTATCCCTGCAATGGGGAGCTGAGACTGAGATAGACTCCTTGTTTTTCTTCAAGGACTATGTTCTGGGATTGATATCTTCACTCTGCTGAATTCGAAGTCTCTCATTTGAATTTATTGGTGTGGTGCATATCATATCTTGAAATTATTGTGAGCCATAATTTCTTTCTTTGATAAGTTTATTGCTGATTTCTTGAGGAGAGGAATTAAAAATTAATTGAATAATACTTTATGTGTATTTTGTGAGAAATGATGCGACTTTGGGCTGATGCGAATTGTTTGATTAGTAAAAATTTGAACTCTCTCTCTCTCTCTCATGCACATACACACATGCATATGTCCACACATGCTTTCAGCCTGTGTTCTTTATTGATTGGGACGATGCTTAGATTTTGCTTGTGCAGTTGATCATTTGAATCAACTTGCAGGATGCCTATAATTGACAAATTCAAGGACATGGGAACGGTTGTTATGGGTAAAGTAGAATCTGGCAGTATATGTGAAAGCGAATCCTTGATTGTGATGCCAAATAAGGTCAAATTACCCAGCTTTATTTTGATATCATTAAAGTTAGATATATGTCAGGCTTGATTTTGACACTTCTTCCCTCTTCCTGTTTCTCGCAGGCATCAGTGAAAGTGCTCGCAATATTCATTGATGACAACAGGGTTAAATGTGCAGGACCTGGCGAAAATCTCCGGGTTAGATTATCTGGGATTGAGGAAGAGGACATATTATCAGGATTTGTCTTGTCGAGCATTGGTGCATCTCCCACCCTCTGTCCCTCCTAATCTCCTTTTCTGTATGTGAGTTGGGCAATATAAGTACTTAAATATGGCCTTAACTTCTTTTATCCATGTGCAGCCAAACCAATAGTTGCAGTTACCGAGTTTATTGCTCAACTGGTATTCCTCGAGTCGCTGGACAATGTATGTATTTGGAACTTTGTTTTTTAGCTAGTCACTTTGAAGGAGCATCATGCCTTCTGTCATTCATGTATTTGATACCTTGACCTGCATCACCATCATAGGCAATCTTTACGGCTGGTTATAAGGCAGTGCTACATATTCATTCGGTGGTGGAGGAATGTGAGATTGTTGAGTTGCTACAACAAATTGATCCCAAGACGAGGAAGCCAATGAAAAAGAAAGTTCTGTTTGTGAAGAATGGTGCTATTGTTGTATGCCGGATTCAGGTTGATCTATGCTGGAATAACATGTAGTATTTAGAATTATGTCTAGTGCCTTTTCCTAATGTTGATTTCATCTTGTGAACATGTATTTCAGGTGAATAACCTAATATGCATTGAGAAATTCTCTGATTTTGCACAGCTTGGAAGATTTACCCTTCGCACTGAAGGTGAAGAAAAATCATATTTCCCGTCTACATATTAAATCAATGATTTTTTCTTTACACTTTGAAGTATGGACTCACTGGGTAGATCTCTTTTACAGGAAAAACAGTTGCTGTGGGGAAGGTGACTGATTTGCCATCAATTGCGAGAGCTTAAACAGTTTTGGTGTTAGGTAGGTTTTTCTTAAGGCTGTCCTTTTTCACTTGCTAAAGTTTAAGGAGCTTTTTTTTTTTTTTCTTTTTGGCCAAAGTTTAAGGAGCTTGTGAATTGTAATATCCTTACCCTGCTGTTTATCACGGGTTAAATGGTACATAATACATTTTTGAAAATGCTTTTCATCATGGTAGACAGATTTAGCAGAGTTTTCGCCCACAGCTTCATGAAACTCAACAATAGTTTGTAAAAAGGAGATTTCAGACCAGATACTGAAGGGTTGTGCTCTTACAGGAGGCAGAGATGCCATAAATCTCAAGTCTACCACATTGGAAGGGCTACAGCTGTGTTCTTGAATTGTTGCGGCAGCACCTTTTACTTGGTCATATGTGTTTAGTCCTTAATAGTCTGTACTGGAGCCTGGGGCGTGATGGAGAGCAGGGTCAATGGTGGTTCAATGCACATTTAAGGGTGTTCTTACATCATCGTGCCCTGTGTGTTTGGAAGGGGTAATGATAAAGTTATCAGCTACATTTTTATACAGCTAAAAAAGAGTTTTGGTATGATTTTGTCGAGATGAGTTGGATGGGTTTTGTGCCGTGTGATTTCATGGGGAGCAGAATGACATGAGCTATCTGATTTTACCCTTACGAGCCTATAGGTTTATTGTCCTCTCTACTCTTATCATCCTTTGAGTTTACACATTGGTATTCCTTCTCTTTGAATTTTCTGAGAGTCGGAAATGTTTGCATACACTTGAAAAAGTTATTTGAGGATTTCTCTATTGCAATGAGACAATAGTCCAATCCGCACTTTTTATACTTATCCGGAGATGGCAAAGTGTTCTTGAGCATTGGAATGTTACTGTGTCTTTCCATTCATGTTCTTTTTAGATTTTGGACCTCTGCTGTGGTCAGCCACGGTGAATCAGTGATTGAGGCGCCTGCCTAATTTCTGCTACGGCAAATGCTGATGTTAATTTCTCTGTTGATGGACAGTGATTTAATAGTTAGTTTCTCCCTTCATGTTGGCAATCAAGTTTCACTTTTTCCGGCTTCGTGTTTTCCACTCCACCGTAGGCGAATGATATGCACGCATGTTTTACTCACATTCACTCATAAATTGATACATGTCCGCTGATATGGAATTAAATAGCAAAGTGAATTTCTTTTTCTTCCGCGGGCCATTGACTTCAGACGAATGGCTTGCCCTTGTTTTTCTTTTGGATTTTTGGGGCCATGGACGACAAAGGGCCATCCATGGATGGCAGCGTCGCTAGCCATGGATGAGCTAGGCTTGTGATTGACGTTGTAGCACGTCTAGGGCTGTGTCAGGGCTTCCGGTCGTGGACAGAGCAGATCATGGACGGTGGTGTCACCGACCATCCATGGACAATACTGTCATCGACCAACCATGGATGAGTTGGGCTTGCGAGCGATGCTGAGTTGCTCACACACGCCGTCGTTTGTGTTGTTCGATCGGATCTGGTTGGCTCCATCTTCCCTGACCTTGGGTGAGTCGTCACCACGGTTGCATGGCGAGTTCCTTACCTCTACCTTTGTTGGGAAGATGGAGCCTAGCAGCGAGTTCCTCCTCCATGGCAGTGGAGGTCTTTATCGACCCTAGTCCTTCGACTATGACGACACCATCCCATCGAGCAATCTCCGTCACTTCCGATGTTGCTCGCGGTCCGACCGAGACGCCCCCGGTCGTTGCTTGTGGTTTACTCAATCGTTGCTCATACAGATGTGAATTTGCAGGACCCCAGATCTTTTCTTGCTCATTCCAGTCCTCAAAGCCATTAGAAGAGCCCGTCCTTGCTCGTCCAGATGGAGGGCATGAACGTGGCTCGGCCTGGCTGACAAGTCGATGATGTTGGTCCATAACTGGTGACATAGGCAAGCATGGATGGCCGGATGGGCAGCCCTTCACGGATGAAGAAGGAAGAGAGAGAAATCAATTTTTATTTTTATTATTCCAACAATGCCCACGTGTCAATTGATAATAGGATTTTATTACCTGAACATGTACCGCATCAGTAGTGATGCTATGAAAACACTAAATATTTTCTCTAATGATGGATAATAGTCCTCGTGATCCTTTCTTTGAAAAGGAAATGTAATTGATATTTGAGCGAATTGATTGTAACTTAAAAGTTTTGAATTTGTGGACGAGATTCTCAAGAACTAAACAAAGGCAAAACAAGAGGTAGACACCATCTCAAATTCTACTAGACAGATAATCAAGGTTTACTTTTGAGTACTTAGCCTAAAAGGCCTTCTCATTGAGGAATTGTTCTGTGATGATAATGAGGCTAGGACACCATCAACGTAACAAGATTTGTGAAGTCAAGCTACCCCCGGGCGGGGCTACACTTAGCCACTTTCTGCCAAGGATGAGGAGGTCACCACCATATTTGCATGATGCAAACAATGATTCAAACGTCAGCAAGTAATTAGTCTTGTGGTAGAGTCACATCTAGACCTGTCAAAATGGGTCAAAAACTCATTTCTCATATGATATGGATGTTAGATGAGTTATGAATGGGTTATTTATATTGAGTAATTGAGTCATAAATGAGATTACAATGTTAAATGTGTTATATATGGATTTACAACTTATTTAGATCTAATCTTTTTTATGACTCTCTTTCGTACTAATCCCTTTTATGATTCTCTTCTGTCTTTCTCACTTTCACTAATTTGAAAGCCTAGGGTTAATTATATTGAGTAATTGAGTCATATATGGGATTACAATGTTCAATGTGTTATATATGGATTTACAACTTATTTAGACCTAACCCTTTATGACTCTCTTGAGTCTTTCTCGCTTTCACTCAATCCACAATTTGAAAGCTTAGGGTTAGTTATATTGAGTAATTGAGTCATAAATGGATTTATAATGTTAAATGTGTTATATATATGGATTTACAACTTATTTAGACCCAACTCTTTTGTTGACTCTCTTCAGTCTTTCTCATTTTCGCTCAGTCTGCAATATGAAAACTTAAGCTGATAGATAAAGGCATTACTCTCCTCATGCTTAATCCAGTCTTTTTACCTAGTACTAATTGTGGAAATATTTAATTGTGGAGACAAATGAGGTTTAGAAAAATTTGAACTCAAGACCTCAAGCTCTGATATTATTTGAGACTTTGTGAGACTATTGCTAATTGTTCTAAAAGTTTAAGTTGTTAGATAAAGCCATGATTTATTATTTAAATATTGTAACACACTCTCATTTCAGTTTGGTCGTGAGTTTTTTAGATTGAGTTAAATATGAAAGTGTTTTAACAATATGGGTTGAGTATAAGTCATTAAATTTACATTGCGTGGAAATTGGCTAAAATGGGTTAAGTTTATTTAGGTTGGACCATATGATTTGACCTAGACCTAACCAGACTTGAACCAACATGACTCATCTATTTGATGGGCCTATTCATATTTCTTTCATGAGATTACGTTAGAATCATATCCTAACTAAACCTTTGAATTTTACGTACTACGTTGCCTATTGATGATTAGCAATGACCACGAACCATACTTGTAATGGGCCAAGCATGGCACAATCCCTATGCTAGGCTCAGCATGTTATTCTATAGCTTGTTTATTTATTTATTTATTTATATTCTTTAAAGTAGTTAATTAAAGATTAATTAAAACAAACACTTGTTCAATTAAATGGTTGAGTTATCCAGAGCCCTGGACATTGACTTTAGGCGAGAAGGGGTCGTGCCCCTTCTCTTGGCCTGCAGGGCACAGTCTCTCAAACATAGAGACAGTCTAGTTGCAATATTTCTCGTGAGGAGAAACTTCTTGATTATTAATATTCTGATAGGACTATACTAGCGATTTCCTTAATCTTGAACCTTTGGTTTGTGGCCCCTCCCATCTTTTTACCAATAAAAGTAAACATTGAGAGAGAGAGAGAAAGAGAGAGAGAGAGGTGTAATGGTCGTGTTGTGCGTTTCACAGCTTAGCTAAACAAGGCCTATGAATGTTTGGTATATTTTCAGTGCCACATGCAACGAGAAAAAAACGCCGGCCAAATCCTGTCCACTCAATCGCAAGAAAAGAATCTGGAGAAAATGTAGAAAAATGGAAACTCTCGCAAGACCCCAGAAGAATTATCAGCTTTGGTTATTACAACAATGAGTTCACAGGCCTCTGTTTCTTCCTGTTTGTTCTCAAGAAGTTCATCCCAAGCATCCTCAATCAAGCACTCCAATTCCCCCCTCCGACAGTTCCCTCGTACCAGGTTCGCCGGTTTTCCTTCCTCCAGAGGTGCGAGCCCTCCTCTCGTGAGATGCCCCAGGACAGGAATCAGAGCAACTCTGGATGAAAGGGACCAGATTGCGACCACCCCACTTCTTGTTCAAGAAGAGCAGCCCAACAGAGTAAGCGTCCGCAGCTATCTTTCGTCGAGTTTGCATATCTAACCGTCTGCCGATCTGGGTCCTTCGAAGATGCTGTAGAGATCAAAATTTTGAAAGTTATTGCCTGCACATTGTCTGGTGGGTCAGAGGTTAGAGTTTATTGTATCATGCAACTTCTGTAAGGAAAAGAATTTGGACTGTGTCAAGAACATTTTAGATAAAAAGCACTCAATTGCAGAATAGGTGTTTAGTCATGGGAGCTTTTCTTGGTTTAAGGAAATTGCAGAGGGTATAAAAGTTCTGAAGGATGCTGCGAAGACTAGAAAGGTTCCGGCAGAGGAGGTTCTTTCTGCTCTCTCTGTGATTGAGAAATCGAGGCTCGATCCGTCCGGGTTTCTCGGTACGTTGGGCGGTTCAGAATCACCAGGGAGGACATGGATGCTCATCTTCACAGCGGAGGTTGGTGGTCCACCTCTCGTCTGCATCATGAATTTGATTCGTTTACCATAAATTAAGCTAGTATTGCTTTCTAATTTTCCGCCCTCTTTTTGTAACTTGAATTGGCAGAATAAATTGAAGAAAGGACGGTATTTCCCATTGACGGCTGTTCAGAGGTTTGATGCAGCTGTAAGTCTTATCACTCTTATTTTTATGGCGATTTCTTTCCCAATTTGATGCTAGTGAAATGAAGGCACTCTGACTAGGTTGCCAAAATTTAGAGGAGATAAAAAAGAGTAAGAGGTACTTCACGATTTCTATGATGCTAATGACTAGTGGCTAAGCTTCATGCTTCATTAGGTCAATGGAGTAGTGATGTCTACGCAATTCTTCTATAGAAAGTTGTCATGTGTAATTCAGTGATCTGGAGGAGAGCAAGCACAGAGAACTATATCTTGCTTTTATTGAAGTAGTTCTATATACTCCAATAGCATTGTCTTCTTGCCTCATTTTGGGCCAAACCTATCAGTGAGATTAGTCTTACTGATATGATGGATATTCTTGCTTGAAGTGATTACGGATCTATTTGATGTATGTAGGCAGCGTTCATAGTTAATTATGATGTTATGCAATTCATCTTTGTTGACTATTTTCTGCATCTGTCAATGACATTAATGTTCAGCCAAATTTTTTAGGTTATTCTGTACTTGATTGTTTTTTAATTCTCTCTCTCTCTCTCTCTCTCTCTCTCATGATTTTGAAGCATAACCACATTGCTGATTCATCTTATATTTTTATTGTATTTAGCTAGAGCATAGAAATAATGGTGAAAGGTTGGTGGTTGTAAACATACTGCCGGATTTCTTCCTCATTTAGGCTTTGCTTGTCATGCGGTCTTTTCTTTTTCCCCTCATGTATTATAAAGCTTCACAATGCACTGTTAGAAATCAAATCACCTACATTACTATCCCATAAATCCCTCATGGTTCTTGGTGTGTCTATTTTTTCTTAACTTCCTCGACTTTGAAAGATCCTCGCTTGGATTGCCAGGGACAGAGGATCGAGAATGGGGTGTACCTTGGCGGGCTTGGCTATTTGACATTTGAGGGTAGATTGTCATGGAAGAAGCGAATACTGGCCTTTATTTTTGAGTGCGTAAGGATTAAAATCGGCCCTTTCAATCCGTTAGAAATTGGCCTTGGCCAACAGGGGGACAGAGAGCCAAGCACCAAGGATCCTTTCTTTATCTGGTATTACGTTGATGAGGAAATAGCAGTTGCTCGAGGGAGAAGTGGAGGAACTGCTTTCTGGTGCCGATGTCGCCGCATGACTAATTTTTGATAGTCTGATGATTGCTATTCCATCAACTTGATAGGTATTCTTGTATCTTAAAACCAGTTCTATCTACACTCAATTATCCACGACAGAGATGAGAAAATGTTCGGAATGCACACATTTGTACATAATCAAGGATGTTAGGTTAGGTTTGCTGTTACTCTGTTTAGTGGAGTGATTTCCCCAGGATTTGTTTTGCGTGTGAATTCTTACTATAAAAAAAGGTGTCCCGTTTCTTTCTTTCTCCAAATCTTCGCATAATAAAGACTGCTTATTCCAAGTTGTAATGGTCTGGGAGAAGAAGAAATATATGTTGTTGGACTCACTGAAGACAACTTAGCATTCCAACTTGGTTCTTTGTACTGCAGCTTCTGAGAACTTCTCTTAGCAATATTGTTTACAGAATCTTTTGAACAAGCTAGACTTATTCGAGACGTGCGCGCGCATTCCTGATTCTAATGCCAGTGAAATCTGCTTAATAGCCCTTTTCCTTGAAATCACTTGCTGAGGAGTAGTGAGGAGCGAGCAATACGCACGCGAGACAGTATAGGGTTTTGCCACCTCCTGAAAATTTTGCGAATTGACAACTTTTAGTCGTGCTCCACATACTTTTAACAGGATGTTTGGGGTTACTTATGAACAATTTAGATTATGTTTGGTTAAGCTTTCCCAAGATATTTTTGAAAAAAAAGAAGAAAAAAATGAGGCGTTTGGTTCGGTTTTTAGTGACCTTGGCAAAGCTAAAAGCCCAAAATAAGTGGGACTTGCCTTAGAGCTGATCACAGTCAGGGCAGCGCCGGACAGCTTTTAAAGTTAGATGCCAGTTCAGAAAATGGCCTTACATGAAAAGTTTGCTCTGCCGGCCCAATCTAGACTCAAAATTTTGTATCCTACATATTTTGGTTTCCTTTTTGTTTTGAAAACTTAGACCATGGTACTGTTGATGATAAAGCGTAGATTATTTGACACACGCATAACATTGGAACATATGTGTATATTAGTCATGGGAAAATTATCCAAAAGTCATAAATTTATTACAATTTTATCAATCAGTCCTAACTTTTTAATTATGTCAATTGAGCGAACATTTTCGCGTTTTATCAATTGAATTTATCAAGTCAATTTTGGCCGTAAATCGCTGATGTGAACACTAGCCATCTTACGTGACACATTCGACGCTAATGTTGGTAATTTTTAATAATATTTTATATTTTAAAGAACGTTCATTTATTTTTATTTCTCTTTCTTTTCTTCCCTTCTTTCTCTAGCTGATGAAGTCAACCTCACTTGCCTCTGGCAAAACTCAACCTTGCCAACCACCAGTGAGGTTGCCTCACCAGCTCGGCGATGGTGAGCCTCGACCTCGCCTCTCACTAGGCGACGCAAGGTTGAGGATCGCCAATGGTTGGGCGAGGCTCCAACTTGCTTGATGATGACAAGGTTGGGTGAGGCTAACCTCGTTAGCCCTTGCTTTTGGCCAGTCATCAACCATCATTAAGGCCAAGCGACCAGCTAGAGAAAGAAGGAATAGAAAATAAAGAAAAGAAAAAGAAAAAAGAAAAAAAATGAATAAAGAAGAAAAGAATTCAAAATAAATTACAAAATTCGAAAAATGTATAAAATAGTATTAAAAATTATCCACCTTGACATCATGTATGTCACATAGGACGATATGCATTCACTTTAGTGATTTTTGGTTAAAATTAGTTGAATGGACTCAATTGACAAAAAGTGAAAAAATATGGCTTAATTGACATGATGAAAAAATATAGAATTAAATTGAAAAATTGCAATAATTTTAGCACATTTTTTAATAGTATTCCCTAATGGGCTTTGAATGCAGATGGAGTTCTAAGTCTGTGGTCTCCTGTTTGGTGAAGATTATTAGATGCAGTGGGTGCGCGTTTTGCCACTGACATTATCATAACGATTTTTGAGTACAACTGGCGATCAATCTAACGTTGCCTCACCAACGAAAGTGTTAGCTTCAATGATATTTGTTGGAATATAATACGTGGAAAAGACATGGTCTTGCAATTTACGTCAACGCAAAATCACCAAAGAAATAAACGAGAAGTAATAAAGACATCAGAAATTTACATGCTGAGTATCGGTCTTACGTTTACAGTAGCAAATCTACTATAATAAAAAAATCGAGTTTAAATCACGCTCAAGTGTTTCCCACACCTAGATTTAATCAAACAAAGTAAGTAAAAAACCGCGAATTCAAGCTCAAAACAAAACGCCGATAAATTTAACAGAATTGTGCTATTTGCTCTATTCATTATCTCTACCCTCTCTGAGGCTTTCATTATAATAGGCAACTCATCTGTACCATCCAGTGACTTGGCAAAACTTTGGGTTCTCAATAATGCTTGCATCTTGATGCTTCATAACACAAAATTGTTGCTCCCGTTAAACTTCTTAATTTCAAATTTCCTCTCAGACATAATTGCAGTAATAGAATTTCCAGATAATAATTAGACAAGCAAAAACTCCAAATCATCGATAAATCAAGAAATCGATCCCAAGCTTTGATACCAATTGTTTAAATCACTTACAAAATCTTACAATTTAGTGTTTCGTGAAGAGAAATAAACGAAAAATAATAAGGATACCATAAATTTAACGGTTTGAAACCCAAAGTGTTTATAAATAAACAATTCGGAAAATCGAGTTTGGACATAAACTCACCAAAGTGTTTATAAAAAATTATCGCGCATTCAAGCTCCAAACAAAACACCGAAAACAAGAACTCCTTTTCTTGATTGCGTGGGTGGCTTCACTTGACGTTGTGCGGCAGCGGCTCCACATAGGGTTTCAACAACACTCACCAAAGGAAAGAAGACGTGTGTAATCTATTTTATATGTGTGCCCAAAAGGTCAAAACTTTGACTTGGGGCCCACCTTCTTTTGGCTTCACGTGGGAGAGAGACGCCACAGAGGCTTCCTTTTTTATCCATCAACCAAAAAGAAAACCTCATCCTTGGAATATTGTGTGCCCAACTTTGGGCCCCACCATAATAACCTGCACAGGCATTCAAAATAGAAATTCGGACTTGTTTCACGTAGAGATTTCGAAACAGAGTACGAGCAAACCCAAAGACAACTTTCACGAATAACCTGTAGATGGATAACTTTTGCTCCTTTTATTTTATTTTATTTCCTCCTTTGTGCAGCTATAAGGAGTCCAAGAAAAGAATGGCTTCATTATCCAACTTGAAATTTACTTGGGAAAACTTTATCAACAAATTCGATTTAATAAATTGTCATCCGAATTCAAACTCGAGATATTAATTTAACAATTTTCCACCTTGGCTCAATGTTTGAAGTCAAGTTATAGTGCTCATCATCCATGTTGCTCTCCCGACGCCCCGATTGGCGTTTACTCTCCACAGACGCTAATAGAGCTCAAGCAGAGAGCTTGAGCTCGCTAAAGGAACAGACTTAATAATCATGTCTACCGGGTTATCTGCTGTAGCAATTTTTTTAACAATAACATTACCCTTAACTAATATATATAGGATGAAGTGGTATCTGATATTGATATGCTTCATTCGCTCATAATAAACTGGATTATACACTAAATATATCGCACCTTGGTTATCATAGTGTATATCCACACTTTTTTGTTCTAACCCAAAGTCCATGAGCAAACTTTGTAACCATATTGCCTCTTTTGCTATAAAAGTTAGTGCCATGTACTTTGCATCAGTCGAAGACAAGGTAATGTGATCATATAAGGATGCTTTCCAACTAACTGCACCATCCGTTAGCGTAAATACGTACTTTGCTAAAGACCTACGATCATCCAAGTCACTAGCGTAATCCAAATCCACAAAACCAGTTATCTCACTACCATTGCTATCCTTCCGGTACACTATACCCACGTTTGTTATCCCCTTCAAATATTTGAGGATTCACTTCACAGCCTCCCAATGAAGCTTTACTATGATGCTTCATATAGTGACTAACCATGCTCACAGCTTGTGAAATATCGGGCATAGTGCCCATCATAGCATACATAATACTACCTACGGCACTATAATAAGGAATATGGGACATATGCTCCTCCTCCTCCTCAGTCTATAGTGATAATTTATCTGAAAGTTTAAAGTCCTTTGCTAAAGGTGTACTTATAGATTTTGCTGACTGTATATTAATACGTGCCACGATCTTCTCAATGTATTTTTTTTGAGATAGACATAAAACTCTTGTAGTCCTGTCAAAAATCTCTATACTCAAAATTTTCTTTGCAGCACCTAAATTTTTTATCTTAAATTCAACATTAACCACCTCTTTAGCACATCAACATTAGACATATTTTTAGCTGCTATCAGCATATCTTAATATATAAAAGTAAATAAATCAAAGAATCATTCTCCAATCTCCTAAAGTAGACATAGCTATCCATCTGACTTTTCAAGTAGTTTTGACTAGCCATGAAAGCATCAAAACGTTTATACCATGCCTATGAGATTGTTTCAGCTCATACAATGATTTCTTCAACAATCAAACATGATCTTCCTTATCCGGAATAGCAAACCTCTCTGGTTGCCTCATATAAATCTGCTCCTCCAACTCACCGTGAGGAAACACAATTTTCACATCTAGCTGATTTAACTCGAGATCCTACGAAGCAACTAAGGCAAATAAAACACGAATAGAAGTATGTTTTACTACAAGAGAGTAGTCAATGCCCTCACGCTGTGTATATCATTTTGCCACAAGTTTCGCCTTATATCTCGTTGCCTCAATACTGGGAATGCCCTCTTTCCGTTTGAATACCCATTTACTTCCGATAATCTTTTGACTCTTGGGTACTTTGACCAACTCTCATGTCTGATTTCGATGGAGTGATTCCATCCTTCACTCATAACCTCTAACCACTATGACGACTCCGAATTAGCCACCGTCTCAAAGTAAGACGAAGGCTCATATGTCTCCACTTCATCACCTACAATCAATGTATAAGTAATATCTGTATAACCATAATGTACTGGTGATTTAACGTGCCTTCTCTGTCTATCTACGGCTATAATGTGCTGCGGCTTTATTGGTTGTTCACTATCACCGACTTCAGGAACTGCGGCTTCATCTGCAGTCTTCACTTTTGTTACCTTCGAGGTCTTTGAAGTCTCTACCTGAAGTTCCACCTCACTAATGACACCATGATCTATCTTCTCTGCTGGTTGTGTTTCAGAACTCCTTTGTTGAAGCATTGCAGTCTCGTCGAAGATTACATCTCTACTGATTAGAAAACCGGGTGATATGAGATCGGTGTACCACAGCCGATAACCTTTCACCCCATGTGCAAAACCTAGAAATATGCATTTCTTTGCCCTCAGCTCAAGTTTACCATCACTCGCATGAGCATACGCATGACATCCGAATATACGTAATCCATACTAATCAACAGGTTTCCCCGACCATACTTCCTCAGGAATCTTCCACTCGATAGCAGATGATGGAGATCGATTAACCATGTAATATGCCATGTTCATTGCTTTGACCCAAAATTTCTTGCCAAGTCCTGCATGTGAAAGCATGCATCGAGCTCACTCAAGCAAAGTTCTGTTCTTTCGTTCTGCCACACCATTTTGATGTGGTGTCCTAAATACTGTGCGATGTCTCACAATACCTTTTTTCTCGTAGAACTCGAAAAAATCTTTACCACAGAACTCCATGCCATTGTCGATTCTCAGGCACTTGATTTGTTTATCTGACTGCTTCTCAATTAATGCCTTAAATTTCTTGAATTGATCGAACACGTCATATTTGTGCTTCAGAAAGTATACTTATACCTTCCTCGAATAATCGTCGATAAATGTCAGCATATATCGGGGACCCCTTTCCGAAGGAACCGAAGATGGGCCCCAGATGTTTGAATGGATATATTCAACTGGTCGTTTAGTCAAATGAATAGCTGTAGCAAACTTAATTCGGTGCTACTTCTTAAAGATGCAGTGCTCACATAAGTCCAGCTTTCTTGTCTTTTGACCATTCAATAACCCCCTTTCACTCAGCATTGTCATACTTGCCTCACTCATGTGCCCCAAACGCATATGCCATAATTGAGTCAAGTTAGAGTCTGACTCACCTGATGAAATTGCAGCGGTTCTGGTCACGGTCTCTCCTAGTAGATGATAGAAAGTATTTACTTTCTTCCCTTTCATTACTGTCATGGAACCTCGAGAGATCTTTAGTACTCCACCTTCAGCGGTGTACCTAGACCCAATGTCATCGAGTGTCTCCAAAGAAATAAGGTTCTTCTTGAGCTCCGGTACATTCTTCACATCTGTCAATGTGTGCACCACCCCATTGTGTATCTGAATCCAAATTGTCTCTATCTCCAGAGTCTTACAAACTGCATTATTCTCCAAAAGAACTCTGCTATCATCTGTAGTTTGGTAAGTAGTAAACCAGTTCTTATGAGGCGTTATATGATAAGAACACCCCGAATCCAGCACTTATTTGTTTCCTGACGAAGTAACAGTCACACATAAAACACCTTATGCATCACTATTGCTCCATTCGGCAACGTTCGCCACA
Organism: Eucalyptus virginea; assembly: GCA_014182375.1. Classification (NCBI taxonomy): domain Eukaryota; kingdom Viridiplantae; phylum Streptophyta; class Magnoliopsida; order Myrtales; family Myrtaceae; genus Eucalyptus; species Eucalyptus virginea. The sequence continues at coordinate 10,736,858 of CM024515.1, read as the reverse complement.
CTGCTTGTGGCATTCTATCTATCAGCTTTATTCCTCCGCTTTGAACAATCTTTCCTTATGTGCCCCTCCTCGTAACACTTAAAACACTTCACGCGTCCCTTGGACTTTCTATGGCGTGATTTTGATTTGTTTTTACCTCTATTGCTATTAGGCCCTTAATGTTGTTCTCTACCCCAAATCGTCAGTGCTTGCGCTACTCCTTGCGCCAAACTATTATCTCGCAACTTTCTTTGCCACTCCTTAGAGAATAAGGCGGACTTTACCTCTTTTGAGATAATTGTAGTACGCCTCTATAACAATGAATCAGTAAAGTACTCCCATGACTCTGGTAAAGAGGCTAACAACATCATGCACTGTTCTTCATTATCAAGTATCTTACTGACGTTCTTCAAATCCATCATGAGTTTATTAAATTCATCTAGGTGGGTTCCGATAGACGTACCTTCAGTATATCTAAATTGAAACATTTTCTTCAACATGTACAAGCAATTGTTCAAACCTTTCTTCACATAGAGTAGGGGTGTCGGTTCCGAATCAGAAACCGAACCGAACCGAACCGAAAAATTCGGTTTTTTCGGTTCGGTTCGGTTTTCGGTTTGGTTTGGTTTTTATCGGTTAACCGAACCGAACCGAACCAATAAACTGAATAGTAGAACCATTAAGATTAACCAAACCAGCAAAGGCCAACCCTATTTCTAATTCTCTCCCGTCTCCTCTCATCTTGAAGGTGCGACGGCGACGGCGACTATGGCTGCGGCAAGGATGAGGGGATGGCGACGGCGCGGGGGACGGCGACGGCAACGGCGACAAGGACGACGACCGATTGAGGGACCGGTTGTTCCGCCACGCCCTTTTCTCTTCTTCTTCTCCTTCTTCGGCGGCGGCGACTCGTGAAGCCGTGTCTTTGTGGCCGGGTCGAGCAACGGCGCGGAGATCGACCCTTTTGTCCTCACGACGCCGCTCTACTACGTCAATGTGGGGTTGTTTTCGATTGAAATCACTCTAGTGGGATGGCGTACCGGTGAAAGTGGAGATTTTGGGCAAGTGGGTTTGTGTTTATTCTAATCCGAAGTTGATTTATTTCAAATGCCATCGGCACGACGTGATTGGCATGGTGTGTCCCCGATTTACATTTGCCTTGATCGCAGCGATATCAGTTTAGTTAATTGGGTGGTTTGAGGATGTCGTGGCTTGACCTCTTTTATATGCAAGAAGAAAATTTAGGTTTTCTTTGTCAGTTGGTCCCAATTTATTTTGTGATAGGTTTGGGGCATGAAGTTGCTTCCTTTGAGTTGGAAGAGATGGACAGTGAGCAGCCAAATTGGGTGTTCCCATTGTTTTCTTTTCTGGTTTAGTTGTTTTGAATTATTGGTACATTGAGTTTGGTTTGTCGTGTGTGGTTTTGTAGGCATTCTGAAATATATGTTATGAGGGAATTAGGTATTGCTTCCTTTATGGAGAATCCTCATCTGAATTGGTACTTCAGAAAGCAGAGGATGTTTCGTGGTTGTTGGTGTTATTGTCATGTAGTGCTCTCTTCTAGTGTTCGGTGTTGCAAAGCACCGGGGAAGGAGAAAAGGAGAAGATATGAGATTCCGCTGCGGTATGCGGTGTCCGTATTTTGAATTGGTTGAGTTCAAGAAGCCCTTCCCGGCATGAGTTGCATCTGTTAATGCTTGAAGCCCACAGGTTCTGCGCATTTAGGGTGAGGTTTGAGTGGAGAACATATTGGAGGTCTTCATTTGTGTGATTTCTAATCATAGTGGATTTCACTTTGCACGATGTTACTGTATGGAGAGTTTGCTTGCCAAATTTAATGTGTAGAGAAGAGTATTGACTGAGGACCCTGCTTTAAACTGTGCTGTCTTTCTTATATGTGTATCTGTCATTGTATGTATGCAATAAGAAGAGAAATGTTCACTGTACAGGTTTTGCTGACATATTGAATTTAGATTTTTTTATTATCAGAAATTTGTATTTCATACTAACGATTTGATGGATTACATAATGTTTCAAGATCAAGACATAAAATAGAGCATAGTGGAGGTGGGGGATTCTGTTTCCAAGTCGGTGGTTGAACAGGAAAAAAAAAAAAAAAAAACCAAAAGTTGAAAACCGAAAACCGAAAAACCGAACCGAACCGAACCGTTGACACCCCTAACATAGAGTGCTTGAAGTTTTGATCATAATGTTACAGCATCCTTCTCCTCGGCAACCTCTATTAAAATCTCATTCCACAAATTTAACAATATCGTGCTCTTTGCTCTTTCCATTAGCTCTACCCTCTCTGAGGCTTTCATTATAATAGGCAACTCATCTATACCATCCAATGCCTTGGCCAAATCTTGGGTTGTCAATAATGCCCGTATCTTAATGCTCCATAACACAAAGTTGTTGCTCACGTTAAACTTCTCAATTTCAGATTTCCTCTCAGACATAATTGCAGTAACAGAATTTCCAGATAATAATCAGACAAGCAAAAGCTCCAAATCATAATCAAGAAATCTGATCCCAAGCTCTGATACCAATTGTTGGAATATAATATGTGGAAACGATAGGATTTTGCAATTTACATCAACGCGAAACCACCAGAGAAATAAACGAGAAATAATAAGGACACCGTAAATTTACGTGATTCGGTTCGAGTATCGGTACCTACGTCCACGGAGAGAGCTAGCAGCAAATAATCCACTATAATCGGAGAATCAGAGTTTAAATTACTCACACGCTCAAGTGTTTCCCATATCTAGATTTAACCTCAAACCCAAAGTGTTTATAAATAAATAATTCACTTGGACATAAACTCACTGCACAAAATTACCGCGCGTTCAAGCTCAAAACAAAACGCCGAAAACAAGAACTCCTTTTCTTGATCGTGTGGGTGGCTTCACTTGACGTTGTGCTGTAGCGGCTCCACGTAGGGTTTCAGCAGCACTCACCAAAGGAAAGAAGACATGTGTAATCTATTTTATATGTGTGCCCAAAAGGTCAAAACTTTGACCTGGAGCCCACCTCCTTTTGGCTTCACGTGGGAGAGAGACGCCGCAGAGGATTCCTTTTTTATCTATCCGCCAAAAATAAAACCCCATCCTTGGAATATTGTGTGCCCAACTTTGGGCCTCACCATAATAACCTGCAGAGGCATTCAAAATAGAAATTCGGACTTGTTTTTCAAAATAGAGCACGAACAAACCCAAAGACGACTTTCACGAATAACATGTAGATGGATAACTTTTGCTCCTTTTATTTTATTTTATTTCCTCCTTTTTGCAGCTATAAGGAGTCCAAGAAAAGAAGGGCTTCATCATCCAACTTGAAATCTAATTGGGAAAACTTTATCAACAAATTTGATTTAATAAATTGTCATACAAATTCAAACTCGAGACATTAATTTAATAATATTAGATTTAGGTAGACAATGTCATCTAACATAAGTTTCTCTCTAAGGAGAGGATGAGTGAAAGCATTGGAATAGCCTGAACATTGCCTAGCGGGACGAGCCACGAAGGATTTTGAATGGCCATTTTGAACAGAATCATGATGAAATGTATTTTGAGTCACTGGTACAAAAAATATTCAAGATTTGTGTTCCACATGAAAAAAGGCTAGGATTTTTGGTGGGATTTTTCTACATAAAAAATGAAAAACTGATTCACTTCTATTAAAAGGGTTGAAATTTATAGGAGAAGATACCATCTTGTTCAAAGGAAAGAAGTTAGATTTGTGTGAAATGCACAAACTTTCAGGCATCTCGAGACACCTTGTGGACATTGATTTACTAATAAAAGATTCTTAAATAAATCTCAACGTGCAAAATTTCTATTAAGTATCTTTATCTCATCATTTATATTTGCTGCTTTAGAGAAAAAGAAAATGCAAGACCAATCAATTTTATTGTATTGAGATTTATTCCCAAAATATTTGAATATGCAAAGGTAGTGTTATTTCCACATCAACCACCCTAGATGCCACAAATAGATGCTTTTGATATTAGAAAGAAGTGAGGGATCACCATAAAATATGGGAAGGGGAAAAAGAAATTGGTCTAAAAATAACATTATTTGAAAATTCTGTCGTATTATTTGCAATCCTACTACTAGATTGCCATTTTTCTTGTAACGCTGACCTTTTAACTCTTTTAGACTTGGCAATTAGACCTAGGCTCCTTTAAAACTAAAAGAGATCAGGTTTGGGAAATTTGCACACAAAAGAACATCCAAGTGTTAAAACTTGGCACAGGGAAACACTTAAGTGCAATAAGTTAGGAAAGTTAAGTGCAAAAGTTAGGAAAGTGATATTTAAATTTATTTTTTTTTAAAGAAAAAGGACACTTGAGTGTCACATCCGGTGAATTTCGCTAGAAATCTTACATGTCAATTATTTATTTATTTATTAATTTTGCTCTCTTACGTGACTTACTGGAATGTTGACTTAGCAAAGAAACACAAAAATGATGTGTTTTGACATAAATTGAATTTTAATATAAAAATCAATTAAATTAATTTTAAAACCAAATTAAAAAAAGGAAGATGAAAGCAATCGGCGGTTGAGAGCTCAGTCATCGCCGTCCCTTCCTCCCCATCGTCGCCAGTATGGTGGGGAAAGGGTTGGTCGGGGTCGCCGCCTTGGCCAGGGGTCAGTGGCGAGGGCTCGCAAAGCGGGCGGTGACCCTTGGCTAGGTCTGGCAAGGGTTGGCGATCCTCACCGGATCTAGGGGGAGGGTCGTGACCAAGGGCTTGCAGGCCCTCTCTGTCAGTCGGTTGGGGTTGCCGGCCCGGCCAGGGCTTAGCGACCTTGGCCGACCCTCCCCCCACCTTTTTGGTGATGGTGGGGAGGCGGCGGTGGCAAGGGCTGAGCCCTTAGCCACCGGCTGCCTTCATCTTCCCATATACATGTTATGTTTTAAAATTTAGTTTTAAATTTAATTAAATTAATTTTTATATTAATTATTTACCCACGTTAGCACGCAAAACGACATCGTTTTGCACTTGCTCGCCATGTCAGCATGCAAAACAATGTTGTTTTGCATTTGGCCTCGTCGGAAAATCGCATCATGTCAATGTTTTGCTCGGATTTTCTTGTCGTTAGCACTTAACTAATCCGTTTTGCTTCAATTTTGGCACTTAAGTGTCACTTTCCTAACTTTTGGCACTTAAGTGTCGCCTTGTGCCAAGTTTCGGCACTTCAGGTGTTCTAGACTTGAAATTTGCATTGCCAAAAATTTAGAAAAAATTATCCAATTAATCATAAACCTATTATATAGATTTAGTCTTAAGCTTTTCAATTTTACTCATTTGGTTCTTAATTTTTGTGCAAAATTTCATTTTAATCATTTCGATCAATTTTTGTTGAAAATCGCAGCATCGTAGTTTAGTTATCGACAACCATCTTACATGTCTAGGGGTGAGCATGATTCAGGTTGAGCTAGTTCAACACCTAATCTAGGGACTAACCCGCACGGTATTGGTTCTCATTTTTTGGGATCGAAAATCAATCCTATTGAGCCTAGGACTGAGGACCAGACCAACACTATTGGTCTAGTCCGGTTTCGGGGTCAACTTGGGACTAACTAATAAATTTTTTTGTTTCATTTTTTTTTTATTTTGTAAAAAGACAAATTTACTATTTGAAATTATATATCCATCAACAATGCAACATTGATAAACCAAACTATAAACACCAATGCATATCCAACATAAATTTAAGATAATATAACAATAGAAATTTTATAATTGCTAAAAGTAACAAAGCTTAAAAACAGTCAAGACTGCTCATGGAGATAAAGTGTTTGCTGAAGCATGCTATAATTCTTCTTGGGAAATGGAATGAGATGGGAAGTCTAAGAGAAGAGAATTTTAGGCTATAGTATAAGTGAAACTTACCTATGGAATATAATTAAGCCATATGAAGTTCAAAATACTTATTATAAATCATGAATATACAACTTCACATTTTGTTAATTATGATTAAGTATGGTTAGGGTTGGACCGATCTCTTGCGAGGCGAAAGACAAGCTGTGAGGCAAGGGGTTAGGGGGGAGCAGAATTGGTAGGGGTGAGTGGCAAGTTGCATAGTGAGCAATGAGTTGCGAGTGAGTGGCGAGCAAGGAGCGGGATGAGCGGCAAGCGTTGCTCACAAAGGGGGTTTCTAACTTTCTAATTATGGCTTGTTCTTTCTGATTTATTTGGCAAATATTAAAAAAAGAAAAAGAAAGAAGAAGATAGAAAAAAATGCTGGAGGACGACGACTTGTTGATGACATTTACGTTAAGTTAGGGTTATAAATCTTAGAACAGGTAAAAGAATATTTTATATAACATATTAAATATATATATCTAATATATATTATATATAAATATATATTTTATTTATAATATAAAATATTTATAGGGTTGGTCCGGATTAGATTAACCTTAAACTTCCATGATTGAGGACCAATCCGCCAAAAGGGTCTTAGGACCAATGACTGATCTAGTCCGTTAGAAATCGGATTAGGACTAAAGGGTTGGGCTAATCTAGAGACCTTGAACTGATGCTCACCTTTATACATAACACATTGCATTAGAGATTTCTAGCGAAAGTTGACGAAAATGACTACATTAGGTATTTCATCCAAAATTTTATGATTATTTATTAAATTGACATTCATATAATAAATTTATGACTGATCGAATCGTTTCTCTCAAAAAATTATGGCTCAAGTGGGGCACTGTGGCGACAAAACCATAAAATTACCACGCACATTTTTGTTGTTTTTAATGACCGAGCATCAAAGTCAGGCCCGACCATAGGCTCGGCTCGACCTGTCCATTCGAGCTAGTTTAAGGGGAAAACATTTTCCCGATCGATACCCAAGCGAGGCAAGGTTTAAGCAAAACGAAGTTAGGGTGGGGGGCCTTTCAAATTAGCATAAGATCCTCTCTTTTTATTTTCATTGGACCAGAAAAGAAATCATGCGCATGCCTAGGACGACAGCAAAGGGCGATGCCGTCAGTCTGATGCACTGTCCTTCGCTTTGAAAAAGAAAATGGACAGGTGGCCTGAGTTTGTGCAGCGTTCTTCTGCATCCACAGAATTTGTGCCCCAATGCCGGCAGACACGTTCTTCTTCTTGACCAATGATTTCAGAGGCAATAAATGATCCATTTCTTGGATCCCTGTTTTTTTTATTTTTTTGGGTAAAGTTTCTTGGATCCCTGTTAGTGACTACAGTGGCGATAAATGGTCTCACTCCATGATCGACAGTTCCTATTTGATTTGGCATTCTTTAGATGGATCCAACAACCTACCAAGAGAAGTATTGTCGTGACCTGAATTTTTTCGAACAATTAAACCTCGCAAATCAAAGAGAAAGCAAACCCACTAAACTCGACAATTGTTTCTCTGTCGGCAATCCTCTCTCTTCCAAAAATAAACCATCTCAAAGAAATTTCCCCCGCAGGCTCTCAAATTGAATGCTTTGCTCTGCTTTTCTTTTCTAAGCCTTGAATTCTCTGTCTTTTTTCACCCGTAGGCTCTCAACTGCAATGCTTTCTCTGCTTTTCTTTTTTAGGCCTTGAATTCCTGTTTTTTTTTATCTCCCTATCTAATATGATAGTTTTTTTTGCCTTGTTTAGTTTCTTCTTTTACTCGTTATTGTTACTTTTCTTCGTCGTTGTAGTGAATAAATTTACTTGTAGCTGAAACTTTTGTAATAACGTCATCACCAATTCAGCCAATAGGATGCCCAATACATGGTTTTATGATTTCTTTGAGATTTAATAGAAACTCTTGTCTCTTAATTTAGGTGTAGATCTAAATTTGAGAGATTTTCTCTCTCAATCTAAATATAAATATTGGAGTTTTTTGAAAGTGTTTGATTTGTGGTGGTTCAATATGTTGGTGTTGTCTTCGTATGGCAATGGTATTGAAGATGCCGAATCTAAACATGCACTGCAAGCCATAGTTCCTAGAGGGGAAAATTGTAGCGTGTGCCCATCATTGATGTTTCCAGTGATTGATTGTCGATTATTTTCAATATTGTGATGACTTTGGTCTTTTGAGATGAAAGTGTGCTTATAACTATAGACACTCTTTTGGTTTCTAGGTTTTATTTTGTTTTGTAGATCTTTTGCGATTTGCTTTGCTTGAAAGTTTTCTATGTTTCTCTTGATTTTGACAAATGAATGAAATTTTCTTTCGAAAAAAAAAAATTGAAAGAATAAATGATTTACACACTTTTTTTTTACTACACATAATAAAAACTGTATGTACAAAAGAAGCACCAAAAAGATTTTCGGAAGCGCTAATCTAAACACCCCTGAATTCTGAACTTGGCCAATTTGGAAAGTATCTTGCAGTAATCCTAAACTCAATAAATCTAAGCTCTACATCTAAAGTAGGAGATCAACTCAATACCTGACCCGAGAGCATAATAATATAATAACAATCAACCAGTAATATTATATATCATTTCGAGGAATCATTATAATTAAAACAAAATACCAACCACTCATCTGTCAAATTTATAATATATGCTAAACTTATTCTATTATTATTTACATGCTCATAATAAATAATTTGATCGCACGAGGAAAGTACATGTATTCTATAGGATTTAAGAGTTTGTAACCATCCCAATCTAACATAGTAATCATTTCGTCTTTTGTGAGCACGTATCATAACATAGATTCAGAAACATGTCAAAGTTCCACATGTTCCACCGAACATATTCATAAAAGCCATTACAAGTACTAACCAATCATCTCAAATTTCCCTAGCACTTGCCCACCATAGTAATAATGAGGTCAACCTACTCTATACAGCGAATATTCACCTAAATTTTCAAAACATATTACTTAACTTCCTTATTGACATAAAGCATGTGATATCCAGTTTAACACTCAAATGCATAAAGATGAATGTACAAATCTCATGATGGGCATGTACTATATAGTAGCTCACCAATATACATAAGTAAGTATCTATTTCTTACTTATCATCAGTCAAGTTTCATCTCGACTAACGAGGCATTGTTATTAATGAAAAGATAACATCTCAACCAATGATACATTGCCATTATCAACTCTTGAGGGACAAAATCATAAACACATTTTTTGCCACCCCACTCAACCTATCATTCATAGGTGTCTTCTATATTAGTGAGGATAAATAAACCACCATATAAACCCATCATGAGAACTATTCCATCGTATGACTTCACAAGCTACACAAGCCATATATCATCTCATGTATGAATCATAGGACTTTAGTTCCTTTAACCTTGTAGAAAACCGTCTTAGATGGTATAATATTTGTCTTTTTCTCAAATTTTTATATGCGAACTTATACAAGGGAGTTTACTTTTTGACGAATAGGTCATGATAAATGTCTTTATAATATGGTATCATTGACATGTAAATCATAACATAATGCTTGTCACGTGAAATTATGTCATGGCAGTGCAAATAATATCACACGAACTCTTAGCATTTTCAATATTAACAATGAAAACCAAATATCCATTTACCACCATTGCAAACCCACAAACTATTAATCATAAAACAATCATAATTCAATCCAAGTATTCACAACAATCTCATCTCATATAAGTTTTTAATTATTTCCAATTTGCCATTAAAAAACCTAAATGAATCCAGCCACAATGGATATTTAGGGTATGTAATACTGGATTTTATTCTTTTGTTCTCGGGAACAAAAAAAAGAATAAAAGTCCGTTTAGTTGGGAATAGATTTGGAATAGAATTAATGAGTAAAAAAAGTTGCTTCTCTATTTCAGGAAACAATTCCAAAATCAAGGCAACCCAAATTTCTTTTTTTCTCTTTTCTCTTTTCCCTTCTTCTTTTCTTCTTTTTCTCTTCCTCTTCTTCCACTGTCGTCGCCATTGTCCACTACTGTCTGCTATCGATGATTGGTTGGGCGAGGTTTGACGAGCTCGCCCAGCCACTGGAGAGGCTTGGCCTCACTAGATTTGGGCAAGGCTAAGCCTCGCTCGGTTGGCCGAACCTCTCCTGGCCGCTGGCGAGCCTTGGCTGGGCGAGGTTGACCTTGTCCAGATCTAGTGTGGCAGAGCTTGCCTAGCTATTGACGGGGCTTGCCCTTGCTGGGCCACCATGAGTTTAGAGTTGCCCTGCCAAGGCAAGTGATCGAGCCTTGGCTAGCCAAGGTTCGGCCAAGCCTCACCTAGTTGCCGACGAGTCTTGGTAGTCGAGGTGCAACCTCGCCGAGGGCCGGTGACGCTCCAACGAGGTGACCAGCCCGGTCATCTTAAGGCGGCGACCGGCCAAAGCTTGAAGAAGAAGAGAAAGAAAAGAAAAAAGAAAAAGAAAAAAGTAATAAAATTATTAAAATTTTATTTCGGGAATAAAATCTTTTGAACAGTTACCAAATGTCTTCAAATGCTTAGAAATTTGTTCGAGAAGTAGAATAAAAAAGAATTATTTTTGATTAGAAATTATTCTGGAAAATAGAATGAATGGTTACCAAACATACCCTTAGCTTTCTCATTTCACCTCATACATGGCATGAATCACATGCAAATGTAACACCAATAATATAACCATTTACATGTCTCAAAGAACATCGTTATAGAACTTCCTTAACAACAGTGCACCAATTTATAATACAATAATTTCTTAATGATTTCCATCTAATAAAATGAGCTTTTAAAAATCTTATGCCCCGTAATATCTCCACGCTACATGCTACATAATTCATTAATGCAAATCGCATAGCATTAATTCTAACGTGGTTCAAATCTTAAATTTTCTCTTAATCTAGCTTTAATAATCAACTTAATTAGCTAAGGCCATTTTTTTGCTATTTGCATATGAACATCTTACTGACATCATGTGCATGTCATATATTTTGCACAATTACCAAAACAACCCACATTTCACATTACTTTTGCAATCTAATCCAAATTTGGACTAGTTTAATAAATTGACTAGATTAGGTGATTAATTGTAAAACTAACTACGAACCTACCTGTCATAACCATCATTAACATATAAACAGTCCCCAGAATTTTCAGTTTTAGAATATGAAGCCCCTAAGATTTGAAAGTTACAAAATTGCCCCTATTCTACAATACTTAGATATTTTACTCAATTTTATTTCCTTTAATTGATTTAACTTAATCACTAACTAAAAAGTCGTGTACTTAATTTCATCGTTCAGAAAAGAATTTAGAGAAATATAACTGTCCTTAATATACAATGAGAATAGTAACTTGTTTTGTACTAAAAAAACAAATAATTAGAAATTGTTGGGGGATTCACTCCTTCAAGAAAATATGACTCACAACATGTTGTTACTCTTATAGTAGCTCAAAGACCATTATATTAGCAAAGCGCAAGAATTTATATGTTGTGAATTTATGTTTTTGCCTTTTTATTACACAAAATTACTATTTTATCTCTTCACATGCATAGTTTCCATCTTTCTATTATTTTTTCTCATCAAATTCATTCAAAATCCTTTTGAAATTACTCAACCATGTTTTTATTCATAAAATATAGCCATGATCTATAGGATGACTTATAGCATCTTCTAATCGCATTATGAACCTGGGGGGCTTGTGGGCTCATTTGGTTCGGCTCTGGGGAAATATTTTTGGGAAAATGAAAATACTTTTGGGCTAAAGGGGTTTTCTGAAATGCAAATAGTGTTTGGTAATATTGTAATTTTAAAGTGTAGTGGAAAACAACTTTGGCTTAAATGCCATTTGGTAAAAACTACATTTTGTAAATGACTTTTGCTAATTTGTTTTTTTGTTCAAAAAAATTTCAAACGATTTTCAACTTTGGGGCTCTACCACCAAATAGCCTTGCTTGAGGTTCTCGCAACCTCTAGCGGCATCGCCTAGGTTGTGCGACTTAGGCCAATGGTCACATGACCCTAGGCGGCAATCGCGACCCCTAGGCCGTAGTTGCCTAGGTCACGCGACTCAAGCCAATAGTTGCCTGGGTCATGCGACCCTAGGCGGTGGTCGTCGAGATCGTGTGACTCCTCGAGTGGCAGTCGTTGGCCTCCGTTTGGCTCTTTAGTGCAAACCGTAGAGAAGATGAATTGTGAATGAATAGTCAATGAGGATAAGACTTGCATTCCGAGAATACCACTTCCCAAAGGACCTTTGGATCTACCTTGGGCTAAAGGCCCTTAGAGCCCTTTGGAAATGCAATTGTATTTCTCCAAAGTTGAGCAAAAAATGAACCAAACATTATTTGCATTTGTCCAAGGGACTTTAGAGTCTCAAAATCTATATAAATGCTTAACCAAACGGGCCTAAGCGGATCGACCCACTTTAGTCCCTAAAGATTCATTTACCTTAGATGACAGATTTGATTGAACATAGAGCTTGATCCACCTGAAAATCAAGTGATGCAACATTGAATTAACACTAGTTAAGCAAATGACACACCTAATCTAATGATACTTTGAGGGAGGAAATCTTACCTGAAAGAACGTTGATTTAATGGAGCATGCTAAGTTGAACTTCTTGATCTTAGCTTGTAAATTTTTAAAATTCAAGGGATTTGGAGTACCTTTCAGTGACAGACCTTTTAGTTTTGATAAAGAAGAACAAGAACGAGGAACGAGTTAAGTGACAAAAATGGTGGTTGGAAAGAAAATGAGACATAAGTCTGACATTTCGTCCATTCAATGCATTAACCAACCAAGATTAAAGTGATGTCGTGTATGATGTCTTCTCTTGATTGAAAGATGCGTTTGAGAATTTAGGAGATGAGGTAAGTTAAATGAGTGATAAGTGGCTATCTTTAGCTGGCAGACCTTGTGGTTGTAGAGGGAGAGAGCTTGATTGGCCAAGTAGGTGCATGAATGAGGAGCCTTGGTAAGTTGATATGCAAGCTTATCAGGAACAGTAATGCCTGAAAGTTGATATTGTTACGAAAAACAAGCGATCAAACAATAAATACACAGAATCGGAAAATAAATCGGATACTAGATTTATGTAGCTCAATCGTAGTGACTTACGTCCATGGGTAGAGCAACCATGAATTTTACTATAAATCAAGTGATACAAGGAGATTACACATTTGAGTCACTTAAACACTCGGTATTTCCCAAGCTCCAATTACACTAAAAACGCACGCATTGTTTAACCCCGAAATTCCTTACGAAATATTCTCTTAATATCGCGAAGGAATTATAAACAAATTCTTGCAACAAGAATTTAATCTGGCTTCAACACTAAAATTATTGATGTAATTTTACGAAGAAATAATCCACGCCAAGCACTCGGTCACCATGGCGCTTCAAGACTTTTTGCTCTTTCTCCGGACCCATATATTTGATAAGAATCTTGACCGAATCCTAGTAGAATTCAATATCTCTAGTTTCCTGTTTTGCTTTTCATGTACTGACTGGAAGGAGGAATTAAGTTCCTTTTCCTAATTGCTGACCATGTGAAAATTCAAACTCCAATATTTGGCAACATCCAAATCTAATGTAAGCTTTCCAAATTAAGAAATCTACATCCAAGATCAAGAAATATTTTATTCGTGCCGGGTTTTTGTTTAACGGGCTCAAACTTGAGACATATTTTAACAGACACCATATATGTTGTAATTTGATAGTAAGAAACAACGTAAAAAGCTAAGGGATGTGGCATACTAAATTAGTGACAATGGTTGGTCGTGTAGGTTTAAGAGCAACATTATTGTTTTTCAGAAGATACTTTAGATTTTCATAAATAATCAAAGAACTCAGTGTCCATTCTAAATGCCAATAGGTAAAGAAACGTTTCGAAACCACTCAAATTAATAGCAAGGCTAGTAGAATGCCCGAGTAATCTTAACACGATAATTTCACTTCGATAATTACCACATATGCTTTACAAGGTATATCGATCTTGTCCAATAAATACTATGTTGACCCATTTTGCAGCGTTAGTTTTAGATAACGACTTATGTGCTAACTTACTATTCATTTATGCATATGGAAGTTAGAAGAATTATTTTAATAACTGATTTTTCTCAATTACGATGTGTTCAAATACTGCGAAAACCAATAGATTTTATGTTCTTATAAAGTTTGTATGTTCACGAACCTTCAAAGCATTTGCATCAATTCTGTCTCTGCGTTGACCCTTCAAAAGATTTAATAGGCGCGTACAAATTCACATACTTAAACATCATGGTATTGAAAATTAATTTTCTATAAATTGTCCTAACTTAACAAATTCAATGGTAAAGTCGTAATTTGTCAAAGTTGTCAAATAATTCAGTTAACTCATATATTATCTTAATATCCTAAATAACAGAGAAAATGGAGAAATTTCAAGATGTCACAAGTGTGGTCATGAATGATGAATCATATGGATCCATTTTCATGATGTTCAATATTTCTTGGATGTACTTGTGAATCAATACACCGTGTAAGGAATCTGTTAGATTTTTTATTATTATATATATTAGATCACATATTCATTTAATAGTTTAAGTTTTTGAAATAGTTAGTGGTGGTTCCAAAAAATCTTCTATGGTATCAAATCAAGTTTTGTCCCTTTTGCATGTGAATCCACTCCTCTTACTCAAATTCCATGTGCAACTCCTAATTCAATTTAAGTTATTTGTAAAATATCATAATCACTCGACAATGAGATTTATATTTTTTTATTTATTATATATAGTCTCCCTCCACTTATTAATTTAAATTTTGTAAGTAGCTGGTAGTGATCCGATCAAATCTCACATCGCATAAGAATATGATATTTTAAGTTCAAATTTTTCCAAACTCCTTACTTGCCTCCACATTATGCGTATTTTCAAGTTTAAAGGGGTGCTAAATATTTATATATTCAATTATGTTTTCATTTAATAGTTTAAATTTTCAGAATATTGGACATAATAATTTCATTAAATCTCACGCAATAAAATGGAAAGGGAGCTTGTGAATCACATGGCCAATCGACTAGAATGGAATCTTGGGAAAACAAAATTTGAGTGGTGGAGCATTGTGACAAGTGATATCATGGACAAATTGATCAGAAAAAATTAAAAGCAAAAGGACAAAGGGTAGATGTGAGAGAGAGAGAGAGAGAGAGAGAGAGAGAGAGGAATCACATCCGACAACGTACAGCTGTCCATAGGTCCCTATCTCTTCCTCCTCCACAATCCATGCTAAGTCTTTGTCTGTTAGATCATGCATCACTTCTGATCATCCTTCTCATTTTGGAGCCTCTCAAATTATCAGAATGAGTCCACAAGGTAAAAGAAGCTTCAAAACGACCATAACATAACGTCTATGACCCTAGATGTTTCTAACCATTATCAATCATCTCTTCTTCTTCTTATCCACTCAAGAACATATGATGTTGTCAGCCAATCGCTTGATTGGCGCAAAAAAACTTTATGGCGAATTCAAATAGCACCATGACCATAATTCTGAGGAGCACACTGATGCCTTCTTACAATGGCCACGATAGCTTCTTCCTTTGTTGACGTTTTTCAACTGAATCAACTCTTTCTCATTTCATGTTATGTTGTTCTTTTCATACTTTCACATTAATTCTTTCCTCATCAAACTATATACTTGGCTTTAAGGTTAATAACTTGAACTTATAATACATAAATGTAAGGACAAGGCATTCGATTAGCTACTGATTTTTTTTTTTTTGGTAAAAGGTAATAAATATATTGAGGAAAGACCAATTATATAAAAGATCACGGCACCAAAAACTTATACTCAAAATGAGAAGATATTATGGATAGAAGGATGCCGAGATATAAACTAGAACACACGGCAAACCAAACCAAGGAAGCCGAAAAAACAAAAGACACGCACAGCATGAACAACTAGCTACCAGAAAACAAGAAAACTCAACCAGGGAGGAGAGAAGACCACTGCTTCCAAATCAAACAGCAGCACCCTAAAGGAAACCATCTCCACCCATCAGCTGAACTTGGGGAGGCGATTAAGGGTCTCTAGAGAAAATAATCGGGTCAAAGCCCCAGTTTCGCTGCAATCTTCTGTTCCTGAAATTATTATCAACGTTTCTGAATGTGATAGCCTTCTCTCTGATCACTTTAAAAAGATGGTTCTTCATAGCCGGGACAGTAAGAGGCTGATCACTAAAAAGGATGTTGTTCCTGTTTGGTTGTTCTAATTTTCAATAAGAAAGATAGCAATCACCTCGGCAACAATCAAATACGCCCAAAAAAGACTACATAAATCATGAATTATTCAAACCAAAATCTCTCTGCTCTTGCTCATCCATGGTATCAGAGAGCGTCGTCCCTCTAGTCTCAGGCAAGAAAAGAACCATGAACCCACATAAAATTATCACGATTCCGAACACTGTGTAGGTCAAATGTGGTACTTCTCTGCCGGCCGAGATCAACGTTGGATCAAATAGAACACCAAGTGTGATGGCTTGTCTCATCATTGATGTCGCCGAATTTCTCACGCTTGTTGGAAACAATTCGATGGTGAAGATCACGAGCACATTGTAAGCTATGCACGTGCAGAAGAAAGAGGCAAGCTCCAGCCCTATTTCCACACTCCCACTCCCCACAAAAGCACATGCCACACTCAGCACTCCACTCACCATTGTGAAGCCAAGCAATGTGCTCTTCCTATTCCATCGATTTAA
The DNA here is from genome assembly GCA_014182375.1 of Eucalyptus virginea. NCBI lineage: Eukaryota > Viridiplantae > Streptophyta > Magnoliopsida > Myrtales > Myrtaceae > Eucalyptus > Eucalyptus virginea. The sequence continues at coordinate 10,720,244 of CM024515.1, read as the reverse complement.
CAAGAAATAGGACACAAAGTAGGATGGTATGATTAGCAAGGCATTGAAGGTGACGCTTAGGTAGACGTCGAACCCTAGGTTTCCGACCCCCAACAGCATTCCGTAGTACATCATCCCGATGCCAAATCCGAGCGCCATGACCTTTGCCAACCGGGTCAGCGCCCACCGCCTCCGGAATAGGTCCTTGATCGAGGAGTAGAGGTCGAATTTTGTGGTTTCTTGCTTGTGGGGCAAGCTTGAAAGGTACGACTTCAGCCTGCCATGCTTTGTCGGCGGTGCGATTTTCCTCAGTATGGCCATGGCCTCATCATCGCGGCCCTGCATGAAGAGCCATTTTGGAGACTCGCGGATGAAGAAGAATATGAGGAGGCCGTATAAGATGGCGGGTGCAGAGGTCGAGACGTAGAGGTATCTCCACGAAGCATCCCTGAGGAGGTAGGCTATGGCGGGCAAAGATAATAACCCTAATGTTCCGAAGAACAAGCCAATCATCCCAATGAGTCCTCTCGACTTTTTCCCGACTATCTCAGTCGATAGGACCAGCGCACTCGTGCCGATGGACGCTCGTCCGAACCCACTGACAAGCCGCAACGCCGAGTAGACCCAGACGTTGGGGGAGAATGAGGTGGCCAAGGCGGCCAACGACATTATCGAACAGGAGAGGACGAGCAGGTTCTTTCGGCCGAGGGAGGAGTCGGCGAGGGTGGCGAATGCGAAGCCGCCAATCAGGCAGCCCAAGTAGAAGCACGAGGTAGGGAGGCCCGTGACGAAGGAGCTTGCGCACTCGAGGCCCCACTCCGTTATGATGGAATTGTAGGCGGTCCCGTTCGAGGCCGAGTCGCATGCGGTTTCGGCATCGCTGTAGTCGCTAATGCACGCCTGTTGTCCATCGAAGAACCAGGCCAACGAGACGATCAGGGCTTGGGCAAACTGCCGCCAGCCGAACCCCTCGACGCACCACTCGATCGTCTCGTCCAGGGTTTGGAGGCTGACCTCGTCGCTGTTTAGAACTCCTGACTCCGGCGACTCAGTTTGTGAGAGGAGGGGCGTTGAAGTCGCCATTGCTTAATCTCGGTGCTGGCTCTATGTTAAAAATGTGGGCATGTATTCTTGTGGGGTGGAAGGTCTTGTATATATAGGAAGGATAGTAATTGATTTACCTAGGAAAAGCAGTCGGCCACAATCTGCCATGGATGGTCGCCACATGAATTTAAAGCCAAATTGGGTCCCTAAAGATTCACAACAACCTTGGGTATTGACTAGATGACTCTATGCCCCACTTACCCCCATTTTCATCTCTCTTTGACAATTGACATGCCAACCAATATTCCATTAAATTGCTCCTTAAAATTTGGGTTGGACTTTACTCCTTTGACATGGCAAATCTAAAAGCGGATTCTGCCGAAGGTTTCCTTTTATCTTTTATACGTGTTCCGCTTTTGGCCACATGATTTGCCTTTCATAGTTTTGTCTTTATGAGGGGATCTCATGAAGGTAACTCGAGTTGTGACACCTCAAGATTAATTCACCATTGTTATTTTTCTTTTCGTTATTATTACTGAAAACCTCAACTTAACACACTTATGATAAATTTACCTATACTAATGTTTTGACCATAAAAACCCTCAAATTAGTACACTTACAACAAATTTGCCTTAACTAATTTTTTTACTACCAAAAGTCTTAAACCGGTATATTTGTGATAAATTTACTATTTATTAATTTATGTTAAATTAGATTAATACACATTTGTGACAAATAGAGGGTAAAACCTTAAATTGTTACACTCGTCAACTATTAAGTGTCATCCAAAAAAATTTAATGAAAACTAAAGGAGAGTAAATTTGTCACAGATTTTTGACTAAAAAATTTGTCACAAATTTACCAGTTTGAAATTTTTTATGGTAAAAAAATTAGTTTAAGATAAATTTATCATATATATTAGTTTGGGATATTTCAAGTAATAACCCTTTTCTTTTCGATCTGTGATGTCCTTGCAATGCTAATTTCAAATCTTTTGTAAATTTCACTTAGAATTTCTCCTATTTCCTTAGTTATCTCTAATATTTAATATGAAAAGCAAGTTTTTTTTTTTCTTTTTTTTTTAACTTGTCCTCTTTGACAAATTTACGAAAAGATATTTAAGTAAAAGTAAGACTAGTGATGGGAGAAGTAGCCATTTTTTCTTGTTTATCATTTACTTAGTTATCATTTACTTTGAATTCAGGGCAAACAAAGGCATTTCTTACTTAAAAACAAACGTGGAATTGCGATTTGTTACATGAAAATTCATGAGTAGGGCGGGCGCTAAAGAGGGTTAATAACCGTAAGGAAATACAAATTTTGCATGAGGTAGGTACAGTAACTCTTTTTTCTAAAGTTGGAGATTTAACATGTACGATCCAAAAAGTCTAGTATATACGAACATTTTCTTTCACTTTGCTAGGGAAAACAATGTGACAATGTTCTTCAGAGATGTTGGGGTTTTGATACTTCTATTTTTGAGCCTACGCAGGTGGGTTCTAGCCATTGCTACTCCTTCGAGGTTTTCCCCTTTTGGCAGTGGGTTGGTTCCTTGCTGCCGTTCTAGTTAGGGTTTTTTGCCTTTTGTTCTGGCTGTTATGCTTTTGTTGGTTAGTCCGCTTGCTTTGCGGTCCTCCTTGTTTTCTTCAGCTCCCTTCCACTCGTCCTGACTTGTCGTCTTTATGAGTGTAAGTTTTTGGTGCCGAACCCTTTTGTATATTTGGTTCTTAGCTTAATTTATTCTTACCTTACCTAAAAAAAAAAAAAAAAATGTGACAATGTTAATGCGGAGGAGATGCAATGGAGCCTAAGCCCTTACCTTGAAAATGGCATAAGTCAGTCAATATCCGCCGTTGATATACTTCATACGATTTCCTATCTAATTTCACGTTAAGTCTGTCTTTTGGAGTTATTCCGATTGCACCTGTCAATTTCCTATCTTCAAGCTATCTCATTCTTGTAATCAAGTGTTTCTATTACCATAGAGACGGGTCAATATCTGATAGTGAGGGGTCCCAGCGCGCGTGGTATTAGGAGGTAGATCCTCAATCGATAGGGGGAAGGGTGGCCAGACCTGAAACTTACCTTTTTCGAGAGATTACATCAATCTTAGCCCCCACCTAATACATCGGTGCATCGATACAAGCTATCACGCTTAGAGAACAAATGATGAAGTCAGCTGGCTTCTCTATCACGCCGAAAAAATTATGCTTCGGTCCGTCTGTTGAATTGGCATAAGCAAATGTCAAGCTCTTCTTAACTGTACATCGTTGAATAAACACGTACCTCTCTACTAGGGATAAGACATTTTTATGAAAGATTTCCGAAATACATCCATATCTTACTTTTTTTTTCCGGCCAAAACACCACATTCGGCCATTGGTGATGCAAATTTGGCAGCCATGACAATTTGGGTTTCACATTAATTCTACCGAGTGTACAAGTCCATCATTTGGAATTACTTCCAAACTTCTGTGTGTTCTCCTAACCATGTTTACTGATTTAGTTATGTCATCCTCCTCTTCTTTGGAAATACAAAGAAAATTGGCAGATTTTTCAGTCCCCAATACTAATTTCTGAAGCTTGGATTGGATGTGGGTCATTGTGACCTCTAGCTTCTTTTGGTTTCTTTCCTGTTTTGTTGTTCGCGATGCTGCTGTTGCCTGCTTGTCTCGCTGCCTTTTTAGAGGCTTTTTGCATGCGGTGTCCTTCCACTCTTTTTGACTTGTTGTCATTGGAGTGTAAGTTTTGTGGCGCCGAATCTTGTGTTTTCTTTGGTTAGCTTTATATATTATTACCCTTACCAAAAAAAATAAAAAAAATACTAATTTCTGAAGTAATGTGATTTTTTTATAGTCTATTACCCAATTAATTACTATTGCTACATATTTTCGGCTTCCCTCTTTCCATCAACAATTTCCCCTTCATCAATGACCGGCATCTTATGGCAAGTCCATTCATTCATTCATATTTTAGACTCTATTTATTTTGTGAAAAATAAATAATTTAAAAAATATTTTCCTAAAAAATGATTACTTGTATTACTTGAAATAATTAATCAATGTAAGATATAGAAATGATTATTTTTAGTAAAATGATGAAAATATATAGTTTATTTATTCACTTTTGTAAGAGATAAAAATGATTATTTTTAGTAAAATATTTTTACATTATTCATTATTCGCTAAAGTAATGCAACTTTATTAAAGGAATGCAACTTTAATGATGAGTTTCAGCAGTACCCCTTTCTTCTGTCACGCACTTGCACATGTTGCAGACCAGTGTGTCTAGAGATCTGACATGAAGGCACGTCTTTTCTCCATTAAGAATACTATATCATTGTAAAACGACATAGTCTCGATTTTTGTTTAGACAAATGATTGGATTCCGGCGAAAACGTGTCTTCTTCTAGTGATATAATACAAGTGAAATGTATCACGTTTATGTCATATTCGAAACATTTTGTATTTCATATTATCCCCAGTAACATAGGTGATGCTAAAATATTTAGATATAAAATCCTATCATCATCTAATAGTTTAAAGTTTTAAAGCAATTGAAAAGGTCTTGCAAAATATAATGTGATATTGGAGTCAGGTTCTACCTCTTTTCATGTTTGTATCCACCTTTATCAATTAAATCCTGCGCACTGCTCCTATTTCGACTTGTATATGAGAGTTTATATGCTTTATATGTGTGTGTGATCTTCCTCTATCTATTAGCTTAAAATTTTCGATTAGGCTTTCTAACAGGTGGTGTGTACACTAAGTACTCTATGCTTTTTAACCCCGTCTAGTAAGTGATCTACATTTGTTTCTCCTATTGATATTACAAATTGAATACTCCTCATGTCTTCTTTCCATGCCCCCTAAATGATCCATGGACTTACCAATCACCTCTCGCTCTGGTTTTGTGGCCCATTTAACTTGACACTTGATAAACACAATGGCTGCGTTTGATAGTTGAGATAAAATTCATGATAGGATATGATAATCATATCATATCCTATGTTTGGTGCTCGCTCAGGACAGAATAAAGTTGGATATAAAGGGGATATAGGTAGGATAAATCTCACGGGGGAGATGGGATAAAGATAGATATGATTTCTAATGTCCATGATGGGAAGTTATTTTTTCGAATAAAAAAATTATTAAATTAACAAAATTGAAATTATATTTCAATATAAATAATATTTGAATTCTAATTTAAGAAATTAAAAATGAAATAATAGAAATTTATTTTAAATTAATCTTATTTTAATTTATATATTCAACTTTAATTCTATAATATAATAAATATTCAATCTATAAATTAAATATTATATTTATTATATATTTTAGGTATTTTTGTATTTTAGGTATGTTAGTACAGTTTACTATTTGATAAAATTTTATTAAAGAATGATGAAAGGGGAAAAAATAATAAAGAAAATAATATAAAAAATGAAAAATAAAATAAAAATAAATTAAGGAATAATGTTACGAGAGATTTTCACCATTTCCGTTTATGAAGATATGTCATTTATATAAAGAAAATGTATATGATATAATGTGAATATATCTAACTTTAATACTACGATTCACCAAAAGATGAACTGGATATAAAAAAATCCCAGGATTTCATATCCTATCATATCCAGTCCTATCCTGATTAAAAATCGGACGACCAAACGTAGCCAATGAGATTAACCCTACTTAGGCCCTTTGTTAGGATGTCTCATTTACAAAAACCCATAATCATAACCCTAATTTCCCCCCATCCCTATGCTCTCAGCTTTTCATTTTGTTCCCAGAATCACCTTCCATGTCCATTTAAACTCCTTTAAATCAAGACAGTATTTAAAGAAATAGTTGATAAAGACAAATTTCTTTTTGCCACATGAGAAAAATTTACGTTTCTTCGTGTGTCGAGCAATGTTTGAGTGAGACTGATGGCCAAATTCAAAGTGAAATAGGTGAAGGAAAAATTTGCATCCTTTGAAGTTTTTAAGCTAATTCTAGGTAACAAACATTAGTGTCGCGACCTCTTTTTTTTCGGCGCCTGATCAGGGTGGGCGCCTTGCAAAGGCTAATGGCTCGGTTGAATTTAGTTATGTCCGGATTCTCCCAAGTCCACCAATTCGCAACTTAATGGTTCAAGTTTTTTAACCTATAAGTTAATTTTAAAAACGAAGTCGCCATTAATCGATTTGGGGTGGGTTGATTAGAAACCCAAGCGAAATATCGGGAGAAATACTCGCTCCTGCGTAACCAGAGAAATTAGGATCGGGGACTTGATTACACTAGTTAATCACTAATGCTCTTTTGGTACCTAATCTTGTTTAAACCCTAAGACTTTTTGGATGCTTGGGGGATTTTTCATGCATTTTGGGGATGAAAAAAACATTCTTTGGGTCTTTTTCTCATTTTTGGACATAAAAGGGATTTTTGGATTTTTGGGTATTTTTTTGGAAAATACAAGTCTTTTTGGCTTTTTTTTTTTTTTTGGGAAAAATATGAAATATTTTTGATTTTTTGGGAAAATAAAACATTTTTTACCATTTTTTAATATTTTTCGAAAATAAATCATTTTTGATTTTTTGAAAATAATTTATTTATTTATTTTTATTTATTAAAACATTATTTTAAATAATAAAAACCTACCCGGGTCGGATCCATGGGTTGTGTCCGACCCAAGCCAACCCAAAACGTAGATGGGCTCGACTTTTTTTTTTTTTTTAAATGACACCGTGGCCCAACAACAGCCCACTGTTTTGGGAGCGATTCGGCCCGACCTGACGACCCGGCGAAACCCTACCCAGATCTGACCCGAATTCCGGCGATGACCCAGTTCGCGCGAGGAACCCTACCCGACCTGGATCCGACCCCACAACCCGGCTTCCAGCCACCCTAAATTGTGCAAAAACCCTACCCGGGTCCGACCCGACGACCCAAGGGTGCAACCCAAAAAAATCAGGAACCCTAAGGTTCCCGATTCGCAGCACTGAGGAGGGGAGGGCTGAGGCGTCGCGGCGGTGATAGCATCAATGAGGATTGGACGACGGGGGGGTTGCGATGGCGACGGCGACGACGACGATGGCGGTACATTACCTGTCCGTGAACGGCAGCTTGAATGACGAACGGTAGCGACGGCGACGGCGACGGCGACGGCGACGATGGCGAAGGGTGCTCGAACTCTCCTCCCTCCCTTCGATCTAGGCTCGCGAGCGTCGAGCCTCCCTTGAAGTCTCTCGGGGGAAGCTTGAATGCTCGTGGCTTCGATCCCTCTCCTCTCTTTGCCCTCGAGTTCTCACAGATCTGGGTTCGCTCGCCGCCGGCCTCCCCCGAAGTCTCTTGGAGGGAGGTCGTTAAGCTCGCGATCCGATCGCTTCGCCCTTGCTCGATCTTTGAGTTCCCCGAAGTCTCTCAGGGAATCTCTCGGAGCTCGCTTGGCTCTCTCTCTCTTTGTGTGTTCTTGGTTGCTGGGATCGACAGCCTATTTATAGGCGAGGGGGTGACCGGTTGACGGAGCTTCGACCGTCGATCCCCACGCTGAACGGCTTTTGCCGATCGAACCGGCGTCCCATCTGCCACCTGTCCGCCAGCTGCCCCCTCCCCCCACGCGCGTCGCCATCCGTCCGTTCATCCGGCGTCGCACCCTCTACGCGTGTGTTGCAGAGTGGACGAAGGAGGAGGAAGACCGAAGAGGGCCGGGCTGGAGGAGGAGGAAAATGGGCCATAGGGGCCCACGCGGAGGGGGAAGAGAGGGAGAGAAAAATGGGTTGTTTTTTGTTTTATTATTATCCAAAAACTTAATAGAATAAAACCTAAAATAAAATTAAGGCGTCAACAGCTGCCCCTCTTTGAAGGTGAGCTCGCAGAGGTTGCATTCAAAGACAAACTGATGCCTAAATTTTATCCAGCATGCGCAACAAATTATATTTTGTTTGGGACTTATTATTCTATGCGGAAAAAGAGCAATATAACTTTACATATACTAAGACAGATAAGAAGATACCTGTAGTTACTTACCGAGAGTGAGTGAGATAGGGTGTGAACCTCGAGTTTGGCAAGTATCAAGGCGTCATCTTACTTGGTAATATGAGGAGATTGCTTTTCCAGGACTCGAACCATTCTTCGGTCGCCTGTTAAAACAATCAATAATTTGTCTAGGACCCGAACTTTTCTTCGGTTGCCTTGACGGGAAAATTGCCTTTCTAGGACCCAAACCATTCTTCGGTCGCCTGTTAGAGCAATAAGTGATTTGCCTCGGACTCGAACCTTTCTTCGGTTGTCGTGACGGTAAAATGCTTTTCCAGGGCCCGAACCATTCTTCGGTCGCCTGTCAGAGCAGTAAGTAGTTTGTCTCGGACCCGAACCTTTCTTCGGTCGCCGTGACAGGAGATGTACCGACCTTTCTCAGGGCATCTATTTGTGGGCACCTGATCTGTATCGAGGACACCAGTTGGTACCCGACCTTTTTCGGGAGATGCGCCGACCTTTCTCAGGGCATCATATTTGTTGGGGTGTTTGACTTCTGTCAAAGGCACCGGTAGGAACCCGACCTTTCTCGGGAGGATGCGCCGACCTTTCTCAGGATATCGATTTGTGGGGTGTTTGACTTCTGTCGAAGACACCGGTAGGAACCCAACCTTTCTCGGGAGGATGCACTGACCTTTCTCAGGGCATCGATTATGGAAGATACCTGGACATTCACAGGCATATCAAAAAGTACCTAGATATTCACAAGTACTAACCTGAATGATATTTAGGCCTTTGCAGGCGTCAAAAGGGGCATTTGGCTAATCATAGGCATTGGAGGGGTACTTGGATGATCACAAATACGAATTCTTGAAGGATATCTGGATGTTCATAAGCATCGAAGAGGTACCTGATAATTGGAAATATCGAGAACATACCTTGGGTATTTGTGAAGGCGGCTCATTTCTTGGTAATGGGAATATTGAGGACGTACCTTGGATATTTGTGAATGTCTCTCACCTCCCGGTAAAAAGGGAATATCGAGGACGTACCTAAGATATTTGTGAAGGTCTCTCACCTCCTAGTAATGGGAATATCGGGGACGTACCTTGGATATTCATGAAGGTCTCTCACCTCTAGATAATTGTGAATATCGAGGGCGTACCTAAGATATTCGTAAAGGTCTCTCATCTCCTGGTAATGGGAATATCAAGGACGCGCCTCGCATATTCATGAAGGTCTCCCACCTCCTGGCAACATAAACTTGAATATAGCACAAGGCTTACCTGGATGGCCGCAGGCACTCGAAATGGCTGAAACACCTGGGTAACCGCAGGCGTACAAGGTACTCGAATACTTGGATAGACACAAGTATTTAATGATATAATCTGGGATCACTCAGGTAGGTCCAAGTGTCATGATGATAAGAGAGCATACCTGGGTAACCGTAGGTGCACAACTCAGTGGAGTGCTTGAACAGTTGCTATTATTTGGGGACAACTCGGGCAAGTTGAGTGTCATGAAAAGGGAGTACTTGGATGGCGGTGGGTACTTGACGATATGGGGATACCTTGACAGCAGTATGTATTTAAAGATAAATGGATACTTGGTCAGTCACAAGTATCAATACTCTGGGGACAACTTGAACAGGTCAAGTGTTAGGAAAATGGAGTATCCGAACAATGGTCAATACTAAAAAACAATGGGATACTGAGACAGTTGCAAGCACCCAAACTCAAGGGACAACTCGAATAGGTCGAGTGTCAAGAAGAGAGTACCTGGACAGTGGTAGGTACTTTAAGACAAATGGGGATAAAGATATGCTTACCTAGCAATATCTATGATCTCTAAGAGTATGTTTGCTATTTGCACAATATGCACACATGATTATATATGTTGTAAATTCATGAATTTAAATGTGATTTATGCATGACAACTTTGTCCATTTTGCATCATCTGGATTCCACTGGGGAAGATTTTGAAAGACAACCTTCATTTAGAATGTAGATGTCTTGAGCATGCCAGATGAGGGACTTTCAGTCTGAAAGACTTTCTGCTCACTCTCATGAAAAAGGCTATCATGACCATTGATACAGGATTTATAAGGACCACACTATCTTACTGTCATCATGTCAACAGGGGTCTGAGTATTCTCGTAAACGGTACGACTTTACCAACGTGAGAGGTCTTTGTTGAAATTGTGATGAAAACTCAGTCAATGGCTCATCAAATGGGACCGTCGAGGTCAAGGCTCATGAATGAAGTGCCGCATGATCATCTCCGGGTTTGCAAGACAAGAATCCTGCGAAAATAGATAGAGTAATCTTGCTCGTACTTCTTCGAGCGATGCTTATATACACATGCAATCCTACGTTAATTGAAGTGCCCTAGTTTGAAAAGACTTTTACAATGGGAATATAGCGTAGACTTGGCTCATATGTAAGATGGTGAGAGTTGGTGATCGTTTCGGCATTTGTCATTGGTCTTTCTTGTCAGATAGAGGTTCTATGGACCACAACAGTAACTTTTTCTTGGCTGTATTTTTGACTGGGGGGCACTGGCCTTGCTTTTACTAGGTACACTACTTTTTCATGCCCCTATTTTTTATTTCAGTTCTTCATTTATGGGCATTGACCTTGCTTTTACCAGGTACATTGCTTTTTTATGCTCCTGTTTTTTCATTCTTGTCGTTAGAGGAACTAGCCTAGGCAAGTTCAATCACAACACTGTTGTTAGACTCTTGAGTCTTCGTCTTCAGCTAGCGCTCCGAGCTATGCTGCTTAAATGGTAGTAACTTCTATTTTGCTCCACGTGAGGGTGATATTACAAACTCAATTGGGTTGTACAATGAATACAAGTGCGTAGAGAAAGAATTGCTCTTCGTCATTCTAAGGCACTTAAATTAACGCAAGTGTTTTTTTTTTTTTTTGGTAAAGAAATTAACGCAAGTGTTCATATGCAATAAAGACACCCAAAGATTGATGCAAGTGCGAGCAAGAAAATTTCTATCTCTCTTCTCACCTTGTGATGCTGCTTCGCCTCCGATCTGCCCCTGTGTGGGGTGGTTCTTGAAGGGGATAGGATAAAAATTTCATCAGTGCATGGGGCTCAATGGGGTGAGCGATGGAATGCCTCTCACTATTTTGGTTATCGTACCATTCGCGAGAGAACTCTTTACCCTGCAGTCATGGAATCTTTTGCACTCACCTCACAAGTGTATAGATTGGGGACTGTGTGTAGGATATGGCTTGCCTATCATCATCCTGACGCGCCTCATCCAGCATGCTCAATCAATCTTGTATTCTTCAATTAGCTGTCTATTCTAATAATTCTCAATGGAATTAGTGATTTAGACAGACAAAATCATCATGCAAAATCCATTTGGAAAAGGCATGCAATATTTTAAACATGAGAGAGTTTGTACTCTTAAAACAAATGAATGGTTCAAACAAAGACCCTATTGATAGCTTTAGGGGTTAATAAAACATTGTTTCCAAATATGTTAAATCTTGAATATCAAAAAGAGTATTCACAAATGGGTGTTGATGGTCGTCCCTATTGATTAGGGATATGACACACGAATGATCAGTTAATGTTGGGGATCTGATCATTGATTTGATGGGTCTTTCTGCTTTTGCCCCTGCAGAAGAGAAGATGTGGAAATAGATCAATTAGTAGGGCCAAAATTGCACGTCATTTGAGGCCTAAAAGGTTTCTGCCATTAGCTTTAGCGATTAATCAGGACGCCATTTCGCTTGGGAGAGCTTCTCAGAGTTTGACATGCTTCTCATTGATTTGTTATCCTTGCTTTTGACAGTCAGATGATCCTGCAACAAACAAGAGGGAATGTGTTAGTCATGAACTCTTTCAAGAGTCGAATAATTGGAAGCGATACAACTTTACCCTTCACTGGTTTACAGATGATTGGATGAACCTGAAGTGAGAGGGGGACATGAAGTCCTATGTCCCTTGCTTCGTTAGGTTAATTATTCTCTGAATTGGCTCCTGGATGACATGTCTTTTTACACAAAGCCAAGTGAATTTGATGTGGGTCATTTCCACGTACTAGCTTGGCCAATATCGATTTGCCAAACCTAACCATCAAGTTTGGCTCTTGAATCCTTATGCTTCCTGCAAATAGGAGGAATATGTCAAAAGTGAATTCAAAGAGGGGGGAATATTGGAAACGATACCAAATTACTCTTCTCCAAAGTTTGTATTTGCTGACTCCTAGGGATATTTGAATATCGATGACAGCCTTTTCGTCTCGGCACAGTTTGACATTTCTTTCGATTGGCCTTCCTCACTCATGGCCATGTATGCATAATTGATGGTTGTCGATTTATCTTCAATGCCTTCCTTCTGTGGAATTTTTATTCTGTCTTTGACTATGGCAGCATTGAGCAAAATCATGTACTTCAAGCTTCTATGGAATCTGAGATTGACAATTAAAACTTCCAATTCTCTGATGGCAATCACTTCTTGGGAGAGCATGCGTCTGGAGCACGAAGTGAGGGTTCTAGGCCCTTAGTCATCATTTAAAATAAGGGGCTAGAGACTATCTCAACTATCTATATTTCCTCCCTATTGACAATAGCCAATTCAAAGAAAGAGAAAAGGTCCATTTTCTGCGCTTCTTGGCTTGTGGAAGCCGAAAATCCCATTGATGAAATCGCAGCATCTAGTTGCTCGGGCACGTTGAGGGAAGAAGATGTTGTTCCATTTGAGGAGTTGGATAGGAACGGGGTGGAGTGCAGAGCTCCTGGGGATGACTTGATTTCAACCATATGCTTGTACCTATTACGTCCTGTCTTTCGTTTCCTGTAAATAGAAGAGGGAGGACATCATTTTCAAAATTATATTTAGAGAATAAAACTTACATTCTTTGAAGTGGGATGCTCTCTTTTATTTGCCCCACTGCCTTCTTGGAAGGGTGTATTTGAATTTGGCGAGTTCACATGATGCGCCAGATTCAAATGCCCCCCGTCACATTAAGTCAAGAGGGATGGAGATGATATTCTGAGACACGAAGTGAGTGAGTTAGAAAGACAAACATGATTAAATTTAACATCTTGTTTTGACGAAAGCTTTTGCTAATGAAACATTTTTTGTTTTCAAAAGTATATATCTTTTGGGGAAAGAAAGCATGAGGAAGCTTAGCCCTCAGTATTCTCATTGGATGATATTTTCTTTTCATGGTTGGATAACATCACTGGGCTGGTTTGGAGTACTGCCTCATTTTCTTAAAACAAAATATTAGAACTATATAAAAGAGTACTTGAAATGGAAAATACAACAGTAGCACACTAGACAAGATAAGAAACATGAAATTATAAAAACAAGTAAAACCCATGAAAACTCCTGTGTAAATGAGTGCTTTGATAGTGTTGGTTCCAAAATCAAGCGCCTTTGAGTTCCTCGCCTCCAGTAGACTCGAAGTATTCGCATGAGAGGACCACTTCATTGAAGCTATGGAAGTGCAACCCATGCAACCAACAACGATGCTTGCGAGGTAAAGCCCCTATGAACAGCTTTATCATTTCTTCTTCGGCTAGTTGAGGGTAAGTTTGCATCATAAAAGCCTCCCACCTCCTTGCATACGCTCGGAAATCCTTTATTGGTCTTCTTCTAAAGTGAACCAAGTTCTGACAAGGCACTTCAGTCCCAATCTGGCTTTGATACTGAAGCAGGAATGCAGAAGACAGCTCATTCCAATCTCTCATGAGGTAGATATCTGCTGTGATGAACCATTGTAATGTAGACCCCGTAAGACTTTCTTGGAAGGCCTGAGTTGTGAATGAAATCGGGCCATAGTACCGACTCATTTTAACGTGGAGGTACTGCAAATGAGCCACGGGGCAAGTTGTGCCATTATACTTACGGAGATTAGGTATCCACATCTCTCCAGGGGTCATGATCCTATGAGTGCAAGACGGGCTTGATGTATCCTGGTTAGGCCATTGGTTTTCCCACTGCATATTCGTTGTAGTGGTTAATTTTTCTGTTTCAGGGAAGTTGGACTCTACCGAGATTACCCAATTGCTTTCTTCTTGGTCAAAATTTCCAAATGAGGATGAAATATTGAAGCTATCCTCATGGTTAGAGGACGAGCTTAGTACTTCGTTAGGATCGTAGCGGATAAAGACGTATGCTTCCTCTTCTGACGGGCCTTCATCCTCGGGTGAGAGTAGGAAACAGTTATACGATGAATCGTCAGTTTCATTGTCGAAATAACGCTGGAAGTCCTTGAGATTGTATTCTAGGGTCGGGAAGTCTTCAAGGTTGTACTCTAGAGGATGGTAGCCTTCAAAGCTGTATTCTTGGGAATGCTCGAAGCTTTGGTGCGGTGGCTCGTCGGTAGATGTTGAATTGATCTGCTTAGGCTTTATTTTCTTGGCTTCTAGTCTAGACCTTTTGAGTAGGGCCCTTCATTTTGCCAGCTTGATTCTGTCAAGAGAAGTGAGAGACATTATAGTTTCACTGTCTGATTCACTTTCCAGGTTGATAGGGGTTGGTATTCTTTGGACCCTAGCTCTTGGAGTAAGCTTGGGGAGTTGTCCAGTCGTGCCCCGCTCTTGAACAGGCTCTGAGTTTATGATCTCGTACAAAGGCTCCTTGCCTTTCCTAGGGGGAAATTTTCCAGTAACAGGATGTTGCTCAGTCGCCTATTTATTATGCAAGGCTTCATTGACATGTTTCTCTCTTATCTCAGCGACTAACGGCTCCTCGTGCTCCGCGATCATCGGCTCTTTGTAGGGCAGGGTGATGTCAGGGGTGATGTCAATATTATACTCTTGGTGAAAAACATGAATTAGTTCCCTCCAGGTTTTAAGGGGACTAATCTTCCTGACAATTTACCATCGCAAGACAGGGCCAGTCAAGCTCGATTGGTACGATTGAATCATCCTTCGGACCAGGTAGGCCTGCAAGTAGGTCTCTAGGCGGGAGGTATCAGCATACCTTTCGCATTTAGGTGCTTTGAGTTTTTCAGGGATCTCAATGCCGGCGTAATTGGACAGGTCCATGGGATTCTGCTCCTGCAGCTGGCTTAACTTTTTCATGATCCTTTTAAACTGTCTATGGTACTGGCTATTTTCTGGCAAATTTGCGGGTGTCATGATGGTGTTTAAGGCAATTACAGAGTTAGGTTCAACTTGAGTAGATTTCATTTATCTCGAGAGTTGTCGAAGGATAATGGACATCTGTCCTACGCCGTCTTCAATGTTGGCGAGGTGATTTTGTACATGATTTTGATCGGCCCCTATTGCATGAGGCCATTCGCGGGCGATTGGTGGCCAACGATTCATAATTACCTGTTGTTGCGAAAACAATGAATGAGCACGAAAGTAAACAGAGATTGACCCATGGCAATGGTCTAACTGCTTTTTTATTTATCAAAAGAGGATTTTATAGACCGCAAACTTCTGACATCTAAAACTTAAAATTGAAATGATAGAATGAAATACTAGATATTAAACAAAAGTCCCTAAACAATGGGACAAAACTTTCACGATATTAACACTAAGGGAGACACGACTGTTAATTTATATGCAACATGGAGCCTTGTTCCTGCAAAGGCTGCTTGCTTTCTTGGACTGGCTCTAAGATGAGTATCTGGCCTATTCCCATATCCTCTGCATAAGCTCTGCTTGCTCGTGCGGGCTGCTTTTTCTGATTGAGCGAGGGACCGATGGCTTCCACCTTGTCGGGATGTGATGATTGTGGATGTAGGACGCAGAGGCGTGGTGGGCTTTTTCTTCTCCCTCAAGCCCTTCAGGTGCCACGATCTTCTTGCGATGGCACTTGTCCCAGGTTTCCTCAACGATAGAAATTTTGACCGCGTAATCACGGCTTGTGTTGAAAAGGACCGGAGGAATTCTCCCCCTGGAAGGCGGCGAAATCTCCTGAAGGGCTCCAAATTGTCGTGCCACCCGATATGGGTAATAGGGAACGGCGTCGGTGTAGCCAAGCAACGGAATTGGGTGGGTGCGCTTGGAAGCAAAGCGAGCCCTCTTTTCATGGAACCAACCAGCACACCATTGGAATGCCTTAGGAGTTGGGTTTCTTAGGAGGTCAACCCAATTTAAACAATTTTGATTGGGAATATATGGTCCTAAAACCATAAATTTTTGTAATGGATTTTCAAAAGCATTTGTTTCAGACGAACGCATGAAGTCTCGGAATTCGCTTAGGTAGGAAAAGAACCAGACTTGTAAAATTTCAGGAGAGACTCGCATGATTTTCTCCGTGTTGTCTTTAAAATGATTAAAGGACAAGAATGTTTCAGTTAAAATCATGTTCACATAGTTTTGCCCCCTCAAGATCTGATCAACTATCCATGCCATCTTAGGACTTATGACATTTCTTTGATGGGGGAAAATGATGAGCCCGAAAAAGGCCAAGAGGAAAATCTCACTTTTTTGGGTCATAGGCTGATTTTGGAAATAGGCATTCATAAATTCTAGTGGGCAGGTATTATGGTTGTTTTCAAGAATTTGCCTCATAACATGGACTTCAGTTCTTAAAAGTCGCTAACCCACGCAACGGGATGATGCCTGTTGATGGCCTGACAAGCTTTTTCTCGAGAGGCATTCCAGTGATGATGTTGTATTCCTCCAGGGTTGGAGTTAACTCAAACCTATCAAACATAAAAGTAAGTGTCCTTGGGCACCAGAAATGTGCCATGACTTGTATGATTTCAGGACGAACAGTGATTTGGATCAATGATAGGAGATGACCGACTTTGGCCTTCACGCGTTGGGCAAATTGATCCAATTGACCCCACCATCTGAAGAGCTCTGCTTTGGGAGTAGGAATGGATTGGATATCGTCTTTCCCCATCGCATATAAACTAGGACTTGAAAAACTTATCCTAAATTGCCATAGGCCAATAAAAGACTGAGTAAAAGTAAATAAATTACTTTGCTTTTAAATAAAATGGCAAGCACAAAGACATACAGATGGGACGTGCGGCTCGATTTCTAACTCAGAAGGCTTGATGAAATTAAAAGGGTATCTGCCCGTTGCAGTCTCTCGTTAACAGCATACCCCCTTAACCTCGGCTAAGAAATTCGAGGAAAAGAAAGGCAACCTCTACATCGCAGTCTCGCGTTCGAGGTCGTATCTTTCTTAACACCATCCTAGAAATCCTATGGCGGCCCAAGTCTGGCGGCCGGGTTGTGTGTGCCATGTGTAGTGTTAAAACAGTAAAGCATGCATAGCAATTTATAATCACCGACGGCGACGACGACGGTGGTGGTACGTTACTTGTCCGTGAATGGCAGCTTGAACGGCGAACAGTAGCGACGGCGACGGTGACGGTGACGGAGGGTGCTCGAACTCTCCTCCCTCCCTTCGATCTGGGTTCGCGAGCGTCGAGCCTCCCCTGAAGTCTCTCGGGGGAAGCTTGAATGCTCGCGGCTTCGATCTCTCTCCTCTCTCTGCTCTCGAGTTCTCCCAGATCTGGGTTTGCTCGCCGCCGGCCTCCCCCGAAGTCTCTCGGAGGGAGGTCGTTAAGCTTGCGACCCGATCGCTTCGCCCTTGCTCGCTCTTTGAGTTCCCTGAAGTCTCTCAGGAGATCTCTCGGAGCTCGCTGGCCTCTCTCTCTCTCTCTCGTGTTCTTGGCTGCTGGGATTGACGGCATATTTATGGGCGAGGGGGTGACCAGTCGATGGAGCTTCGACCGCCGATCCCCGCGTTGAACGGCTTTCGCCGATTGAACTGGCGCCCCATCCACCACTGTCGCTCGCGCCTGTCCCCCCACACGCGTCGCCGTTCGTTCGTTCATCCGGCGTTGCGCCCTCGTGCGTGTGTTGCATAGCGGACGAAGGAGGAAGAAGACCGAAGAGGGCCGGGCTAGAGGAGGAGGAAAATGGGCCGTAGGGGCCCACGCGGAGGGGGAAGAAAGGGAGAGAAAAATGGGCTGTTTTTTGTTTTATTTTTATTTTTTTGTTTGCTTTTTTGTTGTTTTTATTATTATCCGAAATTTTAATAAAATAAAACCTAAAATAAAACCTAAAACCTAAAATGAGCATAAGATGTGCTCTGACCGACTCCAAGTGGATTCATATCTAAGACTCGATAATCCTCTTTTCTTTTGATGATTTTATAAATCGATCATCATATGTAGAATAATTATCAAAAAAATTCGTAAACTTATTATACAGATGTCAATTCAATATTAAATATTTTAATTTGACCAATTAAATCATAAACCTTTTGATAATTTCTTAATATAGTCATTATGGCCAATTTCGGTTGGCAATTGCTGACATAAAAGTCGACCATTTTACTAGTACAACCAACATTGACCTAAACAATTTTTACGATTTCTCATAAATTCTCTCTCTCTCTCTCTCTCTCTCTCTCTTCTAAATTTTTTCTTTCATTTTTCTTATTTGTGTCCATCGATCAGCGGCCTCCGCATTGGCTAGCGAATGTCACCGGTCACAAGTCAAGACTGGGAGACCCTCACTAGACTTGAGTGAGGGCCACGACACCCTCACTCTTGCTCAAATCTGGTAAGGGCTGTAACTCAAGATCCTCTTGTCAGGGGATTTTTGTGACCTGCAAAAGAAAGTAAAGGAGATAAGAATGTCCTCGCAGATCTCCTCTCTAGACCCACCAAAACCTTCATGCATGGTTCCAAAAGTTGTGCCAATTTGCTGAAGGATTTGTTATTTTAGCAACTTTTTTATACCTTTGAAGTAGTAAATAATTTGCCACTTATGTCAAAGGAAGAAACTAGATAACTTGTCTGGGTTTTCCCGTTCTAAGAACCCATTTACAAGTGGATTAAGAAAAATTGCTCTTGACTTCCAATAAGCCTACTAACAAATTCAGATAGAATATCCCATTTGGATAGTTCTGGGTCTCTTAAGGATGGTTCTACTATTCAGGGGAGCATATTGCCAAAGGTCCTTCGGCCTCTTCCCTTGACACAAGTGGTAATCCTATTTACTACTTCAAAGACCTGGTTACAAGACACTGTTGTTGGGATGAGCCATATCAAGTTGAAGAAAGTTCCAGTGATGATTCGAATACTTTATCCGAAACATCCATGACATTACCTTCACAAGATACTCCTGTCCTTTTGATTTTGGATTGTTATCAAGTCTACGGAGTCCCTTATCATTGATGAACATGGACAACTAGCCCCATCCAGTAATGCCTAAAACGAATCTATCTCTTCCAGTTACCTTAACTCTATGAAGCCCTTTCCATAGATCTAAATCCTCCAAGATCGACTGGCTTTATGAGGTATCCTACGACTCAACCCGCCATATTTACTGAAGATTTTATACTGATATTCCCACATGAGGTTTGTGAAATTATCAGGGAGCCCACATACATATCACTTGAAACCACCCCAGTAACCCAAACCCTGAGACCCTTGAAAACCTCGAGAATTTTGAGAACTTTAATCGCAGCGGTTTGTGATTTTCCCTAGGAAGGAACACCTTTTAGCAAAATGTCCATTTTGTCCATAAATAAAGCATAGGTTTCCTTTCTTCTTTGAAACTTTGATTTGCAGAGAAACTTATATCTCTTCTTCTTAGAAAGAATCTTAAGATGATCCAAAAGCTTGAGAAAACGATAGGTATTTCTCTTGACGACGATGATCTTGAATCGGTCTTCTCTTGAAGATGAACCATTAGGGTTTATTGTTGGAACCTTACACATGGAGAGATAGAATCGTTCCATGCAATACTGGCTAGGGGCAGTTGTCCTTATTCATCAATGATGAGGGACTCCCTAGACTTGATGATTGTTTGTTGGTATCAAAAGCATGTATTCCTTGCAAGTAGGCCTAATAGAATCGATTTTACAGTAAAAAAATTAAAAAAGGGAAGTAATGAGGAAAAAAAATTAGAAAAAAAATTAAAAATTTGTAAAAATTGTCAACTTAGCACCAATCGTCCTATATGATATTATTGGCGTTTATGTCAGCAATTTTCAATCAAAATTAGCAAGAATGGCTACATTGGAAAATCGTAAAAAGATCTAGAACTAAATTAGTGTTCCTATAATAGGTTTAAGATTTTTTAAAGTAATTCTTCATTTCCTTAGCCTTTCTCAATTTATTTTTTCCTTTTTTGTAACTTAGGTTTGACTATAATCAGTCTCTCTAATAAGCTCAACTGAGTTCTTTCCTTCTCTGTGTGGATATTCACTAATAAATATAGCAAAACTAATGTTCCAAATATAAAGACCAATTACTAATATACGTAAAATAGTTTTGGGACGCGTAGCATCCCTCTCTCTATGACCAAAATATGTGGTGGAGCATGTACAACGGTCAAGCACATTTCTTGCTCCGCCACATATTCATGCCAAGTCCTTGTCAATTGTATTAGATTTTTACCAGAAAATTGTCTAAAAAAATCCTAAATCCACTCTACAATGGTCAATTCAATCCTAAATTTTGTAGTTTAGTCAATTTAGTCCAAACTTTATGATAGTTTGCCAATCGAGAGCTAATTATTGAGACTTTAGGCTTTCTGGATACATACTTCAAGAAATGGTTCATGCATGTTTATTGCCAAGGGTAACAAGATCAAGTTGGTAAGTATTAACAATTTCCTTCATTTTTCTAGTCAATTCCTATGGTCATTTGGGTCCTTCTACCATTATGTATAAACGGTTTATTCTATTTTTACAAAATGGGAGAGGGGCACATTCAAGTGTTTTTCTTGTTTGTAATTGATTGGAAAATGATTGACTTGGTAATCTTGTTAGCGCTGGTTATTTTATATAGTACAGTCGATGCTGACATAGACAATTTTTTTTTTTTTAATTTTTTAAAAATTCTCTCTTTTCTTTTTTTTCCCACTTTCTTTTTCCTATTTCCCTCTGCTAGCCACTAGGCCTCAACCGTGGTTGATTGAGGTTGCCTAGATTTGATGAGGGCTATGGCTAATAGGGCGATCATTGCCTATGGCCCACGATCGGTGGAAGGAAATAAGAAAAAAAGTAAAAGGAAAGGAAAGGAAAAAAATAGATTTTTTTTTTTTTTTATAAAAAAAAAATGCATAAATTGTTCACATCAGTATCAGCCATACCATATAGGATGGTCGGAGTTCACGCTAGTGATTTTTAGCCAAAATTGACTAGAATGACTATATTGACAAATTGTTAAAATGTTTAAGATTTAATTTGCCAAATTGAAATATTTATTATTAAATTGACCATTGTACAATAAGTTTAGAACTTTTTTGATGATTGTCTCAATTTATATGAGATGAACTTTTCCTATCCCAAGACTCTGTCAAATTTTCGCAATATTATGCCTAGAAGAGACAAAAAAGAAAAGAAAAAAAAAGAAGCTTCAAACAACCCCAAGTTAATTATCCATGGCCTCATGAAGTTGTGGTGATTCTCTGTCCTTGTTCATCCAAGGTATCACAGAGGGTCACTCTCCGAGTCTCCGGCAAGAAAGCAGCCGCACAGCCACAACAAATGATGGTCAGTCCGAACACCAAGAACGTCAAATACCTTTTGTCTCTCCCAGCCGATATCAACGTCGGATCCAACAGCACCCCAAGCACCACAGCTTGCCTCATCATGGATGTCGCCGAGTTCCTCACACGCGTGGGGAACAGTTCGGTGGTGTAGATCAGGAGCACGTTGTACGCCACGCAGGTGCAGAAGAACGAGGCCAGCTCAAACCCTAGCTCCAACAAGCTCCCGCTTCCCACGATTGCACAGACTATGCTGAGCGACCCGCTGAGCATGGCTGAAGCCGAGTACTGTATCTCTCCTCTTCCATCTCTCTATCAAGAAGTAGGAAGCCACATAGGAAGGTAGAATTACCAAGGCATTGAAGGTGACGCTTAGGTAAAGGTCGAAACCGAGGTTTCCGACCCCCAACAGCATGCCGTAATCCATCATCCCAGTGCCGAACCCAAGCGCCATCACCTTGAGCAACCTTTTCGAAGCCCATTGCTGCTCGAGAATGTACTTTATCGAAGAGTAGAGGCCCAGTTTCGTAGTTTCTTGCTTGTGGAGCAACCTCGGTAGGTACAGTTCTAGTCCGCTGCGTTTCGCCGGCGACGTGAATCTCGTCAGTGTCGCCAGGGCTTCCTTGTCGCGGCCTTGCATGAAGAGCCATTTTGGGGACTCCCTTACAAGGAAGAAAGTTACCGAAGTGTAGATGAGCGCGGGTACGGAGGTCGCAACGTAAAGATATCTCCATGAAGCATCTCTAAGGAGGTACGCTATGGCCGGCAAGGACATTAGTCCCAGCGTGTTCATGAACAAGCCTATCATCCCAATCAGACCTCTTGAATTTTTCCCGACCATCTCGGTCGACAAAACGACCGCACATGTGCCGATCGATGCACGTCCGAACCCGCTCGCGAACCGTAGGGCCGAGTAGACCCAAACGCCGGGGAAAATGAGGTCGCCAGGGCGGCCGATGACATTATGAAACACGAGAGGACGAGCAAATTCTTACGGCCAAGCGAGCCGTCGGCGAGGGTGGCGAATACGAAACCGCCTACTAGGCAGCCCAAGTAGAAACATGAAGTGGGTAGGCCCGTCATGAAGTAGTTCGCACACTCGAGGGCCCATTCTGACACGATGGACTTGGAAGGGGGCCCATCCCAAGCCCACGAGCCGTCGGGGAGGTCGCGGACGTCGGAGCTTGAGCTACACGTTGTATTAGCCCCGCCGGTGCAGTGCCACGACGGCTCGGCATCGGTGAAGTCGCTGATGCACGCCTGTTGCCCATCGAAGAACCAAGCCAGCGAAACGAGCATCGCTTGGAGGAACTGCCTCGAGTTGAGCCCTTCGATGCACCATTCGGTCAGCTCGTCTAGTGAATCGGATCGGGTTTCGTCGGCGACTGGAATTTCCAGCTCCGACGAGCCAGATCTTGAGAGAAGAGGCGATGCCGAATTGGCCATTGAATGTTGCGCTAAGGTTTTGTTGCTTTGTGTGTTGTTCATATGTGCATTTTAGTGGTGGGAAATCTTAGATGTACTTGATGTGGACTTGAGGAAAGAAATTGGCCACAATTATTGTATGCACAGTTTACAATTGTGCTCTCAATTATTAACAAAATTTTTAAGCCTTTGATGACCCCTTTGGCCTCTCAATTACATGATAAACCCCACTCGAGGGAATTGATTACATGGTGAGTGGTTTAATCCAAGTGTCCACTGGATTTTAGTGGAGCACTTAGTGGTGTCTCTCTCTCCATGCGCACCAAGGAAAAATCACAGTAAATGGATGGGTTGGCCCTTTGTAGCTTTCAAGTTTGATGCGTTGCAAATTGGTGGACTCATGTGGATTTAAGGCTCACGAGAAAGCCCAAACTTGATGGAATGACCGAAGGTTTTCTAGGCCCTATTGGATTTGGGCTGCTGCTTTAGCTCTTTCCACGATGAAAGCCCTAACAATTGGGATTGGAGTAATGTGGGATCTCATCAAGTCAATTAAGACTACAATTTCTCTCGGCCTAAAAAGAAACAGTAGCGTAGTTATCGTATCAGGTAAAAAAAAAAAAAGAGAGAGACTGAAGTGAACTTTATACAAAAATTTTCCGTGCTTTGTCATTTCTAATGTCAGAAATATGTCTTAATACACTTCATGAAATAGTTTTCTCAAATCAGTGATCGTTTCACCAAAAATTCCAAATTCGTAAGTCATGACATATTTACTTAAACTAATGTTGGTCTTACAAAAATCCCAATTTTGCACTCATGAGACATTTACCCCATATTAATTTTTATCTCAAAAAGAATCTCAAATAGGGAAATTACCAAAAATGTTTTTAATTTATTGCAATTGTGTCAATTTCAATCTTAAATCCTTTTTTTTTTTGCCAATTGAATCAAAAACCATTTGTATTTTTGTCATTTTAGTTCATTAAGCTAATCTTGGCCAATTAGCGCTAACATGGATATCGGCATCCTATATAACATGTATAGCCCTAACATGAATAATTTTTAATAATATTTTAATATATTATATTTTTTTTTTCTTTTTTTCCCTTCCCTTCCTTCTTCAATCACTGTTGACAACTGGCTAGAGATGAGGGCCGTGAGGTTGATCTTGCCTAGCTGCTAGCGAGACTCAAGCTTGGCCAACCCTAATGCGAGGCATGACCTTGCTAAGAGTGCATTTGGTTCAACATTCCCAAAGGGCTTTCAGCCTCCAAAGCTCATTAGGGAAATGCTAGATCATTTGGCAACCATTTTGAAGTAGCTTTCAGTGAAAGAACATTGAAATAGCTTTCAAATGAAAGTCGGCATTAGGAAGGTTGAAAGCCCAATGTTTATAAGAACTAGCTTTAAGTTTTTCAACATTTGGTTAAATGCTGAAACTTTTTTTTTTTTTCAAAATTATAATCACTCATTCTTCAAATTTCTTATTTTGCCATTGTTATTATTTTTTTAAATGCCAAAATAATGCTAAAAAAATAAAATTTATATAAATGCTAAAATCAATTTTTTTTTCCAAAATTATCATCACTCATTCTTCAAATTTTTGGTGAGAGCAAGGCTTAATCAATGGCTGGCAACCAGTTGAAAGAAGAAGCAAGGAAAGGAGAAAAAAAAAAAGAAAGAGAAAGAAAAGAAAAAAAGGAAAAATTAAATATAATTTTCAAAAAAATATAAATATATTATTAAAAAAATTTCAATGGCTGGCAAAACTAGAGTTGAAAGAAGAAGCTATAATAATTTTTTTAGGACTAAAAAATGTGAATTTTTCATGTTAGTCTACATTTCTTCAAAAAAAGCAATCTTTTAAAGTATGCATTTTAATAAGATAAGAGAAATACTAACAAATGAAAAGGAATGCATTTTTAGATTTCGTTTATGATAAATGTACCATCTAGGTATCAATTTCGAAATTTTTTTGTTAAACGAGCAATGTGTTATAACATTAGTTTGGGATTTTTTTATAAGAACAAAATTAATTTTAGATAAAAACTCAACCTTAATAATTTAACCAAGTGTCTTTTTTTTTTTGTTCTCTTGGACTGAGACAATTTTAGTAATGCCTTTCGAATGTACAAAGACAACCTCAACCTTTTACCAACCTCCGCATCAAAAGAAACTTTTTTTTTTTTTGATGCTATGCTAACGCATGAAATGATTGAGATAAGAAAAAAAAAATTGACGCTATGCTAACGCATGAAAATGATTGAGATAAGTACACGTGATCCTTGAAAAGAAATGCTATTTTTCTTCAATTGGTCATGAATGATTTGAAAGTGCAGCATCACCCAGTAAAGAGATTCAATTCGTTGACAATGATACTCGCCTCACATATTTTGGAAAATTCCCATCAACTAGCTTATGTATCTATCTAAATAGCTATTGCTAACGCAATCAACTAAGCATATATCATATTATATGCCATCTTTTATTTTTTATAAACCTATTATATACTTCGTCTTGGTAACAAACATTTTTACCAATTCCTCTCTCTCTCTTTCTCTCTCTCTCTCATTTGAACAACACAGTAGTTAGACTCATCAAATGTCGTAGGCTGCATCTGTCTCTCTTCAAAGTCAACGTAGTTAGTACAACAAACCAAGAAAGTAATACAAATTTTGTAATTTCAACATTAGAACATTCAAAAAAAGGGATTGGGAGTCAGTTCTTTCCCTCTCCTTTGCATGCTATTAAAAAAACCTTTTATTTTGGATATACTTATATATGTACAAATGCTGGAAATAAGCTGTCGAAGGATGATGAATTTGACCCCATCAAAACCATATAATAACAAAGAATAAAGCAGCTATACTGACCGAGGAAGGCCATACATCGCCACGACTCAAGGACATCCATAAACTATGTACTTATTGACAGCCAGGGATTAGTTCTAAGGCACCATGTAGTTTCCACTTCCGCGCAACCGTGTTGTCGGCGGGATTAGTTTAAGACATAATCACCGAATTATAGTCTTCATCAGCATATAAGATCTGCATCGGTAGGTTCTCTTCATTGGGTGTTCATAAGCCTCAAAGTCATATTTTATGTCACGATGGAGGAGAGAAACCTGCTACGCAGAAAGATTGATGTTCAGCATGTGGGGAAGAGATCGCCTGGAAAATGCATTATCGCGTGAAAACTTCCCTTCAACAACCACCATTTTTATAGACGAATGAAGCCAAAAGGGACCCGTGATCGTTCTTTTCTCTAAGCTCACACGTATCGCTTTGAAAGAATCCTCCAAACAAGTGAAAATATTATAATGGTTGCCTAACGCAATGATCACTTCCAAAGCAGAACCTAAAGAAAAAACTGTTCAGACGTCCAAATCGATTCAACCACCTAATCTAAGTTTTATGTGCCTTGTGACTCGTTCCATTTTTTTTTTTAATCTGCACTGTTGATTACACATGTTAATAGTAAGAATAATGACCTCGAGTGGACTTAACAAACCACCGCTCAATTGGCTGCTTAAACTCTGTCCGACTCGGTCGGTGTCTGCGTCCTGCATTTGACTGCGTACTAATGGAGATTTCCCCATTCGAGCCATGCCAAATGCTTTTTCTATGGTTCGGTAAGCGACTAGGTTAAACATGTTGAATTAACATTAAGTGGTCCGACCGTTACTTCTGGAAACTTGAACCTTTAGAGAGGACGCGCAGATTATATGTTGAAACCCGCAAAACCAACTTATTTACCTTTGTGTTTTGGAAATTGTTAATCCTCCAATATTGTATTGGAAACCCAAAAGAAGATGCTTGTCACGAAAGAAGAGCGTTGAAAATATTTCACCAGCTTTGTAGGGGTAAACACACGAGGAAGCAGGATCCCATGGATTCTTGATTCATGTAGACACGTCCACCCAACCAATCATTGATGGAGCTGTTCTTTGTCTCATCAGTCGAGTTCTGAGTCCCTTTCAAAACCCATTTAATAAATCTCGGAGAAACCGGGTTAAGCCTAAAGAAAAATTGTCACTCAAGGTAGTACCTCGGGGAGCAATAATACAAGGACTAAATGAACTTTATAAGAGTTGAAACTCTTGCCTCATCCTCCAATGTGGATGCCATTCTATATAAGGGAGTCCCCTGAGGTTGCAGATCTTCTTTAATCTGCAGATACAAAAGGCAACAAAACACGTCATTCATTCTTTGTCTTGCACTCTTCTTTGAGGGTGCTCAGGAGGGCAACAGAGTGAAGATGATGTATGACACGATACTCTCCAGGAGCTTTAGCAGAAGTGACCAGAAAAAGTTGGGTTATGGAGCAATCTGTTTTTGCTTACTCATTTTGTCCAGCATTTTTGCTTGCTCTCAAGTCTCACCTGGGGGCGCTACCAGCTCGTAAGTCGGTCTGATAACTCACACATTTATTTGTGCTTTAGATGGTGAATTAGTGATCGATGATCATGCATTCGAGTCCTCCATGTTCTGCATATTCTCTGACAATTCTCTGCATCCGTTGTGTTCGCAGTGACTTTAAGGTTGACAACCGTTGATGATCATAAGATGCTTTTGATTGAAGAGAAAAGTGCATCTCAGGAGCAAGAAGTTATTACAGGTAAGCTGTGATGACAATCTCAATGTCAGCATCTTGGTGATTTGGATGGAAATTATATAGTAGACGACACCTTCTTGTTCTACCTGATTGTATTGATTCTGCCATGTACTGTACAGTCCAGAAAAATTTCACGAGGGAGATGGAGCCTCTTTGCAACGTCATGGATCCGAGGTCAGATTACTGTTCGATCACCGGGGATGTTAGAGTTCAAGGAAGCTCCTCCACTGTTTTCGTTGCGCCCTCTGAAATGCTCACCGGCAATGACTCGTGGACCATAAGGCCTTATGCACGAAAAGGCGACGAAACGGCAATGGGTCCAATTAGGAAATGGTCGATCTTACCGTCGGCCGTGGCCCATCAACCTATCCCCATTTGCACCGAACACCACAGCGTTCCGGGAGTCATTTTCTCAACAGGAGGATATGCAGGGAACAATTTTCACGCATTCACCGACATCATCATTCCGCTCTTTACGACTACTCGGCATTTTGGAGGAGAAGTCAAGCTCCTAGTAACAAATAGAAATCCTCGGTGGCTTCAGAAGTTCCGCGCCATACTAGAAAATCTGTCGAAGTATGAAATTATCGACATTGACAGTGCAGGGGAGAACATCCATTGCTTCCCAAGAGTGATTGTGGGGCTAAAGCATCACAAGGAGATGACAATTGATCCTTCGAGATCTCCCTACTCCATAAGCGACTTCAGGGCCTTCCTCAGGAGCGCCTACTCGCTAAAGAAGGAGAACGCAATCAAATTACAGGACGGCGAGCTCAAAAGACGGCCTCGCCTCTTGATCGTGTCGAGAAAGCGGTCACGCTCCTTCACCAACCTTGCCGAGATCACGAACATGGCCGAGACCTTGGGGTACGAAGTGGTTGCTTCCGAGTTGGACTCCAACATGTCGAGAACCCCGGTGATCATGAACTCCTGCGACGTGATGATGGGAGTTCACGGAGCTGGCCTAACGAACCTGGTTTTCCTCCCAGAAAACGCGGTCCTCATTCAGATACTCCCTATTGGGAAATTCGAATGGCATGCCAAGGTTTGCTTTGGTGATCCTGCAAGGCATATGAACATCAATTATATGGAGTACAACATAAAGGAGAAGGAGAGCAGTCTCATACAGGAGTTCCCACTTGACCATGTGGTTTTCAAGGACCCAGTTGCATATCATAAGCATAATTGGAATATGTTCAAGTCAAGGTACTTGGAAAAGCAGAATGTAGAGCTTGATGTGAATAGGTTCAGACAGACATTGGTGAAAGCCATGGAGCTTTTGCATTGAGTGAACATATTTTTTATTGTCCATTCATAGGAAGAGGTGGCTTCTTTTTCTTGTTGGGCGCAACAAGAAGACGTTAGTGTTCATAATTTTAATGATGTTTCTCAATTTTTCATGCTCATTGCAGAGGTTGGTCCACTGGGCCCAAAACTCTGTCTTGAGGAATTGAATTCATGCTTTGCACCTTTGTCACTCATAAGATCTTTCCATCCTGGCATCGCGAAATTTTCCTCTGTCGCAAGTAATTGAAAAGTGCCTTACAGGAATTGACACCACGACGAAAGTGGCTTTCTTACACGAGTCTCCAAAACAATTCGGGCATGAGGACTAAAGCAACGGTGTTCTTGCTGGCGCCTAGCCCCCTCCGGAATCATCTAGTGACTATCTTTCTTTCGGAAGGATAAAAATAGTGTGGGCAACAGAATTAAATTGAAATGGAGTTGAGCATCACGGAAGGATAAAAAACAAGTGCATTCTTAGAATAAAAACGTTTGATAAACAGATTTTTAAATCAGAAATATGTTTGAAATGAAAGTTAGATAAATAAAAATTTTTTCACACTTCGAGAGACGGGATCGGTCACCTTACAAGCCCCTTATGCAATCGCATCACATCCGCCTAGATACTTACAAGCCCCTTATGCAATCGCATCCGCCTAGTACTTACTTAAGTTTACCTTGAATATATATTTTGCCAATCTGGCCAAGAACAATTTGAAATAAAAAGCGATATTATACACAACTGTCCAGGGTATCGAATTTTTGGAAGGCGAGTTGCCGTTCAATCCATCATTTCCATATGCACAGCACTGCCGATCTAAATTCGACAAATGGTTTGATGCGAGGAGGCAATTCTTCCATCCACCAGACTTTCAACTGTGCTATTACTCATATACAAGATAATCAACTGCAGGAAGAAAAAAAAAACCACTAACTATCAGGAGAAGAATATTCCCTCCATGCCAAGAATACATCAGGGTTTAGGTTTCCTGTGTCGTTGGAGTCTCGGATGTGATATTGCCAGCAGACTTGCTTAGCAATTCTTGCCTCAGACAGGAGGCACAGATACCACTTACAGTAGTTAGGACCAGCTGATGAGCTTTGCGATATCTGAAGAGAATTGATCCTCCAGCCTCTAGCACCAAAAGAAATTTGACCTGTAAAACCATTTTCCAGCGAACGAAGTTCAGCATCTGTCATGGAGTGCTAAAGACACTCTCTCTGATGTGACTTCATCAACTGAAGAGATAAAGCTTTCAGAGCCAGAATTTGTTCTCAAACCTTCGATACCATTAGGAACTCTGCTCTTCGTGGCTGACAGTATTAATGTGTACAGATATAGCAGCCACTATGGTCAAGTCAACCCCACCTACTGCTGCGTGCTGTCCTCTGATTCTTGACTTTCTTCTTCTTTAGAAGTGTAGACACAGCATCCATATCGGAAGAGGATACATGAGTCTCACCCCTTAACCAGAGCAATGCCTGGGCAGCCGCATCCTTCTCCGCGAGCTTCTTATTGCTGCAAGGCCGTCCTGTGAAATCCAATCCATTGAAGATCACAGTGGAACGGAACTGATTGTTTTTCACTTGCTTTGTCTTGTAGGTTGGTGCTTCATGTCCTGCCCTAACAAGTAGAGTTTGCAATTGGGTCTTCGAATTATCACCAGCAGCTCCATTTGCACCTTTCGATGATGCGGCCTGTAATGTTACTTTGTGACTTTCTTAGGCAACTGGCGACCAAAGACAAATCTACCTTCAGATTGGTCTTCTGAGACCAGCAACCTTACTGCCATTAGAAGATCATGGGAGGATTGTATATCTAATTTGGAACTCAGAAGCTGCAATCAAACATGCACCTTGAGGTAAGGAATACAGGAAACACAAAAAGGAATTGTAACCTGGAAAAGAAGAAAGCTTGCTGGAATGGACTCAACTTCATGATGACAAGTTAAACCCTCACCTTATTCTGGATGAGTTCCCCTAGCTCTCTTTTTAGGCTTAAATATGTCTCAGCCAACGAAGGTTCCATGAAGAACTCCAAATATCCTCCCAACATCTTTAGGTGACCATCCTATCAGATGCAAGTAGTTTAGACAATGCATCGTGTGATGAGAACATACAGTGGGAAGTGAATTTCCATCTAAGAATCCAATGAAACTAGCCAAAGACAAAAAATAAAATAAAATATCCAACGGATGAAAAAACTGAGATGAGAGAACTCACAAGTCCACCCCTTGAAATGTTTCCTCCAAATAAGAGAAGCACAGAGTCAGAGATACCCGTTGAATCCCGAAGGAAAACTGAATTAACCTTCACCTTCTCATTGAAAACCAACCATGGGTATGGAATCTTTGGGACCGCCGCATTCACAGAATTCTATTCCACATGTCAACAAATATAATCCACAAATATATTCCACGTTAGAAACTAAAAGAAATACTTTGATGTATCAATTCCAAGATGTTCTACAGAAAAAGATTTGCTGTCCAAAGCGACAAAGAGACTTACAGAGTACAGGAGCACCTGTCCATCCTCCATTGTCTTCAAGGAAATCGACCTTTCTTTGTTCTGCAAGTAAACAAATTGAGAAGTTCAATAGATCTAGAAAGGGCATTCCAACTTTACATGTTTATTGATTGGTGACATCTCTTGCTAACTAAAAGAGGATCCCAAGTTGCATTGGTTTGCATTGGTTTCCACCTAATTAGAGACTTGACTTACATAATGTGGACAAATAGATAATATTCATCTCATCAAACAAAAAGGCATAGTTTTACATACCCTGCATGAGAAAGTGCAGTCACTTTAAATAAAGTGGTGTCAACTATTCCTTTGTCAAAGTTTGGTCAATCGATGACCCCAGATTTATAGAATAGAATTACTAAAGGAAACTTAAATAGAGTGCTGGGGTGGGGGACAAGCAGAACAAATCATTTCAATGTGGACTTAAAAACCATGTTAAAACAATCTCACCCACCACAACAGAACATATTCCTGGGAACAAACCCGCACAAATGATTGCCCAAATAAGATGCTCATCATGGCTCCATGAATTGGAAAACTCTGTATTTTGATCAACAATGCCACTATCCTTGAGCAAAGAAAGGAATTGCCTCCTCAGAGAGCCTATTGCTTTCATAGTTTGCACAGATAAAAAATTTCGCCAACAGTACTCATAGCCAGCCTGTTGTCTTTCAGCATCTCTCCAACCATCATAGGCTCGAGCAAGTGCAAGATGGTCACTGTAGTCACGGCCAGAAAATTGGGCTTTTGCAGACTCTGCAAGCTACAGTAAGTTGAAACTACAATGAGAATATCATCGACAATTCTATAGCACAGTCGAAAGGAGATATCAACCCAAATAAAATTAGAATACAGAAGGTTGAAATTTTCTCAGCCAATCATATGACCCTGGGGTTGCATGAACTGTAAGCTACCACAGGCCACTGCACTTCTGCTCAATACGACTCTCAAACCACTCATCTCAGCACAGGAATTAACATGTTTCCTTATGATGAACTGCCACTTCCTCTCGAGTAAGTTTCTAGTTACTGATCCTCGCCTTCCACAAGCAGCCAGAAAATGGCTGAAAAGCTTCATATTGGGCTTTCCCAGCACAATTATTCCATGAAAACAGGGTTTTTAAAGCAGACTTGTCTTCCCACCTAATTGAAATGGGCAGTGTTTTTAACCCACGCTGACTAAAGACCAGGTCCCACTGGGTCAGCCAGTTGAGCTGGTTGCACACTTAACCATTAAAATATTCAAATCATATGTTGAGGTACTCATGGCACAAGATCAGGCACTGAGCACCCATGAAAGAGGTCAGGCAATCGATTACCCTCACCTCCTCATGCTTTAAGTAAATTGTTTTGTGCATCTAACACTAAAAGCATACTAGAAGTCAAGAGGCAAAGTGCAACATCTCTTGCCAGATATCACGGCTTATGGGTTCAAACCATCTCCAGAGCAAGTCCAAAATTTAGGATGGTTAAAGATCTGGTCAAGCACATTGACCATTTGAACCAGTCGGTTTGGTCTGGATTTAAAATCACTGAAGACAAGGGAGGATGTTAAGCATATTCCCAAAACAGTCAACATGATTAAGTGATGGGGAAGTAAACGTTAAAGCAAAATGGCCAGAGGAAGCATCCAATACTAATATGGCTAGAAAAGAGAACAAACTTACATCCTTCTTGTCAAATGGCATCAAGAATGGATCTCTAACACTGAGACCAGCAACAATTGACATTACTGGGTCTAGACAGTTGAAAATGGGCCCCAGTATAAGCATCTTTCCCAGTTTGGGCTCAACTGGAAGCATTGAAAGCTGGCGACCTATTAAGAAACAAGCATGATCAGGTCCTTCCAAAAGTTCAGTTGCAAACAGGGAAGAGTAGCATACACAGTAAACAATTAACATAAGGAGGAAATATATAATATCAGCACCTAGCACTGTCAAATTCTCATTTTCATCTAAAGCTCCAATCACCTTCAGATATTCTACAGCATTTTGGACCTACAAGAGAGACAATTTTAAAGCAACACAGAAATTATCAATATAAATCTACTAGAAGACAGAAGCCATATGCATATCACATGAAT
This sequence comes from Eucalyptus virginea, assembly GCA_014182375.1. Classification (NCBI taxonomy): domain Eukaryota; kingdom Viridiplantae; phylum Streptophyta; class Magnoliopsida; order Myrtales; family Myrtaceae; genus Eucalyptus; species Eucalyptus virginea. Next base: position 10,686,871 of record CM024515.1, on the reverse strand, counting down.
TGAAAACTGTTAGCAACCACAAGAAATTGTAGAAACAAACAAATAAGAACAGGGAAGTGAAACTGATACCGAAAGTGATTCCGGTGGTTGCAATGCCCTAGACAGGAATTCTGTGATGCTTCCAAGTTGCAGACTTTTTATTTGCAAACATAAGGACTGCAATGGTGTCCTCAGAAGTTCTGGCAACTGGTAGTCAGCAAAAGCATCATAAACGCATCTAGGATAGAGGTGGTAACACTCTCCAGATTGAACACGACCAGCTCTTCCTCTTCTCTACAAACAAAAGATCAAACTTGAAATGAATGTGAAAATTCTCAAAAATTAAATAAATAAATAAATAAAAATTAAAGAAGGCCACATGCTGCAAAAGAATTGGAGGACTAACTCAAACCTATGACCACTACATTAAAAGAAGCGCCCGACTGATTACACTTCCCTGCTCAAACCCTTAGAATGTCAAATGCCTTTTTATCAAATTCTCTATGGAGAAACATCAGAATTGTGCCAGCAACAGTCACTTCATAGTTTAGACAAGTTAGCTAAGCTCAAAGTAATGGCAACTGCAGAATACATAGGTCCAGGCCAGGAACAAATGGCTCAGATCAATTGCACATACTCTAGTCAGACTCAGGAATTGAATTTCAGATATGAATATGTATCCTGGTGTCTGACTCTCAAAGCAGTGGTGACAGCAGAATCCATAGGTAGAGTCCAGAAACAAATGGCTCGGACCAATTGCACATATGCTAACTGAATGTCAGGTAAGAAAATGTTCCTGGTGTCTGCCATGTCCATGACTTTGCATGTGTATTTATCGTAATTGAACACTAGAAGTCTTCAAAAAATAACAACATAGAGGGCATTATGTTTTCCTCCATCCCTGGTAGGAGGAACCATGCCTATAATTGGTTGATTATGAGCATGGATCTCACCCACATTTGATGTTAATAAGTTTACATGTGGGTGATGCTCATAAGATGGTGATAGGAAATATTATCCATGTAGGAATTATAAGATTCACCATCAAAGTGCACATATGGGGGAATTTCAATAATATCTAGGATGTTCAGTAATAAAACTTTCCAATTTTTATCCATTTTCACAATTTTTATTTTGATGGTTGAGTGGCAAGAGTAGTACTGCAATAACAAGAAGTGAAAGTTAGCCAGTTTGAAGTAGAGATTAGCAATGAATATGCATACACTAACCCATACCAATTACCACGTCCTAGTCCTCAATAGAAGTGTCGCAGTAATAAGGATAGACTGTCAAACAATGCATATTTCAGTCAATCTCTTGGATAAAATGCAAGCAAAATGTAATATCCCTATCATATGCAAGATTAGTATAGAGGACCATGGGCGAAAGGAGAGGACACATAGCAGGCTGACAAGACAACTGATAATTGTGAGAACATCAGCTGACAAGATAAATGATAATGGCGAGAACATCCCCAATAACTTTACGTTGCAGATGCATAGTGAGATCAAGGGCCCCAATCAGAACTTGCAATTATAAGCAAGAGATTCATGCCAATAAGGTATGAGCAATATATAAAGCATAAAGAACCACTTCTCCAAAAGCCTAAAAGTAGATAAATAGGAATCATCTTACTTGTCGAGCAGCAGCCTTTGAGATCCAAGATGGAAGCAGACAAGGAGTGTTATTGATCGCATCGTAGGAAGTCTCTTTCGCCTTTCCACAGTCGACCACAAAGACTACATCATTGATGGTGATACTAGTCTCAGCCATATTGGTAGCAAGGACTATTTTCCTAACTCCATCTGGAGGCTTATCAAATATCAACCTCTGTGAAGAAAAAGGAGAAGAGTAATCACCAATTTAATTATTTAAAGGACATAAAAATAGTTCGAAAGTGTCACAAAAGATGAAAATAGGATACCAATGTTACAAACGGACTGAAAGATGCACGGAGGATGGAGTATCACCTGCTCGGAGCTGGCCATAGATCCATGACAGGCAAGCAACAGAACTCTGCTTGGATCACCCAAGAGAGGATGGGCTTGCAGCTGGTCCTTCAAGGAGTTTATGTCATCCCAACCAGTCATAAAAAGCAATACAGCTCCAGGCCTTTCCTTTTGAACTATGTGGCAAAGTACATGCTCAATGAGATTAAAGCCAATGGAATCCGGGTTCCAACAAGACAGAGATTCACGCGTCCACCGACTGTACCCTCTGAAGTCCGCGGATTCAAGTGCATCCTTTTGCAAAAGCAGACAGATTGGATCATCTGAGAATTTAACAGTGATGAAATAACTAAACTAGCTCAACTAATTTACGTACCTCGACAGCAGTAGCGATTTGGCTCTTCCTCTTCTTAACAGCTTGTCTCTGCATTTTCCAACTTTTGTCTTGACCATAATCGTCAATCTGATTATGTGGAGTCAATCTATATCCAGTCATCTCCAAAATATTCTCCAAAAAATGAGCTCGGACAGGGTAGGTGAAACCCTGAAGAAAATTACATTAGCACACAGAACAAACAAGAACACAATTCTAATTGAGTGGATCAGCCAGAAAATAGTAAGGGAGACAATGAAAATATTAAGCCATTAGGAGAATATCACAAACATAATTGTGACCACAAAATTCATGGCTACCCACAAAATCACAGATTAAGACCATTTTTTTTTTTAAATGCGCAACAGTAAAGAGAACGAACCATCATATTTCGAGACTTTTTTCCAAAGCCCGCCGAATTACTGTAAATTCTTCTCAAGTTACATCTTGACACAGAGTTTTATGCTTGCCATTTAATAACATAATAGAGCAATTTAATTTTCAGGCAGTATCAAGTTATAACCTCCCCGATGACAAAAATGGGTACCTGTATCATGTCATAAAACGTAGGAATAATCCTCAAAAAGCAACCTACAGGCTAATATAGGTGCCCAAACACCTCTAGCTCACAATAAGACAAAGTAAAAACTGCATCCAATGGAAAAAAGGGGTACGGTATTTTATATCTAATTTCTCAAACTCACAGGTATGTGGATCATTGGAGCACCACCAAAGTAATTAGAAAAAAACTCAGCATTGAGGGTTGCACTCATCAAAATCAGCCTCAATTCAGGTCGGCGATGAAGAAGATCCTTGAGCACAATGAGAAGGAAATCTGAAACATGCAGAATTCAGCTGAGAACAGCAATAAAGGAATATCCAAATAGCCCCAAAAAAATAAAGTTCCATACTTACCTTCATTCATACCACGTTCATGAATCTCATCAACAATAACATGAGTTACACCAGTCAAGTTTCTGTCAACAAGTAATCTCCTCAACAATATGCCAGTGGTGCAAAAAAGTAAGCGAGTATCCCTCCCTTTCATCCCCTCCAACCGAACCTTGTACCCAACCTTATGTTAGGAAAAAACAACAAATACTTCAGCAACAGGACAGTAAATACTCCATCTTGCATAACTAGTTAAAAGCAAGATTCACATAGCCAGATGAAAAAACTAACAGATTCTCCCAGTTGCTCTCCTCGCTCTGAAGCAACCCTTTCAGAAACAGCCATAGCAGATATTCTTCTTGGCTGAGTGCAAATTATACTACATGCAGCCCCTTGAGCAGCTTCAATCTCAGATTCAAGTATGTATTGAGGAAGTTGAGTTGTTTTACCACATCCAGTTTCACCAGAGACAACCACCACCTAAAAGATACACATATTTTTTTCCATCAACAATTATCCGTGAAAATAGTGTAAAAAGGAAATCATGTAATACCTTCATACCTAACAAATTCTAACCACTGTATACCTGGTTGTAAATTTCTTGATACTATTCAAGCAAGCCTCTGTACCAGTTGAACTCATCAAAATACGCTTATTTGAAAAAGAAAGTTTGGATTTTTCCAGGGACATGGGAGACCATTACACCACCAAGAAGTTCAAAAGTTTTCAATGAAAAGATAAAAGGAGAGCTATGATGCCAAAACTGATTTTTCTGCTCATTGTTTTGGTGTTCTGCCCAACTGTTGTTTGCAATACACACCTCAGTGACAAAGGCATACCAAACAAATTTGTCAAAATAAGACGCACAGGTAGGCACGTTCCTCAAGCTCATGGCCACTTCATTGATTAGATAAGCGAGGTTTCAAAAAGGGTCCAATTCATGTCGCATGAAGGGAGATCAGAACAACATGCAACCAAAATGCTGAAGAGGAATCCTAATTTTTCGTCATATAAAGCAGGTAATGACATTTTCCTCTAAGGCTTTACAAACAGACTCTGCAACAATTGGAGATCCTTCAAGCCATCCTTTTGTATCTAGTCTGTAATTTATGAAACGTTTAATTGTTACCATTGGCTTTAGTTTGCACTAAGAAATTATCAAAAGAGGAACTTGAAGGAGCATCTTAGGAGAGCAAGTACCATGTGGTAAATAACTACAGCTTCAACCTGTGTGATGAAAACTTTATTTGTTTATCATAGTTACTGTCACTGTCTTCCTCCGAGGCACACAGTCAAGCAAAAGGTCCATTAACCTCAAACGTTTAAGAGAGAGCCAATGTAGACTTACTAGATATAACCAATCAAAATATTATTTTGTGCTACGAAAATTTAGTAGGCAGCCCCAGCAAACAATGTAACTTCCACTTCAGGCGAACAAATGAAAATTTAGCAAAACCAGAAACCAGCTTATAGATCCTACCAACCTGATTTTCTGAAATGGCTTTCAGCAAGGCATCCTTCTCTTTGTATGCAGGGAGATTTCGACGAAATTCAAGCATCTTTTGGCCTTCAGGAGATTCCTAGGACGTTAATAGTACTTGTCAGTTATAAGAATAGTTGCAAATTATCAAGACCCAACTTACTATGCAAACAGATGTGGCAATCTATAAAATATTCCACAAAATGCATTGCTAAATTCACCTGCCAATCTTGCTGTTTATTACGCAACTGTAAACTTCTCCAGCGTTGAATTTTCTCTACAACTACACTGTTTGGTGTAATACGCTCCCGCTCGCCATAAAGATCATCAACAGCAATACCTCCATCAACGCCAGATGATTTTGAAGAATACAATAACTTATCCCTACTTTTGGGCTTTCGGGAAAGGTGTGCTTGGAGGTGTGTATCCACTTCCATTTGCAATCTATAAGGTAATACCACCTGGATGCACACAAAATCATTAGTCTACATTTTCACTGCACAAGAAAATTCACCATGCGGAAGCACCAAGTTTTAAAACCATGACTACATTATTAGTACAACGTTAGCCAGGCACTTCATCCATATATCTCTCTTCCTATAAGCATGTGGAAATAAAGTTATAAAGAGAGGAACAAAGTACATATATCAGGAATGTACCTCTCTGTGGGCGCCTGTCATCAAGATCAGATCTGTAATTTGGCAGAGGGACTTTGCTAAAGACAACTACTTTTGAATATTGATGGCTGCAAATGGAAATTGCTTATCAGAAATAGTGGAATTGATGAAACAAGGAAGGACTGGCCTTAAGTAGTTGTAATACAATCCGCAATAAGCTTAAGTACCTATACAATCCCATCCTGGTTGCCAGGGCTGAAAGTTGATCAAAGTCACGTCTGTCTTTCCTCTCCCTAGATACCATCTCCTGCTCCTCTTTATTACGAAGAAGCATGGTCAACTTCCACTTCCACTCTTCCACATTGTCAAGGGTTGATGCGTGCTAGAACACGACAGAACACCAAAATAGTATAAATCGAGATTAAACAAGAAATCTACTCCACAAACTAAGCAAAAATAGGAAAAGTCCCAAAAAGAGAAGGCATAAAAGCCAGCAAGAACCATCTGCTATCCAGGTGCATACATGGATGGGGCTATGTGCTACAAATATTTCACGAGATGCTTCAAATTTTTGTTAATTATGAAGTGCAATCATTGTTCGACACTTAAGACAAGGGCCATGTTGCTTGGCACAAAGGATCCACAGCCTTCTTTTTTTACTGGCAACAGAAAGACCAGTAGGCTACTACTCCAACATACCAAATAAATTCCCGAGAATTGCTAAGCTTATCTATTAAGCTAATAAGTTTAAAGAGTTAAAAGGCAGGATGACATCAGAATTAGGACTGTTTATTCAACTTACCAGAAAAATTACATTCATCAGCAAATTAGCTGAAATGATACCATAGTGAAAGTCCACAAGTAACACGTTATTGCCATGTTCTAGACTTCTTATACTGATTTCTTAATATAAAATCAACGTAAAATCTTTGCATATTAGACTCCTCTGATTAAATTGTTCGATATGGATTTAAAGGAACAATACTAGCCTTTTTCAAACCTCCTAAAGACAGCAGTGAATGCATACAAGCAAATGTAATGTCACAGCTAAACAAGAGATTGGCACAAGCATACTATGGATATCTGACAAAACCATCTAATTTTACATGGGATTTTGTTAATGAGTGCTCCTAGGAATAACACCTATCTAAGAAAACAATCTAACTCCCAAGGCACTTTTCATCTTGTGTGTTAGGGTAGCAATGCATTGAAAATCAAAACATTTCCTTGTTAAGTGTCCTTAAACAGTGTCCTGGAGATCCTCATTGACAAAGCCCTTTTACATTTAAACAGACAAATACTTAAAACTACCTGCATATTCCTTGCAGCTTTGATCATATCATATATCATTCTATCAGATAAACTCTTCAAAACATAACTGATCAAGGCATATAATCTCCTTAAAATGTGACTGATCGAGTCATAAATGGCACCACCATGCCAGATAGAATGTGCTTATTTACAATAGCCATTGCCCTCCCATTAATCTCATTTCTGATTGTTGCTTATGTCTACAAATAACTAGCCATGGAAAGGCACTCCTTCTAGTGCTCAAGCTGTAGGCATCCAGAATGTATCTTACTTCCAAGTCCATACCACACCTTGAAGAAGCCGAGGTGTACATGGGATTTCAATACTTCAAACTTTCAGACTCTTTTAGTTTACAGCACATGCACTGCAGTTTCCTCATCCACATGTTTTAGCATACTCATCCCTGACTCCACCTTAAACCATATTGAGGAACAAATTGTACACAAAGTCCTACAAGGGCATTCGGTGGCGTGAATAAAAGTGGAAGCATAGTCTAACCGAGTTCCATCGTAAGCACAATTCAAAAACTAACTACTGGGAAGCATACAAGCGACAAATTCAAACCAAATGGCGGAAATTTCTTCACTGCAGGCTTGCTTTAACACATAGTTAGCACCCAATTCAGTCCCAAGCGACACCATTGGAAACTTGCCGTATCCCAACGTTCTCACCGAATTTTACTATACTAAGCTCAATCAGAACCACGACCGACACTCATTCACTCCACTAAAATCACGAAAACTCCAAACTCACCATCTGCTGCTGCTGCTGCTGAGATGAACCGACTTCAAGGTCCGACTCGTCGCTGGACACGTCGTGATAAGCAAACCGGCCGTAGCTCGAGCTCTGCCGGCGCTGGAACTGCGACGCGACGCCGCCGCCGCCCCTCCTCCGCCTCCGGTCCACCTCCACGGCCAAGCACGCGATCATCCGCCGCTCCAACAAAGTCGGCGGGAGCGCCGACCTAAGCAGCGCCGCCCGAGCCCTCAAGGCGGCGGCGGGCGGGGGAGCCGCGGAGGCCCTGCAAGCCCTGCGAAGGTGGACGACGGCGGGCGGCGGCGGCGGCCGCGCGGACATCGCCGCCCTCAGGCAGCCGTGGAAAATGGCCGAGTACGCCATCGCTCCCGGCTCCGGCGAGGCTTTCTCCCCAGTCGGACGCGCCTCCGATTCTTCGTCACGGCGGTTGCTCCGCCCGCGTCCGACGGCACCGGAGCGCGGCTGCACGGCGGCGGAGGGAAGAAGCTTATCGGCAGCTGAACTTTGGTCGGAGGAGGAGCAGAAAAGAGCTCCGAGAAGTTAGGTTTGTGGACAGAAAGAACGCCGCATGGGGGAGACGATACAGTGGGCTTGGGCTCTTGGGCTCTTGGGCTCTTGGGCTCTTGGGCTTCTGGGATTTTGGGCTTTTTCATGATCTTGGGCCTATTTCAATTGGGCCCTCAAGCCTTTGCTTGCTTGGGCTCATTTTGTAGTCTTTCCCATTTCCTCCCTCTCTCTCTATCTTGTGGTCGCAGTTTGGGGAAGAAGTGGGCTCTGGAGGTACTACTATTTGAGGCGAGGAATAGAACGACACCAATTGCCTTACTGATCAATTTGCAAAGCCCCTTTTGACCTTTTGATCAGAGAAAAGCGTTTAATCGTTATGCCGAGTCGATACGGGCCTACCATGGGAGACGATAAATACGTGAGCCCTCGTCGAGTCGAGCTTTGTCGAGTCAATCAACTCGGTCGAGGGGTTTTTGCATCTTTGGAAGGTGGAGTGCCCTAAGTTGGATTCTATTCCATCAGACTTTCGTCACGGTTAAGTGATTCCTTGTTGACTTCTTACTCTCAACATGAGTGGCTTTTTATCTATGAATGAACCTAAGAGAGACCGGTGCCTTCTTCCCCTTTTTTGGGCCTACAAGATGTTGATTTCCTGCATATCGACACTAAAATAGAAAAGCTGCTGATTCATGAAGGAATGAGTTTAATATCAAGATAATCAAGTTTTAAGAACGTGTTTTGGTTATTCTATAAGGCACATCATTTTTTTATGTCATTCTATACTAGTAAAATTAACATAATGATTTAATTGTGTTTTCGAAATTAGTTAGTAGATTCGATGATACTGCATATTTCAATTATTTTTTGTGATTTTCAACCAAGAAAAATAAAGAAATTGCACCGCCAGGATGAGTGGACCGATGATGATCCTAACGAGTGATATGACTGATGGTGAATGGAACTTATGGAGACTTTGAACTTGGACGGCTGAGTGATGGGAACACACTCCCTCACTGTGCCCAAATTAATGTTCTTGTTGACCGATTCATGTCATTCCCAAGTTGTGGGACCTTGTCTCGCCATAAAGAGCTCCCTCCGATGGCACTTTAAGGAAAAAATCTTCTATTCATAGGGAGGAGCAATGAGCACTATGATCAATGCCTAATTCATAGAGTAATGATTGCTAAATTATAAACCAACCCAACAATCACCACATGGAAGACAACCAAATCTATGTAATCTCTCTCTTTTTCTAAACTTAATTATGAGAGTCTCTTCCTTGCCTTGCAGCTATAGGCCATGGCTCATTTGGTACATGTATGAATAATTGACATTGATAAGCTCATCTGCTTGATTTGATTTTTTATTCTTTTTTTTGCGAGAGCGGACGGATTGGATGAAAGGGAAGTTATCTTAACTTTTGGTTTCTGAGCAAAAAGATTGTTAATGAGTTTCGATAAGACATTCTTTCGGGAAATTAGTGAATACATCCACTTTATATATAATTTGAGATGCGCTCATGTCATCTAACATTGACACAGGACTCTACGGGCGTGCATGGAAACGTTCCAAAAAAACGTTTCTGGAACACTTTTGTACTTTTTTTGTTCCCGTGAACAAAAAAAAAAGAATGTAAACGCGTTTGGTTGCGTTTTACATTCTTTTTTTTTTTGTTCCGGAACAAAATAGGAAAAAAAAAAACACAAAAAGTTGTTTCTGGAGAAAAGAAACACTTCTTCGAAACCAAAAAGAACAAAAATGAAAAGAACTTCTCTCTCTTCTCTTTTCTTCTTCTTTTTCTTCTTTTTCTTTGGCCAGTCGCCGGCCTCGCCATGGCCGGCGACCGGCCGTCGAGGGCCGGCGACGCCGTCGAGGGTTGGCGACCTCGCCGGAGCGTCGCCGGCCCCGGCGAGGCCGAGCCTCGCCCGCGCCGGCGAGGGGCTCCGGAGGACGGTGCGGACGGCGGCGCCGCACTAGAGGCCGGGATCGGGATGGCGTCGAGCTGCGGGCTTCGGGCGGCGTCGAGCTGCGGGCCGGGCGCAGGTGCTCGGCTCCGACGGCGGGCGGCGAGGCTCGGCCTCGCCGCGCCGGCGACGCCGAGCCTCGCCTTGGCCGGGCGAGCTCGGGCTCGCCGGATCCGGCAACGCTCGGCCTCGCCGGGGGCGGCGAGCCTCGCCGTGGCCGGGCGAGGCCGCGGCCCCGTCGGCCGTCGCCGGAGGCGGCGACCGGCCAAAAGAAGAAAAAAATAAAAAGAAAGGAAAAAATGGAAAATAAAATTAAAATATTAAAAAATTAAAAGAAACAAAAAAAGAATAAAAATTTACCAAACGTGTTTCTACTCATTTTTTATTCCCGAAACAAACGTTACCAAACACGTTCTTTTGTTCAAAACCGTTCCCCTAACAAACACTTTTTTTTATTTGTTCTGGAACAAAAAAAGAACAGAAACGTTACCAAACGCGCCCTACATAACCAAGAGGCTGATTGATCTCTTTGCAATGGGCACTTCTCTTGCTTTCTGCACTACTTTTGCTGCCAATTAGGATTTTGTGATTGCCTCATTCAAGGCACATTCAATATTGTGAGTTTTGTTCAACAAGAATGAGTTTTAACATTGCAAATTACCAAATATGAAGATTTCTAACATTTCCCATAACTTCTTTAACTAAGTATTTCGTTGGAACATTTTATTGTTTTTTTCTCATTTTCCAAGAGTATAATACATGCCAAATTACCGGTGCATATTCTTATGTGGAATAAGTTCAATGAAATATTGGAGACCAGCATGTGGATGATTGAGAGAGCTGTACATGAAACAATATGATTATGCAAATTAGGTTTTGAGTCATGTATGTTAACGTTTCGACTTTTATATTAGCTGAGATTTGTATTTATATGGCTTGGTTTCAATTTTCCCTTTTCATTTCTTTCACTTTTGACATTTTCATTACAATGGCAATTAATGGGAAAATTCGAAAATAAAAAATTAATCCATGGAAATGTTGTGCATAGTCCAAATTCTATTGATTGCACAATCACAATTTCCTTTATACGCGAACACACCATCACGAAGTAATTTCCAACAAAAATTGGACAAAAGGACCATATTGAAATTTCACATAAATGTGTTATCCCAAATTATCAAAATTAGAACGTTTAGTTTGGGACTTACTCGACAATTTTCTCAAAATAACATAGAAGCGAGTTTTCCCTATAAACTGAAGTCATTAAGATATGATACAAGAATAAGGGACTATCATAGCAAAAATCATAACAGAAACAAACCCCCCTTTTCAGAAAGAAGAATAGGAACGAAAAAAAAAAATAGAATGGCTATCCAATTGCACTCAATAATTTATTAACAACAAAAGCCCACAAATCCAATAATTAAACAAGACTAAAATCTTTTCCACTTTCCGCCATCATCATCATCCTCATCAAGTTCTTCATGGGATCCATTGTCATCGTTTGAATTGGCATTATCAACATAATTAGTTTCATTGTTGAACTTGAACTGCAAGTGGGCCTCAAGCTTACGTAATAGAATAGTAAACAGACCCTAAGACTCTCTCTCTCTCTCTCTCTCTCTGATGGTAATTGAAAAGGATTGGGGCAAAAAGACCCATTTAAGACGAAGATGCAACCTTGAAAAATTATATCGATTTTACTAATTTATCGAGGTTAAGGATTTAACCTGCAATTCATAATATTCTACTGACTTGCGATTCTGGGTACGAGCGATATTGTTTAGTGTATTTCGCATCGTAAAATTGTATGATACTACAATTTGAATAGTGATTTTACCAACAACATTACTTGCTAGAACATTAGATGAACCATTTGAAGGAATATCATTAAACATCACACTTTCTTTGATTTCAATCAACATATTCTGTAAACCTCATCAATAATAAAACTTGTGTTCTCTTCAAAACAGAAAAAAGTGAAAGGAATTTGTAAAAGTGTAAAAAGGTAATAACCTTATACTGGATTCATTTTTAATATTGTCTAAATGGATATAGGATAATAGAGATTCGAATCTAAAATTGGGGGAACAACAGACATAATCATCTTTTCGAAATTAATATTATGTATATCTTATAATAGTATCTATACTAGGGTAAAAGCCACCGAAAATCCTAAACCATGACACTATGATATGTTTACCTCAAAAAAAATAAAAAATCATAACACTAAAAATCCCAAATTTATACCTATGTAACATATTTATCCAAAACTTGTATAGTATAACATATTCATCTCAAACTTTTTCTTGTGATATAAAAAACCCCACACTTGTATCCATGTGATACATTTATTCTAAAAATTTGGTGTTAATAAAATAAATTTAGGGTTTTTGGTGTCACAAAAAAAATTTACGGTAAGTGTGTCACAATTTGTGTACCCTTCAAATAACTAAGGTACTCTTATTCTCAATTTAAAAAAGAGCAAATTAAAGTACATAACTTAAGTTTTGGCCGTTGGTCAACGGAGGATTTTAAATTTTATTTCAGTTAATGGAGGATATAAGGTTTAAAAGCCCCAATCAAAGAGCCAACATGGCATCTACATGCACTATTGGGTCATTTGTCACATGTTATTTTCGAAACTTGTATTCCACTGACAATGAGCTCAAGATCTAATTTCAGCTTTTCTAATTCTCAATAGATCAACATAAAATTTTTAAATCCCCAATTGACCAACAACAAAAACCTCGAGTCATATCTTGGCACTTATCTTGTAATTTTTCTCCGATACTTTATCTAGTGAATTTAGGATGTGTTTGTTTTGAGAAAAATATATGCTTTAAATAAATCTTATAAATAATTTCTCGTATCGCAAACAAAAATGAATGAATGAAAAGAAATTCATCGTTTACGAAAATATTTACACATAAAGTATTGTCTATAATGACATATTTTTCGTCACCTAATTATTTTTAGTGATACAAGTAATTATTTTTAGGGAAATGCTTTTTAAGTCATCTATCTTCTGCTAAACAAATCCAGCTGTAAATTTATAGAAGATATGGACCGAGAATTTGGATTTTATTTTGTTTGTGTATGGAAAAGTACGAAATCTGGTCTGAATTATTTGTACGATAAGGTGGAACACCCTTTTTTACATATTGGGAAAAAACAATGAACCGGGGTTCAACGCAAGGACAGGCTACCCCTACATTAGTGTATCAAAACATGGCATCATTCGACCAAGCGAAGGACAACCTCCACTAATCAAACATCGACAGACAGAGAAGGACTGACTTTTCAGTTCCTAGACATTCTCGAACTCGCAGTCGATTTCACATTGGAAAAACTGCCAACTTGGGGGGTGTTTTTCCTGGTCCAATAAAGCATGGATTGAACAGAGCCCGTCCATCAGATTCCATCTCTGGCGCCACCAAGAACATCAGTCTCGCTCACTGGACCCTGACAAGCGTGATGAATCAATTCGTGTCACCCACTAGCCCCAAAAGGAGAGAGACCCCCTTCTTTTTTCTCATGTGATGGGAGCTATTCTAGTAGCCATCGGCCCCATTTCCATTTGTGCGATAAGATCGTTTTCTGCTTCCCCTTCTTGATTAGCTCAATCATTTCTGTTCAAACCGCACACGAAAGCCGGATATTTCCATTGCCCCATCCCATTTGATGGCCAATGACCATCCTCGAAAGGAAAAGGAAAGTGCGTAATTGGGTCATAAACCCTTTGCTTGTTGCGACCGTGTCCTTTCAAACAGCAAAATTGAAAATTGCGTGCATAATCTCAAAAGTTTGCGTGAACGAATTGAATTGAGTTCTTTTGATGTGGGTTTTGGACTTAACTATATCTTTCGACCAAACTTGTGGACTCAGTTGTTCTAACTAGGAGATTCGGGACTCTATGACATTTTTTAGGAAACAATGACAACTTGATCACCACCATCTTAAGGTTAGCACTTGATTGCATTCCGTACATAGATTCAAGACTTTTACTGTAGTTTCCCCTACCATATTTTATGTGTCCATTCTCTCCTAACAAGGGTGAACCCGACATTATGGTAATGAAAAGACACGTGTAGATTGAGAATTCACATGCTCTCCCTATGAAATACCTTGCTAATTTCATGGATTGTGCAAAACACAGAAAAACACAGGAAGCAAATGTTTTGATGTTTTTGTACATTTTACCCCACATTTTAGGCAATCAATAATGGAAGGACAACATTGTATACATGTTTTTGCATATGCAAACGAGATCACATGGTTAGTTGAGAGTGCATGTTACACCTTAACACATTCATGTGTATCACATGTTTAGAGGGGACTAGGAGGTGGCCCCAATTAATATTGAGTTAATTTTATTTTCAATAATTTCAAGTAGTATTTGGATATGCATAAAGCCACCATTATATTATGAAAAAAAAGAAGAAGATAGAGTTCTTGAGTTTTATTTTAAGAAGTAAAATTACGTTAGGCATCTTCAAAATGTTATTTCCAAATAAAATATTTATTTGATCATTTTTGAAAACACCTATCTATATTTCAAAACATAATTAAAGAAATAAAGTATTTTCACACTAATTATAGAAACTACTATAAGTTTTTGTACTGTGCAAGAGACAAATACTAGTATAATCTAAATCGTGGTAAAGAGAAAAAAAGTGAACATGTTTCATTATCTTTTGTGCGAGATGGAAAACCAAAAAAGAACAGAAAACAAGGTTGACATGCTCGATTATACTATTTGCATCACTTACGAGTTTACATTTATGACTAAATTTGACTTTGTGAGAGAAATGAGAAAGAATTTTGTATAAAGCATATCAACAATGACTTATTGACTCTTTGTTTTTCGAAGTTACCAAACTGTCTTTTTGTTAACAATTCTCATCTGAGTTGCTCAGCAATTTTTTTTTTTTTTTTAACTTACTAGCTTTTATTGAGTTGCGCTTTTATTTGCCATGCTAACTTTTTTAATTTACCAATTCTTTTTAGAAATTTCCAACCTCAATTAGAGTGACTACCAACTTTCCTCTAATTATATAATCAACTAGTTTTGCGTTACTAAGTCTTATTTGAATTAATCACTAATTTTTCTTTTTAAAAAAATACAAATTTATCTTATCTTTGACAAAAGAACTTCTCTTTTCTTTTACTATCTTTTTATCCCGCTTTTTTTTTACTGATGGTTCAGATTTGTTAGCTTTTATTTTACAAATACCAATCTCCTCTGTTTGGCTTACTAATTTTTCCCCGACTAAGTTACCAATTAGTTTTTCATTACTAATTCTAATTTGAGTTGCTTACTAACCTTTATTTCTTTATTTCTTTTTTTTTAATTTACCAACTTTTCTATTGAGTTATCACTTTTATTTGCAATGTTTACCCACTTTTTAGAATTACCAATATTTTTTTAGAAAGTATGAACATCAATTAGAGTGGTTACCAACTTTTACCAATTAAATTACAAGTTGTGCGTTACCAACTTCGATTGAGTTAGTTGCCAGTTTTTATTTGGTTTCAACTCTTATATGCCATTCTTAAGTTATCTCATCTTATCCTTTGCAAGCTATTATTTATTTTTCATCCCAGCGCATTGAATTCATTTACTATCATATGACATCCCCAACCTAACAACTTTTCTTTGATTAAATTACCGGCTAATTTCTGGTTATTTGAGTTGTTTACCAATGTATGCTTGTTTTTAATTTTTAAATTAACCAACTTTTTTTTATCAGTATTATTTGCCTTAGTTATCAAACTTTTTTAACTAAATTTTATTTGCCTAACTTACCAACGCCTTACATTTATCAACTCTTACATGAGTAATTTCACATAAGAGTTGGTAAATTAAGGCGAAGCTAAGAAAGGTAGAAAAAGAGTTGGTAATTAAAAGAACAATAAGCTTATAGAGTATGTCAGATGAAAGTTGGTAGCCCAAATATTATGTGTTAATTTAATGGGAGAAAAGTTAGTCAGTTGCGCTAGGGTTTCTATCCAGGGCAAATAAACGGTAAATTAATAGTCTAGTTGATAGATTAACAAAATAATCAAACAGTGGTATTCAACTCACATAAGAGTTAGTTATCCAAACTAGTTGGTAAGATGATCAGGCAATAATTGGTAAGTCGCTTTACTGCAGGTTGGTAGTTGGTAAGCTACTGCAAAATTTCGTAATTAACTTGCAAAATATAAAAAAAAAAAAATAGTTGATAATCACATAAAATTGTTAGTAAATTATCAAGTGACGTGGGAAAAAAAAGGTCACCATTCGTTTATTTTACCAACAGTTCTTTGACACTTACAGAAACCTATTGAATTATACCTGCACGGCATGATCCATGTTTTTAGTTTGGAACAATGGGATTATGCTAATCCACTTTTACAGTCTGTACAGCTCATATTGCTGAGAAGTGTAAATATTTTTGCCTTCATAGACGATGCTCTCAAAGACTCGAGACAAGAAACTACATATGCAAAATCACCTTGCAGCACCGGCGCAACGTGTTTCATTAGTTTTGGATCTTCTTCGAATCAAGAAAAAAAGGAAAAGAAATGCGAAGCTTTCTTGTTTCAGATGCTTCAGTGATGCATTAGTTTCAGATCTTCTTCACTGGCGCAACGAGCCTTGTTGCAAATAACGAGGCCTTAAAGTAGCAGCACCACACAAGTAGCTGTGAATTTGCAAGTGGTAATAAAAGAGTAAATAAAAAAGCTGAGTCTTTTTTCATCCAAATATGATAATATAAGCATATCGCTATTATACCCATTGAAAAGGAGATATTTCAGATAAGAATGGCAATTAAACGAGTTGCTGAGTATGGATGCTTCAGCCTGTTCTTTTATAACTTTTGCCATGTCTACCCAGCTGGTAGTAATCATCAACAAGAAAACAGTTTTGCCGGACAATGTCATAAGCTCTTGTTGATAACATATCAGACAATTTGACGGAAGAAATATCCAGCATTTGATGATTTGCAAAGAGAACCCTCAATCCTTTCTTTGAGAGGTAGATGAAATTTAACCATCATGAAAGCAGAGCCAAGCTGGTTATGACAAAATTAGTACATTAACTTATAATTGTCTTAACACATCATAATGAAGCAAGGTGTTAAAATTTCGAAATGAATAAGCAAAGATCGGTGTCCCTCATGCGTCGACCAAAAGGAGTTCAGTTGTAATTACAATACTATATAATTCTCATCCAAACATCGCAGCATGCATGAGCAAATTGTTCTTGAAGAACGGCATATGGTGAGCCTGTGTAAGTATCGGATCTATAATAGGGGTAGGAAAATTTTCAGGAGTAAATTGTCTGAAAATTTAGCTAACTTTCCTCTGGTTCTTCAGTATTTTGGTTGAAGTATACATCCAGTAAACAAATGTGTTAAGACATCAGTATGCAAGATAAGCTCGTCCATGACCCGTTACTTATTTGGTCAATCTCATGAATTTATAATCTTTTGAAAGTTTTGTATCATAAACTCCACCTTCTACATGACCCGTTAACTAACCAACCAACAAATTACATTCTGAAACAAATAAGTAATAACGATAGATTAGATCTTTGGAGGACATCATTTCAAATATGTCTTCAGCTCCTTAATTGATTCAGATTTCATCACATTTTGTGTCCTCTATCCTCAAAACCAAACATCCAAATATAAGAGACCCCTATATGTAGAACAACTCGCACACAAAGCAAAATCATTCGACATAAGCATAGTCATGTCTATACAACTTCAACAATGTCGTGGGAAACACAAAGTTCGAGGTTTTACACTGTCTTAATCTTAATTAACAATCAGCCGAACCATTACACGGTCTTTCCATGGTTAAAAACTTTTCTGAAAGGTACAAAAATTATGTGACAATAATATGGTTTAAATTTTTACATGTCCAAACTAAGAATAGGTAAAAAAAACCAAACCAAAACGCATTTTACACCTCCATATAATTTCAACATGTGAGTAATTACGTCTAAATTAAACTTTTTCAACAAGATTAATGATATTTAAGCACACGATAACAAGTAAAGAACTGGTATATGCCATAATTCAGATTGAAGATATGCAAAGAAAAAGACACGAACCTGAAGCAAAGATCCCAAGTGCTCTTACAAAAAAAACCCCTGAAAGTTATCTAAATTCTCCTCCATTCCAATTCTAGCTGCACAAAGAAGAAAAACAAGACAATAAATAAGCTGTATGGAAAGCGTAAAGGGAAAATTCTGCAGAGAAAAGATCAATAGCTATTCAGTTCCTTCTCATGAGAAAGAGAAATTCAAGAAAGCCAACAAAGATCTTAAACTAGGCACTAAAGGGGGTTGAGAAAAAAGAAAATCAGGGAGGGAGAGAGGGAGAGAGAGAGAGAGAGAGAGAGAGAGAGAGAGAGAGAGAGGCTGAATTAAGGTGATGACAGAAGCATAGAGAGCACAAAGGAGAGAGATGCAAATTTCAGCTGCACATCCCCATCTGTGCTCTCTATCTTCTGTCAACAACCAACATTCATCAAAGCGTTGCCTCCCCCTCTCTTACACTACCCTAGCTAGGCTGTGCTTTGGATTAGAACACAGTGTCAAGATTGAAACATTTTTCCTCTTTATCATAAATAAATACAGAGAGAGAGAGAGAGAGAGAGAGAGAGAGAGAGAGGGGAGAGAAGGGTCTGTGTAGTGTTGTGGGGTTGGTCTTTTGTGGATGACCTATAATGCACAGCACTGCCAGTACCCTCTATTTATAATAGGAAAAGTTATTACCTGCTCAGGGAAAAAATAATTAAAAAATATAAAGAATGGGTAAGTTGTAGATACTGCTCCACCTTTGTTTCTCTGTTTTTAAAATTCCAGTTGTACCACTCACTGATTTGTCTCATAATTGTCCTCTCTCTATTTTTGTAACCGCCTCTCACGAGATGAAAATTTCAAGTGAAAGGACACCCTCAGTAACTTCCTAACAACCCTACAGGAAAAAAGAATTGTACTCCAGATATATTCCCATTGATATTTCCACCCAAATCTGTCAGAAATTTCATACTGCCATTATCAAGTATTCGACTTTTCCCACAAATGGTAAGTTTTTGAGCCATATCTAGAGTGGGTGTTGACTATTGAGTACGCCAAGATTCAAGTAACAGATGTCCCAGAATTTTTGACAACTTTTTCAGTGAGAATTTAGACATTTTTAAATTCCTTTTCTTGAGGGTTGGATTGAATCTTGAGGAATTTTTCCGTCTTCGTACTGTAACAAAATCCATCTTTCTTAGTACTGCAGCAGCAGCTTTTTACATGATTCGCCATGTGCCCCTGCGATTTCTCCAATCTTCAGAAATCAATTATAAAACCAGCAATTCTACATGAACCCTTTCATTGAGAGACGCATGATATGACAGTAAGTTGTTCAATCAAAAGTTTGCTGGAAGTTCACGTTCTGTGTTGACTTATAGTCAATCACGCACTATACTCTTCTAGCGTGTCCGTGTGAGGGAGAGGAGTGTGGGTGTGCGAGCGCTTGACCCACCAATGAGCATTATAAAACTCAGTAGACCAAGCATGAGCCAAGAGATAAGGAGTGAAGCTCACCAGTGGGGTCGAAACTGATTTCTCTTAAAAGAAAGAAAAATATGAAAGAGAAAGGACTACATGTATTGACAAATTAGACTTTGCAGAGTGTGAAAGAAGAGCTATAGACTGACATCCTTCAGATTTTATCTCTTTGAGAAAGGCAAAGTTCACAGCCATTATTATTATTGCCACATTTGGGGGAAGAAATCTACCATTAAAACTTGTGGGGATTGTTGGAGATGCTTCATGGAGAATGTGGTTGGGCAGTCAGACACCAATTGCCAAGAAAAGACAATTGATATTTTCTTTATTACAACAATGAAATTAACGAAGGAAAATATCTTCTGTAAAAGTGCAATTTTCTGTTAAAAGAAGTGATTATATTTTTAAATATCAAACATTCTGCCAAACTTAAATATCTGTATGCCAAGTTCCCACCTTCGGGTTCATCAAACAGCCGTTCTATGTATGTATGTTACCGAATAGGAAACTAAAATACCAATGCCAATAAGAAGCTCTAAAACCCTATTCTATATTGGGGTCGAAGACAGCATACTGTTCTTGGAAGTTTCACACCCGGATGGTGTAAATGGTGTGTGCGTTTGATGCCATTTCTTCCTTTTGGATAAAGACGTTTCAGGTCACAAGTCAACTTCTATATGGAGCCCATTCAACATGCTGTTGGGTATGCAAAATGCGGTTAAGGTCATCTTTGATATCATTGTATGCTACAGTTCCTATTTCATTTAATGAAAAGAGGAACAAATGGATACAAATTGACAAGTGAGCTAACGAAAAAAAAATAATTAAAAGAAAACCAATTCTCTACGTTGGTTTTCATTTGAGCCAATTGTAAAATCCAACGAGTATATGCATATTTTCGGATTAGTGATACACCTATGACATTGTCATTTTATGGTACAGTGCCCTTTGCCGGCAGACTTTCCAGTATAGAATTTCGCAGACAGAGGGCAGATGAGGAAGCTAGCAATTTTGACCATTCTTAGTGCTTCAAGTGATGAGGCAGCAAGTTGTTGCTGAATAATGATTCTTCATAGAAATGAAACCAACGGATGTAACAAGAGGGTAACAAAAAGTGCACAGTAATCTAGAATTCCCAGCTAGCACCACCGTTCATCTCTCTGTCCGAAGAATGTAAGGCACATGCACAGTTCCTGGAGTAGGGAAATTAATGTTTTCTCAAATGCTCACGAGTTCCTCCAAATAATGAAGAAGATCTCCCCATGATCAATTTATCACCATTCAATAATCGATGCGATGTATAGTCATAACTCAAAAGGTGGTCTTGAAAGAGTTGGATTTGTACATATCTAGAAATTCTGTCAATTGGGTCAAGATTTTGCTGAATGAGAGATGTCCCAGACGTCCCTGCCCCCCCCAACACCAAGTTTTAGTTTTCACACAGAAGCATAATGTATTCTATCAAACCATCTCTAAAGTCTCTTGTAATTCTTGGAAGGAAATATTAATGCTGAGAAATCATGGATCCTCAACTTCTGCAGCTGACTTAATGCAATTGCACCTAGAAGCCCTGCTTACAAGCCAGAAATGGGTGTGCATGTTTAGAGGGGAGAGAAAGGAAAGGGGGGGGGGAGGGGGAGGGGGGGCGGCAGGCCAGAATGGATTGACCTAGTGGTTAAAGAAAAGCATGCGCGTGAAGGTGCATCGCACATGATTCCATTCCCGACTCCACCAAGCACAAATAATTCTACATGACTCTCCATAGAATCCAATATCAATCTAGGGTTTGATTGATCATTGCCACATCCGTTCGAATTTTCGCTCACGTGTCGAGACATTAGTAGGATATTTTCGCGAGTTCGGGAATCGTCGACCAGAGAGGGGAGAGAGAGAAAAAGAGAAAGAGAGAGAGAGAGAGAGTGCATGTGTGCGTGTGGGGTTACTTGCAACGTTTGCGTCAGGGACTACTTTTCCAAAGAGCTGCAACTTGCCAAGAAGCATGGAGAGGAGAGGAGAGGATAGGGAAAACAAAAGCGAAGCTCCAAAGCAACCCTCAACACACATCTCTTATCCATCAATTTTTCTATTTTTTTCCCGGAAAAAGAAGATAAATTCCATGTTCTGTCATCATCTGTTTTTCTGAGTGTTTTGCCCTAATGGGGCGGTGTGGAGGACGACAGAATATTAAAATCGTCCCTGCTTGTTGGCTTACGTGTTTAGACCGCCATTCCATTTTCGGCCTCCTTGGGCCCCAACGACAGTGACCGATGTGACTCTGATGGGTATCCCTAGAGAATTCTTTTTTTCCACAGCCAAGCCCCGTTCATTCAAGAATTTGATACCTCGAGATCCTTTCATGACCTTACCAAACCTTTTCTTTTTCTTTTTCTTTTCTCAAGTAACTTTTTCTAAAGTTGTATAAACACATAAATCATCCTAACTTTTTCTAATTCTATACTTTTATATGCTTGTCTTTTCGAGATCTATACTTTGCACTTTTAAGATTTCAAAGAATAACATATAGAGGACAATAAGTTTTATTTATAACAGTATCAGATTTTATGTGCATGCTCGATTATCATTATGCTTACTTTGATGTGACATTTGTAACTTAGGATAAGTTTGATTTATAATTATCTATTCTATTTTATTGTTCGAAAATAATAAAAAGAGGATTATGATAGGACGTGGAGATGGTATGAGGAGTTGACGAGGAGGGTTCTAGTTTGTCAGAAATGTGAGGTGAGTTAGTTAGAGAGAAAGTGCTGTACAAATTGAGACTTTGGTCTTTTGCTGTTTCCCATGTGAGTAGGGAAAAAAAATATTATTTGAGGGCAAAGTTAGAAAATGTCAAAGTGAGATAAACTCATGTTTTGACTTAATGCTTTTGGATTGAAATTTTTGCAGCCACATCTTGCGAGCTTGACTTAGTCAATCATTTTGCGAGTAAATTATTATTATTTCACTTTTCATCCCTACGCAAGACAACATCATCTTGAATATTCTAGTTTGCCATTTACGTGGAAGATATAACTGTGTTGGTATCTTTATTTTCTGCTTACATATGTAAAAATGGGGTGCCAAATATATCTGGCATTGCTTAAATATGAGCTTAGAATATGCCTTATATTTCTCTACATGATAGTTCAAGTTCTTGAGTCGCACATTCTAACATGTCTTTGAGACCACAAGGTGCAAGTAAGCAAGTGCAGTGTAATAAAACAAGTCATAAATAACAGGCATTTAACTACACGGATACAAGGAATAGTGATGTGAAACTTGATGGTAATTATGTATTATTCTCTTCTTAGATTTGGTATGAGTCGTTTTACAAGTGATGATTAGGGGTGTGCAATCAAACCAGGTATACCCCGGAACCAGACTGGTCCACCCGGAAAACAGGGTCGAGAACTGGTTCCCATTGAAACCGGTCCAGGAACCGGTTCCCAAAATTCAGAACCCATTTAAACCGGTTTGGGAACTGAGTCCGATTGATTACTCACTTAGGAACCGGTTCCTAGACTGGTTTTGGAACCGGTTTTGTAAGTATAGGTCCAAAACTCTATATTTTCCCCTTATTTATATTTTTACTCTTGCAATCACATGACGTTTTTCCTCTTGGCTCTCTCAAATACGCACGGCACTTCTCTTCCGTCGTTCCTCTTCCTCACTTGCTTCCCTCCCTCATCGGCTCCCTCTCGCACTGTCCGACAGACGAACGGTGTCGCCGCCGCCAAATTCTTGTGTACCACGTGAATTGGCTTGCCTAATTTCTCTTTTGTAGGAGGAGTTATGCTTGTATAAATGAATAACTTCATGTAGTAGTTGTGGGAATAAAACTAATATTAGATCCATGTTTGTTGTTAATTCTTTGCCTTATGATTTTATTTATTATATTAGCCCTGTGGATCCTTAATTTTTTGTTTAGTAAAAAAGTTCATGTATTTATTTATTACAAATGTTTAATGTGTCGATACAAATTATGAGGATTACGTTATTTTCTCCCGTATTAATATAAAATTTGCAATTGTATAGGATATTGGGAAATTGCAAAATAGGTTTCAATAGAAACAGGGTTGACCTTGGAACCAGATCGGAAAAATAGGGTAGGTTGAGTACAGGGTCGGGTATAGGGTCCAAAAAAGGAGAAACGATTATAACATGATCGGGTACAGGGTTCAGATCTAAACCCTACCCACCCTGGACCCGATCACCCCTAGTGATGATGGACTAGGATAGGTCACAAAAATTGCACGTCAGCATTCTACTTTCACTTAAGTAAAAGAAATCGGCTCATGACTTGCTATACTCTAGAGAAAAAAATTCTATCATGTCCTTGACTTAACACCACGGTCCTGTATTATACATCTGGTCCAATAGTAGAGGTAGTAATCGAATCGTGCGGGGCATCGTATGATTGAAATTCGCAATTGCCATTACAAAACTTCCCAATTCGCGTTAGGCAACCAAGAAAGAAAGTGCAAAGGAGAGGAGACTCAGAAGATAATAATAGCAAAAGCAGCTTGACATGACATGACTACACCGGGGAACCCAGTCTCCATTCTGTTGCTGCTCAAAAGATGAAGGGAGAGACGAATGGGGGGGTTCTGGGGGTCCCAAGGGATGGCCATTCTTGGAGAAAGGGATGGTTTTGGAGTCTGTGCCTTTCCCTTTTTGGCTTGGGATGTGGTGATCAAAAGTGAAGTTTGAATGGGCAAATTGGGGTTCTCTAGAACAGTGTCTCTACACACAGACAAGCACAAAAGCATCATCAATCTCTCTCTCTCTCTCTCTCTCTCTCTGACTGATTTTGGAATGTTGAATTGAATCAAATCGCACGCCAGCCAAGATGGCGTTTGATATACGCTGTGTTCACATGCACATTCATAATCTATTCTTGTGATATTCCAAAAGGAGGTTCTAGTTGTTTACCAGTGGAAAAGAGGGTGGGGAGCAATTGGAACAGTGTCCATGCCTCTCTCTGGTTCAATCACCACACATGTCATCTGGTTACTTGATATTTTGCGCTTAGGCTTGTGGACAGGAACAAAGGGCCGGAAAGGGATGCATTTTGTCAGGAAAAGGAGAGAAATCTACTAGAGTGTTGCAATGTCAAAGTTCTTCGAGAATTTGATTTGATCTTTACCTGCTTTCCCTTTCTGTTCCTTGTTAATGTCTTTGAAGAAATCTCTTATCTCAAAACCTAAATTATTTCACGTAAGGTTGAGAGAATAAGCGAGGAAAGTGGGATCACCTTCACCTTTATATTCACCTAATGAGCAATTGGGTAGAGAAGATCGCTTCCATCTACATGACGTGTCATTACAGATTGTAGCTCTAAGGGTTCGCCTACAAATTTGACACCCACAGACTCTAAATAATAATTGGAGAAGTTTTCCTTATGGTATTTACAACGAAATTGAAGAATTAATTACTTAACTCCTACCATCTCTTAATTATTTCTCCCCATAATGAGTTATAATACTTGTGAGCTTTCTAAATGCTATTGAGTGGGTGGTTTAAGAAAGGGGATAGAAGTCAATATGCTGTTCTGTTGAGTGTGGTTTTATTTTTCACTTTGTCTTAAGTTATGTATTGATTTATCACACGATCCCAATTCATTTTCTCTGTTCTTTTTAATCTAATATAACAATATCCATTAAAAAGCCTACACCAACTTGGCCTTTAGTATTTCTTACACAATTATATTCAATAATACATCTAAGTATCCATCCATGATTGATAAATTTTATATAACATTGAAATAAAATACTTTCGGACATTATTGTGATTGTCTTATTTTTGTAGTTATCTTGCACAATGCACAAGTCACTGTCAAATATGATGTCAAAATCAATTTCGTAAATAAATGTAGCGTCAGAATATTTCGACACAACTTAACTTTTGATTGGACAACAAGTAAACATTCTATTCAATTATATGGATGCAGTTCTTTCCAAAATTCCTTGCAAGGCATCATCTCTTGGAGGGACTAAAGAATAAATTTGGCGTGTTGGCAAGAACCGTAATTTTTTTTTTTTTTAAAGTGAAGCCTTGGACGCTTATTTTTGGTCATTAAGATTTTTACACCAATGGATTGCTTCTTATAAAAAAAAAATAACCTCTCTCGTCTAAGTAATAGGTTTTTGATATCTGAAATCATTGATATATTTTTTGCTTGGCTAGGGTTTTGGACCCTGGACATTGATGTCCCCACCACAACTTCCCAATCATTAGGCCAGATGCCTTATTGGCTCTAAAATCGTTAACATAGCATGTATAAGAGTCAATCTATTAATGAATCATTTGAACCTAGTAAGTTGTAAGTATTTTATACATCCGGTGTTGCACATGCACACAATTTTATTTGTTGAAGTCACAAGTTATATGAATGTTACACGAATGTAAAAAAGTTAGCCACTTGGCTAATTGCTCGGTGTCTATTGTCCCTTTCAAAAGGAAGTGGTAGGGGCTTACACCAGAGTAATGGTGAAAAGAAACTCTGAAAACCCACATTGGCCCAAAATTGATGTGTCCAAAAGGACCAGCACGTTTTTTTAGCCTATTTAATCAGGCCAAGTTTGGGCTACATGAACGCAGACACAAGTGGTGCATGACTATTGTTAGCTTGTGCCGTAAAGTGTTGGGTTAAGTCTTGTAACAAGTGCAACACCCTAGCCTAAAATGGCTTGACCCAACCCAAATTTACTGTAATAAATATTTTAAATAAGTCAAATCAAATACTCTAAAAAGAAAAGGAAACCTTTAATTCTTGGGATAAGTGCTACAAAAATCCTAAAACTTGTCATGAAAATGCAATTGAGTCCTAAAACTTGCCAAATTGTTTCAATCGAGTTCTAAAGTTAACGCCGTCAAGTTTTTTAACGGAAAATGCTGATGTGGCATTTAAAATTAATTTTTATTTTCCATGTGGCTTTTTAATTATTTTTTATTCATTTTTTTCCAAAAAAATATATTTAAAAACTAAAAAGAAAATTTAACATTTTATTTTTAAAAATTGTTAAAAAAAAAAAAAATGGCAACCGCCACCCATCACCGACCCTAGGCGGGGGTGGCCGGGCCTTGCCGGGCCAAGGCGAGGCCTCGCGGCCCTAGGTGAGGGTCGGCGACCCTCCCAAGCTCGGGTGAGGGTGCCTTGATGGGGCACGCCGGCCCTCGTGGGGGGCCAGTAGTAGTCGCCCGCCTTAAGCGAGTCGTCACCAGCCCTCGCGAGGGGCCGGTAGCCGTCACCCGCCCTAGGTGATGCCTTGTCGGCCCTCGCTCGGGGCCGGCGAGGCTCGCTAGATCTCGGCGAGTCCCTAGCCGAGCAAGGGTCGGCCACCGCCGCCTAGGGCCGATAACCGTCGCCGGCCCCTCCGGCGATGGGCGGCGGGCGGTAGGGGAGGAGCCGCTAACTTTATTTATTTTTAAACAATTTTAACTTTTCTTTTTAGTTTTTAAATATTTTTTTAACTGAATAAAAAATAATTTAAAAAGCCATATGAAAAATAAAAATTATTTAAAAGGTCACGTCAGTATTTTTCGTTAAAAAGGCTAACAATATTAACTTTAGGACTCGTTTGAAACAATTTGACAAGTTTTAGGACTTGATTGCACTTTTTGCAAGTTTTAAGACTCAATTGCAATTACGTGACAAGTTTTAGGACTTCGCAGCACTTATCCCTTAATTCTTTATAGCAAACAAATCTTGGATGTGGAAAAAAATAAACTTTTAAGGAAAATAGTAAATAATGGGATAAGTGTATTGGAAATTATAAAACTTGTCACAAAAGTGCATTGAATCTAATATAACAATATGCATTAAGAAGTATACAACAACTTGGCTTCTAGTTTTCCTTGCACATTTATATTCAATAGTACATCTAAATATCCATCAGAGATTGATGAATTCTATATAATATTGAAATTAAATTCTCTCCAATATTATTGTAATTGTCTTATTTGTGTACTTATCTTGACCAATGCGCAAATTACCATCTAGCATAACGTCATATTAAACTTCTTAAGTAAATACTTCGAAAGATGTGACTTCTTTCTCACCTCAAAAGCTAGCTCAAGGGGTGAGGTTTTCCCTTATATTTATAAACTAACTACCAACTCCTTTCTTAATCAATGTGAGATAACCTCAACAATCTCCCCATCACACATAGGGCTCTAGGTCGGAGTTGCAACAATCCATAACTCTCCCATGTGACTCTTTGAGTCCAAATTTGTTGGCAAAACCTGAGCTTTGATACTAGTGTTAGGTGGTCTTGGGCCCATTTCATCCTTTGAGCTAGTTTTTAGGGTGAGAAAGGCCCAAAACCACCCAATACTAGTATCAGAGTTAAGGTTTTGCCAACAAGTCTGGACTCAAGAGTCATACGGGAAAGTTACGGGTTATTACAGCTCCGACCCATGACCTGATGTGTGAGGGAGAGATTGTTGAGATTGTCCCATATCGATTATGGACCTGATGTGTTAGTAGGAGATTGTTGAGGTTGTCCTACATTGGTTGTGGAAGGAATTGGTGGTTGGTTTATAAATGTGAGGTCAACCTTACTCTTTGAGCTAACTTTTGAGGTAAGAAAGGCCCAAGATCATTGGTATTAGAGCCCAGCTTTTACCAACAAGTCTAGACTCAAGAATCACATGGGAGAACAAAGGAGAGTTAACGGTTGTTGCGACTTCGACCTAGGGCCCCATGTGTGAGTGAGAGATTATTGAGATTATCCCACATCAATTGTGCAAGTAGCTGGCAGTTCGTTTGTAAGTGTAAGGGAAAGCCTCACCCCTTGAACTAGCTTTTAGGGTGAGAGGCCCAAGACCACTCAGCACTTTTGATTGGGCAACAAGCCAGCATACTAAGTGATAATGTGGATGCAGTTCCTTCTAAAGTTCCTTGTGAAGCATCATCTCTTGGAGGGGCTAAAGAATAAGTTTCACATGTTGGCAAGAACCATAATTTCTTTTAAAAAGTGAAGCCTTGGATGCTTAGTTTTAGTCATTAAGTTTTTTTTATACCAAAGGAGTGCTTCTTATAACAATACCGACTCTCATATATATAATGGGTTTTCAATATATGAAGTCATTGACATTTTTTTTTTTTTTTTTGCCTGGCTAGGGTTTTGGATTTCGGACTTTGACATCCCCAACCAAACCTCACAACCATTGGGTGAGATGCCTTACTGGCTCTAAAATTGTTGACGGTATGTGAGGGAGTTCGTTTATTAAGGAATCTTTTGAACCTATTAAGTTGTCTACAATTTGTCCATCCAGTGTTGTACATGCTCACAATCTTATTCTTTGGGTTTGCAAGTTATAGGAATGTTGTGTGAATGTGAAAAAGTTCACCACTTAGCAAATTGCTTAGTGTATTATCCCTTTTGGAAGGAAGGTGTAGGGGCTTATGCTAGAGTAGTGGCGAAAAAAAGAAACTTTAATATTAGCCCAAGATTGATGTGTCCAAAAGGAATGACATGTTTTTCAAGCCTATCTAATCAGGCCAAATCCTAGCCTAAAATGGCCAAGCTCCACCCAAATTTCTTTTAATAAATATTTTAAATAAGTTAAATCAAATACTCTAAAAAGAAAACAAAACCTTAATTTTCATAGGAATGTGTTTGTTTTGTGGAAAACTCAATGTTAAAGGAAAATACTTTCTCAAAAATACGATTAGTTTTCCTTTATTTAGTATATATGATCAAAAATGTTTTATGATGTTTGGATCTTATTGGAAAATTATTTCAATCTCATGACTATATCTTGGGTAAAAAAATTTAAAATTGAATTTTTAATTATCGTTTCTTTTTTCTCTCTTTTTTTAAAATTTTTTCTTTTCTTTTATTAAAAAACAATTTCTTTTTAAAATTTCATTTTCTTTTCCCCTCTTTCTCCACTGCGACCGGCCAACAATGGCCATAGGTGAGCTCGAGGCTCGCTCGATGATGAGTGAGCTCGCTCGCTAGGATCGGGCAAGCCATGAGCTAGCCAGGATCGAGTGAGTAGCGAGCTCACCCGCCTCAAGCTCACTTGGGTCTGACAAGCCACGATCTTGACAACCTCGGCTAGCTCAGTTTCACCTAAATTGGCTGAACCTCGAGCTTGTTGGCCCACCTCATAATCAGTCACCATTTGCTAGCCATCGGAGACACATGACAGTGGATGAAGAAGGAGAAAGGAAAAAAGAAAGAGAAAAGAGAAAAAAGAAAAGAAAAAAGAAAACAAATAAGTTCAAAATTTAAAAAAAAAAAAAAATTAAAAATTTTAAAAAATTAATTTTATGAGAATAAACATTTCATTAACTAAAGACCCTAAGGCTAGGAAAAAAATTTGGAAAACATTTTTCAGTTCTTTTAAAGGGGAAATCATTTTCTTAAATTTAAGCTTTTGTAAGAAAAACTTTTCTGTTTATTAGGAAAACATTTTCTGTTAACTCATTTTTCTAAACGAACTAAACACTTGAAAATGAGTAGCGTTTTCCAAAAAAAAATGTTTTCCACAAAACAAACAGAACCGATGTGGAAGAAAAATAAACTTTACATAAGGAAAGTAGTAATTAACCGGGATAGGTGCACCAAAAGTCATAAAATTTGTCTCAAAAAGACATTAAACTTAATATAACAATATGCATTAAAAAGTCTATAGCAACTTGGCCTCTAGTACTCCTTGCACAATTATATTCAACAATACATCTAAATAGGCAAAAGAACGCTTCAAGTGCCATAACTTGGCATAAAGGGATACTTAAGTGCCATAACTTACGAAAGGTACACTTAAGTGCCACATTCGAAGAAAAATGGATCACTTAAGTGCCACTTCGGCTAAAGTCTCACCAAAACGTTGACATGGCATTTTTTCGGCGAAGCCAGCCCAAAACAATGCCGTTTTGCACGCTGACGTGGCTAAATAATGCAAAAACGGCATCGTTTTAGGCGACGTGGTAAAAAAATAATATAAAAATTAATCAAATTAAATTTAGTTAAAATATTTAAAAATAATAATTTTAAAATTAAATTTAGTTAAAATATTTAAAAAAATAATTTTAAATTTTTTTTTTTAAAACAAAAGGAAAAGGGAGGAGGCGGCCGAGGATCGCCCTCGCCCGCCGTCGCCGCCGCCCCCCGCCGTCGGGAAGGGCCGGCGACGGAGGGGGAGGGTCGGCCAAGGCCCGGCGACCCGGCCGTCCGGCGGTGAGGGTTGCAGCCCTTGCCCAGATCCGGCGAGGGTTGACGGCCCTCGTCGGACCCTCACCCAGATCCGTGGCTAGTGGTGAGGGCTGTGGCCCTCGCCCGGATCCGGTGAGGGTCGGCGACCCTCGCCCGGCCGGGCCAAGGGCCGCCGACCCTCGCCCGATCTAGGGCGAGGGCTCGCCGGTCGGTCGGGGTTGCCGACCCTTGGCCGTGGCCTAGCGACCCCGACCGACCCTCCCCCGCCGTCGTCGATCCTTCCGGCGACGGCGGGCGGCGGCAACCGAGGGCGATCCCTCGTCGCCTCCCCCTTTCCTTTTTTTTTTTTTTTTAAAATTTAAAATTATTATTTTTAGTATTTTAACTAAAATTAATTTAAAATTATTATTTTTAAATATTTTAACTAAATTTAATTTTAAATTTAATTTAATTCACTTTTATATTAGTTTTTTACCACGTCAGCCCAAAATGACGCCGTTTTTACATTATTTGGTCACGTTAGCGTGCAAAATGGTGTCGTTTTGGGCTCGCTTCGCCGGAAAAATGCCACGTCAGCCTTTTGGCTGAACTTTGGCCGGATTGGTGCTCAAATGATCCATTTTGCTCCGATTTTGGCACTTAAGTGTACATTTTGTAAGTTATGGCACTTAAGTATCCATTTGTGCAAAGTTGTGGCACTCTAGAGGTCCGCACGTCCATCTAAATATCCATCCAAGATTGATATGTTTTATATAATTGAAATAAAATAGTCTCTGATATTATTGTGATTGTCTTATTTTTGTAGTTAATTTGCACAATGTGCATATTATTGTTTAGTAGATCAAATCAAAGTCCGTAAATAAATGTAGCTTGAGAATACTTCGATGGACATGGCTTAACTTTTGACTGTGTAACAAGCTAAAATTCTTAGAAATAATGTGGATGCAGCTCCTTCCAATGTTCCCTGCAAGGCATCATCTCTTAGAGGGGCCAAAGGATTAGTTAGTCATATTGGCAAGAACCATAATTTCTTAAAAAAGCAAAGCCTTCGATGATTATTTTTTGTCATTAAGATTTTTACACTAAAAGAGTGCTTCTCATGACAAAACTGAATTCTTTTGTATAAATAATAGATTTTTGATATTTATAATCATTCTCATATATTTTTCTTGGCCAGGGTTTTGGACCCTAGACTTTGACGTCCCTCCCCAAACTTCCCAACAACTAGGCTGGATGCCTCATTGGCTCTAAAATCATTGACATAGTATGTAAGAGAGTCAATTTATTAAGGAATCTTTGGAAACTAGTAAATTGTACATATTTTGGACATCTAGTGTTATACATGCACACGATCTTATGTTTTCGGGTTACAAGTTATAGGAATGTTACCTGAATGTGAAAAAATTAACCACTTCACTAATTGCTTGGTGTCTATTGTCCCTTTCAGAATGAAGGGTTAGGGGCTTACACTAGAGTAGTGGTAAAAAAGGAAAAAACTCTGAAAACCCACATTGGCCCAAGATTGATGGTCCAAAAAGGAACGACATATTTTTTGAGCCTCTTTAATCTAGCTGGTTTTGGGCTACACATGCCCTAGCCAATAGTGGCCTGAACTAACCCAAATTTATTTGTATAAATATTTCATATAAATTAAGTAAAATACTCTTAAAAGAAAAGGGAACATTTAATTCTCCAAAGAAAACAAATCTTGGACGTGAAAGAAAAATAAACTTTACACAAGTAAATAGTAAATAATTGGAATAAGTGTACTATAAATCATAAAACTTATAACAAAAGTGTAACAACTTTCAAAAGGTGCATTAAGTCTTAAAACTTATTACGAAAGTATAACCGAGTCTTAAAACTTTTAAAAAATACAATCAAATATTAAAACTTGTTAGGAAAGTGTAATCGACTTCTAAAACTTTCAAAAAGTGCAATCAACAAAAGTACTTGATTGGACTAATTTGATAGGTTTTAAGATTTCATTACGCTGTTTGAAAGTTTTAGAATTCAATTGCAACTTAATAAGTTTGAGGGCTTTCACTGTACTTATCCTTAAATAACCCAAATAGCACTTAACATTGGAATAAGGCAAAAAGAACACACTTAGGTAGGGGTGAGCGGTTCCCGGTTCCGGTTCGGTTCCGTCTGGAACTTGGAACCTACCCTCGGGTACAGGTTCCTCAATTTTTGGAACCTGGAACCTACCCGTTAGAACCGAGAACCTGGAACCTACCCTATCACAGGTTCCAGGGTCGGTTCCAGGTTCCAACAGGTTCTTTTTTTTTTTTATTTCATTTTCGTAGTCGACGCGAATATTCGGAAGCCGAAATAATTCAATAGTTGGCCCTCCATTTTCAATACCTGCCAAAACATAGCAATATAAATCTTTTACATCCGAACAGACAACTAAATTCATAGTTTTCTAGAGAAAACATTGTCTAATGTATAATTTGGTGATGTTTCATAATAATAACTACGGGCATGTTGTATGAGCATAGGCTTGGCATTTCGCTCTTGATTTGAGTGGGCAAGAAGTGGGTGCCATGTCGAGCAGAAACTTGTGTTGGCAGTCGTTGGAGCATCGAAAACAATACAATAGCTGAACAGAATTGAAAAAAGAAAGAAAGAAATGAAATAACAGAGAACCGGTCGTCGGAGAAGAAGCTCAACGAGCAACGTCTCTAAGAACCGGTCGTCGGAGAAGAAGCTCAACGCGAGCAGCGTCTTGCCCCGTTCGACGGCTTCAAGCATCGTTGAGCCCGACCCACTTCGCCCAAGCCCTCCACTACGCCTTACGATCCGTGAGGCACTTCGCGAAAGCCATGGCTTGTGAGATGGAGGCGGTGAACTGGAACCTCGACGAGGCCATCCCATTCATCAAGCCGCGAGCGAGGTTCGCGAAGCCCGGCCACCGGCACTTCGCCATCAAATCGTTCGAGGCTAGATCGATCTTCGAGGGCTTCAACTTCCCCGACGGAGGAAGAGCTCGGTTCTGGCGAAGGCGGTGGCGGTGGCGGTTTGGAGCAACAACGGCCTGGACGGCCGAGCGAGCGACGGCAAGAGGTGGTGACGGTGGCTTGGGGACGGCGGCGGTGGCTCACGGCGTCGAGGGGCGGCGCGACAGCTCGTTGGGCTCAACGGCGAGACGGCTTGTCGGACGAGCGGTGGGTGGTGGTGGTTCGGTGGCCAAGAGGTGGTGGTGAGTAGGGCGTGGGGCGGCGGTGTGGTGGGTGAAGCAAGAGCCAGCAAGAGGAGGAGGAAGAAGAAGAAGAAGAAGAAGAAGAAGAAGAAGGGGTAGGGTTTGGCCGAGAGAGGGGGAAAGAGAAGAGAGAGAGAGAAGAAAAGAAAAAAGTTGGGGGGGCAGGAAGTGACGTGACGAGGGAAAATGGGAGAAAAGAAAGAGAGAGAGAGAGAAAAGAAAGGGAAAGGGGGAAGAATCCCGCAGAGGGGGAAATCTTGCGGGGGCGACGTTAGGGTTTTTTTTTTGAATTATGGTTCGGTTCGGTTCGATTCCGGTTCCTAAAAAGAAAAAGGGAACCGGGAATCGAAACCGGTCCCTTTAGAACCGGGAACCGAACCGGACCCTCCTCGGTTCGGTTCCCGGTTCCCTGCACCCGGAACCGTGCTCACCCCTACACTTAGGGTGCGTTTGGGAACTGCTTTGGAAGGGGCTTTGGGGGGCTAAAGGCCTTTGGGCCAAAATGGAGGTACTTGGGAACTACTTTGCAAGGGGCTTTGGGGGGATGCCAGCATTTGCAAGGCTGAAGGCCTAAGGCAGGTCCTAGGCTGCCTTGGGCTTTCAGCATTCTCGAAATGCCTCGGCTACTGTTCATCTTACTTCTCCAGCCACGCGCCGATCGAGAGCTCGCCGACGAGGTCACGGCTGAGGTCGGCGAGGTCGCGGCGACCGTCATCGGCCAATCACGTGACCTCGGTGAGTCGTGGCGACCGCTCGCGAGTCCCGGCGACCGCCCGCGAGAAGCGTCTCCGCGACCCCAGGCGCGACCTAGATCTGGGTCGCCGAAGGTTGCGTGACCTCACGGTGACCAGCGCGACCCAAATTTGGTCGCGGCGAGGTCGCGCGACCTCGCCACGACCAAATCCGGGTCGCGCGCGACCTCGGCGACCCAGATTTGGGTCACGTCGGTCATCGCGAGGTCGCACGACCTCGGCGGACCCAAATCTGGGTCGGCCGACCTCTGTGAAGGGCCGTTGGGGGTCGCCTGACCCCAGGCAACCCTCGCCGGAGGTCGCCCGACCTTAGGCGGCCCTCGCCGGTCATCTCCGGGGGCTGCCGAGGCCGCCGGCGGACCACTTACCTCGTTGGCAGCCACCGCCCTTGCCGGTTAATTTTTTTATTTTTCTTTTAATAATTTTTTTTTTATCACCAAAGCCCTTTGAACCCCAAACGCCATTTTGCTCAAAGGTACTTCAAATGAGCTTTCAAAGTATAATTTACCCAACACAGTTTGCATTTTGGAAAATATCTTTAACTCAAAGGTATTTGCATTTTCCTAAAGACTTTCCCCAAAAGTCTTCCCAAACGCATCCTTAAACAAGTGAATCTCAAATCCTTTAATGGAGTCTTACTATTCAATTAAATTAGTGAACTAACAAAAAAAAGACAAAAAATGATGTGAAAAAAATAATTTTTCTGAAAAAGTAGAAAATAACCTTAATTTATATCAACTAGAGATTCAGAGATTGAGATAGAAAATAATGCAAAAGAGAGAATCAAAGAATTTTAGTATATCAAATATATAGAAAGCGTACATGGAGAGCCTACTTGTAGGCTTAGATAAAAGAAATTAAATGAAATGAATCATAAATGCATAATCAAAATAGATATAGAAAATCAAAGGAAATATCCTATATATCTCTAAGTTGAGTTAAAACAAATCAACTTGAGTTTCAAAAAATAATTTGAACAATGTCACTGAATCTTTGATTAAATCTTCAATTAATATGAGCTCAACGGATTTGAGATGAGGAAGCCCATTGTGGCACGTGTAATGGCTCCAAGCTTCCATTGACGAGAATATTTCAGTAGTTGCTCGCTTGATGGTTGCAAGTTTGGTGGTGGTGTTGGCTTCTTGAAGGAGAAGTGAAAAGTCAAGAATTGAAGGCATTAGAGTTGGCATCCTTTGTGGTTGACTTTACTATTGAGACAATAACTTAACAAACACGGTTGATACGGCTAGCATAGCTATAACAAGTGCAATAAATGTTGAGCAAAGATTACTCTGAGCTAGGAAGCACCAATGCCCTTTGAGAGCTTTTTAGTTGTATCCAACACTCTAATACGTATCCGACACATTCCAACATGTGGTCAATAGGTGTCAGAAAATCCGACATGCTTTGATATGCAAGTCTAGAATTCCAACACACACCATTCAATTTTAAAAATTTTGAGGTCAAAATGTAAATGTGAAAAAGATAAAAAAAAAAAAAAAGGAAAAAAAAAACCTTAGATTTTTCTTGAGACTCATGATTTTTAGTGTAGATTCATTAAAGACTCTTTATTTATTTATTTATTTATTCGTGAATTTGAATCAAATTAATTTAATTAAAATAATCATAAAATGA
The DNA here is from genome assembly GCA_014182375.1 of Eucalyptus virginea. NCBI lineage: Eukaryota > Viridiplantae > Streptophyta > Magnoliopsida > Myrtales > Myrtaceae > Eucalyptus > Eucalyptus virginea. The sequence goes on along the minus strand of CM024515.1, from coordinate 10,650,725 downwards.
TAATTTATCATGTATATATAAAAATATACATTTGATATGCAATATGTGACAACGTGTTGAAATACTCTATTCTTTTAAGAAATGATGTAATTGTGTGTCGTGTGTTGGTGCTGATGCTACTAAGACTATGAGAAGACGCATCTTCACAACGTCGGAAAATATCTCCAAGAAAAAAGAAAAGAAGTTTGACTTGGTGACGCATTGCCTGCATCGTAGCATGAGCCAAGTTGAAAATAATGTGGAATAGAGAAATGAGGAATTTTAGTATATCTCGACATATAGAAAAAAAAAAAAATACATGGAGAGACTATTTATAAGCTTAGATAGAAGAAATAAAAAAAAAATCGATATGCATGACTAAAATATATATGAAAAATTAAAGAAATATCCTAAATATCTCCAATAGATATCTAAACATCCTAATTGCTAGCTAACCAATAGCACTTAACGTTGGAATTAAACAATGTGCACACTCAAAGAAAGCGAAAATCGAATCAATCAATTGGACTCATATTCATAAGAATTGGAGAATTAATGAAATAGTAAAAAATGATGTAAAGGAAATAATCTTATGAAAGCAAAATTATAATCATCTCAATTAAAATCAAGTCAAGATTCAAGGATTGCTTTTAATTTTGAAATTAGATAAAAATCACATCACACAAAGACAACTATACTCAAACCCTTCGATTGAACTTAAGATTTCATTTGAATTCTTAACTGACGAAATATTAAAAAATATATATCTAAAAAGAATAATTTTTTAGGTAAGAAAAAGAATTAAGGCATGTTTGATAACCAATCAATTCTTAACTTTTTCTGTTCTTTTATTTTCCAAAATAAAATAAGAACATAAATCTGTTCGATAACATCTAAGAGTGAGTGGTTCCAAGTAGCGGTGTGCAACCGGACCGGATCAACCCGGTTCCCGGATCGGCCCACCCGGAAAACAGGGTCGGGATCCGGTTTCGGTTGAAATCAGTCTGGGAATCGGTTCCCAAAAATCAAACCCTATTTGAACCAATCTGAGAACCGTTCCGAGGGATTACCCACCTAGGAACCGGATCGACTGGACCGGTTTGGGAACTGGTTGGAGAACTAGTTTGTAAGCCACCCCCAAAAAGACCAAAACGCAAAACCCTAATCTGTTTCTACTTTCTATCTTTACCTCTTAGGGTCAGGCTCTCACACTCGCAAACAACAGACTTCCCCAAGCTCGCGACCTCCGCCCGTTCGCTGATCCTAGTTCCGCTCACCCACCATCGCCTTCCTCCCACGACACCCACAGCCCGTGAGATCCTGACGTCGCCCCCTGAAATCGCAACGCCGCCTTTGTCAACTCGGTTCCTGGCTGCTTGCTAGCCTTGCTTTGAGCTCCCCTCCCGAAATCGCGAAGTCGACGCCACCTCTACCGCTCTCATCGCACCCCTCGCGCTCGCACCACCGCCGTTGTTCCGCCGGTCATCTGAAGCTCCGCTCCACTGGTTCTGCTCGCGAAGCCGTTGACCCCCGCCAAGCTCGCACCCGAGCACCAACGCTGCCTTCGTTCGATCTCGCCGTTCCACCTGTTGCTGTTGCCTCACCGACGCCCCTGACCTACAAATCTCGCGTCCGCAAGCCCACCTTGTCACATCTTCGAGCAACCCACAGTAGCCCTTCGCCGATCTTGTTCTCACCGTGTGCTATTTCTCGAGCTCCCCTGCTACCGATCTACCGCCACTCGAACAACACCCCCTGCTCTGCTCACGATTTGGCCTAGCCCCCTTGCTGACGCCCGCTGAAGTCGCGTTGATCCTTGCCGCCCTCATTAGCCGCGATACCAGCAACCCGTCAAAGCCACTGCTGTGCTGATCCGCGTCGAGCCGACGTCGCCGCGTCCCACTGAGCCCCCTACTACAGCGCCTCGCCTGCACTGCCCTCCCCTGCGATGCCGCTACTGCCCCTGCTGCTGGGTCCTTCTCTGCTCGACGCCCGACATATTTGCTTCGACGCCCAATAGATATACTCCGAGCCTACTCTTGAGCGACGCCCCTGCCGCCGACAGCCCAGCTCCGCCGTTGTCCCTGTCCTCACCGTGCGACGACCCTAACGCTACTTTTGGTCCACTCGCCGCCAGTCAGTGATGTTTGGTAATTATAAATTATTAGCTTCATTGATTAGTTATACGAATGAGGGATAATAGTCGCTCTCTCATTCTTAAATATTTTACTTTTCCGATTTCACCAATGGATTCTATTTTTAAAATGGTTGTGTTGCCTTTTCACGTTTCACTGATTGATTTTGTATTGATTATGAAACTGTTATGGTGTGTAAATCATTTACCTTTCGAGTTTCATCGATAGATTATACAACAATTATTAAGCTGGTTTTGCTAACTTGTTGTTGTTAATCCTACCTGATAAGGAAATAATTTCATTTTCAACTTCCTGGTCATGCACAACACAAGGAAGACAATACTTGTGCGGGGTGTGTGTGTGTGTGTGTGTAAGGTACAAATTATTTGCTACAACGATGGATGTGCTTATGCTGATAGAGATTGTAAATGTTTTATCTTACATATGAGTGTTAAACGCTTTATCTTATATATGAGTGATGTACATCAATTTTTATGCAAAACAGGTTCCAATATAAACAGGATTAACCCTGTTCCTGGACCAGAAAAATAGGGTGGGTCGGGAACAGGGTCCAATGCAAACAGGGTCGGGTACAGAGTCCAGGTCTAGACCCTACCCACCCTGAACTCGATCATCCTTAGTTCCAAGTTCCTCACAGGTTTCACTTGGAACCTGGAATCTACATTCGGGTATAGGTTCCTCAATTTTTGGAACTTGGAACCTATCCTGTCATAAGTTCCAAGGTTGGTTCTGGGTTCAACACGTTCTTTTTTTTTTTTTTGGGTTTCATTTTTAGTTATACAAAATGGAAATGAACCCAACAATAGTGAACAAACTTAGACATGTTTGGCTTCTTCAAATGATGGAAAATTGGAAAAAAGAACTTCTTAAAAGAAACGTATATAAACCCTATTGACTTTCAACTTAAAAATTTTCTAACATTTGGATAATCATTCATCTATGAGTTCTCCATGATTATTTCATTCATCCTACATTCTTTTAAGAGAAACCATAAGTAGGTTGCAACCATAATCATGAAAAAAGGAAAAGAAAGAGAACAAAGATGAATCTAGATTTTTGTAGACTATTCAAATATCTTATTTAGAAAATACTTGCTCAGGAAAGAATGATAAAGCAACGGGAAGACAAAGCAAATTTTATTCCTTAACCCGATGGGTATCTCACTAAATTACATGACAAATCATGGGAAATGAACTTGAATTCATCTCTTGTTTGTCTTTACAAAGAGCTCAGTAAATTGACCCCAAATATGCACGACTCAATTAAACAAATGGATGGAGTCTATTAGCGTTATGTTCCGTGAATTCAATGATAAAAATCCTGTAAGAACTAAAACGCATTGGTAAAAGGTAAAAAGAAAAGCAAAAGGCAAAAATCAAAGCAAAAGGCATAGACAATTTTAGGTTTAGGAATCCCGGTTCGATTCTGGTTCCCGATTCATGGTTTCGGTTCTAATTCCTATAGGAACCAGGAACTGAACCAAGAATCGCCAGTTCCAAACAAAAAGGAATCGGGAATCGAACTTCCCTCCTTAAAACTGGGAACCATGCTCACCTCTAGTAACGTTAGCTAAGTGCGTGCATGGCAACGTTTCTCTTTTTTTTTTTTTTTTTTTCTATTTTTTTCTCTCCTCAAAATAGAAAAAAAAAATAGAAATCCGTTTGATAACGTCAATTAATTTTTCTATTCCCGGAATAGAAAAGTGACCGGAAAATAGATTTGGAACAAAAACAAGAAATAGAAAAAAGTAGTTTCTTATTCTCATAACAATTTCTAGAAATAAGTCATTTTTTTGTTTTTTTCTTTTTTTCTTTTCTTCTTCTTCCTCATCGCTCATTGCCCCTCGCTACCACCGTCCGCCACCCGCTGCCACTCACCACCAACAAGGAAGAAGAAGAAAATAAAGAAAGAAAAGAAAAAAGAAAAAATGTTAAAAATTTTAAAAATCCTACATTACAAAAAAAAAAAATTATTGACCATACAAAACACATTCATATTTTCTATTTTGAGAATAGAAATTTAGTTACTAAGGGCCTTTGCCAAACATAGTGCTTGTTTATGTTCTTTCGTTCCTGGGAGTAGATTTGGAGTAGATTTGAGTTTGGTAAAATTTTTGTTCCTAGAAACAGATTTGGAGTAGAATCGAGAATTAAAAAAAAAGTTCATTCTTGTTCCCGGGAACAATTCTAGAATCAAGCACCTATTTTCTCTTTTTCTTTTTCTTTTTTCATGTTCTTCTTCCATTTTTCTTCTTCTTCATCTCTTGCCACCACCTCTGTTGACGTCCACTGCTGTCCGTCGCCCACCGCCGTTGGTTGTCGGCAACTGATCCGGCGAGCTCGCTAGGCCAGGGCGAGGTCTGGCGAGCTCGCCGAAGGCAAGCCCAGCCACCGGCGAGCCGAGCCGAGCCGAGCTGTCGGTGAGGCTTGGCCAGGCAAGGTCGAACCCTACCAGCGGCTAGGCGAGCTCGGCCTCGCCAAATCTAGGCGAGGCCGCTTGCTCATCTACCGGCGAGGCTCAGCTAACGAGGGCCGGCAATGCTCCGATGAGGTCATCGGCCCTTGTCCGGCCGGTCATCGGTCATGAAGAAGAAGAAGAGAAGGAAAGGAAAAAAAAAAAGAAGAAAAAAAGAAAAAAAAAAAAAAGTAATAAAATTATTTAAAAATTAAAAGAAAATAATTTGGAGAATAAATTTTTAGCACGGTACCAAACACAATTCTACAAAATCAGAAATTTTGTACATTTACTAAACACGTTCTTTTGCTTAGAAATTGTTCCTAGGAACAAAATAAAAAAGAATTATTTATGATCATAAATTATTCTCGGGAACAAAAACGTTACCAAACGCGTCCTAAACGCATTCTTTTACTAAGATTTGTTTCAAGAAATAAAAATAGAAAAAAAAAACTATTTCTCAATAGAAATTATTCTCTAGAACATAAATACTACCAAATAGGCCTTAATTAATTTATTACATTCTCAAGAATAGATTTGAAACATAATTAAGAAGTAAAAAAAGTTTTTTTTTTCTTTATTTTCTTCTTCTTCCTCCTCTAGCCAATCGACCTCACCAGAGTCTCACCATGGCCGAGTGAGGCTTGGCCTTACCGTGGCTAAGCAAGGCTGGACCTCACCTAAGCACTTGAAGTTGGCTTTGCTCGACCATGGCGAAACGGACCTCACAGTGGCTGGGCAAGGCTGAGCTCGCCCAGCCATAGTAAGGCTTGGACCAATGAGCTTAATTGGGGATCCGATCTTTGGGACTAAAGACTAGACCCCCAATTAAGCTTATTTCTTTAATTGGGCGTGGTGATATATAATAATCAATCATGTACGGTGTTAGATTTCATATGTTATTAAAATAGGCACATGCATTATATAAACTATATCAAAAAGTTTGCATTGCATTTCGTTTATATTGCATTCATGCATGTTTCCTAAATATATATATATTATCAATCTTACTCTACTCATATTCTAACTTTTACTTTCAGACTTTTGCCTGCCTCCTTGCGGTATGTAGGAGTCGAAACCCACATCTAAAGTTAAATTGTCCCCATCCAAATCCCTTTAAGAAGGTGTGGTTTCAGATTTCCCATATCCCCTTTGATATGTGAGAATGGTGACTACTAGAGCAAACCCAGTAGTTAGAAATGCATATCTTAAGTGCATTAGGAATCATGTAATAACTTAGAAAGTTACCTAATTTAGTTCAGGGTTTAATATGAATTAGTTCCTAGTTTAATTTAGGTCATCATGTACATTTAGGCAGTTTTCTCTTTAGTAATTTGTAAAAGAGGAAAATCAATCAAAAATTGTCACCTAGTCATATAGATTGCATAGAGGATTAGCTACTCTCATGCATTATCCATGTTGCATATAGTTAGATTTCATAAAAAGAAAACATAAAAAAGAGTTAACATTCCATCATTAGGTTATTATCCTTTAATAAAAGCCATGTAGGTGGTGTTTAGTATCTTAGGGCTTAGTCTTTAATTGATGAAAAGAGAACATAAAAATAGTCTCGCAATAATTTAAATAATATGGTTAATCTATAATTATATATCCATGTTATTAGAATTGAATATAGGTTGCATTTAATTTGATTATAATATAGCTTACATGTCATTTAGATGTCACGTTAGTTCATCAATACATGCTATATTAGTATTCATATAGTCACACTATTAAAAGTAAGTCATGCCATTCTAAGTAAAGACCCAAAAAGATTAATTACAATTGCACACGTGCATTTAGAAACCATGTTTAGGTCATGATACATTGTTTGGTCTTTAGTTAACATTTTGCAGACACTTCATGTGTTGGACAAAATAAAGCTTTATTTTTCCTTAACACATCAAAGTTTTTCTATCTCTTCAAGTAAATTATTTATACTTTTGATTAATTAGTGTTACATTTCTTGTTTACACACCCACATGGTCACCTATCACATGTTAGTGGCTCAATAATAAAATTGATGAAGACTACTTGAAAAAATATTTTTGAAACTAAAGAAAGGTACCCAAAGGGCATTTGATTTATCTAGCATAATCAAGTCTCTATATCCATGAAATCTGTGGTTCGCAAAAGTAAAATGTTCTTCCATATTTTATTTGAGATTCCTTAATCATCATAAATTAGTGATGACTCCAAAATGAATTGATATGCATGTAATTAAATTAGAATTTGAAAATGAAAAACTAATATAATACATCAATAGAATAAAATTCTTACAATTGCTATTATAATATTATTTCCATTCAGCAATATATATTTTTGCTCTAAAAATATCGATTCATTTAATTGACGGATTACAATGAAATTATAGTTCACTAAAATGAACGACAGAAGAAAAAAATATAAAACGGGAAAAAGTAAATGTTTGTATATATGGAACAAGGTATGCAAATAATCAAGGCAATGTGGAGTTTTAGAATGCAAGGAAAAGAAAGGCTAAGTAAGAATCCACTTTGGATAACTTGATATCAAGCCACAATTTACCCAATTCAACATAACTGGCTCAGCTACAATTCAGAAGCAAGCCTACAAGTTGCACCAGAGGACTCATATTGGTCATGCCAGCCAAGCTTACATGTTTGCATATATGAATTATAAACCAAAAGATACATAAGAAACTATACAGCAAGCACCACATAACAGTATCATGTGTATTGGTTCTTGATTTTGTCTTATTGATGGCATGCACATGAACAGTTGCAGATGGGGATCGACATAGCTTTCTGGCTCAGTTTTTATGGGGAGCCTTCGGAATATATCTGAAACGGATTACTATCGGTGTTTGTGTAGACAAAACATCCGGCAAAGCGCACCATCTTTCTGACATAAGCATCCTGGATCCTCTTTGACAGCTTGTTGTTCTTCATTGCAATCTTCAGTTGCCGTTTCAGGATCCTCTTGATGTTCTGAACCTTGGAACTTCTCCCATTCGGTACAGAAATCTTCTCATTTTCCAGTCTCTGGTACTTCCATCTCTTCTTCATTTCATTCCCACAAAGAGAACTGCTAAATGCCATCATCATGCACAGAGCGAGAGAGAGAAGTTGGTGATATGAATGGTCAGCGGTAACTTGTCAGGCTCTTATAAAGCTAACTTAAAGTGAACTGAAGCTTCAGGAAAAGAGGACTTAACGTAGAATAATGAAGACTTTAACACCGAAACTTGCAGAAAATGACAAGAACCACCAAATATTTCCGCATTGATTGGCTATGTTGACAATGTACTTTGACAAATTTCTCTTTAGGAGCAAAGTTTTTTTAATTTACTACATTAATCAGTATTTAATAGAGGGAGGAAGAGGATGCCGTTACGAAACCATAATGATGACTGATAGGTAGAGACTTGTCTTAAGTGGAAGGGCCAAACTGAACACACATCATATAGAAGATTAAAAGGTGTTTTTTATTGCTGCCTCCAACAGATATTTGACCAAAGCACGCCCAGCTATTAAGAACATGATTTCGTGACAAAGCCTGCAATAGAGCTTTCTCTACAACTAGTAGTAGAAGCCCTGTCCCTATGGCTTGATCAATCGGTTTAAGTCAAGTTTAAACCAGCCTGTGACACAGATAATCTCTTTAACCGATGCATAGTATGATCAATCATTTGGTTTAAGTCAAGTCTTGACATTAGGCTTGTCATATAGATAAGTTTTTGACAGGTACATCATGCAAGCTCAGTCAAGGGGACAATTGCATATCCATTGATTCAATACCCATCAGTTCTCTTTATGAATTTTTGTTTCTTTTTTTGTTTTAATCACTTCATAAAATTGGTTTTCAAAGGAAAAACTATCGAAGAAGAAGCTTAAGCCAAACACTCTTTCAGTTTGCATGTGCAACGAGTCTAAGATCTACACTCGATTTTAGCCAAAAGGCTGCAAAAGGTATTAAAGAATCTATGATATAGACAGTAGATTAGCATGCATATATGTTCCAGGCAAAATGTGACATCATTCTATGTTATCCCAGGGTATGAAAATAAAAGCCTCACCCTCAGATAGTTTCAAGAAGGATATCGACAACAGAGGGTAAAGAATTCCCTCGGACATCCATTTACAAAAATCTGAAGATATTATTTCAACAAATTTTATCTTACATCAGTATTTTCTCCCAGCTTCCATGGCATCCAAAACAGGGGTAGTATCATGCTCATGCGAGCTTGACTCCGTACTTTCCATGCTGCTATTTCTTCCCATAAATGAAGCTTCGACTTCTGAGTTTTGCAGAAGAAAAGAAGCTGAAGAATGACCTCTACTTCTTTCTTCCATCATCTGAAAAAATGTGTGAGGTGCCCAACCTGCATGATCATTGAATGAATCATCAATGAATGGCATTTTGGAAAATGAACTGAATCATGTGAACTAGACTCTGCTGTGCCCTCCAATCATTTTAAATGCCAAGAACTTTCTTATGACTTACTGAAAATGAACAATGATATAACATACAGCTGAAGTAGGATATAACCCATGAAGAACATAACTTGAAAGAAGTTGCTATTTTTTCAGAGCTTTATTGTATGAGCTAGCTGCAAAGCGAATAGACATACCATTCGTATCATTTGGATAAGGGAAGAACTGCAAGTAGCAAAACGCAGTAATGATTGATCCTGCATTAGAAAATATTAAAAAATTATTGAATGAAAGTTATGTTTTTCATCTGCAAAGACTAATTTGCATGCCTTTTTTTGTTTTTTTGTTTTTTGGGATCATTCATGCCACTTCTAATACTAACCTATAAGAGCACCAGCGAATACATCCTGCCAATGGTGCCAATAGTCATCAACACGAGAAATAGCGACAAGGGCCGCAAGAAGCAAAGGGAAAAGTATGATGCAGAGTTTTGCAATGTGACCCCGACGGTCAAATGCTCTAATTTTCCCGGCTAGATACCATGAAAGGAAACTGAGACCTGCAAAGGACCCTGGATGTGGACAATCAATGAGCCTTCTGCACGGTTATCCCATATAAACAAAAAAAAAAAAAATCGACTACAAAAACTGATTTCTCTCAGGTTACGGTCTGATTTCTCCATCTAATATGAGAACTGTCCAGAGATTTTCATTGCAGTTTAGATATTCTCAACATCCGCTGCATCACATTGACTGACATCTTTCACTTCTTTCTCAAAGGGTATGAACCATACTAAGCTGTGTCATTTCCTGAGTCCAATTTTTAAACCAATCTGGCATTCCAGCAAAAAAACCTGCAGGTATATCAAGATTGCTCCGTTTTTCTAATTTCAGTATCACAATCTTTACTATTTGGGCAAGAATAGTGTAGAAATCTGGCATTGAGTACAATTAAGAGAACTAATGACCTAGTGAAGAGGGCGTAGTCAGGAATGACATTAAAAATGTTTGCTGTTTCTCCAATCCAGGTGTTCCAGTTTAAAAGGCCTTTCAAGGAGAACTCTAGAGTGAGGTAGACATTTATTGATCGAAGAAAGCCACATTATGAGAATCGAATTGACCCTTTTTATCTTTTCACACAAGCATGATAAAAAACCAGTCATTTCACATATACTCACAAGAGCTATGCCCACTGGGGAAGCTTTTGTAGCCTTCCTTTATCACGGCCTTATCTCCATGACAGATGACATCCTTCGTGAGAGGATCAAAATCCTGGCATGCATAGGAACATTGGAAGTTAAGGAATTATATAATTCATGAAAAGCCTTTTGCTTATGCTTGTATGAGTATCGGTTTATTTAAAGAAATTTGACCTCTCTGTGTTTGTGTCCTGTCATGACACGGAAAGGGGAAGGGAGGGGATGTTAAGCAAAAACCAACTGAATTATGAGGATCAGAACTCACCCCTTTTCCATCAGGGAAACACCGCCAGAAGAAGTCTGGTCTTGGTCGTCCAACAGCATCTTTTATAGCATCGGTAATCACCGCAGTCAAAAGTACCGCAAATAGAAGGCCTGCAACTTGCATATTAGCCACATTAGCTAAAGATTCTCTTGAACAATACTTCACAACGAACAGAATCCTAAATCAATGCAAAGGATAGAGGCAGCACCCAAAATTGCGTGATGGAAATCATAAACATCTTTGCGGGTGAAGTAGTAAACAAGAAAGACGACGAACGGAAACACTATGGCGATCATCTGCCCAAGATAATAAGCAACATTAGTCTTCTTTCTTGACAGAAATTGGCCATTGGGATAAGATTATGTTGCAGATGGCAGAACCTATGGAGTGAAAATTCCAAAAGCTAGCAAGGACACTTACTGGGACAGCCCAAAAGGGCACGGTATTGCCCTTCAGAGGATATTTCATGTCTGTCATCATGTCTTCTCCAACAAAACGGTGAAATGGTTCAATTATAAGTAAAACGGCTTCTATCACCACAAGAAGCAAAAGAATGAGCCAGTCATGCTTATGCACTTTTGCCACCTTGAATCCATGGGATTGTATAGTGTGAGATCCCAAGTCAATGTCTGGCATTTTTGTGTGGCTGCACAACTGAATTGATTACTTTGGAAGCAAAAAGGAAAACTAAAAGCCATGAAAACTCATGAGAACTCAGATTACCAAAGGATTCACACGCAAAGCATGGGACTCAAAATACACTTGGATACTTATCAAGTGATCTTGAAAACCATGAAACCCACAGATAGTTAAACAAAGCATGATACCTACGACAATGTTTTCGCTAGAACTGTACCATTTACCCGGTGCTGAAAATAAAAAATTCACTGCTCATATTTAGTTATAGATCAGTAGACATTGTTGTTTAGCTTGAAAAGTCATTATGGAGAATAGTCGCTAGTAGATTAGAAAGTTGCGAGTAGACAAAATTTCACTCCTGAAAGTAAAGTTCAAAAGAATCCTAAAATCCCTTGTCCATCTCTCACTACACTAGATGACATAAAGCTGGTGAACATGAAGATAGAGCCAAGAGCAAGGGTCACGACTAGTCTGATTCAGAAATTTCCCTTGTCTCGTAGGACGAAACGCATCGCATAGAAAGTTAGAAAATAAAAGGTTCATCAAGAAGCCGAAATCGACAATTTTAATTCATCACTCCCATCTTCAAGAACGTCGCAACACCGTGCAAGAAAGATCATTCCCTGGGAACCCATTTTGGCCCGAACCCAAAACCAGAAACGAAGAGCCGAACAGCGCACGACACACAAGACGGAGCAAGAAGCTGACCTTGCAGAACCGAATCAATCCGCAAGAAAGCGTCGGACCGAAGCAGAGCCCAGAGAGTTATTTTCAAGAACGCGACGTGTGCGCGAGTCGACCGATAGACAGATACAGCAACACCGGATGAAAGCTGCAGGGGATACGACCCCATCAAAACCGAGTTGACGCCATCCGAGTCCGACCCACAGAAACGCATAAACCAAGCGAATAAAAATGGTGTTCGGGAACATATGGGAAGCTGCGAGGATCGAAACTCCCAACAACGACCACATGCCAACCGACGCGCGACAACAACATTAAACAAAACGAAACAGAGATTCCTTAGCGAGCAGGCGTTATCCCAACGTCAAACGGACGGAATCCATCCTCCGATGGGATCCACGCGCGCAATGCGCATCGGGAGAGATCATCACCTACCCTGATAGACGCGGCTCCTTCAATCGCCTCCGACGGAAGCGAGCGGGCGGGAGAGCGCGGCGGCACGGCGGCGACGGCGGCGGCGGCGGCGGCGGCGGGGGCGGCCTTGTTCCGCCGGTTCCGTGAGCAATTCTCGAACAAATTGGAGCCAACCGATCGATCCGGAAACGAGAAAGTTCGACGGAAAACGGCGCGAACTCTCGCCGACGTCGAATTCGAATCGAATTTCAGAACCTCGGAATGTAGGATCGATTGCTACGGAATTGGAGGGATAGGAATCGCGATCGTCTGCGATTTGAGCGATTTGCACTGCGGGGAGAGTGTCAGTCGCTTCGGCTGACAGTTAAAGAGTTTCAGTTGGAAACTGAGGGAACGCTCATAGTTTTAGTATTCAGCTAACCGACCACGCTGATTTCATATGAGATCTCGGGCTATTAATTCTCTTTATTTATTTATAAATATTAAAATTTATCAGTGAAAATACGATTGAGATACAAAACTCAAAATGTATAAGTTGATTTAGAATCTGATTATATCAACTTGACAAATTTTAAGATTTAATTATACTTTTTAATAGTTGTGAACTTTAATTATATTTTTGTGAAAAATTTTAGAATGTAATTATATTTTTTGAATTGTATTTTTCATGATAAATTTTAGGTGTATTTTTATTTTTTTTTTTTTTTATTTTTTTATCATTCCTAGGTGAAATTGTTTTCTGTCTTTTGGCAAACTAACTTTGATTACAAGGAAAGCAAAGCAGTGGGCGAGCAAGGCCACGATGAAAAGGAGAATATCCAGGCTCCCGCGATGATGATTTTTATTTTTCACTTTTTAATTTTTATTTTTTTTTTTTTTACAACTTGTTCTATTCTATTTTCATTTAATATAGAATACTTAATATCTTTTGAGACATAGGAATATTTACAAGTAAAATTATGATTATTTTGGAGTTTTCTTTAAAATTTCAAACCCGCTTTCCAATTTTTAGAAGGAAAGTAAGAAAGAGAATTCTTTTTTTTTGGAGAGCCAATACACCCTAAGAACTAGGGGCATATCGAGCCAATTCGAGCCAATACACTACCGAGCTTGACTTGCGAAAATCGGTTAGAGCTCAATCGAGTGTTTAACTTTCTACTCGAGCTTGATCTAACTAGAAAATCAAAATACCCGAGCTTGACTTGATTCGGCTATTATGATTAACTTATCAACAACGAGTTCGAGTTTACTAAGCTCAAGTGTTTACTAAGTTCAAGTGCCATGTAATTATAAGGATTCTAGGGTCTATGTTTCACAACTTTATATATTTTTTAGATTAAAAAAAAAATGGCTTACGAAGTTGCCAATCCTGTATCAACGAGCTCGATTCGAAATTTGGATGAGACCACCTTGCACACTTGAAGATGAAAAGAAAATAGGGTGTGTGATAAGTTAGAATCAACTTGCACGTTGCCCACTTGATTTTTCTAGTGAAGAGTATACTTTCTAAGTAGGAAAGGGCTCTGGCTATAAGATTATTAATTTGGTCTTTAGCACGCATTATATGTAAATCATTAATTTCTAATCCATAGATTGTAATCACATATTAAATCTTTAATTCTCGTTTTGGGTTTTGGTCTCCCGACTTTTTTTGGAAAAGGAAGATCTAACCCGGTTGACTAATCTTGCATCCTGACGTGGCGGGGACTTAGTTGAATGTTTCCTCCTCCACCTCCTCCTCCTCTTCTTCTTCTTCTTCTTCCTATTTGTTCATTGATTATTGGATTGCTGACAATGCCTTAATTTATTTATTTTCTGGTATGTATTTTAGTTTTAACAATAGGGAGGATGGCATAGCAGTTTGTCAAGAGACGGACTCGTTTATCAAGGTAGGTGGAGTTTGACTTCCATACAGAGACGAATTAGAAGTTTTTTTTTTTGGTAAGGGAGACGAATTAGAAGTTGGTCCATCTCAAATCATGAAATTTACAATTGATATTAGGGACTAGGTATGACACAAGATAGAGCTTACATGGGTGGCAGAAGATGAAATCAGTCGCAGGAATGCGGAGATTTAATGACATCTTGCATCTAATTCGCATTCTAAATCGGTCCGTCTAATAGAACTGAAAAAAAATACCAAAAAAATTATAAATCTATTACGTCGATATTAATTCAATCCTAAACATTTGCATGAGTATTTCAATTTTTTACAAAAATGGACTCCATGAGTATTTTTTTGATTTTTTTTTCTTTTTTTTTTTTTTTTGGGGTCATTGGCCGGTGAGGGTGAGCGATGGTGAGGCCAAGGCAGCCTCATCATCTCCCAAGCGAGGCCCGATGAGGGGGCCCACCTCACCAATGCTTGCCCTCGACCAGGAGGCCAGTCTTCGCAGGGCATGGCCTGTGGCCATCAACAAAAAGAAAAGGAAAAGGAAAAAAAATAAAAAAATATTTTAAAATCGTATAAAAAAATGTTAACATCAATGCCGATCGTGCCATATATAATGGTTGGCATTCACATCAACAATTCCTGGCATAAATTAACCGAATGAACTAAATTAACGAAAGTACAATTGGGACTTTTTGAACAATTTTCTCCGAAACTAATTTCATGCGAAGCCAGATCATAAATGAAGAGTTGAATAGATTTGGACGTTGATCACATGGAGACACAGAGTGAGAGAAAAATTGAAGAGCCCAGATTCAATATGCAAGAATCCTCGATACTGAAAGTACAAGTGGGACTTTTTGAACAATTTTCTTCGGAACTAGTCTCATGCGAAGCCAAATCATAAAATGAAGAGCTAAATAGATCCCAGAGACACAAAGTGAGAGAAAAATCAAAGAGCCCATACCTTTCAAAAACCGATTCAATCCGCAAGAATCCTCGAAGCCAAGTCCAACCAAGTGCGTTTGGTTCAACATTTTGAAAACACATTCAAAAAATACAAAGCAGTTTAGCCTAAAAGAATTTAGGTAAATATAAAGACCGATTGATAAATTATGCTATAAAAAGCAATTTTAAGAAAAATGCTGTTTGGAAGAAAACACATTTGAAAAGTTCTTTGGATAAATAATATTAATTTTTTTTAATTTTATTTGTTTAGAATTACAAAAAATAATGAATGCAACTTTTAAATATAAATTTTTACAATAATGCTAAAAAAGTAAAATACATGTATATAATTTTTTTTAAAAAAGACCAAACCCTTCACTGGAATTTTTATTTTTTATTTGTTTAAAATTTAAAAAAATAATGAATGCAAATTTTTAAATATACATTTTGACATATATAATGCTAAAAATCAAATACATATATATGTATTTGATTTTTTTTTGAAAAAAAGAACAAACCCTTTGTCGAAAGTTTTTTTTTTAAAAATTGAAAAAAATAATGTATGCAATTTTTTTAAATATAAATTTTGACAATAATGCTAAAAAATAAAAAATATATATATATATATATATATATGCTAAAAAAATCCAATATATATAATTTTTCAAAGAAATTATATACATTTGATTTTTTAGCATTTATAAATATTTGGTTTTTTTTAACATTATTTTAGCATTTAGAAAAATAACAATGAGGTCAAAATCGGAAATTTGAAGAATGAGTGAGAATAGTTTTGAAGAAAAATGAGTTTCAGCATTTGGTCAAATGCTGAAAACCTTCCAATACTAGTTTTCATTTGAAAATTACTTCAAAATGGTTGTCAAACGGTCAAAGATTTTTCAACGGGTTTTGAAGGCTGAAAATTCTTGGGAATCCTTGTTTATTGGGAATACCGAACCAAATGCGCCCAAAACCCTTCTCAACAAGATGGCGACCATGCGTTTGTCCACCCGATGAACACAGCAGTAACAGATGAAAGCTACATAGGATACGACCCATCAAAACGGCGTGGAGAATTGATCTAAGCTTGAATAACGACCAAATGGACGTGTAACAATAACTTTAAATAAAAAGATTGCTTAGCGGGGGAGAGAAGGGATGATCCAAAACCAAGAGCCAAATGGACAGGCATCAATCAATGCGATCCACCATAAGCAAGCGCATTTCGGCTCTTCAATCACAAAATCTATTATTACTTATGTCGGGACCGGTCAATTTTCATTTAATAATATTCTGATGGTTCCACAAATTAAGAAACAGGTATTATCCGTCTCTTCATTGACGAGAGATTGATGCCTCTGATTTTTTATTTTTTTTTAATTAACGACTGCAAGACACATCAGGCATTGCCGAAGGAACTAATTGTCGAGTATTATGTACAAATAAGCCATGACATTCTTTTTCTAGAAGAAACAAGGTTGTGAATGAACTTACGTGGCATCTCTTTTAGGTCATCCAAATAGTCTTATTTTTACAGCCTTGCAGTCTCATGATTTGATTTCAATAAATAAATTCATTAGCACTTAATGTATAAGTTGTTAGACTAGTAAAAGGACGACATTACCATTTTCTTTATCATTCTCGACATTCCCATCCATTGGAGAATATACATTGTGATCTTTGGAGACTGAGCCCAACTCCTTCTATACAAAAAAATTCAATATTGTGTAATATTTATTGATGATTTCTATCGACACTGTTAGTTGTATCTATTGAATCGAAAGTTGGTTTTTTTTTTTTTTGAAATTTTCCTATCTTTTCATAAATTAGTTGAAAATTGGCTTGATAGGAATATTAAAATTTTTCAATCTGATGGAGGAGATGAAATTCATGAGCAAGCAATTTTCTCACATTCTTTGTGAATGTAGCATATAACAACAACTCTCTTTTCTTTTTAGCAAAAAAAAAAAAAAAAACAACTCTCTTTTCTAATGTTGTGTCTTGCCCCTTCTGCAATGAGGTGCTGGACTCGGTCGATCACCTCTTTTTTGGTTGTCGCATTACCTCGACTGTTGCCTTTTTTTGGGCGACTAGATGTGGTCTTCCTTGGAGTAATAAGCCTTGGGAGGATATACTTAGTTGGGCTTTGGCCTTGCTCTCGGGCAAGGAGTTTTATAAATGCATTGGCCAATTCTCTTTTGGAGCACTCTTCCACATCATTTGGAAGAATAGAAATGATATTCTCTTCAGGGGTGCGCAGATTTCTACTTCGGCTATGAAGAAGCACCTTCTAAAGGTTGTTAAAGATAAGGCTTGCACCTTCAATAATGTGGAGGATTCTCCAAGAAATAGAAGAGTGCAACGTTCCTGGGAAGTGGACCCTGCTATCTTCGACATTTGAGTTGGCCTTGCCTGGGTAGACACTTGGTGCTGCTTTGTGTCCTTCCCTTGGCGTGTTGTCTTGTTTTGGTGCTATAGGCCGATTGACCTTTTCTCGGCTTCCTTTCACTCATCATGAGCTTGTTCATCTTGAGTGACAATTTTTTGAAGCCGTTTGTTTGTACATTTTGACCTTCCCCTTAATATTACTTACCTTACCAAAAAAAAAAAAAAAACTCTCTTTTCTAGGCACACCAAAGAAAAACGGTTTGCACACCAAAGCAAAATGGCAAATATCATTGTTGTCTACAATGAAAACATCTTTCACGATTGATTATTTATTTCAAGCAAGACCAGTGATTATTTTTAGTAAAAATATTTTTTGAATTTTGGTGTAAAAAAAAAAATGATTGAGATCTCTTACTTAAAAGTAGTAAGCTGTTTCTACTTTATATAATAATAGCGTACATCAATAACTAGAAGCAGATTTATGTGATCATAAGCTGGTAAAGAATCAAAGTCGGCCCCCCTCTTTAATTTAGCAAGACATAAAGCTTTTTTATTTAAGCAGAAATAGAAAAAAAAAATTATGTTTGAATCCATTTGCTGAACTTAGCCCATCACATACAAATTAAGGGTGTGTTTGTTTTGCGAAAAATAGTTTCCGAAAAAATGTTTTCCTCATTTTTTAAGCGTTTGGTTCATTTAGGAAAATGAGTCAACGGAAAATGTTTTCTTAGTCAACAGAAAATATTTTCCTAGTCAACACTTAAATTCAGGAAAACGATGTCCCATTTGAAAGAATTGGAAAACGTTTTCAAAATGTTTTAAGGTCATTGCTTAATGAAATATTATTATTAAAAAGAATTTATAATTAAAAATTAAAAATTTGTTATTAATTATATCTTTTCTTTTCTTTTCTTTTCTTTTGTTTTCTTTTTCTTGCTTTCTCTTTTCTTTCTTTGCCCTGTGAACGTAAACCCTAACTCCTCCTCCCCTCTCTCCTTCTCCTTTGCCCCCCCTTTCGTCACCGCCACCTCCTCCAACCCTAGCCCCTCCTATGCTCCCGTTGGCTTCGCTCCCTCCTCTTCCTCTTCGTTGGCGTCTTCTACACCTTCAATCATTTTTCAAATGCAATCCAAACACCAGAAAATATTTTGATTCATGTATCATCAAACAAAGGAAAACTAACCGTTTTCCTGGAAAATGATTTCCCGGAAAACATTTTCCAAAAACATTACGTTTTTCGTGAAACAAACACACCATAAGAAACAGATTTGTCCCAAGTTCCATGGCATAAAAAACAGGGTGGTATCATGCTCTCGTGAGCCTTATTCTTTACTTTCCATGCCATTATTTCATCCCGTGAGTGAAGCTTCGACTTGTGGCTGTTGCGGATGAGAAGAGTTAACCCTTTGAGCTGAAGAATGAACCCAATTTCTCTCTTCCACCGTATGAAAAAATGTGCGAGGCGCCCAACCTGCATGAACATTTTACAAGTATCGATGAGTGGCATACGGGACAATGAACTGAAACATGTGAACTAGACTCTGCTGTGCCCTCCAATCATTTTAATTAACGAGAAGTTGCTTATGACATACTGATGATGAACAATGATATGAACATACAGCTGGAGTGGGATATAACCCATGAAGAACATGACTTAAAAGAAAGAAGTTGCTATTTTCGGAGCTTTATTATATGAGCTAGCTGCAAAGCGTGCAGACATACCATTCATATCATTTGGATAAGGAAAGAACTGCAAGTAACAGAATGCAGCAACGACCGAACCTGCATTAAGAAAAATTGGAAAGGTTGTGGATGAAAGTTATGTATTTCATCTGTAAAGACTAATTCGCATGACCTTTTCTTTTTGTTCATTCATGCTACTCCTAATACTAACCTAAAAGAGCGCCGGCAAATACATCCTGGCAATGGCGCCAATAGTCATCGAGACGGGAAATAGCGACAAAAGCCACGAGAAGCAAAGGGAAATGTATAATGCAGAGTTTTGCAATGTGGCTCCGACGGTCAAATGCTGTAATTTTCCCCGCTAGATACCATGAAAGGTAACTGAGACCTGCAAAGGACCCTGGATGTGGACAATCAATGAGCCTTTTGCACCGTCATACCATGGAAACAAAAAAATAAAAAGAAAAGTCAACTATGAAAGCTGATTGTCTCAAGTTACTGTCTGGTTTCGCAATTAATTTGAGAATTGTCGAGAGATTTTAATTGCAGTTTAGCTATTCGCAACATTTGCCGCATCATGTTGACAGACATCTTTCTGAAAGGTTACGAACCATACTGAGCTGTGTGAATTCCTGAGTCAAAGTTGTAAACTAATCTGGCGTTCCAGCAAAAGTAAAACCCTGCAGATATATAAAGATTGCTCCGTTTTTTTCTAATTCCAGTATCACGATCTTTACCATTTGGGCAAGAATTGTTTATAAGTCTGGCATCAAGTAAATTAAGAAAATTGGTGACCCAGCAAAGAGGGTGAAGTCGAGTGCGACATTAAAAGGTATTGGCCGTTTTTCCGATCCAGGCTTTCCTATCGGGAACTCATAACCAAGGTAGACATTAATTGATTGAAGAAAGCCGCATTACAAGAACCGAATCAACCCTTTTATATCTTCTCACACGAGCATGATAAAAAAAACCAGTCATTTCACATATACTCACAAGAGGTATGCCCACGGGGGAAGCTTTTGTAGCTTTCCTTTATCGCAGCCTTATCTCCATGACTGATGACATCCTTCATCATAGCATAAAAAACCTGGCATGCGAATGACCATCGGAAGTTAAGGAATTGAATAATGCAAGAGAATTCTTTCGCTTATGCCTGTACGAATAGCGGTTTATTCGAAGAAATTTGATCTCTCTGTTTGGAAAGGGGAAGGGAGGGGGCGTTAGGCGAAAACCAAAAGCCTGCAGCATGAGGATCGGAACTCACCCCTATTCCATCAGGGAAACTCCGCCAGAAAAAGTCTGGTCTCTGTCGTCCAATAGTATCTTTCAGGGCATCGGTAATCATCGCAGTCAACACCACGGAAGATATAACCCCTGCAATTTGCATATATTCTCCACGTCAGACAAAGGTTCTCTCGAACAATATTTCAGGACGAACGGAGTTCGTCTAAATCAATGGGAAGGATAGAGGGAGCACCCAAGATCGCAGGACGGAAGTCATGAACGTCATCGCGGGTGAAGTAGTAAACGAGAAAGAGGATGGACGGAGGCACCGTGGCGAGAATCTGCCCAGGACAAGGGGTCGGGATTAGTCTTCTTGAGAGAGAGAGAGAGAGAGAGAGAGAGAGAGAGAGAGAGAGAGAGATTGGCCATGAAGACGGAGATTCGTAGCAGATGGCAGCACCTGTGGAGTGAATATTTCAAGACTTAGCGAGAACACTCACCGGGACAGCCCAAAAGAGCGCAGTGTTGGTCTTAAGAGGAGGGTATTTCATGTCGGTCATCATGTCTTCTCCAACAAGACGGCGAAACGGTTCTATCATAAGCAAGATGGCTTCTATCACCAAGAGAAGCAAAAGAATGAGCCAGTCATGCTTATGCGTCGTTGCCGCCTTGACTGGACGGGATCGAGGAGAGTGAGATCCCAACTCAATGTCTGGCATTTTTGCGTGCCTGCACAGCCGAATTGATTACTTTGGAAGCAA
This sequence comes from Eucalyptus virginea, assembly GCA_014182375.1. Taxonomy (NCBI): domain Eukaryota; kingdom Viridiplantae; phylum Streptophyta; class Magnoliopsida; order Myrtales; family Myrtaceae; genus Eucalyptus; species Eucalyptus virginea. The sequence goes on along the minus strand of CM024515.1, from coordinate 10,629,626 downwards.
GAAGGGAAACTACAAGCGATGGAAAAGTCAGATAAACGGAAGGGTTCACACACGAAGCATGGGACATGAAAAGCACCTAGATACTTTAAACTAGCCATCTTCGAAGCCAGGAACCACACAGATGGCTAAAACAAGCAGCACGTTACCTAAGACAGACGATATTTTCCCTACAACTGCACCATTTACCCAGTGGTCAAAAGCTTTTGGAGCTGAAAAAGGGAATTTGCTGCTCATATTTTCGTTATTGATCGGTAGACATTGCAGTTCAGCTCAAAAAGTTGAAATGGGGAGAAGTTGCGATTGGATTAGAAAAGTTGTGAGTAGACAAAGCTTCACCCACAGAGCAAAATATCAAGAGAATGTTAAAACCCCTTCTTTCTAGGGATGATGGGGTGTTTGGTTGGCTTTCCCAAGGGGCTTTGGGCCCAAAGCCCCTCGGGGAAAATTTTGTGTGTTTGACAAGTGTTTTGGAATGCTCATTTGCCAAATGTGGGCATTCTAAATGCTCAAAGCTGAGCATTGGGCATTTTGGAAATGCAATGCGTCATTGTTCATCGTCTCTTCCCCTTCGTCTTCTTCTCTTCCCCGCCCATCTTCTTCACTGTTCATCTTCTTCTTCCTGCCCATCGGGCTTCTCCGATGCCGCCACCGCTGCCTAAGGGTCGCGCGTCCCCTGGTGACCATCGTTTGGGGTGGTGCGACCCGCGACCCAAGCGGCGTCGCTTGGGTCGCGCGGACCTCAGGCGACGCCGCCTGAGGTCGCGCGAAGGACCCCAGGCGATGTCGCCTGAGGTTGCGTGGACCCAGGCGCAGCCAGATCTGGCCTCTGCAACCTCGGGCGCCTAAGGTCGCACCTCCAGGCGGCTAGATCGCCGCCGCTACAACCTCGGGTGGCCGAGATCTAGTCGCCGGACCGGATCTAGTTGCCGAATGGCAGATCCGGCCGTCGATACCGGGCCGCCGATTTGATTTTCAGATTTAAAAAAAAAAATGAAAATAAAAGCAAAAGCCCATTAAAAATATTAATTTTGCCAAACGATATTTATGTTAAAGTTGCATTTCAATACTATTTGAGACTACAATTTACCAAACGGTGCAACATTTCAGAAAGCCCATTTCGCTAAAGGTATTTGCATTCTCTAAAGACATTTCCCCAAAGCCAAACCAAACGGGCCGATATGGAGTTGGTGAAGAGCAAGAGTGACCACAAGTTTATAGTCTGCAGCGCCCAAACCATTTAAGTCTGTTTCTGAAGCAGCCGCTTGCCTCGTCGAACCAAAGAAAAAAGCAACAGCTCATGCAAAGTTAGAAACCAAAAAAGGGTTGCCGAGAAGCTGAAATCGATATTTTCGGATTCATCGGCTTCATCTTCAAGTTAGAACATTACCACACACCCACACACATGCAAGCTAGAAGTAGCAGTTCGGGAATCCATTTAATCTGAAGAGCCGAAGCAGAACCGAAAGGTTGAATAGATTCAGAAGCGCATGATGCAGACGGAGCGAGAGGGAGGGAGAGGGAGAAAGTCGAAGAAGCCAGAAAAGTTGGAGGAGCCGACCCTTGGGAAACCGATCCAATCTGCAAGAAGCCTTGAATCAAAGCCGGGAAAGATCTCAATTCGTACCTGCAACGTGAACGGTTCAGACTTGTATTCACAAAGAGCGCAAAGGATAATTTTTCTAGTTATCCTACACACACCAATGCAATCCAGAAGTACCATTTCCGGAATCCATTTCATCCGAAGAACCAAAGCAGAAACCAAAGGTTGAATAGATTCAGAAGCGCATGACCCAGATAGAGCAAGAGAGAAGGAGAGGGATTAAGTCGAAGAAGCTGAACCTTGCGAAACCGATCCAAACTGCGGGAAGCCTCGAAGCGAAGCCGGCCAAGAGCTCACTTCGTACCTGCAACGTGAATGGTTAAGACTTGTATTCACAAAGAGCGTAAAGGATAATTTTTCTAGTTATCCTACACACACCCATGCAATCAAGAAGTACCATTTCCGGATCCATTTCATCCGAAGAACCAAAGCAGAAACGAAAGGTTGAATAGATTCAGAAGCGCATGACCCAGATAGAGCAAGAGAGAAGGAGAGGGATTTAGTCGAAGAAGCTGAACCTTGCGAAACCGATCCAAACTGCGGGAAGCCTCGAAGCGAAGCCGGCCAAGAGCTCACTTCGTACCTGCAACGTGAATGGTTAAGACTTGTAATTCACAAAGAGCGTAAAGGATAATTTTTCTAGTTATCCTACACACACCAATGCAATCAAGAAGTACCATTTCCGGAATCCATTTCATCCGAAGAACCAAAGCAGAAACGAAAGGTTGAATAGATTCAGAAGCGCATGACCCAGATAGAGCAAGAGAGAAGGAGAGGGATTTAGTCGAAGAAGCTGAACCTTGCGAAACCGATCCAAACTGCGGGAAGCCTCGAAGCGAAGCCGGCCAAGAGCTCACTTCGTACCTGCAACGTGAATGGTTAAGACTTGTAATTCACAAAGAGCGTAAAGGATAATTTTTCTAGTTATCCTATACACACCCATGCAATCAAGAAGTACCATTTCCGGATCCATTTCATCCGAAGAACCAAAGCAGAAACGAAAGGTTGAATAGATTCAGAAGCGCATGACCCAGATAGAGCAAGAGAGAAGGAGAGGGATTAAGTCGAAGGAGCCGAACCTTGCGAAACTGATCCAATCTGCAAAAAGCCTCGAAGCGAAGCCGGCCAAGAGCTCACTTCGTAGCTGCAACGTGAATGGTTCAGACTTGTATTCACGAAGAGCGCGAAGGATAATCCTTCTAGTTATCCTGCACACACACCCATGCAATCAAGAAGTACAATTTCCGGAATCCATTTCTTCCGAAGAGCCGAAGCAGAAACGAAAGGTTTTTTTTTTTTTTTTTTTTTTGAAACATAAGCAGAAACGAAAGGTTGAATAGATTCAGAAGCGCATGACCCAGACAGAGCGAGAGGGAGGGAGAGGGAGAAAGTCGAAGAAGCTGAACCTTGCGAAACCGATCCAATCTGCGAGAAGCCTCGAAGCGAAGCGGAGGCTAGGGTTTTACTTGCTAAATGCTAAGTGCACGGTTCGGACAATATGTGCACGCAAACGCGCCGCAAAGAATGACATGCATTTGCCGGCCCTTGAGAAGCTGCGAGGATCGGAGGGTGACAATGACATTAATAATAAAGAAAAAGAAAAGAAATTGCCAAATCTACGACGCTCACCCAACGTTAGAGAAAATTTGTCCAACGTAAGCGAGCACAATTGTTCCGCCCAATTCGTTCCGCCTACGAATTCTCAAACAAATTCAAAAAAATATATTTATTTTAATAGCTCGAGCTAACTCAGAATTAAATCAAGACATCAAATTAAAAGATAATGCACCTGATTAATGGAATTATCATTTGAAGTGTAAGTTTGTATTAGTAAATCGCTAAGACCAAAAATATTATTGAAATAAATCTACTTCATTTCAAATTAAGGTTGAATTTAAAAGTGAATAAGTAAAACAATCCATCGATGGAACGAAAGTTCTTACAGATTCAATCGTAATATTAATTCTATTCAGCAACGTATATTCTTAGTCTAAAAGTATCTATAAATTTAACCGAAGGATTACAATGAGATTAGAGTTCACTTAATTAAAACGTCGAAAAGAGAGAGAAAGTACAGAATAATGAGGGGGTGACGGCACCGTTACTCCTTTAAGAGTAACAATGCTCCACAACCACAAGTTTTTTCAAGGAAAATGGACGATTTATTTGTCCGGTGTCCTTGAGAAATATGTGAATCTGACTCTTTGGTATTCTTTAGATTAAAAAATAGATTAAGTGAAAAAGAAAATAGAAAAGTCTCAGGGAATTGATGTCCGGCGATTGGCCATAGTCTAATGATAAAGCATATGTTTACGTTCGTAGTTGCAATAAGTTTTTTTTTCATCGAGATTTAGTTGGTCTTCAGTCGACCTTATTTTAGTAGAAAATCGAACAAATTTCCATGCGTTTCTTGGAAAAAGCGTGACGAAGCGAAGCACAGGCAAGCAAAATTCTTTTCGAGAATGCGACGAGCATGGGTCGACTGTTATACACATGCAGCATGACTGGATGATAGGCGCAGCACCCAAAACCGAGTCGACCACGATCAGGGTACAGACCACGCAAATACAGACACCTTGAGAAGTGCGATGATGGTCTTGGTAAGACCGAGGCCAACAACCGGGGGGTGGTCCATTGTTGCGAGAGAGACCGCTTGCCCAAGAGAGAACGTCACCTACCCCGGTGGCTGCACCTCTTCAATCATCGCAGAGTTCCGTCTACGACGAGAACGAGCGAGCGAGCGAGCGACGGCACTTTTTGTCCCTCCGACTCCATCAAATAATTCTCGAACAAGCAATCAATCCAAAAACAATTTATTACTTTTCTTCCCAAAAAGTATTTCCCCAATTAGAACCGGCCTCCATCATGATCAGACAAATCTGCTATCGTCAGATGCATTTGACTCCGATTTCCTGCATAGTCAAAATAAACAAAGAAATCTTAGTGGACAAGGTTGTTGAGTACAAAAACAAAGAGAAAATGGTCGTCGTTTACCATGCAATTTGTGATTATGGTATTGAAGATGGTCATCATCTTGTTGATAAGTTAAGGACCCCACTCCATTATTTAAGCAGGCTCCATACTTTTCAAAAATAAACACCACGACCTTAAATATAGTAATCCCAATATTTTAAAGCGGAGGGGGGTCTCGGCGAAGACTTAAGAGAGAAGTACGAGATCCGACAGCGCACGCGAGACAGCGGTTCTTGGTCAAAGGGCAAAAACCATCAAACCGACCGGATCTGAAGGCGACGCTTCAGCGCTTTCCCGCTCTTAAATGGGTCGAGTTTCAAGAAGGACGAGGAGAGAAGCCGCAAGGAGAGAAGCAACCTCTTCTTCCACTCATCGAGTCGTGGGCATCTCAAGAAAACGAAAGATCGGCCCCGGCCAAACGCGCCAGTTTTTTTTTCCAGTTGACCTGGAATGCAAGGATTTTAAATTATTGGGTGGCTGCCTGTTTGCTGCTCCATCTCTCCAATTTCTTGAGACGTGTCAAATTGACGTTTAAAATATCTCCTTTCTTGTTCGTCTTATCGATTTCCTCCGTTTTAAATTCAGGGTCTTTTTCGCTGACATCTACATCGAATTTGTTCAGTTCACACTTCCAGGTCCCATTTTCCTAAATCATGGCTAGTGGGCCCCGTGCGGGGTGGACATGGACGACACGTGGAGCATTCAAGTAGAGCAAAATAGAAAATTGGCATAGTAAGGGGGACAAAATTGGAATATTAGAAAATCGTTGAGGATAGTTTTGGAAGAAGAAATATAGTTTCAGTATATAGCTACTAGCACTGGGATGGGTTGCCAAACACCCCAGCAATATTGGCTAATCTCATTTTCCGGGAAGCTCCGTTTACTGATTTTAGGAATGTGTGGGTTCTCTACTACAAGAGGTTACAAATGAAGAGAAAAACATGTGAGATTTAATTTGAACAAGAAAAATCCTAAAAAATAATTGTTTTTATTTCACAAGAATGTTTAGACAAAAATTGTTATCCACAATGAAAATACTTTTCATTGACTAATTATTTATTTCAAACAAAACAAACAATTATTTTTAAGAAAAATATTTTTCAAATTTTGATTGAAGAAAAAAAACGATTGAGACCTCTTCCTTAAAAGTAGTAAGCTCTTTCTACTTTATTTAATAGTAGTGTAGATCAATAACTAGTAGTAGATTTACGTGATCATAGTCTAGTAAAGAGTCAAAGTCAGCGCCCTTCTTTAATTTAGCAAGATAAAAAAAAATAATTATGTGCAAACCCATTTATTGAACTCAGCCTATCCCATACGGATTAAAAAATAGGTTTACAACCCATTCTCACATGTCTAGCCCAAACCCAATCGGCCCGAGAAAATTATGCCAGGCCATTTCTTTCCGAGAAAAGTTCGGCCTATTCGCACCGAAACGCTAGAGAGGGTCGAGGAGCGAGAGACCTCCCGCACAATCGAAAAGGAAAAATTTCAAAAACCCAAAAAAGAAGCAGGATAAAATGCTCTTTAGAATCTCTCTTTGTTCTAATGGCCCAAAAACCCTCTTTCTAGACCAAAGATAACTGTGGCCCGTGTGACCCAAAAATTATCTTCTTCCCTTTTTGCTAGAAAAAAAAAAGTCACTTTTCTTTCGTAACACCCTCATGAATCACGATCACGTCTATTGCCTTGTCACCACCCTCTCGATCTTATTTACTTGGAATATATGTACTACAAATTCTATAATTTGTCACGAAAGTATAATCGAATCATAAATTTTTTTAAAAATATAATTAAATCTTAAAACTTATTAAATTGATATGATCAAGTCATTCTGTTGATGTCGTCAATTTGACTAATAGAAAATATTGATGTTGCATTTTAAAATTAATTTCTCTCTCCTTTGTGGAATTTATTATTAGTATTATTATTATTATTTCAAATATTTTTTAAATTAGATTTGAAAACCAAAAAATAAAATCTATAGTTTTATTAAAAAAACAAAAATAGAAAAAAAAATCGGTAAGGTTTGTTGGTGGCCACTTTTGCCACTACTACCCATCACTGAAGGGGCTAGCAGAGGTCGCCAACCCTATGTGAGGGTGGCTAGCCCTTGCCTGGCTAGAACAGTGCTTTGTCAACCCTCTAGCTAGGGCTTGGGCATGTTACCTAGATTTGGATGATGCCAACGCTCACCTTGGCCTATCGAGGCCTTGCCCAAGCCTAATGAGGGCCGACAAGGCCTCACACAAGGCTAGCATGTCTCGCCCATATTTGGTTGGGGCCGACTTTCAGCTAAGGTGACATCCCCCAAATTAGTGTGCCTTCACCTAGGGCCAAGCGAGGGCTAGCCACCCTTGCCTAAGGCTAGTGGATGTCATCAACCCCTCCAGTGATGGGTGGTAGTGGTAGAAGCGCACCATTGCCAAGCCCTCCATTCTATCTCTCTGTTTTTTTTTTTTCCAGATTTTTTAAATAAAATTTTAGATTTTCTTGTTTAGTCTATTAGTCTAACTTAAATATGATTTGAATAATAGTTCAAAAAATAAGATTTGACTAAACAATAATAAAAATGCCATGTAGGAGAGAGAAATTAATATCATGTTAGCATTTTCCGTGAGTCAAATTAATAATGTTAATGGAAGGACTCGATTATAACAATTTGAAAGTTTTAGTGCTTGATTATACTTTTTGAAAATTTTAGAACTTAATTGTATTTTTGCAATAAGTTTTAGGATTTTTACTTAACATATTTTTATTTCCTTTTATTCTCTCCTTAAAATTATTGATATAGTCTTTAACATTTTTGCACAACCATTATTTTATGGAACTAAGCTATTATAAACAATCGAATCCATAGAAGAATGCACCCATCCAATAGCAAAGTTTTGATTTATTGATTTCTACACCCCAAATTCAATCATTTTTTAAAATTTAAAATTTAAATAAACATATCTTGCAATACATTTTAGAGTGATATTTCCTACAGTAAAGTTACTCTTTTTTTTCCTGTCGAAAGAATAATTTATTCATTTAAGTAGATGGTGTGAAATGTCCCAAACAAGGTAAATCTAAACAAAAGAGAGCCCAAAGGGCTTGCGAGAGAATGTAAAACCACAATTAGGGCTTGAGAACCACGACGTTCGTTCTTTGCAGTCCAATTTGCCACTGCATTTGAGGCCCGCGAACAGTGGGCTATGCTGATTGAGGGGTGAGCCTTGAGAAGTTGAAGACAGTCATTAATAAGAAGCCGTTCCTCCCATTTGAACTAATCTGCAGACCTGCTTATCAGGGCTTCAATCAGATCCTCATGATTGGATTCCACAATTAAGTTATCAATTTTGTCTTCTTGAAATGCTGCTATTTGGGGTGCTCTAAGTACTGCTGGGTTTCGGCTTGAGATGGCGATGACAGCTTCACCAATTTAACAAAGACTGATGATCGCTCCTATGAAATCTCGACATGTACCAGTTGTGGTGCCATCCGCCGATCCATCAACAAATGAAGCATCAACATTAAATTTCAGGGCTTTCTTCCCCGGCGGCAACCGGGCCTGCAACTCAGTGAATGTAGGATTTTTCCTTCATTCAGATTTATGGGAGTTTCATTTTCTGTAGTTCGCTTGCAAGAATAGAGCTGATTCAACCGTTTCTTGTGGATGCGGATGTTTATCTCAAAAAAACGAAGTTGTTTCGGGATTTCCAAATGCTCCACAGAGGACGCCACCAAAGACGGAGAAGGCAAATCGGGTCCTTTTATGGCAAATTCCATTAGCCACACAATGATTCTTGTGATCTTCTGGTAGTTGAGTTGGATCTTCATGTTAGGGTCAACCTAGACACATTGAGTCTAGGGACAAAGCATAAAGATGTGCTCAATCGTCTCATTCTCCCGTTTACATAGGGGCACAGTGAGTCAGGTATGATATTCCTCTTCCATAGGTTCTCTTTTGAAGGGTTTGTGTTTGTACAAAGAGACCATAGCAAAAATTTTACCTTATGGAAGGTCCACATGTCCCAGGTAGCTCTCCAAAGTGTTTTGGGAGTTCAGCATGACGAGGAAGTTTGTTTTTTTTTTTTTTTTGGGTCAGATGACGAGTAGGCGTTGCATTTCTGTTCAATCTCGATGATCATGTTGTAGCCATTTTTAATAGTATAAATGCTAGGAATGATTAGTTTCCGGTTCCCAAAATTGGGAACGGAGAACCAGGGGTTCAATGGAACCAATCACTCTTTCTTCGAACTAACTTTTTCCCCTTACTTTTTTCTAACTACTTGAGACCAAATCGAGAAAGTGTTTAGTTCATATTTTACTAATTTTTTGAAAAAATAATAAAACAAATATATATAGTATGTCTAGTCTGATTCCCCTTGCAATCGAGAACCGAGGAACTAGATCGGACTACTCGGACACCAGTTCTATTTTTGAGAATCGAAAATGGAACCGACACTCTCAAAAACCAAACCCAACTGATTAGTTCGATCCAATCTAGGTGATTCCCAACTTGAGTGATCTGTTTTGCACACTCCTAGTAGTTACGTGATTTCGTGCCTAGCCACACCAATTTATCACGTGCCTTGGAAGGTCTAACCGGAGTTGTTTGAATTTCCTACGCTAATTGCTCATCAAAAACCTCCTCTAGTTTTCAAGTATTCCATTTTCCTTCCTCAAGTAAGATCAATTTTGACACCAAGACAGAGTCATTTTTGTTTGGTGGTGCCCCAATTAAACCTCTTTTTAACCATTTATATTCTCTGATTTTTATTGACTTATCGTTCCTGATCAACCACATGACCAAGTCAACAATAGAATCCCTCCCTAATAACAAACTTTGTCATCCCCAAGAAGGTTTGAAACCTCTTCTAACTTGCCAAAAATTTTCCTAATGAAAGTAAATACCTTTGAACAACTTGCTCCGGAGAGAGTCAGAGTTTTGTACGAGTCTCCATACTTGTTTACCAAGCATAGCCTCGTTAACTGATATAAGATCTCTAAACCCATTCCCCTTTTGTTCTTCCTTAGCTTCAAGATGTCTCATTTTTTTCCTATAAACTCCTGTTTTTGAATCATTAGATTTCCACCAGAAGTTGGTAATCCTTCTCTCATTTGCTTTGCAAATTGAAATGGGTACTTTGAAGATCGACATAGCATAATTGGGAACGGCTTGTACCACTGTTTTCAGAATAATCTCCTTTCCAGCTTTAGAAAATGATTGTTCCTTTCAACCTTCTAATTTTGCATTGACTCTTCCAAGAATCTAGGCAAACATATTTCTGTTTGACGTGCCCCAGTCTGAAGAAATATGTAAGTATTTTCTTGTTTGGCTAGTCTCGTGTATCCTTAACTCCTTCACCAAATTTTCTCTCAGTAGATGAGGATACCCCATGCTAAAGTAGATGCCTAACTTGTTTTAGATAATGACTTGGCTTGACTTATAACAATATTGATTAAGTATCGCCAAAATATTCTACAATTCCATTAAGGTTTCATTTAAGAAAAAGATAAGAGTTAACAGCAAACAAAAGGTTTGACAGGTTGACTAAATTTGTTCAGTTTGATGCCCTTAGTGCTTCCATTCCACTGCTTTATTCATCCTGAAATATAGATAATTAGCCACAAGAATAAATAGTTACTATGAGAGAGGATTTCCCTGCCTAATGCCTCTTGAGGGATTAAAAAATGAAAGGCATTCCCCATTAAACTTCACATCGAAGGAGATAGTTGTTACACACTACATGACCCAAGTGATCCATTTGTCATTAAAACCCATTTTGATCATACGAGCTTTCAAAAAATCGGATTCTACTCAATCATAGGCTTTTTGCATATCTTATTTAAAATCACCCAAAATTTATTTTGGTGATTTTTGATTCTCAACCGATGCAAAACCTTTAGTACAATAAAAATGTTGTCTTGTCTTTGCCGACAAAGGCACTTTGTTCTTCAACAATCAATTCAGGCAACCATATCTTCAATCTATTGTCTAAGATCTTTGAAATAATCTTATAAATAAAGTTGCATAGACTAATTGGGTAGTTTTCTTCTAGCTTTTCTAGGTTAGGGTTCTTTGGAACAAGAGTTATATGAGTTATATGGGTTCTATATAGCCTTGGGTCGAGAATTCTTGCCGAGAAGAAAGACTAGATGGTGGTAAACACATCTCTTTTTATAATATCCCAATGGTGTTTAATGAATATACCATTAAGGCCATCTGGTTCAGGTGTTTTAGTTGCTCCAAGCTAAATAATTGCCTTACAAACTTTCTCCATAGTCACTTCAACAATAAGTTTTTCATTTACATCAGCTTTGACTAAACATGGATAGTGGTCTATTATAAAGCACTGACACTCTTTAGGAACCTTCATGTCATGTTGAACACTTTGACATATGTTTGGCACTCTTTAATGCTCTTCAACACTCGGTCAACTAGTATTGGAAAATTCAACACTTAGTTAACTCTTTCGACACTCTCCGATACTCAAGTTTGGAATTTTGACATGCAAGTTCAAAATTTCGAACGTGGGTTAACAAGAACAGAACCAGAGATGGGATGTCATCAAAGCAATATAACACCATTGATGTCTAAATCCAAGGACCAGATATGAAGGCATGTAACTAAATTAAACATCTAAGCCCCAGACAAGCATAGGTACAGTTATTCTTTAGCACTTTTAAGAATTCCTGTGGGATCGGCTGTCCCCATTAGATAGTAAGAATCTGGAATAGGAATCCTTCCTCCTTTCGAACTCTTCTTTTCATCGTTCATCAGGATGGACAGACGATTCTATAGGTATGTTTCGTCCAGAGGAATCCCAGATAAGATCATTCTGGCCGCAGTGAAACCATCCTTCTCACCATGATTCACCGAAATTGTTCATACGGTAAAAGAACAAAGGAAAACACGAGGGAAAATGTTTACACATGAAATAGCAATTGAAGGAACTATGCACCTGGGGAAGTAAAAGCAGCAAAGATGAATAGAGATGCATTTTTTACTTATGCATATTTCGAATCAAAAAAAAAAGAAGAAGCACATCCAAGTATAGAAAAAAAAAATGGAGAAAAATCTCTTTTTGGACTGTTTTAAGAATAGACAATATTTCAACGGTCAAATGTTCGGAAGAATACTACCTCTTAGAGCTGCTCGTTTACTAGAGAAGACACTATTTGCATCTCCAGAGCATTCTCCACCATGTCCAAAAGAAAGTCATTAGGGATCCCGCCATAGCTTAAAAGTGCAATCAAAATCTTTGAAAGATATGCACGCTTTCGTTTATTACTGCATCAATGAGGACCAAGGTCTAATCAGTTCTTCCGAAAAGGTAAAATTTGATGGCACAAACAGCTCCAAACAAAAAGCAATGGGATTTAATAATTCACAAGAAAAACATGTCCCATGTTCAAATTAAACTGCTGAAAGAACAAGAAAGCCGCTAACTTTTCAGTCTGTTTATGTAAGGGTCTTTTAACCAGCTAACTCCGAAGGAAAATCTTAACACAATGATCAACAAATCAATAGCATATCCAGGCAACAAACCCACAGATAACACTGTGATCATAGTACTAGGGGTCAGAGGTACCGTAAGAACCTCAAGAAAAATAATTAAAACAATGATAGCTTGCTGGCAAAATATGTTGGTTGTACCTTGTTTGTACTATTTCGAGTGCATCAACGGTCCTGATATCTTGAAAGCTTCGGGTCCTTTTCAACCTTGATCATCAACGGTCGAATATGAATTGTATGAGAAGGGAGCTACAGATTAAAATTCGGCCAAAACAATTAGAATGGAAGATATAAATGAACCGATAGAAAAAATTAATATATCGCAATATGGAGAATTATTGCAGCTAAAAAACTAATAACTAGACTCACACTTACAACTCAAAGCTGAAATGATACTTAATAATGCAATGTAGATTTTCCTAAGCAACCAAAACACTCTAACAACATCAATGATCTAACCAATTTTCTGCATATAAAATGACCGGCTTGACAAACCGCATTCCTTTTATGCTTCCTCTTGTGAGAATGATGGATAGGGGAAATTCTCACCAGAACACATGACACTTCTATTGCACTCTCATACTGATACATTATCACTAAAGGCAGCAGAAATGAAGTTGGAGAGAATTTCTTTCATGTCAACCACCAAACTGACTTTCATTTGGGCTCGTGAAACCAGTCTGGAGTATAATTAAATAGCATGAAAACCTAGTAAATCTTACACAAATAAGCACTATAGTAGTACTTCACATTTCAGCCAACGGTAGCTGTAAGTAACCATCCATTTAAGCGGTGTCCTCTTTTACAAAAAAAGCAATTCGGTTCCAACTTCTTGGAAAAAGATATCCTATTTGTCTAAGTATTTAATCCTCTAAATGCCAGATTTGTACAAGTGGATATTCTCTTAGTCACTCCTCTTCTCCCAACAAAAGCCAGAGTAGACATTCAGAGAGACCAATGAAATGAACATTCTTTCTATTGAACCTGGTCAGATGGATAATCATCCACAAGTCGAATCCTTTCATCAAGCATACTCTCTATAGTTGACGTATCACTTTCACCTCCTCCACCCTTTTCAATTCTCTCTTGATCAATTTCCTCAGCTGTTTTGGTTTTCTCTTTGCCAGCTTTCCCCTCAACTTCTTTTTTTTCCCTCTCTTCTTTTTCTTTTCTCATTCGTTCTTTCTCCTCTGCTTTCTCTATTTGTCCTTTGTGCTCTATATTTAGAGATGAAAAAGCAACAAAACAATTGATAGTAACACAAAAACAAACGCATGTAAAAGAAATCTTAAACTAAGCATCATAAAGTGCCAAAGCATGGAAGAAGGGTAGTCTAAGCACATGTACAACAACAGAGATAGCAAATAGTGACCATGACACTAAGGCTATTTTGGGAGCACCAAGGGCCGGAATTTGGAGAGAGTATCTAAAAATCCGAATTTTCCCTCTATTTCTCTCTCACAGAAATTTCAAACCAACTTTCCACCTAGCATTTTTTTTAGAACATGAATACTTCCATAGCAGAAATATCCTCAAATTATTAATAACAGCTAAACTTTCACAATTTCTAGAGTATTTTATATTCCATGCTGCCTCTTAAGAAAAGACAAAATCAAGACAAAGGGAAAGATAATATACTACACCAGATTAAAATCGTTTTATGATGCAACGGTTGCATTGTATGACAAACAGTACAATGGCTACGATCTGTACCTTTGCCCAAAATACATCAATCTTAGAGCAACATATCGCCTTGGATGGTGTTCGAGAATTCCTGTTTTGAAATCTGCAGCAGGAGGTATCACAACATTCACTAAAATATGGCTGCACATTGAAAGAACTTTAGCCGAACAACATGCTCATCTCTATGGAAACGGGGTTGTAAGAAATTACTAACTTGAACCCCATAAAACTTAGTATTAAAAACTATTCGCACAACAATATTGATGCTTTGATTATGTCTAGTTTTAGCGCTTAGGGTCGCTTGTTTTTCTTTAGACTGTTTGGAGTCACAACTAACACAGCCTGCTACGCAACTCCATGAAACTTCAGCACCATAGTATCCTGTAACCTCTCAAAATTTGCAAGAAGGCCACTTAATTATTGTTTGACTTTTGAACTTAAACCGTTCCTCCCGTTCCTGAAAATAGACTGACCTCACAAGTCACCGAAAAACCCTCGATTGGAACCGAAGAGCAATAAACATACAAGATCTCAGTGGTTCAGATTAAACATGCAATTGGAGCTCAAAAAGTTTGACCAGTAGCACCTTTTTTCTTCCTAGTCTTCTTGTCTAGCTTCATTGATTTGCCATTCCCATCGACCACTCCGCTTCCCTCTACGACACAACCAATCTTGTCTTCCATCTGCACAAAATGAAGCAATAAGCTCAAGTACATCGCATTCAGCACGGAATATTGAATTTCGCTTATCCCCTATATGCATGGCCAATAACAAAGAAGCGCCAACCAAAAGATGCATGCATTCACTCAAACCACCGACAAACAATGCATGCCCAACTCAAACGCGCGCTCGACCCAACACCGAAACCGGCCGGGCTGCTACAAAGATATCAAGATTCATTCGAGAAGTCGTAAAGACAGTGAAATCCTCTCGAAAAGTGAAAAGGGAGAATCGAAATGGCTTACCTTTTGATAGCAACATCCGGAGAGTCGAGAAGAAAGGTCGGCGTTCGCTTCTCCAGCTCCCGAAATGCAATGGGGGCCAAGTCGCGAAACCGACGCGAGTTAGCACGCGGCGGCTCGTACAGTAATCGAAACTCCCACACACACGTGCGGGTACGAACCGCTCGATCGAGTTACAGCTTCAAGGAAATCGCAATCGAATTTTAAATAGAAAAGAAAGGAGGAAGAAGCGTTTCCAATGGCGCGCTAGAGAGAGAGGAGTACGTTGACGTTGATTGTCGTCCTGGAGAGAATGGATCCGGGAGCGAAGGGCGTCGGCGAATCTACATCGGGCGAAGTAGACATTGCCTCTCTCCCGCTTCGCCTCGTTGCGCTCGACGTTCGCTCTGCGCTCTTACTCCGGCGAGACAGAGGCGATGGAAAAGAAAAAAAGGCAAAGGAGAAAGAGAGGTCTCACCGTACCCATACGCCTCTCTCTCCTCCACCACAATATCCCTCGCGGCCGTCACGGCGTCGCCGAAACCCCAAAACTTAGCACCGCCACCGGTATATCTAGCCTCGCAAACCTCTTTTGCTTCAAAATCCTTGGCTACGTACTCGAGCCCGAAATTGGGACCGAATAAGGAGTAGAAGACAAAGAAGCTCGAGAGGCGGTCGGCGGCCCGGCGATTTCGGAGCCGCGGCTGGAAAGTCGATGACGGCGACGAGGACGAGGCGAGGAGGGAAGCACTTAGGGTGAGTGAGAGGGCTCAAAGACGAGAGAGGAGGGGGCGCTTGGGGTGAGTGAGAGGGCTCGGGACGAGAGAGGAGAGGAGTGCTTGAGGAAGAGAGAGGCAGAAGCGGAAAGAAATAGCTCGCGCTCCGTTGAAAAAAAGAGAGAAAATGCAGCAGGCCTCTCCTTCTCCGCCGCGCCATCGACCCCGCCCAAGACCACCGAGATCTCCCTCGCGACCGAGCGGGCGGCGTCGGACGGGCGCGCCGGTCGGCGGCGGGAGCTGGTGCCGAACGAGACCGAGATGCTAGAGGCAGATGACCAGCGAGGCTTTTGGGCGGCGGAGTCGGAGGCGGAGGTCCGGAGGTGGAGGCGGAGAGAGGCGGGATGCGCGGAGCGGGAAACAGAGGAAGGCTATGAGCGTTCTTGGTTCTTTTACGAGGAGAGAGAACCCGTCCATTCAAGTGAGGAGAGAGAAAAATTTTGAGCGGGAGGAATACGCCGACCGTACTTTCGAGCCGAGCCGCCCTTTTCTCATTTTCGAGAGGGTCCCACTCGGGACGGGTGTTGATATCCGAGTGGTTCATGCGCGCCACGTCCGCGGATGACGTGGCGCGCACGAACCACTGAATATTTTCTCGTGGGGGAGGGATTCGCACGAGAGAGAGAGAGAGAGAGAGAGAGAGAGAGAGAGAGAGAAGAAGAAGAAGAAAAAGGAGAGAAAAGAAGGGGGGTGGGGAACGTGCGCCAGGGAAGAAAGATAAATAGAAAATAAAAGGAAAAATTCAAAAAAAAATCCTATAATTCAAATTTCTTGGTCCCACTTGCTCTTGTTTGATTTCCAAAAATCCCCATGTTAAAGCACTTGATTCTTACTTACTTTCTTGCATCAAATTTCCCTCAAACAACAAATCTTGGGCAACAAAAACAACAATTTCCTTTAATTCCGAATTTTAATTCATTTTTCTCGTAATCCAATTTTCTAAACAAACCTATCCAGTTGAGGTCCAATTTGAATGTAGAAAAAGCCCAAATAACTTCCATTCACCAATTCACTCACACTAGATGCCAAAAATCCCTTCAAATTGGCCAATCCAAATTTCCGTTCATTTTTCAAATCGTTTAAATCGATTTTCCGTAACAATTTCAAACTCACCAAAAAATCCTCGAAAGTTGAGTCGATATTCCTAAAATGACTCGTGACATGACAAGACTTTCAATTTATGAAATTGAGTTCAAATTTGCAGTTAATTTCAATCGACGCACTTTTAGTGTGACATTGTCTACCAGGTAGCTTTTAAAAAATTTTGGTATAATTGACCCGTAGTCGATTTTCTTCGAGCCACATGTATCTCTTCGACACATTGGTAACTCTCAGGTGTTGTGAAAATCTCGAGGTTTCAATTACAAACATAGGGCGTCAAAACGACAGAAAAATCAGTTTAGTGCCGATCAACAAGAATTTTGCAAATTAGTGGAATCATCCATGTTTAGCCACACATCTTAGTCGAACCGACCTATTTTTGATCCCTAATCAATTTTTAAGCTGTGACGTAATGACCTTTGCAGACTAGCACGGTCGAGCAGTCGATTCCCAATTGAATTCTAAGTCTATTGCGTTTAAATTTCCTTAACGACTTCACCCGATAGGTTAATTATCTCGAAAGTGGCCATCTCGAGAAAAACACTATAGTTGCGTCGACGAAATATCCAACTTATCCGATCGAAATCAGAAGTTGAGTTTTCAAGATGTCACATATACGGCTTCAGAGAAATAAAGAAAAATAAAAGAAGGAAAATAAAATCCTATTTGAAGTCGGCTAAAGCAGTTGATTCGAGTTCCTAGGACAGAGGCATATATACGTTTAGATATGTGCTCGTGGCCGCAGGTTGCTTTTCTTGGTCAAGAAATATTGAAGCGCAGTTTCTCAAGCAAGTGCTTTTCGAGGCTATTTCGGCGGTTTGTTCGTGAATGACATCAAAGAAAAAATAGTGTTCAAGCCAATTAAATTTTATGAGATCAAGATTTGTGTGTAATTTCATCGTAAAATTGAAAGATTATTTATCGAAGAATTGTAGAACTAAACACTACATGAGTTATTAAGTGTTATTAGGGCTTGGAAAACACTAAGAATGTTTGAGTAATTTGAGTGTGGTTGTAATTTTCGTTGTATCGCTTGATTTTTAGTAGAATTCATTTCTGCATGGATTGGTTATGGTTTTTTTTTTTTTTTTTTTGGGTCAAACTATGGGCTATGTTGACAATGTACTTAGACAATCTCTCTTCAGGAACAGAGTTTGTTTGGATGCACCGCATTCATCGGTATTTGATAGACGGAAGAAGAGGACGCCGTTCTAAAACCATAATGAGGAGTGATAGGTGGAGACTTGCCTTAAGTGGAAAGGCCCAAGCTCAACACACATCGTATAAATGATTCAAAGGTGTGCTTTATAGCTGCCTCCAACAAACATTTGACCAAAGCACGTCCAGCTATTAAAAGCATGGTTTCACCTGCAATAGAGCTTTCTCTACAAGTAGTTGTATAAGCCCGGTCGCTGCGGCTTGATCACTTAGTTTAAGTCGAGTTTAGACACCAGCTTGTGTCGCAGATAAACTCTTAACCGATGCATCTGATCGATCACTCGGTTTAAGTCAAGTCTTGACATTAGGCTTGTCATATAAACAAGTTTTTGACAGGAACATCATGCAAGCAGTCATGGGGACAATAGCGTATCCATTGATTCCGAACTTTCCATGCCATTATTTCATCCCGTGAATGAAGCTTCGACGTGTGGTTGTTGCGGATGAGAAGAGTTAACCCTTTGAGCTGAAGAATGAACCCCATTTCTCTCTTCCATCGTATGAAAAAATGCACGAGGCGCCCAACCTGCATGAACATTTTACAACTGTCGATGAGTGGCGTACGGGACAATGAACTGAAACATGCGAACTAGACTCTGCTGTGACCTCCAATCATTTTAAATAACGAGAAGTTTCTTATGACATACTGATGATGAACAATGATATGAACATACAGCTGAAGTAGGATATAACCCGTGAAGGACATGACTTAAAAAGAAAGAAGTTGCTATTTTCGGAGCTTTATTGTTTGAGCTAGCTGCAAAACGTGCAGACATACCATTCATATCATTTGGATAAGGGAAGAACTGCAAGTAACAGAATGCAGCAACGACCAAACCTGCATAAAAAAAAATTGGAAAGGTTGTGGACGAAAGTTATGTATTTCATCTGCAAAGACTAATTCGCACAACCTTTTCTTTTTTATCATTCATGCCACTTCTGCTACTAACCTAAAAGAGCGCCGGCAAATACATCCTGGCAATGGCGCCAATAGTCATCGACACGGGAAATAGCGACAAGAGCCACAAGAAGCCAAGGGAAATGTATGATGCAGGGTTTTGCAATGTGGCTCCGACGGTCAAATGCTCTAATTTTCCCTGCTAGATACCATGAAAGGTAACTGAGACCTGCGAAGGACCCTGGATGTGGACAATCAATGAGCCTTCTGCACCGTCATACCATGTAAACAAAAGAATAAAAAGAAAAGTCAACTGCAAAAGCCGATTGTCTCAGGTTACCACCTGATTTCGCAATTAATTTGAGAACTGTCGAGAGATTTTAATTGCAGTTTAGCTATTCTCAACATTTGCCGCATCATGTTGACCTACATCTTTCTGAAAGGTTACGAACTATACTGAGCTGTGTGAATTCCTGAATCAAATTTATAAACCAGTCTGGTGTTCCAGCAAAAAAAAAAAAAAAAACCTGCAGATATATCAAGATTGCTCCGTTTTTTCTAATTCCAGTATCATGATCTTTGGCATCTGGGCAAGAATTGTTTATAAGTCTCACGTCAAGTAAAACTAAGAAAATTGGTGACCCAGCGAAGAGGGCGAAGTCTTGTGTGACATTAAAAAGTGCTGGCTGTTTTTCCTATCCAGGTGGTCCAGTTCAAAAGGCCTTTCGAGGAGAACTCAGGATTGAAGAAAGCCACGTTACGAGAATCAAATCAACCATTCTTATGTTTTCACACGAGCATGATAAAAAAAAACCAGTCATTTCACGTATACTCACAAGAGGTATGCCCACTGGGGAAGTTTTTGCAGCCTTCCCTTATCACAGCCAAATCTCCATGACAGATGACATCCTTCATCATAGTATCAAAAACCTGGCACGCGAATGACCATCAGAAGTTTAAGGAATTGAATAACCCAAGAGAATTCTTATGCTTATGCCTGTGCGAGTAGTGGTTTATTCGAAGAAACTTGATCTCTCTGTTTCGAAAGGGGAAGGGAGGGGGTGTTAAGCGAAAACCAAATGCCTGCAGCATGAGGATCGGAACTCACCCCTATTCCATGAGGGAAACTCCGGCAGAACAGGTCTGGTCTCGGTCGTCCAACAGTATCTTTCAGAGCATCGGTGATCACCGCAGTCAAAACCACGGACGTTATAACCCCTGCAGTTTGCATATATTCTCCACGTCAGCTAAAGGTTCTCTCGAACAATATTTGAGGACAAACAGAGTTCGTCTAAATCAATGGGAAGCATAGAGGAAGCACCCGAGATCACAGGACGGAAGTCATGAACGTCATCGCGGGTGAAGTAGTAAATGAGAAAGACCACGAACGGAAGCAATATGGCCAGAATCTGCCCAGGACAAAGGGTCTGGATTAGTCTTCTCGAGAGAGAGAGAGAGAGAGATGGCCACGAGGACGGAGATTACGTTGCAGATGGCAGCACCTGTGGAGTGAATATTTCAAGAGCTAGCGAGAACACTCACCGGGACAGCCCAAAAGAGCACAGTGTTGGTCTTAAGAGGAGGGTAGTTCATGTCGGTCAACATGTCTTCTATAACAAGACGGCGGAACGGTTCTATCATAAGCAAGATGGCTTCTATCACCAAGAGAAGCAAAAGAATGAGCCAGTCATGCTTATGCACTGTTGCCGCCTTGAATGGATGGGATCGAGGAGCAGGAGATCCCAACTCGATGTCCGGCATTTTCGTGTGCCTGCACAGCCGAATCCATTACTTTGGAAGCAAGAAGGAAAACTCGAAGCCATGGAAAAGTCAGATAAACGAAAGGGTTCGCACACGAAGCATGGGACATGAAAAGCACCTAGATACTTTAAACAAGCGATCTTGAAAGCCAGAAACCACACAGATAGCAAAACAAAGCAGCAAGTTACCTAAGATATACGATATTTTCCCTACAACTGTACCATTTACCCGTCGGTCAAAACCTTTTGGTGCTGAAAAAGGGAATTCGCTGCTCATATTTTAGTTATTAAATGGTAGACATTGCAGTTCAGCTCGAAAAGTCGAAATGGGGAGAAGTTGCGATTAGATTAGAAAAGTTGTGAGTAGACAAAGCTTCAACCAGAGAGCAAAATATCAAGAGAATGTTAAAACCCCGTCTTTCTGGGGATAGTATGGAGTTGGTGAAGAGCAAGAGTGACTACAAGTTTGTAGTCTGCAATGCCCAAAGCATTTAATTCTGTTTCTGAAGTAGCCCTTTGCCTCGTCGAACAAGAAAAAAGCAACAGCGGAAGCACATGCAAAGTTAGAAACCAAAAAAGGGTTGTCGAGAAGCTGCAATCGATATTTTCGGGTTCATGCTTCATCTTCACGTTAGAACGTTACCACACACACAAACCCATGCAAGCAAGAAGGACTATTTCCAGAATCCATTTCATCCAAAAAGCCGAAGCAGAAATGAAGGGTCGAATAGATTCAGAAGCGCACGATAGAAACAGGGGAGATAGTCGAAGAAGAAGCTCAAATCGATATTTTGGTCTTCATCGGCTTCAAGTTAGAACGTTAGCGCGCGCGCGCACCCACGCAAGCAAGAAGGACCATTTCCGGCATCCATTTCTTCCGAAAAGCTGAAGCAGAAATGAAGGGTCGAGTAGATTCAGAAGCTCATGATAGAAACAGGGGAGAGAGTCGAAGCTCAAATCGATACTTTGGTCTTCATTGGCTTCAGTTAGAACGCTACCCCACTCACCCCCCACGCAAGCAAGAAGGACCATTTCGGAATCCATTTCATTCGAGAAGCTGAAGCAGAAACGTATGGTCGAGTAGACTCAGAAGCGCATGACAGAAACAGGGGGAGAAAGTCGAAGAAGCTTTACCTTGCGAAACCGATGCGATCTGCGAGAAGCCTTGAAGCGAAGCGAATCCTAGAGTATCACTTGCTAAATGCAACGCGCGGGCACCGTTCAGACAATGTATATTAAAATGAAAAGTCAACCCCGAACTTTGCAAAATTTTGAGGAAGGCCCAGCTGAAAATGACATGACATGATAATAAAGGCAAATGAGACCTTCCACAGTCACAAATTGAATTTAGAGGCAGAGGCAAATGAGACCTTCCACAGTCACAAATTGAATTTAGAGGCAAAGGCAAATGAGACCTTCCACAGTCACAAATTGAATTTAGAGGCAGAGGCAAATGAGACCTTCCACAGTCACAAATTGAATTTAGAGGCAAATGAGACCTTCTACAGTCACAAATTGAATTTAGAGTCCGTTCATCCTTTCCTTCGGACGACGGCACGACTAGTCACCTAACTGGCGCATGTCTCTTTTGTACAGATCTAAGGAGCGAGCGAGCGAGCGACACCCTTCGTTCCTAATACAAATGAACGGAACATATATGAATAACTAATACAATCCATCAACGGAAGGAAACTTCTTCCAGTTTCGATCGTAATATTATTTCCATTCAGCAACATATATTCTTACTCTAAAAGTATCAATAAATTTTATCAAAGGATTACAATGAAATTACAGTTCACTTAATATGGAACGATGAAATTAAAAAATGAGAGAAAAGGGGAAAAACACATGTTCGTATATATGAAACAATGTATCCAAATGATCACGGCAATTTGGAGTTGTAGAAAATGCAAGGAAAAGGAAGGAAGGTTATCCACTCCTTTCACAGAAAAATAACTTTCAAGAAAATGTTTTCTAGATTTTCCGGTGTTTGTTTTATGGAAAATGAATTGGTCGAGAAAAATATTCTCCATCAATGAAAGAAATTCTTCTAAAATAGGGGAAAATGTTTCCCACTTTTCAAGTACTTTTATTTTTTTCTTTCTTTTCTATATGTTATATATTTTTTTAGAAAACCGAGTTTTTATTTATTTTTTCTTCTTCTTTTTCCTTTTTCCTTTTTTTTTCATTTACTTTATTTTTCTTACTCTTCTTCCTTGGCCGGCCTGCCAACCACAAACCAGTGAGGCTCTAGCTCACCACTGTCGAGCAAGCTCGATTCCGTCGGATCTCGTTAAAATCTAGCAAGCTGGAGCCTCATTGGCCTGTGATAAAGCTCAAGCTCACCTATGGCCGGTTAGTGGCTGTTGTTGTGGTGGACAACTAGCTAAGGAAAAAAAGAAAAAGAAAGAAAAGGAAAGGAAAAAATAGAAAATAATTTAAAATTTGATCTAAAAAAATAAAATAATAGAAAAGAAATTATTGAATAGAGTGAATAGAGGAAAAGATGTGAAAGGTAGAAAATATTTTGTAGCTCGTTTTCAAATTTTGGCTGAACACTCGAAAATATTATCATTTTTTTGAAAAACATTTTATAGCAACGTCATATTTTTCATAAAACAAACGGATATTGACATTTTCACTCGAAGGCAATTGGTTGCACGGCCCAAGCCACCACCATCTTTTTGCGCGGAGGCAACGGGTTGCGCACGGCCCAAACCACCACCATCATTTTGCGGGTGTGCGATTGACCGTCCAACCGCTTTTCAAAAGCATATGCTTTGTCAGTTCCTTCTTTTCTCGTAACCGTGTCCCCCTTCTTTGTTTTTGCTTTTGAGCCCGAGCACGGAGAGGTGGATTGTTTTACTGGAAGAAAAAAAAAACGATCGAAATCTCTTCTAGTAACCTCTTTCTACTTTATACAATAATCTTGTAGATCAATATCCAGAAACAGATTTATGTGATCATAATCCAGTAAAGAATCAAAGTCGATCCCCCCTTTAATTTAGCAAGATATAATACTTTTCTGTTTAAGCAAAAAAAGAAAAAGAAAAATATTTATGTTTAAACCCATTTATTGAACTCTTACGAAATAGGTTCATGACCCATTCTCACATGTCTTGCCCAAACCGAATCGGAGTGGGAAAATTGTGCCAAGCCATTCCTTTCTTAGAAAAGCTCGGCCCGTTCGGACTGCTACGCTGGAGAGGGTCGGGGAGTCTGAGACCTCCTGCACAACTGAAAAAGAAGAGTTTCAGAAATGCAAAATAACCAAAAAAAAAAAAAATCGATAAAATGCTCTGTAGAATCTCTCTCTGCTCTAGTGGCCCAAAAACCCTCTTTCTAGAGCAAAGATAATTGTGGCCCGTGTGACCCAAAAAATTATCTTCTTCCCGTTTTGCTAGAAAAATTAATCACTTTTCTTTTTTGTGCATCCTCACGAATCACGGTCGCGTTTATTACCTTATCATTGCTCTTCTCATCTTATTTACTTGGGATATGTGCATCAGAAATCCTAAAACTTGTTACGCAAATGCAATCAAATCTTAAAGTTTTAAAAAAAAAATGCAATCAAATTTTAAAATTTATGCGATCAAATCCTTCTGTTAACATCGTCAATTTTGTGTTAACATTGTCAATTTTGTAATTCTCACGTTGTAGTCTGAACCGTGAAATAGAAAACAGAAAAAGGAAAGTCAATGTTGGACTTTGACCGTGAGATATGTGGCTTCGGAGAAATAAAGAAAAACAGAAAGGAAAATAAAATCCTATTTGAGGTCGGCAAAAGCAATTGATTCGGGATCCTAGGGCAGAGGCATATATACATCTTGATATGTGCTCGTGGCCGCTGGTTGCCTTTGTTGGTCAAGAAATATTGAAGCCCCGTTTCTCGAGTGAGCGCTTTTCCAGGTTATTGCATGGGTTTTTGTGAGTGATACAAGAAGATTTAGTGTTCAAGCCAATTAAATCTTATGAGTTCAAAATTTGTGTGTAATTCTATTGTGAGATGAAAGATTAGTAAGTGAGAAATTGTGGAGTTAAATACTACATGAGTTATCGGGTGCTATTAGAGTTTGGAGAGTGTTTGAGCTCGGCTCATCGGAATCTAGCAAGCTGGAGCCTTGCCGGCCTATGGCAAGGCTTGAGCTCGCCTATGGCCGGTCGTTGGCCGTCATTGTGGTCGATAATTGGCTAAGGAAGAAGAAGAAAAAGAAAAGGAAAATTTCAAATTTGATCGAAAAAAATAAAATAATAGAAAAGAAATTATTGAATAGAGTGCATGGAGATAAAGATTTTCCTTAGCAAACAGTAGAAGATATTTTGTAGCTCGTTTTTAAGTTTCAGCTGAACACCAAGAAAATATTATCATATTCTTAAAAAACATTTTCCAACAACGCCATTTTTTTTTTTTTTTTTTTTGGCAAAACGAACGGCTATTGGCATTTTTACCGGAAGGCGATTCGTTGCGTTGCGTGCTGTTTCAGCTCGTCTTCTTCCGTAAGCGATCCCGTCCCCAACCCCGCGTTTCTTTTCTGCTAGCGCATTTCAGCGAAGCAGCGCCCCCGCCCGGTTCTTTTGTGGCTAGAAGAGCGATTGGCATTTTTACCGGAAGGCGATTCATGGCGTGCTGTTTCAGCTCTTGTTTCGTAACCGTGTCCAGCAGCATCCTGGCCGATTCCATAGTCCAAGATACTTGTTTTTGGATTATATTGTGGCTAATCTCGTATTCCGGGAAGCTCCTTTGCTGATTTTAGGAATGGTGGGTTCTAGAAAAACATATGAGATTTAATTTGAAAAAGAAAAATCCTTAAAACTAATCGTTCCTATTCCATGGAAAATGTTTGAAAGAAAATTATTGTCTACAATGAAAACTTTTTTCCCCGACTAATTATATATGTCAAGCAAGATAATCGATTATTTTTAGGAAAAATATTTTGTGAAATTTGATGGAAGAAAATAAAACGATTTAGATCTCTTCCTTAAAAGTAGTAACCTCTTTCTACTTTATATAATAATCGTATAGATCAATAACTAGAAGCATATTTATGTGATCATAATCTAGTAAAAAATCAAGGTCGAACCCCCTCTTTAATTTAGCAAGACATAATGCTTTGTTGTTTAAGCAGAAAAAAAAATATTTATGTTTAAACCCATCTATTAAACTCATCCCATCACATATGGGTTAAGAAATAAGTTTAAGGTCCATTCTCACGTGTCTAACCCAAACCGAATCAGCCCAGGAAAATTGTGGCAGGTCATTTCCTTTCCGTTTGCACCTCTACGCTGGAGAGGGTCGGGGAGTCAGAGACCCCCAGCACAACCGAAAAAGAAAAATTTCAGACACGCAAAATGAAAATATACAAAAATAAAAAGTCGATAAAATGCTTTTTAGAATCTCCCTCTGTTCTGGCCCAAAAACCTCTTTCTAGAGCCAAGAGAACTTAAGGTCGTGGGAGCTACAAAATTGAACACGTTTCTTGGTTGCTGCCAAGTTCGGACGCGATCGCGTCTGTTGCCCTCACCGCTCTCCTCTCCTCACGTTGGTGTCTGACCGTGAAATACAAGTCGGATTGGGATTTGACCGTGAGATATACGGCTTCAGAGAAATAAAGACCAAAAAAAGAAGGAAAATAAAATCCTATTTGAGGTCGGCGAAAGCAGTTGATTCGGGTTCCTAGGACAGAGGCATATATACATCTAGATATGTGCTCGTGGCCGCGGGTTGCTTTCGTTGGTCAAGAAATATTGAAGCGCAATTTCTAAGCGAGTGCTTTTCAAGACTATTTTGGGGGTTTATTCGTGAATGACATCCAAGGAGAGATAGTATTCAAGTTGATTAAACTTTATTAACTCATGATTTGCGTGTAATTTCATCGTGAGATTGAAAGATTATTTATCGAAGAATTGTAGGACTAGATACTGCATAAGTTATTTTGTATTATTAGAACTTGAGAAACACTGTGAATGTTTGAGCAATTCGAGTGTAGTTATAATTTTCGTTATATCGCTTAATCTCTAGTAAAATTCATTTTTCCACATTGATTGACTATGTTTTTTTTTTTTTTTTTTTTTTTTTATCGAACTATTGGCTATGTTGACGATGTACCTAGACAATCTCTCTTCAGGAACAGAGTTTGTTTGGATGCACCGCATTCATCAGTATTTGATAGCCGGAAGAAGAGGACACCGTTCTAAAACCATAAGGATCAGTGACAGTTTGAGAGACTTGCCTTAAGTGGAAGGGCCGAGCTCAACACACATAGTATAAATGATTCAAAGGTGTGCTTTATAGCTGCCTCCGACAAACATTTGACCAAAGCACGTCCAACTATTAAAAGCATGGTTTCGTGCCGAAACCTGCAATAGAGCTTTCTCTACAAGTAGTTGTATAAGCCCAGTCGGTTCGGCTTGATCACTCAGTTTAAGTCGAGTTTAGACACCAGCCTGTGTCGCAAATAAACTCTTAAACGATGCATCTGATCGATCACTCAGTTTAAATCAAGTCTTGACATTAGGCTGTTGAACGTAAATTGCGCAACCCCAAGATCTCCATAACCAGAACAAGAACATATATAATTGAGTAAAAAGATTAACGCACCTGTTTTGGGATCCATCGAACATAAAGCAGAAGCAAAAAAAGGATTACCCACATATATCAAGGGGATCAACGCATCAAGTCATTCTCCTCTATTACCCTCCGTATCACTGGCTCAATGAGGCGGCCCTATCACGTGTAGCGTTAGCTAAACAGCCCTTATGTGAGAATACATGTGAGAATTAGGGTTAGAGAAGAGACTTGAGACTATTTATAAAGTTCAGCCAGGTCCCTTCATTCGGGTAGGGCTCAACTCGCCCACACTACTGGCCCATATTAGACTAATTAAGAAACATTTTATCTCACCTTAAATCAAACCCTGTTTTACGGTAACCGTAAAAACAGTAAATTATAATGTCAATTAATTTAGTTCACATCAGGAAAACTCTTACATAGGCTTGTCATATAAATAAGTTTTTGACAGGAAAATCATGCAAGCAGTCATGGGGACGATAGCGTATCCATTGATTCCGAACTTTCCATGCCATTATTTCATCCCGTGAATGAAGCTTCGACTTGTGGTTGTTGTGGATGAGAAGAGTTAACCCTTTGATCGGAAGAATGAACCCGATTTCTCTCTTCCATCGTATGAAAAAATGCACGAGGCGCCCAACCTGCATGAACATTTTACAACTGTCGATGAGTGGCATACGGGACAATGAACTGAAACATGCGAACTAGACTCTGCTGTGCCCTCCAATCATTTTAAATCACGAGATGTTTCTTATGACATACTGATGATGAACAATGATATGAACATACAGCTGAAGTAGGATATAACCCATGAAGGACATGACTTAAAAGAAAGAAGTTGCTATTTTCGGAGCTTTATTGTATGAGCTAGCTGCAAAGCGTGCAGACATACCATTCATATCATTTGGATAAGGGAAGAACTGCATGTAACAAAATGCAGCAACGACCGAACCTGCATGAAAAAAAAAAAATTGGAAAGGTTGTGGACGAAAGTTATGTCTTTTATCTGCAAAGACTAATTCGCACAACCTTTTCTTTTTTATCATCCATGCCACTTCTGCTACTAACCTAAAAGAGCGCCGGCAAATACATCCTGGCAATGGCGCCAATAGTCATCGACACGGGAAATAGCGACAAGAGCCACAAGAAGCCAAGGGAAATGTATGATGCAGAGTTTTGCAATGTGGCTCCGACGGTCAAATGCTCTAATTTTCCCTGCTAGATACCATGAAAGGTAACTGAGACCTGCGAAGGACCCTGGATGTGGACAATCAATGAGCCTTGTGCACCGTCATACCATGGAAACAAAAGAATAATAAGAAAAGTCAACTATGAAAGCCGATTGTCTCAGGTTACCATCTGATTTCGCAATTAATTTGAGAATTGTCGAGAGATTTTAATTGCAGTTTAGCTATTCTCAACATTTGCCCCATCATGTTGACCGACATCTTTCTGAAAGGTTACGAACTATACTGAGCTGTGTGAATTCCTGAGTCAAATTTGTAAACCAGTCTGGCGTTCCAGAAAAAAAAAAAAAAAAAAAAAAAAAAAAAAAAAAACCTGCAGATATGTCAAGATTGCTCCGTTTTTTCTAATTCCAGTATCATGATCTTTGGCATCTGGACAAGAATTATTTAGAAGTCTTGCATCGAGTAAAACTAAGAAAATTGGTGACCCAGCGAAGA
Organism: Eucalyptus virginea; assembly: GCA_014182375.1. Taxonomy (NCBI): domain Eukaryota; kingdom Viridiplantae; phylum Streptophyta; class Magnoliopsida; order Myrtales; family Myrtaceae; genus Eucalyptus; species Eucalyptus virginea. The sequence goes on along the minus strand of CM024515.1, from coordinate 10,600,919 downwards.
GGGCGAAGTCGTGTGACATTAAAAAGTGTTGGCTGTTTTTCCTATCCAGGTGGTCCAGTTCAAAAGGCCTTTCGAGGAGAACTCAGGATTGAAGAAAGCCGCATTACGAGAATTGAATCAACCCATTCTTATGTTTTCACACGAGCGTGATAAAAAAACCAGTCATTTCACGTATACTTACAAGAGGTATGACCACTGGGGAAGCTTTTGTAGCCTTCCTTTATCACAGCCTTATCTCCATGACAGATGACATCCTTCATCATAGGATCAAAAACCTGGCATGCGAATGACCATTGGAAGTTTAAGGAATTGAATAACGCAAGAGAATTCTTATGCTTATGCCTGTGCAAGTAGCGGTTTATTCAAAGAAATTTGATCTCTCTGTTTTGAAAGGGGAAGGGAGGGAGTGTTAAGCGAAAACCAAATGCCTGCAACATGAGGATCGGAACTCACCCCTATTCCATGAGGGAAACTCCAGCAGAACAAGTCTGGTCTCGGTCGTCCAACAGTATCTTTCAGAGCATCGGTGATCATCGCAGTCAAAACCACGGAAGATATAACCCCTGCAGTTTGCATATACTCTCCGCGTCAGCTAAAGGTTCTCTCGAACAACATTTCAGGACAAACAGAGTTCGTCTAAATCAATGGGAAGGATAGAGGAAGCACCCAAGATTGCACGACGGAAGTCATGAACATCATGGCGGGTGAAGTAGTAAATGAGAAATACGACGAACGGAAGCACTATGGCGAGACTCTGCCCTGGACAAACGGACGGATTAGTCTTCTTGAGAGAGAGAGAGAGAGAGAGAGAGATAGAAATTGGCCACGAGGACGGAGATCACGTTGCAGATGGCAGCACCTGTGGAGTGAATATTTCAAGAGCTAGCCAGAACACTCACCGGGACAGCCCAAAAGAGCACGGTGTTGGTCTTAAGAGGAGGGTGTTTCATGTCGGTCATCATGTCTTCTATAACAAGACGGCGAAACGGTTCTATCATAAGCAAGATGGCTTCTATCACCAAGAGAAGCAAAAGAATGAGCCAGTCATGCTTATGTGCCGTTGTCGCGTAGAATGGAAGGAATCGAGGAGCGGGAGATCCCAACTCAATGTCCGGCATCATCGCGTGCCTGCACAGCCGAATCGATTACTTTGGAAGCAAGTAAGGAAAACTAGAAGCCATGGAAAAGTCAGATAAACGAAAGGGTTCGCACACGAAGCATGGGACATGAAAAGCACCCAGATACTTTAAACAAGCGATCTTGAAAGCTAGGAACCACACAGATAGCAAAACAAAGCAGCAAGTTACCTAAGAGAGACGTTATTTTCCCTACAACTGCACTATTTACCCGGTGGTCAAGAGCTTTCGGTGCTGAAAAAGGGTATTCGCTGCTCATATTTTAGTTATGGATCGGTAGACATTGCAGTTCAGCTCGAAAAGTCAAAATGGGGAGAAGTTGCGATTAGATTAGAAAAGTCGTAAGTAGACAAAGCTTCAGTGCAAAATATCAAGAGAATGTTAAAACCCCCGTCTTTCTGGGTATGATATAGAGTTGGTGAAGAGCAAGAGTGAGTACAAGTTCGTAGTCTGCAACGCCCAAACCATTTAAGTCTGTTTCTGAAGTAGCCCTTTGCCTCGCCGAACAAGAAAAAAAGCAACAGCAACAGCAACAGCAATAGCACATGCGAAGTTAGAAACCGAAAAAGGTCTGTCGAGAAGCTGAAATGGATATTTTGGGGTTCATTGGCTTCATCTTCAAGTAAGAACGTTACCACACACACGCACTCACACACGCCCATGTCGAATAGATTCACAAGCGCATGACAGAAACAGGGGAGAAAGTCGAAGAAGAAGCTCAAATCGATATTTTGGTCTTCATCGGCTTCAAGTTATAACGTTACCCCACACACACCAACGCGAGCAAGAAGGACCATTTCCGGCATCCATTTCATCCGAAAAGCTGAAGCAGAAACAAAGGGTCGAGTACATTCAGATGCGCATGATAGAAACAGGGGAGAAAGTCGAAGCTCAAATCGATACTTTGGTCTTCATCGGCTTCATGTTAGAACGTTACCACACACACACCCCGCGCAAGCATGAAGGACCATTTCCAGAATCCATTTCATCCGAAGAGCCGAAGCAGAAACAAAGGGTCGGATGGGTTCAGAAACACACGACAGAAAAACAGGGGAGAAAGTCGAAGAAGCCGAACCTTGCGAAACCGATCCGATCTGCGAGAAGCCTTGAAGCGAAGCGGATGCATGCGCGGGCATGGTTAGCACTTAGCACCATGTATACTGGCATTGGATGAAATGTCAATCCGGCCCTTGCGAGGATGAATTGATAATGACTAAATTAAAGTCGAAAAGTGAATTTGATTCCGTTCACCCAGCTTGATTATGACCCAACGCCCGGATTTATCAATTTTTTATTTTTATTTTTCTGTTCATAATCTACTTCTATTCTAACTCTCACTCTTGAAACTTTTTCTTTATTTCTTTGTGGGGGCTTGAAAGTCAAAACCAACATTCGAAATTAAATCGTCCTTACCTCAACCCTCCTTAAGAAGGTGGTGATTCGAACCTCACACCTCCCACCTCCCACCTCAACCCTCTTTTATCAAATCTACTGAGCCAGCAATTGAGCGGGCGACTAGCACCTTTCGTTCCTCCAACTCCATCAATGAATTCTCAAACAAATTCAAAAAGATATATCTATTATAATAGCTCGAGCTCCCTAAGAATTAAATCGAGGCATCAAATTTAAAAGACAATACACCTTATTAATAGAATTATCATTTGAAGTGTAAGTCGCTAAGACCAAAAATATATCGAAATAAATCTACTTCATTTCAAATTAAGGTAGAATTTTAAAAATGAATAACTAATACAATCCATCAACGAAACGAAAGTTCTTCCAGTTTCAATCGTAATATTATTTCCATTCAGCAACATATATTCTTACTCTAAATGTATCAATAAATTTAATTGAAGGATTACAATGAAATTACAGTTCACTTAATATGGAATGATGGAATTAAAAAATGGGAAAAAAGGGGGAAAAATACATGTTTGTATACCTTACCAAAAAAATAAAAATACATGTCTCGTATATATGAAACAATGTATCCAAATGATCACGGCAATTTGGAGTTGTAAAAATGCAAGAAAAAGGAAGGAAGGTTATCCACACATTTCATAGAAAAATAACTTCCGGAAAACGTTTTCGGATTTTCCGACGTTCATTTAACGAAAACGAACTGGTTGAGGAAAACGAATTGGTCGAGGAAAACATTCTCCATCAATGAAAAAAAAAGTCTTGTAAAAGCGAGGAAAATACTTCCCACTTTTCAAATACTTTTATTTTCTTTTATTTTTTTATATATTTTTAAAAAATCGAGTATTTATTTGTTTTTTTTTCTTCTTTTTCCTTTCCTTTTCTTTTTTTTTTCATTTTCCTTATTTTTCTTTTTATTTTTCTTACTCTTCTTCCTCAGCCGCCGCCGGCCTAAGCCAACAAGGCTCCAACTAGCCACTATTGAGCGAGCTCGGCTCCATCGGACCGCGCTAGAATCTAGCAAGTTGGGGCCTTGTTGGCCCGTGGCGAGGCTCGAGCTTACTTATGGCTAGTTGTCAATTGTCATTGTGGTCGACAACTAGCTAAGGAGAAGGAAGAAAAAAGAAAAAGAAAGAAAAGGGAAGGAAAAAATAGAAAATAATTTTAAATTTGATCTAAAAAAATTCTAGAAAATAAATTATTGAATAGAGTGCATGGAGGAAAAGATTTTCCTAAACAAACGGAAGAGAATTTTTTGTAGCTCGATTTCAAGTTTCGGCTAAACATTAAAAAATATTGTCATTTCTTTGGAAAATATTTTCTAACAACGCCACATTTTTCGCGAAATGAACGGAGATTGGCATCTTTGCCGGAAGGCCATTCATTGCGTGCTACTTCAGCTCTTCTTTTCTCGTGACCGCGTTCTTCGTTTTTGCTATTCAGCCCAATAGCGAAAAAGGTGTTTAATTATTCATGGGGAAGGGCCCCGCCCGGCCGCCCCCGCCCAATTCCATCGTGCAACATTATTGGTTTAGAATTATATTTATCACCTTCCGGGAAGCTCCTTTGCTGATTTTAGATATGTGTGGGTTCTAAAAAAACATATGAGATTTAATTTGAAAAAGAAAAATCCTTAAAACTATCGCTCCCGTTCCATCCCCGACTAATTATGTATGTCAAGCAAAAAGATCGATTATTTTTAAGAAAAATATTTTGTGAAATCTTGGTGGAAAGAAAAAAACAGTTGAGATCTCTTCCTTAAAAGTAGTAACCTCTTTCTACTTTATATAATAATCGTGTAGATCAATAATCAGAAGCAAATTTATGTGGTCATAATCTAGTAAAGAATCAAAGTCGACCCTCCTCTTTAATTTAGCAAGGCATAATGCTTTTCTGTTTAAGAAAAAAAAAAAGGGAAAAAGAAAAATATTTATGTTAAGAAATAGGTTTATGACCATTCTCACGTATCTAGGCCAAACCGAATCCAGGCCATTTCCTTCCTATTTGCGCCGCTACGCTGGAGAGAGTCGGGGAGTCAAAGGCTGCGCATGATAAAATTTCTGTTTCTTGATTTCTCTGTTTCTCTGTTTTCCGGAACAGGTTTGGAATAGAAATCCATTTGGTAACGCAATTTGATTTCTCTATTTTTGAAACAGATTGTTCGAAATAGATTTGAAGAAAAATTAGAAGTTAAAATTTTTAGCTTTCGTTTCGAAATAAAAATTGAAAAATCAATTTCTGGCTAGAAATCAATTTCTGTTTCAGAAATTTTGTCATGCGCACCCAAAGACCCCACGCACAACCGAAAAGACAAAATTCAGAAGCGCAAAACGTTTGTTGGAATCTCTATGCTTTAGGAGACCAATAACCCACTTTCTATATTCTTACCTTTTATTAAAAACAAAATAACCCACTTTCTAAGACAAAGATAACATGCGCCGTGGGACCCAAAAAAATTATATTTTTCCCTCTCTTGCTAGAAAAAGTTAATCACTTTTCGTCCGTCACGAGTCGTGTTGTGTCGTCACAACTCCACTTACGTTGGAGTCTGAACCGTGAAATACAAGGCAGAAAAAGGAAATTGCAACGTTGGGGTTTGACCGTGAGACATATGGCTTCAGAGAAATTTAGAAAAAAAAAAAGGAAAATAAAATCCACTTTGAAGTCGGCAAAAGCAATTGATTCTGGTTCCTAGGGCAGAGGCATATACATACATCTAGATATGTGCTCGTGGCGGCGGGTTGCTTTTGTTGGTCAAGAAATATTCAAGAAATATCGAAGCGCAGTTTCTCAAGTGAGACTTGCCTTAAGTGGAAGGGCCAAGCTCAACACACATCGTATAAATGATTCAAAGGTGTGCTTTATAGCTGCCTCCGACAAACATTTGACCAAAGCACGTCCAGCTATTAAAAGCATGGTTTCGTGCCGAAACCTGCAATAGAGCTTTCTCTACAAGTAGTTGTATAAGCCCAGTCGCTGCGGCTTGATCACTCAGTTTAAGCCGAAGAAGCTGAACTTTGCGAAAAGCCTTGAAACGAAGCGGAGCCAAGAGAATCACTTGCTAATTGCAAGGTGCGTGCACGGTTCAGACAAATGACTGCACGCAGAGCGCAAGCGCACCGCAGAGGATGAAGAAAAAGCAAAGAAATTGCTTGGCAATAAAAAAGTTCAGAAAAGTTACCCCAAAGTCATGAATCCTTGGGACGCGCTTACCAAGAGATACCATTCCCCACCGGAATGCCCTTTTCGGCACCTTCTGTTCCTCCGACTCCGTCGACGAATTCTCAAACAAATTCGAAAAGATATATTTATTTTAATGGCTCGAGCTCACTCAGAATTAGATCAAGGCATCAAATTTCAAAGATAATTCACCTGATTAATAGAATTATCATTTGAAGTATAAGTCGCTACGACCAAAAATTTATTGAAATAAATCTACTTCATTTCAAATTAAGGTAGAATTTAAAAATGAATAACTAACACAATCCATCCTTGGAGAGCAACATACATTCTTACTCCAAAAGTATCGATAAATTTAATCGAAGGGTTACAATGAAATTATGTTTCACTTAACATCGAACAATGGAATTAGAAAATCGGAAAAAGAAGGGACAATAATACATGTTCGTATTTATATGAAACAATGTATCCAACTGATCAAGGCAATGTGAAATTGCAGAAAATGCAAAGAAAAGGAAGGAAGGCTATCCACTCGTTTTACGGAAAAATAACCTTCAGAAAAATATTTTCTAGATTTTCCGGTGTTTGTTTCACGGAAAACAACCGATCGAGGAAACTATTCTTCGTCAATGGAAAAAGTCTTCTAAAATTGGGAAAAATATTTTCCACTTTTCAAATACAAGAAAATATTTTCCATATCTTCTTTCATCTCACTTTTTTTTTTTAAACAAAACATCTATTCCTTTTACTTTTATTTTTTCTTTTATTTTTTATTTTTTATATATTTTTGAAAAATCAAGTTTTTATTTGTTTCTCTTGTTCTTTTTTCTTCTTTTCATTTTATTTATTTTTCTTGCTCTTCTTCCTCGGTGGGCGAGGCTCTTGCTCGCCACCATCAAGCAAGCTCGGCTCTATCGAATCAAGTGAGACTCGACCACGCTGAAATCTGGCAAGTTAGAGCCTCACTAGCTTGTGGCGAAGCTCAAGCTCGTTTGTGGTCGATCGCCAGCCGTCGTTGTGGTTAACGATTGGCTGAGGAAGAAGGGAAAAAAAAAAAAAAAAGAAAGGAAAGAAAAAATAGAAAATAATTTCAAATTTGATCTAAAAAATAAAATAATAGAAAAGAAATTATTGAATAGAGTGCATGGAGGAAAAGATTTTCCTTAGCGAATAGTAGAAAATATTTTCTAGCTCATTCTCAAGTTTCGGCTAAATATAGAAAAATACTGTCATTTTCCTGAAAAATATTTTCTAGCCGGTGATCGGCATTTTTACCGGACTATTTCAGCCCACCTTCTCCGTGTTATTGCATTTCAGCCCGAGTACCGAAGAGGTGGACGAGGAGCGGGGCCAGCCGAAGGGCCCCGCCGTCCTGCAGCCCCTACCGCAACTACATGGTCCAAGGTTCGTGATTTTGGATTAAATTGGCTAATCTCACCTTCCGGGAAGCTCCGTTTGCCAATTTTAGGAATGTGTGGGTTCTCTACTAAAATGAGGAGAAAAACATATGAGATTTAATTTGAAAAAGGGAATTAATCACTCCCGTCCCATCCCCGACTAATTATTTATGTCAAGCAAGACGATCGATTATTTTAAAGAAAAATATTTAGAGTGCAAGGAACACGAAGCGAGTCTAGGTTCGGCCGGTGCTAACTTGAACGGCGAGACAAGACGGACCCAATTCGGTACCATACAACACAACCCATCTGATCACCAGCCTGTGCCCTCGGCGTCTGCTGCCTCCGCTCAAATCTGTCTTGACTCGCTACTTCTCCAAGAAGTTGCATTCCTTCACGTCTCGTTCGCGGCTCGGGACTACAATGAATTTAATCAAACTTCTCGCTCTTCCAGTTTCAATCGTAATATTAGTTTCATTCAGCAACATATATTCTTACTCTGAAAGTATCGATAAATTTAATCGAAGGATTAGAATGAAATCACAGTTCACGTAACATTGAACGAAGGAATTAAAAAATCGGAAAAAAAAGGGGGAAAATACACGTTCGTATATATGTGAAACAATGTATCCAAATGATCGAGGCAATGTGGAGTTGCAGAAAATGCAAGGAAAAGGGAAGGAAGGCTATCCACTCGCTTCATGGAAAAATAACTCTCAAGAAAATATTTTCCGGATCTTTTAGTGTTTGTTTCATAGAAAACAAATTGGTCGAAGAAACCATTCTCTGTCAATAGAAAAAAAAATCTTCTAAAATTGGGGAAAATATTTCCCACTTTTCAATTACAGGAAAACATTTTCCACATCTTCTTTCACCTCACTTTTTTTTTTTTCTTTTCACAAAACACCTCTTCCCTTTACTTTTATTTTTATATATTTTTGAAAATTTGAGTTTTTATTTGTTTTTCTTCTTTTTTCTTTTCTTGTTTTCATTTTCTTAATTTTTCTTGCTTTTCTTCCTTGGTTGGCAAGCCTCTAGCTCGCCACTGTCAAGCGAGGTTGGCTTCATCGAATTTGGCAAGGCTCGACCTCACCGGACTCGGCAAGCTAAAGCCTCGTCGGCCGTGGCGAGGCTCAAGCTCGCCTATGGCCAATTGTTAGCCGTCATCATGATTGATGACTAGTTGAGGAAGAAGAAAAAGAAAGAAAAGGAAAGGAAAAAATAGAAAATAATTTCAAAACTTGATCTAAAAAAAATAATATAAAAGAAATTATTGAATAGAGTGCATGAAGGAAAATATTTTCCTTAGCGAACAGTAGAATATATTCTCTAGTTCATTTTCAAGTTTCGGCTTACCACTGAAAAATATTATCATTTTCTTGGAAATATTTTCTAGTAACTCTACATTACCTGCGAAACAAACGGCAACATCACAACAAACAATTACCCAAACTAACATAACTGGCTCAGCTACCACTCAAAGGCAAGCCTACAAAATGCACCAGGTATCATACGCATTGGTTCTTGAATTTGACTTATTCATGGCATGCATATGGAACGATTCTAGATGGCGACCTCCATGGGTATCTGGCGCAGTTTGCCTGCAGATTACCGGCGTTGTTCATCGGGACAATTGTGTCCGGCAAAGCGCACTGTCTTTCTAACATATAAGCATCCGGGATCCTCTTCAACGGCTTCTTGTCCGATGTCACGATCTTCGGTGGCCATTTCAGGATCCTCTTGATCTTCGGAACCTCGGAACTTTTCCCAACCGGCAGAGGAATCTTCGCATTTTCCAGTCTCTGGTACTTCCTTCTCTTCTTCATTTCATTTCCGCTAAGAACGACTGCTAAATGCCACCATCGTGCGTGCTCGCGCGCACATAGAGAAGTGGTAACACGAATGTGAAGTGGTAACTAGTCAGGCCATTAGAAAGCTAACTTAAAGTGAACTGAAGCTTCAGGAGAAGAGGCCTTCATGTAGAATAATGAGGACCCAACCCCCGAAACTTGCAGTTGCCTTCATGTTGACAACGTACTTCGACAATCTCTCTTCAGGAAGAAAGTTTGTTTGGATGCACTGCATTAATCAGTATTTGATAGAGGGAAGAAGTCACCGTTCTGAAACTATAATGACGACTGATGGGTAGAGACTTGCCCTAAGTGGAAGGGCCAAGCTCAATACACATTGTATAGAAGATTCAAAGGTGTGGTTTATTGCTGCCTCCATCAGACATTTGACCAAAGCACGCTCAGCTATTAAGAACATGGTTTTTCATGCCGAAACCTTCGATAGAGCTTTCTCTACAAGTAGTTGTAGAAGCCCTGTCACTGTGGCTTGATCACTCGGTTTAAGTCGAGTTGAAACACCACCCTGTGTTGCAGATAAACTCTTGACCGATGCATCGTATGATCGATCACTCGGTTTAAGTCAAGTCTTGACATTAGGCTTGTCATATAAATAAGTTTTTGGCAGGAACATCATGCAAGCAGTCACGGGGACAATATCGTATCCATTGATTCGATATCCTTTGGTTCTCTTCATGAATTGGTCGTGCTTTTTCTTTTTCTGTTCTAATCACTTCATAAAATTGGTGTTCCAATGAAAAACTATCGAAGAAGAAGCTTAAGCCAAGCACTCTCTCAATTTGCATGTGCAACGAGTCTAAGATCTACACTCGATCTTAGCCAAAAGGCCGCAAAAGGTGGTAACTAATCTATGATTCAGGGGAAAAGTACTAGAAAAGTCCTAAACCTATAGCATTAATATCAATTCAATCCCAAACTTTTCGATTGAACCATTTAGTCCTAAACCTTTTTATAAGGGTTCTAATTCAGTCCATCTGATCAATTTCAATTGGCTTACGCTGACGTGGATGTTAGTCGTCCGGCCAACCGACGTGGCAAATTTTAATAATTCTTTTCATATTATTTATTTATTTATATTTTTCTTTGTTTTTCCTTTTCTTTTTTCTCTTCTTTCTTCTTGGATTCCTTGCAGTGGCTGGCGAGAGTCGCGAAGCCGCAACCCTCGCCAGCCCTTGTGAACGCCACCATGGCCTCGCCAGTCGCGGGTGCAGCTGCCTTTGCCTGCAGCGAGGCTAGGGTGAGGCTAGACGAGAGCCACGAAGCCCTTGTCCAGTGGTCAACGAGCTACCAAAGAACAAGGGCAAAGGAAAGATAAAAATAAAAATACAAAATTAATAAAAAAATTCGAAAAAAATATTAAAAATTACCAAGTCAACGTTGGCTGGACAGCCTCACCCTCAAATAGTTTTGAGAAGGATATCTACATCAGAGGGTAAAGAATTCCCTCGGACATTCATTTACAAAAATGGGAAGATATATTCTTTCAACAAATTTTATCTTACATCAGTATTTTCTCCCAGCTTCCATGGCATCCAAAACGGGGGTAGTATCATGCTCACACGAGGTTGATTCCGTACTTGGCATGCCATTATTTCTTCCCATATATGAAGCTTCCGCTTTCGGTTGTTGCATATGAAAAGAGTTAACCCTTTGAAGTTTGAGCTGAAGAATGACCCCTATTTCTCTCTTCCATCATCTGAAAAAATGAGTGAGGCGCCCAACCTGCATGATCATTGCACTATCATCAATGAATGGCATACTGGACAATGAACTGAATCATGTGAAATAGACTCTGCTGTGCCCTCCAATCACTTTAAATGCCGAGAACTTTCCTATGACATACTGAAAACGAACAATCATATGGACATACAACTGAAGGCCATGAAGAACATAACTTAGAAGATGCTATTTTTTCAGAGCTTTATTGTATGAGCTAGCTGCAAAGCGAATAGACATACCATTCGTATCATTTGGATAAGGGAAGAACTGCAAGTAGCAAAGCGAAGAAATGATTGATCCTGCATTAGAAAATATTAAAAAAATTATTGAATGAAAGTTATGTTTTTCATCCGCAAAGACTGATTTGCATGCCTTTTCTTTTCTTTTTTCGATCACTCATGCCACTTCTAATACTAACCTATAAGAGCGCCGGTGAATACATCCTGCCAATGGTGCCAATAGTCATCAACACGAGAAATAGCGACAAGGGCCGCAAGAAGCAAAGGGAATAGTATGATGCAGAGTTTTGCAATGTGACCCCGACGGTCAAATGCTCTAATTTTCCCTGCTAGATACCATGAAAGGAAACTGAGACCTGCAAAGGACCCTGGATGTGGACAAACAATGAGCCTTCTGCACGGTTATCCCATTAAAAAAAAAAAAATCGACTAAAAAAACTGATTTCTCTCAGGTTACTGTCTAATTTCTCCATTTAATATGAGAACTGTCCAGAGATTTTCGTTGCAGTTTAGATATTCTCAACATCCGCTGCATCACATTGACTGACATCTTTCACTTCTTTCTCAAAGGTTATGAACCATACTAAGCTGTGTCATTTCCTGAGTCCAATTTTGAAACCAATCCGGCATTCCAGCAAAAAACCCTGCAGATATATCAAGATTGCTCCGTCTTTCTAATTCCAGTACCACAATCTTTACCATTTGGGCAAGAATAGTTTAGAAATCTGGCATCGAGTACAATTAAGAGAACTAATGACCTAGTGAAGAGGGCCTAGTCAGGAATGACATTAAAAATGTTTGCTGTTTCTCCAATCCAGGTGTTCCAGTTTAAAAGGCCTTTCGAGGAGAACTCCAGAGTGAGGTAGACATTTATTGATTGAAGAAAGCCACGTTATGAGAATCAAATTGACTCTTTTTATCTTTCCACACAAGCATGATAAAAAACCAGTCATTTCACATATACTCACAAGAGGTATGCCCACTGGGGAAGCTTTTGTAGCTTTCCTTTATCACGGCCTTATCTCCATGACAGATGACATCCTTTGTTAGAGGATCAAATAGGAACATTGGAAGTTAAGGAATTAAATAATTCATGAAAAGCCTTTTGCTTATGCTTGTACGAGTATCAGTTTATTTATAGAAATTTGACCTCTCTGTGTTTGTGTCCTGTCATGACACAGAAAGGGGAAGGCAGGGGATGTTAAGCAAAAACCAACTGAATTATGAGGATCAGAACTCACCCCTTTTCCATCAGGGAAACACCACCAGAAGAAGTCTGGTCTTGGTCGTCCAACAGCATCTTTCATAGCATCAGTAATCACCACAGTCAAAAGTACCGCAAATAGAAGGCCTGCAACTTGCATATTGGCCACATTAGCTATAGATTCTCTTGAACAACATTTCATGACAAACAGAATTCTAAATCAATGCAAAGGATAGAGGAAGCACCCAAAATCGCGTGATGGAAATCATAAATGTCTCTGCGGGTGAAGTAGTAAACAAGAAAGACGACGAACGGAAACACTATGGCGATCATCTGCCCAAGATAATAGGTCAGCATTAGTCTTCTTTCTTGACAGAAATTGGCCATTGGGATAAGATTCTGTTGCAGATGGCAGCACCTATGGAGTAAAAATTTCAAAAGCAAGCAAGGACACTTACTGGGACAGCCCAAAAGGGCACGGTATTGCCCTTCAGAGGATATTTCATGTCTGTCATCATGTCTTCTCCAACAAAACGGTGAAATGGTTCTATTATAAGTAAAACGGCTTCTATCACCACAAGAAGCAAAGGAATGAGCCAGTCATGCATATGCACTTTTGCCACCTTGAATCCATGGGACTGTATAGTGTGAGATCCCAAGTCAATGTCTGGCATTTTTGTGTGGCTGCACAACAGAGTCGATTACTATGGAAGCAAAAAGGAAAACTAAAAGCCATGAAAACTCATGAGAACTCAGATTACCAAAGGATTCACGCGCGAAGCATGGGACTCAAAAAACACCTGGATACTTATCAAGTGATCTTGAAAGCCATGAAACCCACAGATAGTTAAACAAAGCATGATACCTAAGACAATGTTTTCGCTAGAACTGTACCATTTACCCAGTGCTGAAAATAAAAAATTCACTGCTCATATTTAGTTATAGATCGGTAGACATTGCTATTTAGCTTGCAAAGTCATTATGGAGAGTAGTCGCTAGTAGATTAGAAAGTTGCGAGTAGACAAAAAATTTCACTCCAGAAAGTAGAGTTCAAAAGAATCCTAAAACCCCTTGTCCATATCTCAATACACTAGATGACATAAAGTTAGTGGACATGAAGACAGAGCCAAGAGTAAGAGTGACGACTAGTCTGATTCTGAAATTTCCCTTGTCTCGTAGGACAAAGAAGCACAGCACATGCAAAATCCTAAACCCACTGCACAGAAAGCCGAAATTGATAATTTTGCTTCATCACTCCCATCATAAGATTGAAAAATTATTTATCGAAGAATTGTAGGGCTAAATACTGCATGAGTTATTTGGTGTTATTAGGGCTTGTGAAACACTGAGAGTGGTTGAGCAATTTGAGTATGGTTGTAATTTTCATTGTATCGCTTGATCTCTAGTAGAATTCGTTTTTGAATCAATTGGCTATGTTTTCTTTTTCTTTTTTTTGGGTCGAATTATTGGCTATGTGAACAATGTACTTAGACAATTTCTCTTCAGGAACAGAGTTTGTTTGGATGCACCACAGTCATCAGTATTTGATAGCCGGAAGAAGAGGACGCCGTTCTAAAACCATATTGACGAGTGATTGGTAGAAACTTGCCTTAAGTGGAAGGGCCAAGCTCAACACACATCGTAGAAATGATTCAAAGGTGTGCTTTATAGCTGCCTCCAACAAACATTTGACCAAAGCACGTCCAGCTATTAAAAGCATGGTTTCGTGCGGAAACCTGCAATAGAGCTTTCTCTACAAGTAGTTGTATAAGCCCAGTCGTTGCGGCTTGATCACTCAGTTTAAGTCAAGTTTTGTTATTACTGATATATTCAACTAATACTCACGTAACTTCTTGTTACAGAGAGAAGGAATGAGAAGAAACATTGAACTTCATTCATTACCTGAAAAAAAAAAAAAAAAAACTGTCAAGTACAAGTAAAACAAGAACCTGTTTTGAAACCGCACACAAACGTGCAACATAGATTTGTTCCACTTCCTAGAATGCAGTCACGGGGACAATAGCGTATCCATTGATTCCGAACTTTCCATGCCATTATTTCATCCCGTGAATGGAGCTTCGAATTGTGGTTGTTGCGGATGAGACGAGTTAACCCTTTGAGCTGAAGAATGAACCCCATTTCTCTCTTCCATCGTATGAAAAAATGCATGAGGCGCCCAACCTGCATGAACATTTTACAACTGTCGATGAGTGGCATACGGGACAATGAACTGAAACATGCGAACTAGACTCTGCTGTGCCCTCCAAAACGAAAAGTTTCTTATGACATACTGATGATGAACAATGATATGAACAAACAGCTGAAGTAGGATATAACCCATGAAGGACATGACTTAAAAGAAAGAAGTTGCTATTTTCGGAGCTTTATTGTATGAGCTAGCTGCAAAGCGTGCAGACATACCATTCACATCATTTGGATAAGGGAAGAACTGCAAGTAACAGAATGCAGCAATGACCGAACCTGCATTAAGAAAAATTGGAAAGGTTGTGGATGAAAGTTATGTATTTCATCTGTAAAGACTAATTCGCATGACCTTTTCTTTTTTATCATTCATGCTACTTCTAATACTAACCTAAAAGAGCGCTGGTAAATACATCCTGAAAACGGCGCCAATAGTCATCGATACGGGATATAGCGACAAGGGCCACAAGAAGCACAGGGAAATGTATGATGCAGAGTCTTGCAATGTGGCCCTGACGGCCAAATGCTCCAATTTTCCCTGCTAGATACCATGAAAGGTAACTGACAATTGCGAAGGACCCTGGATGTTGACAATCAATGAGCCTTCTGCACGGTCATACCATATAAACAAAAAAATAAAAAGAAAAGTCGACTAAGAAAGCCGATTGTCTCAGGTTACTGTCTGATTTCACCATTAATTTGAGAATTGTCGAGAGATTTTCATTGAAGTTTAGCTATTCTTGAGATTCGCTGCATCATATTGACCAAGACCTTTCACTTCGTTCTGAAAGGTTACGAACCATACTGAGCTGTGTGAATTCCTGAGTCAAAGTTGTAAACTAATCTGGCGTTCCAGCAAAAGTAAAACCCTGCAGATATATAAAGATTGCTCCGTTTTTTTTTTAATTCCAGTATCACGATCTTTACCATTTGGGCAAGAATTGTTTATAAGTCTGGCATCAAGTAAATTAAGAAAATTGGTGACCCAGCAAAGAGGGTGAAGTCGAGTGCGACATTAAAAGGTATTGGCCGTTTTTCCGATCCAGGTTTTCCTATCGGGAACTCATAACCAAGGTAGACATTAATTGACTGAAGAAAGCCGCATTACAAGAACAGAATCAACCCTTTTATATCTTCTCACACGAGAATGATAAAAAAACCAGTCATTTCACATATACTCACAAGAGGTATGCCCACTGGGGAAGCTTTTGTAGCTTTCCTTTATCGCAGCCTCATCTCCATGACAGATGACTTCCTTCATCATAGCATTAAAAACCTGGCATGCGAATGACCATCGGAAGTTAAGGAATTGAATAATGCAAGAGAATTCTTTCGCTTATGCCTGTACGAATAGCAGTTTATTCGAAGAAATTTGATCTCTCTGTTTGGAAAGGGGAAGGGAGGGGGCGTTAGGCGAAAACCAAAAGCCTGCAGCATGAGGATTGGAACTCACCTCTATTCCATCAGGGAAACTCCGCCAGAAAAAGTCTGGTCTCAGTCGTCCAACAGTATCTTTCAGGGCATCGGTAATCATCGCAGTAAACACCACAGAAGATATAACCCCTGCAATTTGCATATATTCTCCATGTCAGCCAAAGGTTCTCTCGAACAATATTTCAGGACGAACAGAGTTCGTCTAAATCAATGGAAAGGATAGAGGGAGCACCCAAGATCGCAGGACGGAAGTCATGAACGTTGTCGCGGGTGAAGTAGTAAACGAGAAAGAGGATGGACGGAAGCACCGTGGCGAGAATCTGCCCAGGACAAAGGGTCGGGATTAGTCTTCTCTCTCTCTAGAGAGAGAGCGAGAGAGATTGGCCATGATGACGGAGATTACGTTGCAGATGGCAGCACCTATGGAGTGAATATTTCAAGAGCTAGTGAGAACACTCACCGGGACAGCCCAAGAGAGCACAGTGTTGGTGTTGAGAGGAAGGCACTTCATGCCGGTCATCGTGTCTTCTCCAACAAGACGGCGAAACGGTTCTATCACAAGCAAGATGGCTTGTATCACCAAGAGAAGCAAAAGAATGAGCCAGTCATGCTTATGTGTCGTTGCTGCCTTGACTGGATGGGATCGACGAGAGTGAGATCCGAACTCGATGTCTTGCATTTTTGCGTGCCTGCACAGCCGACTTGATTACTTTGGAAGCAAGAAGGGAAACTAGAATCCATGAAAAAGTCAGATAAATGGAAGGGTTCACACACGAAGCATGGGACATGAAAAGCACCTACATACTTTAAACAAGCCATCTTAGAAGCCAGGAACCGCACAGATGGCCAAAACAAGCAGCGCGTTACCTAAGACAGACGATATTTTCCCTACAACTGCACCATTTACCCAGTGGTCAAAAGCTTTTGGAGCAGAAGAAGGGAATTTGCTGCTCATATTTTCGTTATTGATCGGTAGACATTGCAGTTCAGCTCAAAAAGTTGAAATGGGAAGAAGTTGCGATTGGATTAGAAAAGTTGTGAGTAGACAAAGCTTCAACCAGAGAGCAAAATATCAAGAGAATGTTAAAACCCCCGTCTTTCTGGGGATGGTATGGGGTTGGTGAAGAGCAAGAGCGACTACAAGTTTGTAGTCTGCAACGCCCAAAGCATTTAATTCTATTTCTGAAGTAGCCCTTTGCCTCGTCGAACAAGAAAAAAGCAACAGCAGCAGCACATGCAAAGTTAGAAACCAAAAAAGGGCTGTCGAGAAGCTGCAACCGATATTTTCAGGTTCATCGGCTTCATCTTCAAGTTAGAACGTCACCACACACACAAACCCACGCAAGCAAGAAGGACCATTTCCGGCATCCATTTCATCCAAAAAGGCGAAGCAGAAACGAATGGTGGGATAGATTCAGAAGCGCACGACAGAAACAGGGGAGAAAGCCGGAGAAGAAGCTCAAATCGATGTTTTGGTCTTCATCGGCTTCAAGATAGAACATCACCACACACACCCACGCAAGCAACACCACACACACACCCACGCAAGCAACAAGGACCATTTCCAGCATCCATCTCATCCAAAAAGGCGAAGCAGAAACGATTGGTGGTATAGATTCAGAAGCACGTTACCTAAGACGGACGATATTTTCCCTACAACTGCACCATTTAGCCAGTAGACAAAATTTCACTCCAGAAAGTAAAGTTCAAAAGAATAGTAAAACCCCTTGTCTATCTCTCAATACACTAGATGACATAAAGTTAGTGAACGTGAAGACAGAGCCAAGAGTAAGAGTGACGACTAGTCTGATTCTGAATTCCCTTGTTTCGTAGGACAAAGAAGCACAGCACATGCAAAATCCTAAACCCACTGCACAGAAATCCGAAATTGATAGTTTTGCTTCGCTCCCATCTTCAAGAACGTCGCAACACAGATCAATCCCTGGGAACCCATTTTGGCGCGAACCCAAAACCAGAAACGAAGAGCCGAACAGCGCACGACACACAAGACAGAGCAAGAAGCTGACCTTGCAGAACCGAATCAATCCGCGAGAAAGCCTCGGACCGAAGCAGTAGCCCAGAAAGTTCTTTTCAAGAACGCGATGCGTCGACTGATAGATAGATACAGCAACACCGGATGAAAGGTGCACGGGATACGACCCCATCAAAACCGAGTTGACGCCATCCGAGTCCGACCCACACAAACGCATAAACAAAGCGAATAAAAATGGAGTTTGGGAACATGGGAAGCTGCGAGGATCGTAACTCCCAACAACGACTACAAAAAGAAATCTTTGTCGACAAGGCTGTTGAGCACGAAAACAAAAAGAAAATGGTGATCATTTTCAACGCATTATCCGTCTCTTTTTATATAATTTGTGATTATCGCATTGAAGATGATACGACGACCATCTGTCTCTTTTTATATAATTTGTGATTATTGTATTGAAGATTATCATCCCCGTGTTGATAAGTACCACGACTTTCAATACAGTAAATCCCAATATTTTAAAGCGGAGTTGATCTTGGAGAAGACTTAAGAGATAAGTACGAGATCCGACAGCGCACACGAGACAGTGGCTCCTGGTCAAAGGGCAAAAACCGTCAAACCGACCGGATCTGAAGGCGACGCTTCAGCTTTTTTTTTTTTTTTTTTTGATCTGAAATTCGATTGCTATTAATTTACTTTGCTAAGTTTTGAGTAAATATATCAAAAGTATCAGTGCATAATAAATCTAGTAAAGCAGATGGGGGATTAGACACCCAATTATATGGAAGATGATTAAAACGACAAGCTTTTGCAAGCCAATCTGCTGACCGATTTCGGAAAGGAGGAGGAGAGAAGCCGCAAGGAGAGAAGCAACCTCTTCTTCCACTCATCGAGTCATGGGCATCTCAAGAAAACGAAAGATTGGCCCTCGCCAACTCGTAAAAATCACTAATTCCGGAAATCCACCGGTGTACACGACTGACGCGCTAGTTTTTTCCAGTTGACCTGGAATGCAAGGATTTTAAATTGGACGAGCCACCCTTCAAGTTCGATCAGGACCCAGAGAAGAAAAACTTTAAATCTCGATTAATACTATCGTCGTGATTATTATTGGGTGGTTGCTTGTTTGCTGCTCCATCTCTCCAATTTCTTGAGCCGTGTCGAATTGACGTTAAAAATATCTACTTTTCTTGTTCTTCTTGTCGATTTCCTCTGTTTTAAATTCAGGGTCTTTTTCGCTGACATTTTCCGCCAGTCGACTCAAGAAAACGCAAGATCGGCCCTCGTCAACTCGTAAAAGTCACTAATTCCGGAAATCCACCGGCTAACGCGCCAGTTTTTTCCAGTTGACCTGAATACAAGGATTTTAAATTATTGGGTGGTTGCCTGTTTGCTGCTCCATGTCTCCAATTTCTTGACCGTGTCAAATTGACGTTAAAAATATCTCCTTCTCTTTTCGTCTTATCGATTTCCTCCGTTTTAAATTCAGGGTCTTTTTCGTTGACAGCTACATCGAATCTGTTCAGTTCACACCTGGTTTCGTTCCCTAGTATTAGAGCCGGCAATTTCGGTTCCAGGCCCCATTTTCCAAAGTCATGTCTAATGGGCCTCATGCGGGGTGGATATGGACGACACGTGGAGCAGTCAAGTAGAGCAAAATAGAAAATTGGAATAGTAAGGGGGACAAAATTGGAATATTAGAAGATTGTTGAGGATAATTTTGGAAGAAGAAATATAGTTTCAGTATATAGCTACTAGCACTGGGATGGGTTGCCAAACACCCCAGCAATATTGGCTAATCTCATTTTCTGGGAAGCGCCATTTACTGATTTTAGGAATGTGTGGGTTCTCTACTACAAGAGGTTACAAATGAAGAGAAAAACATGTGAGATTTAATTTGAACAAGAAAAATCCTAAAAAATAATTGCTTTTATTTCACAAGAATGTTTAGACAAAAAGTGTTATCCACAATGAAAATATTTTTCATTAACTAATTATTTATTTCAAACAAAAAAATATTTTCAAGAAAAATATTTTTCAAATTTTGATTGAAGAAAATAAAAACGATTGAGATATCTTCCTTAAAAGTAGTAAGCTCTTTCTACTTAGTAGTGTAGATCAATAACTAGTAGAGATTTACGTGATCATAGTCTAGTAAAGAGTCAAAGTCAGCGCCCTTCTTTAATTTAGCAAGATAAAAAAATAATTATGTGCAAACCCATTTATTGAACTCAGCCTATCCCATACGGATTTAAAAAAAAAGGTCTACAACCCATTCTCACATGTCTAGCCCAAACCGAATCGGCCCGAGAAAATTATGCCAGGCCATTTCTTTCCGAGAAAAGTTCGGCCTATTCGCACCGCAACGCTAGAGAGGGTCGAGGAGCGAGAGACCTCCAGCACAATCGAAAAGGAAAAATACCAAAAACCCAAAAAAAAGAAGCAGGATAAAATACTCTTTAGAATCTCTCTTTGTTCTAATGGCCCAAAAACCCTCTTTCTAGACCAAAGATAACTGTGGCCCGTGTGACCCCAAAAATTATCTTCTTCCCTTTTTGCTAGAAAAAAAAAAGTCACTTTTCTTCCGTAACACCCTCATGAATCACGATCACGTCTTTTGCCTTGTCACCACCCTCTTGATCTTATTTACTTGGAATATATGTACTACAAATTCGAAAATTTATCACGAAAGTATAATCGAATCATAATTTTTTTAAAAAATATAATTAATTATTAAAACTTATCAAATTGATATGATCAAGTCATTCCATTGATGTCATCAATTTGACTAATAGAAAATATTGACGTTGCATTTTAAAATTAATTTCTCTCTCCTATGTGGAATTTATTATTAGTATTATTTTTATTATTTCAAATATTATTTAAATTAGATTAGAAAACCAAAAATAAAATCTACAGTTTTATTAAAAAACAAAAATAGAAAAAAAAAAAAAAAAGATCGGTAAGGTTTGCTGGTGGCCACTTTTGTCACTACTACCCATCGCCGAAGGGGCTAGCAAAGGTCGCTAGCCCTATGCGAGGGTGGTTAGCCCTTGCCTGGCTAGAATAGTGCTTTGTCAACCCTCTAGTTAGGGCTTGGGCAAGTTACCTAGATATGGATGATGCCAACGCTCACCTTGGCCTATCGAGCCCTTGCCCAAGCCTAATGAGGGCTGACAAGGCCTCACACAGGGCTGGCATGTCTCACCCATATTTGGTTGGGGCCGACTTTCAGCTAAGGTGACATCCCCCTTTCGGCTAAGGTGACATCCCCCAAATTAGTGTGCCTTCACCTAGGGCCGAGCGAGGGCTAGCCACCCTTGTCTAAGGCCAATGAATGTCATCAACCCCTCCAGCGATGGGCGTTAGTGGCAGAAGCACACCATTGCGAAGCCCTCCATTCCTTTCTATCTCTCTTTTTTTTTTTCCAGATTTTTTAAATAAAATTTTAGATTTTCTTGTTTTGTCTATTAGTCTAACTTAAATATGATTTGAATAATAGTTCAAAAAATAAGATTTGACTAAACAATAATAAAAATGCCATGTAGGAGAGAGAAATTAATTTAAAAATATCACGTTAGCATTTTCCTTGAGTCAAATTAATAATTTTAATGGAAGGACTCGATTATATCAATTTGAAAGTTTTAGTGCTTGATTACACTTTTTTAAAATTTTAGAACTTAATTGTATTTTTGCAATAAGTTTTAGGATTTTTACTTAATATATTTTTATTTTCTTTTATTCTCTCCTTAAAATTATTGATATAGTCTTTAACATTTTTGCACAACCATTATTTTATGGAACTAAGCTATTATAAACAATCGAATCCATAGAAGAATGCACCCATCCAATAACAAAGTTTCGATTCATTGATTTCTACTCCCCAAATTCAATCATTTTTTAAAATTTAAATTTTAAATAAACATATCTTGCAATACATTTTAGAGTGATATTTCCTACAGTAAAGTTACTCTTTTTTTTTCCGGTCGAAAGAATAAATTATTCATTTAAGTAGATGGTGTGAAATGTCCCAAACAAGGTAAATCTAAACAAAAGAGAGCACAAAGGGCTTGCGAGAGAATGTAAAACCACAATTAGGGCTTTGAGAACCACGACGTTCGTTCTTTGCGGTCCAATTTGCCACTGCATTTGAGGCCCGCGAACAGTGGGCTATG
Source organism: Eucalyptus virginea (assembly GCA_014182375.1). Taxonomy (NCBI): domain Eukaryota; kingdom Viridiplantae; phylum Streptophyta; class Magnoliopsida; order Myrtales; family Myrtaceae; genus Eucalyptus; species Eucalyptus virginea. The sequence goes on along the minus strand of CM024515.1, from coordinate 10,578,956 downwards.
CTGATTGAGGGGTGAGCCTTGAGAAGTTGAAGACAGTCATTAATAAGAAGCCGTTCCTCCCATTTGAACTAATCTGCAGACCTGCTTATCAGGGCTTCAATCAGATCCTCATGATTGGATTCCACAATTAAGTTATCAATTTTCTCTTCTTGAAATGCTGCTATTTGGAGTGCTCTAAGTACTGCTAGGGTTTCGGCTTGAGATGGCGATGAAACCTTCACCAATTTAGCAAAGCCTGTGATGATCGCTCCTATCCAATCTCGACATGTACCAGCTATGGTGCCATCCACCGATCCATCAACAAATGAAGCATCAACATTAAATTTCAGAGCTTTCTTCCCCGACGGCAACCGGGCCTGCAACTCAGTGAATGTAGGATTTTTCCTTGATTCAGGTTTATGGGAGTTTCATTTTCTGCAGTTCGCTTGCAAGAATAGAGCTGATTCAACCGTTTCTTGTGGATTCGGATGTTTATCCCAAAACAAACGAAGTTGTTTCGGGATTTCCAAATGCTCCACAGAGGACGCCACCAAAGACGGAGGAAGTAAATCAGGTCCTTTTATGGCAAATTCCATTAGCCACACAATAATTCTTGTGATCTTCTGGTAGTTGAGTTGGATCTTCATGTTAGGGTCAACCTAGACACCTTGAGTCTAGAGACACAGCATAAAGATGTGCTCAATCGTCTCTAAACACATTCCCCTTTATCCCAATGATGTTTAAAGAATATACCATTAAGCCCATCTAGTTCAGGTGTTTTAGTTGCTCCAAGCTAAATAATTGCCTTACAAACTTTCTCCATAGTCACTTCAACAATAAGTTTTTCATTTACATCAGCTTTGACTAAACATGGATAGTGGTCTACTATAAAGTATTGACACTCTTTAGGAGCCTTCATGTCATGTTGAACACTTTGACATGTGTTTGGCACTCTCTAATGCTTTTCAACACCCGGTCAACTAGTATTGGAAAATTCAACACTTAGTTAACTCTTTCGACACTCTCCGATACTTAAGTTTGGAATTTTGACATGCAAGTTCAAAATTTCGACATGTAATTTTGACATACACATGATCAATTTTAAAAATTTTCATAAAATGAGAGATCAAAATGTAAATATGTAAAAATAAAAAAATTGATAAAAATAATATTTTTTGATTCTCACTTTTCGTAACATACAATTCACCCCCAAGTTTGTTTTTTTTCTTATCTTACAACATACTTTGACATGAGAGTCTAGAATGTGAATTGCTTTTTTTTTTTTTCCTCCAAGTTTTATGGATTATTAGTATTGAGTTAAATTTGTCAAATTGAAATAATGAATGATATTATTATATGGTGGATTAATGTTTTAGTGCAAAGTCAATCTAATCTCTTATTATTATTTATTTATTTATTTATTTATGAATTTGAATTGAATTAATTTGATAAAGATAATCATAAAAACGATAATTTATCATGTATATTTAAAAATGTATATTTAAAAAAAAAAAGTGTCCTAACATATTAGAATTTTCTATTTTTTGATAAATAATATGTTGGCGTGTTGTGTCATGTCGCATGTCATTGTTAGTATTGATGCTACTTAGATGGTCTATAATTGGGACAATGTTTCTTGGCCCAATTGAGGAAAACAAACTTTGAAAGTATTCCATTGTTCGCTGCTTCAATATATTTTCTTCCTTAATCCACTCATCATCAAGCCTCTTTGGCATAGTTATTTTATTTCTATCGTGTTATTGAATTGTAGTTACATTAAAATACTTCGTGGTCTTGTCCCCTCATTTAAGCCAATGGACTCTTGATCTTAATCCTCAAAACATCTCTTCTCTCCTCGAAACATCCTCCAATTCTCGTTTAAGGTTTTGCATTCTATTCTTTTCAAAGTAGAATTTTGAACTTTTTAAATAAATCTATTTAGTTGATTGCATTGATCTCGGTAGCGACACCACCCACGGAATTTAAAGAACCTATAAATCACTATTTTTTTAGTAATTTTTGGATTTTGAATTTTAGCAATTACCTTTTTAAAATTTGTTTTGAAAAGACATTTTTCTTTGTGATGCTTCGTATACCCCCCTTTCGTTGTGATGTTTCATTTTCTTTAAATACTTTATAGTATTTCTTTCGAGCGCATCTTTTCAAAACCCTAGAATACGGATTCTCTCTCTCTCTCTCTCTCTCTCTCTCTCTCTCTCTCTCTCTCTCTCTCTCTCGATTTTTACTCTCAAACTCCTCTGCAAGTTTCGATATTTTCTTCACCTAAACATGTCTTCGAAATCTTTCAAGTCCGCATCCATGTCACACCAAAAGAAATCTTCTTGGATCGCAAGTCAGGGGCCTCGGAATGTGCCAAAAGGGCCGACTCATTTTGATCTTACTGGCAAAGACTCTCCTCATCAACCTTTGGAGGAAGAAGTTGAACAAGATGTTGTTCCTCTCAAAGTCTTAACACCCTAGGTTCTTTACAAGCATTATGGTTATTTGAAATAGGGTGGTACTCCAATGTCCTTTATCACTAGTTTTTTGAAAAGCCATGGGCATGGGAATGAAACTTTGTTCTTAAGAGCCATGGAGAGAATAGGAGTGGCACCGAAAGGATCGATAGAAAAGGCTTTTCTTCATTTTCCTTCTAATCCTAGATTTAGTTCTAAGAATCAGCCTGAAAATAAGGATGATGATGAGCGAATGTTTTCAAATATTCAACCCAAGATGAGTGTGACTGCTAATATGCCTAGTGAAAGAACAAAACTGTTTCGTTCTAAGGAACATAAAATGGTTTATGCCCAAATGCTGAATAGAGGGGTAATAAACCCTCGAACAATAGATTTTGACTTTTTGGATTCGATAAAAGTTAACTTGAGGGAAAAGTTGGCCATTCTTCAACTTGAGAAATTCTATGCTGAAACACCTGTGGCTATTCCAGAATTGACTGCATACTTCTACTCAAATCTGTCTTTCCTTGATCAAAATCACATTCAGTTTACTATTTGTGATAAAGACTTTGTTATGGATGTTGACATTCTGGCCGATATCCTAGGAGTTGAAAGAAGTGGTTTTCTACCAATCAATATTTCCATTGGTCAAGCCACTAGATTTCTAGTAAATGATAGATTGCCAAGTGGAGGTATCACTTACTCTCGATTGCCAACCTCCCAACATTTTGTTGCACAAAATTATCATCAACTGCATCAGACCCAAGGCAGCCTCCAAAATTGATGTTTCTAGATTTGAGGCAAGAATCATGTGGGCAATCTGCAATGGGATGCGTTTCTCACTTCCTCATACTATCCTGCTGCATATGTACAAGACAGTTATGAAAGAAAAAGGCTAATTGCCCTACTCTGCCTTGGTTACAAAGCTATTCTGCCATTTTCAGATCTAGTTTCCCACTTCTCTTTGTTTCCGAACTATTGCTCCTATGGAAATAAGAATAAGGATGATATAAAAAATGAGGCTGAAGGATTTGACTAAGGTCATTGAGCTTTTGAAGAATGAATCCTCAAGCAAAACCAACGAATACCCTACTGCTGCAAGAAAACGCAAAGGTAAGGAAGTTGTGCAAGAAACTGCACAGAAAATGAGATCACTTATCCTGCAGGATGAAGAGGATGAAGATGATCTGACCATTTCTACCATTGCCCTAAGGAATCTTCAAGGTGATTTTGAGAAATCAAAGGAAAGAGAAGGAAGAGGCAGAGAAGCATAAGAAGAGGAAGAAGAAGTGAAGCAAAAAGAAGAAGAAGAAGAAGAAGAAGAAGAAGAAGAAGAAGCAGGAGCTGAAGAAGAAGAAGAAGAAGAAGAAGAGAAGGGTGAGGATGACTCTGATGGAGAGAATGTTGCAATACCATTATCAAAGGATTTTGAAGCAACCAGGGATGACCCTGAATGAGTACGAACTGAGACAGTACATCACTCTAAAATCGAAAAGGCACAAGAAGAAGGAATTTCTTATCCACCTGTATGCACAGAAACAAGGGGGAGCTCATGAGAAAACATGGACTTCTTCTCCACATATTGCGAGTGATGGCATTAGTGGATCTCCTGCAAACCCCAAAGATGTTTTTGCTTCTCAGTTTCCTGAAGTTGAGGTTGAAGAGTCTACTCCAAGTCAGGGTGCAAAGCAAACTGCCCTTGATCAAGTTGATGTTCCCTCATCTCTCAATTCTCCATGAATTCAATTCGCTGAAACTAGTGCTCAAACTAAGGGTGAGCGGGTCCAGGGTGGGTAGGGTCTAGACCTGGACCCTATTCCCTACCCTGTTATAACCGGTTCTCCTTTTCTGGACCCTGTTCCCTACCCTGTTTTCATTGGACCCTGTTCCCGGCCCACCTTGTTTTTCCGGTTTGGGAACATGGTTGACCCTATTTATATTGGAACCTGTTTTGCATAAAAATTAACCTTAGAAAAGAAAGTCTAGATGAGTTATCTGCTAAAACAAAAAGGCCGGACCAAGCACATCCTTCAACCAAACTCATTGGGAACATGTATAAAATTTGGACTCCTCTTGAAAAAAACAACAAAGTATATAATGCGACCATCTCGCATCCCCATATCCCACAAGATACATCAAGTTTCTCATATTCAAAGTAATATACAAGCTAACAATTTAACCAATTAACTAGTTGTAATACAATTTTTGGCTGATCACATATCAACCTTGTCCTTCATGTGCTCGATCTTCTTCTCCTTCTTCGGCCTTGCATTCCACGTGGTATAAAATCTCGACAAAAACCTAAAATTCATATATAAAGAAAAATCAACAAGAATCCATACTCTAGGATTTAATAAAGTCTATTTACTTACCACAAAATTGGAGTTTCGACAAAATGAAGTTTATTTTCCAATGATAATGTCCTTGGTAAGACAATCCAAATCTATAAAAAAAGAAAAAAGACAAAAAGAGAGATTAAATAAGGCATGCACTTAATAGAAAGTTATGCAAATGAATTATAAGATACAAAGAAATATATATATATATATAACTTACCCGCCTCAAATTGTTCCGCATTCTCGATGCACTCTTCAACATTAATTGGCACACGAACAGCTCTCAACCAATCTTGAGTACAAATTAAACCTTCCACCACTCTAGGAGTCAAAGAACTTCGAAAGCCATCAAGTACACGTCCCGATATACTAAAAGCCGACTCTGAAGCAACGGTAGTCACGGGAATAGACAAAACATCTCGAGCCATCAAAGATACGTTTTCATACTTTGACCTAGTAGTCTTCCACCACATCAAAAGATCAATATTAAGGATATCTTCACTTTCAGCTTCAAGATACCGATCAAGCTCAGATTTGTTTTCATCCAACACTTTTTTCTTCGCATGGAGAAAGCTTTTGTGCCAAGCATCGAATTCACAATCATTGTCATCAATATCAACATTAGAAGCACTACTACTGTTACTCACACTTGAATCACCAAATTTTCATTTACTAGAGGAGCCAACAAAAGATCGCTCATAAGATTTATACAAATTCTCCAAGGCGACCTTCACCTTATCATGCATCTCATCAATTTTTGCTTCATCATCATAGATTTGTTCAAAACAGAACTTTACATAGTTCAATTTCTTTGTGGGATCCAATGCAACCGCAATCAATGCCATCATATTAACTTTATCCAAACTCCCATAATACTTGTCAAACTTCTCTTTCATTTTTAAACCCATAGCTTGAAGCTTTTGGTCTAAAGAATTTGTCGCATTATTCAAATACTTGTACAACTTAGCTATCTCCTCAAAATAATGATTTGAAGTAACATATGAACTACCCGACATTCTCTTGGTTGCATCATAAAACCGTTTCAGAAATTTAGAAAGAATGATGGCATTTTCCCAATCTTCATTTTCAGGAGAATCATTGTCAATTTCCCTTAAGAAATATATATCTTATTCTTCCATTCTTTTAAAAGCTTTCTTAAACTTTATGGCGGTGTCTAACATCATGTAAGTAGAGTTCCATCTAGTGGCAACATCAAGACAAACCGAACCATTATATGCAATCCTCTCACTCTCAATGCAACCTTTGAATGTCTTAACTCTAGCCGGAGAACTCCTCACATACCTAACCATGTTTCGAGTGCGTGCAATAGAATCACGCACCTCATTCAATCCGTCTCTCACTATCAAGTTAAGTATATGAGCAGTGCATCTCAATCCCGAAAACCAACACGCTCAACCATGGAAAATGGCTGCTCATCAATAATAATCATTCAAGCAAGCATATGCCTACAACGTTCTTGATCAAACTTCCATGTCGTTAAGACACTATCACTAGTAGTATTTTCCACAACCTCGCCAACTACACTTTTGTCACGTGATGCAAACAACATTTGTTTTTTTATCTGTGCGGGGATACTTTTTGCACTTTCTTAAGTGCTTCCACATAGTAGAGGTTCCATGATCAACATTATACACATAATCCATCCCACAATGAATGCATTTCACCTTAACTGTTTTCTGTGTTTTCTCATCTATAATTCTCGAAAAATGATCCCAACAATCTGATTAATTAGTTCGCTTTTTACCCGAAGCAGTATGAGAGTTAGGTACCCTCACCTTATTTGTCGCGCCCATGGTTGCAGATTCCACTTCATCAGCTCCATAGAATGGCAATTCCATGAGTGGACTCATTTCATGTCCCTCTACTTCCATTGATATGTCTTTGTCTTGATCCATTGACTGAAAATCGAATATATATATATATATATATATATATATATATATATATATATATATATATATATATAATATTAGGATTCCACAAAAACATATTAGTTTTCATAATAAATCAAATCTCTATAATTCCCTTTGCTTCCTTGTTGCTGCTCTAAATTCAACATAGAACTTTCACGTGGGTTTGACAGTTCATAATAAGATCATAAGCTGATAAAAAATGCTAAAGTTCTTCACAGATTCTCCCATATCTGGTCTTATCGGCTTCAACAATCACATATATCATTAAATAGAATCTAATCAAGTTCACAATTAATATGCCAGGAGACACTATATAGAGACACAAAGCAATTAAAGTTTAATTGTAACTACTGATTTCACCCTCAATTCTTCACCCAATTGCTTCTTTTTCATCTCCTAGCATGCAATCACAAAAAAGATCAGCCTCTTCACACAGCCACCCCAATTGAGCAGCAAACTTTAATCAAAATTCTAACATCAACATAATAAATCATGAGCAAAATGCAAGCTTTCTTCATAGTGATTCGCACTTCTGAACATGCGAAAAGCATTATAACCATCAATTTCCACATCATCTCACACATGTCAACAACGCTCAAATCAAGCTATAGTACCTTCTCTCTGGGCTTAGGGCTGGTGAAGACAAAGTGGGACCTGGAGAACAGGCGGGCCTAGTTGGGACGGGCTGAGGACGGAATCGCGGCAGGAACGGCGGCTTTTGGCGTCTGGTCGCAGCGGCGGTGGTGACCAGAGGTGGTGAGCGAACCAGCAGACATCGGCAACGGGGCTCGGGCGGAGCAGCGAGGCAGCGGCAGCTTCGCGAAGGGGGGCGACGGTTGATCAGCAGCAGGGGAGCTCGGGAAACAGCGCGCGGTGAGACCGTCAACTCCTCGTTGGGCCGGAGGAGATCCCGCCACAGGGCGAAGGCGATGGAGAGCCCGAACGCACCGGACGGCGAGAAGACGACTCGCGGGACGCCGCGGTCGCGGGCGAAGCGGTGGGTCCACCCAAGGAAGAAGTCAGAGACGACCACGCGGGCGGGGAGGGTGGGACTCAAACCACTGGGAGAGGAGGGGGAGGTGGAGGTCGCGGAGGGTGCGGACTTTGGCGACGAAGTGCACCCGCGGCGGGTGTGGCGCGGCAAGACGAGAGGCTGGAGCGAGGAGGAGGAGGCGAGGAAGGGGTCGAGCAGGTGGAGGTTGTCGGGGGTGACGACGACGGTGATGGTGACGGTAGGGGGCGGGGGCGGGGGAGGAGGAAGAGCTTGGCGGCGGTGGTGCGGCGCGAGGGGAACCGGGAGAGGAGCTCGGGGAAGTCTGGTTCTCGCGTCGCGCTCTGCGGTAAAGAAAGAAATAAAATTAGGGTTTCGCTTTAGGGATAAAAACCGGTTCTCCAACCGGTTCCCAAACCGGTCCGGTCGAACCGGTTCCCAGGTGGGTAATCCCTCGGAACTGGTTCCTGGACCGGTTTAAACAAGGTCTGCATTTTGGGAACCGGTTCCCGGCCCGGTTTTAACCGGAACTGCTTCCCGACCCCGTTTTCCGGGTGGGCCGGACCGGGAACCGGGTAAACCCGGTCCGGTTGCACACCCCTAGCTCAAACTGAACCTAATGCAGACTATCCAAGGATAGTAGAGCTCCTTTCGGAAGTTAAAGCTTGGTAATACACGATGGAGGTTGAGATCCATTAACTTCACATTGCCTTGAGATCTACTTCAGAGTTTCTCACTGGCAAGGTACAGTCTCTAGACACTCAAGTTCAGACCCTGAATCAGCAAGTTTCACAGACTGCTGCCAAGGTCGAGAATGTTTTTCATTAGTGCTAGAAACTTGAGGAGCCAATGCAGTTGATGGGGGATTTTCGACTCATTCGAGTTCCTAGACAACCCTGATTGCATTTATCTTTCAAAACTTTCTTTCTATTTTTGACTTTCTATTTCTTTTTGCTATTGACAAAAAGGGGGAGAATGAGTGCAAATTTGAACTATTTGTAGATTTGCTTTGTTTGATTTGTTTGAATTGTTTTTGTTTTGGAACTTTTATATTACTTTTGCGGTTGTGATTATGGATTTAGATTAAATCCTTGTCTAAATGGTCAAGATTAATGTGTTTTATGTGGTTGTAGAATTGATGTTATCCAGATCTATAACAATCTGTTTGTATAAATTATCATGTACCGCTAAAGTGTTGTTTTGCAAGATATAAGTTTTTAAATCTGTAGAAAAGTTTTGTCACCATAAAAAATGGGGAGATTGTTGGAGAAAACTCCTATGTTGTTTTGAAGCTGACAAAATTTATCTAAGTTCTATTCTGAAAATTTCTAGACTTCGGTGTCAAAGTCTATCTTACATCAGAAGTCTGCCCACTTTGACAAGTTTCAGACTGAACGCAAGACTGAAGACTTAATTAAACTCAGGATTATTTTCTTCAAGGTTTCAGTACAAACAAGATATATCAGGCTTTCTGGTTAGAAATATCACTTACCATATTGGTTATCCTAATTGAATCAATTTCGAAGAAGCAAATTATTTTGAAATGCAAGCTTATTTGGAAAGAATCTACTTATGGAAACCAAGATCCTGATTGTATGGGCGAATAAAATTGACGGGCTTTCATCTCAATCTTCAAACGGATCGAGATCTCCTTAATTGATTCTATCCAACGGGTTGATTAGAAGAATTCTTCTGAAAAGTGCCAATGGTCGACAAGGCATGGAAGACTATTTAAGGCGATTTTTCAAGTCATTCGGAGAGAGCGTGAAAGAAGAATTCCAAAGTCTGAAGCTTTCAATTCTCTTATCCTTCATTTTTTAGTGTTTAAACTTGTATTCGAAAGTGAGAAACTCTAGAGAGTGATCTTGTGAGAATAGTAGAGACACCTCACTAAATAGTCGAGATTAGGGGTGAGCGCGGTTCCGGGTAGAACTGGGAATTGGGGAACCGCACCGAAGGGTCCAGTTCGGTTCCCGGTTCCAAGGGGACCGGTTCCGATTCCCGATTCCTTTTTTCTGGGAACCAGAACTAGAACCGGTTTTGGAATTGGTTACTTAGGGCTCCAAAGGAAGAAAAGAACCGGAAGCCCAAAATCAAAACAAAAACCTCTCAGTCTCAGACTCTCAGCTTCGCACATTCCCTTGCCGTTCATGAACACTTGGTCTTTACCGACATAGCCCCCTTCACTGGCGTCCCCCGAGCCATCGGCCATCTCCGTGCCGCACCGCTGCGTCTCCACTTGTGGAACTCGCGAGTGCTGCTAGCGGTCCAATCTTCCGTTGCCCTATAGCCGTTCGAACTTCCGAAGCGCCACCCCCGGTCGCTGTTCCCAAGCCCCGCCTCGCTGGTCACCCTCATCGTCGCTCCGCTAGCACCGACGCCTACTGCAGCCATGACCCAACGCCGTTGCCCTTGCTCTGCCCGCTGCAGCCCCTAGCTCCGCCGGCTATTCGATTCTCTCTCACCCACGAGCTCTGCCACGCAGTAGAACCCTGCTCTCTCTCTACCCACTGCAGCCCCCAGCTTCGTCGGTTATCCCTCTCGCCCACGAGTTCCACCACGCAGCAGAACGCCTCCGCGCCCTTGCTCACCCGCGAGTACCGCCGGGCTACAGGCTGTCCTTGCTCTGCCAGTCACTACACTCGTCGCCCACTACCGCTACTCCATCCCGACGACTTACCGCGCTGACAAGAGTGCTGCTGCTACAAAACCCCATCGGTAAGCCCCAACGCCTAATCTTGTATGCATTTGCTAGTAAAGCTTTCACTCAATTCCTTTTAGGGACGACGAACTAATTGTTAGTTAAACTCACCGAAGGGAAGGCTAGTTTTCTTTAATTGTCTGATTATGTTTCGTCAACTCTGCAGAAGGCTAGTTAAATCCTTGTGTGCTCAATAAATCATTTTGTATGTCGATGATATACTTTTGATTGAAAATGATGTACCAATGATATCATCGATAAAATTAGAAATGCAATTGCACTCCCACTGATCTTCTTGTATACACAAGGTTCATCCGGATTTTTGATGAAGCCAAACGATTTGACTACCTCATCAAAACGGATGTTCCAACTTCTGGAGGCTTGTTTGAGTCCATAAATGGATTTCTTAAGCTTACACACCTTCTGTTTTTCACTATTGGATTCAAAACCCTGTGGCTGTTCCATGTAGATGTCCTCATCGAGAAAACCATTTAGAAAAGCCGTTTTGACATCCATCTGAAATATCTCATAATCAAGGTGTGCAGCTATAGCCAACATAATCCGAATGGATTTTAGCATGGCCATAGGTGAGAAAGTTTCGTCATAATCTATTCCTTCTTTTGACGATATCCTTTCGCCACCAGCCGTGCTTTGTAAATTCCAATTTGACCTTCAACATTCATCTTCCTCTTGAAGATCCATTTACAGCCAATAAGTATAATACCATCAGGCAGGTCAGTCAAGGTCCAAACCTCATTGGAATACATTGAATCCATTTCGGATTTCATGGCCTCTAGCCATTTACCAGAATCGATGTCCAACATCGCCTCCTCATAGGTTTTCGGATCACCGGGTTGATCACTATCATTCACAATGAATAATGGTTCAATATGATCAACCGAGTGTCTATAACGAGTAGGTGGGCGAGACGTTCTCGCACTTCTCCTAAGAGGTTGTGTATCAGAAGCTCCCACTGAATCAGAGGTTGGTATCTGAACTCGGTTATTTGGTACTTCATTATTTTCTTCTTGTAAGACTATTTTCCGCCCAAACACCACTTTCTTGGACGAACCGATTCTCCAAAAAGAAGCGTGCTTGCATACCAAAATTCTTTGGTCCGAATGAAAATAGAAATAATATCCAAGAGTTTCCTGTGGATATCCAATGAAGCAACATTGTTCAGATCTTGCCTCCAATTTTTCCATTTTTAGCTTTTTTACGAAAGTTGGACAACCCCAAATCTTAATATGATTAAGACTAGGTTTCCTACTATGCCATATCTCATAGGGCGTAGTTGGAACAGATTTGGATGGCACTCTATTCAGTATATATACAGCTGTCTCAAGGGCATATCCCCAAAGGGATATTGGCAAATCGGTGTAACTCATCATAGATCGTACCATATCTAATAAAGTACGATTTCTTCGTTCAGATACACCATTATGTTCTGGAGTTCCAGGAGGTGTCCATTGTGATAAAATGCCATTCTCTTTAAGATAGTCCAGAATTCGAGTACTAAGGTATTCACCTCCTCGATCCGATCGAAGAGCCTTAATACACTTTCTTGTTTGTTTCTCAACTTCAGCCTTGAATTCCTTGAACTTTTCAAAGGATTCAGATTTATACATCATGAGGTATAAATAACCATAACGTGATTGATCATCGGTGAATGTAACGAAGTAATTATAACCACCTCTAGCAGTTTCATTAATTGGTCCACATACATCTGTATGTATTAATTCTAATATATCAGCAGCTCGCGCACTTTGTCCCACAAAAGGCGCTTTGGTCATTTTTCCTAGAAGACATGCCTCACAAGTCGAGTATGACTCAAAATTTGAAGGATCAATGTATCCATCAGTACTCAACTTGTTAATTCTGTCTTCTCCAATATGACCTAATCGGAGATGCCAAACATACTTTTTATTTGGACCGTCTCTAGGGAGTTTATTAGTTATGGCATTTATATCAATTCTATTTTGCTTATTGACATTGGTAATCGCATTACCGGGCATTGTAATGGTATAAAGATTGTTGATTAATAAGGTAGAACCAACACATATTCTATTATAATAAATAGAACATACATCATCAGCAAAAGAAAATTCATAATTCTCTTTACCTAAACGAGGTACAGAGATGATGTTCCTAACAGCATTCTTATAATGCAAACAGTTCTTTAAAACCATTACATGTCCAGAAAGCAAACATAAATGAAAAGTCCCTATAGCTAATGCAGCAACTCTTGCTCAATTGGCAAACGTCAGGACAATCTCATTTCGCCCTAGCATCCTGCTTACTTCCAGATTCTGCAAAAACATACAAATATGTGAAGTTGCAGCAGAATCTAGAACCTATGAGCTGGATTCAGCACTAACCATATGATTAGTTTCAATAAGCATAGACACCATACCTTCATAAGGTCGGTTCTTGGGCTTGACCTTCAAGCTCGCGAGGTACCTCTTACAGTTCCTCCTCCATTGCCCTTTGACACCACAGTAATGACATTTCCCTTTATCAATCATGGGTTTTGGTTGCACAACAGGTTTGGCAGACCTCTTCCATTTATTCTTCTTTAAAACAGTCTTACCCTTTGAAGAAGAAGCCTTAGCCATAGCCACTACATTTGGCCTCGTGTTATGCATTTCCTTCTCATAAACTACCAGCATGCTATGTAACTCAGCAAGAGTTTTCTCCATCTTATGCATGTGGAAGTTTTGGACAAAACCAGAGAAGGAATCGGGTAAAGATTGGAGGATCAAATCCACAGCTAACTCATTGTCCATAACGAGATTCAGCCTTGCCAATTCTTCAATGTGCCAGATCATTTTCAAAGCATGATCATTAACAGATAATCCTTCAGCCATCCTCATACGGTACAATGCCTTAGATATCTCATATCTAGAGGTTCGACCATTCTCATCAAAGTATTCCTTTAAGTGCAAAATGATCGACCTAGCATCTTCCATAGATTCATACTTCTTCTGTAATTCATTGTTCATAGAAGCAAGCATATATGACCTAACTTTTAAGTCATCGTCACGCCACTTATCATAAGTGACACGCTCCTCTTGGGTCCCACCCTTAGGAAAGGAGGTTGGCATCTTTTCATCAAGCACATACCCAATTTTTTCTGAATTGAAAACAATTCTCAAATTCCTCACCTAGTCAGTGAAATTGGGTCCAGTGAAACAATTCTTGTCAAGTATAGAAGCGAGTGGGTTTGTGGTCACCATTTTTAGAGTAATAATATATCTGTTGCAGAAAATAAATTGTTAGCCGTTGTACTTTTCATAATAACTATTTCATTTTGGTCTTTAAATGAAATAGATCCTCCCTCTAAATTTATATTCGAATCCCATACTCCTTAAGATGGGAAGCGGTAATCTTCATTGGGTAAAGATTACTAGTGGGGATTGGAGTCCCACTAGCCCAAAGTCCACCTCACCTAACAGTTATTGGTGTCCTATGAACTTAGTGAGTGAACCAGCTTGTTCAACGCATCATATGCGAGTCCCAATCATAACTTTGGCCTCTAGACCATAAAAGCCTCACCTAACAGTTATTGGCATCATGATCATAGTTAAGTCTAGCCCATCGTCTCATGCAACTATTGAAAACACAAATGATTCCCTCACCTGACAGTTATTGGAAATCATTTGGTTCCAACCCCACAGCATCATATGCATAATGGAGTGGTCCAATATTATAAATGGTAATCAACCCCTATGTATCCATAACCGGTTAATTAACCACTATAATATTGGATCAAACCACGACAATGGAAGGCCACGAGTCCGAAACCCGTTTCGACTTAATATTATTAATAAGGAGATTTTGGTCGTTATTAATGGTCTCACTTTGCACATTAACCGGTTTAACATGCAAGATACCATAAACACAATAAATAAATAGATATCACATAAACATCTATCCTATGTGGTGATCATGGAATTATGATTCAATGGGTCTCGAGCCAAAGAGACCCATTTAGCCATTTTAATGTTTTAATAATATGGACCTGCTCTTCACTTTTTCTTCAATCTTTGAACTCTTCAAAGATCGGGCCCAAAGAGCTCACCGGTTTAATGGCTCCTCCAATGGCTCCTCTTCTTGTAGTATTTACATCAACAATTGAAATACTAAATTATACTAAAATTACATATTAAAATAAAATAAAAGGAAGGACGCAGCCTCCATTTAATAATTACATCCCCAAAAAGAATACCTATGATCATCATACATTCATCCATACAATAATCACAACAATTAGGGATTTTTCCATGATCACCACCCTTCCTTAGGAGCCATAAATTCAAAATTTAAAGCTCTGGAATGAATGCATAAAATTCTGCATATCATTTGCAAAATATAAACATCAAGTATAACAAGTTACCGATTTTTGATTCAAAATTGATTTAGTTCTAACTTTTGCTTTGTTGATTAAATTTATCACATAAATCAATCAACTTCTATAGGCCATATAAGAGTAAGAGAACCAATTCTCTTAACAAAAAATAAATTGGCCATTAGAACGCAAAAATATATTTGAACTACAAATCAATTAAACGCACGAAAAACGCCTAAGGTTGGCTCGATACCCTTTGTTGGGGTTTCATGAATCATGTATAAGAAAAATTATCGAAATAAACGCAGCGGAAACAAAGATATATTTTACACATGATTCTCCTAAGGCGTTGTTCGTGCGTTTTAATATAAAATCTAAACATAAAAGGGAGTTAAACGAAATACCTCTCGAAGCGCGTTTTGAAACAAGTCGGTTCGGATGTTCTACAGTACGAGTCCCACAAGCGTCGGACCTCTAGTTCAGACACACCAACAACGGACGTCGAACGGAAGAGAGAACTTTCGGATATCCACCACTTCGATCGTGCTAGCAATCACGTGGAAAGAATCCGTCGTATTCTTGATGTATAATAGTCACGGCCTGAACGAGAGAATTGTTTCTCTTCCTCGTGTCTCAAAGACACAAGAACACACGCACACTTTTTCTCAATATTCAGCAACTAGAGAACTCCAAATTTTTTGTTCATGGTGAAGAGCGGATCTAGAACAAGAAGACAAAACACACGAAGTCTCTTTTTCCCATTTTTCAGCAACCCTTTTACTCAAACTCTCGAAGGTTTTTATAGAAAAACCCGACCAGCAACGGTTGCTAATCGATGGACGATTAGCAACCGTTGCTGATCGTCCATAGTAGACGATCGTGCATGAGCAACCGCTCATGCACGATCTTGGCATGATGGTCAGCGGTTGCTGACCATCCATGCTTCGTGCATAATGGTCAGCAACCGCTGACCATTACGCTTCGTGCATGTGCACGAATTCGTGCACATGCATGAAGCTTTAATTTATTTTTTTTTTAATTAGTTAATTTAGGGCATACTTCTAACAATTATAGGATCACAAACCTGGCATGCGAATGACCATCGGAAGTTAAGGAATTGAATAACGCAAGAGATTTTTTTTGCTTATGCCTGTACGAGTAGCGGTTTATTCGAAGAAATTTGATCTCAGGGGAAGGCAGGGGGTGTTAAGCGAAAACCAAATGCCTGCAGCATGAAGATCGGAACTCACCCCTATCCCGTCAGGGAAACTCCGCCAGAGCAAGTCTGGTCTCAGTCGTCCGACAGTATCTTTCAGAGAATCGGTAATCATCGCAGTCGACACCACGGAAGATATAACCCCTGCAATTTGCATAAATTCTCGACGTCAGCTAAAGATACTCTCGAACAATATTTCAGGACGAACAGAGTCCGTCTAAATCGATGGGAAGGATAGAGGAAGCACCCAAGATCGCTGGACGGAAGTCATGAACGTCATCGCGGGTGAAGTAGTAAATGAGAAAGACGATGAACGGAAGAACTGTGGCGAGAATCTGCCCAGGACCAAGTGTCGGGATTAGTCTTCTTGAGAGAGAGAAAGAGAGAGAGAGAGATTGGCCATGAGGACGGAGATTACATAGCAGATGGCAGCACCTGAGGAGTGAATATTTCGAGAGTTAGCGAGAACACTCACCGGGACAGCCCAAAAGAGCAGAGTGTTGGTCTTAAGAGGAGGGTATTTCATGTCGGTCATCATGTCTTCTTCAACAAGACGGCGAAACGGTTCTTTCGTAAGCAAGATGGCTTCCATCACCAAGAGAAGCAAAAGAATGAGCCAGTCATGCTTATGCCCTGTCGCCACCATGAATCGAAGGATTGAGGAATGTGAGATCCCAACTCGATGTCCGGCATTTTTGCATGCCTGCACCGTGGTATCCATTACTTTGGAAGCGAGAAGGAAATCTAGAAGCCATGGAAAAGTCGGATAAACGAAAGGGTTCGCACGCGAGGCGTGGGACATGAAAAGCACCTAGATACTTTAAACAAGCGATCTTGAAAGCCAGGAACCACACAGATAGCTAAACAGAGCAGCAAGTTAGCTAGGACAGACGATATTTTCCCTACAACTGTACCGTTTACCCCCGTCTTTCTGGGGATGATATGGAGTTGGTGAAGAGCAAGAGTGACTACAAGTTTGTAGTCCGGAACGCCCAAACCACTTAAGTCTGTTTCCGAAGTAGCCCTTTGCCTCGTCGAACGAGAAAAAAAGCAACAGCAACAACACATGCAAAGTTAGAAACCAGAAAAAGTCTGTCGGAGAGCTGAAATCGATATTTTTGGGTTCATCGGCTTCATCTTCAAGTTAGAACGTTACCAGACGCGCACACAACCATGCAAGCAAGAAGGATCATTTCCAGAATCCGTTTCATCCGAAGAGCCGAAGCAGAAACGAAAGGTTGAATAGATTCAGAAGCGCATGACACAGACAGAGCCGAACCTTGCGAAACCGAATCAATCTGCGAGAAGCCTTGAAGCGAAGCGGAGCCAAGAGTATTACTTCCTAAATGCAACGTGCAGGGGTCGCTTATATAAGCTTATACGGCGAAAGCGCCATAATGAAAACTGATGCATGAAATGTCCTGCAGACCCTTGAGAAGCTGCGAGGATCGGAGGGATGACAATGACATTAACAATAAAGACAAAGAAAAGAAATTGCTTTGCTTTCAGAAGTTACCCAAGGTCAAATGAACTACGTTCGTCTTGCCAGATCTTCTTTCACCTCACTTTTTTTTTTTTTTTTTTTTTTTTTTTTTCACAGAGCACCTCTTCCTTTTACTTTTATTTTTTTATATTTTTGTAAAATCGAGTTTTATATTATTTTTCATTTTCTTTATTCTTCTTGTTCTTCTTCCCTGTTGTTCGCCAACCACAAGCCATAGACTCAAAGGTCACCTTTGGCGCGTTATTGGCCATCATAGTGGCTAGCAACCGGCCATGGGAAAAAACCAAAACCGAGTTGACCACACGATCAGGGCATAGACCACGCAAATGCAGGCACCTTGAGAAGCGCAAGAATGGTCATGGCAAGATCGAGGCCAACAACGTGGGGGTGGTCCATCGTTGCGAATCGACCGCGCGCCAAAGAGAGAACATCACCTGCCGCGGTAGCTGCAGCTCTTCAATCATCGTGGAATTCCGTCTCTGACGAGAAAGAGCGAGCGGTGGCAGCTTTTGTCCATCCGATTCCATCAACCAATTGTCAAACAAGCAATCAATCCGACAACAATCAATTACTTTTCTTCCCAACAATTATTTCCCCATTTAGAACCATCCTCAATCATGATCACACAAATCTGCCATCGTCAGATGCATTTGATTCCAATTTCTTGCGTAAGCTCTTCAAATCGAATGAATTATGTGCGCATCACAATCTAAGTGAATGTTATGATTGGTGCATAATCAAAATAAATAAAGAGATCTTTGTTAACAAGGTAGTTGAGTACAAAAACAAAAAGAAAATGGTCGTAGTTTTCCATGCATTATCGGTCTCTTTTTATATAATTTGTGATTATGGTATTGAAGATGGTCATCATCTTGTTGATAAGTTAAGGACCCCACTCCATTATTTAAGCAGGCTCCATACTTCTCAAAAATATCACCACGACCTTGAATGCAGTAATCCCAATATTTCAGAGCGGAGTTGGTCCTGGAGAAAACTTGAGAGATAAGTACGAGATCCGACAGCGCACGCGAGACAGCGGGTCTTGGTCAAAGGTCAAAGGGCAAAAACCGTCAAACCGACCGGATATTGGGATCGCAATTTGTGGCACCGAAAGAGGGGGGTGTCACGCGGTTTCGTAAGTTCGATTACGTAACCGCTGCAAGTCAAAAGGGGCGGGCCCGGCGGCTGACGTGGGCCAGGGCGCGCCCTCACTTTTGCCTTTGTCTATTTTCTTAGCCTCCTTCCGAGGGGATTGGTCGTCCGAGGAGGCTGCACTTTCCTCGTCATCGCGAGCGCCCCTGTGGCTTAACGTGGCCGGTGCGGTTCCCCACCTTTCCTTCGAGCATGGAGCAGCGGTGGAGTGGGGGAGGCGGACCCCCAGGAGGGAGGAGGGTTTTTCCCATCCAACACCAACGGTGGGACGACCCAGGCAGCCATCACACGACTTCACTGGCCCCTCACTGCCCCCGATTTAGCCTCTAGCCTCTAGCCTCGTGGGCCGCCCTCGTCCGCTTCCTTTTCTCAAAATAATATTACTAGTTATTCTATTTCTGTTGTGTTGCTGAATTGTAGTTACATTAAAATACTTCCAGGTCTTGTCTCCTCTTTTAAGCCAATTGACTCTTGATCTTAATCTTCAATACATCTCTTCCCTCCTCCAAACATCCTCCAATTCTCGTTTAAGGTTTTGCATTCTATTCTTTTTAAAGTAGAATTCTGAACTTTTTAAAATAAATCTATTTAATTTAAAATTAAATTAAACTATGCATATACATACATACATACATACATACGTACGTACGTACGTACATACATACATACATACATACGTACGTACGTACATACATACATGCATACATACATAAAATATATTGAAATTAAATTGAAGTAAATCCAGTTTATTTCAAATTGAAGTAGAATTCACAAAATGAAAACTAACAAAATAAATCGATAAAATAAAATTCGCACAATTTCAATTATAATATTATTTCCATTCAGCAACATATTTTCACTCTAAAAGTATCAATAAATTTAATTGAAGGATTACAATAGAATTGCAGTTCACTTAATCGAACAATGGAATTAAAAATCCGAAAAAAAAAAAAAAAGAGAGGGGGAAATACATGTTCGTATGTATGAAGCAAGGTATGCAAATAATCAAGGCAATGGGCAATTGCAGAATGCAAGGGAGAGGAAGGAATATCACAACAACAGTGACCCAATTGGGCCAATTCAACATAACTGGCTCAGCCACAATTCAAAAGCAAGCCGACAAGATGCACCAGAAGACTCCTACTGGCCTTGCCAACCAGGCTTGACATGTTTGGATATATGAATTATGAACCGAAACATACATAATAAAATATATAGCAGGCATCACATGGCAGTATTATATGTATCGGTTCTTGATTTTGACCTTATTGATGGCATGCATATGAACACTTTTAGATGGGGATCTACGTAGGTTTCTGGCCTGGTTTGTATGCGGATTACCGTTGTTGTTCACTGGGGCAACACATCCGGCGATAATTTTACCCTTTACCAAAAAAAAAAAAAAAAAACACATCCGGCGAAGCACGCCCCATCTTTCTACCATGAGCATCCCAGATCCTCTTTAATGGCTTCTTGTTCAACGTCGGGATCTTCGCTTGCCATTTCAGGATCCTCTTGATCTTCAGAACCGTGGAACTTTTCCCATCCGACAGAAATATCTTCTCATTTTCCAGTCTCTGGTACTTCTCTTCTTCATTTCATCCCCACTAGGAGCACGGCTAAATGCCACCATCATACAGAGAGAGAGAGAGAGAGAGAGAGAGAGAGAGAGAGAGTGAGAGAGAAGTGGTAATATGAATGTCAAGTGCTAACTTGTCAGGCCATTACGAAGCTAACTTAAAGGGAACTGAACCTTGAGGAACGGAGGCCTTAATGTAGAACGATGAGGACTTAACACTGAAACTTGCAGAAAATGACGAGGACCAACAAATATTTTCTGCATCGATTGGCCATGTTGACAATGTACTTCGACAATTTCTCTTCAGGAGCTAAGTTTGTTTGAATGCACTGCATTAATCAGTATTTAACTGAGGGAAGAAGACAACTCGGTTCTAAAACGATAATGATATCTGATAGGTAGAGACTTGCCTTAAGTGGAAGCGCCAAGCTCAACACACATCATATAGAAGATTCAAATGTGTGGTTTATTGCTGCCTCCGACAGACGTTTGACCCAAGCCTGCCCAGCTATTAAGAACGTGGTTTTGTGCCGAAACCTGCGATAGAGCTTTCTCTACAAGTAGTTGTAGAAGCCCTGCCACTCCGGCTTGATCACTTGGTTTAAGTTTAGTTCAAACACCGGCTGTGACACAGACAATCTCTTAACCAATCATATGATCGATCACTCGGTTTAAGTCAAGTCTTGACATTAGGCTTGTCATATACATAAGTTTTTGACAGGTACAACATGCAAGCAGTCACAGGGACAATTGCATATCCATTGATTCAATACCCTTCAGTTCTCTTCATGAATTTGTCTTTCCTTTTTTGTTGTAATCACTTCATAAAATTGGTTTTCAAATGAAAAACCATCAAAGAAGAAGCTTATGCCAAACCTGTTTGCATGTGCAACGAGTCTAAGATCTACACGCGATCTTAGCCAAAAGGCCGCAAAAGGTATCAAAGAATCTACGATCTAGACATTAGAATAATATGCATATATGTTCAAGGCGAAATGTGACATCATTCTATGTAGTCCCAGGGTATGAAAATAAAAGCCTCACCCTCAGATAGTATCAAGAAGGATATCTACAACGGAGGGTAAAGAATTCCCTCGGACATCCATTTACAAAAATGTGAAGATATTATTTCCACAAATTTTATCTTACATCAGTATTTTCTCCCAGCTTCCATGGCATCCAAAACAGGGGTAGTGTCATGCTCACGCGAGCTTGATTCTGTACTTTCCATGCCGCTATTTCTTCCCATAAATGAAGCTTCGACTTCTGAGTTTTGCAGATGAAAAGAGTTAACCCTTTGAGTTGAAGAATGACCCCTATTTCTTTCTTCCATCATCTAAAAAAATGAGTGAGGCGCCCAACCTACATGATCGTTGAACGGATCATCAATGAATGGCATTTTGGAAAATGAACTGAATCATGTGAACTAGACCCTGCTGTGCCCTCCAATCATTTTAAATGCCGATAACTTTCTTATGACTTACTGAAAATGAACAATGACATGAACATACGGTTGAACTAGGGTATAATTCATGAAGAACAAAACTTAAAAGAAAGAAGTTGCTATTTTTTCAGAGCTTTATTGTATGAGCTAGCTGCAAAGTGAATAGACATACCATTCGTATCATTTGGATAAGGGGAGAACTGCAAGTAGCAAAACGAAGCAATGATTGATCCTGCATTAGAAATTATTAAAAAATTATTGAATGAAAGTTATGTTTTTCACCTGCAAAGACTAAATTGGCACTAATTCAAAAAGTTTAGGACTGAATTTGCACAATTAAAAGATTTAGGACTAAAATTGGCACCAACCCACAAGGTTTAAGACTGAATTGGCACCATTAAAATGTTTAGGGCTAAAATGGCACAAATGCAATAAGTTTATGACTTTTGTTGACACTTTTCCGAAGCTTTCTCTACAAGTAGTCGTAGAAGTCTTGTCATTGTGGCTTGATCACTTGGTTTAAGTTGAGTTTAAACACCAGCCTGTGTCACATATAATCTCTTAACCGATGCGTCCTATGATCAATCACTCGGTTTGAGTCAAGTCGTGACGTTAGGCTTGTCATATAAATGAGTTTTTGATAGGTACATCGTGCAACTAGTCACGGGGACAATTGCGTATCCATTGAGTCAATATCCTTTGGCTCTCTTCATGAATTGGTCGTTCTTTTTTTGTTGTAATCACTTCATAAAATTGGTGTTCAAAAGACAAACAATCGAAGAAGACGCTTAAGCCAAGCACTCTCTCAATCTGCATGTGCAATGAATCTAAGATCTACACTCGATCTTAGCCAAAAGGCTGCAAAAGGTACTAATGAATCTACGATTCAGGCATTAGATGAACGTGTATATATGTTCAAGGTGAAATGTTGACATCGTTCTATGTAATCAAAGTCGGTATGAGAAAAAAAGCCTCGCCCTCAAATAGTTTCGAGAAGGATATCTACAAGGGTGAAGAATTCCTTCGGACATCCAATTACAAATATGTGAAGATACTACAAGGTACTAATGAATCTCGACAAATTCATCTTGCATCAGTATTTTATCCCAGCATCAATGGCATCCAAAACAAGGGTAGTATCATGCTCGCGAGAGCTTGATTCCTTACTTTCCATGCCATTATTTCATCCCGTGAATGAAGCTTCGACTTGTGGTTGTTGCGGATGAGAAGAGTTAACCCTTTGAGCTGAAGAATGAGCCCCATTTCTCTCTTCCATCGTATGAAAAAATGTGCGACGCGCCCAACCTGCATGAACATTTTACAGGCGTCGATGAGTGGCATACTGGACTATGAACTCAAACGTGTGACCTAGATTCTGCTGTGCCCTTCAATCATTTTAAATCACGAGAAGTTTCTTTTGACATACTGATGATGAACAATGATATTAACATTCAGCTGAAGTAGGATATTGCCCATGAAGAACGTGACTTAAAAGAGAGAAGTTGCTATTTCCGGTGCTTTATTGTATGAGCTAGATGCAAAGTGAGTAGACATACCATTCATATCATTTGGATAAGGGAAGAACTACAAGTAACAGAATGCAGCAACGACCGAACCTGCATTAAGAAAAATTGGAAAGGTTGTGGATGAAAGTTGTGTATTTCATCTGTAAAGAGTAATTTGCATGACCTTTTCTTTTTGATCATTAATGCTACTTCTAGTACTAACCTAAAAGAGCGCTGGCGAATACATCCTGGCAATGGCGCCAATAGTCATCGACACGGGAAATAGCGACAAAGGCCACGAGAAGCAAAGGGAAATGTATGATGCAGAGTTTTGCAATGTGGCTCCGACGGTCAAATGCTCTAATTTTCCCCGCTAGATACCATGAAAGGTAACTGAGACCTGCGAAGGACCCTGGATGTGGACAATCAGTGAGCCTTGTGCACCGTCATACCATGGAAACAAAAGAATAAAAAGAAAAGTCAATTACGAAAGCCGATTGTCTCAGGTTACTGTCTGATTTTGCCATTAATTTGAGAATTGTCGAGAGATTTTAATTGCAGTTAAGCTGTTCTCAACATTGGCCGCATCACGTTGACCGACATCTTTCTAAAAGGTTACGAACCATACTGAGCTGTGTGAATTCCGGAGTCAAATTTGCAGGCCAATCTGGCGTTCCAGCCAAAAAAAAAACCTGCAGATGTATCAAGATTGCTCCGTTTTTTGTAATTCCAGTATCTTGATCTTTAGCATCTGGGCAAGAATTGTTTAGAAGTCTCGCATCGAGTAAAATTAAGAAAACTGGTGACCCAGCGAAGAGGGCGAAGTCTAGTGTGACGTTAGAAAGTATTGCCTGTTTTTCCTTATCCAGGTGGTCCCGTTCAAAAGGCCTTTCGATGAGAACTCAGGATTGAAGAAAGCCACATTACGAGAATCGAATCGACCCATTCTTATGTTTTCACACAAGCATGATAAAAAAAACCAGTCGTTTCACGTATACTCACAAGAGGTATGCCCACTGGGGAAGCTTTTGTAGCCTTCCTTTATCACAGCCTTATCTCCATGACAGATGACATCCTTCATCATAGGATCAAAAACCTGGCATGCGAATGACCATCGGAAGTTTAAGGAACTGAATAACTCAATAGAATTCTTATGCTTACGCCTGTACGAGTAGCGGTTTATTCGAAGAAATTTGATCTGTGTTTCGAAAGGGGAAGGGAGGGGGTGTTAAACGAAAACCAAATGCCTGCAGCATGAGGATTGGAACTTACCCCTATTCCATCAGGGAAACTCCGCCAGAACAAGTCTTGTCTCAGTCGTCCAACAGTGTCTTTCAGAGCATCGGTAATCATCGCAGTCAACACCACGGAAGATATAACCCCTGCAATTTGCATATATTGTCCACGTCAGCTAAAGATTCTCTCGAACAATATTTCAGGACGTACAGAGTTCGTCTAAATCGATGGGAAGGATAGAGGAAGCACCCAAGATCGCAGGACGGAAGTCATGAATGTCGTCACGGGTGAAGTAGTAAACGAGAAAGACGACGAATGGAAGCACTATGGCGAGAATCTGCCCAGGACAAAGGGTCGGGATTACCATGAGGACGGAATTACGTTGCAGATGGCAGCACCTGTGCAGTGAATATTTCAAGAGCTAGTGAGAACACTCACCGGGACAGCCCAAAAGAGCGCAGTGTTGGTCTTAAGAGGAGGGTATTTCATGTCGGTCATCATGTCTTCTCCAACAAGACGGCGAAACGGTTCTATCATAAGCAAGATGGCTTCTATCACCAAGAGAAGCAAAAGAATGAGCCAGTCATGCTTCTGCGTCATTGCCACCTTGAATCGAAGGGATCGAGGAGTGTGAGATCCCAACTCGATGTCCGGCATTTCTGCGTGCCTGCACAGCCGAATCGACTTCTTTGGAAGCAAGAAGGGAAGCCAGAAGCCATGGAAAAGTCATATAAACGAAAGGGCTCGCACACGAAGAATAGGACATGAAAAGCACCTAGATACCTTGAAGGCCAGGAATTAACCACACAAATTTTAGTCAAGGAAAGGTGGACATTGCAGTGTAGATCGAAAACAAAGCTTCACCCAGAGAGCAAAATATCAAGAGAATGTGAAAACACCCGTCTTTTTCTGGGGATGATATGGAGTTGGTGAAGAGCAAAGGTGACTGCAAATTTGTAGTCTACAACGCCCAAGCCAAGGAAAAACAAAAAAAAAAAAGCAATGGCACATGCAAAGTTAGAAAGCTAAAAAGGTTTGTCAAGAAGCTGAAATCGATATTGTCGGGTTCATCGGCTTCATCTTCAAGTTAGAACGTTACCACACACACGCACCCATGCAAACCAGAAGGATCATTTCTGGAATCCATTTCATCGGAAAAGCCGAAGCAGAAACGAAGGGTCGAATAGATGCAGAAGCGCATGAGAGAGACAGAGGGGAGAAAGTCGAAGAAGAAGCTGAACCTTGGGAAAATCGGTTCAATCGGCGAAGCGAAGCAGAGGCAAGAAAACTCGTTTCGAGAATGGACGTGCATGGGTCTGGACCGAGTTGTATATATATGCAGCATCGCAGGATGAAAACGGACACCGTAGACCGAGTTGAATCGCAGGATGAAAACGCGCACCAAAAATACACCATAAACGGAGAAAAGGACCCACGACCTACTTGTAAATTTGCGACCTACTTGAAAATTCCCAGCATGAAGACAAGTAACCATGGATCGAACCGTGGACAGAGAAAGGGACGTGCGTGGGTCCCGACCTACTTGAAAATTCCCAGCATGAAGACAAGTAACCATGGATCGAACCGTGGACCGAGAAAGGGACGTGCGTGGTGTTAGAGGATCAAGACCATCATCCTACTCTGCTACATCAAGAGTCAGCCACAGGGGATCCTCAACTCTGGTAGATGTAGATCACCAGAAGACTATCGTGAAGTAAATGAGCTGAAGACATGGATAACCAGTCTTATCAACGGTGGAGATTATGCAATACCGAAGACGTGGATTGCCAAGCCTTAGGATTTGTCAAGACTGCTATTCTGTTTTAAATAGCTGTAAAAGTTTGTTAGTTTGTGTCGGTTAGTTCGTTTTAGTTTGTTATTAGTTTTCCAGCTTCTCTCTGTATATAAAAAGATAGAATTGAGCTCAGAAAAGGTAAGCAAGAACAGAGGAGAGGGAAGAACAGGGGATTCAATATTGATCTGTTGTATTTGATTTCTCTTTGTTCAAAACTCGGATACAATGAAATAAGAATTGAACACTTCTTGTTCAGATCCTTCTGCAACTCTGCCGAGTTTATCCTCTATCATCTTCATCATTCCTCATCTTCATCTTCTGCATTCTTGGATTCTCAATTTCTCATGGTATCAGAGCTTCAGTTCCTCGCACATCTGAATGAAGAGATCCGTCCAGTAACAAGTTCTTGCATCAAGACAGAAGAGATGAACGAACAATGAAGCTCTCTGGATCAAGGTAATCACATAAGAGCTCATAGCATTACTGTTGTCATCTTCTTCAAGCTGAAGGATCGTAATAATGGCAATTAGAACACCAAAGTACTCTTTTCCGATACATGTGAATATCTCGAACTTTGTCACAATCAAGCTTGCTGAAGACATTTTCCTATTGTGGCAAGCTCAAATCCAAAGGTTTTTGAAAAGTCAAGATCTTTTTGGTTTTGTTAATGGAGATATTCCTTCACCTCCTCGAATGCTGCAAAGAGAGGATGAAGGTTGCGAAACTGATCTTATCAATCCAGATTACACTGATTGGATTAGAACAGATCAGTTGATTTCATCATGGATCAGTGGAGCTGTTACTGAGAACATTCTGAGCTTAATAATCGGATTAGAAACATCATCTGAAGTATGGCAAACCCTTCTGAAAAGGTTTACACAGAAGTCAATTGCTAGAGAGTTCGAACTAAGGGGAAAACTGCAATCATGCCAAAAGCATGAACAAACCCTTGTTGTTTATCTCAGGGAATATAAATCCATATGTGATCAGTTGAATGCAATAGGCAAACCAGTGGATGAAATAACCAAAATGTTTGGTGTATTGGAAGGTTTAGGTCCTGAGTATGAAAACTTTCGAACTACCATATATTGTTTAAAGCCTCAGCCTGAGTATGATGAGGTTATTGCCCAATTAGAAAGGTTTGAATCAAGGCTCAAGACCTTCTCCAGGAATCAGTTCAACCCGAATTTGGCTTATTTTGGACAAAGACAGTCTCAAATACAATCTAAAGATACCACAAATGAAGATTACATCTCTCAAGCTTCTGGATTTATATCTCAAAGAGGAGGGTACAGAGGTGGTCGAAGCTATGGTCGTGGTAGAGCTGTAAACAATAGAGGTCGTGGTTTTGAAAGATATCGGAATTACAGAACAGATATCTTAAATCCAGGACAAGGAGATCAACACCCCAGACAGAGAAATGTTATCTCTACAACAAATCAAGGATTCAGACCCTACACCACTTACTCACAAAGGTACCAAAATATCAAAACTTATCCATCTGTAAACTCAAATAAGAACTTACAGGATGAGAAAGAAACAAGTAGCATTCGACTCGAATGTCAAATATGTAAAAGATCTGGACATGATGCTCTTCGCTGCTGGTATCGGTTTGACAATTCCTATCAAGCAGAAGATATTCCAGCAGCATTAACGGCAATGCATATTGAAGACTCAACAGGAAGTGAGTGGTATCCTGACTCTGGAGCTATTGCTCACATCAGTGCCAATCCTGGTATGCTCCATACCCTTTCTAAATATCGAGGACATGATACTGTTATGATAGGCAATGGATCATGTTTACCTGTAACTCACATTGGCAATACTTGGCTGAGAACAAAGAGTAGTACATTACCACTTAATGATGTCCTAATTGTCCCAGAGATAAAGAAGAATCTTCTTTCAGTATCTAAGCTCACAGATGACTATCCTTGTTCTTTTATCTTTGATAAAACTGGTGTTTATGTAAAGGACAACAATACCAAAATAATGGTGAAGCTCGGAAGGAAAACTAGAGGGCTTTATCAAGCTAATCCACAGACTACATAAGCCTTCTTTACTCAGCGGCAAAAGACAGTCGATGAAGACACATGGCACCAGAGATTGGCTCACACAAATGCACAAGTAGTTAAACATTTGCAGACACAGAAGCTTATACAATTTGATTCACCATCTAAGAATGTATGCAGCAGCTGTCAAATAGCTAAAAGTACAGCTCTATCGTTTCCTTTATCGGATTCTACATCAAGCTTTCCATTAGAAAGGATTCATTGTGACATTTGGGGACCCTCACCAGTCTGTTCTTTTCAAAAGTTTAGATACTATGTGATTTTTGTTGACAGTTTTTCTCGATACAGCTGGTTATATCCTATGAAGTTGAAGTCTGAGTTCTATGACATATTTGTTCAATTCCAAAAGTTAGTTGAACGACAATACAATCATCAGATTAAAATCTTTCAGAGTGATGGAGGAGGAGAGTTCGTAAGCAACAGATTCCAAACTTGTCTAAGACACCATGGAATAAGACAGCTTATATCATGTCCTCACACACCAGAACAGGATGGGGTCTCAGAAAGGAAGCATCAACATATAGTTGAACTGGGATTAGCTATGCTATATGACTCAAAAGTTCCACTAAAATTTTGGGTGGATGCATTTGTGACAGCCAATTACATCATAAACATTCTTCCCACACCAAAACTGAAGATGGACACACCCTATAATAAACTTCATAATAGACAGCCAAGGTATGATCATTTAAGGGTGTTTGGCTATGCATGCTATCCTTGTCTGAGACCATATGCAAGCCACAAATTTGATCCTTGATCTCTCCCCTGTATCTTCTTGGGTTATAGTAATCAGCACAAAGGATATCGATGTCTGGTACCAACTGATAATCGTGTGTACATCAGTAGACATGTCGTCTTTGATGAACATTCTTATCCTTTTATAAAGAAGTTGGTCAATGACTATGGACAGTATACAAATCTATACAAACAATGGATTGAAGGAATACATTTCCTCGAACCTTCAAGAACAGAGTTAGCAGACAATGGTCCTTGTCATCAGTCAGCCAAAAACCAGATCCATCCTGATCTAGATGATTGCTATAATCATCACCTATGTCATAGACAACAATCTCAGACCACTTCCTCGAGAACTATGCAGAATGAGAGAACAACAGATGAACGACCTGTCATGGCTTCAATAGATACTATGCCTACAGATCCATCTACCTCTCAGGGACAACATACTACTAATTCTTCATCTTCACACAATGATCTACCAGCTGAAAGTAGTTCTGGTGAAGGGCACTACAATTCCAATTCCACTCTGTCTTCTTCTCAAGGTACTCTTAATAATCATCATATGCAGACTCGACTAAAGTCTGGGATTAGAAAACCAAATCCAAAGTATGCTTGTTTAGCTGAGTATCAAGTTCCTATGGAACCACGGTCTATCAAATCAGCCTTAGCTAATGAAGCTTGGTACAGGGCTATGAAAGAAGAAATGGATGCTCTTGATGAAAACCAAACCTGGACATTGATTCCTAGAACTGACCAGATGAATGTGATAGGCTGTAAGTGGGTATATAAGACCAAACTCACACCAGATGGGGGTCTTGACAGACTCAAAGCTCTTCTAGTCGCCAAAGGTTTTCACCAAGAAGCAGGACTTGACTTCACTGAGACTTTCAGTCCAGTTGTGAAACACACAACAATCCGAATAGTGCTATCTCTAGCCATGATAAAGCAATGGAAAATACATCAGCTTGATGTTAAGAATGCTTTTCTTCATGGGGATTTGAACGAGACAGTATACATGGAACAGCCACCTGGCTTTATACATCCTCAGAAGCCAAGTTATGTCTGTCTGCTTCAAAAGTCCCTTTATGGTCTTCGACAAGCACCAAGAGCTTGGTTCGATAAATTCAGCAAGTTCTTACTCGAAAGTGGCTTCTTCTGTAGCACAGCAGATCCATCCTTGTTTGTTCTTCATACAGAATCACATACAGTCTTATTGCTACTATATGTTGATGATATCATCTTGACTGGCAGTTCACCACATCTCTTAACTACCCTTATTCAGAAACTTAGTCTTCACTTTCATATGAAGGACCTTGGATATCTTCACTATTTTTTGGGCATTGAAGCCAAACGAACTTCACAGAATCTCTTTCTGTGCCAAACAAAATATGCCACCGACTTGCTGAAACGAGCTCATATGGCCGATTGTAAACCAATCTCAACACCCTTGCCACTTCGATCAATTTCCATGGCTGATACTGCAAATCAACTCACAGACCCTGTGGAGTACAGAAGCTTAGTTGGTGCTCTTCAATACTTAACCATTACTCGACCAGACCTGCCGTTTGCCACTAACCTTCTCTGTCAAAAGATGCAACATCCTACCATAGGAGACTTTCATCAGTTAAAAAGAGTACTTCGATATCTCAAAGGTACCATACATCTTGGGATCTATCTTCATTCTCAAAGCTTAGTAAACCTCTATGGTTTTTCAGATGCTGATTGGGCCGGTTGTCCAACTACACGTCGCTCCACAACGGGGTTTTGCACATTTCTTGGATCTAATCTACTTTCTTGGTCTGCCAAGAAACAACCTACTGTTTCCAGATCCTCAACAGAAGCAGAATATCGTGCACTTGCTTCGACAACTGTTGAACTCACCTGAATAACTTTTGTGTTACGAGATATTGGCATCTCTCTTCAATCACGTACATCCATATACTGTGACAACAGATCAGCAATTTCTCTTACAACCAATCCAATATTACATGCTCGAACCAAGCACATTGAAGTTGACTTTCACTTCGTCCGTGAGAAAGTTTCTTCTGGATCTATTCGTGTTCAGTATATCTCTACTCATCTTCAATTAGCTGATATCTTTACTGAGTCACTCTCACGATTATCTCATCTTACTCTCCGAACCAAATTGGGAATAGGATCGTTCACCCTTCCCAATTTGAGGGGGGATGTTAGAGGATCAAGACCATCATCCTACTCTGCTACATCAAGAGTCAGCCACAGGGGATCCTCAACTCTGGTAGATGTAGATCACCAGAAGACTATCGTGAAGTAAATGAGCTGAAGACATGGATAACCAGTCTTATCAACGGTGGAGATTATGCAATACCGAAGACGTGGATTGCCAAGCCTCAGGATTTGTCAAGACTGCTATTCTGTTTTAAATAGCTGTAAAAGTTTGTTAGTTTGTGTCGGTTAGTTCGTCTTAGTTTGTTATTAGTTTTCCAGCTTCTCTCTGTATATAAAAAGATAGAATTGAGCTCAGAAAAGGTAAGCAAGAACAGAGGAGAGGGAAGAACAGGGGATTCAATATTGATCTGTTGTATTTGATTTCTCTTTGTTCAAAACTCGGATACAATGAAATAAGAATTGAACACTTCTTGTTCAGATCCTTCTGCAACTCTGCCGAGTTTATCCTCTATCATCTTCATCATTCCTCATCTTCATCTTCTGCATTCTTGGATTCTCAATTTCTCACGTGGGTCCCGACCTACTTGAAAATTCCCAGCATGAAGACAAGTAACCATGGATCCGACCTACTTGAAAATTCCCAGCATGAAGACAAGTAACCATGGATCGAACCGTGATCGAGAAAGGGACGTGCGTGGGTCCCGACCTACTTGAAAATTCCCAGCATGAAGACAAGTAACCATTGATCGAACCATGGATCGAGAAAGGGACGTGCGTGAGCAATGGACCGATTTGTACATACATGCAGCATCGCAGGATGAAAACGGAGCCTATAGACCGAGAAAGGGACGTATGTGGGCAATGGACCGATTTGTACATATATGCAGCATCGCAGGATGAAAACGGACACCATAGACCGGGTTGAATCGCAAGATGAAAAGGGGCACCAAAAATCGTGTTGACCACCTGAATGCGTATCAACCGAAGATAATAAGATTTAGAAAAGAAGAAGGAAAGAAATTGCTTAGCATGCAGAGTCACCCCAAATTCAAGTGAACGCGATCCATCTTGTGGCATCGACGGCATCAACGACCCCTGTGGAAGGCACGTACGAAGCAAGAACGGCACCTACCCTGATGGGCTGCACGGCTCTTTCGATCATCCCGGAATTCATGTCCCCAGCCAGAGTGCGCGACGGCAAGCGCGCGACGGCACCCTTTTGTTCCTCCAAAAACAAGAAATCAATTTTAAGCGAAAGTTATGATCGGTGCATAATAAAATTAAATAAGGATATTTTAGTTAACGAGGTTGTTGAGCATGATAACTAAAAGGTTCTCTTTTCTATATAATTTGTGATTACCGTATTGAAGATGGTGGTGATCTTTCTGATGAAGTGTGTGTTCCACTTAGACACGATTGGACCGCCAAGAAAGATTTGGGGGCCCGAGTTCGGGACAGCGATTTGACTTGTGTTTACCGGAAGGCGATTCATTGCGTGCTGTTTCAGCTCTCCTTCTCTCGTAACCTCGTAACCGCGTGCCCCCGTTCTTCGTTCTTGCATTTCAGCCCGAGCACGAAGAGGTGGATTGTACTATTCATGTCGAAGGGCCCCGCCCTCCTGTAGCCCCTACCTAATTCCATAGTCCAAGATGCTTGTTTTTGCTTTACATTGGCTAACCTCACCTTCCTGGAAGCTCCGTTTGCCGATTTTAGGAATGTGTGGGTTCTCTATTAGAATGAGATTTAATTTGAAATAGAAAAATCCTTAAAACTGATCACTCTTGTTCCATGGAAAATGTTTAAACGAAGATTATTTTCTACAATGAAAACTTCTTTCCCCAACTAATTATTTATGTCGAGCAAGATAATCGATTATTTTTAGGAAAAATATTTTACTAAATTTGGTGGAAGATAAAAAAAAAAAAAAAAAAAAAAAAAAAAAAAAAAAAAAAAAAAAAAAAAAACGATCGAGATCTCTTTCTTAAAAGTAGTAACCTCTTTCTACTTTATATAATAATCATGTAGATCAATAACCAGAAGTAGATTTGTCGAGAAGCTGCAATCGATATTTTCGCGTTCATCGGCTTCATCTTCACGTTAGAACGTTACCACACACACAAAACCCATGCAAGCACCATTTCCAGAATCCATTTCATCCGGAAAGCCGAAGCAGAAACGAAGGGTCGAATAGATTCAGAAGCGCATGACAGAAACAGGGGAGAATGTCGGAGAAGCGGGACCTTACGAAACCGATCCGATCTGCCAGAAGCCTTGAAGCGAAGCGAAGCCAAGAGTATTATCACTTGCTAAATGCGACGCCCGGGCATGGTTCAGACGATGTATACCCGCATACAATAGAAGGTAGGCGCACCACTTAGGGTGAAATGTCAGTCCTACCCTTGCGAGGATTAGGAGTGCTAAATTTGATAATGACATGATGGTAAGTCAAAATTTAGGTAGTCCCTCTAGCGCACGGCAATCTTTTTTTTCCAAATCCAGGGAGCCAGTGATTGCGCGGTCGAGCGAGCGACCGACACCTTTCGTTCCTCTGACTCCGTCAACGAATTCTCAAACAAATTCGAAAAGAGATATTTATTTTAATAGCTCGAGCTCACTCAGAATTAAAACGAGGCATCAAATTTAAAAGACAATACCCCTTATTAATAGAATTATCATTTGAAGTGTAAGTCGCTAAGACCAAAAATATATTGACATAAATCTACTTCATTTCAATTTAAGGTAGAATTTAAAAATGCATAACTAATACAATCCATCAACGGAACGAAAGTTCTTCTAGTTTCGATCGTAATTTTATTTCCATTCAGCAACATATATTCTTACTCTAAAATTACCAATAAATTTAATTGAATGATTATAATGAAATTACAGTTCACTTAATATAGAACGATGGAATTTAAAAAAATCTGAAAAAAACGGGGGAAAATACGTCTTTGTATATAAGAAACACTGTATCCAAATGATCGTGACAATTTGGAGTTGCAGAAAATGAAAGGAAGAGGTGGATCGCATTATTTACGTCAAAGGGAAGGGCCCCGCCGTCCAGCAGCCCCTCCCCGATTCCATAGTCCAAGATACTTGTTTTTCGATTATATTGGTTAATCTCATCTTCCGGAAAGCTCCTTTGCTGATTTTAGGAACGGTGGGTTCTAGAAAAACATATGAGATTTAATTTGAAAAAGAAAAATCCTTAAAACTAATTGCTCCCGTTCCATTCCCGACTAATTATTTATGTCAAGCAAAACGATTGATTATTTTTAAGAAAAATATTTTGCAAATTTTGGTGGAAGAAAAAAAACAATTGAGATCTCTTCCTTAAAAGTAGTAACCTCTTTCTACTTTATATAATAATCGTGTAGATCAATAACTAAGAGTAGATTTATGTGATCATAATCTAGTAAAAAAATCAAAGTCGAACTCCCTCTTTAATTTAGCAAGACATAATGCTTTGTTGTTTAAGCAAAAAAAAAAGGAAAAAGAAAAATATTTATGTTTAAACCCATCTATTGAACTCATCCTATCATATATGGGTTTTTTTTTTCTTTTTTTGAGCGAGCCATCACATATGGGTTAAGAAATAGGTTTACCATCAATTTTCACATGTCTAGCCCAAATCAAATCGGCCTGGGAAAATTATGCCAGGCCATTTCCTTCCCGTTTGCACCCTCCGCTGCAGAGGGTTGGGGAGTCAGAGACCCTCCTACACAACCGAAAAAGAAAATTTTCAGAAACGCAAAATGAAAAAAAGAAAAAAAAAAAGTCGATAAAATGCTCTTTAGAATCTCTCTGTTCTACAGGCCCATAAACTCTCTCTAGAGCAAAGATAACTTTGGCCCGTGGAACCCAAAAAATATCTTCTTTCTTTTTTGCTAAGAAAATTAATCACTTTTCTTTCGTAGCACCCTCGGGAGTCGCGATCGCGTCTATCGCCTTGTCACCGCTCTCCTCACGTTGGAGTCTGAACCGTGAAATACAAGTCAGATTAAGGAAAGTGCAATGTTGGGCTTTGACCGTGAGATATACGGCTTCAGAGAAATAAAGACCAAAAAAAAAAAAGAAGGAAAATAAAATCCTATTTGAAGTCAGCGAAAGCAGTTGATTCGGGTTCCTAGGGCAGAGGTATATACTATATACCTCTAGATATGTGCTCGTGGCCGCGGGTTGCTTTCGTTGGTCAAGAAATATTGAAGCACAGTTTCTCAAGCGAGTGCCTTCCGGGGCTATTTCGTGGGTTTATTTGTGAATGACGTCCAATAAGAAATATTGTTCAAGCCAATTAAATTTTATGAGTTCAAAATTTGTACGTAATTTCATCATGAAATTGAAAGATTATTTATCAAAGAATTGTAGGATTAAATACTGCATGAGTTATTTGGTGTTATTAGGGCTTGAGAAACACTGAGAGTGTTTGAGCAATTTGAGTATGGTTGTAATCTTCGTTATATTGCTTAATCTCTAGTATAATTCATTTCCACATAGATTGGCTATGTTTTTTTTTGGTTGAACTATTGGTTATGTTGACAATGTACTTAGACAATCTTTCTTCACGAACAGGGTTTGTTTGGATGCACCGCATTCATCAAGTATTTGATAGCCGGAAGGAGAGGACGCCGCTCTAAAACCATAATGACGAGTGATAGGTAGACTTGGCTTAAGTGGAAGGGCCAAGCTCGACACACATCGTATAAATGATTCAAAGGTGTGCTTTATAGTTGCCTCCAACAAACATTCGACCAAAGCACGTCCAGCTACTAAAGCATGGTTTCGTGCCGAAACCTGCAATAGAGCTTTCTCTACAAGTAGTTGTATAAGCCCAGTCGCTACGGCTTGATCACTCCGTTTAAGTCGAGTTTAGACACCAGCCCGTGTCGCAGATAAACTCTTAACCGATGCATTTGATCGATCACTCGGGTTAAGTCAAGTCTTGACTTTAGGCTTGTCATATAAATAAGTTTTGGACAAGAAAATCATGCAAGCAGTCATGGGGACAATAGCGTATCCATTGATTCCGAACTTTCCATGCCATTATTTCATCCCGTGAATGAAGCTTCGACTTGTGGTTGTTGCGGATGAGAAGAGTTAACCCTTTGAGCTGAACAATGAACCCCATTTCTCTCTTCCATCGTATGAAAAAATGCACGAGGCGCCCAACCTGCATGAACATTTTACAACTGTCGATGAGTGGCGTACGGGACAATGAACTGAAACATGCGAACTAGACTCTGCTGTGTCCTCCAAACATTTTAAATCACCAGAAGTTTCTTATGACATACTGATGATGAACAATGATATGAACATACAGCTGAAGTAGGATATAACCCATGAAGGACATGACTTAAAAATAAAGAAGTAGCTATTTTCGGAGCTTTATTGTTTGAGCTAGCTGAAAAGCGTGCAGACATACCATTCATATCATTTGGATAAGGGAAGAACTGCAAGTAACAGAATGCAGCAACGACCGAACCTGCATTAAGAAAAATTGGAAAGGTTGTGGATGAAAGTTATGTATTTCATCTGCAAAGACTAATTCGCATAACCTTTTCTTTTATATCATTCATGCCACTTCTGCTACTAACCTAAAAGAGAGCCGGCAAATACATCCTGGCAATGGCGCCAATAGTCATCGACACGGGAAATAGCGACAAAAGCCACGAGAAGCCAAGGGAAATGTATGATGCAGAGTTTTGCAATGTGGCTCCAACGGTCGAATGCTCTAATTTTCCCTGCTAGATACCATGAAAGGTAGCTGAGACCTGCGAAGGACCCTGGATGTGGACACTCAATGAGCCTTCTGCACGGTCATACCATAGAAACAGAAGAATAAAAAGAAAAGTCGACTACGAAAGCCGATTGTCTCAGGTTACTGTCTGATTTCGCAATTAATTTGAGAATTGTCGAGAGATTTTGATCACAGATCAGCTATTCTCAACATTCGCCACATCCTGTTGACCAACATCTTTCTGAAAGGTTACGAACTATACTGAGCTATGTGAATTCCTGAGTCAAATTTGTAAACCAATCTAGCGTTCCAGCAAAAAAAAAACCTGCAGATATATCAAGATTGCTCTGTTTTTTCTAATTCCAGTATCATGATCTTTAGCATCTGGGCAAGAATTGTTTAGATGTCTCGCATCGAGTAAAACTAAGAAAATTGGTGACCCAGCGAAGAGGCGAAGTCTAGTGTGACATTAGAAAGTGCTGGCTGTTTTTCCTATCCAGGTGGTCCAGTTCAAAAGGCCTCTCGAGGAGAACTCAGGATTGAAGAAAGCCACGTTACGAGAATCAAATCAACCATTCTTATGTTTTCACACGAGCATGATAATAAAATAAAATAAAGAAAACCATTCATTTCACGTATACTCACAAGAGGTATGCCCACTGGGGAAGCTTTTGCAGCCTTTCCTTATCACAGCCAAATCTCCGTGACAGATGACATCCTTCATCATAGTATCAAAAACCTGGCACGCGAATGACCATCAGAAGTTTAAGGAATTGAATAACCCAAGAGAATTCTTATGCTTATGCCTGTGCGAGTAGTGGTTTATTCGAAGAAACTTGATCTCTCTGTTTCGAAAGGGAAGGGAGGGGTGTTAAGCGAAAACCAAATGCCTGCAGCATGAGGATCGGAACTTACCCCTATTCCATGAGGGAAACTCCGGCAGAACAAGTCTGGTCTCGGTCGTCCAACAGTATCTTTCAGAGCATCGGTGATCGTCGCAGTCAAAACCACGGAAGATATAACCCCTGCAGTTTGCATATATTCTCCACGTCAGCTAAAGGTTCTCTCGAACAATATTTGAGGACGAATAAAGTTCGTCTAAATCGATGGGAAGCATAGAGGAAGCACCCAAGATCACAGGACGGAACTCATGAACGTCATCGCGGGTGAAGTAGTAAATGAGAAAGACCACGAACGGAAGCAATATGGCGAGAATCTGCCCAGGACAAAGGGTCGGGATTAGTTTGCTTGAGAGAGAGAGAGAGAGAGAGATTGACCACGAGGACGGAGATTACGTTGCAGATGGCAGCACATGTGGTGTGAATATTTCAAGAGCTAGCGAGAACACTCACCGGGACAGCCCAAAAGAGCACAGTGTTGGTCTTAAGAGGAGGGTAGTTCATGTCGGTCATCATGTCTTCTATAACAAGACGGCGGAACGGTTCTATCATAAGCAAGATGGCTTCTATCACCAAGAGAAGCAAAAGAATGAGCCAGTCATGCTTATGCACTGTTGCCGCCTTAAATGGATGGGATCGAGGAGCAGGAGATCCCAACTCTATATCCGGCATTTTTGTGTGCCTGCACAGCCGAATCCATTACTTTGGAAGCAAGAAGGAAAACTCGAAGCCATGGAAAAGTCAGATAAACGAAAGGGTTCGCACACGAAGCATGGGACATGAAAAGCACCTAGATACTTTAAACAAGCGATCTTGAAAGCCAGAAACCACACAGATAGCAAAACAAAGCAGCAAGTTACCTAAGATATACGATATTTTCCCTACAACTGTACCATTTACCCGTCGGTCAAAACCTTTTGGTGCTGAAAAAGGGAATTCGCTGCTCATATTTTAGTTATTAAATGGTAGACATTGCAGTTCAGCTCGAAAAGTCGAAATGGGAAGAAGTTGCGATTAGATTAGAAAAGTTGTGAGTAGACAAAGCTTCAACCAGAGAGCAAAATATCAAGAGAATGTTAAAACCCCCGTCTTTCTGGGGATAGTATGGAGTTGGTGAAGAGCAAGAGTGACTACAAGTTTGTAGTCTGCAATGCCCAAAGCATTTAATTCTGTTTCTGAAGTAGCCCTTTGCCTCGTCGAACAAGAAAAAAGCAACAGCGGAAGCACATGCAAAGTTAGAAACCAAAAAAGGGTTGTCGAGAAGCTGCAATCGATATTTTCGGGTTCATGCTTCATCTTCACGTTAGAACGTTACCACACACACACAAACCCATGCAAGCAAGAAGGACTATTTCCAGAATCCATTTCATCCAAAAAGCCGAAGCAGAAATGAAGGGTCGAATAGATTCAGAAGCGCACGATAGAAACAGGGGAGAAAGTCGAAGAAGAAGCTCAAATAGATATTTTGGTCTTCATGGGCTTCAAGTTAGAACGTTAGCGCGCGCGCACCCACGCAAGCAAGAAGGACCATTTCCGGCATCCATTTCTTCCGAAAAGCTGAAGCAGAAATGAAGGGTCGAGGAGATTCAGAAGCTCATGACAGAAACAGGGGAGAAAGTCGAAGCTCAATATGACACTTTTGTCTTCATCGGCTTCAAGTTAGAACGTTACCACACACACCCCCCACGCAAGCAAGAAGGACCATTTCTGGAATTCATTTCATCCGAAGAGCTGAAGAAGAAACGAAGGGTCGTATAGATTCAGAAGCGCATGACAGAAACAGGGGAGAAAGTTGAAGCTCAATCTGATACTTTTGTCTTCATCGGCTTCAAGTTAAAACGTTACCACACACACCCCCCACGCAAGCAAGAAGGACCATTTCCGGAATTCATTTCATCCGAAGAGCCGAAGCAGAAACGAAGGGTCGGATAGATTCAGAAGCGCACGACAGAAACAGGGGAGAAAGTCGAAGAAGCTAACCTTGCGAAACCGATCTGATCTGCGAGAAGCCTTGAAGCGAAGTGGAGCTAACAGTATCACTTGCTAAATGCAATGCGCATGCGTGCTTCCGACAATTTATACAGGCATTGGATGAAATGTCAATCCGGCCATTTTGACGATGAATCGGTGTGGCCCGATGATAAAATGAGAGCCGAAAGAATGCCGAAGTTCATTCTTCAGACAAGGAACCTACCAAAAAAAAAAAGATTCTTCAGACGAGGGGACGTGGGTTCCTAGCTAGATTATCACCCAACGCACGGCAATCTCTTTTATCAAAGCTACTAAG
Organism: Eucalyptus virginea; assembly: GCA_014182375.1. NCBI lineage: Eukaryota > Viridiplantae > Streptophyta > Magnoliopsida > Myrtales > Myrtaceae > Eucalyptus > Eucalyptus virginea. The sequence goes on along the minus strand of CM024515.1, from coordinate 10,538,902 downwards.
CCACCAATTGAGGGCGACCGGCACCTTCCGTCCTCCTACTCCGTCCAGGGATTCCCACACAAATTCGAAAAGATATATCTATTTTAATAGCTCGAGCTCACTCAGTATTAAATCGAGGCATCAAATTTAAATGACAATACACCTGATTAATAGAATTATCATTTGAAGTGTAAGTCGCTAAGACCAAAAATATATCGAAATTAATCTACTTCATTTCAAATTAAGGTAGAATTTAAAAATGAATAACTAATATAATCCATCAACGGAATAAAAGTTCTTCCAGTTTCGATCATGATATTATTTCCGTTCAGCAATATATTCTTACTCTAAAAGTATCAATAAATTTAATCAAAGGATTACAATGAAATTATAGTTCACTTAATATGGAACGATGGAATTAAAAAAGGGGAAAAAAAGGGGGAAAAATACATGTTCGTATATATGAAACAATGTATCCAAATGATCACGGCAATTTGGAATTGTAGAAAATGCAAGGAAAAGGAAGGAAGGTTATCCACTCCTTTCATATAAAAATAGCTTTCAAGAAAATATTTTTAGATTTTCCGGCGTTGATGAACTAGTTGAGAAAAATATTCTCCATCAATGAAAAAAATTCTTCTAAAATTGGGGAAAATGTTTCCCACCTTTCAAGTACTTTTCTTTTTTTTTTTTATATTTTTGTAGAAAATCGAGTTTTTATTTATTTTTCTTCTTCTTCTTTTTCCTTTTTTTTTCATTTGCTTTATTTTTCTTACTCTTCTTCCTTGGCCGGTCCGCCGACCACAAGCTAGTGAGGCTCCAACTCGCCACTGTCGAGCAAGCTTGACTTCGTCGGATCTTGTTAAAATCTAGCAAAGCTGGAGCCTCGTTGGCCTGTGATAAGGCTCAAGCTCACCTATGGCTGGTTAGAGGCCGTTGTTGTGGTGGACAACTAACTAAGGAAAAAAAAAGAAAGAAAATAAATGAAAGGAAAAAATAAAAAATAATTTAAAATTTGATCTAAAAAATAAAATAATAGAAAAGAAATTATTGAATAGAGTGCGTAGAGGTAAAGATTTTCCTTAGTAAAAGGTAGAAAATATTTTGTAGCTCGTTTTCAAGTTTTGGCTAAACACCCGAAAATATTGTTATTTTCTTGAAAAACATTTTCTAGCAATGTCATATTTTTCGCGAAACAAATGGATATTGACATTTTCGGCAAATGGTTGCGCGGCCCAAGCCACCACCATCTTTTTGTGGGTGCGGGCCACACCCCCGAGTTCAAGAGCGATTGGCAGTCCAACCGCAAAAGGCCATTTCATAGCATGCTTTCTCAGTTCCTTCTTTTCTCGGAACCGTGTCCCCCCTTCTTTGTTTTTGCTTTTGAGCCCGAGCACGGAGAGGTGGATTGTTTTAGTGGAAGAAAAAAAACGATTGAAATCTCTTCTAGTAACCTCCTTCTACTTTATATAATAATCGTGTAGATCAATATCCAGAAGCAGATTTATGTGATCATAATCCAGTAAAGAATCAAAGTCGACCCCCCTCTTTAATTTAGCAAGATATAATGCTTTTTCTGTTTAAGCCAAAAAAAAGAAAAAAGAAAAAAATATTTATGTTTAAATCCATCTATTGAACTCATCGCATCACATATGGGTTACGAAATAGGTTCACGACCCATTCTCACATGTCTAGCCCAAACCGAATCGGCCAAGGAAAATTGTGGCAGGTCATTTCCTTTCCGTTTGCACCGCTACGCTGGAGAGGGTCGGGGAGTCAGAGACCCCCTGCACAACCGAAAAAGAAAAATTTCAGACTCGCAAAATGAAAAAATACAAAAATAAAAAGTCGATAAGATGCTCTTTAGATTCTCTCTCCGTTCTAGGGGCGCAAAAACCCTCTTTCTAGAGCAAAGATAACTAAGGCTCGTGGGACCCAAATACTTCATCACGTTTCTTGGTGCTGCAAAGCCGTCGCGATCGCGTCTATTGCCTTGTCAGCACTCTCCTCACGTTGGAGTCTGAACCGTGATATACAAGTCAGAGAAAGAAGATGTTGGGACTTGACCGTGACATATAAATGTGCTAAATAGAAATTTAAAAAAAAAAAAGGAAAATAAAATCCTATTTGAAGTCGGCAAAAGCAGTTGATTCGGGTTCCTAGGACAGAGGCATATATACATCTTGATATGTGCTCGTGGCCGCTGGTTGCCTTTGTTGGTCAAGAAATATTGAAGCCCCGTTTCTCAAGCGAGCGCTTTTCCAGGTTTTTGCATGGGTTTTCGTGAGTGACATAAGAAGATTTAGTGTTCTAGCCAATTAAATCTTATGAGTTCAAAATTTGTGTGTAATTCTATCATGAGATTGAAAGATTAGTGAGCGAGAAATTGTGGAGTTAAATACTACATAAGTTATTGGGTGTTATTGGAGTTTGGAAAAAGAGTGTTTTAGCTCGACTTCGTCGGACTTGGCGAGGCTCAACCTCATCGGAATCTAGCAAGCTGGAGCCTTGCACGCCTATGGCAAGGCTCGAGCTTGCCTATGGCTGGTCACTGGCTGTTGTTGTGGTCAACAACTAGCTAAGGAAGAAGAAGAAAAAGAAAAGGAAAATTTCAAATTTGATCTAAAAAATAAAATAATAGAAAAGAAATTATTGAATAGAGTGCATGGAGAGAAATATTTTCCTTAGCAAACGAGTAGAAGATATTTTGTAGTTCATTTTCAAGTTTCAATTTGAACACCAAGAAAATATTATCATATTCTTAAAAAACATTTTCCAACAACGCCAATTTTTCTTTTGGCAAAATGAACGGCTATTGGCATTTTACCGGAAGGCGATTCGTTGCATCTTTGTTTCAGCTTGTCTTCTTCGTAAGCGATCCCGTCCCCATCCCGGCTTGCTTTTTGATAGCACATTTCGGCCAAGCGGCACCCCCGCCCGGTTCTTTTGTGGCTAGAAGAGCGATTGGCTTTTTAACTGGAAGGTGATTCATGGCGTTTGTTTCAGCTCGTCTTCTTACGTAAGCGATCCCGTCCCCATCCCCGGCTTGCTTTTTGATAGCGCATTTCGGCCGAGCAGACACCCCCCCGGTTCTTTTGTGGCTAGAAGAGCGATTGGCTTTTTAAGCTGGAAGGTGATTCATGCGCGCTGTTTCAGCTCGTCTTCTTCGTAAGTGATCCCGTCCCCATCCCCGGCTTGCTTTTTGATAGCGCATTTCGGCGAGCGACTCCCCGCCCGGTTCTTTTGTGGCTAGAAGAGCGATTGGCTTTTTAACCGGAAGGTGATTCATGGCGTTGTTTCAGCTCGTCTTCTTCTGTAAGTGATCCCGTCCCCATCCCCGGCTTGCTTTTTTGATAGCGCATTTCGGCCGAGCGGCACCCCCGGTTCTTTTGTGGCTAGAAGAGCGATTGGCTTTTAAGCGGAAGGTGATTCATGGCGCGTTATTTCAGCTCGTCTTCTTACGTAAGTGATCCCGTCCCCATCCCCGGCTTGCTTTTTGATAGCGCATTTCGCCGAGCGGCACCCCGCCCGGTTCTTTTGTGGCTAGAAGAGCGATTGGCTTTTTAACGGGAAGGTGATTCATGGCGCGTTTGTTTCAGCTCGTCTTCTTCGTAAGTGATCCCGTCCCCATCCCCGCTTGCTTTTTTGATAGCGCATTTCGGCCGGCAAGCACCCCCCGGTTCTTTTGTGGCTAGAAGAGCGATTGGCTTTTTAAGCGGAAGGTGATTCATGGCGCGCGTTTCAGCTCGTCTTCTTACGTAAGTGATCCCGTCCCCATCCCCGGCTTGCTTTTTGATAGCGCATTTCGGCCGAGCAAAGAGCACCCCCGCCCGGTTCTTTTGTGGCTAGAAGAGCGATTGGCTTTTTAAGCGGAAGGTGATTCATGGCGCGTTTCAGCTCGTCTTCTTACGTAAGTGATCCCGTCCCCATCCCCGGCTTGCTTTTTTTGATAGCGCATTTCGGCCGAGCAAAGCACCCCCCCGGTTCTTTTGTGGCTAGAAGAGCGATTGGCTTTTTAACCGGAAGGTGATTCATGGCGCGCTGTTTCGGCTCGTCTTCTTACGTAAGTGATCCCGTCCCCATCCCCGGCTTGCTTTTTGATAGCGCATTTCGCCGAGCAAGCACCCCGCCCGGTTCTTTTGTGGCTAGAAGAGCGATTGGCTTTTAACTGGAAGGTGATTCATGGCGCGCTTGTTTCAGCTCGTCTTCTTACGTAAGTGATCCCGTCCCCATCCCCGGCTTGCTTTTTGATAGCGCATTTCGGCCGAGCAGCACCCCGCCCGGTTCTTTTGTGGCTAGAAGAGCGATTGGCTTTTTAACGGGAAGGTGATTCATGGCGCGCTATTTCAGCTCGTCTTCTTCTGTAAGTGATCCCGTCCCCATCCCGGCTTGCTTTTCGATAGCGCATTTCGGCCGAGCGGCACCCCCGCCCAGTTCTTTTGTGGCTAGAAGAGCGATTGGCTTTTTAACGGAAGGTGATTCATGGCGCGCTGTTTCAGCTCGTCTTCTTCTGTAAGTGATCCCGTCCCCATCCCCGGCTTGCTTTTTTGATAGCGCATTTCGGCCGAGCAGCACCCCCGCCCGGTTCTTTTGTGGCTAGAAGAGCGATTGGCTTTTTAACTGGAAGGTGATTCATGGCGCGCTGTTTCAGCTCGTCTTCTTACGTAAGTGATCCCGTCCCCATCCCGGCTTGCTTTTTTGATAGCGCATTTCGGCCGAGCAGCACCCCCGCCCGGTTCTTTTGTGGCTAGAAGAGCGATTGGCTTTTTAACGGGAAGGTGATTCATGGCGCGCTGTTTCAGCTCGTCTTCTTCCGTAAGTGATCCCGTCCCCATCCCGGCTTGCTTTTGATAGCGCATTTCGGCGAGCAGCACCCCCCCGGTTCTTTTGTGGCTAGAAGAGCGATTGGCTTTTTAACTCGGAAGGTGATTCATGGCGTTGTTTGTTTCAGCTCGTCTTCTTGTAAGTGATCCCGTCCCCATCCCGGCTTGCTTTTTGATAGCGCATTTCGGCCGAGCAGCACCCCCGCCCGGTTCTTTTGTGGCTAGAAGAGCGATTGGCTTTTTAAGCTGGAAGGTGATTCATGGCGCGTATTTGTTTCAGCTCGTCTTCTTACGTAAGTGATCCCGTCCCCATCCCCGGCTTGCTTTTTTGATAGCTTATTTCGGCCGAGCAGCACCCCCGCCCTTGATTCTTTTGTGGCTAGAAGAGCGATTGGCTTTTTAAGCTGGAAGGTGATTCATGGCGCGCTGTTTCAGCTCGTCTTCTTACGTAAGTGATCCCGTCCCCATCCCGGCTTGCTTTTTGATAGCGCATTTCGGCGAGCAGCACCCCCGCCCGGTTCTTTTGTGGCTAGAAGAGCGATTGGCTTTTTAACTGGAAGGTGATTCATGGCGCGCTGTTTCAGCTCGTCTTCTTCTGTAAGTGATCCCGTCCCCATCCCCGGCTTGCTTTTTTGATAGCGCATTTCGGCCGAGCAGCACCCCCGCCCGGTTCTTTTGTGGCTAGAAGAGCGTTGGCATTTTTACCGGAAGGCGATTCATGGCGTGCTGTTTCGGCTCTCCTTCTCTCGTGACCGCGTCCCCACGTTCTTCGCTCTTGCATTTCAGCCCGAGCACGAAGAGGGGGGTGGATTGTATTATTCATGTCAAAGGGCCCCGCCGTCCTGCAGCGCCTGCCTAATTCCATAGTCCAAGATTCTTGTTTTTGTATTACTTTGGCTCACCTTCCTGGAAGCTCCGTTCGCCGATTTTAGGAATGTGCGGGTTCTCTACTAAAATGAAGAGAAAAACAAATGAGATTTAATTTGAAAAAGAAAAATCCTTAAAACTAATCATTCCTGTTCCATCGAAAATGTTTGAAGGAAAATTATTGTCTACAATGAAAACTTCTTTCCCCGACTAATTACATATGTCAAGCAAGATAATCGATTATTTTTAGGAAAAATATTTTGTGCAATTTGGTGGAAGAAAATAAAGTGATTGAGATCTCTTCCTTAAAAGTAGTAACCTCTTTCTACTTTATATAATAATCATGTAGATCAATAACTAGAAGCAGATTTATGTGATTATAATCTAGTAAAAAATCAAGGTCCAACCCCCTCTTTAATTTAGCAAGACATAAAGCTTTGTTGTTTAAGCAGAAAAAAAAGAAAAAAAGAAAAATATTTATGTTTAAACCCATCTATTAAACTCATCCCATCACATGTGGGTTAAGAAATAAGTTTACGTTCCATTCTCACATGTCTAGCCCAAACCGAATCCAGGCCATTTCCTTCCCGTTTGCACCGCTACGCTGGAGAGGGTCGGGGAGTCAGAGACCCCCTGCACAACTGAAAAAGAAAAAATTCAGAAACGCAAAATGAAAAAAAAAAAAAAGTCCATAAAATGCTCTTTAGAATCTCTCTGCTCTAGGAGACCAAGAACCCTCTTTGTGGAACGAAGATAACTCGCGCTCCCAAAAAAATTATCTTCTTCCCTTCTTGCTAGAAAAAATTAATCACTTTTCGTCCGTCACGAGTCGCCATCGCGTCTATTGTGTCGTCACCGCTCTCCTCCACGTTGGAGTCTGAACCGTGAAATACAAGGCAGAAAAAGGAAAGTGCGACGTTGGGGTTTGACCGTGAGATATATGGCTTCAGAGAAATTAAAAAAAAAAAAGGAAAATAAAATCCTATTTGAAGTCGGCGAAAGCAGTTGATTCGGGTTCCTAGGGCAGAGGTATATACATCTAGATATGTGCTCGTGGCCGCGGGTTGCTTTTGTTGGTCAAGAAATATTCAAGAAATATCGAAGCGCAGTTTCTCAGGCGAGGGCTTTTCGGGGCTATTTTGCGGGTTTGTTCGTGAACGGTATCCAAAAAGAAACAGTGTTTAAGTCAATTAAATTTTATGAGTTTAAGATTTGTGTGTAATTCTATCATGAGATTAAAATATTATTTATCGAAGAATTGTTGGGCTAAATATTGCATGAGTTATTTGGTGTTACTAGGCCTTGGAAAACACCGAGAGTGTTTGAGCAATTCGAGTGTGATTGTAATCTTCATTGTATTGCTTGATTTCTAGTAGAATTCGTTTCTGCATCGATCGGCTATGTTTTTTTTTTTTTTTTTGGGTCGAACTATTGGCTATGTTGACAATGCACTTAGACAATCTCTCTTTAGGAACAAAGTTTGTTTGGATGCACCGCATTCATCAGTATTTGATAGACAGAAGAAGAGGATGCCGTTCTAAAACCATAATGACAAGTAATAGGCTATGAAGCACGGACACTCTTCAAGAGTCTTCGTGTCGTGTCGGACACTTTGACACGTGTTTGACACTTTTCAATACTCAGTCAACACGTATCAAAAAATCCGACACCTAATCAACTTTCTCAACACTCGAGTCAGAATTCTAACATACGAGTTTCCGACACGTGGTTTCGATATCGATGTCAATTTTAAAAATTCAACAAATAAGTTTTTTGACAGGAAAATCATGCAAGCAGTCATGGGGACAATAGCGTATCCATTGATTCCGAACTTTCCATGCCATTATTTAATCCCGTAAATGAGGCTTCGACTTGGGGTAATTGTGGATAAGAAGAGTTTAACCCTTTGAGCCGAAGAATGAGCCCCATTTCTCTCTTCCATCGCATGAAAAAATGTGCGAGGCGCCCAACCCGCATGAACATTTTACAGGCATCGGTGAGTGGCATACTGGACAATGAACTCAAACGTGTGAACTAGACTCTGCTGTGCCCTCCAATCATTTTAAATCACGAGAAGTTTCTTAACATACTGATGATGAACAATGATAAGAACATACAGCTGAAGTAGGATATAACCCATGAAGGACATGACTTAAAAGAAAGAAGTTGCTATTTTCTGAGCTTTATTGTATGAGCTAGCTGCAAAGCGTGCAGACATACCATTCATATCATTTGGATAAGGGAAGAACTGCAAGTAACAAAATGCAGCAATGACCGAACCTGCATTAAGAAAAATTGGAAAGGTTGTGGATGAAAGTTATGTATTTCATCTGCGAAGACTAATTCGCATGACCTTTTCCTTTTGATCATCACGCTACTTCTAATGCTGACCTAAAAGAGCACCGGCAATTACATCCTGGCAATGGCGATGGCGCCAATAGTCATTGACACGGGAAATAGCGACAAAGGCCACAAGAAGCAAAGGGAAATGTATGATGCAGAGTTTTGCAATGTGGCTCCGCCGGTCAAATGCTCTAATTTTCCCCGCTAGATACCATGAAAGGTAACTGAGACCTGCGAAGGACCCTGGATGTGGACAATCAATGAGCCTTCTGCACGGTCATACCATAGAAACAAAAGAATAAAAAGAAAAGTCAACTACGAAAGCCGATTGTCTCAGGTTACTGTCTGATTTCGCCATTAATTTGAGAATTGTCGAGAGATTTTAATTGCAGTTAAGCTGTTCTCAACATTGGCCGCATCACGTTGACCGACATCTTTTTGAAAGGTTACGAACCATATTGAGCTGTGTGAATTCCGGAGTCAAATTTGCAGGCCAATCTGGCGTTCCAGCCAAAAAAAAACCTGCAGATGCATCAAGATTGCTCCGTTTTTTCTAATTCCAGTATCTTGATCTTTAGCATCTGGGCAAGAATTGTTTAGAAGTCTCGCATCGAGTAAAATGAAGAAAACTGGTGACCCAGCGAAGAGGACGAAGTGGAGTGTGACGTTAGAAAGTATCGCCTACTTTTCCTATCCAGGTTTTCCTATCGAGGAGAACTCAGAAGCAACGTAGACATCAACTGGTTGAAGAAAGCCGCATTACAAGAATCGAATCAACCCTTTTATATCTTCTCACACGAGCACGATAAAAATACCAGTCATTTAACGTATACTCACAAGAGGTATGCCCACTGGGAAAGCTTTTGTAGCTTTCCTTTATCACAGCCTTATCTCCATGACAGATGACATCCTTCATTATAGGATCACCAACCTGGCATGCGAATGACCATCGGAAGTTAAGGAATTGAATAACGCATGAGATTTCTTTTGCTTATGCCTGTACGAGTAGCGGTTTACTCAAAGAAATTTGATCACAGAAAAGGCAGGGGGTGTTAAAGCGAAAACCAAATGCCTGCAGCTGCTCCAAAATTGGCCTGGTTCCAAGATGTAGAATCTATGTTGAATCACCATTTAGCAGGGCTACTAGGACTTGGGTCTCTTTCTTGGATGGGGCATCAAGTACATGTATCTTTACCAACTAACCAATTTCTAAACACTGGAGTAGATCCTAAAGAGATCCCACTTCCTCATGAATTTATCTTGAATCGGGATCTTTTGACTCAACTTTATCCCAGTTTTGCCTAGGGAGCAACCCCAATTTTTACCTTGAATTGGTCAAATATGCGGAATTTGGCATGAAGATCGGAACTCGCCCCTATCCCGTCAGGGAAACCCCACTAGAGCAAGTTTGGTCTCAGTTGTCCGACAGTATCTTTCAGACCATCGGTAATCATTGCAGTCAACACAAGAGAAGATATAACCCTACAATTTCCTAAGCGAACGGTAGAAAATATTTTCTAACTCATTCTCAAGTTTCGGCTGAATATCGAAAATATTTTCGTTTTCCTAAAAAATATTTTCTAGCGGTGATTGGCATTTTTACCGGACTATTTCAGCCCACCTTCTCCGCATTATTGCATTTCAGCCCGAGCACCGAAGAGGTGGATGTGGAGCGGGACCAGCCGACGGGCCCCGCCGTCCTGCAGCCCCTACCCCAATTACATGGTCCAAGGTTCGTGTTTTTGGATTAAATTGGCTAATCTCACCTTCCGGGAAGCTCCGTTTGCCAATTTTAGGAATGTGTGGGTTATCTACTAAAATGAGGAGAAAAACATATGAGATTTAATTCGAAAAAGAAAAATCCTTAAAACTAATCACTCCTGTTCCATCCCGACTAGCTATTTATGTCAAGCAAGATGATCGATTATTTTTAAGAAAAATATTTAGAGTGCAAGTAACACGAAGCGAGTCAAGGTTCGGCCGGTGCTAACTCGAACGACGAGACGAGACGGACCTGATTCGGTACCATACAACACAACCCATCTGATCACCAGCCTGTGCCCTCGGCGTCCGCTGCCTCCGCTCAAATCTGTCTTGTCTCGCTACTTCTCCAAGAAGTTGCATTTCTTCCTTCACGTCTCGATCGTCGCTCGGGACTACAATGAATTTAATCAAACTTCTCGCTCTTCCAGTTTCAATCGTAATATTATTTTCATTCAGCAACATATATTCTTACTCTAAAAGTATCGATAAATTTAATCGAAGAATTACAATGAAATCATAGTTCACTTAACATTGAATGAAGGAATTAAAAAATCGGAAAAAAAGGGGAAAAATGCATGTTCATGTATATATATATATATGAAACAATGTATCCAAATGATCAGGGCAATGTGGAGTTGCAGAAAGTGCAAGTAAAAGGAAGGAGGCTATCCACTCACTTCACAGAAAAATAACTCTCAGAAAAACATTTTATGGATCTTCCGGCATTTGTTTCATGGAAAACAAACTGGTTGAAGAAACCATTCTCTGTCAATAGAAAAAAAAAAAAGTCTTCTAAAATTGGGGAAAATATTTCTCACTTTTCAAGTATAGGAAAACATTTTCCACATATTCTTCCACCTGACTTTTTTTTTTTTTAACAAAACACCTCTTCCCATTACTTTTATTTTTTGCTTTTCCTTTTTATTTTATTATTTTTTTTTTTTTTGAAAAATCAAGTTTTTATTTGTTTTTTTCTATTTTTTCTTTTCTTGTTTTCATTTTCTTAATTTTTCTTGCGTTTCTTCCTTGGCTGGCAAGCCTCCAACTTGCTACTGTCAAGCGAGCTTGGCTTCATCAAATTAGGTGAGGCTCGACCACGTCGGACTCTAGCAAGCTGAAGTCTCGCTGGCTTGTGGCAAGGCTCGAGCTCGCCTATGGCCGGTCATCGGCCGTCATCGTGGTCAACAATTGGCTGAGGAAGAAGAAGAAAGAAAAAGAAAGAAAATAATAGAAAATAATTTCAAATTTGATCTAAAAAAAATAAAAAAGAAATTATTGAATAGAGTGCATGGAGGAAAAGATTTTCGGTAGCAAACGGTAGAATATATTCTCTAGTTCATTATCAAGTTTTGGCTAACCATTGAAAAATAGTCATTTTCTTGTCAAACATTTTCTAGTAACACTACATTTCCTGCGAAACAAACGGCAACATCACAACAACAATTACCCATACCAACATAACGGGTTCAGCTACCACTCAAAGGCAAGCCTACAAAATGCACCAGGTATCATATGCATTGGTTCTTGAATTTGACTTATTCATGGCATGCGTATGGAACAATTTTAGACGGGGACCTCCATAGGTATCTGGCGCAGTTTGCCTGCAGATTACCGGCGTTGTTCATCGGGACAACACATCCGGCAAAGCGCACTGTCTTTCTAACATATAAGCATCCGGGGATCCTCTTCAACGGCTTCTTGTCCGACGTCGCGATCTTCGGTGGCCATTTCAGGATCCTCTTGATCTTTGGAACCTCGGAACTTTTCCCAACCGGCAGAGGAATCTTCGCATTTTCCAGTCTCTGGTACTTCCCTTCTCTTCTTCATTTCATTTCCGCTAAGAACGACTGCTAAATGCCACCATCGTGCGTGCTCGCGCGCACATAGAGAAGTCGTAATACAAATGTGAAGTGGTAACTAGTCAGGCCATTAGAAAGCTAACTTAAAGTGAACTGAAGCTTCAGGAAAAGAGGCCTTCATGTAGAATAATGAGGACCCAACCCCCGAAACTTGCAGTTGCCTTCATGTTGACAATGTACTTTGACAATCTCTCTTCAGGAACAAAGTTTGTTTGGATGTACTGCATTAATCAGTATTTGATAGAGGGAAGAAGTCACCGTTCTGAAACCATAATGACGACTGATGGGTAGAGACTTGCCCTAAGTGGAAGGGCCAAGCTCATTACACATTGTATAGACGATTCAAAGGTGTGGTTTATTGCTGCCTCCAACGGACATTTGACCAAAGCACGCCCAGCTATTAAGAACATGGTTTTTCATGCGAAACCTTCGATTGAGCTTTCTCTACAAGTAGTTGTAGAAGCCCTGTCGCTGTGGCTTGACCACTCGGTTTAAGTCGAGTTGAAACACCACCCTGTGTTGCAGATAAACTCTTGACCGATGCATACGATGCATCGTATGATCGATCACTCGGTTTAAGTCAAGTCTTGACATTAGGCTTGTCATATAAATAAGTTTTTGACAGGAACATCATGCAAGCAGTCACGGGGACAATAGTGTATCCATTGATACAATATTCTTTGGTTCTCTTCATGAATTGGTCGTGCTTTTTTTTTTTTTTGTTGTAATCACTTCATAAAATTGGTGTTCCAATGAAAAACTATCAAAGAAGAAGCTTAAGCCAAGCACTCTCTCAATTTGCATGTGCAACGAGTCTAAGATCTACACTCGATCTTAGCCAAAAGGCCGCAAAAGGTGGTAACGAATCTACGATCCAAGGGAAAAGTACTGGAAAAGTCCTAAACCTATAGCATTAATATCAATTCAGTCCCAAACTTTTGACTAATTGGACCATTTAGTTCTAAACCTTTTTATAAGGATTCTAATTCAGTCCATCTGATCAATTTTAATTGGCTTACGCTGACGTGGATGTTAGTCATCCGGCCAACTGACGTGGTAAATTTTAATAATTTTTTTCGTATTATTTATTTATTTATTTATATTTTCTTTGTTTTTCCTTTTCTTTTTCTCTTATTTCTTCTTGGATTCCTTGCAGTGGCTGGCGAGAGTCGCGAAGCTGCGACCCTCGTCAGTCCTAGTGAACGCCGCCATGGCCTCGCCAGTCGCGGGTGAAGCCGCCTTTGCCTGCAGCGAGGCTAGGGTGAGACTAGACGAGAGCCACGAAGCCTTTGTCCAGTGGTCAATGAGCTACCAAAGAAGAAGGGCAAAGGAAAACTAAAAATAAAAATAAAAAATTAATAAAAAAATTCGAAAAAAATTATTAAAAATTACCAAGTCAACGTTGGCTGGACAGCCTCACCCTCAAATAGTTTCGAGAAGGATATCTACATCAGAGGGTAAAGAATTCCCTCGGACATTCATTTACAAAAATGGGAAGATATATTCTTTCAACAAATTTTATCTTACGTCAGTATTTTCTCCCAGCTTCCATGGCATCCAAAACGGGGGTAGTATCATGCTCACACGAGGTTGATTCCGTACTTGGCATGCCATTATTTCTTCCCATATATGAAGCTTCCACTTCCGGTTGTTGCATATGAAAAGAGTTAACCCTTTGAGCTGAAGAATGACCCCTATTTCTCTCTTCCATCATGTGAAAAAATGAGTGAGGCGCCCAACCTGCATGATCATTGCACTATCATCAATGAATGGCATACTGGACAATGAACTGAATCATGTGAACTAGACTCTGCTGTGCCCTCCAATCACTTTAAATGCCGAGAACTTTCTTATGACAAACTGAAAACGAACAATCATATGAACATACAACTGAAGGCCATGAAGAACATAACTTAGAAGATGCTATTTTTTCAGAGCTTTATTGTATGAGCTAGCTGCAAAGCGAATAGACATACCATTCGTATCATTTGGATAAGGGAAGAACTGCAAGTAGCAAAACGAAGCAATGATTGATCCTGCATTAGAAAATATTAAAAAAATTATTGAATGAAAGTTATGTTTTTCATCCGCAAAGACTAATTTGCATGCCTTTTCTTTTCTTTTTTCGATCACTCATGCCACTTCTAATACTAACCTATAAGAGCGCCGGTGAATACATCCTGCCAATGGTGCCAATAGTCATCAACACGAGAAATAGCGACAAGGGCCGCAAGAAGCAAAGGGAATAGTATGATGCAGAGTTTTGCAATGTGACCCCGACGGTCAAATGCTCTAATTTTCCCTGCTAGATACCATGAAAGGAAACTGAGACCTGCAAAAGACCCTGGATGTGGACAAGCAATGAGCCTTCTGCACGGTTATCCCATTAGAAAAAAGTCGACTACAAAAACTGATTTCTCTCAGGTTACTGTCTAATTTCTCCATTTAATATGAGAACTGTCCAGAGATTTTCATTGCAGTTTAGATATTCTCAACATCCGCTGCATCACATTGACTGACATCTTTCACTTCTTTCTCAAAGGTTATGAACCATACTAAGCTGTGTCATTTCCTGAGTCCAATTTTGAAACCAATCCGGCATTCCAGCAAAACCCTGCAGGTAAATCAAGATTGCTCCATTTTTCTAATTCCAGTAGCACAATCTTTACCATTTGGGCAAGAATAGTGTAGAAATCTGGCATCGAGTACAATTAAGAGAACTAATGACCTAGTGAAGAGGGCCTAGTCAGGAATGACATTAAAAATGTTTGCTGTTTCTCCAATCCAGGTGTTCCAGTTTAAAAGGCCTTTCGAGGAGAACTCCAGAGTGAGGTAGACATTTATTGATTGAAGAAAGCCACGTTATGAGAATCGAATTGACTCTTTTTATCTTTTCACACAAGCATGATAAAAAACCAGTCATTTCACATATACTCACAAGAGGTATGCCCACTGGGGAAGCTTTTGTAGCCTTCCTTTATCACGGCCTTATCTCCATGACAGATGACATCCTTCGTTAGAGGATCAAAATCCTGGCATGCATAGGAACATTGGAAGTTAAGGAATTAAATAATTCATGAAAAGCCTTTTGCTTATGCTTGTACGAGTATCTGTGTTTGTGTCCTGTCATGACACGGAAAGGGGAAGGGAGGGGATGTTAAGCAAAAACCAACTGAATTATGAGGATCAGAACTCACCCCTTTTCCATCAGGGAAACACCGCCAGAAGAAGTCTGGTCTTGGTCGTCCAACAGCATTTTTTATAGCATCGGTAATCACCGCAGTCAAAAGTACTGCAAATAGAAGGCCTGCAACTTGCATATTAGCCACATTAGCTAAAGATTCTCTTAAACAATATTTCATGAAGAACAGAATTCTAAATCAATGCAAAGGATAGAGGAAGCACCCAAAATCGCGTGATGGAAATCATAAATGTCTTTGCGGGTGAAGTAGTAAACAAGAAAGACAACGAACGGAAACAGTATGGCGATCATCTGCCCAAGATAATAGGTCAGCATTAGTCTTCTTACTTGACAGAAATTTGCCATTGGGATAAGATTCTGTTGCAGATGGCAGCACCTATGGAGTAAAAATTTCAAAAGCAAGCAAGGACACTTACTGGGACAGCCCAAACGGGCACAGTATTGCCCTTCAGAGGATATTTCATGTCCGTCATCATGTCTTCTCCAACAAAACGGTGAAATGGTTCTACTATAAGTAAAATGGCTTCTATCACCACAAGAAGCAAAAGAATGAGCCAGTCATGCTTATGCACTTTTGCCACCTTGAATCCATGGGACTGTATAGTGTGAGATCCCAAGTCAATGTCTGGCATTTTTGTGTGGCTGCACAACAGAATCGATTACTATGAAAGCAAAAAGGAAAACTAAAAGCCATGAAAACTCATGAGAACTCAGATTATCAAAGGATTCACACGCAAAGCATGGGACTCAAAAAACACATGGATACTTATCAAGTGATCTTGAAAGCCACGAAACCCACAGATAGTTAAACAAAGCATGATACCTAAGACAATGTTTTCGCTACAACTGTGTACCATTTACCCAGTGCTGAAAATAAAAATTTCACTGCTCATATTTAGTTATAGATTGGACATTGCTGTTTAGCTTGAAAAGTCATAATGGAGAATAGTGGCTAGTAGATTAGAATGTTCCAAGAAGACAAAATTTCACTCCAGAAAGTAAAGTTCAAAAGAATACTAAAACCCCTTGTCTATCTCTCAATACACTAGATGACATAAAGTTAGTGAACATGAAGACAGAGCCAAGAGTAAGAGTGACGACTTGTCTGATTCTGAAATTTCCCTTGTCTTGTAGGACAAAGAAGCACAGTACATGCAAAATCCTAAACGCACTGCACAGAAAACCGAAATCGATAATTTTGCTTCATCACTGCCATCTTCAAGAACATCGCAACACCGTGCAAGAAAGATCATTCCCTGGGAACCCATTTTGGCCCGAACCCAAAACCAGAAACGAAGAGCCGAACAGCGCACGACACACAAGACAGAGCAAGAAGCCGACCTTGCAGAACCGAATCAATCCGCAAGAAAGCCTCGGACCGAAGCAGAGCCCAGAGAGTTCTTTTCAAGAACGCGACGCGTGCGCGAATCGACCGATAGACAGATACAGCAACACCGGATGAAAGCTGCACGGGATACGACCCCATCAAAACTGAGTTGACGCCATCCCAGTCCGACCCACACAAACGCATAAACAAAGCGAATAAAAATGGAGTTCGGGAACATGGGAAGCTGCAAGGATCGTAACTCCCAACGACGACCACATGGCAACCGACGCGTGACAATAACATTAAACAAAACGAAACAGAGATTCCTTAGCGGGCAGGAGTTAGCTCAACGTCAAAACTGATGGAATCCATCCACCGATGGGATCGACGCACGCAACGCGCATCGGGAGAGATCATCACCCACCCTGATAGACGCGGCTCCTTCAATCGTCTCCGACGCGAGCGAACGGGCGGGAGAGCGCGGGCACGGCGGCGACGGCGGCGGCAGCGGCGGCGGCAGCCTTGTTCCTCCGGTTCCGCGAGCAATTCTCGAACGAATTCAAGCCAACCGATCGATCCGGAAACGAGAAAGTTCGACGGAAAACGGCGCGAACTCTCGCCGGCGTCGAGTTCGAATCGAATTTCAGAACGTCGGGGACGGACGTTCGATCGGGACGGAATTGAAGGGACAGAAATCGCGATCGGCGGTTTATTATGATTTGCGTGATTTGCTATGCGGGGCTTGTTTCGTCGCTTCGGCTGACAATAACGAGTTTCAGTTGGAAACTGAGGGGACGCTCAGAGTTTTGTTTTTTTTTTTTTTTGGTCTAAAGGGACGCTCAGAGTTTGGTATTCGGCTAACCGACCCCTTTGGATCTCATATGAGCCTTTTGGGTTATTGATTTTCTCTATTTATTCACACTTTAAAACTTATCACGAAATTATAATTAAATCTTAAAATTTAAAAAAATACAATCAATTTAAAAATTTATTGTGAAAGTACAATTGAGATTAAAAACTTTCCAACTCAACAATTAAAAAGTGATAATAATTTTTATAACTCGATTGCATCAACTCGATAAGTTATAGAATTTAATTGTACTTCTTAAAAGTTTTTGAATTCGATTATATTTTTACATTAATTTTTAGGATTTAGTTGCATTTTTTAAAAGTTTTAGGACCCAATTATATTTTGAAGATGAGTTTTAGAAATTTCTATGTATTTGTTCTTTTATCCTTTTATTTATGATCTTTTATCATCCGTGGGTGAAATTGTTTCTTTGTCTTTTGGCAAGCTAACTTTGGTTACAAGGAAAGCAAAGCAGTTAGGGAAGCAAGGACCACGAGGCAAGGGGAATAACCAGGGTTCCCAGCGAGCATGATTTTTATTTTTCACTTTTGATTTTTCAACGAATCGTGCTATTCGATTTTTTTTCATATAGAATACTCAATATCTCAAGAGACATACAAATATTAACAATTAAAACCATGGATAATTATTTTGAGTTTTCTTAAAAATTTCGAAACCTGCTGTCCGAATTTTTTTGAAGGAAAGTAAGAAACGAGGAAATTTTTTTTCTTTGGAGACAAAATACACCCTAAGAAGTAGGGGCATATCGACCCAATTCAAGTAATACACGACCGAGCTTGACTAGTACATTGGGTACTTGAAAATCGGCTCGAGGTCAATTATTCAACCTTTCTGCTCAAGCTTAATTCAACTAGAGAATTGAGATATTCGAGCTTGACTTGACTTGGCTATTATGATCAACTTATAAATGAGCTTGAGTTCGAGTTTAATAAACACAAATACCATGTAAAATATCAGGATTCTGGGGTCTATGTTTTACAACCCTATGTAATTTTTTCAATTAACAGAAACCGACAAGTTTCATTAGGCTTACGAACTTGCCGATTTTGTGTTAGAAGCTCGAGGTCAACTCTGCTCGAGCTCGACTCGACACTTCGACGAGTTCATCTTGCACACTTGAAAATGAAAGAAAATTGGGAGAGTACGTGAGTTGATTCACCTTGCTTGATTTTTCTAATAAAAAGTAGACTTTCTAATTGGTAAAGTGCCCTTGCTATAAATTTATTAATATGACATTCAGAACGCATTATATGTAAATCATTAATTTCTAATCCATAGACTGTAATCACATATTTAAATCCTTAATACTCATTTGACTTTATCCCCCACTTTTTTTTTTTTTTAAGAAAAAGGAAGATCTAACTTGCATTCTGACGTGGCGGGGACATAATTGAATGTTTCCTCTTCTTCTTCTTTTCCTAAATTTTTCACTGATTATTGGATTGCTGACATTGCCTTTATTTTTATTTTTTTTATATATACATTTTGGTTTTCACAATAGACAGGACGGCATAGCAGTTTGTCAAGAGACGGTTTTTTTTTTTAATTATCGAGGCAGGTGGAGCTTGACTTTCATATACATATACGTATATATAAAGACGAATTAGAAGTTGGCCAATCTCAAATTCATGAAATATTCAATTGATATTACGGACTAGGTACGACAAGAGATAAAGCCTTAAGAGGCGGCAAAAAACTAAATCGGTGGTGAGAATGCATATATTTAAAGATGCCTTGTGGCTAATCCACACACTAAATCAATCTCATAGAGCAAGGAAAGGTACTGAAAAGAATTCAAACTTATTGTGTTGATATCAATTCAATTTAAATCTTTTTATTAAGCAATTTAATCCTAATTTTTTTTTATATCAGTACCAATTCAACTCGTCTAATCAATTATAAAAAGGAAAAATTATGAAAAAAAATGTTCATGTCGATGTTAACCATGTCACGTAAGACAACTAGCGTTCACATCGACGATTGCCGGCCTAAATTTGCCACATTGACCCGATTGGCAAAACATAAAAAAAAAAAAGTTCATAATTAAAAAATTTAAGACTGAATTGACAAAAATGCAATAGGTATAAGACTTTTTGAACAATCTTCTCCTGAATCAATACTATCTTAAGCCAAAGCAAAATCCGAAGAGCCGAATAGATCCAGAAGCACGAGCATACATCGATCACAGAGACAAAGCCGGAGAAAAATCGAAGAGCTCATACCTTTCAAAGCAGATTCAATCCGCGAGAATCCTCTAAGCGAAGCCGCTCCGATGAAATCCTTCTCGAAAATGCGGCGTCCATGCGTTCGTCCGCCCGCCGATAAATGCAGCAGCACCAGATGAAAGCTACATAGGATACGACCCATCAAAGCCGTGTCGAGAATTGATCTAAGCATGAACAATGACCAAGAGGACGTGTTGCAATAATTTCAAATAAAAAGATTGCTTAGCGGGGAAGAGAGGAGATGATCACAAGCCGAAAGTCAAATGGACGGCAATCAATCAATGCATTGAGAGAGATCGTCATGGACGCGGCTCTTCAATATTAAAGTCTAGTATTGCTCGTGTCGGGACCGGTCAATTTGGCAATGAGACTGGTCGGTTTTCTTTACGTAATAATGTTCTGGTCGTTCCACAAATAGAAAAATCCATTATCAATCTCTCTATTGACGAGAGATTGATGACTCTGATTTTTCTATTTGGGACTCCAGTACACATCAGGTATCGCTGACGAGAACTAATTGTCGAGTATTGTATATCAATAAGGACCCGCATTCCATGGCATTCTTTTTCTCGAAGAAACAAGGTTGCGGTTACGTAGCATCTCCAGTTAGGCCATCTAGATAGTAGTATTTATACAGCTTTTGTGGTAAGATGATTCGATTTCGATTAATAAATCTGCGGGGATCCAGGCTGCCTGCCCTTCCCCCCCCCGAAGGGGGGATTGGACGGGTCAAGCAATGGGGGAGAAATCTTTATCGAGGCTCTCCCCAGCCTCTATCTAGTCTTTCCTGGAAGTTATAGCATTTTAAGGTTACTAGCACTTTATGTACAAGTTGTCAAATTAGTAAAAGTTTGAGATTGCCATTTTCTTTGTCTAATTCTTGATGTTCCCATCCATTGAAGAAAATACATTGTGATCTTTGGGGACCGAGCCCAATTCCTTCAATACCAAAAATTCAATATTATGTGATATTTATTGGTGATTTCTCCCGATACCGTTGATTGTATCTTATTGCAACGAAAGTCAGATTTTTTTGAGACTTTCCTTATCTTTTTAGAAATTGGTTGAAAATCGGCGTGATAGGAAAATTAAACTTTTTCAATCTAATGGATGAGATGAATTCATGAGCAAGAAATTTTCTCGCGTATCTTTGTGAATGTGACATATAACAACAATTCTCTTGTCTAGATATACTAGAGCAAAATGATGTTGTAGAGAGGAAACATGACACATTGTTGAACTCGGGCTTGCTACATAGTTTGAAGCGTTTATGCCACTCAACTATTGGGTGGAAGTGTTTACAACAACAAATTATTTGATAAATATGCTTCCTTTAACTACTTAGGCAATCGAAGTCCATACTCAGCCTTATTCAAGAAAAACCCTGATTACTTTGAGTTTTTTGCTCTCGTTGTTATCCCTATTTACGCAACTACATAATGAACAAATTTGACAATTGTTCTCTATCGTGTGTATTTTTGGGATACATTGAAAAGCACAAAAGATATAGTTATCTTCATTAATCTACTGGTCATTTTTATACATCTCGACATGCTATTTTTTATGAGCATTATTTTTCACTTGTTTATTCTTCTGGAGTTACTGCTATGATCAAGGGGGAATTATAGCAGTGGAATTTAAATTCAAGTACATTTCAAACAAATGCTTCTTGTGATCATTGGACAATGCCTCGATCTCATCCACAAGTTGTTCAAAATGGTTGTTCACCAACAAATGTTGACTCTACAAGCAAACAGGCATGTCTGTATGTTGAGATAGAACCAAATTCTAATGCTTCATCTACTATTCTCTTTTATCATGTACCACAACGAATGAAGAGTGAATCTTTAGTTCCGTCTCAATTTGAAACTTCCACATCCTTAGTGCATCCCATGGTTACACATTTGAAAGGCCAGGAGCTGAAGCCAAACCCCAAATTACGCCAATATAGCAGTATCATCATTCCCTCTTGAGCTATGCACTATCCATTCAACCTTAAAACACCCAATTTGGCTATGTTTGAGGAGTTGGATGCTCTTGCAATCAACAAAATATGGGAACTCATTCCCCGTTATCTCTCGATGAATGTGTTTGGATGTAAATGGGTGTACAAGGCAAAGCCACATACTGATGGTTTACTTGACTGATTGAAGGCTCAACTTGTTGTAAAAGGCTTTCATCAAGAGGAGGGTGTTGACTTTTAGAAATTTTTAGTCTGGTAATCAAACAAGTCACAGTTCACATTGTCCTATTTTTTTTTTTTATTATTATTGTTCAAAATTAGAAAATTTGCCAAATAGAAGTCGAGAATGCCTTCCTACACAACGATCTCGATGTTCTTATCTATATGAAATAAGCATCGGACTTCCATCATTCATTTCATCTTGACCATGTCTACTTACTCTTGCATGCACTATAAGGCCCCACACAAGTTCCCAAGGCAAGTTGAACAAGTTTAGCTATTTTCTTTTCTAGCATGGATTTTTTTGCAACACTGCTGATCCAATACTATTTGTTTATCGGCACTATGGTCATATTTTTCTATTTGCTTTTATAGTCCTCACTGTGGTCATAGTTTTTTCTGGGGATTGAATCCTCCCGCTTACGTGTTCCCCCAAATTTTACACGTACCAAGAAAAATGATATAGTCCTCACTAGTGATTTCTCAAAATTATTGAACCATCTTATGCACACATTTGGTGAAGTGATTCCATGAAAGATCTTGGCATTCTTTTTTTTTTTCTTGTGAATTGAAGTCAATCGTACCACTGATGGACTCTTTCTCTCATAAATATGCCTTGGATCTTTTGAATTGAGCACCAATGGGGCAATATAAGCTGATTGCTACTCCAATTGCTGCCAAGCAACTAACACTCAAATATGGTGATAAGCCCTATGTTGATCCTTCCCATTTATAAAGTAGTGTAGATGCTTTTTAGTACCTTAATCTCACTTTTCCGGATCTCTCAGTTGCAGTCAACATAGTTTGCCATAACTCACTATCGGATGGTAAAACATATTATGCGATATGTTCGCGATACTTTACACCTTGGGCTTTGCATTTGGTCTCATAGTTCTCTCGATTTATTTGGCTTTGCTGATACAGACTAGATTTGGTGCGAACTCACCCAACGTCATCAAAAAGCAAAAAATTAGAATAATTGCAGTGCAGAATCTTCTACCAATTAGCATAGAGATAATACATCAAGCAAAGCATTCATGAGTTGATCATTTGGAGATCTTTTTTGATTTATTTTTTATTCAATTTCTGGGTGGATTAAATTGTTATCTTTCATCTTTAACTTTCACCTAATTGTAGATGATGATATCTCTATTTATAAGGTAGAACATATCAATGAAAAGTAATGCTTTGTTGACTATATTCTTTGGTTTTTTTAAATAGATCCACTCAAACACTAAATCAGTCTCATAGAGTAATGTAGCTCAAACTTTTTCCATTCTAAAGAATAATGCAAATTAGCGTGTGTGCCCCTTAATATATTTATGTGAACCAATGTCTTGAGAATCATACTTGTCCAAACGCGACGTTATAATTGATTTTTTATTTTCCACGTGGCTTTTTAAAATTATTTTTTATTCAAAATTAGATTTAAAAACTAAAAAAGATAAGATAAATTTTATTTAAAAAATTATATGAAAATAATTTAGGCATCGTCCAGCATTTTCCGTTAGTAAATAACGGTGTTAACTTTATGACTCGGCATTTTCTCGGTCCCTTATCCCAATTAAATCGGTCACTATTTTTTTTTTTCATGTTTCCATCTAGATATCTTATTGTCCAACACATGACCAAGAACAAATGCAAAACTCGAGACAAACTCTATGCTTCCATTCGGATATCTTATTGTCCAATTACATGTTCTTATTTCCTCAAAAACAATGAACTAAGCCCACCAATTTTTTTGAAGAAATAAAACAATAATAAAATTATATGTAGTTGGTCTAGTCCGATTCTCCCTTGGGACTAGGAACCGAACCGTACGAATACCAATTCTATTTTTAAGAACCAAGAACCGGATTGACACTCTCGAGAATCGGACCCAACCGGCCAATTCCGTCCGATCCAAGTGGTTCCCAATTCGAGCGGTCATTTTTACATATCCACGAGAGCAACAATAGGCACTTTAAACCAAACAATCGAATGACTTGAAAAATAACTAGTTTATAAAGTATAGTCAAGTTAGTAAAATCACCTCCATCCATTTTGGAGGTCATGGGGTAGAATCATGGTAATCTCACCATGTGTTTATTTGAACGTTTTATTATAAACTTAGTTGTTTTGTAATTATAGGGCAAAAGCTCTGTTTAGTTCTGATTGTAAAGTGAATGAATGGTGTTCAAGAAATTAGAGGTTCAAACCATACCCTCTACAACACTACTTACTTTGTGAAGTTCAACAATTATTCAAAATAGACTAGTCCGATCCAATTCATACCGAAACAGTTTGACCAATAAGGCCAATTTCAGTCGATTTTGATTAACTTATCTAAGACAAAAGGGTGTGAACCAGATCGGTACTTGGATACTGCGTTGAACTGGCCGGTACAACCCAAATTTCGAAAATTGTCATGAAAGGCACTAACTAAAGGAAGCTAGGCAACCAACATCCTAGACATGTTCCACATCTTAAAATTCCCCCATCCAATTGACCAAAAAAAAAAAAAATTCCCCCATCCAACGTCGCCCATTTCGCTCATCAGGCCAAGCAGGCTCGATTGGGATTGGGTGGGCCCCATCAAGGTCCCTGGACAGCAAACAGGATGCACCTCTACAATTTCCACAAGAAGCACCAAAGAATCATCAAACGTACACGCAGCACTATGAAGCTATCACGTGCTGAGTTGAATCTTCAGCTTCTATGCATAGGACATCTCGTGCGCATCATGTTTGATGGTGCCCCTCACCAATCGGGCTGAGGCAATCCCCCTTCGGGTTTTTTTTTTTTTTTTGGGTTGCCGCTGGAAGTACGTGTTTATCGCGATTATTAAGGTTAATCTGTTTGTTTAAGAAGAGATTAATGCATCCAATCCATCTTCTGTGGTGGGGGGTTCCCCCAGGCCAAAGGGTCCGCCTGCACCGGCTCTCTTGGGTTCCATTCCTGACCAACAGCCTCCTCGTATCTGAAATAATAAGCAAAAGCCCTTCCTCTTTTTGTTTTTAATTTTTATTTTTTATTTCCTTGCTTTCTATTTAATTTTCCAGGGCTTACACGTGGAAAGAGATAGGGTTGCTTTGACCGTCCGCCGCTTCAGATGGGAAAGCGTCGCGTGGTGGGGCGGGGCCGGCGCACGTGTCCCCGTGGATGCGCACGTGCGCACTCCCATTCACGTAGCTCCGGTACATTTTGCACAAAATTGCATGGCGTTGGCCAGCTCATACCCGGGCCCCACTTCCCCCATTCCTCACTGGCCAATGGCCACTCCTCCCAACGACCCAACTGTTTTCCTCTTATAATAATGGTAATAATCATCCAAGGACCTTTTCATAATAATCATAATAAGAATGAAAAAAAAAAAAAGATTAGACATTTTCATATAATTTAGAAATTAAGTTGAGCATGTATCAAAAATTAAAAAATAACATTAAACAAATTAAAAATTCAGAGATTATATTGTACAAATTAAAATTTTAAAGACTATATTAAATATTTAGTCAAAGTTCATGAAACTATAAATGTCGTTACCCTACTTTTATATCCAAGATCAGAAGCTCATAGAGACTCGCCCATCTGAATCTTTATCTTTGGCCTATTTAGGAGATCACTGTCCAAAACAATTTGAACATGGTTGGTGAGAGAGGAAAGTTCCTCCAATCAAATTCTTCTTGGCCTAAGGGTACGAAAAATTTGATTAAATTTACTCAACTTTTTCTTATCTCGAATTAGGATGAAATCCTGCCACATGCAAAGAGCCATAAATGTTGAGCTCATGCAGTCCCAAGCTTCGTGAATTACTTCATGCTAAATTGCTTTGCAATCTCTCTTGCTTCTTTGGTTAGCACAGTACGACGAATGGTATTTATAAGCGTCATCGTTGTTTCTTTCGAGTCATCATATTTTTACTAGAAGTATGTGGTTGAATAGGGTTAAATCGGCCCAAAAATCTATACCGGACCACCCACTTAAATTTGGCTTCTCGGTTTTTTATTCACAAAGTAATGATGTTGCTAAATCACATGATTAAGTAGAGAATAGCACTTGCATATCTCTTTATCTTCAATATATATATATATATATATATATATATATATATATATATATATGTGTGTGTGTGTGTGTGTGTGTGTGTGTGTGTGTGTGTGTGTGTGTGTATTGCATTTAATCTTGTGAAATGAACTTGTAAATTTTCATGATCTTTGCTTGGCCAAATGTCTGTTTAGGGTCGTCGATTTAGATAGAATCTACTCTAGATGGGCTGCTACTCAATCATCCATGATACCATGTTTGAAAACCGCTTTTGATCTTTTTTATAGATTTCTTCTACTATTGCTTGGCTTGAGGATTTGCTTGATCTTCACTATATCCATATTCTTCCCTCTCTCTCTCTCTCTCTCTCTCTCTCAAACTAAAATACGTCATTTTTTTTATGCTAACTGATCAAATTCGTCTTGATAACACATCTTTTTAGGCAAATTAATCATGTACGAGTTATTATTTTCCTTTCTCGATTTAATTTTGAAATTTCCTTTTCCGTCCTTTCGCGGACCTGTTCAAAGAAAGCAATTTATTTTTTCAAATCCATATTCAGCAAGAGGATTTTTCATTCGTTGTTAGTTCCCATCTTCATGCGGAAATCGAGACTAAACTAGATTTGGATAAGGATAAAAATTAAAAAAAAAAAAAAGAGCAAAGAGAAAAATCGAGACTAAACTAATTTTATTTTTTAACTATAAAGAAATTTATAAATATCGCTCGTGAACTATGTCCTCAAAATTTTTTGCGTTTCATTGGCAAACATAAGTTTGAGTGCCAAGAATGTTACAAGCAGATTCGGCCTTCTATCCACATCACTTAAAATAGATTAAAGAACAAACGGACAATTTCCTAACAACTCAAATTAACAACGTTATCAATTTAAATCCATGATTGGATATAATGTAGAACTAAAAGACGTCTTTATAATTTTATCGATCCGAAAACATCTCTCGGAGATAATTTAATTTATTTATTTTGGAAACATAGCACAAATATGGTACGGAAGATATTAAATCAAATGTTGCTATTAAATATAATTTGATCAATGGGCATGATAAATAAAAAACAGCTGGCTATGTTGCAGATATTCAATTAATTATTACTTAGTTTCGAGACTTTAGTTTATTAATTAGTAAAATACCAGCCAATGCACCTTGAACGTGCATGGAGACTATCTGTCCAGTCCAGTCCCAAGAAGAACTTGCTTGGACTCCAAAAAGCGACGATCCGCGTCCCCCACTGCAATGGCCATTGGCCGCGCCCCTCTTTTTCTCTTGGATCAGCACCTCTTTCCTTTCACGCCAAACTTCTACTACTGCTCCGTCACCCCTTGCTTGAGCATCTTTTTGTTACACATCCCCATTGATGGGAAAAAGAGTAACAATTCGAATAATATCGAATCAACACAGCGGAATAAAATAATCTCCTATCTTGTGTAAACCTAATAAGAATCGATATAATAGAGTAAAATAAATACCAAGTACGCGAACACAAGACTATTTTTTTACGTGAAAAACCTCATCCATGTGAAGAGATAAAAAAATTACGGGATCGGAATCCACCCGAAAATCTTTACTATCAACAAAATTTGGTGAATAATATTCTTCTCTAGCAAATACTAGAGGTACAACAAACACCTCAAGAATATAATTCTTGACAATACACTTGAATTTCACAAGAGATCAAGAATAAATTTTGACTAAAAACGCAGGTTTTGATCAATCCACGAAAAACCTAATGTAGGGAGCTTCAAACAAAAATCAAACCGTTTAGATTTGAGAAAATTGTGCTACGAACATGCTGACAAAATTTCAGCTCAATTGGACGACGAATCGACCTCCGATATTAGCTTGATGTAAACAACCCCCAAATTTTCAAATTTTTTCTTTTTCTTTTCCTTATTATTTATTTTTTCATGGCTACCACTTTATATGGATAGATAAAAACCTATTTCTCCATATAACTTATCATATATGCGCCAAGTTTTTCAGGGCCAGAACTCATCGCTTCCTCCACGTAGGAGTGAACCCAGCTAACACCCATCCCCAATGCCAGCTCATGCATTGTAGAAGGCTCCCCGATTTCACTCTCGTCACTTGCGCAGTCTTTCCTTTGCGTCACGGGCGCCCGCGGACGCAGCTCGTCACCTTCCCCTTTTTCTCCGTCATTTTTGTTTTGTCACGGCATGCTCACCGAGGAAGAGGTGGCGTGCGTGGGGGGAAGAAAGAAAAGCTGGGGCTGGGCTTTCTTTTGTTTGGTTCTGTGATGGGCCAATGAAGGTCGAGAGGAGATGGGCTAAAAAAAGAATAAAGAGGTGGGCCAAGGGAATTAAAAGAGATGGGTTGGACTAATGGAAGGAGGGGCTTAGAAGGTTGAAAACTTTGCTAAGTGGCCGGCCCACACGATTTCTTTTCATATTTTTTTTTTCAAAATAAGTGGATATTTAAAATGTTGATAAAAATTCGGGTGTCAACAAGGATATTTTCGTCATTCTGTTTTTCTTTTTGGGAGATATATATTTTAAAATAGCACGCGCCATGTATGTTAAGAAAAGTAATTACTGTTAGGGAAATCCCTTATGATGTTTTGAAGATGACAAAATAAATCAAAGGCTACTAACATGTTTAATGGTTAAGTAATAGACCATGCAGATAATAGAACATGTAAAGGATATTGTCAAAGTCTGAAGACGGCCAGAAGACTGAACGTAACATATGTCCAAAGTATATTCTAAAGATTTCTAGACTTCTGTGTCAAAGTCTGAAGACTACCATACTTTAGTGTCAAAGTATGTTCTACATCAAAAGTCTGTCAACTCTAACTAATTCCAGATCGAACGTGAATGATGAACCGAAGACGGACTCTATACCGTTCGAACCGAAGACAGGACTCTTTGAAGTTCGAACCGGGTATAGACCTTAAAGCTAAATCTATTCGAAGCGGGAATATGTTCGGACTCGATTGCAAAGTCTATCGCACTCGGACTTAGATTGTAAAGTCTATTGCTCTCGGACTTTACATCCGATTCGACGTAACGTAACTCAAGCCCAATCATATAACGGCTAGTGATCTCGGTTTGGATTCCACATCAAGATTGATTTGATTGACTCAATCTATTTGATTGACGATTGGATCTTGAATACAAGAACTTTCTATACGAAGAAGCTTTACTTATGAAAACCAAGATTCCGTTTGTATGGGCGATCGGAATCATTTTGGGATTCTACCTTTGTCACTCAACGGCTACCAAATCTTCTAGATACAGAACTGTCCAATGGGTATATTGGAAGACGATTCTCCGGGATACTGTCCAACGGCTAGTTTGGAAGTGGAGGAGTATTTAAGGAGATGAATGACCGATGAGCAAGTAAGAGACGGAGCATAAAATTTATAATTCCAAAGTCTGAGCGACCTTCGATCATACACTTGTCTTTGTTGAGCTTAAACGTTTGTGATCGTGAGAGAAATATCAAAAGAGTGACTTAGTGAGATAGTGTGATCTAGTAAGTGTTTGCACTCAAAGTTGTAATCTCTTGTTGATTGCATAGTGGAATCCAGCCAAGAAGGCTGTTAGCGTGGGAGAGTGGATGTAGACTTGGATTAAGCCGAACCATTATAAATCTTGTGTTCTTATTCTCTTCCTTAACTCCTTTTTCTGAAGTTTATTTTATTCCGCATATATTTGCCAAGATTTATTTTAAACACCCATTCACCCCCCCTCTAAGTGTTCGTACTAGCACTCTCAATTACAAAGTTAATCAAATAGATGTATATTCCTTGTACTTCCTTAAACTTGCGTTAGCTTATGAAATGAAAATATTAAATATCCTTCTAACAATTAACAGGTTGAGATCAATTGCATAAATACATAAACAAATCATGCATTAGGGTTTCATAATTGAGAGAGAGAGAGAGAGAGAGAGAGAGAGAGAGAGAGAGTTACAAATTAGAGTCAACAAGAGGAAGACCAACATCAACTTAGAGGCTTGCTTCATGATTTCTTTGGGTTTAGGTTTTGATAGAGTGATGACTGCTCGAGAGTTTGATTTTGCTAGATAGAGAGGTCTATGCAATGAAGCAATGTGCATTACTTGTCACTATTTATACACTTGAAATATTTTTGTACTATGTCTAGATGTCTCTCTTACACTTTTGGGAATTTTATCATTGAGATGATATTTTTTCAACAAAAAAATGGTTTCTTTCCCAGTAAAATGAACTTGAAATTTTAGATGGAATGGGAGAGAATTATAATATTGGTTTGTGCTAATCTCAATATTTGAATCGTTATTTTGTTTAATCGACAAACAAGTATAGGATGGGATTAATATAATGAGTTTCATCTATTAGAATAAGTTTAGCCTTTTATCATCCATGATTTGTAGTCAAAATGGGAAGATATGTTGAACAAAGCGTGCAAATGAAGCCCCAGGCTCGTAGCACATCAGAAATGGAGTCTTTGATTTATGTGTTGATAAATTAAATTGGATCGGAGGATCCAACGGATGATCGAGTTGCAAAACTACTGGGATCTTACGTCTCAATTAGCGTGAGATTCCTGCTTAACCCAATCATTTAGGGTCGAGCCAACAGAGTAGATTCTTGTCAATCCCCTAACCCCGACATTTTGACCTGCTCTTGGTCAGACTGGAGATAGACTTCGTTGTTGGTAAAAGAGAGAATTGACCATTATTGAGATCAAAACAGGTATTTATAGGCTTAGTTTAATCTTTGCACAAGTACATGGGCTAAATATGTGAATAGACTCAACTCGCTAACACTATAAAATAATAAATAATAAACTTGACGCTCCCCCTCAAATCGGAGTGTACATAGCAAAAAGACCTAATTTGTGATAAATGTATTAAATCCGTCCACGTCAAAGAGATGAAAATGTCTACTAACTGCTCCTCAATCACCACAATTTACCTTTTCCTAAACGAAATGACAATCCACACTCTATATGCTTCATTTGCTCATAAAACATAAGATTGCTAGCAATGTGAATAGCACATTAATTATCACAATGAAGACTAGACGACCCAATCATAGGTAGTCATTCCTCTTGCTTAGGGTTTTCCTACCGAATGGGTTTGCTCCATTTTATTATTTTTATAATTTGTAATTCTTTTATAGCATTTGGAATTCGAGTTTTAAGTTTTGGATTTTTTTTTTTAATATTGGTCATTTAAAATGAAAGAAAATGCTCAGGAGCATCGATCTCTACACAAAAAATTATTACTCATAGATAGTTAATTATATTAGTTTAATCAGCTTTTTAAGTGAATGTGATCTTATTAATCTCTAATTATTCCCGGCCAGAGGTGCAAATGTTATAGATCAATGTATATAAATTTCAATAGGTCCTGGTTGAGTGGCCATCACATAAGCATTCCAATGAAAAACTTGTGGTATATTCACTTAAAAGTATATGATTTTTGAAGAGCTTTGTTTGAGGAAAATTAATTTCACTAGCAAATTAATACAATAAATTAAAATACTAAATCAAAATGAATCGAAAATTGAAAAATAAGAACAAAATATCACTTAAAAAATTTAAATGATTGGCTCTACGCATGATGTGGTCATCATGTAGGATCGTATTAAGATGATAGCATCAGGACATCCTTGTTCCTCTTTTTCAGCAAAATCAAACCAAGTAGCAATTCATGATTCAGCATTCCTAATATGCTGTTCTTTAAGTATTATTGAAATACGGAGTTTGAATGAATCTCGGATCATATAGATCATCTTCCAATTAAAGTTAAATAGGAAAGTGGAAAAATCAAATGCAGTATAAGGACCAACGCGAGCTCTTATGATTAGACAAATTTATTAATGATTCGATTATTGAGAGGCATCAACAAGAGTTCCATTCCTTACACTGACTAATTAGGGATTTCGACATTAACATTAGAGGAACTAGTTAATACGCATCGGACACATGAATATGCGTGATCGCAAAGTGCCAACTTGCCCCTTGGACATTGAAGCACGCAATCGACATCTCACTGGCATGCTGCTTTGACTCTTGTCACTATCCATGGCTCACTTGAAAAAGGGAAAAAAGAACAAAAATAAAATTTAGGATATCGTCATTTTTATCTTCTTCTTTTTTTAGGGAAATTTATTTTAAAATAGCACGTGCCATGCACATGAAGGAAAGCAGCAATTACAAAATTAAGCAAATAGGTGAATTCCTTGTACTTCCTTAACATTGCGTTAGGTTATCAAAGGATAATTTTTAAGTATCCTCCTAACTATTAATAGGATGAGATCAATTGCATAAATGCATAAGAAGGTGTTTTCTTTTCTTTTTCTTTTTCTTTTTTTTTTGGGGGGGGGGAGAGCTAGATAGAGATAGTGTATTGCAAATTAGGGTCCGTTTGGCAAAGGTTCTATTCCTTTTTTCTGTACTTTTGCTCCCTAGTATTAAAAAAAAAAAAAAAAAAAAAAAATCTAGTTGAAACGTTAATTAGTTTTTCTATTTCTCAAAATAGAAAAGTGGCCATGAAATAAATTTGGAACAAAAACAAGAAATAGAAAAAAAAAGTAACTTTTATTTTCGGAAATAATTTCTAGAAATAAGTCTATTTTTTTTTTTTTTTTTTTTTTTCTTCTTCTTCTTCCTTACTGCTTGCAGCCACCACCCATCGTCGGCGGTCAACTCCGAAGAGTGGCCGCCTTTCGAAGGGAAAAAAGAAAAAAAGAAAAACTATTCTTAAAAAATTATAAAAAATCAAAAGAA
Source organism: Eucalyptus virginea (assembly GCA_014182375.1). Classification (NCBI taxonomy): domain Eukaryota; kingdom Viridiplantae; phylum Streptophyta; class Magnoliopsida; order Myrtales; family Myrtaceae; genus Eucalyptus; species Eucalyptus virginea. The sequence continues at coordinate 10,506,680 of CM024515.1, read as the reverse complement.
TTATTATATTATAAAAAAATTTATGATTCGTATCAAACATATTCCTATTCTTCTCTATTCCGAGAATAGAAATTATGTGTAGCTACGGAACACATTCTTTTATCTAGAAATTGTTTTAGGAAATAGAAATATAAATAAAAAAAAAATACTATTTGATTGATAATGGCATGTCACCAAGAGGAAGACCAACATCAAGGCTTGCTTCATTATTTCTTTGGGTTTAGGTATGATAGATGATGAATGGTCCATGGTCTAGTTATGCTAAGCAGATAGGGCTATGCAATGAAGTTCATGCGCACTACAAGTTAGTATTTATACACTCGAAAATCTTTGTGATGTTAAATGTATTTGATTGATAATGGCATGTTTAGATTTCTCTCTTACACATTTGGTAATTTCATCATTGAGATGCTTTCATGACATACTTCTAATAGATTCTAAACATGTATTTGTTGAGAATGGAGTTGTGTTGGGAGCGCATGGCAGGAGTCTAATATTTTGTGCTAGGGAGATTGTCAAGAGAGAGCCCAAGCCTGAGTTTGTCAATATATTCAGTTGGACTCACCTTTACTAAAAAACTTAAGACAATAAGTTATGGGTCAACTTAAATATATTAATTACTCTACACCACACCAATTCTCCAATATGAGATTTCTTTAACACAATTCACTTCAATGTGCATTCTTAACAATCTATCCCTCATGTGTGACCTCAGTGTCAAGATTGCTCCCCCTTAATTTGTGTATTTTTTTGGCCTAACTTTATTTTTATAGGCTGCATTGCTACACTACAACGCTCACATGTCCTGAAATCGAAGACTTTGATACCAATTGTTGGGAGTGCATAGCAGAAGCTCTATACTTTCTTTCAAGGAGATCGCCAAGAGAGAGCATTCTAACAATCTCTCCCTTATGTGTGAGTTCAATGTTAGGTTTGCTCCCCCTTAATTCGTATATCCTTTTGGCCTAACTTCATCCTTAAGGGCCGCATTGCTACACCACACGCCCACTTGCCTTGAAACCGAAACCATCAGCTTTGATACCATTTGTTGGGAGCACAGAGTAGAAGCCCGATATCTTCTTTCGAGAAGATCGAAACCGAAACCATCGGGACCATTTCAAGCTCAAGTTTATTAATATATCTGGTTGGATCACATTCACTTAAAAGTTTGAGCTAATGAATTATAGGTCAACTTAGATATATTAATTGCTCTACACCACATTGATTTTTCTACATGGGATTTCTCTAATGCAGCTCACCTCCCATGCAGCTCACTTTAACATGCAGTCTAACAAGTTGAATAGTGGTATGAAGATATGGCAAAACTAGATTATGTTAGAAGCAAATCAGCGTATGTGATGCAGTATGTAAAAAGAGTTATCATACATTAATATATAGTGGTTTAATATTATACTTAAACATACGTCCACTCTTCAACAAATAGCCTTAATAATGGTCGGATTCCACTAGCAATCTCCAAATCAAGTTTAAAACTGTCATGAATCTAGGCCCTCATTTTGATTCAAATTACACTCACCACCATAATTTTCCCAATCCCTTTTTCAAGATGAGGATACAAAGTCGTTTAATAAACAGAAATTTAGAATCAATTCCCACTAGTACTTCACACATATGCCCTGCGACAAATAAACTCAACATCAGACCGAACAGAAACTGTAGGGTATATTTTATGCACAAAAATATGATTTATCTTGCAAGGCAACTAGGCGTGTTCCAGCTTTTCTATCATCAACTAAGAATAACTTAATGACCCTCAGCAACTTGTTTACCCTTTAACATGCAAACAACACATTTTCTTTTCATTTTTCTACTTCCTATTCCTCGTGGCGAAATCGATCGCTCACTAATTACACCCTGCTTTGTTGGATTATTTCAACGCCTCTAGAAGCCCAGCACTACTAATCGCGATGACAAGGTCGCTCTATCTTAAGGAAGTACATTCTAATGCCAAATGTAACTAAAGCTGTTCAATAAAGTTCACTTGCAAATAGCATAGTATCCTTTCATTTTTCTTCTCCCTCTTTATCATGGCAAAATCGATTATTCACTGAATACGGCCTGGTTTGCCGAATTATTCCTAGGTCCCCCCAGAAGCCTAACACTACTAACCACGACGATGAGGTCGCTTAATCTTAAAGAATGCATAATTATCTCGCACGGCGGAAGTCCGTGATGTTACACTTCAATGTGGTGCTTGCAAGCCCACATTTAGCCAAATGCAACCACACACACCAAACTCTTAGACACGTTTCTCGCAGTTTACACATAGAGAAGTACATTTTACAATAATCGTGGCCTTTGCTTCTTCTTAAGTTTTCTTAGTCGATTGAGCTTGAACAAGTGAAAATTTCCTCCCTAACTTCGGAAAATTCCACTTCATGAACCCAGATTGCAGCTAATTCTGAACTGAGAATAGAAGTAACAAAGTGATTTTAAAGGGAAAGAAGGAAGTTACTTTTGTTGGGGTTTCATGAATCATGTATAGGTAAAATTAACAAAAGAACGCAGTGGAAATAAAAATGATATATTTTATACGTGATTCTCCGAAAGCGTTGTTCATGCGTTTTAATCAAAAATCTGAAAATAAAAGGGAGTAAAACGAATTACTTGAAGCGCGTTTTATACGAATTGGTTCGGATGTTCTACAGTTCGAGCCCCACAAACATTGGACCTCTAGTTCAGACACACCAACAACGGACGTCGGACGAAAGAAAGAACTTTCGGATATTCACCACTATGATCGTGCTAGCAATCTCGTGAAGACAATCCGCCATATCCTTGATGTTTTAGTCACGGCCCGGATGAGAGAAAATCATTTTCTTTCTTGCATCTCAAAGACAACATAAGAACACACACTCATTTCTCTCTATTTTTGTAACCCTCGTATTACCACACTTTTGCATTTTTAAAATAAAAATAAAACCGATAAGCAGCCATTGCTGATCGTCCGCTTATGCACGAACGATCGTGCATGAGCGGTTTGCTCATGCACGAGGTTGTGCATGAACAAACCGCTCATGCACGATCTTATGCATGATGGTCAGCGGTTGCTGACCATCCATGCTTTTCGTGCATGTGCACGAATTCGTGCACATGCACAAAGCTCCATATATTTATTTTTTTATTTAGTTATTAATTAATTAATTAAACGAATAAATAATTAATTAATCAATTCCCTTTAAAAACAAAAAAAAAACATAATCTTTATATATACAATTGGAATACATTAACATGTATCCACTTTGGGCATGTGTGTGCATCATATGCAAGTAGGCTCGTGACTATAATACAAATTAAATTAAATCTCATTTAATTTAATTTCAAATCAACTCAATTCGATTGCAATAATTGCAAACACATTTGCAATAATATTTTTCTCTTGTTTCACGTTATCCTAATTGTTTATGGTGTGTGACATCCCTAGGTTCATCACTAAGCCGATAGTAAAACTTGTACTAACACATTAGTACTCCCAAAAGAATTAATTGTCTCGATTAATCTTTGGGTCATACAAGCCATAATTGACATCTAGCAATATATCATGACTACCCAAATAGTGTGAATACTTTAAGAACATAATGAACCCGTCAGTTTTGGCTATAGTGTAATTCAATCCCTCTATCTTACTATGTCCCGATCAAACAAAGACCATGGAATATTTGTCAAGTTATCAATTCAATCATATGCACAAATCTAATTGACAAGCATTTTATTCGAAACATGAACAATTTATTCTCGGTTACAACCTCGGCCAAGGATTTCAATACAGTGTCACAATTAGATCACATAGGACATCATTAATATACCTTACATTTAACAAAGAGACGGATTCCATATTGTGCACATGTGCAACTTCGTATATGAACAAACTATGACCATCAGGTATAAAGACAGATTGACGACCTAGCATTACATGCACTTGTGAACCATAGTTGTTCGACACACAAGTTAACATTGTGCCTCAGGTCAGGTCTAAGGATTATTTACACAAGATTAAAGCATGAACAATTAGACATCGACCACACTAAAAGCTTCCATGTCGTTAATCGTTTCATATGCATCACGTTTAGTGAACTTATCTAATACAAACACCTATGTTCTAACTTAGACATCATAATACCCAATGACATGTGACTCATCATTCTCTTAAGTATCCAATACTTAATAGCGAAGTTAAGAACACACCGGTCTCAACAGGATTATTAATATCCATTCTTTAATCCATCGACTAAGAACGATTTAAAGATTCAGTCTAACTATGAACCCGTCACATATATTGTTGACATCTCAAGAATAGGTCTAATTGCAACTGATCTTATGGAATCATTCGTAAATATAAAATAATTGGACAAATGAATAAATACGTCATAGCCATTAATTAAATAACAATAATGATAGTACAACTGAAATCCCTAATATGTAACTATTACATAGTAGCTTTATGGCATATATCCAACAATCTCCCACTTGCACTAAAGCCAACTTGTCTAGTACCTCAAGCCTATTTTGTCAATATGTCTTTCAAAAGAAGATTGAGGTAAGGCCTTAGTGAAGGGATTTGCCACGTTTTTCTGCCGAGGCAATAATCGCAAGGCAATATCACCTCTCCCAACAACTTCTCTGATGAGATCGAAGCATCTCTTAATGTGCTTGGACTTTTAGTGAGACCTTGGTTCCTTAGCTTGAGCTATCGCCCCATTGTTGTCACAAACAATGTAATCGGTTGCTCAATTGAAAGAACGACTCCATGGTCAGAAATAAATTTCTTTATCCAAACGGCTTCCTTTATTGCTTCAGAAGCGGCTACATACTCTGCCTCAGTGGTGGAATCGGCAGTTATGCTTTGTTTGGAATTTTTCCAACTAACTGCACCACCATTGAATGTAAAGACAAACCCAAATGTAGACTTATAATCATTAGGATCCAATTGAAAATCGAAATTAGTATAAGCTACAACTTTAAAATCTCATTCTCCATATATCAAGAATAAATCTTTAGTCCTTCGCAAGTACTTAAGAATATTCTTGACTGCTATCTAGTGTTGTTCTCTTGGATCAGACTGATATCTGCTAGTAATACTTACAGCATGCGCAATATCAAGTCTAGTACATAGCATAGCATATATTATGCTTTCAATAGTGGATGCATATGGTATCTTTGCCATCCGCTCTCTTTCTTCAGGAGCGTTGGGACACATCTCATTAGAAAGACGGATCCCTTGCCTAAAATGCAATAATCATCTCTTGGAATATTGCATGTTAAAACGTGTTAACACTTTGTCTATGTACATAGACTGTGAGAGGCCAATCAATCGTCTTGATCTATCTCTATAGATATTGATACCTAAAATGTAGGTTGCCTCTCCTAAATCTTTTATGGAGAATTTCTGTGACAAGAATAGTTTTATCAATAATATCATTGGTACGTCATTTCCAATCAAAAGTATATCATCGACATACAAAACTAGAAATGCAATTGCACTCCCACCGATCTTCTTGTATACACAAGGTTCATCTGGATTTTTAATGAAGCCAAATGATTTGACTACCTCATCAAAATGGATATTCCAACTTCTAGAGGCTTGTTTGAGTCCATAAATGGATCTCTTAAGCTTACACTCACTATTGGATTCAAAACCTCATGGTTGTTCCATATAGATGTCCTCATCAAGAAAACCATTTAGAAAAGCCGTTTTGACATCCATCTGGAAAATCTCATAATTTAGGTGTGTAGCTATAGCCAACATAATCCGAATGGATTTTAGCATAGGTAAGAAAGTCTCGTCATAATCAATTCCTTCTTTCTGACGATATCCTTTCACCACCAACCGTACTTTGTAAGTTCTAATTTGACCTTCAGCATTCGTCTTCCTCTTGAAGATCCATTTACAGCCAATTGATATAATACCATCAAGCAGGTCAATTAAGGTCCAAACTTCATTGGAATACATTAAATCCATTTCAGATTTCATGGCTTCTAGCCATTTACTAGAATCGATGTCCGACATCACCTCCTCATAGGTTTTAGGATCACCAGGTTGATCACTATCATTCATAATGAATAATGGTTCAATATGATCAACTGAGTGTCTATAATGAGCAGGTGGGCAAGACGTTCTCGCACTTCTCCTAAGAGGTTGTGTAGCAGAAGCTCCCACTGAATCAGAGATTGGTATTTGAACTCGGTTGTTTGGTACTTCATTATTTTCTTCTTATAAGACTATTTTCCGCCCAGCACCACCTTCTTAGACGAACTAATTCTCCAGAAAATAAGTGTGCTTGCTTACCAAAATTCTTTGGTCTGAATGAAAATAAAAATAATATCCAAGAGTTTCCTTTGGATATCCAATGAAGCAACCTTGTTCAGATCTTGCCTCCAATTTTTCCATTTTCAGCTTTTTCACAAAAGCTGGACAACTCCAAATCTTAATATGATTAAGATTAGGTTTCCTACTATGGCATATCTCATAGGGCGTAGTTGGAACAGATTTGGACGGCACTCTATTCAGTATATATACAGATGTCCTAAGCACATATCCCTAAAGGGATATTAGCAAATCGACGTAATTCGTCATAGATTGCACCATAATAAAGTACGATTTCTTCATTCAAATACACCATTATGTTCTGGAGTTCCAAGAGGTGTCCATTGTGATAAAATGCCATTCTCTTTAAGATAGTCTAGGAATTCAGTACTAAGGTATTCACCTCCTCGATCTGATCGAAGAGCCTTAATACATTTTCCTGTTTGTTTCTCAACTTCAGCCTTGAATTCCTTGAACTTTTCAAAGGATTCAGATTTATACTTCATAAGGTATAAATAACCATACCTTGACTGATCATCGTTAAAAGTAATGAAGTAATTATAACCACCTCTAACAGTTTCATTAATTGGTCCACATATATCTGTATGTATTAATCCTAATATATCAGCAGCTAGCGCATTATGTCCCACAAATGGCGCTTTGGTCATTTTTCCTAGAAGACATGTCTCACAAGTCGAGTATGACTCAAAATTTGATGGATCAATATACCCATCATTACTCAACTTGTTAATTCTGCCTTCTCCAATATGACCTAATCGGAGATGCCAAACATACTTTTTATTTGAACTGTCTTTACGGCGTTTATTAGTTATGGCATTTATATCAATTCTATTTTGCTTATTGACATCGGTAATTGCATTACCGGACATTGTAATGGTATAAAGATTATTGGTTAATAAGCTAGAACTAACACATCTTCTATTATGATAAATAGAACATACATCATCAGCAAAAGAAAATTCATAATTCTCTTTACCCAAACGAGGTATAGAGATGATGTTTCTAACAACATTCTTATAATGCAAACAATTCTTTAAAACCAATACATGTCTAGAAGGCAAACATAAATGAAAAGTCCCTATAGCTAACGCAGCAACTCTTGCTCCATTGGCAAATGTCAGGACAATCTCATTTCGCCTTAGCATCCTATTTGTTTTAAAATTCTACAAAGACATACAAATATGTAAAGTTGCAGCAGAATCTAGAACCCATGAGCTGGATTCAGCACTAACCATAAGATTAGTTTCAAAAAACATAGACACCATACCTTCATAAGGTTGGTCCTTGGGCTTGACCTTCAAGCTCGCGAGGTACTTCTTACAGTTCCTCCTTCAGTGTCCCTCGACACCACAGTAATGATATTTCCCTTTATCAATCTTGGGTTTTGGTTGCACAACAGGTTTGACAAGCCTCTTCCATTTCTTTTTCTTTAAAATGGTCTTACCTCTTGAAGAAAAAGCCTTAGCCATAGCCATTATATTTGGTCTCGTGTTGTGCATTTCCTTCTCATAAACCACCAGCATACTATGTAACTCAACGAAATTTTCTCCATCTTATGCATGTGGAAGTTTTGGACAAAACTAGATAATGAATCGGGTAAAGATTGGAGGATCAAATCCACAGCCTAACTCGTTGTCCATAACGAGATTCAGCCTAGCCAATTCTTCAATGTGCCAGATCATTTTCAAAGCATGATCATTAAGCGATGATCCTTCACCATCCTCATATGGTACAATGCCTTAGATATCTCATATCTAGAGGTTCGACCATTCTCATCAAAGTATTCCTTTAAGTGCAAAATGATCGACCTAGCATCTTCCATAGATTCGTACTTCTTCTGTAATTCATTATTCATTGAAGCAAGCATATATGACCTAACTTTTAAGTCATCGTCACGCCACTTATCATAAGTGACACACTCCTCTTGGGTCCCACCCTCAGAAAAGAATGTTGGCATCTTTTCATCAAGCACATACCCAATTTTTTCTGAATTGAGAACAATTCTCAAATTCCTCACCTAGTCACTGAAATTGGGTCCAGTCAAATAATTCTTGTCAAGTATAGAAGCGAGTGAGTTTGTAGTTACCATTTTCAGAGTAATAATATATCTGTTGCAGAAAATAAATTATTAGCCGTTGTATCTTTCAAAATAACTATTTCATTTTGGCCTTTAAATGAAATAGATCCTCTCACTAAATTTATATTCAAATCCCATACTCCTTAAGATGGGAAGCAGTAATCTTTGTTGGGTAAAGATTACTAGTGGGGATTGGAGTCCCACTAGCCCAAAGCCCACCTCACCTAGCAGTTATTGATGTTCTATGAACTTAGTGAGTGAACCAACATGTTCAACGCATCATATGCGAGTCCCAATCATAACTTCGGCCTCTAGACCATGATCCTCACCTAACAATTATTGACATCATGATCATAGTTAAGTCTAGCCCGTTGTCTCATACAAGTATTGAAAACACAAACGATTTCCTTACTTGACAGTTATTATAAATCATTTGGCTCCAACCCCACAGCATCATATGCATAATGGAGTGGTCCAAGATTATGAATGGTAATTAACCCCTATGTATCCATAGCTGGTCAGTTAACCACTATAATATTGGATCAAACCACGACGATGGAAGGCCACGAGTCCAAAACCCGTTTCGACTTAATATTATTAATAAGGAGATTTGGGTTGTTATTAACGGTCTCACTTTGCACATTAACCGATTTAACATGCACGATAACATAAACACGATAAATAAATAGATATCACATAAACATTATCCTACATGGTGATCATGGAATTATGGTTCAATATGTCTCGAGCCAAAGACACCCATTTAGCCATTTTAATGTTTTAATAATAGAGACTTGCCCTTCATTTCTTCTTGAATCTTTGAACTCTTCAAAGACCGGGCCCATAGAGCTCACCGGCTTAATGACTCCTCCAATGGCTCCTCCTCTTTTGTAGCGTTTACATCAACAATTGAAATACTAAACAATGCTAAAATTACATTACATAAAAAATTAAAATAAAATAAAAGGAAGGGCGCAGCCTCCATTTAATAATTACATCCCCAAAAAGAATGCATGTAATCATCATACATTCATCCATACAACAATCACAACAATTAGGGATTTTTTCATAATCACTACCCTTCCTTACGAGCCATAAATTCAAAAGTTAAAGCTCCGGAAGGCATAGATAAAATTCTGCATTTAATCAAATTTAAAGTCGAACAACGCAAACCATGTCAAGAAATCAATATCGATGAAACAAATTTCACAAGTGTGATTCTGAACGGAAGTTACGTTGTCAACTTTAAATTCACAATCACGAATCATTCGCTGAATATAAACACAAAGTATAACAAGTTACGGATTTTTTATTCAAAATTGATTTAGTTCTAATTTCTGCTTAGTTGATTAAATTTATCACATAAATTAATCAACCTCTATAGGCCACATAAGAGCAAGCTCTTAACAAAAATAAATTGGTCATTAGAATGCAAAAATATCTTTAAACTATAAATCAATTAAACGCATGAAAAACACCTAAGGTTGGCTCTAATACCACTGTTGGGGTTTCATGAATCATGTATAGGTAAAATTAACAAAAGAGCGTAGCAGAAACAAAAATGATATATTTACCACTGCCAGTGGTGGCCGCGTTGGCTCGAGCTCTCTTCCCCTCACGAAGAGGAGCGAAGTTCGAATCCCAGTGTGGTCGTCCGGCTCTTAAGTGTGACATCGGGATGATGGGCCTTCCGCTAGCATCACTCTAGGGTTTACCAGCCGGCTTCCGGCTGTACGGGTTCCCTAGGTATCAAAAAACTAAAAACTAAACTAAACTAAACTAAACTAAACTAAAATAATATATTTTATACGTGATTCTCCGAAGGCGTTGTTTGTGCATATTAATCAAAAATCTGAAAATAAAATGGAGTAAAACAAATTACCTCTTGAAGCGCGCTTTATACGAATTGATTCGGATGTTCTATAGTTCGAGCCCCACAAACACCGGACCTCTAGTTCAGACACACCAACAACAGACATCGAACGGAAGAGAGAACTTTCGATATTCACCACTATGATTGTGCTAGCAATCTCGTGGAGACAATCTGCCATATCCTTGATGTTTTAGTCACAGCCCGGATGAGAGAAAATCCTTTTCTTTCTTGCGTCTCAAAGATAACACAAGAACACACACCCGTTTCTCTTTATTTTTGTAACCCTCGTAACCACACTTTTGCTTTTTAAAATAAAAATAAAACCGATCAACAACGATTCTTGCCGATCGATGGACGATCAGCAACCATTGTTGATCGTCCGCTATGCACGATCTTGTGCATGGTTGCCGACCATCCATGCTTGGTGCCGCTGACCATCATGATTCGTGCATGTGCACGAAGCTCCATTTTTTATTTAGTTATTAATTAATTAATTAAACAAATAAATAAATAATTAATCAATCCCCTTTAAAAATAAAAAGAACATAATATTTATATGTACAATTGGAATACATTAACATGTATCCACTTTGGGCATGCGTGTGCATCATATGCAAGTAGGCTTGTGACTATAATACAAATTAAATTAAATCTCATTTAATTTAATTTTAAATCGACTCAATTCGATTGCAATAATTGCAAACACATTTGCAACAATATTTCTCTCTTATTCGACATTATTCTAATTGTTTATGGTGTGTGGATCCCTAGGTTCATCACTAAGCTGATAGTAAGACTTATACTAACACATTAGTACTCCCAAAAGAATTAATTGTCTCGATTAATCTTTGGGTCCTACATACCATGATTGACATCTAGCAATATGTCATGGCTACCCAGATAGTGTGAATGCTTTAAGAATATAATGAACCTGTCAATTTTGGCTACAGTGTAATTCAATCCTTCTATCTTACTATGTCTCGATCAAACAAAGACCATGGAATATTTGTCAAGTCACCAATTCGATCATATGTACAAATCTAATTGACAAGCATTTTATTCGAGACACAAACAATTTATTCTCGGTTACAATCTCGGCCGAGGATTTCAATACAGTGTCACAATCAGATCGCATAGAATATCATTATTATACCTTGCATTTAACAAGGAGATAGATTCCACATTGTGCACATGTGCAACTTCGTATATGAACAAATTATGACCATCGGGTATAAAGACGGATCAACGACCCGGCATTACGTGCACCTATGAACTGTAGTTGTTCGACGCACAAGTTAACATTGTGCCTCAGGTCTAAGGATTATTTACATAAGACCAAAGCATGAACAATTAGACATCGACCACACCGAAAGCTTCCATGTCGCTAATCATTCCATATGAGTCACATTCGAGTGAATTTTGTTAGAGAAAACTCATTTATTGTTTTGAAGTTGACAAAATCTTTCAAAGTCTATATTTAAAGACCAACACTCAAGACTTTATCATCAAAGTCTGAAGATCGACAAACCACCAGATTTTAGTCTCAAAGTCTATTCTCACTGACAGTTTCAAACTGAAGTATGAAGATTTATCCTAATGCAGGATTATTATCCAGATGCAAGATTATCTTCAAAGTTTCATTTTGTATGATTATTGGAAGATCTTATAGCTAGATTTCACATCTACTTGATTGATTATTCTTATTGGAAACTACTCCGATATGAAGATCTTTGAAAGGCGAACTAAACTTGGAAGATTCTACTTATGGAAACTCAAGATCTTGATTTATATGGGCAAATAGGATTGACGGGCTTTCAACACAAATCATCCTGATTTGTAGATTGGAAGAATTCTTTTGGAAAGTGCCAACAGTCAAGAAAGACATGAAGGAGTATTTAAGGACCGACTCTTTAGTTGTTCGAAGAAGTGCTTGAAAGAGAATTCCAAAATCTGAAGCTTTCTAGTCTCTCGCTTTTTCATTCATCAAGCTAAGCATTGTATACAAAAGAGAGAAACTCTTAGTGAGATTGTGTGAGAGTTCGATAGAGACTCATCACTGTGATAGTTGAGATCACAAGCTGTAACATCTCTTTTGATCCCTAGTGGAATCCAGCCAATAGGCTGTTAGCGAGGAGAATGGATGTAGGCTTGACTTAAGCCGAACCATTATAAACTTTGTGTTCATATTTTCTTTTCCATGAACTCCTTACTTTTATTTATTGATTGTCTATTTGCTTAAAGTTGAAATACGCTTAATGTTTAACATCTTCTAAAAGGAAAATTACTTTCATTAAGTCCTGCGAAAATTTTTATTTACACCTATTCACTCCAATCTAGGTGTACTCACTAGCCCTTTCAATTGGTATTAGAGCTTGTGTGCTTATTTATTGAAGTGTTTTACTTCTTAAGTTAAAGATCTATGACTGGTATTTTAGCTCCAGGACTGGTTGAAAGTCAAAGCAACACCAAACCTCCTTACTTTGATGGGAATGAATACAACCTATGGAAGAACAAAATGAAGGCATTCCTAAGATCGAAAGATCCCCTAGAATGGGATGTGGTAGAAAAATGGATTATTCCTAAAGTCACATCAACTTCAGAAAGAGGAAAGGAAATTGAGGATGCTAGCGAAATGATGCAAACAAAAATAACAAAGAGACAAGCTATTGATACTAAAGCCATTTATTCTTTATATTGTGTTTTATCTCCTACTGAATATAATAGAATTTCATATTGTGAAACAGCAAAAGAAGTCTAGGACAGATTGCATGTTACCTACAAAGGAACTTATCGAGTTAAAGAAACAAAGATCAACATTCTACTCAGACAGTATGAAACCTTCAAAATGAAGCCGAGGAGAATCCATCACCGATATGTTTAGTCATTTCACGAGAAATTGTAAACGGTCTAGCAGATCATGGATAGCCAATTTCTAGACAAATGAAAGTCAACAAATTGCTGCAAGGGCTCTCCAAAGATTGGAATCACATAAAAACCCAAAGGATCATGCCTCTCTTGGTAGACGAACTAGTGGGCACACTTCAATCTTATGAAGTAGAGTAAATTAATGAGGAAGAAGATCCCAAAGGTAAAAGGTCAATTGCTTTAAAATCTAATGATGATTCTGATGATACAGATTCAGAAGATGACCTGGATGATGAAGAGCTAGCACTAATGATTAGGAAGTTCATAAAGTTAAATAGAAAATGAAGAAAGTTCAACTGAGCAAGCAAAGTACTCAAAGACTTCAGAATAAATCAACTAAAGACAATGAGACCAACAAAGATGTGATTTGTTTGAATGCAAGAAAAATGGGCATATCATACCCAACTGTCCTCTGTTGAACAAGAAGAAAGGAAAAACAGAGAAATTCAAAAGGCTTTCAAAGCAGAGACATGAAGCAACACTGAATGTGAAGAGACTGATGAAGAATATACCAACATTTGTTTAATGGCAAATTCAAAATCAAACTCAAACTTTGAAACTAATTCAGACTCAGATTCAGACAAGGAAATCGAGGTTAGTAATTTTAAAATTCTTGCTAAAGTCTCAAAGTATATTGATGAACTCTATCTTAGTCTCAAGATATCTCTTAAAAGAATTTCCGAGCTAAAAAAGGAAAATTCCAAACTAAAGCAAAAGGAAATTTGTTGGAAAGAAAATTTTGAAAATCTAGAAAAAAAGTTTTGTTGTTTTGAAAGAAAATGCAGATTCTCTTTCAAAGGAAAACATCTTTTTGAAAGAAGATATTTCAAATATCTCAAAAAGGTTTTCAAAAGGATCTGAGAAGCTAGATAAAATTCTTTCAATACAAAGACCTTATTTCGACAAATCAGGTTTAAGATTGACACCGAAAACTAATCGTTTAATTGATTTTCCAAAAGTAAAAGAAAGAATCAAACAAAGACCTACAAAAACCTTTTACAAAAATCATTTTCAAAAAGTTTTTGTAAAACCGTTGAAAGTCGAAGTGCTCTCAAATGTTCAAAGTGTAACAACTCAGAACATTTTAAGAAGGATTGTCCTAAAGTTTGGAGACTTGTTAAGAGAGATTGGGCAAAGACTATTTTTGGTAATAACTCCCCTGGACCCAAGAAAATGTGGGTACCAAAGAAAACTTGAAATTTTCTTATAAGCGTAGGTCACTATCAAGAAAAAGATCAAATAGTATTTGGATAGTGGCTATTCGAGACATATGACGGGGAGATTCAAGCGCTTCATAAAGCTTATTCAAATAAATGGTGGAAAAGTCTCTTTTGGTGGAAATAGCAAAGGAAGAATTGTCGGATGTGAAACTGTGAAGATTGGAAGTCTCACAATCAACAACTTTTCCTTGGTGGAAGGCTTGAACTATAATCTGCTCACCATAAGTCAACTACGTGACATTAGATTCAGAATCAACTTCCAAGAAGGCATTTACTCATGAACTAGTAAAGATTTGTCTCAATCTTTTACTGGACGAAGACATTAAAACATCTATCTACTAGATATAAAACCAGAAAGCTCCAAGTGTCTAATTTCTATTCAAGATGAAGAAAATCTTTGGCATCAAAAGCTTGGTCATGTCAACATGAAGCAAATCTCCAAGATTTCATCTAAGAAGCTTGACTAATTAGGGATTTCGACATTAACATTAGAGGAACTAGTTAATACGCATCGGACACATGAATATGCGTGATCGCAAAGTGCCAACTTGCCCCTTGGACATTGAAGCACGCAATCGACATCTCACTGGCATGCTGCTTTGACTCTTGTCACTATCCATGGCTCACTTGAAAAAGGGAAAAAGAACAAAAATAAAATTTAGGATATTGTCATTTTTTTTATCGTTTTTTTTAGGGAAATTTATTTTAAAATAGCACGTGCCATGAACATGAAGGAAAGCAGCAATTACAAAATTAAGCAAATAGGTGTATTCCTTGTACTTCCTTAACCTTGCGTTAGGTTATCAAAGGATAATTTTTAAGTATCCTCCTAACTATTAATAGGATGAGATCAATTGCATAAATGCATAAGAAGGTATTTTCTTTTCTTTTCTTTTTCTTTTTTTTTGGGGGGGGGAGAGAGCTAGATAGAGATAGTGTATTGCAAATTAGGGTCCGTTTGGCAAAGGTTCTATTCCTTTTTTCTGTACTTTTGCTCCCTAGTATTAAAAAAAAAAAAAAAATCTAGTTGAAACCATCAATTAGTTTTTCTATTTCTCGAAATAGAAAAGTGGCCATGAAATAAATTTGGAACAAAAACAAGAAATAGAAAAAAAAATAACTTCTTATTTTCGGAAATAATTTCTAGAAATAAGTCTATTTTTTCTTTTTTCTTTTTTTTTCTTTTCTTCTTCTTCTTCCTTACTGCTTGGCCACCACCCATCGTCGGCGGTCAACTCCGAAGAGTGGCCGCCTTTTGAAGGGAAAAAAAGAAAAAGAAAAATATTCTTAAAAAATTATAAAAAATCAAAAGAATTATTATATTATAAAAAAATTATGATTCGTATCAAACATATTCCTATTCCTTCTCTATTCCGAGAATAGAAATTATGTGTAGCTACGGAACACATTCTTTTATCTAGAAATTGTTTTAGGAAATAGAAATATAAATAAAAAATAAAAAAAAAATTATTTGAATTGAGTAATGGCATGTCACCAAGAGGAAGACCAACATCAAGGTTGCTTCATTATTTCTTTGGGTTTAGGTATGATAGATGATGAATGGTCCATGGTCTAGTTATGCTAAGCAAATAGGGCTATGCAATGAAGTTCATGCGCACTACAAGTTAGTATTTATACACTCGAAAATCTTTGTGATGTTAAATGTATTTGATTGATAATGGTATGTTTAGATTTCTCTCTTACACATTTGGTAATTTCATCATTGAGATGCTTTAATGACATACTTCTAATAGATTCTAAACATGTATTTGTTGAGAATGGAGTTGTGTTGGGAACACATGGCGGGAGTCTAATATTTTGTGCTAGGGAGATTGTCAAGAGAGAACCCAAGCCCGAGTTTGTCAATATATTCAGTTGCACTCACCTTTACTAAAAAACTTAAGACAATGAGTTATGGGTCAACTTAAATATATTAATTACTTTACACCACGCCAATTCTCCAATATGAGATTTCTTTAACACAATTCACTCCAATGTGCATTCTTAACAATCTATCCCTCATGTGTGACCTCGGTGTCAAGTTTGCTCCCCCTTAATTTGTGTGTTTTTTTGGCCTAACTTTATTCTTATAGGCCGCATTGCTACACTACAACGCTCACTTGTCCTGAAATCAAAGACTTTGATACCAATTGTTGGGAGCGCATAGCAGAAACTCTATACCTTCTTTCAAGGAGATCGCCAAGAGGGAGCATTCTAACAATCTCTCCCTCATGTGTGAGTTCAATGTTAGGTTTGCTCCCCCTTAATTCAAGTATCATTTTGGCCTAACTTCATCCTTACGGGCCGCATCGCTACACCACACGCCCACCTACCTTGAAACCGAAACCATCAGCTTTGATACCATTTGTTGGGAGCACATAGTAGAAGCCTGATATCTTCTTTCGAGGAGATCGCCAAGAGGCCTGAAACCGAAACCATCGGCTTTGATACCATTTGTTGGCTCAAGTCCGAGTTTATTAATATATCTGGTTGGATCACATTCACTCAAAAGTTTAAGCTAATGAGTTATAGGTCAACTTGGATATATTAATTGCTCTACACCACATTGATTTTTCGAAATGAGATTTCTCTAACGTAGCTCACTTTAACATACGTTCTAACAAGTTGAATAGTGGTATGAAGATATGGCAAAACTAGATTATGTTAGAAGCAAATCAGCGTATGTGATGCCAGTATGTAAAAAGAGTGAAGGAAACATATCATACATTAATATATAGTGGTTTAATATTATACTCAAACATACGTCCACTCTTCAACAAATAGCCTTAATAATGGTCGGATTCCACTAGCAATCTCCAAATCAAGTTTAAAACTGCCATGAATCTAGGCCCTCATTTTGATTCAAATTACACTCACCACCATAATTTTCCCGATCCCCTTTTCAAGATGAGGATACAAAGTCATTTAATAAACAAAAATTTAGAAGCAATTCCCACTAGTACTTCACACATATGCCCTGCGACAAATAAACTCAACATCAAACCGAACAGAAACTGTAGGGCATATTGTATGCACAAAAATATGATTTATCTTGCAAGGTAACTAGGCATGTTCCAGCTTTTCTATCATCAACTAAGAATAACTTAATGACCCTCAGCAACTTGTTTACTCAATCTTTAACATGCAAACAACACATTTTCTTTTCATTTTTCTACTTCCTATTCCTCGTGGCGAAATCGATCGCTCACTAATTACACCCTACTTTGTTGGATTATTTCAACGCCTCTAGAAGCGCAGCACTACTAATCGCGATGACAAGGTCGCTCTATCTTAAGGAAGTACATTCTAATGCCAAATGTAACTAAAGCTGTTCATAAAAGTTCACTTGCAAATAGCACAGTATCCTTTCATTTTTCTTCTCCCTCTTTATCATGTCGAAATCGATTATTCACTGAATACGGCCTGGTTTGCCGAATTATTCCTAGGTCCCCCCAGAAGCCTAACACTACTAACCACGACGATGAGGTCGCTTAATCTTAAAGAATGCATAATTATCTCGCACGGCGGAAGTCCGTGATGTTACACTTCAATGTGGTGCTTGCAAGCCCACATTTAGCCAAATGCAACCACACACACCAAACTCTTAGACACGTTTCTCGCAGTTTACACATAGAGAAGTACATTTTACAATAATCGTGGCCTTTGCTTCTTCTTAAGTTTTCTTAGTCGATTGAGCTTGAACAAGTGAAAATTTCCTCCCTAACTTCGGAAAATTCCACTTCATGAACCCAGATTGCAGCTAATTCTGAACTGAGAATAGAAGTAACAAAGTGATTTTAAAGGGAAAGAAGGAAGTTACTTTTGTTGGGGTTTCATGAATCATGTATAGGTAAAATTAACAAAAGAACGCAGTGGAAATAAAAATGATATATTTTATACGTGATTCTCCGAAAGCGTTGTTCATGCGTTTTAATCAAAAATCTGAAAATAAAAGGGAGTAAAACGAATTACTTGAAGCGCGTTTTATACGAATTGGTTCGGATGTTCTACAGTTCGAGCCTCACAAACATTGGACCTCTAGTTCAGACACACCAACAACGGACGTCGGACGAAAGAAGAACTTTCGGATATTCACCACTATGATCGTGCTAGCAATCTCGTGAAGACAATCCGCCATATCCTTGATGTTTTAGTCACGGCCCGGATGAGAGAAAATCATTTTCTTTCTTGCATCTCAAAGACAACATAAGAACACACACTCATTTCTCTCTATTTTTGTAACCCTCGTATTACCACACTTTTGCATTTTTAAAATAAAAATAAAACCGATAAGCAGCCATTGCTGATCGTCCGCTTATGCACGAACGATCGTGCATGAGCGGTTTGCTCATGCACGAGGTTGTGCATGAACAAACTCATGCACGATCTTATGCATGATGGTCAGCGGTTGCTGACCATCCATGCTTTTCGTGCATGTGCACGAATTCGTGCACATGCACAAAGCTCCATATATTTATTTTTTTATTTAGTTATTAATTAATTAATTAAACGAATAAATAATTAATTAATCAATTCCCTTTAAAAACAAAAAAAAAAACATAATCTTTATATATACAATTGGAATACATTAACATGTATCCACTTTGGGCATGTGTGTGCATCATATGCAAGTAGGCTCGTGACTATAATACAAATTAAATTAAATCTCATTTAATTTAATTTCAAATCAACTCAATTCGATTGCAATAATTGCAAACACATTTGCAATAATATTTTTCTCTTGTTTCACGTTATCCTAATTGTTTATGGTGTGTGACATCCCTAGGTTCATCACTAAGCCGATAGTAAAACTTGTACTAACACATTAGTACTCCCAAAAGAATTAATTGTCTCGATTAATCTTTGGGTCATACAAGCCATAATTGACATCTAGCAATATGTCATGACTACCCAAATAGTGTGAATACTTTAAGAACATAATGAACCCGTCAGTTTTGGCTATATTGTAATTCAATCCCTCTATCTTACTATGTCCCGATCAAACAAAGACCATGGAATATTTGTCAAGTTATCAATTCAATCATATGCACAAATCTAATTGACAAGCATTTTATTCGAAACATGAACAATTTATTCTCGGTTACAACCTCGGCCAAGGATTTCAATACGGTGTCACAATTAGATCACATAGGACATCATTAATATACCTTACATTTAACAAAGAGACGGATTCCATATTGTGCACATGTGCAACTTCGTATATGAACAAACTATGACCATCAGGTATAAAGACAGATTGACGACCTAGCATTACATGCACTTGTGAACCATAGTTGTTCGACACACAAGTTAACATTGTGCCTCGGAGTCAGGTCTAAGGATTATTTACACAAGATTAAAGCATGAACAATTAGACATCGACCACACTAAAAGCTTCCATGTCGTTAATCGTTTTATATGCGTCACGTTTAGTGAACTTATCTAATACAAACACCTATTTTCTAACTTAGACATCATAATACCCAATGACATGTGACTCATCATTCTCTTAAGTATCCAATACTTAATAGCGAAGTTAAGAACACACCGGTCTCAACAGGATTATTAATATCCATTCTTTAATCCATCGACTAAGAACGATTTAAAGATTCAGTCTAACTATGAACCCGTCACATATATTGTTGACATCTCAAGAATAGGTCTAATTGCAACTGATCTTACGGAATCATTCGTAAATATAAAATAATTGGACAAATGAATAAATACGTCATTGCCATTAATTAAATAACAATAATGATAGTACAACTAAAATCCCTAATATGTAACTATTACATAGTAGCTTTATAGCATATATCCAACAATCTCCCACTTGCACTAAAGCCAACTTGTCTAGTACCTCAAGCCTATTTTGTCAATATGTCTTTCAAAAGAAGATTGAGGTAAGGCCTTAGTGAAGGGATTTGCCACGTTTTCTGCTGAGGCAATAATCTGCAAGGCAATATCACCTCTCCCAACAACTTCTCTGATGAGATCGAAGCATCTCTTAATGTGATTGGACTTTTAGTGAGACCTTGGTTCCTTAGCTTGAGCTATTGCCCCATTGTTGTCACAAACAATGTAATCGGTTGCTCAATTGAAAGAACGACTCCATGGTCAGAAATAAATTTCTTTATCCAAACGGCTTCCTTTATTGCTTCAGAAGCGGCTACATACTCTGCCTCAGTGGTGGAATCGGCAGTTATGCTTTGTTTGGAATTTTTCCAACTAACTGCACCACCATTGAATGTAAAGACAAACCCAAATGTAGACTTATAATCATTAGGATCCAATTGAAAATCGAAATTAGTATAAGCTACAACTTTAAAATCTCATTCTCCATATATCAAGAATAAATCTTTAGTCCTTCGCAAGTACTTAAGAATATTCTTGACTGCTATCTAGTGTTGTTCTCTTGGATCAGACTGATATCTGCTAGTAATACTTACAGCATGCGCAATATCAAGTCTAGTACATAGCATAGCATATATTATGCTTTCAATAGTGGATGCATATGGTATCTTTGCCATCCGCTCTCTTTCTTCAGGAGCGTTGGGACACATCTCATTAGAAAGACGGATCCCTTGCCTAAAATGCAATAATCATCTCTTGGAATATTGCATGTTAAAACGTGTTAACACTTTGTCTATGTACATAGACGTGAGAGGCCAATCAATCGTCTTGATCTATCTCTATAGATATTGATACCTAAAATGTAGGTTGCCTCTCCTAAATCTTTTATGGAGAATTTCTGTGACAAGAATAGTTTTATCAATAATATCATTGGTACGTCATTTCCAATCAAAAGTATATCATCGACATACAAAACTAGAAATGCAATTGCACTCCCACCGATCTTCTTGTATACACAAGGTTCATCTGGATTTTTAATGAAGCCAAATGATTTGACTACCTCATCAAAATGGATATTCCAACTTCTAGAGGCTTGTTTGAGTCCATAAATGGATCTCTTAAGCTTACACTCACTATTGGATTCAAAACCTCATGGCTGTTCCATATAGATGTCCTCATTAAGAAAACCATTTAGAAAAGCCGTTTTGACATCCATATGGAAAATCTCATAATTTAGGTGTGTAGCTATAGCCAACATAATCTGAATGGATTTTAGCATAGGTAAGAAAGTCTCGTCATAATCAATTCCTTATTTCTGACGATATCCTTTCGCTACCAACCGTGCTTTGTAAGTTCTAATTTGACCTTCAGCATTCGTCGTCCTCTAGAAGATCCATTTACAGCCAATTGATATAATACCATCAAGCAGGTCAATTAAGGTCCAAACTTCATTGGAATACATTGAATTCATTTCAAATTTCATAGCTTTTAGCCATTTATTAGAATTGATGTTCGACATCGCCTCCTCATAGGTTTTAGGATCATCGGGTTGATCACTATCATTCACAATGAATGATGGTTCAATATGATCAACCGAGTGTCTATAACGAGCAGGTGGGTGAGACGTTCTTGCACTTCTCCTAAGAGGTTGTGTAGCGAAGCTCCCACTTGAATCGAGATTGGTATTCGAACTCGGTTGTTTGGTACTTCATTATTTTCTTCTTATAAGACTATTTTCCGCCCAAAGCACCACCTTCTTAGACGAACTAATTCTCCGAAAAGAAGTGTGCTTGCTTACCAAAATTCTTTGGTCGAATGAAAATAAAAATAATATCCAAGAGTTTCCTTTGGATATCCAATGAAGCAACCTTGTTCAAATCTTGCCTCCAATTTTTCCATTTTCAGCTTTTTCACAAAAATTTGGACAACTCCAAATCTTAATATGATTAAGATTAGGTTTCCTACTATGCCATATCTCATAGGGCGTAGTTGGAACAGATTTGGACGGCACTCTATTCAGTATATATACAGCTGTCTCAAGGGCATATCCCCAAAGAGATATTGGCAAATCGGTGTAACTCATCATAGATTGCACCATAACTAATAAAGTACGATTTCTTCATTCAAATACACCATTATGATCTGGAGTTCCAAGAGGTGTCCATTGTGATAAAATGTCATTCTCTTTAAGATAGTCTAGGAATTCAGTACTAAGGTATTCACCTCCTCGATCTGATCGAAGAGCCTTAATACATTTTCTGTTTGTTTCTCAACTTCAGCCTTGAATTCCTTGAACTTTTCAAAGGATTCAGATTTATACTTCATAAGGTATAAATAACCATACCTTGACTGATCATCGTTAAAAGTAATGAAGTAATTATAACCACCTCTAACAGTTTCATTAATTGGTCCACATATATCTCGTATGTATTAATCCTAATATATCGGCGACTAGCGCATTATGTCCCACAAATGGCGCTTTGGTCATTTTTCCTAGAAGACATGTCTCACAAGTCGAGTATGACTCAAAATTTGATGGATCAATAGACCAATCATTACTCAACTTGTTAATTCTGCCTTCTCCAATATGACCTAATCGGAGATGCCAAACATACTTTTTATTTGGACTGTCTTTACGGCGTTTATTAGTTATGGCATTTATATCAATTCTATTTTGCTTATTGACATCGGTAATTGCATTACCGGACATTGTAATGGTATAAAGATTATTGGTTAATAAGCTAGAACTAACACATCTTCTATTATGATAAATAGAACATACATCATCAGCAAAAGAAAATTCATAATTCTCTTTACCCAAACGAGGTATAGAGATGATGTTTCTAACAACATTCTTATAATGCAAACAATTCTTTAAAACCAATACATGTCTAGAAGGCAAACATAAATGAAAAGTCCCTATAGCTAACGCAGCAACTCTTGCTCCATTGGCAAATGTCAGGACAATCTCATTTCGCCTTAGCATCCTATTTGTTTTAAGATTCTACAAAGACATACAAATATGTAAAGTTGTAGCAGAATCTAGAACCCATGAGCTGGATTCAGCACTAACCATAAGATTAGTTTTAAAAAACATAGACACCATACCTTCATAAGGTTGGTCCTTGGGCTTGACCTTCAAGCTCGCGAGGTACTTCTTACAGTTCCTCCTTCAGTGTCCCTCGATACCACAGTAATGATATTTCCCTTTATCAATCTTGGGTTTTGGTTGCACAACAGGTTTGACAAGCCTCTTCCATTTCTTTTTCTTTAAAATGGTCTTACCTCTTGAAGAAAAAGCCTTAGCCATAGCCATTATATTTGGTCTCGTGTTGTGCATTTCCTTCTCATAAACCACCAGCATACTATGTAACTCAACGAAATTTTTCTCCATCTTATGCATGTGGAAGTTTTGGACAAAACTAGATAATGAATCGGGTAAAGATTGGAGGATCAAATCCACAGCTAACTCGTTGTCCATAACGAGATTCAGCCTAGCCAATTCTTCAATGTGCCAGATCATTTTCAAAGCATGATCATTAACTGATGATCCTTCAGCCATCCTCATATGGTACAATGCCTTAGATATCTCATATCTAGAGGTTCGACCATTCTCATCAAAGTATTCCTTTAAGTGCAAAATGATCGACCTAGCATCTTCCATAGATTCGTACTTCTTCGTAATTCATTATTCATTGAAGCAAGCATATATGACCTAACTTTTAAGTCATCGTCACGCCACTTATCATAAGTGACACACTCCTCTTGGGTCCCACCCTCAGAAAAGAATGTTGGCATCTTTTCATCAAGCACATACCCAATTTTTTCTGAATTGAGAACAATTCTCAAATTCCTCACCTAGTCACTGAAATTGAGTCCAGTCAAATAATTCTTGTCAAGTATAGGAGCGAGTGAGTTTGTAGTTACCATTTTCAGAGTAATAATATATCTGTTGCAGAAAATAAATTATTAGCCGTTGTATCTTTCAAAATAACTATTTCATTTTGGCCTTTAAATGAAATAGATCCTCTCACTAAATTTATATTCAAATCCCATACTCCTTAAGATGGGAAGCAGTAATCTTTGTTGGGTAAAGATTACTAGTGGGGATTGGAGTCCCACTAGCCCAAAGCCCACCTCACCTAGCAGTTATTGATGTTCTATGAACTTAGTGAGTGAACCAACATGTTCAACGCATCATATGTGAGTCCCAATCATAACTTCGGCCTCTAAACCATGATCCTCACCTAACAATTATTGACATCATGATCATAGTTAAGTCTAGCCCGTTGTCTCATACAAGTATTGAAAACACAAACGATTTCCTTACTTGACAGTTATTATAAATCATTTGGCTCCAACCCCATAGCATCATATGCATAATGGAGTGGTCCAAGATTATGAATGGTAATTAACCCCTATGTATCCATAGCCGGTCAGTTAACCACTATAATATTGGATCAAACCACGACGATGGAAGGCCACGAGTCCAAAACCCGTTTCGACTTAATATTATTAATAAGGAGATTTGGGTTGTTATTAACGGTCTCACTTTGCACATTAACCGATTTAACATGCACGATAACATAAACACGATAAATAAATAGATATCACATAAACATTATCCTACATGGTGATCATGGAATTATGGTTCAATATGTCTCGAGCCAAAGACACCCATTTAGCCATTTTAATGTTTTAATAATAGAGACTTGCCCTTCATTTCTTCTTGAATCTTTGAACTCTTCAAAGACCGGGCCCATAGAGCTCACCGGCTTAATGACTCCTCCAATGGCTCCTCCTCTTTTGTAGCGTTTACATCAACAATTGAAATACTAAACAATGCTAAAATTACATTACATAAAAAATTAAAATAAAATAAAAGGAAGGGCGCAGCCTCCATTTAATAATTACATCAAATACCTGTAATCATCATAAATTCATCCATACAACAATCACAACAATTAGGGATTTTTTCATAATCACTACCCTTCCTTACGAGCCATAAATTCAAAAGTTAAAGCTCCGGAAGGCATAGATAAAATTCTGCATTTAATCAAATTTAAAGTCGAACAACGCAAACCATGTCAAGAAATCAATATCGATGAAACAAATTTCACAAGTGTGATTCTGAACGGAAGTTACGTTGTCAACTTTAAATTCACAATCACGAATCATTCGCTGAATATAAACACAAAGTATAACAAGTTACGGATTTTTTATTCAAAATTGATTTAGTTCTAATTTCTGCTTAGTTGATTAAATTTATCACATAAATTAATCAACCTCTATAGGCCACATAAGAGCAAGCTCTTAACAAAAATAAATTGGTCATTAGAATGCAAAAATATCTTTAAACTATAAATCAATTAAACGCATGAAAAACACCTAAGGTTGGCTCTAATACCACTGTTGGGGTTTCATGAATCATGTATAGGTAAAATTAACAAAAGAGCGTAGCGAAACAAAAATGATATATTTACCACTTTGCCAGTGGTGGCCGCGTTGGCTCGAGCTCTCTCCCCCTCACGAAGAGGAGTGAAGTTCGAATCCCAGTGTGGTCGTCCGGCTCTTAAGTGTGACATCGGGATGATGGGCCTTCCACTAGCATCACTCTAGGGTTTACCAGCCGGCTTCCGGCTGTACGGGGTTCCCTAGGTATCAAAAAAACTAAAAAACTAAAAAACTAAACTAAACTAAACTAAAATAATATATTTTATACGTGATTCCCCGAAGGCGTTGTTTGTGCGTATTAATCAAAAATCTGAAAATAAAATGGAGTAAAACAAATTACTTCTTGAAGCGCGCTTTATACGAATTGATTCGGATGTTCTATAGTTCGAGCCCCACAAACACCGGACCTCTAATTCAGACACACCAACAACAGACGTCGAACGGAAGAGAGAACTTTCGATATTCACCACTATGATTGTGCTAGCAATCTCGTGGAGATAATCCGCCATATCCTTGATGTTTTAGTCACAGCCCGGATGAGAGAAAATCCTTTTCTTTCTTGCGTCTCAAAGATAACACAAGAACACACACCCGTTTCTCTTTATTTTTGTAACCCTCGTATTACCACACTTTTGCTTTTTTAAAATAAAAATAAAACTGATCAACAACAGTTGCTGATCGATGGACGATCAGCAACCATTGTTGATCGTCTGCTTATGCACGATCTTGTGCATGGTTGCTGACCATCCATGCTTGGTGCCGCTGACCATCATGATTCGTGCATGTGCACGAAGCTCCATTTTTTTATTTAGTTATTAATTAATTAATTAAACGAATAAATAAATAATTAATCAATCCCCTTTAAAAATAAAAAGAACATAATATTTATATGTACAATTGGAATACATTAACATGTATCCACTTTGGGCATGCGTGTGCATCATATGCAAGTAAGCTTGTGACTATAATACAAGTTAAATTAAATCTCATTTAATTTAATTTTAAATCGACTCAATTCGATTGCAATAATTGCAAACACATTTGCAATAATATTTCTCTCTTGTTCCACATTATTCTAATTGTTTATGGTGTGTGGATCCCTAGGTTCATCACTAAGCTGATAGTAAGACTTATACTAACACATTAGTACTTCCAAAAGAATTAATTGTCTCGATTAATCTTTGGGTCCTATAAGCCATGATTGACATCTAGCAATATGTCATGGCTACCCAGATAGTGTGAATGCTTTAAGAATATAATGAACCTGTCAATTTTGGCTACAGTGTAATTCAATCCTTCTATCTTACTATGTCTCGATCAAACAAAGACCATGGAATATTTGTCAAGTCACCAATTCGATCATATGTACAAATCTAATTGACAAGCATTTTATTCGAGACACAAACAATTTATTCTCGGTTACAATCCCGGCCGAGGATTTCAATACAGTGTCACAATCAGATCGCATAGAATATCATTATTATACCTTGCATTTAACAAGCAGATAGATTCCACATTGTGCACATGTGCAACTTCGTATATGAACAAATTATGACCATCGAGTATAAAGACGGATCAACGACCCGGCATTACGTGCACCTATGAACTGTAGTTGTTCGACGCACAAGTTAACATTGTGCCTCAGGTCTAAGGATTATTTACATAAGACCAAAGCATGAACAATTAGACATCGACCACACCGAAAGCTTCCATGTCGCTAATCATTCCATATGAGTCACGTTCAGTGAATTTTGTTAGAGAAAACTCATTTATTGTTTTGAAGTTGACAAAATCTTTCAAAGTCTATATTTAAAGACCGACACTCAAGACTTTATCATCAAAGTCTGAAGATCGACAAACCACCAGATTTTAGTCTCAAAGTCTATTCTCACTGACAGTTCCAAACTGAAGTATGAAGACTTATCCTAATGCAGGATTATTATCCAGATGCAAGATTATCTTCAAAGTTTCGTTTCGTATGATTATTGGAAGATCTTATAGCTGGATTTCACATCTACTTGATTGATTATTCTTATTGGAAACTACTCCGATATGAAGATCTTTGAAAGGCGAACTAAACTTGGAAGATTCTACTTATGGAAACTCAAGATCCTGATTTATATGGGCAAATAGGATTGACGGGCTTTCAACACAAATCATCAAGATTTGTAGATTGGAAGAATTCTATTGGAAAGTGCCAACAATCAAGAAAGACATGAAGGAGTATTTAAGGAAACTCTTTAGTTGTTCGAAGAAGTGCTTGAAAGAGAATTCCAAAATCTGAAGCTTTCTAGTCTCTCGCTTTTTCATTCATCAAGCTAAGCATTGTATACAAAAGAGAGAAACTCTTAGTGAGATTGTGTGAGAGTTCGATAGAAACTCATCACTGTGATAGTTGAGATCACAAGCTGTAACATCTCTTTTGATCCCTAGTGGAATCCAGCCAATAGGCTGTTAGCGAGGAGAATGGATGTAGGCTTGACCTAAGCCGAACCATTATAAACTCTGTGTTCATATTTTCTTTTCCATGAACTCCTTACTTTTATTTATTGATTGTCTATTTGCTTAAAGTTGAAATACGCTTAATGTTTAACATCTTCTAAAAGGAAAATTACTTTCATTAAGTCCTGCGAAAATTTTTATTTTCACCTATTCACTCCAATCTAGGTGTACTCACTAGCCCTTTCAATTGGTATTAGAGCTTGTGTGCTTATTTATTGAAGTGTTTTACTTCTTAAGTTAAAGATCTATGACTGGTATTTTAGCTCCAGGACTGGTTGAAAGTCAAAGCAACACCAAACCTTCTTACTTTGATGGGAATGAATACAACCTATGGAAGAACAAAATGAAGGCATTCCTAAGATCGAAAGATCCCCTAGAATGGGATGTGGTAGAAAAATGGATTATTCCTAAAGTCACATCAACTTCAGAAAGAGGAAAGGAAATTGAGGATGCTAGCGAAATGATACAAGCAAAAATAACAAAGAGACAAGCTCTTGATACTAAAGCCATTTATTCCTTATATTGTGTTTTATCTCCTACTGAATATAATATAATTTCATATTGTGAAACAGCAAAAGAAGTCTAGGACAGATTGCATGTTACCTACAAAGGAACTTATCGAGTTAAAGAAACAAAGATCAACATTCTACTCGGACAGTATGAAACCTTCAAAATGAAGCCAGGAGAATCCATCACCGATATGTTTAGTCATTTCACAGAAATTGTAAACGGTCTAGCAGATCATGGATAGCCAATTTCTAGACAAATGAAAGTCAACAAATTGCTGCAATGGCTCTCCAAAGATTGGAATCACATAAAAACCCAAAGGATCATGCCTCTCTTGGTAGACGAACTAGTGGGCACACTTCAATCTTATGAAGTAGAGTAAATTAATGAGGAAGAAGATCCCAAAGGTAAAATGTCAATTGCTTTAAAATATAATGATGATTCTGATGATACAGATTCAGAAGATGACCTGGATGATGAAGAGCTAGCACTAATGATTAGGAAGTTCATAAAGTTAAATAGAAAATGAAGAAAGTTCAACTGGAGCAAGCAAAGTACTCAAAGACTTCAGAATAAATCAACTAAAGACAATGAGACCAACAAAGATGTGATTTGTTTCGAATGCAAGAAAAATGGGCATATCATACCCAACTGTCCTCTGTTGAACAAGAAGAAAGGAAAAACAGAGAAATTCAAAAGGCTTTCAAAGCAAAGACATGAAGCAACACTGAATGTGAAGAGACTGATGAAGAATATGCCAACATTTGTTTAATGGCAAATTCAAAATCAAACTCAGACTTTGAAACTAATTCAGACTCAGATTCAGATAAGGAAATCGAGGTTAGTAATTTTAAAATTCTTGCTAAAGTCTCAAAGTATATTGATGAACTCTATCTTAGTCTCAAGATATCTCTTAAAAGAATTTCCGAGCTAAAAAAGGAAAATTCCAAACTGAAGCAAAAGGAAATTTGTTGGAAAGAAAAATTTGAAAATCTAGAAAAAAAGTTTTGTTGTTTTGAAAGAAAATGCAAATTCTCTTTCAAAGGAAAACATCTTTTGAAAGAAGATATTTCAAATATCTCAAAAAGGTTTTCAAAAGGATCTGAGAAGCTAGATAAAATTCTTTCAATACAAAGAATTTATTTCGACAAATCAGGTTTAAGATTGACACCGAAAACTAATCGTTTAATTGATTTTCCAAAAGTAAAAGAAAGAATCAAACAAAGACCTACAAAAACCTTTTACAAAAATCATTTTCAAAAAGTTTTTGTAAAACCTGTTGGTCGAAGTGCTCTCAAATGTTCAAAGTGTAACAACTCAGAACATTTTAAGAAGGATTGTCCTAAAGTTTGGAGACTTGTTAAGAGAGATTGGGCAAAGACTATTTTTGGTAATAACTCCCCTGGACCCAAGAAAATGTGGGTACCAAAGAAAACTTGAAATTTTCTTATAACTGTAGGTCACTATCAAGAAAAAGATCAAATAGTATTTGGATAGTGGCTGTTCGAGACATATGACAGGAGATTCAAGCTGCTTCATAAAGCTTATTCAAATAAATGGTGGAAAAGTCTCTTTTGGTGGAAATAGCAAAGGAAGAATTGTCGGATGTGAAACTGTGAAGATTGGAAGTCTCACAATCAACAACTTTTCCTTGGTGGAAGGCTTGAACTATAATCTGCTCACCATAAGTCAACTACGTGACATTAGATTAAGAATCAACTTCCAAGAAGGCATTTACTCATGAACTAGTAAAGATTTGTCTCAATCTTTTACTGGGACGAAGACATTAAAACATCTATCTACTAGATATAAAACCAGAAAGCTCAAGTGTCTAATTTCTATTCAAGATGAAGAAAATCTTTGGCATCAAAAGCTTGGTCATGTCAACATGAAGCAAATCTCCAAGATTTCATCTAAGAAGCTTGTTCGTGGACTACCCAATTTGGCTTATCAAAAATCTAAATTATGTACACCATGTGTCTTGGGAAAACAGGTTAGAAGTTCTTTTAAACCTATAAATCAAGTTTCTACTAATCGAGTTTTGCAGCTTCTGCATATAGACCTCTTTGGACCAACCAAAACTCAAAGTATTGGTGGAAAGAAATACTGCTTAGTAATCATGAAGGATTATTCTCGTTTTACATGGGTATTCTTCTTGGCAAGTAAGTCTAAAGCATTTTCTTACTTTTCAAAATTCGCTAAGAAAGTTCATAATGAGAAATGATATGTTATTATAAGTATACGAACAGACTATGGAGGTGAGTTTGAAAATCAAGACTTTGAAAATTTCTGTGATGAATTCGGTTTACAGCATGCTCTCTCATCACCATATACTTCATAGCAAAATGGGGTTGTGGAAAGAAAGAATAAATCCCTACAAGAAATGGCAAGAACACTCTTAATTGAGAGTTATCCTCTCGATTTTGGGCTGAAGCAGTTTCTACAGCTTGTTATATCATTAACAGAGTATTTTTTAGACTTATTCTAGATAAAACTCCTTATGAAGTGTTTAAAGGAAAGAAGCCAAATGTTTATTATTTTCATGTATTTGGTTGTAAGTGTTTTGTTTTGAAAAATGCAAATGATCGATTTGATAAGTTTGAAGAAAAGTCAGAAGAGGGAATTTTTCTCGGCTACTCAACTTCAAGCAAAGCTTACAAAGTATTCAACAAAAAGTCCCAATCTGTTGAAGAGTCTATGAATGTCAAGTTTCGAGACTCTACACGGAATCAAATGGTAGAGACTCAACTTGAAGAGACTGGACCTGCTCGAGACGTTACAAAGTCTACTTCCCCCGCAGAAGTTCAGACTTCTGAAATTCAACAACAAGAGGAACTAGAAGATTCAATTGAAGTAGGGGATGAGCAGACTCACAAACCAACCAGCAACTGGAAGCATAAGTCAAGTCGTCCCAAAGATCTCATCATTGGCAATATTGATGAAGGAATTCATACCAGATCTAAAAGGCGAGAAGAATCTAGTGCCTTGACACTTGTTTCTAAAGTCAAACCCAAAAGTATAGAACAAGCATTGGATGATGAAAGCTGGATTGAAGCTATGCAAGAAGAACTTAGACAGTTCAGCGTCAATGATGTTTGAGAATTAATTCCTAAACCTAAAAGTAAATATATTATTAGAACTAAATGGGTTTTCAAAAACAAAGTGGACGAGAAAGGAAAAATGATCAAGAACAAAGCAAGACTTGTAGCCAAAGAATATATACAAGAAGAATGGATAAACTATGACGAGACCTATGCACCAATAGAGAGGTTAGAAGCAATTAGATTATTACTTGCTTTTATTTGCTATAAAAGTTTTAGGTTATTCGAAATGGATAAAAAAAGCGTATTCATAAATGGATTTATCCAAAAAAAAGTCTATGTGGAACAACCACCGGCTTTAAAGATCCAAGAAAGCCAAACTCAGTCTACAGACTGAAAAAGGCTTTGTATGGACTGAAACAAGCACCTCCAGCCTGGTATGAAAGGTTAAGTAATTTCTTAACTCAAAATGGATTTGTTAAAGAAAAAGTAGGTACTACCTTATTTATTAAAAGAGAATGTAAAGATTTTCTACTCATTCAAATTTATGTTGATGATATTATTTTTGGATCACCTAATGAAAGTCTATGCAATAAGTTTTCTAAATGCATGCAGGATGAATTTGAAATGAGTATGATGGGTGAGCTAAATTTCTTTTTGGGATTACAAGTAAAATAGTCAAAGGAAGGAATTTTCATTCACTAAGAGAAGTATGCGAAAGATCTCATCAAGAAGTTTGGATTGGAAAAATGCAAAAAGACAAAGACACCTATGTCAAGTTCTTCAAAGCTGGATAAAGATGAAGAAGGAAAGAATGTGGACCAAAAGCTATACAAGAGCATTATTGGATCACTTATTTACCTTACTGCATCTAGACCTAACATTTTGTTAAGTGTTTGTATCTATGCTAGATTCCAATAAAATCCCAAAGAATCTCATCTCAGTGCAACAAAGCGAATCATCAAATATGTTGCAACTACTCCAAAGCTAGGAATGTGGTATTCCAAAAAATGAGACTGTACTTTCATTGGATATTTAGATGCAGATCTAGCTAGATGCAAAGTGGATTAAATAAAATAAAAAAAAGTACTTCTGGTACATGTCAATTGCTTGGCAACAAACTGGTATCATGGTTTTCAAGAAAACAAAGCACTGTAACTCTTTCAATAGCTGAAGCGGAGTATGTAACTCTTGGTAGTTCTCAAATCCTTTGGATAAGATAACAGCTAAGAGACTTTGGTATTGAAGAATCATGCATTTAAATCAAATGCGACAACACAAGCACCATTAATCTCACAAAGAATCCAATTCTTCATTCAAGGGCAAAGCATATAAAAATACATCATCATTTTATTAGAGATCATGTTTAGAATAGAGAAGTTATGATTCAGTTAATTGACTCGAAGAATCAACTGGCAGATATATTTACAAAGCCACTGGAGAAAAGTTTATTTGAGTCTATTCGTGCAAGACTAAACATCATATCTCTTGCCGGGTAAAGTCTGAAAGTGTTCAGACTCAAAATTTCCAGAAGTTACTACCGTAAGTCAATTTCTTCTAATTGTTGTGAAGTTATTTTTGGATAAAATTTTGAAAATGTACGTTATCCCTTTGAATTATTTTTACCTATTTCATTTTTAGAAATTATCCTTAATGACGATTTCTCATTTTCAAAAAGACAGTTATTATTTTTGAAAAAGGTAGTTTATCATTTTTTGAAAAAGGCAGTTTTACTTTTTCCTTATGATGTTTGATATACCTTGTTTCAACTTGCTTTATATACAGTAGAAACTCTTCTTCTCCATTTACGTCTTCTTTTTGAAACCCTAAAATACTGTGATCTTACTCTTTCTCATCTTTACTTGAGTTTCATCCAAAAAGTTTTAACCTTTTCGAAAGAGCGAGTTCGAAGAAATCCTCCTAGACTTTGACAATGTCTTCCCAAAGAAAGTCTTCGAGAATCGCAAGTCGGGGACCACAACATATGCGTGAGGGACCTACGCATTTCGATTTGACCGAGGAAGAAGATTCTCCTCAACAACAACAACAACAGCGACAACCAAGACAACATTCTCAACAGCGTCAACAAGCAGCACAAGATCCTCCTCCACAGCAAGAACAAGAAGAGGTTATTGAAGACGTCGAACTTGTAAGGACTCAAAAACCAAATTTATTTATAGACTGTATTCCAACTTAAAAAGAGGTGGCTCTACTATGAATCTAATCGATGAGTTCTTAAAAGCACACGGTTACAGAAATGAGACCTTTTTCTTACTCACGGACCATCGATCGCCGCCTGCCGCTGCACGATGGCCGCACGACAGCTGCACGATCGTCGCACAACCGCTGCACGATTGCCGCACGATCACCGCACGACCATCGACCGTCACCGCCAACCACCACCGCTTTTGGATCAATCTGAATACACCTTAAGCCAATTACAATCATTATAAAAGATGTAAACTTGCGTATCATTTTTGGATGAATAGCTAGAGCTATTTACTGAAAAATGTGGTGCTCTGTGATTTTGTATGAGCAGGAGGTTTCGGGAGTTATCTCTTTGCAATGAGTGAGCGAGTTGCTAATTAATCAATGGATCTGCAGAGACCGCCGCACGATGGTCGCACGATCGTCGACCGTCGCCGCCAACCGCCGCCGCTTTTGGATCAATCTGAATACACCTTAAGCCAATTACAATCATTATAAGAGATGTAAACTTGCGTATCATTTTTGGATGAATAGCTAGAGCTATTTATTGAAAAATGTGGTGCTCTGTGATTTTGTATGAGCACGAGGTTTCGGGAGTTATCTCTTTGCAATGAGTGAGCGAGTTGCTAATCAATCAACGGATCCGCAGAGACCGCCGCACGACGGCCGCACGACGGTCGCACGACCACTGCACGATTGCTGCACAACCGTCGCACGACCGTCAACCGTCACCGCCAACCGCCGCCACTTTTGGATCAATCTGAATACACCTTAAGCCAATTACAATCATTATAAGAGATGGAAACTTGCGTATCATTTTTGGATGATTAGCTAGAGCTATTTACTGAAAAATGTGGTGCTCTGTGATTTTGTATGAGCAGGAGGTTTCGGGAGTTATCTCTTTGTAATGAGTGAGCGAGTTGCTAATCAATCAACGGATCCGCAGAGTGCTTATGTTTACAAAAATCCATCACTGCCGTGGATGATCGGTTTTCTATTTGTTGTCAGTTTCCTTGGCCTCTTTGCTGTGGTGCCTCTCCGAAAGTAACTATTTACATGTTGCATGTTTTTTTTTCTATGGCAATTATAGTGATTGCCAATTAATCTCCATAATACACTTCACTTGAAAAGATTCTCTTTCGCCATGAGAAATCAAACGTGCGAGGCTTGCATGTACCTTTTAGAGTAATTCACTCATGCTTGCCCTTCTCTGGCTTCAGATTATGATTATTGACTTCAAATTAATGTATCCTAGTGGCACAGCAACTGCCCATCTTATAAATAGTTTCCACACACCTGAAGGGGCCAAGCTAGCTAAGTAAGACACTATAAGCTGGAAAGCCTTCTCATTTGTGTGTCAATATGTTGGTTCTCATCGGCTTTAATTTTTCTCTTGAAGGAAACAAGTGAAGGCATTGGGAAAGTTCTTCTCCTTCAGCTTCTTGTGGGGCTTTTTCCAATGGTTCTACAGAGATGAAAATGATTGTGGTTTTGCACACTTCCCTACTTTGGGGCTTAAGGCTTTGCAATACAGGTGTTTAAGCTTAACAAACTTCCACTTTACAGTCTACAGCTACTTTGTGTTATAAGCTGGCCTTTACTTTGATGTCATGCACTCTAATATGCAAAACTATTAGCTGACTCTCTTACATGGATAACGTGAAGGTTTTATTTTGACTTCTCCGCAACATATGTTGGAGTCGGAATGATTTGCCCATACATCATAAATATCTCAGTGCAACTAGGAGGAATTCTATCATGGGGTTTAATGTGGCCTCTAATAGAAACCAGAAAGGGACATTGGTATCCTGCAGATGTAAGCAACACCAGCATGCGTGGACTTCAAGGTTATAAGGCAAGTAAAGATATACATGCAAATGCACAAGTTTGTTTGTCTCTTGTATATCCTTTAACCTTACAATACCAATTTGTCAGGTTTTCATCGCCATTGCCATGATATTGGGTGATGGGATTTACAACTTCTTCAAGGTGCTTGGTCGAATGCTCTCTGACTTGTACCATTAGCTTCGAGATAGAGAAATGAGCCATGTCCTCCCCATTGCGAATGGTTCCTCTCCTGATAACCCTCAAGTGTCTTATGATGACCAACAACGGACACAGCTTTTCCTAAAAGATCAAATCCCGACATGGTTTGCAGTTGCAGGGTATGTCACAATAGCAGCCATATCCACAGCTACTCTTCCGCACATGTTCCCCCAACTCAAATGGTATTTCATTTTAGTCATTTATCTCTTCGCTCCAACCTTGGGTTTCTGCAATGCCTATGGCTGTGGGCTCACCGACTGGTCTCTTGCCTCGACCTATGGGAAGCTCGCCATCTTCGTGATTGGGGCATGGGCCGATGCCTCACATGGTGGAATTCTCACCAGTTTAGCTGCCTGTGGAGTCATGATGAATATTGTGTCTACAACCTCAGACCTGACTTAGGACTTCAAGACAGGCTATCTAACCTTGGCTTCACCACGGTCCATGTTTGTGAGTCAGGTGATTGGTACTGCCATGGGCTGCGTTATCTCTCCCTGCGTCTTTTGGCTTTTCTACAAGGCCTTTAAGGATCTTGGACTCCCAGGAAGTGAATATCTTGCTCCATACGGAATTGTTTATCGCAGCATGGCTGAACTTGGGGTGGAAGGCTTCACTTCCTTGCCCGAACACTGCCTCACGCTTTGCTGCGGTTTTCTTGCGGCTGCCATGATCATAAATGGGTTCAGGGACTTAGTGGGTAAGAAGTGGGCCCGTTTCATCCCGCTGCCCATGGCTATGGCAATACCCTTCTACATAGGGCCATACTTTGCCATTGATATGTGCATCGGTAGCTTAATCCTGTTCATCTGGGAGAAAACCGACAAAGCCAAGGCCAATGCATTTGGGCCAGCGGTAGCTTCAGGTCTGATATGTGGGGATGGCATATGGACATTGCCTAGCTCAATACTCGCTTTGGCAGGGGTTAATCCACCAATTTTGCATAAAGTTCCTATCGCAAGCCACAAACAAGAGATTCGATGCCTTCCTGGGATCTTAGTCGGGCAGTTTAGATGCACAAAGATGGCATGAAATCTTGAGCACTTCGCAAGTCTCTAGATGTACATCATGATCTGCTCTACCTTCTTGTTTTTCTTGCAATCTCACAAAGTCTCTGTGAAGCAGTCATAGCAGCAGCTAGGAGCTGCGAAATTACTCTGTTTAATGTAACCCAACTGGGTGGCGGAAAAAAGTGTCCTATGGTAATAAATGTATATGATACTGTCTTTGGTGCTTGTCTTCATGCCTTATAGAATCCACATTTCTGGCATTAGCCAATTATAATTTACAAGCACTACCCTTGACAAAACGAAACTCCAGGGAAGATTGAACAGCTAAGCCCTTACCCTCTTCTTTTCTTGGAATAGTTCGAATACACACTGTCCCCAGACAGTCGGTAGGAAATATTAGAGTTTGTGTCTGCCATTGGTCCAAATTCTAGCTTTTAGTCTTCGAATATGAGAAATAAAACGACTGTGGGCGCTATCGTCATAAACTAAATTAAACAAATTACTTAAGTGCAATTAAGAATGATGTAGTTCCAAACCGACTTGATGATAAAACGGATGTACGCAAGAACAAAAGCCCCTCTTATAGGGTCATGATTCTTAATTCATGATTCTCTTAATTGCGCTTAGAATGATGGCGACACAAAAGGTCAGAACTATAAAGTTATTTTGTACATCTACAAAACATGGATATTATACGTTTTGTAATTTATCAGATTAGATATCAATGTAGTAAACCAATCCTAACATATGGAGCACCACTCATACATGGCCCATTTGACTAAGGAAACAAACTCCATAGCCCAACAATTTTTCTCTTTTCATTTTGATCATAACTCCACTTCCTCTAATTTATGCTCCATTTATATTGTAAGCTTCTATATTTTTCCATTTGATGGCAAGATTTGGACTGGTAGATAAAGGATAAACTCAAGAAGCACGTAGAGAGAATAAATACTAAAACAAAAGAGTTTTTTTTTTTGGGGGGATTGTGAAAAGCGCTTTCATAACGACGAGAGCAACAACGGGCAATTTAAACCAAACAATCGAATGACTTGAAAAACAACTAGTATATAAAGTATGGTCAAGTTAGTAAAATCGCCTCCATCCATTTTGGAGGTCATGCAGTAGAATCTCACCATGTGTTTATTTGAACATTTTATTAAAAACTTAGTCGTTTTCTAGTTATAGGGCAAAAGCTCTATAAAGTAAATGAATAGTGTTCAAGAAATTAGAGGTTTGAACCATACCCTCTACAACGCTACTTACTTTGTGAAGTTCAACATTATTCAAAATAGACTGATCCAATCCAATGCATACCAAAACAGTTTGACCAGTAAGGCCAATTTCAGTCGATTTTGATTAACTTATCTAAGGCAGAAGGGTGTGAACCAGATCGGTGACTTGATGGATACAAGGTTGAACTGGCCGATACAACCCATATTTCGAAAATTGTCATGGAAGGCACTAACTAAAGGAAGCTAGGCAACCAACATCTTAGACAAGTTCCACGTTTTAAAACCCCCTATCCAAGCTCGCCCATTTCGCTCTTCAGGCCAAGCGGGTTCGATCAGGATTGGGTGGGCCCCATCAAGGTCCCCGGATAGCAAATAGGATGCACCTCTACAATTTCCAGAAGAAGCACCAAAGAATCATCAAACATACACGCAGCGCTATGAAGTTATCACGTGCCGAGTTGACTCTTTAGCTTCTATGCATAAGACATCTCGTGCGTATCATGTCTGATGGTGCCCCTCACCAATCGGGCTAAGGCAATCCCCCTTCAGTTTTTTTTTTTTTTTTTTTGGTTTCCGCTGGAAGTACGTCTTTATCGCGATTATTAAGGTTAATGTGTGTTTATTTAAGAAGAGATTAATGAATCTAATCCATCTTCCGGGGTGGGGGGTTCCCCCAGGCCAAAGGGTCCGCCTGCGTTGGCTCTCTTGGGTTTCATTCCTGACCAACAGCCTCCTCGTATCTGAAATAATAAGCAAAAGCCCTTCCTCTTTATGTTTTTTATTTTTATTTTTTATTTCCTTGTTTTTTTATTTATTTTTCCAGGGCTTACACGTGGAAAGAGAGAGGGTTGCTTTGACCGTCCGCCGCTGCAGATTCAGATGGGAAAGCGTCGCGTGGGGGCGCGGGGCCGGTGCACATGCCCCCGTGGATGCGCACGTGCGCACTCCCATTCACGGAGCTCCGGTACACTTTGCACAAAATTGCATGGCGTTGGCCAGCTCATACCCGGGCCCCACTTCCCCCATTCCTCACTGGCCAATGGCCACTCCTCCCAACGACCCAACTGTTTTCCTCTCATAATAATGATAATAATAATAATCATAACAGTCATAATGAGAATGAAAAAAGAAAATGAAAAGATAACATTAGACATTTACATGATTTAAAAACTAAGTTAAGCATGTATCAAAAGTTTAAGGTCACGTTAAATAAATTAAAAATTCAGGATTATATTGAACAAGTTAAAAGTTTAAAAACTATATTAAAAAATTAATCAAAGTTAATTAACTATTTATGCCATCACCCCACTTTTAAATCCAAGGTTAGAAGCTCACCTGAATCTTTATCTTTGGCTTGTTTAGGAGATCATGGCCCAAAACAATTTGAACATGGTTGGTGAGAGAGGAAAGTTTCTCCAATCAAATCCTTCTAGGACTAAGAATACGAAAAATTTGATTAAATTTACTCAATCTTGTTTTATCTTGAATTAGGATGAAATCATGCCACAGCAAAGAACCATAACTATCGAGCTCCTACTATGCCAAGCTTCTCAAATAACTTCATGCTAAATTGTTTTACGGTATCTCTTGCTTCTTTGGTTAGTTCAGTACAAGTGGTGTTCATAAGCACTATCGTTATTTCTCTCGAGCCATCAATTTTTTTACCGGAAGTATGTGGTTGAATAGGGTTAAATCGGCCCAAAGAAACTATTTCGGATCACCCACTTAAATTTGGCTTTTGGATTTTTCATGTACAAAGTGATGATGTTGTCAAAACACATGATTAAGTAGAGAATGGCACTTGCCATATCTCCTTATCTTCAATATATTTTTTTGCATTTAATTTTGTAACCTGTAAATTTTCATGATCTTTGCTTCGCCAAATGATTGTCTAGGGTCGTCGATTTAGATAGAATCTACTCTAGATAGGCTGCAAAGTGCAATCTTCTTCTTTAGATAGAAAAACACCCTATCCAATCATCCAGGATACCATGTTTCAAACTGCTTTTGATCTTCTTTATAGATATATTATTGCTTGGCTTGAGGATTTGCTTGATATTCACTATTTCCATACTCTTCCTTTTTCTTTTTCTTTTTACTAAAATACGTCATTTTTTATGTTAACTGATCAAATTCGCCTCGATAACATATCTTTTTAGGCAAATTAATGATGTATGAATTATTACTTTCCTATCTCGATCTATTTTGAAATTTCCTTTTCCGTCCTTTCGTGGACCTCATTCAAAGAAAACAATTTATTTATTAAAATCCATATTCAGCTAGAGGAATTTTGATTCCTTGGTTCGTCCCGCCTGTATGCAGAAATCGAAACTAAATTAGATTTGGATAGGATAAAAAAAAAAAAAGAGCAAAGAGAAAAATCGAGACTAAACTAATTTTTCTGTTCAACTATGAAGAAATTAATATATATTGCTCGTGAACTATGTCCTGGAAATTTTTTGCGTTTCATTGGTAAACATAAGTTTGAGTGCCAAGATGTTATAACCATATTCGGACTTCTATCAACATCACTTAAAATAGATTAAAGAACAAACGGACAATTTCCCAACAGCCTAAATTAACAACATTATCAAGATTAAAGAACAAACGCACAATTTCCTAACCACTCAAATTAACAACGCTATCAATATAAATCCATGAGTGGATATCGCGTAGAATTAAAAGACGTCTTTATACTTTTACCGATTCGAAAACAATTCTCGGAGATAATTTAACTGATTCAATTTGGAAACATAGCACAAATATGGTACGGAAGATATTATATCAAATGTTGTTATTAAATATAATTTGATCAATGGGCATGATAGAAAAAAAAAAAGAAAAAAAAAGTGCGATTTAGTTTTAAAAAATGGACGTGAAAATAGCTGGCTACGTTGCAGATATTCAATCAATTATTAATTAGTTTCGAGACTTTAATTTATTAATTAGTAAAATACCAGCCAATGGAAATAAAGTGGGGCCCACCTTGAACGTGCATGTAGACTATCTGTCCAGTCCAGTCCCGAGAAGAACTTCCTTGGACTCCAAAAAGCGACGATCCGCGTCGCCCTCTTTCTATTTTACCCCCACCAAACGCCCGACCCCGATCATCCCACCACCACCACCGCCGCCGGCGATGGATCCACCCCCTCTCCCGCCTCTCCCCGCCGCCGCCGCCGCCGCCGCCGTCGCCACCGCCACCAGCATCCCCCTCTCCTACCCGGACTCCCTCGACTCCCCCTCCTCCCCTCGCGACCCCGCCTCCGCCGCCGCCCACGACGACCTTCTCCCGCCGAAGCTCCGCCTGATGTGCAGCTTCGGCGGCCACATCATCCCCGCCCCCACGACAAGTCCCTCTGCTACGTCGGCGGCGAGACCCGCATCGTGGTGGTGGACCGCCACTCGTGCCTCGCCGACCTCTCCGCCCGCCTCTCCGGCACCCTCCTCCGCGGCCGCCCCTTCGCCCTCAAGTACCAGCTCCCCTCCGAGGACCTCGACTCCCTCATCTCCGTCACCAACGACGAGGACCTCCTCAACATGGTCGACGAGTACGACCGCGCCGCCTGCCCCTCCTCCTCCCCGCTCCGCCCCTCCCGCCTCCGCCTCTTCCTCTTCTTCACCAAGCCCGAGACCGCCACCTCCATGGGCACCCTCCTCGACGACTCCAAGTCCGAGACCTGGTTCGTCGATGCCCTCAACAACGCCGGCATCCTCCCCCGCGGCATCTCCGACTCCGCCACCGCCATGGACTGCCTCGTCAACCTCGACCCCAACGGCGACCCCCAGAACGATCTCGAAGCCCAGATCGAAGATCACCACAACAACGCCAACGCCGCAGCCGCCGACGACGGCGGCTGCGGCGGCAAGCAAGTGAAGGCCGTGCAGGACGTGCATTTCGCAATGCCCGATTCGCCGGTGGTGGAGAACTCCTCCTCCTCCTACGGATCGTCGTCGTCCTCGCCCTCCATGTCGAATCTGCCTCCGATAAGGGTCCGGGTCGATCAGAGAGGCGTCGGGATCGAGGACCAATTCGCCCACATGAGCATCGCCGCCGCGGGCCATCCATACAGGCACGATGACATCTACGGGGCCTTCTCG
This sequence comes from Eucalyptus virginea, assembly GCA_014182375.1. Lineage (NCBI taxonomy): Eukaryota > Viridiplantae > Streptophyta > Magnoliopsida > Myrtales > Myrtaceae > Eucalyptus > Eucalyptus virginea. Next base: position 10,464,291 of record CM024515.1, on the reverse strand, counting down.
GCTCCGCCGCCGCCGTTCCCGGCCGGGATCATGGCGGGCGTGGCGGCGAGCGCGGGCATGGCGAATCAAGCCGGCGCCTGCGGCGACACATTGAGCAGCAGGGCCCCGTCGGACGACGAGAGGTCAGATCAGGGAGTGCCGCCCGCGGCGTTCCGGAAACCGCCGCTGCCGATGCTCCAGACCGCGCAGGCTCCGCCGCAGCACCAGAAATCCGCGGCCACCTACAATTTGCCGTCCCCTGATTCAGTCGCTAGGTACGGTTTCTTGAAATTATTTTATGTTGGATTTTTCAATGGTCAATTAAGATAACTTAGATCTCTTGTCTTGATTGAAACAATCTTTCGATATGAATATTTCGTGTCCTATGCGAGATGGCGATCCATCATAATTAATAAAATTTGGGACAATGAAATAAAAAAACTTTGTTCTTATACCAAGAAAAAAAAAAAAAAAAAACCTGGAATCTTACAAGATGGTTCAACAAATTGGATGTGATTATGCAGTGATAGCAGCATTGCATCCGCATGCTCTCTGTCAAGGCCTGTGTACTACGAAGACCAGGCTCACGCTGGGCTCAAGGAACAGAGGAGCGGGGCGTTCAGCCCGACCGACCCTGCCGACCCAGCCCACCAGCCTCCGATCCCGCAGGCGGCGGATCCCGGCTACGCCCCGCCCCCACCTTTGGATCATCTGCCTCCTCTGCCCCCGCAGCCACAGCAGCCGCAACAGCAGCAGCAGTTTGTGCACATGAGCACGCATTACATGCCGCACCCGCACCAGCACCAGCACCAGAGCCAGAGCCCGGTCCTGGTCTCATCATACTACCCGGTCTATCAGACGCAGTCGCAGCAGCAGCAGCAGCTTCACCACCCAGTGTACATGATGCCCGACGGGTCGATGGTGGGCCAGGCCAGGCCCTTGCCGTCTTCTAGCCCGGCGGGTGGCTATAAGGACTTGACCCCGCCGATCTACCACGCGAAGGCCCCCGCCCAAGTGACGCCCGAGATGGCGTCCGGCATGTACAGCTCGTACATGGCCTCGCCTCAGCAGCTGATCCAAGTCTCGGCTGGGCAATACCAGCAGCAACACCCGGGCATGATGGCGCAGATCAATCAGCAGCCCCAAACTACTGCCGCCGCCGCTACTCCTGCGGCGGCTAACAACTACGCAGCGTTTGACTACTCGTACTCCGCGCAGGACCTGGCGTACTTAGCCCAGCATCAGGCTTCCGTGATGCCCCCTCAGTACCAGAACTTGGCGACCACCGCCGGCACGATGGCGGACGCTCCGAAGCAGCCCTCCGGCGACATCGCCAAGCAACAAATCATGACATCGCAACAGCTTTGAACGTGGCAGGAAATTCGCAACCTTGGTTTCTCCATGTAAAACTATCAACTATGTCCATTGCATTGCATTGTTTCTTTCTGCCTATGTTCAACAAATTAATAAAAAGGATTAGATTGTTCTGATTGCTCGTTAGCCCGGCGTATCACGCGGACCATACTAAGCTAGTCATAGCTTGATGAAGATCTACCTTTTTTTTCTTTCATTTTTGACTCAACCCGAGACCTAACCCATATAAAAATTGACAAATGATGTGAAGAGTCTTTTGTTGAATCTTGGACATGAAACACGAACTGACAAAAAAATTAAAAGTACGAAGATCAAAGCTAATCACAGGCAGCCATATAAAATGGTATTGGAATGTAAAAATAACAAAAAGATAAAATCGAATAATTGATAGTTGTTGATTGATTGGCAGTCTATGCTCGAATTATAAATGTAACACTTATGGATACTAGTGATGAATAGTTACGAAGAAAGCAAATAACATCTCGCGTGTTACAAAAGACCCGCTACTCGCCCATCATGGGATCACCACTCACTTCACATCGACGATTACTTCCGTAGCTGGTAATTCCTCTTCCTAATTACATATGATCTAAAAAGATCGTGCTAGCTTCACGAGCAAATGGGCCGTCATGGCGGTACCCAAGATCGTTGGCTCCATGGCTTGAATATTGTCTTGTCCTCGATCCATCCATCTTCACTTCAACTTTGGTTCCTTCAATGGCACTCGTGGCCCAACAACACCGAGCAAGTATTGGCAACTTCTGACTGCCTTTGTCGATCGCCGACCATGGACTCGGGCATTTTTTTTATTTTTTCGTGTCAAGTTTGAAGAGGGGAAAAATATAACCGTTATATCTTAAAAAAGGCATTATAAGTAGGGTTAATACTTTGAAAAACCCCAAACTGGTACACTTGTGACAAATTTACCCCAAACTATTTTTTTGACCATGAAAAACCCCAAACTGGTATACCCGTGACAAATTTACCTCGACTGACTATAAAAAACCTTAAACTGGTACATTTATGACAAATTTATCCCAAACTAATTTATTCGACTGAAAAAAAACCCCAAATTGATAAATTTGTGACAAATATACCATTTGCTAAATTGGATTAATACCACAAAAAAATCACAAAAATTGTAAACTGTGACAAACGGAAGATAAAATCCTAAATTGGTATCTTGGTAAAAGCGTCACGTGTCATTTAACTTAATAATTTGAGAATAAAATTTAATAAAAACTAAATTTGTCGCCAAAGTGTGTAAATTTGTTAAGTGTCTGGGTTTGAGGTTTTTCGATCAAAAAAAAATAGTTTAGGGTAAATTTGTCATGAGTGTCTGGGTTGGGGTTTTTGGGTATTAACCCTTATAAGTATCATAATTTTGGTATGATAGTCACTTCAATATCATAACTTTTCTTGATTATTTAAGTGTCATAACTTTTTAAAAATGTTCACTTGCAAGTGATATGTCACCTTAGATTTCATGCACTTTAATAAATTATTATACTTAATCAAAGCCCGGAGAATCATGATATTATGACATCTTTATCCACGTTGTCCACGTTGAGAATTACACACGGTTGGATATTTTCGAAAAGAATTTCTGATGCTAATTCCGCCAGCTCAGCCGAAATAATCAAGATCCTCCATCTTTTCCATCTCCCTCTCTCTCTCTCTCTCTCTCTTTAAAAATCAAACACGAAAGATGGACCCCACCGCCCCTCACCGACTACTCCTCCTCCTACTATAAATTTCTCCAATTTCTCCGCCAAAAAACCACCGCCCCACGCCACCGCGTAGAAAAAGCAAAAACGCCGCGTCGTCGCCGTCGCTTCAATGCCCGCAGCAAGAACTCCGCCGCGAGTCCCGCCGAGCTCCTCGTGATCTTCGCCCGCCGCGAGCCGAAAATGGCGGCCCTCCTCCTCCTCCCGCCGACCCCCCCGGCAGGTCCTTCCAGAAGCAAGCGCCGCGGCGCCGCCGCCGCCAATCCGTGGGCCCGGCCGCCGCCGCTGCTCCCGGTCCCCCCGGCGAGGCGGCGGCTGAGGGCGGCGCTGGTCGCCGGGGAGAAGCCGGCGATCTGCACGGCCGACGAGCTCCACCACGTCCCCGTGTCCGGCTCCCCGTGGAACCTCGCCCTCTGGCGCTACCTCCCTCCGCCGAATGTAGGACCGGCGTCGGTCGTCGTTGCGCGTTTCTTCGTGCTCCTTGTCGTCGTCGTCGTTGTTGATGTTCTGTTTTTGCATGCGCGATTTTGAAGAACGTCGCGATTTTTGCCTGTTCTTTTTGCAGGCGATTCGGAGGAACCACCCGCTGCTGCTGCTATCCGGAGTCGGGACCAATGCGATCGGATACGATCTCTCTCCCGAGGTTAACGTTACCTCCATTTTCGCCCTTTCGAAAGCATTTTGCCGCATATCCTGAATTCACCTTGAACTTCTGTAGTCTAGCCATAGCTTATGAAGCTGGTGCTACTTTCTCTTTTTATGTTCCTCTCGGTCAAATTGATATTAGCAGGTGTTTTTATGCTCTATTGGGTAGGATTCTTGATTATCATGGATGGTCCTATTAATTTAGTGTTAAGAGAATTGAAGCACCCGCGTGATGTATGGAGACTAATGGGAATTGATTGAGGCATGGATTGGACATGACAAAATGAATTTATATACAGAAGGAGGTCATGCTTCATGCTCTGTCGAGCGGTTGGTGTTTCTGGATTCATTCATTTTTAGCTGATTTTATGGCTGTTCGGATTGTCGGGTGATTTTGTTTCGCAGAAGACTGGGTTAAACTAAAACTATCTGGCTGTTTTGATCCCATTGATTATAAATTGCTCGTGGTGTGTTGTCCCATCTCTAGAGCAGATGAGTGTTGCATGACCACTTGCTGGAAGCTTGAGTAAGTAGAGAACATGATTTGGACTTCAATCACCGATTGAAGTTTCCTTGCTTCTGCAGCCAACAGCATGTTTGATGGAGTTTATTGAAAGTGCTTATTGCCTTCTTCCTCTAAAGATTTTTTTTTTTTTAATTTCCCATCAAAGCAGCATTGACTTTGCTGATATTGTGGCGAGCCAGTCAAATTTTGCAATGGCTAGTTTGTCACATCTTTTATCTTTAAAGAGGTTTATTTGGAAACGTGATGCTTTGCCAATTTGATGGGCGACTATTAATCACGGCTCCTGATAAACTTCTGCCATGTTCTGCTAGAAATTAATTGTGGGAATGTCTACATTTTTTTCAGTACTTGTGCAATTAAAACGTGCAAAAGCCATTTTACCGCATGTCATCATTCTTCTTCAAAGGACATCGATGATTTTGATTTTTCCAGGCCTCGTTCGCACGGCATATGAGTAGCCAAGGATTCGATACATGGATACTAGAAGTTCGAGGTGCTGGGCTGAGTGCAAGACAAATGGACTATGAAGAGGCTACGCGATCTGTTAACGGGATGTCTGATTGGACAGAATCAGGTAACAAGTATAGTACCCCTGTTCTATCGGCATCAGGATTGCCATCAACCAGTGCCACTGATTTATTTGCTGCATAAGCCTCTCCATCGAGAGTAACCTTTTTGGAGTTAATTCAGAATTTATCAGGTTTTATGACTGGAGGTTACTTAGGAAGTACTCTGAGAATTAGAAGTAATGCTTCATCCTTAATGTCTTTATTCCCTGATTTCAGTGTTGTTAGCTGGGCAAAGCTCTAACATGGTTGGCCAACTGAGGGATTTGAGTCAAAAGCTAGTAGATATCATCGGAAAAGGTCAAAACATGGTCCCACCGCCATTGGTTGGCCTGCAAGAGCGCCTTTCCAGCACATTGGAAGATTTCCAAAAGCAACTAGATGTCATTGAGAATTACGATTGGGACTTCGACCACTATCTAGAGGAGGATGTGCCCACTGCGGTGAGGTGACATTTCTTCATTTTGGAAATCACATTTAACTACTTGGCATTTGATGTGAACGTTCTTTGCCGGAGCTAGGCTAGAATTAAGCTTCTATGTTTGTCCATTATGCAGTGATAGATTAAATCCAATTTGTTGCTTTTATGGTAGATGGATTACATAAGGACTTGTTCTAAATCAAAAGAGAGCAAGTTGCTTGCAATTGGTCACTCTATGGGAGGTATCTTGCTGTATGCCATGCTCTCAAGATACGGTAATCCAGCTTCTTGAACTTTATCATTTGCACTTTACATCAACCGACACTGTGAGACATGATTGATGCAGATCAAGGTGCTAGATCTGTTAGTTAATGAGAAGAATTGCAGTTCTTTTGGTAGCCGATCCTTAACACTTTAAGATCTTATTTATACATATGTCACCAGTATCCTCTCGCCCATTATATGTGCCTTCTCTTATAGGTTTTAAGGGGAAAGATCCTGGGTTGGTGTCAGTTGCTACTCTGGGGTCTTCACTTGACTACACATCCTCGAGATCATCATTGAAATGGCTCTTACCTCTGGCAAGTGACAATAGTTACTTTTTTCTTTTCAAAATTGTTCTGTTTTATTTGATCATTCTATTTATAGTGGTTGCATCTTGAACTAATATTCATTTACTGTGTGCACAGGCTGAACCTGCGCAGGCTCTGAATGTCCCTGTCGTTCCTATTGGAGAATTGATTGCTGCAGCTCATCCATTTGCGTCACGTCCTCCTTTCTCATGGTTGAATCTGCAAATTTCAGCTCAGAAAATGATTCAACCAGAGTTGGTGGAGAAGCTTGTTATGAAAAATTTCGGTAAATGCAACTATGTTTTTCCTCTACCCGTGAAAGTAACCAATTTTCATTTTGCAAGTAGGTATTTTACTTTGTCTGATGAAATTAAGATGCAAGAAATAAACTGAATATGCAGAACTAAGAAATGAAGTTTGATGTTTTTGAGATTGTTATAGGTTGTTCGGCTAGGATAAATTTGTTGCGTGCCAAATATTCTACTTAATGATAAATTTCCGGAGACAAGGAATTTTCTCCAAGAAATATTGTCTTTTACATACATATTCAATAAGGACATCTCATGTATTACAGAATGAGGTATTTCACGGATTTCACTTATTGGGCGCAATTGTGAACCTGAAACTCAAGCTCTCTTCATATAGTCATCTTAGTAAGCTAGGATTCAACATCCTGCTCTTACAAAATTGATGAAGGGATGATGAGGTTTTAAACAGTGCTCCAGTTTCTCCTTAATCCACAACATTGGATTTAGTAGCCTTCTGTCCACAATTAATTTTGTAGTCATGAACAGTTTGGTTTGGTACTACAGGAGGTATGAAACTCTGTCATATTTGAATACCATCTCCTACAGTAGTAGCTCGCCCATTTGATTTAAATTACTCGGAGGATGATTCTCTTCATCAAAACTTCCTCCATATATTATGCTAAACAGATCTTCCACAAGCTATTTGGGTGTTTGACATGTATGGAGGACATATTGTCAACGAATCATTTAATTTACAAGTATTTTGTTGCCTTCAGTGATATGTCATTGGCAATAAGATCTGTGTCAGTGATTAAATCTCGCCAACTTATGCAGGCACAGTTCCTGCAAGGCTTCTCTTACAGCTGACAACAGCATTTCAAGAAGGTGGATTACGTGACCGGAGTGGGAGTTTCTTTTACAAAGATCATATAGGTAAATGCAATGTCCCAATCTTAGCCCTTGCTGGAGATCTGGATCTCATATGTCCACCCGACGCCGTATATGGTATGCTATGCTACTAGTGTATAACTTCCTCAACTAGTCCATGCATCAACTCTCTGTATCATAATTTTTATACTCTGGCAATGGTAATTCTATGCGGAGCAGAAACAGCAAAGCTTATACCGGAGCGTCTGCTGACTTACAAGGTGTTTGGCGAACCCGGCGGTCCACATTTTGCTCATTATGATTTGGTGGGCGGGGGAATGGTATGGAAGACTCACTATCTCTATTTTTTAACACCCACTGGTATTCTGCACTTCCATGCCTGTATTTTATGCATTCTTCTATTGAGATTTATGAGTGATGACATTCAATATTCTTCGACCGGTCGATCGATTGTTAGGTCAATTAGACTTAATTTAATAACATCTTAAACTTATTTCTTCGTGTAGGCACCTACTCAGGTCTATCCATGTATAATCCAGTTCCTCAATCGTCACGACAAGATTTGACTTTTTCCTCTGAATTGATTCATTTGTCCTCAAAGCCCAATATCTAATGCGTAATCCGCAAGCGAGGTGCACGTGATCTGGGTAATGTATATCCATCAGTGGCTGTATAGTGTTGATTTGTAAAATTTTCTCGTACTACTAAAAGTTTTAGAAAGCTTGTAACAATTCATGAAATGAACATCTTTGTATCTATGTAAGGACATAGAAGTACTTGTCAAACGGTTGGATCTAATCAGATCGATTAAAAAATGTTCTAATTCAAATTGATCCATTTATATCCAATGCACTATATTCAATGCAAATTTAGTGACCTATTCTCAACCCAATTCAATCTGTATTCATTGATCGACTCGTCAAGCTAGTGGGGGAGCTCGGGGGTTGAGTTATGGATGGAGGTGTGAAGGTGGTGAAAATTTGAGTGTCCTCATAAGGGCAATTGTCATAGTATTTTGAAATTGCGAACTAGAGATCGAAGAAAGCCTAATGATGAGAGAAGTAGAACGAATGAAGGGAAAAGATCGTGCGTCACGAAATCGAAAAGGGTGAAAGAAAAGACAGGATATATATTAAAGTGGGTTAAAGCTGATCTATTTATTAAATGGGTTGAAAGTGAGTTTATAATAGACCTATTAGAACCTGTCTATTTTAGACTTTTTGACTTTAAAACCTATGATAACGACTTATACTCTAAGTTCGAGGTGATCAATTCATGGCTCATTTAAAAAATATCGATACCCTGCATGAAAGTGATGTCAATGACCGATGGCCATAGCAGATCCGGGGCTGGCTTAGCCGTTTAAGATCACAAAAACACAGCTTGGATAGCTCTCCAAAACTTTGATATTGCCATGTCGGCATGTCGCAAGATTCATTTATTTCTCATCGATCAGCCAACGCATAGCATTGAATTGTTAAAGCAGAATCGATACGAAACCCAGGGGCAAGATCCAGAATAATCAATGGTTGCGTAACCTGGTCGTTCGAAATTATTGGATTACAGTTGCTTGCACGACAGAGACTTAAAGATCTTGAGATACAGACAGGAGCCGTCGGCACATACAACACTCGTCCTCCAAATGGGGTTGTCTGATCCCCTCGGTACAAGAAAACAATGCAATTACTGAAAGTGAGAGCAATGCAGTGGGGTGAGCAAGAACTAAAGACATGGAATCATCTTTTATTCTAACTTAAGTTGATCAGTTTTGGCGCTAGTCGCCGCAAATTCACCCTCGATACCACTTGAAACTTCTTATCATTGCCGGCACGGCAGTTATTGTAACTTTCTTCTACGGATCTCCTTCCCCTTCCCAAAGGAGACTAGACAAGAGTCACCAAGCAAATCATTCAAGCAAAATACATCTGAAGCATCTGTTGATGAGCCTCTAAACAAACGAAAGGCGCATGCCATCAGAGAGTATAAATCGGACAAAGTAATCATCAGATTGAAACATCTTAGCCAATTCCGAATCATATATTTAGAATTGAAACAAAAAAAATGACAAAGGAGAACAAGAGATCAAACTTCAACAATGAGACCATGGGTGGAGAGAATTGCATAGCGAATGAAAAGAATGGATTCTCCTAATATAGGAAACAAAACCTATACATTTTGGTGGGGCTGAGGGAGCAGTTGCCAAGGCTTAAGATTCGCAAGGATTCTAGGACCGAGCCACTGCCTCAGACTTGCAAACCGGGCATGAGTTCTTTTGCCCAAGCCACTGCTTTATGCATTCCATGTGGTAGCCGTGCCCACAGTTCAACTTCCCGAGCTCGTCACCTACTTCGAACTCTTCCTGCATCCAGAAATCATTAACGGCAGAGTGAACAAAAAAGATAATCAGGGTAAAGTGACAAAAGGATGCGAGTAGATCTATTTTCTTTATATTGTGAAGGCGATTAGAAGGTTTTTTCATCTTACTTGGCAAACGCTGCACTTCCTATCTGCTTTTGCAGAAAAATGACGTGCCAAATCATTCAGATTCGTGAGCTTAATCTTTCTGATGCAGTGAGCTATCTGATCTCCTTTGAGACCAGTATTCACGTAGCCAATCCTATCGCCAAGCTCAAGCAATTGCTGTAAGCAACACCCAGAAAAAAGGTGTTGATAAGTAAAACATTGAACATTCAGTTGAGATCGACATGAGCGTCAGATAAAGCTTGTCTTGCAGATATGTTTACCTCATAAGTCATATTATCAATGTCGAGTCTCCAGCCTCGGTAACGATCAAGTACATCCAACCTTCCTCCCATTAGAAGACTTGTGTGAAGCATCATAATCTGCAAGCACCCAGACGACCAAATCTACATTTATCAACCAACTCAACAACTACTTAAGTAAAATGCAAAGTCTTTATTGGGTACTAGCTTTGAACAGGTCATAGGACTCTGAAGTCCTGGCACAGATTTGCCTGTAAAATTATCAATAGCAGTACCATGTAGATTGTAATTCCCAAGAACTGTGTTAAATTTTCATGAACAGACCCAGGTAACTTCAAATGCTTCAAATGATCACTGATCAGCCAAAACCAGCAACAAGTTTCACATGATCCGTCTCCACTTCCACCCTTGAATTTTCACAAATTTCCTACCCACACATATTGAAATCACCCATATTTTTCCGCTTAAGGTCCCTTTGTACAGCCATCCAGTTAAGCAGCAATTTCAGAATCCATATTTCCTTAGGCAAGATGGCATGCATGTGACGCTATAACAGTTCCCTTATGAGCATCTTCACTCTCAGGTTAAGTAGGATAAGTTAAAAATAAATAGGACAGAATAAACATAGACAAACAGATTTCTTCAAAGAACATTTTCCAAGGGATGAAGTGAAAACTAAAAACATATATCCCATAGTGCTTGCACAGCACAAGTATGTCTCAGCAATTAATAGTAACAGGCAACTCTAGGTTCTCCAAATGAATATTATTTCAGAAATAACACCATTAATATTTCAGCTAGCTAACAGGTCATCTATATCTTCATCCATGCTTCTCTCTCATCACAGAGGAAAAAGTCAGTTGTTCTGTCCATTTAAGCCAGTCTACTAAGTAGTTGAGACCTACTGCGTGATATGCATCGTGTTTTTTCAATTTATGTCACCAACATTTAACGAAAATGTTCAAGATATAAAGCAACAAAACCAACGAGACCGGCGAGTAACGTGCAGTGTGAGTAGCTTGATGTGGTAAGTGCCATTAAGAACAACCAAGAGATTCAGATAAAACAAAACATAGAAGGGATCTTAGCCTCTGTCCTTAAGCAAGCTTTAGACAGGCTCCAGATTTAACAAAATTACACAAAAAACCTAGAAACATGAGAACTTTTTCGCATCTATCCTATTTCCACACTCCTGATGCATAACTGCCAACACATCCAACCAAATCATCCAACTTCAGAAAATTGACCACTTGCAGTGTCAGAAGTCAAAAAGATGAAGCTTTTCTTCGCTTTGTGGATGCCAAACATAAAGGTTTTGCTTATGCAACCTCCGTACAATATTACTCTAGGCACAAAAGTCGTGCAATTTATGACATGAAACTAACTAGAGGCATCCTTTAATCTCTTCCATCTTGATGCAGGTGGATCCTAAGATAGACACACCCATCCTCCAACAGAAATTCTTTTTTTTTTTTTTTTTTTTTTTCTTTTCTATGGGGGTGATACACGAGCGGGGTGTCGTTTCGCGGGACAAACTAACCAAGAGAAGAACCCTCAGTCCATCTCCTCACTCAGAAATTACTCAGAAAAGACAGCATGATCAAGGGCGAGCGCATCCGAAACAAACCTCAGCTAGGCCTTCAGGTGAAGGATGTCGAATATGGCGGTAGCGCCGAGGTCCAGGCACATATGTTTCCGGCCCTGAGTGAGTGGTTCCAAAGGCGGGGTCGGAATCCAGAATAAACTCTTCTGGATTCACAGTCCGCCTCGAGACGCAATGTCGCTGTACAAAAGATCAACAAGCATGCCTTAGAAACAATCATTACTGGACCCGAAAGGGTGCAAGAACCAAACTTTTCATCTCCTTGCAGAAGAAAATAACCCACAAGAGGACAGAAACGGCAGAACAGCAAACTACCAAGGAGAAGGCAAGCGATGACCAAGATCACCTTCCACAAGACGTTCGATATCGCATTAAACAAAGTGGGATCACTCGGAAAAGTACGTAAACTTCCACACAGCATACATAGACAAACCCAGAGAGAGATAGAGAGAGACTCTTCCTCTTCCGATCGATCAACCCACCATGGTGAATAGATAAGAACAGCAAACAGAACCGTGAATATCTCCAAACAAATATGAACAGTGATTCTTGTGAGCCTATACGAATAACAAGAAAATTTTTCTTTTAAAAGCATCAGCAAATTTCACCTCGAAACAGACAAGATCGACGCCAATCTTTTCAAATCGCCAGTCAAAACACGAGCTTTAACCAAAAACGAAACAAGAGGACGGTCGGTTTCATTCAGTGGGCGGCTTTTTATATGGGTTATTATGGAGGGAGGGAGTGGTGCCTGTGCAATTCACTTACGGAAAGACTTAAAGGAATGGCCTTTTGAACACAAAAGACAAAAACAAATATCACATCGCATAATAGATAAGATTATTTAGCTTATATGAACTTCCCAAAAATTCAAATGCATGAATCCGAACGCAAATGCTGTGACCACAAGAAAAAAAGCCAAAATTAAATATAGGATCATCAAACACTATAGAAATGGAGGAAAATTCAATGAGCTCTAAATTCAGGATTTACCTTTTTTCCCCTTTCCCTATATCTAAAGAATGCCAAAAGATTTATTTATTACTCGCTGATACCGAGAGAAGCAAATCTCGTTCATCAAAGAAAAAACCAAAGCACCAATCTTTAGCTCTTTCTCCCGTTCAGAAATAAGTGAAGCATCCATCTTTAGCATTAATTTCATATTTGAAAACCTACCCTCAAGAAAAATCAAGAAATTATGATAAAAGTGAAGAGAAAATGCAATTTTTTTGTACCTCTCTTGGACCAAACTTATCGCCATCGATCGTCCCTCTTGCAGACATGTTCCTCCTGCCGACCACCACACAATCAGCATCAGCAGCTGAGAAGCCAATTCCAGGACCACACCAAGCATCCTCAGCCACGACGCAAGAGGACCCAGAATTGCAACCCCCGAAGCTCGACCCACCACCGTCAACCACCACTGTTGGATTGCCCCGCCGCCGCCGCCTCTCTTCTGCTTCTTCTTCTTCACCTTCCTCTTCTCCCAGTCCGCAGATGCCCTAATCACCGCCGGCACGGAGACCTGCTGCGACGCGGAGGCCGTACAGCCGAGTCCCCGGAATCTTGAGGACGCGAAATGCTTCTTCTTGGCGGAGTTCATGGTCGTGGGCATGTGCTCACTGGGGGATTCAGAGTGGAGGAACGAAGAAATGGTGGGTTTAGCGCGGTTTGGAAGGACGAAGGGCGATGGGCTCCGATCTGCAGTTTCTTGAATGGGATTGCAGAGCTGGTTTCTGGGTTTTCTGGGTTTGGTGTGCTCAGAGCTCTCTCCCAAAACAGGCATGATTTCTGTGAGAGAGAGAGAGAGAGAGAGAGAAAGAGCACGAGAGAGCAAGAGAGAGTGAGAGAGAGAGAGAGGTGGAATATTTGGGGTGATTAAGCTTAGAAGAGAAGAATGAGTGTTGCAGAGAAGAGGGATTCCTTTAGTGGGGAGAGAGAGAGAGGGGCAGAGGAGTCTTGGAAATTCTTGACCTTGGTTTTGAATTTTCCTCTTCTTTTTTCTTGTCCCCAAGCTTTTGCAATTTATGTGAGGAAAGATTCAATATTTCTTATTTCTTGGCCATGAAAAGATTTATTTTTGGTGATGTTGGGTTGTTGAGTGGGCTACGGTTTGTCTTGTTGCAGGAGATGCGGGGAATTCTTTTGCCAGGAAACAAGAAAGACTGTAGGACTCAGCTGGAACCTGCAAGCTAGCTTTTGCTTTTTCTAAGCTTAACAGATGCCTACTTATCAAAGCGGGGGGAGATAAGGGGCGCTTTCTCTTTATTAAACATAAACATTTACCTTTTCGTTTCAGAAACTTTGAAAATAAAAAATGACACCTTTTTCTTTCTCGTGCTGGTTGTCTTGTTTGAGGTGGAGGAAAAAAGTTGCAGAGGCGTAGAAGACACAGTGTGCAAGAAGTCAGATTTGTGCATCAGTGTGGACAGCATTTGACTGGGGCCCCCAGTTCATCATCATCCCAATGTGGCAAACCACAACTTGACAAAAAAATAATCGCAGCAAAAATCAAAAGGTCAAAAATGCATAATCAAAGCTTTGCATTTTTCTGCATTGTGGAGGCATTGTCTTGTTCCATTTTTCTCTGCTTTTGCTTGGGGATTGGGATTGGGATTTACAACCATCATAACTTGGCATTTCTCATCAGTCGCCCCAAAACAGTTGTAATCATGTGAGCTGCCAATGTCTTCAGGCAAAAGCATCCAATTCAGTGGGGCCCCATCCATGACTCACACAGTTCCACATTCAAAGCCTCTCTCTTTCTGACCAAAAAAAAAAAAAAAAAAAAAGCCTCTCTCTCTCTCTCCCTCCCTCCCTCTCTCTCTCTCTCTCTCTCTCTAGCCTCAACATGAGCTATTTGCAATGCCCAAAAAGTCCTCTTCTCTCCTTATTTTTTTCACCAATATGCTTGCTGATAGACCAAGCTAAACTGGCACGTGAATGTATTGGGATGATAGATGGCTTGAAGAGGAAGGATGGTTTGAAGATGAAGCAAAACAGCATTTGGAAGTTTTCGCATTGGTGTGATATGTGAATTTTAGAGGTGCAAAAGAAGCATGACAATGCAGGTGCAGGGGTCGAGGGCTGTTTGTGCCTCCAAAACCTACATAGGGTTAAGCCATGATCCATGATTGCTTCTAGAACCGATCAAGTGGGCAGATCTCAGAATATCCATACTGTTCATACGGCTAGACTTTTCCATATATTGAGTATTTTTTTTCTAGGCTTGCCTGCCTATGTCACGACAAGCCCTAACTAGGTCTAGATTGGCCAAACGAGATGTAAAACCACCGATCAAATCACATCATGGTGTTTGGTTGAAAATTAACCGACGGATAGATTAAATTTCAAAGTAGAACATAATCAATGCTTGAAAAAAAAGTAAAATCGAAAATATAAAGTTGAAGACACCAAGGTTTTTGCAAAATCATAACTTTTAGAAGGGAAACAAAAGAAAGAAATCATATCATTTTCTCGGTAGGTCTTGGAATAATACCTCAACTAGTAAGTTTACGTATCGTAACCGGCATGAGAGATAGTCCATATCATTGTCCCTCGTATTGCATCATAAGTTTTGTCCTTTTTTTTCCCATTATTATGCTTTACTCTACCAAAAATCATGTCACAATACATTGTCAATCAATTTCGCCGGGGGAGGGGGGGTTTGGAGAGAGAATAATGTGAAGACAGGTCAATCAAATTCTAGATGCACATGCGTTCAATCTGATAATTTGGCTTTCGATAGTTCGAGGACATGACCATTTGATGGCGAACCAAAGCTGGTCAATCCCCTTGCTCTCACCTCGGAAGGAAGAAAACCTACGAATCGGGAGTGAACGGGCGGCACGTGAAGAAAGCTACGTCTTCATCTTCATCCGTTTTCGTCAACGGTGGCGACGTGGGCTTTACAATTTCCGGTGCATTTCTTGTCACGCTTTGACTAACTCGTATTGTCATTGATTTTCCTGCTCATCACCTAACTTTTCTTTTGTCGACTCTCCATGGTCAAATCGCGTCCCCTTCGTATCTCTCTAGGGAAAAATCAATGTCGGTGTTATTCGAATTCAAAATGTGTCAAGGCTCTGTAATTCAGCATAGTGTCACGGTAGTTAATGAAATTTGGAAGATACAAGAAAGTAGGCGTAAGTACAGGGACCCCAACAAGTCAAATCCAAAGTCGTTTATTGAGTTTTAGACTCAGGGGGCATTGTCGTGCCTAGGTCCATTTGCCGGAAGATGATCCCCAAATCTAGGGTTTTGAAGTTTTCTCGGTAACTTCGAATCGCGTGCGAGACAACAAAGTCTGCTTAGACGCAATGATTCGAACGAAGTGGCATTATGAGAGGCGCAAGAATTCACACGATCATACGGTCCTAGGGTTTTTGAGTTAGCTCGTGGAAACTACTTCTTGCTGAAAATCAGCAAGTTCTAAAAGTGAGTAGATGGTGTCATGTGAAATTGTCGTGGCAAGCGATCGAGAAAGGGACCTTTCTTATGATGACCCTTTCTTGATTTGCCTGAGATGGGTGTTGGTCAGTAACATAAACGTGACCTATCGACTCAGTGCTTTCTCTTGTCAAGAAAAGTACACTCCGTTGCTATCTAGCAACAAAAATATACATATCTATTTAATTTTTAAAATTTGAGTTAGTGTCACTGACAATTCATGTATTTTCGCTCGAAATTACAAGGAAAAGTTCCTCATGAGTCAACCAACTGACGGGTATGCAAGCCTGTTATTTGATTCTTTTGATGCTGGACGGTGGTAGCTAAAAAATCGAAATCGTCCCTCTATTTTTTTACCTACTCAAAAGCGTCTTTCTACCTTTTAAAATGTTCAACCATTAATCATTTCATTATACTCTTTCTATTGTTGGTCAGTTTTTGCTTCTTATTTGATCGTTGAAGTACTCAAGTGGACCATTAGAGTATGCGTGTCATGTTATGGTATGCTCAAAATTTTATATGGCACAACATAAGTGGCAAAATCATCAACACATAAACCAACTTTAAATCACCCCATCAAAACCCTCCTGACCATTGATCCCTAACCTTCTCTACCACTGGCCATTGTCCTTGCAAGCCTTGGAACACCTCACCATCGTCAATTATGCCGCTCACTTTCGACTTGCTTGGATATGGTGGCCGTGGCCATGAACACAACGAGCTTGAGCAATCATGGATGCCTTGAACTCAAGCGATTAGAGACAACCGGCGATGGTTACACTTTTCTTTACTCTAATCGAAAAATTCTTTTAGCCTATCGAAATTTATTGCTTTCATATACAACCTCAAAATTTTCACCCGAACGGAAAGTGATATGGGATTGAAATTACCCCAGATCAAAGACTAACGATGCCCAAACATTGTAGAGCTAGTGATATATTTAACCCTCAGTACAATATATCTCCTCCCATGATAAAGAGTGATAAGTTCTCGTTGACTTGCGATTAAATTAGGAGGAGGAACAACTCTACGAATACAAAGGAAAAGCGGATATCAATTGTTAATTTTGGAAATTATTTAGTATTGTCAAGTGGTGGCAAGCTCCTAATATAAACAGTAACTAATGAAGCAGGTTGAGTCTCGAGTCTATGTTCCACCTTCACTACTAGCCTTGACGGAGAGACCAATTTTCTGGCCATCAAATTAATATTATCTGAATTAGTTAGGCTGATATGTTCTTGGACCATGTTGAAATTAGATATTATCTAACTTTTCACATCACGTGGTTCACCAAATTTCCATTGACAAACCCAATAGCTATCACGGTAGTGGCGATAGTCATTTGTCTTGTTGTTGTTGATTATTGATGTATTTTAATCCCAAATTTAAAGCAAAAGATTCACTTTCAAAGGTTTTGTATCTGCACAAAAAAATATGAGCATTCAAAATCATTTCGAGTTGCTACCATATTCTACTCATGGGAGCATTTTTCAAGCCCGAGAAAATCCAAATGTGAAAATCATCAAAGTGATTTGGAAAAGCCAAAGCAAACGATCTCTACTCTTTTTTAATTATTCCTGCCATCAAAAGCACCCGGCAAGGGCATCAGCTATCTGATACAAAGCAAGGAAGGCATCGCCTGAAAATGAGCAGACAGTGATTATCGGTAAGCGTGTAATTAACCAGAAAAGACGTGAAGCTTATTGGTGCTTTTCTTTTTTTCTTTTTTTAGAGAGCTGATTAAGAATAAATAAATAAATAGCTAAAGCTTATTAAAAATGCTTTTTTGACTTTTCTTTCTTTGTTACCACAATTCCCATGCCCTACTCTCTCTCTCTCTCTCTCTCTCTCTCTCTCTAGTGCCTTCGTCCACTAGAAATGGTGTCTTTAGAGCCTTTTTATTTGGTGGACCTTTGTTTCATCTTATGTTATAATAAACAAATACGATTGATTATTATTTTTAAAAAGTAAGAGAACTTTTACAATTGTACCTAACGTGGCAATAATGTCACAGACTTTAGGGTAACTTGAAGCAAAAAACACACTGAATACATTTGTCGGTAGTTGATGTTCACGGTGTCAGGAAAATTAATGTTTATAAAACATTTTCTCAAAAGGATCACTTATATCACTTATAAAGTAAATTAACACAGAATATTTTCATCCTTAACGAAAAATTTTATGCGTAGATTGTTATTGATGATATAAATATGTTCGATTGATTAATTGTCATAAACGATAAAAATAATTATTTTTGACAAATATCTTCCAAATTGATGTAAAGCACTTCTTTTTTTCTCCAAAATTTTGGTAAGTATGTTGTTCGACCTTCATAGTTCATAATTGCGAAGGTTGATAGATGATAGGAGATAAGGACACTGCTTAAAAAAATTTCCTTTTCTTTTATTCATAGTTGCAGATGAGGCACCCTTAAGTCACTTTCTTATGACATCGGCTGTGCAGAAACTTTGATCGCAAGATAAGGATAAGAAAAGTTTTAAAAAACGATATAGATAAGTTTACATGAAATTTATATATATTTGTCAAAAAAAAAAAAATTGCACTAAGCATCAAGCGATTACAAAGGGCGGTGACATGCATTCGCCGGTCCTCCATGTCTCCTCGTTGTTTGTGGTGTTTAATCATCCATCCATTTTAAAATGTACAAAGAAGATACTTAGCAATCCATGATTATGTTTAGGTCACGGCCTGCATTGCCCCAAAAAAGCTTGGTTTTGTCCATATGGACAAAATCATGTAACTGTTGCATCTTTCGACATGATTGAGCTTTCACTCGCTTGACAACAGCTTGTGCATGCTCATCAAGATTTCCCCACTGCTTTCATTCCTTCACTTTTCCTTTCCTCAATTGTCCATGCGCCTTTAAAGAAAACCCTTTTGGCACCCTAGATTTTGCTAATTTTTTATACTTTATATGTATACGTATGTATGCAGATACATAAAATTGGAGGAAAAAAAAGGAAAGGGAAAAAGAAGAGCAACCCCATTTCTTTAATGAACTCAAGTGCGGCTCAAGTGATCAAGAAGTCTCCACTAGCTAATAGAAGTTTGGTAGGTGAGCTCAACCAACAAGCAAGAATATACACTTCAATTATTGATGGACACTGATGTATTGTTGTCCTTTAAACCCTAGAGTACCCAATAACCTTGCTCACCTGTAGTTTTCCACTTGCAAGTTTGACCTGGCATTGCTAAATTTATCTAACTGCTGACATGCGATGGGCAAGTCTACTCACTATATATATGAATTGCGTGTATCACCCGCCTATTTTTTAAGCAAAAGATGGCCAGTCGTGGTGTTTCTTTATACCTCATGACACTTCCTGGTTGCTTAGTCTAGATAAAGATGGTTGCACAATGATATATTTGTTTAGCTCCATGAATCAAGTTAGGCATTAGGTAATATCTACGTACGTTTTACTTATCTTTAATGACTGAGTAGTGTGTAATTTATGTAAGATCGACATCCAGCCATTGTGATTAGGTCACTTAATACACTACGCTATGCCCTTTAGCTAAAAAAAGTGTGATGCTAGGGCGAGAATGTTGACGGAGATCAATATATTAATGGGCCTACTTAGGAGGTGAAGCCCGCGATTGTGAACTCTCAAAAGGCTCCTCTTTAGTCGGAAAAGAGAAACACACAAAAGAGAAGACAGAAAGACAAACCGAACACTCTTTTTGGCCATTTAGGGGCTGTTTAGCACAAAAACTCTAGAAATAGAAAAAGAATAGCAATGCGTTTGACAAATTTTTGTGTTTATTTTCTGTTCTTTTGACCTCCGGCGATCGGCGGTAGCAGCAGCAGAAGAACGGTCGGCCCGGCGGCAACGATCTGTCGACCTCCGGCACCGACGGCGATCGGCGACGGCGGCGGTTGTCCGGCAGCGGCAGCGGTCGGTTGGCCTCCGGTGGCCGGCGACGGCGGCGGCGGTCGGCGGCCGACGGCGGCAACGGCGGCGGCGGCGCGGCATGTCCAACGGCGGTCAATGGTGGTCAAGAAGAGAAGAATAAAAGAAAAAAAAATTCACTTATTTCTTAAACTTGTTCCCAGAACAAAAAGCAACTTTTTACTTTTCATTTCTATTTCAAAACCATTCTAGGGCTAACTTTTTGTTCCCAAGAACAAAAAACTAACTTAGTTATCAAACAAGTTTTTTTTTTTTTTTTTTTCTAGGGAAGAGAAGAATAGAAATTCTTGGGCTGGGGAAGTTTACCATGCGCACCCTTAGGGGTGTTTAGCAACTTGACAAATTGTGTTTATTTTCTGTTCTTTTGTTTTCGAAAGTAGATTTGGAACGGAAATGCGTTTGATAAAATTTTTGTTCCTGGGAATAAATTTCTATTTTTGTTTTGGAAGTAGATTTGGAATAAAATCGAGAAGTAAAAAAAAGTTGATTCTTTGCTCCCATAAACAATTCTAGAATCAAACACCTATTTTCTCTCTTTTCTTTTCTTTTTTCTTGTTCTTCTTCCATCTTTCTTCTTCTTCAACTATTGTCATCATCACTGCTGTCGTCGCCATTGCTGCTCGCTGCCATCCACCCACTGCCGCCGGTTGCCGGCAACTAGTCTTAGTGAGCTCGTTAGAGGCTCACCGAGCTAGGGCGAGGTTTGACAAGCTCACCAATGGTCAAGTGGGCCTTGTTGTGGCCTCCCCGACCACCGGCGAGGCTCGGCTCAATCATGGCTAGGCGAGGCTACTCACCCATCTAAGGCTCAGCCGAGCCTCGCCCCCTGGGCCCCGGTGAGGCTCGGCCAATGAGGCACAACCTCGCTAAGGGCCGCAACCTCACCCTTGGTGAGGCTCTAGTGAGGTCACCAGCCACCTTGAAGAAGAAAAATGGGAGAAAGAAAGAAAAAAATAATAAAATTATATAAAAATTAAAAAAAAATGATTTGATTTCTTTCTATTCTCAAATATATATTTGCTATAAATAAAATATATATTAATTTTGTATTTTAATTTATTATTTAGTATTTATATTTATAACATATTTTAGGTATATTAGTATATTTTAAACTATAGTTTATTATTTACTATTTAATAAAAATTTGATTAGTTAATATTTTTATTACTTAGTATAAATATAATTAATCATTAGAATTTCTATGATTTGATAGAATTTTAGAATAGAATAGAATTCTAAATTTGAATTCTTTTGAAATTGAAAATATAATAAAATATAATATGATTTCTTCACTCATAAGAAAACAATTATATTGGTGAGTGGTCCATGAAAATTCAATATCAAACTTACACTCATCTAAAAAGGTAATTGAAAAAAAATTGGAATAAAAATTTTATGCAGTTACCAAATGCATTTATGTTCTTTTTTTTTTTTTTTTTTAGAATTAGAAATTTTATGCGATTCTTAAACGCATTCTTTTTCTTTCGAAATTGATCCTGAGAACAAAATAAATAAAAAAAATCATTTTTAATCATAAATTGTTCCCGGAAATAGAATAGTTACCAAATGCGTCCTTAATTTCTCAAACTATTGCATATTGCCTATCACAAGGCTTAAATGCTTTTTATATATATATGCAGCCTCTCTTTACCTACTTCTCTCTTTACCTACTTCGTTAAAGCATGCCGCGTCGCTTTTCATCATCGTAAACAAATCAAAAGCACTAACATAAGAAGAAAAAGAGCCCAAACAGGCCCAGTGACAATTCTGGTCCAAACGAGAGGCTCAGAACCAGAAATTGGGCCTAGATAAACCTTCCCAAAAATTTGAGTAAAAAGCCCAAAAATCCAAACTTGGGCCAAAAAGCCCACGATGCAATCATCAACGAACTAATTGGTAATTCCTTGCAGTTATAAACCCTAGCCTTAAACCCTGGAATCTTGACTCTTGATCTTGTCTTGAACCCTGAACTGGAGAGAAGCCATGAGCCGGAATCTGCTCAGGAGCTTCTCTCTCCGTTGCCAATGGAGTCGACCCATCATTTCCTTTCCATCCTCAGTTGTCAATAGGGTCAGATTTTATTCCCACGACGAGCAGAACAAGACCCAAGATCAGGAGCTCGATGCTTCCCATGATGCCGATGATGTCGGCAGAGAAGGTTAGGGATGGAGAGACGTGCGGTTAATTTTGAATCTCTTGCTCTTTCTTGATTGAAATTGCTCTCTTGGCGATCGTGCAAGTGAAAATGTGGTCTTTCCAGTGCTTTGAGCTTGATACAGTGGCAATTGCCATGAGATATGAATGTCAATCATCGTTTTGTTTCACGTTTCTTTTTTAGTTTGCCGTGTACTTTTCTGGGGCTTGCTTTGTCCTTCCCAATTGATACATCGATTAGGTGGTCAGCCGGTGTTACATTTTGACATAAGAAAAGGACTTGAATTGTTTGTGCTTTGTTTTGTTTGGATGGTTGTGAAATATAGGTGAGTTTTTTTTTTTTTTTTGGGACAAATTATAGGTGATTTTTTGTGATGTAGATTTTGACTTATGTTCAAAGTGAATTCTCACTTCCTTCCAGAACTGAAGAGGAGGATCTTGAAATTTTATGATGATGGCAACATGGAAGCAATTCCATCGATTCTTGAGGAAATTTTGAAGCGGAAATTGGCTGGAAAAAAGGACGAGAGCTTACTCGATCAACTTCCTTCTAATGCTAGACGTGAAGATCTTGAAGGCGGTGAAGACAGTGATTGAGAGATTGGTAATCTGTTCGTTACAAGGTCATATGACTGTCAATTAGGAATAGATAAGGTTGATATATAGATAGGACTCTAGATCTGTTATCCTGCGCTTCTGATGTGGGCAATTTGTTGTTTTGTTTGGAGTAATGTAATTCACTTGTGTAAGAATCTTTCCTGTTTCGAGCATCTGATGTAAGTTTGTAAATGATAAAGATATTTGCTTCAAGTGGAATTTATTTTAAATTATTCCACTTTCTTACCTTCTGAGCTTTTACATGGTTGAACTGGTACAAGATTGCAAAGGGTCTATTCTGATTTTTGTAAAAATGAAAATAGGTAGACCGACAAGTCCATTCTGATGTGGTTTTTGCTACAGTGAAACAGTCAGAATGAAGCAAAACCTCATTAACTACCGAATTACATCTACGGCCTTTTCTCTATCCATAGATTTGGTTGATGATGCAGTCGGATGCTCACTGAAGCTAAGGTTCTGTGCGTGCTTCTTTCATTTTTTTTTTTACGCATTTTATTTGCTTGTGTTGAAAGATTTAAGATGTCCTGAGCTGACATCATTGCACTGCCTCTGGGTTTAAGAATACAGCATCTAAAGGGTGTGTGGAAGTTACTTTCTCTGGTACTAAGTTGATAAAGAAGGGCCAAAAGGGGTTCAGAAAATGCGAGAGGAATTGAATAATCTGGACGGTGTGTGATAAGGTGTAAACTAGCAAAAAGTTTAAAAAGTGGCAGAGAAGGAAGAATCGGGTTCTCCTTCTAAAAGAAAGAGCTTATGTACGTTCTCTGATAAGAAAATTCCTTAGGCAATGTCCATACTCTCTTGATATAGTGGTATCTGGTTTCGAGGTCAATAGCATGTAATTAAATCCAATTCCTCATAGTGGAAATGGCAAGGAAGCCGCCTGCCTCCTGCTCTGATTTAACGTCAAAGGAGAAGACTTTCGGATGCTGCTACAATGCTACAGAATGCATGTGTTCCTGTTGCTTGTTGTGCATTGACGTGTCCACTCACCATTTTGTTGCGCACTATCACGGCACCTTGCAGGGTCGGCTTGTATGCTTTGAAGAAAGTGAGGCAGCAGATGTGTTGTGGGGAGAAAGTTTATGCAGCTTATTCTACATTCTCAGATACTGATTCTGATAGCAAGCAATTTAAATTGCGGAGACGGTCTGATTGCTTTGCAAGTTTGTAAGGACAGAATCGGTTGTGTAGACTGTCTTGATAATGATCAATTTGGTATAAGTTTGTTATGGAGTAGGATGACATTTCTTGCATTTAGATCATGTCTGTTACCCAGTATTATTCTTCTTTGCTACATACACGAGGCTATAGTTCCTTAGTTCGCTCGGGAGTCTATGGACTAATGATCAACCATCTCTTGTTATGTGGGATAGGAAAAAACATTCTGGTCGGTGCACTGGTCTTGTTTCTAATCATCTTTTCCGGAGAAATTTGTAGTCTGTCTGATTCACTTTTTTTTTTTTTTTTTAACTCGGAATCCTTCTTGCTGGATCATGGGTCTTTGTTCTACTGTCATGGATTTTGAAGAATCTGCTGATGTCTTGATATTGCTTTGGGTGGACTGTTCTTGGTTTCCTTTTAGTCCCCGGTTCATCAGTAACAGCACAGGGGAGCAATTAAACCTAAGTAATGAAAGTGTTGTGTTGCTTTGTTTTATGCATAATCAAGGCCACTTACTGAGCAACACCTGTCACCTATATGATTTTTGGGAAAAGTACTGCAGAGTCTCAGCCTACGAATATTATGGTGCATGCTAGGCAATTAATCTCACGTGATTAGTGCTTATGATGGTACTGATCTACATAGACATGGTATTCTCCGTAGACTCACTCTTGTAATAACTACCCTGGTTTTTCGCCATCAAAAAGTTATTCATTCCTGTTTTTGCACACAACATGTATCCGTTGGATTATGAAATCATTCTCGGCGTTTTCTTTGCCAAAAACGGATGTGGGGAGTCCTTTAAGGAGGTTCTCATGGCCCATTCTCTTCAAGTAAGAGTCTACCATCTAATGGTGAGATATCGTCGGTATCATCTGCATCACTATCATATTATTTAATCTAATTGAGTTTAAAAATTCGCAGTCCATGAAATACTTGATTAATCTCATTACTCGGAATAAAACATTAGTACTGATGAGAATATTTTTAGGGTTGCACATCGTGTGTTTGAATTTGAATTTGTGCTATAATTTTGACATAATGTCGAATTAATAGCATGCCAACCACACTAGTAGATTCTTTATAGTCAAACATGCAGACTTTTGCTCAACAAAAGGAAATTATAGCTACAAACACGCTGGATGGACAATAACATCTGAATACCCATACAGGAGCTTTCTTGGAAAACTTCAGCGAGCTTTAGAGGTGCAAAAAGTAGACGAGAAGAAAATCATGAAGAAAAATTGATGCAGCTAGTTAAACTTAATCATATGCAAAGCTGCCTCTTTCTCTGGCCACGATAGCCATATTTCAAATAGCAGCTCATCAATATTACAATTGATAAAGTGGATCTAGTTTAACTCTTGGGTTTTCTCTGATGTGAAAACAGAATGGTGTAGGTTCTTGCCACATCTCAGACTTATGAGAAGTCAGTGAGAAGTAGAAACCACCCACAGCATCATCAAGCGCCACAGGCAGCACCGCAACCGGCGGCACATCCAGCACCATAGAAGCCAGAGTCGTCAGCCGAAGCCGCTCTGGCCTTGGAGGAGGGAGACGCACCCTCTGCACAAGACAAGAGAATGGCCGATATTAGAGAGAGAGCAAGCAAGGCTGCCCACAACAGTAACAGGCATTCACTAACTCCACCACCACTGATCATCCCATCGTTCTGCTCCTTCCACTTCCTCCACATCATATCACTATTCTTGTGGGTGTATGTGTGTGTGAGAGAGAGAGAGAGAGAGAGATATTGTGTTTCTTCTGGGGTTGCTTTGTGTCGTTGCGCATTCATGCACAAAGCTCTAATGGCTATATAAGATGGGGCTTCTTGGTGGGGGTGTGTGTAAGCATCATTTCTAATGAGGTCACCCACTCATATAGATGTAGGTCCTCTCTCCCTCTACAAAGACAAGGGCTTTATCGACTGACCCAGGATTTCGATGGAAGGGACAAAACTTTGAACTAATGAAGCTTTAACTGCTATTTACTTTGCAAAATATACTTTCATTATGAGGGTTATATATATATATATATATATATATATATATATATATATGCATAATCGTTCCCAAAGTAAAACGACACCAAGACTGAGCTTTCTGCATGTTGCTGGCTTGAGAGTTGGCAGAAAATGACCATCGCATAGTTGACATGAAGGATAGTGGAGTCAGTCAGTGAGGCACTTCCATTTATTTAGTCTCTTTGCAGGTGTGTGTGAGGATGTTTTCATGTACATCTACAATTTCTAGAATTTGGCTATGCACACACTCCCGTTCCTCTCCTGTTCTAGGGGAGAGAAATCGGTAGTGTGATTAGTAGCAGCTAGCAAATCCTCACTTTGGCGTCTGAGTATAAAATAAGTGCGACTAGCACTACTTAAGACGACCAAAAGAAAAGTGAAATATAAACATGATTCCATAATCCACTAGGGTTGGATTCCTATTGGATTGGTGTGCTTTGAGCCTCTGTGTTTAGCTTTGGCAATTTAATAATTTTTTGGAAATCACACAAATGATCTGTGAACTTTATCTTAATTTGTAATATAATCTATGGCCTTTTACTCTGTTTAACGTGATTTGTGAATTTTAACTTAATGTGCAACGTCATCTATGAATTTTTAATCTATCCAATCTGAATCATAAACTTTTAGTAAATATTCAATCTAGTTCATAGAATATTATATCCCTAGATTTAATCTAGTCCCTAGATTATTTAGTTCATGAATTAAATTGAACATGTATCAAAAGGTTGGAGATCATATTGAATAAATAACAAATTTAGGGATGATATTGCACATTGAACTAAATTCAAGGACTATTTTGAATAAATTAAAATTTTAAAAATCATATTATATATTGAGTTAAAATTTATGGACCATTCATATTATTTTTCTTATTTTATTTCGATGACCTCTCGTTACCCTTGATCTATCATGTCGATCTAGATGATTTCTTTAGATACTGTCTATAAGAAGAAAAGGCCATCCACAAAAGTGTCGACATTCCGTCAACAATGGGCATTTTAGTAATGAGTAATTATAACACCTTTTATTTTTTCAACTTGACTCTGACCCGGGGAGGTTAGAACTAGTACAATCCAATCCTCTTCTTAGTGCTCGAACTGAATCTCGTTTTTAATTGCAATTATTTGCTTGTAGTGGATTCTTTTGAGGAATGGTTACTCGACAGAAAGGGTTAATCAAGTTGATGATGGGATAGGGACTTCACTTGGAAAAAACGTGAGATCAACTTGCTTTGGCCCAAACAAAAACACAAAACAAGGAAAAAATGAAAAATGAAAAATAAAATAAAGGATGAGCACTTAAGTTCAAGCCAAATTAGAAAAGCACAAGTGCAACACAAGGGAAAATAGGACTACTTTTTGGTTTTTCAAAATGATTTCTAATTTCTTATGCATTGCCTGAATACCGTAGTCTAGGCGAACTTTCCTTTAGCCTTAATAACTTTTATGCAAGCTTATAAGATGTCCCCATGCAACCAACCAATTGGTTGGTGTGAAGAGTTGCCACACTCAAGACATGGGCCAAATAAAGCTTAGACATCTACCTGTTTCTGTAAATACAAATCTATCTAGCTATCTACCTTAAAAAAAAACAAAAAAATCGAAGTGAGAATCCAACCCTTGGCATATGTCTTTCTGCTGGTTCAGATCGCTACCATAGGCTATCAATTGGTAAATACTTTCTAGTTGTTAAAAAAATCAAGAATTTGATGCCTTCTAAAATGGGATGGTACTTCTTTTCATTTCAACAAAAAGACCGTGGTTTAAAATCTATGATAGATAAGAGGGAGGAACAAAATGTACCTTCAAAAGCAAAAGCGTCCGTTCATGTCAAATAAAAATCTATGACATATACTTTAATGACATCATAAATTAGGTACACACTTGATAAATATTCAAAAAAAAAAAAAAAAAACTTCCCTCGGTCTATAATATCGCATTCCTTCACTAATTTTCATTAGAACTTAAATTTACTTTGAGCTGTTAGGAGTAACAATATGATCTAGGCGGGAGGGGGTAAATAGGTTAATTAAAAACTTGAACAATTTTTTGCGGAAGATAGCAATATATACTTTGACAGTTGTAGAAATGGAGAAATTACCAATTCAATTATAAACATATTATATGAATGTTAATTCATTTCTAAACCTCTCAAATTTGCCAATGTAGTCTTAAACTTGATTATGAAATTCAAATTTAGTCAATCTAGCTAATTGTCATAAGAAATCATTGATGGAGCAATTCAATAAATACCCACTTAAGCATGATATATAAGATGGCCGGTGATAACTAAACGATTGCCAATTTATGCTCATCTTTTTACTTTCAAATGCATTTTATTCTTTTTAATAATAGAGAATTTGTAGATTAAATGAAAAGTAATCAAGCATTAAGAACCAATTCATAATTCTTTCTTCTTCCTCTTCTTCTTCTTTATTTTCTTTTGACATTATCAACCACCTAAAAATTCAGGGAAATTTTATAAGGAAATTGAAAAAAAAATGCTAAAGAGGCAATGTTGGACAATTCCTATTCACCACCCTTTTACTATAATAGACATGGAATTTCAAGATTCTCGAGGGCATTTATTGATGGCTAGGGATGTGGAATTGCCGTTAATCCGCCTAAAGTGTGTGAAAATGATGAGCCAACGATGTAAACTATGTCTACTTAGTTTACTTCTCTGTACATTATATATGTTACCAGAGAATTGTAAAAGTTCTAAACAAGTTCTAAACTTATTGCCTTCTTACCAATTCAGTTATAAATATTTTAATTGCACCAATTGAATTCTAAACATTTTTACATTATGCCAATTGAGTTAATTGACCAATTTTGGTTGGAAATCATTGATATGAGCATCGATCGTTTTACATGGCACAATTAGTGCTAACATAGATAATTTTTAAAAATATTCTAATTTTATATCTTTATTGATTTTTTCTAATCTTTCTTTTTATTTTTCCTTTATCCTCTGGTCGCATTGGCTTCAATGATGGCCAACGACCAGCCAAAGGCAACTACCACTAAGGTTGCCTCAAGTGAGGGTTTTAACTATTGGGGTTTGCCCCAATGGCCACCCTTTCAACACGGAAAGGGGAGGTGGGGGGTTTAAATCCCACATTCTTAGGAGAGTTGGGGTGGGAACGATTTAGTTTCAAGTATAGGTTTCGACTCCCACGCCTTTGCTAGTGGCTAACGAGGGCTTTGCTGCCCTCGCCTAGTGGCCAATGATGCCCCCAATGATCTTTGCTGGACACATTTTAAAAATAAAAAAAGAAAAGAAGGAAAAAATGAGAAAGAAAAACAAAGGAAAAAGAAAAGAATAAATATAAAATCGATAAAAAATTTGACCACATCAGCTGCCCATGCTATAAAAGACGGCTAGCATTCACGTTAGCGATTTCCAGCTAAAATTAGTCAAATGGACTCGATTAACACAACGTGAAAAAATTTATGACTTAATTGGTATAATTTAAAGGTTTATAATTAAATTGTTAAAAGATAATGGGTTAATTTTTTTGGATAATTTTCCCTAGATGCAACAGACACATAAATTATTTATTCGCCTTTAAACCTTAAAAAAGAACAAGAAATTATTAAGTGTATTCGACTGTGAATATTCCACATATACGGCGTCAACTTTTGATGGCGGTGGAAAGGAATTTGGACTTCTCCTTATGTAGAAGGCGATAGGAGTCGAGACATCCATTAATTAGCGGTGGTGAATTCTTCTTTGTTCTACATCAAAAAAAGAAAAAAAAAAAAAAAAAAAAAAAAAAGAGGATGTTCCACATATAAGAAATAACAATTGGAAAACATTTTTCGTAAAAGATCAATTATATCACTTAAAATAATTAATCAAGCAATATATGTAATTATTTTTAAACAAAATATTTTTCAGATTATTCATTTTGGACAAATAAATAGAGTCATAATGGTAACTTTGATGCTAGTGAAAACTTTGATATTTGGTAACGGTAAAATAGTAACTATTTATATTCTTTTGTTTTCTAGAACAAAAAGAAGTTTTTATTCTCAAAAATAAATTTTGAATATAATCATGAAGTTAAAAAGGTTGTTTCTTTATTCTCAAGAATAATTCAAAAATCAAACCCATATCATTTTCTTTTCTTCTTTTTTTCTTTTTATTTTTCTCTTCCTCTTCTCTTTCTTCCTATAATCGGTCGCATGCCATAGCAATGGTCAATGACTAGCCAAACTGTCGCCCAGGCTTGTCCTCACATAGCCACTGGCGAGGCTCGACGTTGTCGAACTGTCGTGAGGCTTGACCTTACGGGGCCGACTCTAGTCTAGCTGGTCGTTAGCCATGGCCAAGGACGACGAGCAGTTAGGGAAAGAAGAAGAAAAATGAAAGGAAAAAGGAAAAGAAAAAGAAGAAACAAAGAGAAAAATATAATAAAATTATTAAAAATTAGAAGAAATTTTATGTCAAGAGAAAATTTGAAAGTTGTATTAAACGCATTTGATTTTAAAAATAAAAGTTTTGTGCAGTTAACAAAACGCTTTCGAATGCTCAAAATTCATCCAAGGAACAGAATTAAAAAAAAAAAAACTATTTTCAAGTAGAAATTGCCTCCAAGAACATGATAATTACCAAATGCACCTTCAACAAATATTTGGGATGTTAATAATAGTACGATGTAAATAATAGTACGATGTAAGAGGGGCAGGAAAGTACATAGTGCAATTCTCTCGTCATCCATTTTTGTTTGTTGTTTATGTCGGTGCTTCCATTCACTTTCAATCGGCAATGATTTTTAGGGCCTAAGGGCCGCAAAAATCTATGTGTACAGTCTCTTGACCCTAGAGATAAACGCCCCTTGCATTCTCACAGGCCATTGACTTTTAGGGGCTAAGGGCCGCCAAATCTCTCCCTGTCAGGCCATAAGGGTCACAGAAGTTACAAGGGTCAGATTGAGATTCTCATGGAACTGTATCGTGGCCGTGGACCTTCATCCACTTTCCGATATAGAGAGCTTTTTACATGTGGGATTTCGATTCATGCTCCACTCGAGAGATGATGCGGGGTCGTAGTTGTCGTCCTCATCATCCTCTTCCTCTTCATCATCGTCATCGTCGTGATGATTTAGACTTCATAGTGTTAAGTAATATGAAAGTTTTGCCTTTCTCCTTCTTCAAATAGTTTAGATCCATCCGGCTTATAATGCGAACACAAGCCCACATAAAAAAATATATAGCCTTGTCAGCCCAAGAAGATTAAATATTTTCTTTTCTTTTGAATGTTTTCATTTTACAAAAAAGTAAAAAGATCGAATGATCAATAGAGAGGAACTTGATCCAAATACGACCCAAATCTCGAGTTTTATACATCTTTCACACCACTAATCAGTGAGGGCCATGGCCATGAAGACCTCAATTAATTAATCAGTAAACCCTAAAAAAGCATCGAAAGGACACTTTACAAAATCGATTCTTATCCATCCCGAACGATGGATGTACCTGTACGATAAAGCCGGCCTGTAGTGTGCATTGGGCTTTAGCACTCAAATGTCATCCTGGAGCCTTTTTTCAAGTACTTTGAAACATCTGACCAAAAAAAAAAAAAAAAAAAAACAAAAGTACTTTGAAACAAATCATCCTGTGGACCCATATTTTGATTTCCTTTTTCAAGCTCACATCAGCTAAAAACAATCCAACGAAAGTTGACCAAAAAGGAAAGAAGACGAAGCGTAGAGAGAGAGAGAGAGAGAGAGAGAGATTTTCGGAATTCATATCAATCCAGTCATCACCCTTCCTGAAAATCAGGAAAAACAAATCGTGATTTCCAATTAAAATTAGTTGAATGGACTCGATTAACACAATGTGAAAAAATTTATGACTTAATCGGTATAATTTAAAGGTTTATAATTTTTTTTTTTGTCGGTCCTACTCTATCCCTATTTTAACACTCACTCTTAGACTTTTGCCCTACCTCCTTCAGGGCGTGAGAGTCGAAATCCACTCCTGAAATGAAATCGTCTCCACCCCAATCCCCCTGAGAAGATAGAGATTTGAACTCCCAAAAGGTTTATAATTAAATTGGTAAAAGATAATAGGTTCATAATTTTTTTGGATAATTTTTCTCTAGATGCAACAGGCACATAAATTATCTATTCACCTTTAAACCTTAAAGAACAAGAAATTATTAAGTGTATTTGACTACGAATATTCCACATGTACGGCGTCAACTTTGATGGTGGTGGAAAGGAATTTGGACTTCTCCTTATGTAGAAGGCGATAGGAGTCGAGACATCCATTAATTAGCGGTCGTGAATTCTTCTTTGTTCTACATCAAAAAAAAAAAAAAAGCAAAAAAAAAAAAAAGGATGTTCCACATGTAAGAAATAAATAATTGGAAAACATTTTTTTGTAAAATATCGATTATATCACTTAAAATAATTAGTCAACCAATATAAGTAATTATTTTTAAACAAAATATTTTTCAAATTATTCATTTTGGCAAAATAAAGAGTCATAATGGTAACTTTGATGCTAGCGAAAACTTTGATGTTTGGTAACTAGTAAAATAGTAACTATTTATATTTTTTGTTTTCTAGAACAAAAGAAGTTTTTATTCCCAAAAATAAATTTGGAATATAATCATGAAGTTAAAAAAGTTGTTTTTTTGTTCTCGAGAATAATTCAAAAATCAAACCCATACCATTTTCTTTTCTTCTTTTTCTTTTTCTCTTCCTCTTCTCTTTCTTCCTATAATCGGTCGCATGCCATAGCAATGGCCAATGACTAGCCAAACCGTTGCCCAAGCTTGTCCTCGCATAGCCACCGATGAGGCTCGACATCGCCCAACCGCCGTGAGGCTTGACCTTATTGGACCAACTCTAGTCTAGCTGGTTGTTAGCCATGGCCAAGGACGACGAGTAGTTAGGGAAAGAAGAAGAAAAAGGAAAGGAAAAAGGAAAAGAAAAATAAGAAAAAAAGAGAAAAATATAATAAACTTATTAAAAATTAGAAGAAATTTTAAGTCAAGAGAAAGTTTGAAAGTCGTATTATAATGCATTTCTATTTTAAGAATAAAAATTTTGTGCAATTAACAAAACGCTTTCGAATGCTCAAAATTCGTCCAGGGAACATAATTAGAAAGAAAAAAACTATTTTCAAGTAGAAATTGCCTCCAAGAATATAATAATTACTAAACGTACCCTTGACAAACATTTGAGATGTTAATAATAGTACGATGTAAGAGGGGTAGGAAAGTACGTAGTGCAACTCTCTTGTCTTCCATGTTTGTTTGTGGTTTATGTCGGTGCTTCCATTCACTTTCAATCGGCATGTGCATGCATATACATACATGCATACATACATACATACATACATATAATATATATATATATATATATATATATATATTATGTGTGTGTGATAAAGCTATTTTTATATATTTACATATAATCTATGTGTACAGTCTCTTGACCCTAGATATAAACGCCCCTTGCATTCTCAAAGGCCATTGATTTTTAGGGCCTAAGGGCCGCAAAATATCTCCCGTTCAGGCCATAAGGGTCACAGAAGTCACAAGGGTCAGATTGAGGTTCTCATGGAATTGTATCGTGGCCGTGGGCCTTCATCCACTTTCCGATATACAGAGCTTTTTACATGTGGGATTTCGATTCATGCTCCACTCGAGACATGATGCGGGGTCGTGGTCGTCGTCCTCATCATCCTCTTCCTCTTCATCATCGTCATCGTCATCGTCGTGATGATTTAGACTTCACAGTGTTAAGTAATATGAAAGTTTTGCCTTTCTCCTTCTTCAAATAGTTTAGATCCATCTGGCCTACAATGCGAACACAAGCCCACATAAAAAATATATAGCCTTGTCGACCCACAAGATTAAATTTTTCTTTTCTTTTGAATGTTTTCATTTAAAAAAAAAAAGTTAGAAAATCGAATGATCAATAGAGAGGAACTCGATCTAGGTACAATTCAAAGCTCAAGTTTTATACATCTTTCACACCACTAATCAGTGAGGGCCATGACCATGAAGACCTCAATTAATTAATCAGTAAACCCTAGAAAAGCATCGAAAGGACACTTTACAAAATCGATTCTTATCCATCCCGAACATGGATGTACCTATACGATAAAGCCG
The DNA here is from genome assembly GCA_014182375.1 of Eucalyptus virginea. Lineage (NCBI taxonomy): Eukaryota > Viridiplantae > Streptophyta > Magnoliopsida > Myrtales > Myrtaceae > Eucalyptus > Eucalyptus virginea. The sequence continues at coordinate 10,430,543 of CM024515.1, read as the reverse complement.
GCCTGTAGTGTGCATTGGGCTTTAGCACTCAAATGTCATCCTGGAGTCTTTTTTCAAGTACTTTGAAACATCTGACCAAAAAAAAAAAGTACTTTGAAACAAATCATCTTGTGGACCCATATTTTGATTTCCTTTTTCAAGCTCACCTCAGCTAAAAACAATCCAACGAAACTTGACCCAAAAGGAAAGAAGACGAAGCGTAGAGAGAGAGAGAGATTTTCGGAATTCATGTCAAATCCAGTCATCACCATCCCTGAAAACCAGGAAAAACAAATCGTTGACCCAAAAAGGAAAGAAGACCAAGCGTACAGAGAGAGAGATCTTCGGAATTCATGTCAGATCCCCGAAAACCAGGAAAAACCAAAAACAGTTCAGTACCATCTCTTGTTTATGTTTCCCCCTGTCCCTGTCTCTGTCCCTGCTCTGTTCTGCTCTGACTCCCCTTCCAACAGTAACAAAAGCAACCAAAGGAACAGCTTGACAATGGCGGCTCTTCACTCCCCTCAGTCCCACCCTCAAAATACCGGATACCCTTTACCTCGTAACCCCCCAAGGCCGCCGCCATGCTCGCCTCGAACCTCTCCCTACCGCGCTCGGTCCACGGGTGCCCGAAAGACCGAAACTTTCCGTCCCGAGCGCGCGCCCACTGCGGCCCCGTCGCGCCGCCGCGGCCGGCCCCGGTCGTGCTGGGGCTCGGCAGCCTGATGGAGACGTTCGTGGTGGAGGTGCGGAGGGCGGAGAGCAGGGCGCTGGACGTGCCGCTGGCCGAGCCGTTTACGATCGCGACGTTGAGGTTGGAGAGGATGGGCAACGTGGCGGTGCGGGTGGAGCTGAGGAACGGCTGCGCAGTGTGGGGGGAGGCGCCGGTGCTGCCGTCCGTGACGGCGGAGGATCAGGGGACGGCGATGGAGAAGGCGAGGGAGGCCTGCGAGGCGCAGAGGAGGAACCCCGCGATGGCGCTGGGGAGGGCTTTGGGAGAGATAGCGGCCATTCTTCCTGGACACGAGTTCGCTTCTGTGAGTTCTTTCGATAGAGGTTCTGGGCTTAGTTTGTTTTATTTCAGTGTTAGAGAACGTAGATATGAACGGTGTATGCAAATTTCATATAAGTGGGTCAAAGAATCATCGATGAGTGAGGAAGAGTGTCTGAGAAATCGAATGCGCTATCTCAGGGAATATGTGTTTTTGCATCTTGATATTTGTCTCCTTTTAACTTTGTCCTCTTTCTTTTTGCAGTGTTTGACTGTGCTTTCAAGTTCACATCTTAGTCTGTGATTTTCATTTACGTACTATTCTTTGCTACCGGGTGATTCTGCATTGCCCGTGCCGTGCCGGGAATTTTCGTCAATGTGAATTGAAATTTATTTGGTTTTGTGGATGTGATAGATTCATGGAGGGGTCATTCTGAAAATAGGCCGATTAACTTATGTGTAACTCTTTCAAGAAAGAGAAAAAAGCCAATGTTCATTGTTTTGAATTTGACTATACTTTATTTTGAATACCTCGGAATGTTTTGTGTGGTTATCGTTGAGCTTTTTACATTTTATTCAGCTTTAAAGTGGATCATAGGCATTGTGTACGTTAATATATGTTTGTTTCAAACCTGTGGTGACTTGGGCCATTGAAGTTGAGGCTAAGCTTGCTTGTGGAAGAATCTCGCGTTGAGATAATTCAGTGAAATGACATAGAATGAAATAGTTATTACCTTTATGATCAATCAGGCCTGTTATAATGTCAGAAGTAATTCGTTGTTTTCCTGAAAATGTAATGGACTGGGTATCCCTGTTATAATGTCAGAAGAAATTCGTTGTTTTTCTACTAACTGGGGTATCCCAGTCCCGAATTCCCTAAAATTTTCGTGACTATTATTGTTGTTATTATCATGACATCATATATCTTCAATTGAAGGTTCAGGCAGGAGTTGAGATGGCATTGATTGATGCAGTTGCCAACAGCATCGGAACACCATTGTGGAAATTATCTGGTGGAGCTTTGAATACATTAACAACATAACAGTTGAGTTTCTATCTCGATTATCAAATGGAAAGATAGTTCCTCAAAATGTATAATCTTGGCAACGCCTCCTACTCCTGTCTTTGAATTACATATAAATAATGTCTTCGATTTCACTTTCTCTGTTTTATTTCTTTGGGAGAGAATTTCAATCGAGTTTGTCATCCACATGTGCAGATTCCAATTGTGTCACCAGCTGAAGCTGCTTAGTTGGCTCTTAAATATCGGAAACAGGGTTTCCAAACTTTGAAGCTCAAGGTGAGCAAGGATCTGAAAGCAGATATCAAGGTTCTTCAAGCAATACGGGCTGTGCACCCTACTTGTTAATTTATTCTGGATGCTAATGAAGGATACAAGTCTTCAAAAGCTACTCTGGTCCTTGATAAACTCCATGGTAAAGAATGTTATAGACAAGCAAAATCTCTCTGTTATGCCTGCATCAAAGTGTCAGCAGATTATGAACCTTCTCTTTCTTTCTCCTTTTTTGCTTAACTGAAAAACAAGGGGGTTTTTGAAACCCTGTTTCTACTTAATGTGAGAACCTGAATTTCCTTGCATTTCAAACACTTTTTTGTCTGGTTCATTTACTGCCGTCTAGTTTTCTTAACTGTTTTCTCCTTCATTCTTTACAGAGATGGGGGTTACTCCCATTCTCTTTGAGCAGCCAGTTCATAGAGATGATTGGGAAGGTCTTGGACATGGCAGTCGAATTCTATGGGGAAATATGGGATAACTGTTGCAGCTGATGAGAGTTGCCGAAGTTTAGACAACGTTAAGACAATCGTAAAAGGAAATTTAGCGAATGTCATTAACATAAAGCTCGCGAAACTCGGAGTGGTTGGAGCCCTTGATATTATTGAGTTTGCAAGAGAACATGGTTTGGACCTGATGATTGGTGGTATGGTTGAGACGAGGCTAGCCATGGGCTTCGCTGGCCACCTTGCTGCTGGCTTTGGTTGTTTCAAGTTAGTATTGCCATTTCTGCTGATACTGTTGCTCAGTCAATCTTGTTCATCCGATACATAGTTCCTTAATGCATTAGATGCTTTTCATCTCAGAAAAGTTAATTTGAGTTCGCATAATTTGGTACAGCCAAGGAAAAAAGGACTGATATGTCCGACAATCTGTGCAGGTTCATTGATCTCGATACTCCCTTACTGCTAGCAGAAGATCCAGTTTTTGGTGGTTACGAAGGTACTATTGACTGAGCTATTGACTTTGGTTTTCTACAATCCTACTTTTAAGTTAAACTGTTTGATGAGTACCACTAGTGAAGTTTTGTTGCTCTGACACCATCTTCTGGTTTCTGTTTCTAGTTTCTGGTGCCAATTACAGATTCAGTAATGCCAGAGGCCATGGCGGCTTCCTTCATTGGGATAACATTGTCTGGTAAATCTTTTCGTTTCCCATCAATTAATGTATTATCAAAATGCAGACCTTCTTTGATCTACTTTTTCATTTGAATAAGAATTCTCTGATGTTTCGTGTTATGCCCTTATCTTATATTTGAATCTCAGATTGATAGAAAGTCAATTACTTCAATAACTCCTGTGTTTGGATCAGTCATGAAGTTTATCTTTCCCATCTTTTGTGGACTTTGGTCGCGTTCAAATCAATTCATGCTATAGAAAGTGGCCTCTGAGGACATAGAAACACTTGGCTCGTTTGCTCAGGATAATTGGTGCAATGATTAGCCTTGTATTTATCTGGCTAAACAATTAGCTAGTAAATCAAGTGGGCCCAGGTGGTGTTTGTTATTGTGTGCATAGTTCTGGACTGGTTTGCTTGCGGATGTTTAGCCCAAAATTAAAGGACCTAGATGAACTTCGATATCAACTCTCTTATACAAATTTCTCTAGAGCTGTTTTGTCTCTGAACAGATCTTAATTGCTTTCTGTGCCGATGTGACTACGTGCTTATATGCCAAACTCTGTCTATCCATTCTATTCTTCAAAATGTGATCTGGGTGCCTCAATGCTGCAGTGCGCGGCCTTACGAAGGTTTAGGGAATTAAAAATATCGTAGCCAGATTAGGCATCTATTAAGGAAAAGTTCCCCGCTGCGAAAGAGGTGCGCATCTTGCCTATATCTCTGTCTTGCTAGCTTTCCTTTTACCTTTTAAGGAGCATAATAATTCGAATTGTTGGTATAATTTTTTGCCGAAAGAGGTCCCCCTTCTCGAAAGGCATCAAATGTTGGTGGCAGTTGGCAACTTCATTGGCCTTGTTCGGTCCGAGTGGCTTGTTAGCTTCGTACACAATATCGGATGGTTGGTATCTTACCGCATCAGTGTCCGGGATGTCGTAGTTCAGTAGTGTTTTTCCAAAAGATGTCTGTGCATGCTCTCCTATCTTTAGTCTTTCTCGACATCAATTGAGTTAAAACTATTGGCTTTATGCCCTAAAAAACAACCATACAATAATTACATGTTAGGGATTTAAATTGCATTATTTATTTAATGGCAAAAAAATATTCGTTCATTGTCCTAATTATATGAATAGGTCTATAAGATCATTTGCGATTGAATCTATTCTTAAGGTGTTAAGAATATGTGCAAAAGGTTATCGTGAAACTAACGGTTAGTGGTCGATGAATCATTGAGAGGATATTGATGATCTTGTTGAGACCAGTGTGTTTTCAAGCTTCAATATTGAGTATTGAATGCTTCATGGGATGATGAGTTACAAGTCATTGGATATTATGATATTTGAGGTTGAACGTAGGTGCTTGTCTTAGAAAAGTTCATTGAACATGACATATGCATATAATGATTAGCAACATGAAAGCTTTTAACTAAGTCAATAACTAATCATTCATGTTTTGGGCTCGTGTAAAATCCTTAGATTTGAGGCACGATACTAACTTGTATGTTGGATGGTTATAGTTCACAAGTGCAAATATTGAAGCTTCGTAGAACCGTCTCTATACTTAATGGTCACTGTTTGTTCACATACGAAGGCACATGTGTATGTTTTCTTGTTTTATATATATATATTGGGCATATGATTAAATTTGTGGTTTGACAAATAATTTTATAGCCTTTGTCCAATCGAGACATAGAAAAACAAATGATTGAATTAAATGGTCATCAAAACTGATAGGTTCATTATATTCTTAAAATATTCACACTGTCTGGATAGTCATAACATATTGTTAGATGTCATTTATGGTTTGTAGGAACGGGAGATTGATTTAGACAATCGGTTCTATTGGTTGTGCTAATATGTTAGTATAAGTTAGTGATAAACCTAAGAATGTCACACACTATTATCAATTTAATGTTAGAATAGGAGAAACAATATTGCAAATATGTTTGCATTTGACGCAATTGGATTGAGTGGGGTTGAAAATATAAAGATCTAAAATGGTTTCAAAATTTATGGCCAAATCAAAGATCTAAAGTGGGTTCGGATTCAATGGCCGAATTAATGATTTGAAGTGAGTTTAGATTTAATGGCAACATTAATGATCTAAAGTGAGTTTAGAATCAATAACCAAATTAAATATCTAAAACGGTTTCAAACTTAACGACTAAATTAAATATTTGAAACAGTTTTAGATTTAATAGTCACATTAATGATGTGTAACGATTTCATAATCAATGGACAATTTAATAATCTGAAACGGTTTTAGATTCAAATGACCAAATTAATGTTCTGAAACGGTTTTAGATTTAATGGTTAAATTAAATGTTTGTACCGGTTACAAAGTTAATGCCCAAAATAAAGTTTATAACGGTTATAAATTAATGCCCGGAATCATACTCTATAATAGTTACAGAATTAATATCGAAATTAATGCTCTAAAATGTTTTAAAAACTTATGTCCGGATTCAATGTCTGAAGCAAGTTCAGACGTTACGATCAAATTAATGCTCTGGACCAATTTTGAAGTTAATAAGCTGAATTAATGTGATCGGAGACTAGTTATTGACATAGTGAATCTAGAAATGATCGAGTGATGGTAACAATCAATCAAATAGTCATACACGAGAGCAATTGCTTGCACAATTGTTGTGGTGAGCTAGAGGTGATGTGTTTGAACTAAAGGTTCGACATTTGTGAGACTAGAACTGAAGAACATCAGAACCAGAGTACATTAAGACTAGTGCCATGAGGAGACTAGATGTTTGTAGTCAGGATCTGAATAACTTTAGAACCACTGCTACAAAGACACTAGGTGTTTGCGGTTAGTATCTAAACTAGATTTGAAGAATGTTAAAACTAACATTGTTCATGCATTTTAATAAGAAACACTTATAAATTAAAAGGTGGCTAATCACATTATCCTTGTATCGTGCTCCAAAAGTTTGGTTATGATATTCTTCAAATTTTGACCACGAATGTCTAATGTCCTCATAGTGTTAATTCCGACGTTCTTCAGATCTTGATTACGAACATCTGATCTACCTATAACATTGGTTTTAACTTCTTCAAATCTAGTTCAGATACAAACCGCAAACACCTAGTGTCTTTGTAGCGGTGGTTCTAACATTATTCAGATCATGACTACAAACATTTAGTCTCCTCATGGCACTAGTCTTAATGTACTCTGGTTCTGATGTTCTTCAGTTCTAGTCCCACAAATGTCGAACCTTTAGTTCAGACACATCACCTCTAGCTCACCACAACAATTGTGCAAGCAATTGCTCTCGTGTATGATTATTTGATTGATTGTTACCATCACTCGATCATTTCTAGATTCACTATGTCAATCGCCTCTTATAACCAGTCTCCGATCACATTAATTCGGCTTTTTAACTTTAAAATCGTTTCAGAGCATTAATTTGGTCGTAACGTCTGAACTTTGCTTAGTTCAAACGTTGAATCTAGACATAAGTTTTGAAAACATTTTAGAGCATTAATTTCGATATTAATTCTGTAACTATTATAGAGTATTATTCCAGGCATTAATTTATAACCGTTATAAACTTTATTCTGGGCATTAACTTTGTAACCAGTACAAACATTTAATTTAACCATTAAATCTAAAACCGTTTCAAAACACTAATTTGGTCATTTGAATTTAAAACCGTTTCAGATTATTAAATTGCCCATTGATTATGAAATCGTTACACATCATTAATGTGGCTGTTAAATCTAAAACTGTTTCAAATATTTAATTTAGTTGTTAAGTCTGAAACTGTTTAAAATATTTAATTTGGTTATTGATTCTAAACTCACTTTAGATAATTAATGTTGCCATTGAATTTGACCAGCTTTAAATCTTTGATTCGATTGTAAAGTTTGAAACCATTTCAGATCTTTATATTTTCAACTCGACTTAATCTGACTGCTTCAATTGCAAACACATTTGCAATATTATATCTTTTGTTCTAATGTAATATTGAATTGATAATGGTGTGTAACGTCTTCAGGTTCATCATTGAATTGGTAGTAGGACTTGTACTAACACATTTGCACAACCAATAGAATTGATTGTCTTGATTAATCTCCTGTTTTTACAAACCATGAATGACATCTAGCAATATGTTATGGCTACCCAAATCATATGAATATTTCAAAAACGTAATGAACCTATCAGTTTTTGCGATAATGCAATTTAATCCTCCCGTTTTCTATGTTTCGATCAAACAAAGGTCATGAAATTGTTTGTCAAGTCACCAATTTGATCATACATCCAAATCTAATTGATATGTAATTATACGAGACATGAACCATTCATTATTGGTTAATATTAGAAATGAAACCAAATTCATCAGTGTTGATACTTTGACGCCCATATCCCAAAATTGATACCGAAGATTGTTTGATGCCCGCATTGAAGAAGAGTTATAACTGCTGCGTTATCTTTAATGAGTGTCCGTATCATTAGGTATAGTGATTGTTTATAGATATATAATGGAATATAATGAGATAAGGTGAAATATGGTGATCATTTTGCTAGTTTCTAGATCTTATCCATATTGCTAGCTATTTTTATGGGGAAGAGCAAAGGTCATGTAACAAGTTTATAATTAGGGAAGTCTTGTAAATGTTTTTTGTTAAGATGAAATAAATCTACAAGTTTATCTATCTTTTTCTCTTCCTCGTGTAAGTTATGAGCATTTTGCCTTCAAATTACTTCCATCAAATTGGTAGTAGAGCTTACGATTTTTATCATGGCCTTAACAAACAATCAGCTTCATCTTCAATATTCTCGTCTTACCAAAGAAAGTTATAGTTAACTGGGCTGTTAGAATGAAAGCTCTACTCGGCGCCTACAGTGCGTGGGAACTTGTCAACACTGGCTATGATGAGTCAAAGGATGAAGCTACCTTGAGCCAGAACCAAAGGAATGCCTTGGAGAATGTTCGTTCGAAAGATCATTATGCCATGTCAATCATCTATTTAGATGAGTTCATGTTCAAAAAGGTATCGAATGCCACCACTGCTAAAGAGGCATGCGAGATTCTTCACAACACACATTAAGGAGCATAGAAAGTTCAAAAGATTTACCTTCAAATCTTGAGAGACGAATTCGAGGTAATTCATACGAAAGAATCTGAATTGATTGATAATTATTTCACAAGAGTTTCGGCAATTGTCAACCAAATAAAAGAAACAGAAAAGACGTTTCAAATGTTCATGTTGTCAAGAAAATACTTTGGTCCTTAAACAAGAAGAATAACCACATTGCTGTTACAATTGAAGAATCCAAAGACTTGGATGTCATGATGATTGATGAGCTTTTTGGTTCATTACAAGTCCATGAAAAAAGGTTTAAAAGGAAAAAGATGAACCGGTGAAGGAAGTTCTCCAAACACAATTGACCATCCTAGATGAGAAGGAGGAAATAAGAGAATTTGCACAAACTCACACGACAAACCAAGATCTTTCAGTGATAACTCCAAAATTCTTGTAAAAAAACAAAGGTACAATTCTGATTCATTTGAAGAATGGGGCGCATGAATTTATTTCTAATGCTTATTATGTCCCAAAAATGTCAAACAATATTTTAAGTTTGGGACAGCTTTTAGAGAAAGGCTATGCGATTCATATGAAAAATGTTAAGTCTTGGGTTAAGAAATAGCTACTAAACTAATTGTGAATGTGAAGATGTGAAAGAACAAGATGTTTATTCTCAATATGAAGAATGATATGTCTCGATGTTTGAAAGCGTGTGTGGATGATCCTTCATGGTTGTGGCATTTGAGGTTTGGCCATCTCAATTTTGGTGGACTCAATTTTCTTTCTCGCAAAAAGATGGTTTATGACTCATCACATATTGATCGAATTATGTGAATGGTGCGTTATCGGTAAGCATTCCAGAACTAGCTTTCTGAAAGAAGCGACTTATCGAGCGAAGAAGTCGCTTGAGTTGATTCATTCTAATGTGTGTGTCACAATCACTCCTTGCTCATATGGTAATCATCAATATATTATTAATTCTATTGATGATTTTACTCGAAAAACTTCGGTGTATTTTTTGAAAGAAGAAACATAAGTTTCTTTGATACTTTCTAATAATTCAAAATCCTAGCTTAAAGGGAGAGTGGCTATTTTATCAAAGCTTTGAGGACCGATCGTGGCAGAGTTGCTATTTTAGCCATATTCTTAACAAATTCTATGAGGATCATGATATTCGGCGTTTCTTGACGGTTATGTATTCTCCCGGTGTAAATGAACGGAAAAATAGAACCATTCTTGACATGGATCAGAGCATGTTGAATAGTATAATTTTGTCCAAGGGGCTTCGGACTGAAGTTGTTTCGTGTGCGGTTCATCTTCAAAATAGATGTCCTACATTCGAACTCAAAGGCATAACTCCACAAGAAGCATAGAATGGGAAAACACCAAGTGTTTCACACTTGAATATTGATAGCCTATGCTCATGTCTCGGATTTGAAAAAATCAAAGTTAGAAGACGAGCAAAAATTCATCTTTATTGGGTATGACTCATCATCTAAAGTCTATCAATTATTTGATCCTAACACTTTAAAAGTGTATATAAGTAGAGATGTCAAGTTCGATGAAGATGGCACATGGGAAGACAATAAAAAAGAAGAAGCGAATGCTCATGGTGGTTCCAACCAAACGGAGTTGAAGGATCATCCTATATATTCTTCTCCAGTATTTTCTTCAAGTTCATCATTGCCAACCCCTTCAAGTGGTGTCGATGAACTGCTAGTGCCAAGATCAAAGGAATTGTTTGCCATTTATGAAGCAACCAATGAGCTTCGCCTTGTATGTCTTCTTGCAAATTGTGAACCACTTGTCTAAGATGATGAGGCCAAAGAAAAAAAAAATGAAGAAAAGCTATAAATGAAGAAATTGATGCCCTTGAGAAAAATCAAACACGGGAGCTTGCTGATATTCTAAATGACAAGAAATCGATTGGAGTTAAATGGGTGTATAAGGCCAAGAAGAATGAGCAAGGAAAAGTGACAGGATACGAAGTTAGATTAGTTGTGAAGGGGTACGAGCAAAAAGGCAAAATCGACTATGATGAAGTTTTTGCCCTTGTCATTCGCATGTAAATGATTAAATTGATTATTTCTATTGTTGCTCAAAATGATTGACGAATTTATCAAATGAATGTAAATCATTATTTTTCAATGGCATATTGATGAAGAGATTTATGTTGAACAACCTGAGGGTTTGTCATGAAAGGTCATGAAGACAAAAGTGTTGAAATTGAAGAAAGCTCTATATAGACTTAAACAAGTACCAAGAGCATGGAATTCTAGAATCGATGCATATTTCAAGGTGAATGGGTTCTTTCAATGTCCATACGAGCATGCACTTTATTTGAAGCAAGAAAAAAGTGATGTTCTACTCACCTGTTTATATGTCAATGACCTCGTTTTTATAGGAAATAATCCGGCGATGATTAATGCTTTCAAGGCATCGATGGTGAAAGAATTTGGGATGACCAATAATGGTCTCATGAACTATTTCCTTGGAATCAAAGTGAAGCAAAGTGCCGAGGTGATTTTTATTTCTGAAAAAGGATATGCATAAAATATCCTTGAAAAATGCAACATAAAAGGAATTATACTCCAGTCAATATACCAATGGAATGTAGAACCAAGCTTTCAAAGTTTGATGATGGTGTCGATGTTGATTTGACATATTATGAAAGCTTGATTGGAAGTTTGAGATACTAAACATGCATGAGATCGGATATTATATATAGTGTTGGAATTGTGAGTTGATATATGGAGAAGCCAAAATCATGTCATCCTAAAGTTGTGGAGAAGATATTTTGGTACATCAAATGTACTACTTCTCACGGCTTATACTATTATCGCTCTGAATCCTTCCAACTTGAGCCTATTTGGATAGTGGTTATGGTGGATCAATGATCGAAAAAGTACTACAAGCTTTGTATTTTTCTTGTGTGACACTGCTTTTACGTGGTCGTCAAAGAAGCAACCTAGTGTCACTTTGTCGACACTTGAAGTTGAATGAGTAGTTGTATCCTCATGTGTTTGTCATGCAATATGATTAAGAAGATCACTCAAAGATATTCTCATGGAACAGAAGAAGCAACTAAGATTTTGTTGATAATGTTTCTACTATTGCATCGGCGAAAAATCGATTTTTCATGAACGAAGCAAACATATTGATGCTCGATATCACTTCATTCGAGAATAGGTTAAAGAGAATGAGGTTGAAGTGTTGCATGTGTAGACGAGAGATCAAGCAATAGACATTTTTACCAAACCTTTCAAGATTGATGATTTCCAAAACTTCAAAAGCCTACTTGAAATGATTGATGGAAGAGAATTTGGTTTAAGGGGTAGTGTTAGAAATTAAACCAAATTCATCGATATTGATACTTTGACACTGCGATCTCATAATTGATACTAAAGATTGTTTGATACCAGCATTGAAGAAAAATCATAATTGATGCGTTATCTTTAATGAGTTTGTTCGTATTTCTAAGTGTAGTGATTGTTTCTAGAAATATGATGAAATATAATGAGATAATGTGAGATATAGTAATTGTTTTGTTAGTTTCTAGTTCTTATCCGAAATGTTGATTTTTATGGGGAAGAGTAAAGGTCATGTAACAAGTTCATAAATAAGGAAGTCTTGTAATTATTTTTTGCTAAGGTGAAATAAATTTACAAACCTATCTATCATTTTCTCTTCCTTGTGTGAATTGTGAGCATTTCACCTTCATTACTTCCATCAGTTACTACGTAGGACATCGATATTCTATTTGTGTGTGTGTGTTTCACCTTCATTACTTCCATCAATTACTACGTAGGACATAGATATTCTATTTGTGTGTGTGTGAAACAAGAAGGCAAATTTCATATTACGCAGGCATATGTCTTCATATGTGAATAAACTGTGACTATTAAGTATAGAGACGGTTTGATGAAACGTCAATATGCACACTTGTGAATCATAACCATCCAACATACAAGTCGGTATTATGCCTCAAATGTAAGGATTTCACACAAGACCAAAGTACGGATGATTAGTCATTAACCCCGCTAAAAGCTTTCATATTGCTAATCATTTTATACATATTATGTTCAATGAACTTGTCCAAGACAAGCACACGTGTTCTAATTCGCGTATCACAAATACCTAATGACTTGTGACTTATCATCTCCTGAAGTATCCAATACTCAATAGTGAAGCTTGAGAACACACCGATCTTAACAAGATCATCAATATTCTCTCAATGATCTATTGATTGAGAATTGTTTTAAAATGTACACATATTCTTAACACCTTAAGAATAGGTTTAGTTACAATTGATCTTATGGACTTATTCATATAAATGAGATGATATATGAATATTTCTTTGCCATTAAACAAATAATGCAACTTATTTCCCTAATATATAACTATTACATGGTTGTTTTAGGGCATATAGCTTGGAATCTTTTTTTCCCCAATCCGGGCAAAATTGTTATGACCTTCGCCCCTTTGATCAAATTTGACAATGCATAGGCCCTCCTTACCCGAAACTTAATTTTCCATTACTTGCTTCCCCTTCTCCATAATGCTTGTGAGTTAACATGACACAACTATCTAGCTGAAAAAAAATTAAAAAAATCTCAACACCAACATAAAATGCAATAGCTAGTGCTACATCCATTACTTGATCACATAAATTCACAATTTTTCTCAAAATAGGTTTTTAAAATGCGAGAGACGAAAGCAACCATTTGCTTATTCAAGGGAAAGATTGAACCTTTAGCAGGATAATCACTAGTAAGAGGTGGGGGTGAATATAATTTCAAGATAGAACCTAGAATCTGAAAACCGAACCAATGGAGTGGTGGAAACTTGTCAGATTCCAAGTTCCAACATGTGCAGAGTAGATTCTAAGTTTAAAAAATTGGAGCACCTAATTTGATGGGTAGGTTTCAAGTTCTAAGTTGGTGGAACCTGAAACTTAGAACTTAAAACCTGAAATAATTTTTCGTGTTTTTCTCAATCTATGTCTTCGCACGATCCTATGGTATTCCATGTCATTCGATAATGAGTGTATAATTTGAAACTAGTAATCCGAGCTTTCATTTTATGACTAAAATTTTTACTTCGTTAATGTTTCATATTTTTCATGTGTCTAAATATAAGTTATAATCAGTAAATTATAACAACAAATGGTAGTTATTAAAAGTGATAATTCAATTAATAATAAATGCGAAATGTGGATAGACCTTAGAACTTGTGATGGGGTAGGTTCCAAGTTACAGAATATGCATGGCATATTTCAGGTTCTTGAAAATGAGGAACTTGTTCTAATAGTAGGTCCCAGGTGGAACCTATATGAAACTTGAAATTGTTCACCCCTAATAAGAGCAACATCATTCAAGTTCAAAACGTCAAGAACAGTAGCGACAAACAAAAATCTCCACACATATAACGTCCAGAACAAGTTAGAGCCTAAGCAAAAAAAATCTAAAAGGCCTTCTATGCATAATTAAGGATGCAAATCTTAATACTTTCCCTTTGGTGTTATATTTTATTTGTCCCAAAACCTTGTAAGATAACAGTTGACAATTTTGACTACAAAAACGTTCAAAATAGCTTAAGACAAAAAAGGGAAGAAAAATATTGGGCTCAATTTTGTGGTGATTGAGACTCCTGATCCTTTAAGTTATTAGAAAGCACTGTAAAGCTTAATTCTTAATTGCCTACATGGAGACGTAAAAGACTGACAATAGGATCGAGTTTCCTAGCATTTTTTTTTTTTTTTTTGTGTAATTTTCTCATAAAATTTGGGAAGGAATATGGAAAGAAACGAAAAACCAATTAATTCAAGATGAGAATTCTTATATCTTACCATGGATTTTCACTTGCCTCCTCGAACTTTACCTCACCATAAACCATGGGATAAGGATTAAGACCTATGATAGATTGATGGATGTACACAACCAAAGCTCAAAAACTGGCTGGTCAGCTTAGATGGTTCATTTTTGAAGAGAAGAGGCTTTTCCTGTCTGTTGCAATGGGGATTTTTCCTTCTACAAGTAGGGCCCTTAGGACCTGAGCAGGTCCTTAAACTACTCAAAAGAGAAACAGGCGGGAGAACCGCCCGGGGTGAGAGTCTCCCGTCTTTGTTTTTCGTAAAAAAGGCAAGGTTGGGGCCTTGAAAAGATTCCCAACCCCATTCTTTGGACCGGCCACAATCCCTTTAAGGGACACGGCCAGCACGCCTGATCCTCGTGAAGTCGATCCCCAGGTAACCAATCTTGGGGCAGGTTCAAGGAAATGATGGTGCTCGTCCAAAGGACGAGGTGGCCGGCAACCGCCTGTTTCTCCTTTGAGCAGTTTAAGGACCTGCTCAGGTTCACCTCAAGTCCAAATATTGGGACCGGATATTGTGAGAAGGACCTGAGCAAGTCCTTAAACTGCTCAAAGGAGAAACAGGCAGGAGAACCACTCTGGGGTGAGAGTCCCCCGTGCTGTCTCCTGTAAAAGCAAGGTTGGGGCTTGAAAAAGATTCCCAACCCCATTGCTGGATCGGCCACAATCCCTTTAAGGGACACGGCCAGCACGCCTGATCCTCGTGAAGCCGATCCCTAAGTAACCAATCCTGGGGCAGGTTCAAGAAAATGATGGTGCTCGTCCAAAGGACGACCGTCCGTCCAACTAAATAAATACAATGGAGCTACACATTCACACCAATTCAACTATCTTTCTTTTTCTTCATTTTCGTCCTTTTTAGGCTTCTCCTTTTTTGTTTTCCTTTCACTTTTTCGTAGTAATTTCATGGTAATTGGTGCATGGGAATAATTGCGTGTCCAGCGACATAAAACAAATATGAACGAGAACTTGAAATCCAACTTCACAACATATAAGATGATTCGATGTGTTGTTTCATAGCCATATGAATCGACACAAAATTAATAGCACAAATTGTGATAAAGTAAATAGTTTGAAACAATTTCATGAAAACATAAAAATTTCAATAGGTCATCTATTGTACCATTTTAATCGTGTTTCGATACCTAAACTATAATTAGCTTAGCATATACATCTAGAAAACGGTATGATGGTTTGGTTCCGACTGAACATTTAATATGCAACTACTTTAGGATAAATTTTATGAAACAGGATATTACGGAACCATCTCATGTCATTATGAATTCGCCATATATGCCTTATACTAAATCGTAAAAACTATATTTGTGAATAAGATAAGGTCATAGGTATATTACATGAACTGAAATGTTATTTACATGAATTGCAGATTGAAACGGATATGTGGAGAACATTTTCCAAATTATTCATTTTCCGGTGAAATAAACGCACCCCGGATTTTGTTTTTTTTTTTTTGGTGAGGATTATAGCATCAATGGGGATCCTATGTATATTTTCACCACCATGCGGGGACCTTTGACTTAACAGAAATGAATTTTTCTTTTTGGGAATTTTAATTACAAAAGAGCATGGTCAGCCTATATATATACACACACAAATACGTACATACACACACACACACACGATGCTTAACACGTCCTACGTCCTACGGGATTGAGAAAATATTGGGTAGCGTTGTGATGCTAGCATGGCAAAATCCAAATTCATCCACTGGACGACATATGTCACATTTGAACCCACCTATCAAAAACCTATTTATCTTCTCTCTCTTCAATTGTACAACAATCTCTCTGTTATGTCTTCTACATTTTTTTTTTTGAGAAAAAGAACAAAGCCCGCCCTCTTTTTTTCAAAATGCTCTCTCACTCCTAAGACCCCACCGCCTCCGGCATGTCACCTACATCTTCCCCTCCATCTTCACCTACTTCTTCTCTAACCTCCAACATCCGCCTCCTATCCAACTCCTCCCACGCCCTTTGCATTGGCACCCTTGTTAACCAAGAGCTCAAGATCCTATGCCTTGTTGACGAATCATGCCTTTGTCTTGTCCATTGCCTATGCCAACCATGGTCGACCTCCAATCTGTTGATTCGAGGTCAAGCTGAGCTTTACATCACAAATTTAGGGCTTGTTTGAGCTTAGATCCGAAATATGAGGCTCAAGTTAGCCGGCCAAGTTCAAGCTTGACAACAGAGGACTGAGATAGCAATGCGGTGGTAGCGGAAGGTGACTCGCGAAATTAAGTTGACAGTGAGTTGGAGTGGAGATATTGTCATCGTGGATGGTTTGAAAAGAGGAAGAAGAAGGAAAATGAAGAAGATGAAGAAAAAATAAGTAAAAATATTAATCGAAGAGAGAAGATGCTGGGCTCTTACAACTTAACCCAAATATGACAAATGTCGCGTGATGAATGAAGTTGAATTTTGTCACGCCGGCGGAGGTCTACCCAACATTTTTGGGACCACACCAAGCCAAGCGGAAAGTCTCCAACTCCATGTCAGATCCAGTCATCACCCCCCAGAAACCCCAAAAAAAAACAGTTCAGTACCACCTTTGTTTATGTTTCCTCTGTCCGTCCCTGCCTCGATCTGGCCCCCCGACCAGTGACGAAAGCATCCAAAGGAACAGCTCAACAATGGCGGCTCTTCACTGTTCTCAATCCCACAGCATACCCACTTCCTCCTAAGCCCCCAAAACCGCCGCCATGCTGACGTCGCACCTCTCCCTCCCGCGGTCGGTCCACCGTCGCCTCGCCCCCGCCGGCAGCGCCCCGAAAGGCCAGAGCTTCGGCTCCCGGGCCCGCGCCCACTGCAACCCCGTCGCGCCGCCGCGGCCGGCCCCGGTCGTGCTGGGGCTCGGCAGCCTGATGGAGACGTTCGCGGTGGAGGTGCGGAGGGCGGAGAGCAGGGCGCTGGACGTGCCGCTGGCCGCGCCGTTCACGATCGCGACGTCGAGGCTGGAGCGGGTGGGGAACGTGGCGGTGAGGGTGGAGCTGAGGAACGGCTGCGCGGGGTGGGGGGAGGCGCCGGTGCTGCCGTCCGTGACGGCGGAGGATCAGGGGACGGCGATGGAGAAGGCGAGGGAGGCCTGCGAGGCGCTGAGGAGGAGCCCCGCGATGGGGCTGGGGAGGGCTTTGGGGCAGATTGCGGCCATTCTTCCTGGACACGAGTTCGCTTCTGTGAGTTCTTTCGGTCTAGCTTCTGGGTTCAATTTGTTTTAGTTCAGTGTTAGAGAACGTAGACGTGAATGGTGTGTGCAAATCTCATATTTGCGGGTCGAAAGAATACGTGAAGTTCACCCATAAACGAGTGAGGAGGAGTGCTTGAGGAAGACCTTTGCATCTCGATAATTGTCTCCTTTTAACTTCGCCCTCTTTCTGACTTTTGCAGTGTTTGACTGTGATTTTCATTTACTTTGCTGTCGTTTGCTACCGGGTGATTTTGCATTCGCCGTGCCGGGAATTTTCATCAATGTGAATTGAAATTTATTTGGTTTTGTGGATGTGATGGATTCATGGAGGAGTCATTTTAAAGATGGGTTGATTAACTCAAGGATAACTCTATCAAGACAGAGAAAAAAACCCAAGGTCAACGGTTTTTAATTTGATTATACATTATTTTGAATATCTCAGAATTTTTTTGTGTGGTTATCGATTGAGCATTTTACGTTTTATTCAGCTTTAATGTGGATCATAGGCGTTGTGTATGTTAATTTAAGTTTGTTTCAAACCTGTAGTGACATGGTCCAGTGAAGTTGAGGTTAAAAAGCAGCTTGCTTGTGGAAGAATCTAGCTTTGGCATAGAATGAAATAGTTAATCTATCTTGCCTTTCTGATCAATCAGGCATGTTATAATGTCAGAAGATATATGTTGTTTTTCTGAAAATGTAATGGACTAGGTGGCTACGCGGTGTCTGCCTATGAGACTAACTTTTCTACCAACTGGGGTATCCCGGTCACTCCCTAAAATTTTCGTGATTATTATCGTTATTATTACTATTATTATCATGACATCATATATCTCCAACTGAAGGTTCGGGCAGGAGTTGAGATGGCATTGATTGATGCAGTTGCCAACAGCATCGGAACACCATTGTGGAAATTGTTTGGTGGAGCTTTGAATACATTAACAACAGACATAACAGTAAGTTTCTATCTTGACTATCAAGTGGGAAGATAGTTCCTAAAATGTATGATCTTGGCAATGCCACCTACTCCTCCTGTCTTTGAATTACATATGTATAATGTCCTGATTTCAGTTTCTTTGTTTTTTCTTGGGAGAGAATTTAAATTAAGTTTGTCCTCTACATGTGCAGATTCCAATTGTGTCACCAGCTGAAGCTGCTGACTTGGCTCTTAAATATAGGAAACAAGGTTTCCAAACTTTGAAGCTCAAGGTGGGGAAGGATCTGAAAGCAGATATTGAGGTTCTTCAAGCAATACGGGCTGTGCACCCTACTTGTTCATTTATTCTGGATGCTAATGAAGGATACAAGTCTTCAGAAGCTATTCTAGTCCTTGATAAACTCCATGGTAAAGAATGTTATGGACGTGCAAAACCTATCTTTGTTATGCCTGCATCAAAGTGTTGGCAGATTATGAATCTTCTCTTTCTTTCTCCCACTGTTGCTCAACTGAAAAAAAAAAAAAAAAAATTTGAAACCTTGTTTCTTCTTAAGGTGACAACCTGAATTCCTTAGCATTTCAAATACTTTTCTGTCTCATTCAGTTTTTAACTCTTTTCTCCTTCATTCTTTACAGAGATGGGGGTTACTCCCATTCTCTTTGAGCAGCCAGTTCACAGAGATGACTGGGAAGGTCTTGGACATGTCAGTCAAATTGCTATAGGGAAATATGGGATTTCTGTTGCAGCTGATGAGAGCTGCCGAAGTATGGATGACGTCAAGACAATCGTAAAAGGAAATTTAGCAAATGTCATTAACATAAAGCTCGCAAAACTTGGAGTAGTTGGGGCCCTTGATATTATTGAGTTTGCAAGAGAACATGGTTTGGACCTGATGATCGGTGGTATGGTTGAGACTAGGCTAGCCATGGGCTTTGCCGGCCACCTTGCTGCTGGCTTTGGTTGTTTCAAGTTAGTATTGCCATTTCTGCTGATACTGTGCTGAGTAAATCTTATTTATCCAATACATAGTTCCTTAATGCATTAGATGCTTTTCATGTCAGAAAAGTTCATTTGAGTTTGCATAATTTGCTACGGCCATGGAAAAAAGGACTAACATGTTTGACAATCTGTGCAGGTTCATTGATCTTGATACTCCGTTACTGCTAGCAGAAGATCCAGTTTTTGGTGGTTACGAAGGTATTGTTGACTGAGCTATTGACTTTGGTTGTCTACAGTCCTGCTTTTGAGCTGGAACAGCTTGATGAATACCACTAGCAAAGTTTTGTTGCTCTGACACCATCTTCTTGTTTCTGTTTCTAGCTTCTGGTGCCAATTATAGATTCAGTAATGCTAGAGGCCATGGCGGCTTCCTTCATTGGGATAACATTGTCTGGTAAATCTTTTTGTTTCTCATCATTTAATGTAGAATCAAAATGTACAACTTCCTTGATCTACTTTTTCATTTGACTAATGTTTCACGTTATGCTGTTATCTTATCTTTAAATCTCAGATTGGTAGAAAGGCAATTACTTCAACAACTCCTGTTTCGATCGGTCATGAAGTGTATCTTTCCTATCTTTGTGGACTTTGGTTGCGTTCAATCAACTCATGCTATAGAAAAGCAGCCTCTGATGACATGGAAGCACTTGGCTCAATTGCTCAGGATAATTGGTCCACTGACAAGCCTTTGTACTTACCTGGCTAACTAATTGGCTGAAAAGTTAAGTGAGCCCAGGCGGTGTTTGTTGTTGTGTGCATAGTTATGGACCGGTCTGCTTGAGGATGTGTAGCCCATAAATAAAAGGGACCTAAATGAACTTCGCTAACAACTCTCTTAGACAAATTTCTCTACTGTAGTTGTGTCTCTGAACAGATCTTAATATCTTTCTGTGTCGATGTAACTTCGTGCTCATATGCCAATCTCTGTCTATCCATTCTATTCTTCAAAATGTGATAGGGTTGCCACGCGTGCGCATGAGAGAGAGAGAGAGAGAGAGAGAGAGTAGTCTCTGAGCAGATATTAATTGCTTTCTGTGATGACGTGACTTCATGATTATATGTCAAACTGTCTATCCATTCCATTCTCAAAATGGATAGAGAGATACTTGTCTCTGTGATGATGTAACTGCATGCTTATATGCCAAACTTTGCCCATCCATTCTATTCTTCGAAATGGATAGAGATACTTGTCTCTGAACAGATCTTAATTGCTTTATGGGATGATGCAACTTCATGCTTATATGCCAAACTCTGTCTATCCATTCTATTCTTCAAAATTTGTCTCTCAACAGATGTTAATTTCCTTCTGGTGACTATGTAACCTTAAGCTCATATGCTTATATGCCAATCTCTGTTTATCCACTCTATTCTTCAAAATGTGATAGGGTTGCCACGCGTGCGCATGAGAGAGAGAGAGAGAGAGAGAGAGAGAGAGAGAGAGAGTAGTCTCTGAGCAGATATTAATTGCTTTCTGTGATGACATAACTTCATGATTATATGTCAAACTGTCTATCCATTCCATTCTCAAAATGGATAGAGAGATACTTGTCTCTGGACAGATCTTAATTGCTTTCTGTGATGATGTAACTTCATGCTTATATGCCAAACTCTGCCCATCCATTCTATTCTTCGAAATGGATAAAGAGAGATACTTGTCTCTGAACAGATCTTAATTGCTTTCTGGGATGATGCACCTTCATGCTGCCAATTTTTTTTTATCCGTTTCATTTTTCAAAATGTGATCTGGGTGCCTAAATGCTGCTTTGGAGATATGTGTGTGTGTGTGAGAGAGAGAGAGAGAGAGAGAGAGAGAGGAGTTTGTTATTTATAGTACTTCTTGTTAATGAGCTGATAAGCTATCAAATATAATACATACTGTGTTGTTACAAATTATGTATCTCCTAAGTCTCCTGGTCACAATGACATTCATACAGAAGTTGCTTTAAAGTCAGCACTGGAATCTTGAATCTTTTCAGTGAACGGGACTTAAGAAGCATAGAAGGTCTGATTTCTATGGAAATCTTTGAACTTATGGCAAATTTTTTATCTTCGACTTAGACTATGGGCAACTGACTTACACAGATCAATTAAGGTAACCTGCACTAGATAATAGCTGTGTGTGTGTGTGTGTGTGTGTGTGTGTGTGTAATATGCAGGTGAGAACTGGTGGCTTCAAGCACATGCTAGTTCACACAAGAAAAAGGGAAGGAAAAATGTGATCTTGGGAAGCTGTAATCTTGCATCTCAAGGAACATCAATGACATTAAATTGGCCATTCTTCACTCTGTAGAAAGCTGCTTTTCCTATGGAGCTGCACTTTTCTGAGGCATGCTCACATGATGATCGCAATTACTCAAAAGCACATTCATCGTGTCAGGCTTTCATGATAAACGAAACCTGGCTATTCTCTTCTCAAGATGGGTTGGTACCCGTTTAATTCAACCACTCGACTCTTTCACGAGACCACATGTTATGCTACAACTCAAATCTTAGGCGTGTTCTTATTTACTTGCTGTGGATTATTATCGGTCCCGATCGTTAGAGCAAACAAGTCATCTAGGACTCTCGCGGTGTTAGTTCCGACTACTTAGAAGTGTCAATTGAAAGATCACCTAGTAGAAGTATCAATTGAAGATCATCAAAGGTGACTATGTTAGCAACAGTTTCTATGTGGAGATAGATTTGTCAAAATCGGTCGTAAATCCATTTCCTAATTCATATTTGATGGGCTGAGTTATTATATGATTTAATTATATCTAATAAATGAATTTAAAATAGTAAAGTCCAAAATATAAAATAGTAAAGTCCAAAATAATATAGGTATTAAATAAGTTCACAAGTTATTTAGACTCAACTCATTTTCATGACTATATCTTTACTCGCTCTCATCTCTCACATTCACTTGCTCCACACTCTCACTTTAATTTGGATGAGTTTATCTTAAGTAAGATAAATATGAAAGTATTTTAGTAATATAAGTCAAGTCAGGTACAAGTCAAAACGGGTTAAATTTGTCAATTTAACCATCCATCCAGGTGACGAGCCTAGTGGGGAATCATTTGTTAACGTGAAGTAATCATGAGAACCCATCATCATCATCCTCAGGTACAAAGCCTTGACCGGTTCAATGATGGCTTGAGCTCTCTGCTGAACCTGAAAATCAAAGGCATGGAGATCTTATGGGAGATGGAATCACTCACGACAACCCTTTTGGTGCTTGTGCCAGTGTAATCCATTAAAGCGCCGTGAGTATTTTCACTTTAGCTTTGGACCAAGTTGGTCCCATAATGATGGATTAACATTTGTTTAACCCGATCCTGTTTTGCCTTAAGCAAAGCTGTGAATGACCTGTACAATCTCTACTGTTCCTCAGCTTTCTCGAAGTTAGATATCTACTTACATGTTCCAAGATTGAATTTGATAAGTGGCTCGCATGTGAAATGTAATGAGTCTGCTCTATGGTCCTTTGGGAAATAGGCAAATTACGTAATCAGTTTTAAACTTATTATATAGATGTCAATGTAATTCTAAATTTTTAATTTTGTTAATAAAATCATAAACATTTTACAATAAATTTCAATATAATCATTCTAGTCAATTTGTGCCTGAAGTTGCTAACTGAACTGTTATTGCCGGCAATTGCCAGCCGTCAAACGCGACACAATGGTACATCAATAATTTTCTAACAAAAAATTGATTAAAGAGAAATTAAAAAATTTAGAACGATGTTAGTATCCGTACAATCAATTTGGGAATGATTGATCAATTTCTCCCTCGGGAAATGCACCCATTGAACGTAATTTAGACTTTCTCTTATATTTGGCTCTTGTTCTAATGTTTTCTTTTTCCCTCTTTAACATTAGGCGCCTCATGTCGCATGGATAGAACTTTGTTGTGTAAATGTAAATCATATCTTGACCAAGAATCAAAGGCTCCAACATTGAAGGAAAGAGGAGAGTAAAACATAAACAAAAATGGAAAAAGAAAAAGAGCTTTTGCATGTAGATTTAAAGACATTTCTGGGAGAATATTTTGACCAAATAGAAAGCGTGATCTTAAAGTGTCTTTCGCCGGATACATCATGTGATCCTGACGGCCCAACGAAGGAAGCATGTCATCTCATGGATCACCGAATTTTTGACTTTTGCTTGCTCTGTAGCAGCTGATAATAGCTTATCAAAATGTTCTTAATCACCATATCCGTTTATCTTAAAAACCATGCGGCTTGTGTAATCCATCGAGCAATGTGACCATTGTCTCAATGGGCCTTCCTTACTGAAAGAGTCGGCTCGATATACATGACCAGGGAAACGCGTGCTAAACACTCGTTTAAGATCAAGATGAGTTTAGTCAAGGACTTAAAATGGCTAAATCGCTAGATATAAGCCAGTGTGTTCAAAGCTATCCTTGCATTGCTGAGATGAACAGATTGAATGATTAGGAAATATGCATGTCTGTGGACCGACTAATGATGAGAACATGTTGTATGATTGCCATGAAACTACAACCCCACATCAGCATCACCGAAAGCAAACAGTGTTGCGGAAAGTTGCCTTCACATCTTTCCCTGCACAGCAGTAATGATTCTGAAACTGTTTTGGACCTTATTTAGCTAATCTTGAGGGGAAGAAAAGGGCATCTTGAGCATGCTGATCCTCATTATGAGCAGGAATAATTAACCATGCTGCATTATAGTGGCCCAATTAAAGCACTGATTGATGACTGACCAACCAAAGCTGGTGGCAGATCTCATTCCAGAGGGAGGAATTAAAAAAAAAAAAAAAAAAAAACCCTTTTCTTTTTCTTTTTCACCTCACCAATTTGGCTCCTATAAATTCATGCATCAACCAAAGCCAAATGCATCACGCTGACCCAAGTACACATCCAAACTCACTCTTAGTTCTTTCTCCTCACATCCTTCTAGAGCAACCAAAGCAGAAGCAATGAGGGCCCTGGGGGTTGCGCTCTGCGCTCTTCTGGCGGTGCTGCTCCTAGCGGAAGCAGGGGTGCGCGTTGAGGCCGCTGTGACATGCAGGCCGATAGAGCTGAGCTCGTGCGTGAGCGCGATCACCTCTGCGACCCCACCGACCACTCTGTGCTGCAGCAAGATCAAGGAGCAGAAGCCCTGCCTCTGCCAGTACCTCCAAAACCCGAACCTCAAGAAGTTTGTCAGTTCCCCCAATGCCAAGAAAGTGGCCAGCACTTGTGGCACTCCCTTTCCCAAGTGCTGAGACGTAGCCAGTCATGCCTAGAGCTTTCATTATCAATGCCTTTAGTCCTACTTCGGTAACTAAGAATTTTACCTATGTTCTGATGCACCATTTTGTCATATTTTAAGAGGGTCTTAAGTCCTTTGTTGCATGTGCTTATGTTGCTATATATGATGTGAAGGCACTGGGTGAGAGATGAAAATGGTAAGCGGGTCACGGCCTCACTTACCACATGTACTCATTTCCAGGCTTGTTCTAATGTATTATCTTGCTTGGGATGTACTAATACAAGGCATAATCTGGCTCAAAGCACATTGTTTTCAGCTGTTGTATCTTCTCTTATATGCAATATTGCAAGCAATGTCAATCCAGTGTGACTGGTCCAATTTGGCGAGCAATATCTATGGATGTTCAGCCTCTCAATGCTACAATCAGAAGATGTCGCATAACAAATTCTCATCATTGAGCTCTAGCTTCAGCAATCACCACCATTTATCAGTACCATCACTACATAGTACAAACAATCACTACAATCAAAAACGCATTAGCAAACAACTCTTCGGCATCAATGATGCTCAGCTTCACCAGAAAACTCAAATTTTTCTAGTTATTATAAGACTTGCTAACTTTGCGTGAGGACAGATACAAGTGTAGGCTGCAGCCACACACCTCAAAACATCTTCAAGTTCTCATCCGCATCTACAAGAACTACCTCCTCAGATGATGACTTTTCTGAGAGACGTGCTTCCTGTCTGGAAGAGATATAGATGATCCGATCTGCAAGGATGGTGACTGGGAGGAGGCTTATCTAGCCAATATTTAGATCCAGTCAAACCTTGAGGATCTAAACATATTCTGATAAACTAGCCATTTTTCTCCCAAGCAGACTCCCCAATAATTTAAGCAAACAAACCCTTATTCCAAAACTTACATAGGAGCACTGCCTAAACAAGGGATATAGCAAACCTATGGCGAATAAGAGACTACTAAAACGATGTCTTTTTCACTCCAATTGTGGGGCAGCTTTCTTTTAGAGTATTGAAGTCATGCAGACATAAAATCCACTCTGCAGGGGCCAATCCACCATGAGCAACCACGAAAAGCAGTAAACTAACAAACATTACACTACTGGATGGAAACAAGCCAGCAAATAACAAAAGCAAAAAAATATTCTTATTTTCTTGCCTATCAATCAACCAAAAAGTAACATGGAACGCCAAAGTCAAATTCTTTTAGCTCATCTGGCAACCAAATCAAACTCCCCAAGCGAACTAAACCATATGGTTTTTCCTCTGTTATCATGAGATCATCATTATGCAGGTAAGTAGCAAGTCTAGTAAGACATATCTGCCAGAAGAAGGAAAGGGAAGAACGACAGATAACAGTCACTTTTATCCCATTTTACACCTTTGTCACTCTTATGGGCTTCTCTTCCATGTGTATCTTCCGGCCCCAATCAAGATCCTCACCTTCTGTAGAAAGTTCTCAGTTTTCATACTTGCACCCCTTTCTGATTCTTTTCTTGCCTCCATTTTGGGAGTACCCAGTTTTTGTTGTTCTTTGTCACAAAAGCAACAGCTAACCATTTCAACAAAAGTTGCTCCAAGAGCAAGATAGCTACTCCCCAAAATTCGAGTACGATTTTGTTCATCACATGCTTCTTTCGTGCATGCAGAGAAGATTTTTTTTTTTTTTTTTTTATTAAAACGATGAGACTGCCCACGTATCATCACCTGGCATACATGCCATGGGAAGCAAAGAACTGGAAGTCTGGGTGATTAGCCCCATGCAGTCTCAGCCAATTTTCTGCATCCTGTGTGAGGGAATTCGCCATTAGATGCTCACTGACCCCATTTTGTGTCCACATGGATCCTTTAAACTTGTAGGAAGCCATCCCAAAAACTGTTAAGCTTATCTTTGGGACACCATCCATTTCATTGGGACAGACAACAACTGGAGGACGGGTACCTCCACTACCTGCAAATCATTCAGACTTTGCTTTATAAGATGCAAAGACATCTAAAAGAAAAGGTAAAATATACAATTTATTCATCATCCATAGATACAGTTCACTGACAAATTAGAGTATAAGCAAATTTCCTCAGTTTCAAAAGATTGATAAAAGATCTCATATGAGATCATGTGTGGATTAATGTGATGGAGCAAGGGGAAAATAAGAAAATGTTTAGTGTTCATAAACAAATACAAAATCCAATAGTTACTGGAGGAGATAAGAGAGACTACTAAAATGTTTAGATCATATGGGACCAGAAAAGTAGGGGAGCCCTACAGGAAGTAATACTTTTCTCCAGCAAGAAGCTTTTTGGCTAAAAAGTTACATCTAATATCACTATAACAGTGCAAAAATGCGCAGATGCTTAAAGTATGTATAGGCAATAGAACATGTACATCATAATATGTTAGTCAGATGCTCATGTCAATCAGGAAAAGGCAATATTGAGTTTAGCACCAACCATTTACATATGCGATATTTAGTACAGTTGAGACCATTTTGATACTATCTGATGGCTTCAGACCAATAAAATGCCACCAGGACTTCTCATGAGAACACCCTACACTCTTCACAGTGAAGGATAGCAAGAAATTCGACATCTTCTGCAACCAAACCTAACAGCACCTCAGATGTAATGTGTGAAAGAATTGGATTTCCATGGTTCCCTCTCTTGTTTACTAGAAGCACTACCATCCCCTCACTGTGCCATCAGCACTTACCATCAATTGATATCAGAAAGCTGCTCATGTGAGTTTCATCATTTATCTTCAAATTGCAAGGTAGTTCTCAGGCACTTCTTGCAATGCTACAATTAATGAGATGCAGGAGCCATAATGATATCATTTCTACACTTCTATTTCAGCATCACAATCTTCTACCCCATTCAATTTATCAGCCCAAGTCACTTAGGATGTTACCTTTGACTTTAGTTTTATTGTTGAGTTGACGTACTAGATTATTGTGATCCTACAATAACTAGTAATTAACTGAAAAAAGTATGCTATAGGAAGAGGAGCTCAGACACAGCTCTTATGTGGAGTGGAATAGAAGGGGAAAGGGTGTAACTTATGAGGGTAGTATCGAGACCAAGTTGGTAAAAGCCACTCTCCCTAGGTATTATAGCTGGTCCAAGTCTCGCCATCCCTTTCTCCATCACATGTAAACAGGTATTTATTATGTATGTGTGCACACCCACCTATGTCTTTGTACTAGTAGGCACAGATATATACAAAAATGTTGTAAAAAGGTCAACACATACCAGTACCTTCAATAGGCGTCGAAAGGGAGTGATAAGTAAGAAAGCAAGCATCCAAATCTTTTAGTGTCGGACCAGTTGGTATCCGATATATTGGGTACCTATCGGCATACTAGAAAAGTCAATAAAAACCCCATGCATCATGACGCTGTGACGGGAAAATTCTGAAATCTCACCATGCTACAGAGATCCAACTTGATGGCAGCAAATTACAGCTTCTGAAAGTCTTCAGAGCTGGAAATCGACGTGCAAGATCCATCACCTAACAGAGAACAAGAAGAAATAGATGAAGAGTCAGATTGGAGATCGGCCAGAACAAGAAGAAATAGATGAAGAGTCAGATTGGAGATCAGCCAGGGTTTAATTTTGAAAATATTCAAGAGAACTACTAACCTTGTCTGCCAATGGTTCACGGCTATAGGGAGGATCTTGCTCCATGTATTCAAACAGCAGGCAACCTCTAGAGCTGCTGGTGTCACCATCATCACTAGAAAAGCCTTCCATCCCTGAACTTTGCTCGTCACTCATGGACAACCCACCAATTCTAGAAGAAACCACATTTGCTGGATGATCATAATGCTGGAGGTTCCTAGAAAGCATGCCTTTCTCAATTTCATAATCACTGCTTCCATCACTACTACTCGTGTCCCTGTAGTAATCACCGTCACTGTCCTCACCAGCTGACCTACAATTTTGGGACTTTAACAATGTAAACATACATGTTACAAGATAAGGAGCAATAAGGGGAAGAACCATACAGCAGAGCAGGAACAAAGGTAACAGAATAAATGATGCAGCACTAGAGGCAAATTGAAAACCAAGCATTAAAACTCACTATGTTAATTAATACTACAAACAACAAATGCAAGCAATATGTGCACGTGCTAGCTTGTACACACATTTATACATGGGTCTCTATAAATTGGTGTATACCTATGCACTTATTTTTATCTAAACTTAGTACATATTAAACATTTATGTATTTATGTACATTCCCATGTGAGTTCACAACTATGGATACCCAAATAACATTAAATAATTTGCCAATTTTATAGGCACTAGCACCGGAACATCATGAAGTTGACAAATCTGATAGGGCAGGGACTATAAAGAAAATCCTTTGTTGATGAAAAGTGTACCCTACAATCCATAGTCCCTATCTGATGCAACTAACTCTGTCTAGTTTTACTTCAGTTCATTTGCATTACAAGAGGAAAAGCAAGTACATATATGGCTTCTTTCATTAGTCAGTCCAAGTCTAACTTCTAATTGAGAAGCGTCTCACAAACAACTCTCCGGAAATGGAAAAATCATACATTGCGCCACACGGTGATAAGCTAAAGAAGGGAACAGAAATGGGGGAATCATAGAAATGGCCATAAGGTCACAGAATGGGAGACCTAAGCATTTGCAACCACTTAAGATGTTACAAAATGGGGGACTCGTGCACTTGGAATAATTGAACGCGCCATTAAAAAAACAAGTTTCTGTTCTGACATCCAGGTAAAGCTCCCACTTTAGTGAGATAAACAAACTTTAGGAGGCAGATGAGTGAAAAGCACAGCTTAACACTATTACATTGGCGCAGAGAGAGAGAGGTAGTAACATGCAATATCCTCTAATGAGATAGATAAACAAGACCCAAACACATGGAGGAAATCATGTGAGCGCAATGAAAAAATGAACTGCCAACTCAACAGACAACACACTGCTTAAGGGAAAGAAAACATTAACTGATCTCAGACAGCTGATAAAATAAGGTGATGGTGCAGCTTGGTATGACACATTCAATTGAACTCGAAGCATATGAATACCTCGACTTAGCATTTGGAGTAGTAGATGGACCATACAGTTGAATGCCCGATAAGTACGGGACATAATATTGAACAACAGAATCTCTTCCATCTAATAGCAAAGGCACTCCTGCGCCATACGCACTCCATTCCTTAAATGAATCCCACAGATCACCCAAAGTGAAGTAAGGCTGGAACTCATCATCACAAGCCTTCCACCCCCTCATCGTCTGCTGCATCGTCTGCAGCGCAAACACACAACACACATATCAAATAACTTCTTTAAAAAACTCAGAGAAATGAACTAAAATCAATCATCTAATTGCTTGGACAAAGTGGACTATATAATCTCATCTCAGCTAACCCATCTAGCTCAACCCAGCAATAAAGCTGCTCAGATCACCAAACCCATCACCCCATCGTCACATCAGATAGAAAGCAATTACAAGATATCGACATACTTTCATATTTTTTCCTTAAAAACCTCTTAACGTTTTCTCGACAAGCTTAACAACCCGTGAATAGACATTGATTATGTAAACCTTGGAGAAAGACTGAGCTTGGACTGAAGGAGTGGTCGAGTCCAAGAATCTGTCGAGATTACTGCGAGAGGCCGCCGAGCTCTTATCCGCCGGATTCGCCGCCTCGGTCGGATCCCCGTTCTCAGAAGGAGCAAAAGGCTTCCTCTTCGAATCAGCAGGGCCTTCGCTCTCATCGTTCTTACTCCTCACGGCCGATTGCCTCTGCGTCTGGTTCTGGTTCTTCCTCGCCTTGACGGGGACGTAAAACCGGTCCTCCCCACGAACTCTCCCGAACTGCAATCCAGTTCCCAACATTCTTTCCTCTCCCCCACGAAAATGGTCCAACTCCAGGAAAAACCAAAGGACAAGAAAGTGAGACCCGAAAAAATGGAGGCACTTTCGGTGCTTTCCCACGCCTTTCTCGAGTCCTCGATCAAGAAAGGCTCGAAAGCACAAGAACCCAAGAGGGGCAACGGGAAAAATCGACGGATTCAAGGAACTATCTCTTCAGTCTATCTCAGCACACACGCACGCACACAAGAATCTCAGATTCCACCCAAACCACGAGACGGGAGCTCCGAATGGCGGCTCCCCAGTTGCCCGGATGAGGCGAAAAGGAGGGGAACCCAGGAAGCGAAATCCTCGCGGAGGAGCTCGACAGGGATCACCGATCGTCGAGAGCTGATCAGATCCCCCAAGAACAGAGCAGAACAGCACAGCAAGAAACCCAAGAACCTCTTGAGGCTGGGGAATAGCTTAAGGGCCAAGGGGGCTGGATTGGAAGCAAAGACGGATCGACAGAGGAGACTGAGGCTTGAAGAGAGAGAGAGAGAGAGAGAGAGAGAGAGAGAGGAGGGGTGGAAGGTCTTGGGAAGGTGGGGATTGTAGGCTGAAGAAGAACAAGGCCTCCAGCAGTAGCACCAAGGCAGGAGGGGCCACTCTCTCTCCCTCTCTCTCTCTCTCTCTCTCTCTCTTTTTTTCTTTTTTTTTCTTTTTTTGGGTGGGGGTTTACTGTGTTCCAAAATTTAGAATTTAATCCATTTTTCCCCAAATTTTTAATTTTTTTCCATTTTTATCTGAGGGATTTTTTTCTCTAATTGGGTTTTGTTCCTTATTTAAGGCTCAGTTTTGGAAAAAGGAAACTTAGGGCCAGTCTCTGTTTCAGGGGGTTTTACTGTGCTCCAAATTTAAATTAATTTATCCATTTTCGCAAAATTTTAATTTTCTTCCATTTTTTCGTCAGAGATTTTTCTTTAGTTGGGTTTTTTTTCTTATATAAGGCTCGGTCTTGGGGAAAGAAAATTGGGATGGGAATTTTTTTAAAGAATAGAAAATTTTGAAAATTGAGATTATTAATTTAGTTATTTTAAAATTAGAATATTGATGAGGTGATGGGATAGGTGAAGGGGTTGGTACAAATTTAAAATTTATCCTTTTTCCCCAAATTAAATCTTTTCCCTTTTTTTCTTAGAGATTTCCTTCCTTACTTTTTTTTTTTTTTTTTGGTCGGTTGTTTTCTTCCTTACTTAAGGCTCGATTTTGGAAAAATAAAATTAGGATGGGTTTTTTAAAAAAATAGAAAATTTTGAAAATTGAGATTGTTAATTTAGTTATTTTGAAATTAGAATGATAAGGTGATGGATGGGACAGGTGAATGGGTTAAATCAGAAAAGTGGAGAGAGAAGAAAAAAATGCTGCCTTGCGATTGGTGGGTTTGTTGTAGGTTCGGATTGAGGAGGTGTTGGCCTCACGTGCGGGTCACGAGGGGGCAGCGCGGGACCCACGCACGATGCGGAAACTTGTGGCCGGCCCTTTTTCCCCCTATTTATTTATTTATTATTATTTTCTTTAATTTCATCTTCTTCTTTTTTATTTTAGGACGGAAGAGTAAAAGATCGCACTCACGAGTCATGACACTGCCAGGATCTGGAAAAGAAAAATATATATCATCAAAATAATAAAAAATAAAAAGTCAACAATGGTGCTACCCGTGAGCTTTGACCCGCAAGCCTCTCCAAAAATTTTATTGAATTTTTCATTTATGAGATTTCAAGGTGCACAGGTTCGGTACTTAAATAAATATTTTAGATAATTGAAAATTGTTGAAAAGGGGTATTGGATAAATACTTGAATCCATTGTTCACTTAACTCTTTTTTTTTTTTTAATTTTATGGCCAATATTTATAAATCCATTCTTTGCATAAGGAGTATTAAGTGATAGCTTATTTTTTTGCTCTTTATTTCCTAGATAATTTTTTTGATTTCACTTTTGTGAACCCATTTTCTAATTTTCCTTTTTTTATTCTTGATTAAAAATATCTCACTGCTATTCTTACTTTTTCGCAATGCTATATGTCTTGATTTTTTTTTTTTTTAAAAAAATTTATTGATAGTTTTGAACAATTTGATATCGATCGGACAATGAGCTTACTGAACAAACCAAACAACACGTAAAGTTGTAAACACGAATCATATCTCTAAATTAATGCAAACATAGTAAATACTAAATTATGATCAATGGTGTCCCCAATATAAATAAATCTATCCATATATGAACACATAGCTATTTTTGACTCGTATACAATACTCCTCAACTCATTTAATGTAAAAAAATATAACATGCCATTGATAGAAATTCGGCACATCAAGATGCATTTAGACACATTTTATAGATCTTTGAACGCGCTTTCACATATTTATGAACATGATTTCATTTTTAAATGTGGTAGACACATATCATATTAGGGTTTCAAGTGGGCTATGTAAATATCGAAAGTGATATTATAAGATTGACAGAGGTTAAACATGAAAGCACAAGTTATCAACGATGTATTTTTGTTTAGAAGCCTAGGAAAGTCTTTTGCTTATCCTGCACTCATGCGCTAATCACGTGCTTTCATTCCATTTGACATTGCCATTGAGAACGAACAGCTTAAATTGTGAAAATCCTATGTTTGCCTCATTGCGTAGGGAAGGTCTTTTCTTTGCTAGGACGCTTTGAGAAAACCACCTTAAAATTTTGTTCATTGCGTACGACAAGACCCCTCCTCTTGATCAGCTCAACATTCATCACAAAGCAAGCAAATATGTAAAAAAAAAGAATATAAATTATTGTCAATGATATTGATGTAAATCCGAAGAGAAAATACGAGCAGTGATTGATCTAAAAGGGGCTGCACAAACACTAATGATATACGTTATGAGAATATCTCTATTAATAATGTATCACATGCTCCAACATGTGACCGATTACTAGCATGTGAATATTTATTTCTTAAGGGATTTTCTGAAGTCATGGAGAGCATGCATACAATATTCGCATGTATCAATTAGCGCTGTTCGTCAATAAATCAGGGTGTTGAGATATCTATGTTTATTGCTTTGATTCATAAATAATAAGAGAAATTGTCCAAGAATTATAAAATTGCTGCATGAATGTCAATTTAGTTATAAAGTTATTGCATTAATGTCAATTTAATCTTAAACTTTTTAACTCGTTGATTAAGTCTTAAATATTTTCACGAAAATTTCAATATAATCTTTTCAATAAATATTTTTTTCTAAAATCGTTGATACATCAGTCTATTCAACATCGCCGTTGCCCGTCTACCTACGATAGGCAGAGGGAAGAGACAAAACTCACGACAATCTCGTAGACATCATTGATTTTTAGCGTGGACAGCGCAAACCTCACGTAGGGGAAGCTTCCATGGAGGTGGCGGGTCGAGAGCACTAGTGAGCACATGAAGCCTGAAAAATAATTGATTCCTAAACCTATAAATTACTATTTAATTATTTAATAATTCATTGGCCTGAGCAGTTTCAAATATAAAATTATAGGGTTAGGAAAATACCCCTTTTATTTATCTATCTATTTATTTATTCTTTTGCCAAATTAATACGGCACCTGATTTTTCTTGACCATTTTCTTGTTACAGAAAAATCTTTTACTGGGATTTTTTTTCTAGGGTTCTAGGGCTTGGCCGGTGGTAAGTGGTGGTCGGTCCGCGGATAATGGGACCAAAGTTCATAAACTATAGTTGTAGGATAGAGTTTTAGGCACATCTTGGTCAGTTTTTATCCCAATTAAACCCGGAAATCCTCTTTTCATAAATGCAGAGATTTATTTCTCAACTTTGACTAATTTTTATAAGGTGAGGCTCATCTTCATGCATTTGTATTGCCATATTATCAGGCATTAATTACCTTATTCTCATAAGTTAATTATTGTAATTGCATTATAAATAAGGCTATCAAAGTTTATGCAATTGGCCTAATGGAACTTTATTTGTTTATTTTGACTCTATTTGTTTTGTGAAAATAAATAATTTGAAAAATATTTTATAAAAAAATGATCATTTATCTCGCATGGAATAATTAGACGACAAAAAATATTTTCATCATTAACAACAATTTATGTCTAAACATCTTCGTAAAGAATAAAATTTATTTCATTCATTCATCTTTATAAGCAACATTAACGATCGTTTTTAGAAAAATACTTTTCAAATTATTTATTTTTCATAAAATAAATAGAGCTAGTATCATCACTAAAAAATTCGCATAAAATGAAATGTAAATGAAAGGATAAGTGTTGGTAGAGTGCAACGGAAGCCCGATACCGTCATCTAAGCATATGCAAGAGGGAGTCTAATTCGATATTGGTCAATATAATTAGTTCAACCCACTTTCAATTTGAAAGGTTAAGTCAAAAAGTTATATGTCCATATATGATTATTAACCATTTCACACCAACCAACTCCTTGGCATAAAATTTTTCTAACATAATTCGTCATAAATCTCAACAATAAAAATGACACGACGCCTCGGGTCTTGTCCCATTCGTGTTGTCCTCTCCTCACATTGTTGCACTTTCTTTACAATCTTTTAACTTTCGTGACCTAGGAAAGGGTCTACATGGATATTGGACAACGTGGGTGTGTCTGTCTTCTCCTTTTCTTGCCTCTTTTTAATTAGCGAAAAGGAAGCACCAACAAAGATTGCCCCATGTGATAACCCTAATCAATCGGGTAATTCTGAGTCCAAATTAACAAAAACTCATTATATAAACTGAAGAAAGACCAAACCTTATCTGACATTGACCAACCCTTTTTTGATGCACTAAATAATAATATCTTATGTGGCATTAGATCTTTGCATGTGAGATATTTTAGTGAGTTTACCCGACTCAATGATAATTAATCTTAAAAATAAATGTACTAAAAGTTTTAAAATTTGTCAAGAAAATGTAATTAAGTCACAAAACTTATAAAATGTGATATCAAGTTTTTAAAAAATCAAATTGGTGCAATTAAGTGCTTCCATTAACTCTATCCAACTTGATTAATGAAAAGTGCTTATGTGATTTTTTTTCTCTCTTAAATGGTGCTTACGTGGCTAAAACGACATTGTTTTAGTCCAAATTCGGTTTTTAATTGAAATTGTATTTAAATTATCTTAAAAATTAAGCTAACTTAAAAAAAAAAAAATCTAGGCGGTGAAAGGTTTTCGTTGCCGCCAACATCTAGCGACCTTCACCAACCGTAGGTGAGGGCCTATAGGCCCTCCCCTACATTGGGTGAGGGTTGTCGACCCTCGTCGACTCTTGGTTGACTATCCCCACTATTGCCGACCTTTCTTGGCGGTGGTGGGCGGCCATGGTGAGGGCCCTATAGGCGCTTGTCATTTTGCCTCCCTTCCTTTTTAAAATTTTTTTAATATAATTAAAATAGTATTTAGAAAAAAATAAATCATACATGGACCAAAATGAAGTTACTGTAGCATTATCCTTCATGTTTTAGTCATGTTAGCACCACGTATAAGAAAAATAATAATAAAAAAAATCACATTAGTAATTTTTATTAGCCAAATCGGATGGAGTTAACGACATGACTTAACAGTAATAATTTGACAAGTTTTAAGACTTGATCATATTTTTTGAAAATTTTAAGTCAATTATATTTTCATGATAAGTTTTAAGACATATTGTACACTTATCTCTTCAATTTAGATGGAAAATTTATGATTTTGGATCTAAAGCATCCTACTCAGTCTCAAATATTTGTTAATATTGAAAGATAATGGAGAACGTGTAGGAATATCTTATTAGGGAGTAATGTGTAGGAACAAGACCCACCTCGAGCGCATAAGTGAATTAGCTCTGTATACTTTTTGAGGCTGATGATGGAGGATCAGTTTGACTTTTATTTTTGGGTCCAAAGGGTCGGTTTGACTTGAATAATTCAGATCATGTAGGATCCTAGTAGTGGCGGTAGTTGTTGGCAAATGT
Source organism: Eucalyptus virginea (assembly GCA_014182375.1). Classification (NCBI taxonomy): domain Eukaryota; kingdom Viridiplantae; phylum Streptophyta; class Magnoliopsida; order Myrtales; family Myrtaceae; genus Eucalyptus; species Eucalyptus virginea. The sequence continues at coordinate 10,394,027 of CM024515.1, read as the reverse complement.
AAGATTAAATTTCAATATCTTCAATATATATTTTATTTATTTATCAAAAGTCAGTGCAACTAGACTGACTTGAATCCTCCTGGTAAAAGTCAGTAGACCCACAGTGATAAAAATTGGAATTAGGATCATTATTTAATCCCCCTTTTTTTCCTAGGTTGGAAGCAGGACTACTGACCGTGATAATTGGAAATTCAATTTTTTTATTAAAAATATCTGAAAAAAAATTCTTCATTGGCGTGCTGAAAATCGTTGGCTGGCTTATCAAATTATTTTTCCAATCATGAAAGAATTCAACAAATGGCATTGGAAGAGGACATAGGCCGGTTTGAGCCATTCCACTTGGGGCTGCTTAACTAAAAGGAAATTAGGTACATTAATTGAGTGTTCTAGGGTTAGAATTTCCATTTGCAATGCAATTGAAGAATGCAATTTTTAGGCTAGGACTAAATTCTTTCTCACAAAGAAAAAAAAAAATACAAACTACGCTTGTCCAGCTTTAAATCATAAACTCTCTCTCAATCATTTGATCTCTCAAATATATTATAGGTTTCGCAATCAAATGAAAAGTACATGACATAGATCTAACTTAGCATAAAACACCGAAGCACATCTTGTCCTTCATATCTTTTCAATGGCCATTGAGACAACACAGATTGACAAGCAAGTCTTACCATTGAATTTTGGTATTGAAGATATACATTAAACATGTCCTAATCAAAGGTGACATGCCCAAATTGAAGCATTAGCCTCTCTTCAATCTTACTGTTATCTCATGCACTTAATTGGTAAGATAATTAGGGAAAAAATTCTAAAATTTATTGTATAGATATCAATTCAGTCTTAAAATTTTCAATTTGACTAATTTAGTTATTAACCTTTTGACGATCTACTAAATAGTTTTTATGATCCATTTTAACTAAAAATTGCCGACGTAGACGTTAACCATGATACGTGATGCTACCGGCTAACAAGATTATTATTATTATGTTTTTATATTTTTACCCTCAAGTGGTCGATAAATATAAAAGCGCAAAATAAACCCCACTTTGACTCTAGGGCACCTACGACCAAAAAAATAAAAATAAAAATAAAAATTCTAGGGCACATACTTCTAAAGTCCCAAAAAGGTTACTTAAATAGGTGTAATATTTGTTGAAAATGACTTTTAAGTGGGTTATATTTTTTGAGGGCCCAAATATGTATGGACGGCAAGGAGTTGATGATCATGCTGCACGTCCCCCATCACAACGACGGTGCCAGGAACGACATTTGAGTGGTGGACACAAATGTACTAGGTGGTCCATTCGTGGGCAAGAAAGAGAAGGGCACATGAGTGATGTAACGACCAATGTCGATTTTGGGGGTTGAAGATAATGAGGAGCCCACAATCTCTCTCTCTCTCTCTCTCCGAGTCTTCAATTTGGTGGGACTTCTCTTCTGAGTTTCTGAAACTAAAGGGAACATGCATCGACCATTAACTTCAAATTAGCATCATCCACACAGCATATTCTCAACCATATTCTAGAATAATTTCACCCCTCAAATTGTTTTCAAGGGAAAAAGGTGCAAAAGGGTAGCCATCAGCATCAGGTGGTGAGCCCCATGATGGGCTCATAATTTGCAAATTCCTGAAGGGAGCTTAGGATGTTGGGCCCTTCTGGGAAAAAGAAAGATTAACCTTTTAAAAATGAGAATTGGTTTGGTGGATTATTCGTGCTAATCCGATGGTCCAAGGGTCAATCTCGCGGTTAGCTTAGTGATTATTGTACCTAATCTTGGGACTACTCGGTTTTAATATCTTTTGAATGATCCTTTTATACTAGTTAATAGTGGATTGTCCCACAAAAATTGGTTGAATTGGCTTAAGTTGAGAAAAAGAAATGAATTGGCCGAAAATCGAACTAATGCCCGGTTAAACTGCCAGTCCGGTCCGATTATCAGAACAATGACTTTCTTTTTTTTTTTTTTTCTGTCGTTTAAATCAAAGTGTCAAGCACCTTTATTTGCTCATACTGGACACTCTAGGCCATCGAATGCCTCCTTTGTGGGCCGGAGTCTACAAGGCCCAATCATTCACCCACCGTTCTTGCTTCCTGAGGCCCATGTTTCGTCCCTTTTGCATATGCAAGGATCCTCAAGAAATTTATAGCACAGTGCGAACAAGCAATACAATTATTGATACGACGGTGTGTTTTCATGCTTCACAGTAAATGTTCCGAAGAAAATGATACTTTTACACCCCCCAAAAAAAAAAAAAAAAGCACGGATTTAACTAAACTTTATTAAGAAAACAAGTAACATAAAAGCGTAAAATTTTTATCTATTTAAAAGATTATGAGTAAGTTTTAGATTAATATTAGTATGTGTATCTATTGATAAATTAATATCGTTTCTAGATATCATCTTTATGAAATCACTTAATACTTAAAATAGTAGGAATATCAATTTGATACAATTTTTAATGATATTTTACTTTTACTATCATAGAGATAGCAAGCTAAAATATACTTATATAGAACTATTGTAATATTTTTAGGTATTGAAAGGATAATAATCTAATAAAAACAAAGAATAATTTTTTTTTATTTGGGAAATAGATTGAAATGAAAATATATTATAAAATTTGGGCAATAATGTAATTATGCAAACTTGTAAATAGATAGTATTGAAAGATCGATTTGACTTTGTTATGGAAAGTTGAGGGACTAGACTAAATACAATGGAAGTTTATGAATTGATTGCACACTTTGCAATAGTTTAGAGACTAGTTTGCATATTTTGTTATAGTTTAGGGATTACATTGAACATTTCACACTAGTTTTGGGGCTTGTTATAACTTTCTTCCTTGTTCGATTAAGCAAAAGGATCACATTGAACATTTAAGAATAATCCAAAGATCACATTTAAACAAACCAAAAATTCAAGGATGACAATGCAAATTGAGTCAAAATTTATGAACTTAAGTGTCATTTTTCCTATGTGTGTGCTTTTGGCATGACAACCAGACATATGTTTTATATATTTATAATTATTTAGTATTGTTGTGCCGCAAAAGATTAACCTTGTGGAGTTTAGAAAAGGAAAATACTATAGTCACCTTATTACTTGATTACATATGAAGTTTGCATCCAAAATATTTTAAGACCGTTAATTTCTTGATCTTATAGCCACAGATAACATACAACCCATCGAATCAAACTCCCACGAGCTATACAACTATTGAAGACTGAAAGTGTGAAAGAGAAAAGTGGAAAATTTCTATACTGCCACTTTATCTATTTGATACTATAATTCTTAAAAATTTAATCATGAAAACTACACTAAATTCAAGACCTTCGAATGTTATTGTGGAAAATTTTAATAAAATCCTAATTGTTCTTTATTTTTTTTAATAAAAAAGTGCATCAAACTCCAAACCCCCACTTTTTTTTTTTTTTTTTTTTGTACTTTTAAAAAATGGACATGAGAATAAATAAAAGACAAAAGGAATTATGGTCCAATGAAAGGGCTAACTTCTTTGTGGAAGTCCAAGGTCATTTTCAAAGTTTTCAATCAATCTCACCAATCCAAATCGCTCCTCCAACCTTAAACGGAATATTCCTTGGATGAAAAATGGATTGGGTTGCCAGGCGGGCTTAATACTTCCGCACAATACACCGACATGTAAAATTTTTATAGGCGAGGGTGACCCTCGCCGATGCCGGCTTCCCTCCGCCGGCTCTGCCATGGCCAGCGGAGGGAAGAAAGAAGAAGAAAAGAAAAAGACCAAAATGCCAAATTTCGTTAACTTTAACTAACGGAATGACGAAATTGGTCAATTTTCAAATAATCAGGGACTAGATCTGACATTTATCGATAGTTCAGGGACCAAATTGAGCAAATTGAAAGTTCAGGGACAATATTGCACATTAAGTAGAAGTCTAGAGACCATTTGTGACATTTTCCCTAAATTATAGTTGTAGGATAGAGTTTTAGGCACATCTTGGTGAGTGTTTATCCCAATTAAACCAAGAAATCCTCTTTTCATAAATGCAGAGATTTATTTCTCTACTTTGACTAATTTTTATAAGGTGAGGCTCATCTTCATGCATTTGTATTGTGATATTATCAGGCATTAATTACCTTATTCTCATAAGTTAATTATCGTAATTGCGTTAGAAATAAGGCTATCAAAGTTTATGCAGTAGGCTTAATGGAACTTTATTTGATTATTTTGACTCTATTTGTTTTGCGGAAAATGAATAATTTGAAAAATATTTTATAAAAAACGATCATTTAATCTCGCATGGAATAATTAGTCGACAAAAAATATTTTCATCATTAACAACAATTTATGTCTAAACATCTTCATAAATGATAAAATTTATTTCATTCATTCATCTTTATAAGCAACATTAACGATCATTTTTAGAAAACTTTTCAAATTATTCATTTTTCATAAAATAAATAGAGCTAGTATCATCACTAAAAAATTCCCAAAAAATGAAATGTAAATGAAAGGATAAATGTTGGTAGAGTGCAATGAAAGCCCAATGCTGTCATCTAAGCATATGCAAGAGGGAGTCTAATTCGATATTGGTCAATATAATTAGTTCAACCCACTTTCAATTGAAAGGTTAAGTCAAAAAGTTATATGTCCAGATATGATTATTAACCATTTCGCACCAACCAACTCCTTGGCATAAAATTTTTCTAACATAATTTGTCATAAATCTCAACAATAAAAATGACACGACGCCTCGGGTCTTGTCTCTCTTGTGTTGTCCTCTCCTCACATTGTTGCACTTTCGTTACAATCTTTTAGCTTTTGTAACCCTAGGAAAGGGTCTACATGGATATTGGACACCGTGTGGGTGTGTGTCTATCTTCTCCTTTTCTTGCCTCTTTTTAATTAGTGAAAAGGAAGCACCAACAAAGATTGCCCCATGTGATAACCCTAATCAATAGGGTAATTCTGGGTCCAAATTAACAATAACTCATTATATAAACTGAAGAAACACCAAACCCTATCTGACATCGACTAACCCTTTTTGGATGCACTAAATAATAATATCTTATGTGGCATTAGATCTTTGCATGCGAGATATTTTAGTGAGCTTACCCGACTCAATGATAATTAATCTTAAAAATAAGTATATTGAAAGTTCTAACCTTCCTTGGGTGGTTCATTGTTAAGTTCTTTGTGGGATTTCAGTTTTTCTCAAGCTAAACAAAAGCAAATGAGATTAATAGCATGATTTTCAAAATTGAATTTTGATTAATAATTAGAAAGAACCCATTTTTTTTTCTTTCACCTTCAGAGAAATTAAGCATAAGCATTTCCACCATTATCAGAATTCTCTAAAAAGTCCTCTCTTTTTGTGAGAAGTTAACAACACTTGTCTTCTTTCAAACTTGAAACATTTTATTTGGGATAATTATCTAAAAAATCATAAACCCATTGTACGATGGTCAATTTGATCTTAAATTTTTTAAATTAACCAATTTAGTCCTTAACCTTTTAACATTTTTCCAATGTAGTCCTAACCAATTTTGATTAAAAATCGCTAACGTAGCGGTCCAATGGTGGTCATCCTACAAGGCACTACTAACATTGACGTGGACAATTTGTGCAAGTTTTTTTTTTATAATTTCCACAATTTTTTTTATATTTTTTTATTTTTTCAATATATTTTTCTTTTCTTTTCTTTCTTTTCTTTTCCACTGTTCATCTTCTTGGAAGGGCCCCGGTGATGACCCACAACTCTTGCGGGTAGTTAGTAATTTTTAGCTAAAATTGACTAGAATGATTAAATTGGAAAATCATCAAAAAAATTTAGACTTAAATTGGTCAAATTGAAAAGTTTATGATTGAATTGGTCACCATACAATAAGTTTAAGATTTTTGGCAATTTTTCCATTTTATTTTTATATGATGTTGTGTCGTAGTTTAAGTGATAAAGAGTTATATATCCAATGGCCTAAAAATAGGCAGTGGGTGGTATGTAATAAATGTTAGTCTAACCGCATATCAATTTTCTGTCGTGTAAAAGCAATTTGCTTTTGCTTAACTTTATATTCTTCAATTTCCTGTGCCATATTTTCGGTGACGCCTCAAGTACGTCAAATGCTACATGTGTCATATTTACTTTCTTTCTTTCTTGTTAATTCATTTGCAAGCGGAAGCTCAACAAAATAATTAATAGGTCATATCATTACGTCACATACTTATTAATGTACATATGCATCACTTATAAAGCACCTCATAATATAGAACACCTAGGAAGGGTTAGGTAATTCCTATCTCCTCTACCATACCACTGCTCTCAAAAACCTGCATGTACAACATTGATCTGTCATCTAAGAATCAATAACATACCCCAACATCGGCTCCTTGACAACATAACTAGGAGAACCATCAAAGCCTCTGGGCGGTCCCATCTAGTCACTATTGAATATCACAGACCAAACTATATACCGATGAGGAACCCACTTGACAAGTCTTATATCGACTCATACCGTAGTAGTGTACTTGGTATACATCAAAACAATATTAGGCAACACAACCTCCTCATACTCATACTTTATGTGTACTTGGGCTTCAAAAAGCGGTAGCGGCAAAAGGGCCATCTTACATTTTTGGAAAAATAAAGGAATGAGACAAAACCCAGCAAATGAAATCTCTAAATCTAAAGTAAAAGTTCACCTTCACACTTGCCCTCACATAACAATAACAAATGTTTAGGGCAACATAATCAATATATGAGCATACAACTTTACCTTCTTTACCCTTGGCGTGATCCAATGACCCTTGTTGAGGGCCACGATAGTAGGGCAAGGGCTGGCAACCCTCGCTCAAATTTGGCTCGAGGGTCACAATCCTCACCCAGATTTGGGTGAGTTTGCTAGCCCTAGCCGAGGCCCTAAGGACCCTCGCCAACCCTTTCTGGCAATGAAGGCAATAGTAGTTAGGGCCTGCTGCCCTTGCCCATAGTTTCATTTTTTCCTTTTATTTGGTTTTTTGAAATACTTTTTATTTAATTTAATTAATATTTTGGTTAAATAAATTATAATTTAAGCCATGTCATCGCCACATAGGAAAGAGAAATATTTAAAAAAGCCACGTTAGTATTTACCATTAGTCAAATTGACGATGTTAAATTTAGGACTTGATTGAATCAATTTGATAAGTTTTTAAAACTTAATTGTACTTTTTGTAAATCTTAGGACTCAATTACACTTTCGTCACAAGTTTTAAGACTTGAACATATCCCTAAATTAAAATACAAAGTTCAAAGCCTCTCCCGCCAATGGAAGAGAAGCCAAAAGAACGACTTTCTATAGTAGCTTTTTCTATTGGAATACTAAGGAATCAAGTAAATCAATATATAAAAAAAAAAAAAAACAATGTATGTTCTAAATATTGATCAATTTGAAAAATATTTTGAACTTGTCAAAACATTTAATAAAACTTTTCGAACATAAGTAAATAATTAATTTTGTAAGTTTCTAACCCATTGCTCAAATGTAACCATCACATCAATCGATCGCATAAACTTCTCGCACATAACATTGATCATAAACAAATTCCTACATATTAATAAATGCAGAAATTTTCTTGATACCACATATTCAATGTAGGCAAAACCAAACTTCTCGTACAAGATCTCTCGCCATCAACTTCTTTGAAAATGAGAATTGAGCGTTCGAATCATTGTAGACCTTAACTCCAAGAACCAAGGCATAGTCAAGGTCCCTTCAATCGTTAGTCATCCATTTATTGCACAAGGATTTCGATTGCTCAGATTTTCCGATTTATGCCAATCGTCAATCGACAATCAACGTGGCTTTCCGGGCATTTTCCAAGTCGCGCAATTTTCAGGACAATTAGTTCATCAATTTACTTTGTTACTATCGTGAGTATCAGCTGCTCGTGCCGTTGTCAATCTATGTGCCTTATGCCCGTATGGCTCGTCCTAGAGAGTGATGAAGCTTCGATTGCAATAAAATTACTCGGCATTTTGAGATATCACTATTGTAGACATAATTTAGATCGAGATCAATGATATTTGGGGACAGAGTGAGAGAGTGTGTGTGTGGGTTTGAAAACGTCACAAAATGATCCCTTCATTGAAGGCAGGTTACAGAGAGAGGAGCATTTACTTATTGGCAAACTACAATGCAAAGGCAACTGGCTCCATCCTCGCTACAAACCCCCTCAGGCTCAGCCAACTTGGTCTTATTAATGCAAAAGTCGATGCACGCTTCACCATTGCAGCCGGGAAGATCATAACGCTCAAAACATGGACCCACCGGAGGCTGCGCCGCTATCACCTCGCCTTCACGCCCCCACCCCCCAAAAAAAAAAAAAGAAATGATAAAGAAATTAGTTTGGTTGAAAATCATGCATGTGTAAATAATATAATCCTTATGATTTCAGTAAGTAAATCTTTAAAAAAGAAGAAGAAGAAGCATACGTATCGCGAAGAGGAAGCTTACTTGTCGTTAAGAATAGAAAGAGCACAAGGATTGCTGCAACTTGAAAGTTCTTCATCCTTCTTTTGTTTCTTTTTTCTTTTTATTGGGAGTTCAAAGCTATTTGACGTGTGAGATAGGAATTGGGTGTGAATTGTGTCAATTTATATACTGAAGGAATGAAGCGATATGCGACCAAGTATGGGAAGGTCCAATATTCAGCTTATGGGGCAGGGAATTCAATCGGGAATTACCTTTCTGTTCTCACAGGAAATTCAATTGGGGATTGCCTTCCCGTTCTCGCAGATATTGGGGATTACCTTCCCGTTCTCTTTTTCTTGCATTGAATGTGTTGAAATTAATGGTACTAGAATTTAGCTGGCAACCTGTTATGCAGATTTTTGTATAAGATTCCTAACAAATGGGTCATATAAATCACATCTAATGTTGGGGATGTGTTAAACACTTAGAAATTTGACTAATAGCTATAGATTACCACTGAATACTTGTCAAAATTTACTAACTGAAAAGAGAAAATTAAAAATTACAGATTAGTGTGAATACTAACAGATTGGATAGATTAAAATCATTTTCAAGTTAAGAATTTACTAAAGAACAGTCTAGAAAAATACAAATTGCTTATAGGAACAAACTTACTTTCATGATCATGGAAGTAATTTTCCTACATATCGAAGTAAACTTTCAATGTGCATAAAAAAATTTAATATGGGAAATAACTAGTTACATCAGTAGGTTTTTGTTACAAGGAATACCTATAAATGATTGACAATGTAAAGAAGTTCTCAAAATGCTTAGTAAGATTTCACATAAAAAAATAAAATATGTAAATTTAGTCAGTACCTTTTCATTTACCGATAACGTATATATGTGGTTAGTGATTTTCATATGCATCAAAATAATTTTGGGTAGGCTTAGCAACATTTCCTATAAGAAACGAATAAATTTTATGGACTAGTGATATTCATTATACTTGGTAAAATTTCATATAGAAAAGTATTAAAATCAATGTGGACAATAAATTTCCATTTATTAATAACATTAATAAGTGATTGGTGATTCTTTATCGTATATTGAAGTAATCTTCGTATATCTTATTTCCTTAACTCTCCACGTGGCAATAGCAAAAAAAATTAGAAAAATGATACAAATAATTCATGAATTTTGATCAAATGTGTAATTTCATCCATAAATTTTTAATTTATTTAATATGATTTTTAGACTTTATTCTAATGTATAATATAATTTCTAAATTTTTACTATATAAAAATGTTCGATATCGATAGAATCCCATTCCAAATTATATATTATACTTAAATTCAAACGATATCTGTTTCTCTAAAAATTTCGGATAAACTCGGTGGAGAAACTGGCTAAGATCGTGCTCTTCCCAGAAGAAGAGAAGAAGAAGAAGAAGAAAAAGGAAGAATCTTTATAGCGGATCAGGCCAGGCAAGCAGAGCTGTTCGAGCTCGACAATGGGACCATGCGGGTGAAGATCGCCAACCTCGGCTGCACCATCGCCTCGCTCTCCGTTCCGGGCAAAGACGGTTCGTCGCTCATGATCGTGGTCTCTGTTCATGGTCGGAATCGTTGCTGATGACTCGATCGTGTCTGCCTGTCTTTTTTTTTTCGTTGCTTTCAGGGAAACTGGCGGATGTGGTCCTGGGTTTCGACCCCGTCGAGCCGTATCTGGTGAGAAAGTTAGTTACTTTTTGGCCTCCTGCGCTTGTGGAGATGTGTCGGTGATCGCGCATTTCCGTTTTCTTCGCTTCCGCGGCTCTTGATCTGCTGAAAATTTCGAAACTTTATGGTCAATTGGGCTGTTTTCGTTGGTTTTGATGCGGGATTGAGCTTCGGAAGATTTGGTTGATGAATGTCTTTTGTGGGTCGATTTGTGTTTTCTGTGCTGCGCAGAAAGGTGCTGCAGCCGTTCTTCGGCTGCATTGTGGGGGCGGGTCGGGAACAGGATAAAGGAGGGGAAGTTCACTCTCGATGGCGTTGAATACTCTTTGCCCATCAACAAGCCTCCGAACAGTCTTCAGTTCACGGCATGAATTGTTAATGATCAGTGGTTGCGGTTTGGATGTTGCTCGAGCTGACGAGATCATACTTAATGACGCCTCGAGCGAATTGATCGTCTTTGTGATCGTGTCAGCCTTCTATATGTGTTTGACTATCGATCTGCTTGCGTAAATGCATTATTTATGTTGTGCCTTTGGCATCTGCCCGTCTCTCTGTTTGATCTGGATAGGTGGTGCCGGGAATTGAATTGTGTGAGAGAGTTGTCGAATCATGAATTAATCACACTATGACGTTGCTGCACATCCTGCCTCTGTGGGAGCTTGAGGATTTGTAGCACTTCAGTTTAAATCTTATGCTTGGCTGATCAAGTATTGAGGGAATTTAGAGTCCTTTTCCCTTTAATTGAAAATTACACTGGGGAAAGTGTTCTTACATTGTGGCTTAATCACCTCAGCTGTAGCTGTATTGTAACTCATGTGAACTGCTTCTGACAAAAGAAAAGGACCAAGTTTTTACTTTTTTCCTACCATCAGAAACAGAGCACAAACACAAGCACATTAAACAGAAGAAACATTTTGAGGAAAATAAGTACTGCTCAATAATCACAAGATCCACGAAGAATTTTGCCTTTTCCAGTTAGTGTTGGTGACAAGAGGTTCACTTTCTTAGAACAAAAAGTATGTATATATGGAGCAACCTAATTCTTCAAAACGTCAATCTGATAATGGCCTTCTGAATTTTTTGTGTTACTTAGGTGGGCACAAGGGTTTTGATAAGGTGATATGGGAGGTAGCTGATTATAAGAAAGGCGAGAATCCTTCCATCACCTTCAAATGTCACAGTCATGATGGGGAAGAAGGTCTCTCTCTCTCTCTCTCTCTCTCTCATGCATGTGCACACATTGGCGCACATGCTCATCGACTCACACAGTCGTTTGCACCAATACGACTTTGATGCCTTGGGTTGCATGTTCATATGATTATAGGTTACCCAGGAGATGTTGCTGTGACTGCTACTTAGGCTGCGCATGACAACACTTCGTTCCCTGGAAGAGCTTTTTTTTTTTCAGAAATGGTTCTTTTCTATTTATGCTTGGGGAACAATTTCGAAAGTAAAAGAACCCGTTTAGTAACGACACAAAATTTCTACTCTTGGAATAGAAAAATAATAGAAATGCGTTTGGTAATGCAACAATTTTTTTTTTTTTTTGTATTTATTCATTTTTTATTTTTGCTCACGGAATGCTGCCACCGCTAACCGCCCGTCGTTGCCGCTGCACGACCGCCGGCCGCCGACCGTCACCGTCGACCGACCGTTGCTCGCCCATTGGCCGCCGACGCACCGCTGCCACCGCCGCCTCGCTAGCGGTCATGTAGTGGCGACGGCAGCGGGCGGGCGGCGGCGGGGACCGGCGGCGGGCGGGCGGCCACCGGCAGCGGTAGTTGACGGTGGCTGTGGCAAGAAAGAGAAATAAAAGAAAAATAAAAAAGAAAATTAAATTATTTCTAGAAATTGTTCGGAACAAGAAGCAACTTTTTTTGCTTCTCAAAATTGTTCCCGGAATAAAAATTAGAGAAATTGTTAGGAACAAATGTTTTACTAAAAGGAGGTTTGCGCCGTTTTTGTTCTTTAACAAAAGAACATAAATTAGGAGAAACATGAGCGTTACTATGCGCTACCTTACACACTAACTTCTAGTACAACAATGAGGCTCGACATGGAAGCTGTGCCTGAAAATAAGGCCACTCCTATCAGCTTGGCTCAGCATACCTACTGGAACTTAGCCGGTCACATTGGGGAAACATACTAAACCACTCCATCCAGATATGGGCTAATCACATCACTCCCGTGGATCATAACACAATCCCAACAGGTGAAATTATGCCTGTCAAAGGAACGGCTTTTGATTTCACGACGGAGAAGAAGATTGGCACTTCAATTCATGAGGTGCCTGGTTTAGGTTATGACCATAACTATGTGCTGGACTGTGGGGAAGAGAAGTCGGGCCTAAAACACGCTGCCAAACTGAAGGACCCTTCAAGTTCTAGGGTTCTTGACTTGTGGACCAATGCTCCGGGAATGCAGTTTTACACTGGAAATTACGTAGATGGAGTAGTCGGTAAAGGTGATGCGGCATATGGCAAGCACTCTGGAGTGTGTTTGGAGACGCAAGGATTTCCAAATGCGATCAACCAACCAAACTTTCCTTCTGTTGTTGTTCGACCTGGTGAGAAGTACAAGCATTCCAAGGATTAACTTTTTAAAAATGAGAATTGGTTTGGTGGATTATTCGTGCTAATCCGATGGTCCAAGGGTCAATCTTGCGGTTAGCTTAGTGATTATTGTACCTAATCTTGGGACTACTCGGTTTTAATATCTTTTGAATGATCCTTTTATACTAGTTAATAGTGGATTGTACCACAAAAATTGGTTGAATTGGCTTAAGTTGACAAAAAAAAAAATAAAATGAATTGGCCGAAAATCAAACTAACGCTTGATTAAACCGCTAGTCCGGTCCGATTATCAGAACAATCATTTTTTTTTTCTGTCGTTTAAATCGAAGTGTCAAACACCTTTATTTGCTCATACTGGACACTCTAAGCCATTGAATGCCTCCTTTGTGGGCCGGAGTCTACAAGGCCCAATCATTCACCCACCGTTCTTGCTTCCTGAGGCCCATGTTTCGTCCCTTTTGCATATGCAATGATCCTCAAGAAATTTATAGCACAGTGCAAACAAGCAATAAAATGATTGATACGACGGTGTGTTTTCATGCTTTATAGTAAATGTTCCGAAAAAAATGATGTTTTTACCAAAAAAATAAAAACACACGGATTTAACTAAACTTTATTAAGAAAACATGTAACATAAAAGCTTAAAATTTTTATCTATTCAAAAGATTATGAGTAAGTTTTAAATTAATATTAGTATGTGTATCTATTGAGAAATTGATATCGTTTCTAGATAACATCTTTATGAAATTAATTATACTTAAAATAGTAGGAATATCAATTTTGATACAACTTTTAATGAAATTTTACTTTTACTATTGTAGAGATGGCAAGCTAAAAATATACTTATATAGAACTATCGTAATGTTTTTAAGTACTGAAAGGATAATAATCTAATACAAAGAAAGGAAATATATATATTGATTTGGGAAATAGATTGAAATGAAAAGATATTATAAAATTTGGGCAATAATGTAATTATGCAAACTTGTAGATGGTATTGAAAGATCGATTTGACTTTGTTATGGAAAGTTGAGGGACTAGACTGAACATAATGGAAGTTTATGAATATATTGCACATTTCGCAATAGTTTAGAGACTAGTTTGCATATTTTGTTATACTTTAGTGATTACATTGGACATTTCACACTTGTTTGGGGGGTTGTGATAACATTCTTCCTTGTTCGATTAAACAAAAGGATCACTTTGAACATTTAAGAATAGTCCAAAGATCACATTAAACAAACAAAAAATTCAAGGATGACGATGCATATTGAGTCAAAATTTATGAACTTAAGTGTCATTTTTCCTACGTGTGTGCTTTTGGCATGACGACCAGACATTTTTTTTTTTCTGATAATTATTTAGTATTGTTGTGCCGCAAAAGATTAACCTCGTGAAGTTTAGAAAAGGAAAATACTATAGTAACCTTATTACTTGACTACATATGAAGTTTGCATCCAAAATATTTTAAGACCATTAATTTCTTAATCTTATAGCCATAGATAACATACAAGCCATCGAATCAAAACTCCGACGAGTTATACGACTATTGAAGACTGAAAGTGTGAAAGAGAAAAGTGGGAAATTTCTACACTGCCACTTTATTTATTTGATACTATAATTCTTAAAAATTTAATCATGAAAACTACACTAAATTTAAGACCCCGAATGTTTTTGTGGAAATTTTAATAAAATCCTAATTGTTCTTTTTTTTTTAAATAAAAAAGTGCATCAAACTCGAAACCCCCTCCCCCTCCTTTTTTTTTTTTTTTTTTGTTCTTTAAAAAAATGGATATGAGAATAAATAACAGACAAAAGGAATTATGGTCCATTGAAAGGGCTAACTTCTCTGTGAAAGTCCAGGGTCATTTTCAAAGTTTTCAATCAATCACACCAATCCAAATCGCTCCTCCCACCTTAAACGGAATATTCCTTGGATGAAAAATGGATTGGGTTGCAGGGCGGGCTTAATACTCCCGCACAATACACCGACATGTAAAATTTTTATAGGCTTGCATAATCATTCGTCGTTTCTGCATCTATTCTCTAGCCAAACTGATATAGTCAATTAACGCTAAGAAGTAAGAACGCATTGTTATTTAGCTGGTTCATTCTAAATTGCCAGACAATGATGTTTTTCCTCGCCAAGACAAGAACAAAGAAAAGCCAAACCACCGCCTTCTCTCTCTTCTTCTTCTTTGGAAGCGTCCATGGCGTCCACTCCACTTTCTCGTCCAGTCACGACTCCGGCTCATCCTCATCCCAATGCGGTGACATCCCCATCCGATTTTCACTTTGGACCGTCGGCGATCCCGTTGTATCTTGCTACCACCCCGTCCTCAATCGCTCGTCCGGCTCCTATTATCACCCGACCCGCTCTCTTCCGGGCCAACACCTACTTCGTCACAGTAAAGGATACTAACGAGATAGGCCGAATTGCAAAAGAATAGACGGCCCTATATGTTTCCTGGGAATTGGCTAGCGATCTTTTGAGCTTAGCGATAAGCTCAAGAAACTCGTTCATCAATGAGGGTTGTGGACACAAATTGTTATATGGGAATACTAGCCCAAGTCCTAAGTCAAAGTCTTCGTCTTCGCGTCTTTCTGCACCTATAAACGTCTCGGTCTCTTGGCAAGACAATATAGTATTGGATCGAGTCATTCCCAAAAGCAGCATTATTCTTATCCTCTGCATCCTCTTCCTTTACATGTACCCTCCTACCCTCCTTGTTTTGCTCCATCTCCATTCCGAAGGATCCTACCATATTCGTTTAGTAATTAAAAATTTTAGAACCAGTCTCCACGAAGTTCCCCAGAACCTACTAGTGGCCTGCGATGCAGACCGCCCGGCATTAAAAAGATTTTCTTTGATTTTTTGTATGTTCAGATTGAGAATGAGTCAAAAAGAAAATTTTTCAGTCAACGGAAAATGGCCCTCTCTTTCTTGGATTATTTATTTCTCCAGACCTTCAATTTGCGTTCCACTTCCCCTTTTTCTAGCACCCGCATTCCCATTTCTTCGTGAATCACCATGTCTCTTTCTTGGGTTCCTTCTCCATCTTCTGCTCGTAGTCTCCACTTTTTGTTCCCACTGTTCTTGATCTTGATCAAGAGTCCTCCTTCCCTGGGCGTGGATTATTACTCGAGCTGCAACGGCACGTTCAGCTGTGGGGACGTTGGAGGCATTGGCTATCCCTTCTGGGGTGGCAACAGAGCGAGCTTTTGCGGGTATCCCGAGTTGGAGCTCAAGTGCGAGAACGGAGGCAACACGACCATCGTGATACAGGGAGTGAAGTACCGAGTTCTGGAGGTGTATCCCAATTCTACCTCGGTACTGAGAATCGCGAGGGATGACTATATGCAGGAAATCTGTCCCACGAATTTCCTTAACACGACTCTCGACCCGTCGATGTTCCAAATCGCCGAGGGCTACACCAACGTCACTTTCCTCTACGGTTGCCAATCGGTTTCCCCAACTTTCTTGGGCCAATTCTCATGCCCTTTTAAGGGGGTTCCGTACACGGAGGGCTATGTGTTTTCAGGGTCGAGTGTTGACAGTGGAGCGTGCTTCAAGAGCGTGGTAGTCCCGGTTTCTTCATATTCTGAGAGTTACATGGGAAATAGCTCTTCTTCATATTCTCAGAGTGACTTGGGAAATAGCTCGTCCAGTTTAAGCGACCTGCTGCAGCATGGTTTTGAGGTTCAGCTGAAGGTGGATAGTGAAGCATGTGTTGAGTGCACTCAATCGAACGGAGTTTGTGGTTACAATACCACTGCCAATCGGACCACTTGCTCTTGTCCTGACCAGTCCTTTGCTTCCAAAACTTGTGGTTCATCAACATCTGCTGAGACCCCAGAGGCAACAACTGCTACGTCTACACAAGGTGGTTCATCTTAACTTTTCCTTATCACTCATTTTACTTTGCTGAGCAATTTGGGAGTGACGAAATGGGATGGAAAGCGAAGGGTAGAGGAAAATATGGGGGAAAATTAATAAGTCATTGTTTGGCAGAAAGAAAACGACAAGAGAATAACGCGGAGACAAAGGATTTAATTGGATCCCACAAGAAACAATCTCAAATGAGGCCACTCTCGTCGCCTAATATGTGGTTTTCAGTTAGCTGAAGTTGTTCAATGAGAGGGATTGCTGCGCATACTCTTTCCTTTGCTTGTTAATTAGGAAACGACCCGCTCATGCCCCTAAAGCTTGACAATCTCATTTTGCTGGGCATATCCTTCGCTGCAATGGAGTGTGGTCATCCTCGCTATGACAGACATGATCATGTTACTATTTAGACTCTTGAAACCTTATCATCCTATTTTCTGTTTTGATCATTTGGTTGATATTTGCGATCCATGAGCTCCGATGGTTTGAATACATTGAGTGAAGATGCTCCGCATTTACTGTAAAATTTTGCAAATGTTGGGCTAAAATTACTCATTTTCTTCTTGAGATTTTACTATGATCACAACCAAATGAAAAAAAGGAAGAAGAAAAACTACCTTTCTGAAAGTGTTGCTAAAATCTGATTATTTGTGTGGTTGAAATATCTTTATAAAATTGCCAGATGTGAACCGTACAGATAATTAAATCTTGACATTATCAATGAACTTTTTTCTCATTATGATAGCACATATAAGTACTCTTTCTATCCCTCCCCCTTCCAGTTGTATCTATTAGATTTCTTTATCGAATACTAAAAATGTTTTTCCTGTTTTTCAGTTAATGTTTCATTTCTACGTGCTGTGGATAATGTCCTTCAGCTTTTCCAAATGCTTCTCCTTAGACTCGATTACTGCTGCGAACAAAACTTCCCTTCTCTTGGGTTCCAAGATATCTTATTGGAACCTCATAGATTGTGACTTTGCAAAGCTGGAGGAAATGAAAGAGCAGTAAAGGAACTGTTGATGTTTCTATCTTTCTGCGATAGTTTGCTAGTGGTGTTCATGATACAAGAAGCTCCAAAATTTGTGCCTGAACATGAGCTGCCCAATAAATTTAATTATGGAACGACTTCTAGTCAAGCCTAGACGTCTGCTTAGAAGCTAGAGAGTTGAGACATGTCTAGAACATACAGCCCATTCCATTAGTGACGCAGAAAGTTTTATTTGTCTCTGCCTCTGGTACCACATTGTCGATCACATTTCAGAGTGTTTGCTACGTTTATACCAGCAAGAAAATGTATCCTTTGCTGCCTTCCTGTGCATCCCCTGATAGCACTAGAATTCGGGATTATAGCTAATGTCTATACTTGTTAGTCAATCAGCCACAGATCCATTTGCATGTATTTCCAATTTCTTCTAGTATGATGTCACTGTTTGATCCATGTTCAAGAGGAGGATAGAGCCAAACTAGTGAATTCGTAATTTTCTTCACTCAATGGTGGTATTTTTGGTTTCTTGAAATTGAATGAACTATAACCTCATGATGTGCCCTCATCTTTATCTCTTAAGACACTTTGAAATCACCTGTTTGCAATTCGTTGACACATTTTTCACTTTTGATGACTATTGTCTCAGGAAAACGAAACGTTGGACTGAAAATCGGAATAGGTAATTGTATCCAGATTTTCTCTTCCACTTGTCTACATTTTTCTCTGCAATTCGTTCCGACTTTTTGATAGTAACTTGCGTCGCTGCTCAATGGAATCAATATTTCTAATTCTTAGAAGCCTCAATAATGTGATGAAGTGAGATCGCTGTAAGAAAATATTCTGCTTTTTTAGGAATAGCTGCATCTGGAGCTGGAATCGGGATCGCCCTTATTTTAATGCTTTCCTGCATGAAGAAACCAATGATCAGAAAAATTGCAGACTTCATAAAGCAGTGGAGTGAACATTTTGATGATGAAGTGAAAATTGAGGGACTCGTCTCTTCGAGGAGATACACCTACAAAGACATCAAGAAGATGACCAACTCTTTTGAAGAAAAGTTAGGCGAGGGAGGCTATGGCTGCGTGTACAAAGGCAAGCTTTCAGACGGTCAACTTGTGGCGGTGAAGCTTCTAAAGAAGCTGAAAGGCGATGCGGAAGAGTTTTTCAATGAAGTTGCAAGCATCAGCAGGACTTCTCATGTCAATGTGGTTAGCCTCCTAGGGTTTTGTTTTAAAGGAAGCAAAAGAGCTTTGGTTTATGAGTTCATGCCCAATGGATCACTCGAAAAATTCATATTCAACAGAAATAACGGTTTGGAGGCAGATCAACAATTGAGTTGGGATACATTGTACCAGATTTCGCTTGGCATTGCTCACGGGCTAGAGTACTTGCATAAAGGTTGTCACACGAGGATCTTGCACTTTGACATAAAGCCTCACAACATTCTCCTCGACGGAAACTATTGCCCTAAGATTTCCGACTTTGGTCTTGCCAAAATTTGCCCAAGAGAAGAGAGCATCGTTTCAATGCTAGGTGCTCGGGGCACCATCGGATACATTGCTCCAGAGTTGATATTAAGGAACATTGGAGGGGTTTCTCACAAATCAGATGTCTATAGCTATGGCATGATGGTTTTAGAGACGGTAGGCAAGAGGAGAAATATTGAAGTCATGGTAGATCGTTCCAGTGAAATATACTTCCCTCATTGGATCCACCAACGCCTAGAGCTCCAAGAAGATCTTGGACTGTGTGGGGTCATGAACGAGGAGGACAAAGGAATCGCGAAGAAGATGATTGTAATAGGTTTATGGTGCATTCAGATCGATCCAAGAGCTCGACCATCTATGACCCAAGTTGTGAAAATGCTAGAAGGAAGTGTTGAGGTGTTGCAAATTCCTCCTAGACCAATCTGGTCATCTCCCCCAAGATCGCTCGCAGCTTGTCTAGCTGAAAGTTCGTCCCTGCAGAATTGTGATGACTTGAGTTGGGTTTAATTCAATATCAAGTAGACGAGACGGACAGTTTTTTATACAGTATTAAAAGAAGCAACTGTAAACGGATTAATAATTATTGTGATCAAATGTGTAGGTTGAATTTCTATGGTATGATGCACGGACAAAAGTGAAATGTGCCTTCTTTCATAATATCGGTAGAGTTCGTCATTCATCCAAATAGAATTTAGACTGTGCAAAATCAATTACATGTTGAACAATTTTTATTGAATAACCTCCATTCGTGCGAGTCCAATTCACATGAATTCTTGAATTGAGTAAGCCTAATCCATATATCAAGTATAATGAGAGATATGTTAGAAGATCTTACTATGGACTACGCGAGAGAACCAGTTAAGCAACAAATGTTAGCCTTGCAAAAGCGCCGACTTCCTTCGTGATTAATTAAGGGTGATAAGTGTCTTAGCAATTCCTTATTGTTGGAGAAAACTTCCTTATTTGTTTTGAAGCTAACAAAACGTTTCCATCAGTTTAGTCTGAAGACTTGCATACTCTTTCGTCAAAGTTTGAAGACCACCAGACCGCCAGACTCAAGATTTAAAGTCTGCCCTTATTAATAGTTTCTAGACCGACGATGAAGACTTATCCATAATCGAGTATTTCTTTAAGGATTTGATTCAAGCGGCTAAAGAAGTTCTCACGGCTGGAGATAGCATCTCAAGATCTATTATTCGTTTTGAAATTAATTCGAGTAATTTGGATCCGTTGATTGGCGAAGTATACTTGGAAGGTTCTACTTATGGAAACTTAGATCCTGATTGTATAGGCGAGTAGGATTAGTGGGCTATCATCACATTCCTTAAGTAGCTCGAGATCTCCCTAATTGATTCTGTCCAACGGGTAGATTGGAAGAACTCCTTTGGAAGGTGCCAACGGATATGAAGGCATGGAGGAGTATATAAGAAAGATGCTCTAGTTATTCGAGTGTGTGCACGATAGATAAATTCCAAAGTCTGAAGCTTCTTGTTCTTTGCTGATTCAATTGTTGAGCGTAAATTTGTACTCAAAAAAGAGTTTAGATACTTGTGAGGCCTTGAGGAAGTGTAGCAGAGTCTCTACACTGTTGAATCAAGGACATGATACTGTAACGACTCTTTTGATTCATAGTGAAATCCAGCCGGTGGGCTATCAGTACGGGAGAGTGGACGTAGGCTTGGATTAAACCGAACCACTATAAACCTTGTGTTTTTATTCTCTTATCTGAACTCTTTTATTTTGTTCGTAACTCTATTTAATTGTTAGAGTTCGATTTCCTCTGCAAAATCTACTGTTAACCAGACTCAGGTTAAAAGTAAAGTTTTACACTATATTTTGCAAAATTTGTTTTCGCACCTATTCACCCCCTCTAGGTGCTCGTACTAGCACTTTCACTTGTCATTTATGCTCAATTAATACTCGATAACTATACATGTTCCTAAATATATTCCTCATATACATATATATTTGTGGAATTCTCCCAGATTTCTTTTTCTAGGAGACTAATGTAATAAACAAAGCTCTAAGTCCAAGAAATTTATGAGGTTCTACTCTTATCTTGATCTTTTGAAGTGTACTTAAGGAATATCGGAATAATACGTGGCTTCCTGGCACTCGCAATGCGGCCAAAACGAAAGTCATTCTAGTAACGGCGCTAGAATCACGTAACTAAATCATGGTTATAGACACCCCGATTATTCGATATTATCTTTTCCAAAGAGCGAAAATCTTCAAAAAGGTTGGAATTCATGAAATTTAAGAAAATTGAGCATTCGTGATATTGGTATATTAGGTTTATTCCACATACCTCTCAGACTTACACATATATCTTATTTGATAGTGCATATTCTTGATTGATTATATTTGTTGTTATGTTTATCTAATTACCATAAGTGGTCATCTTGTAAAGCTTGTAAATAGGCTCACATACTCTCTATTATTACACATTAAAATTTACAAAGATTCTTTAATTCTTATCTTCCACATTATTCTTAACTTGATATCAGAGCCTCCTTTACCGAGTCAACTCTAATGCACTGGGTGCACTTCAAACTCGCCTGGTGCATCCCATGACGTGTAACCAAATAAATCCATCCCGCCGCCCAATGGTGTTCACCTAAAGTGCACTTCGCACCTAGTGCATCCCATGACCCGTAGCAAAATAAATCCATCATTGTCACTCAACAGTATTCATTTGAGTGTGTCATTCTCGTTTGAGAAAGCGGCATGGTGGTTGTGTTATGGAACTTTTCTTTTTCATGGAGGTATTATTTAACGTTGCATAGTAACTTTCACTTAATAAAGTCCTGCGTATATAGCTTACTATAGCCACGCCAGTCATATGGGCTACGTTTATTCGGTTATTGTTTCGACAGTAAAGTCAATGGTAAACGATGCATAAATTGAAATTTTGGCATACTGTTTGAATTATTTTTCAAACTCAAGTTGATTTGTTTCAATACACCTATGTTTGAGGGATGTTAGCAATATTAGTATATTTACTTGATTATACATATTTCTTAGGATTATGCATATGTCTTCTTGATGGTGCATATCTTTGATTGTCTATCTTATTATGGTAGACAGTCATCCTGTAAAACCTACAAATAGACATACGTATTCTTTATTATTACACATTAAAATATTTAAAAATTCCTCAATTCTTATCTTCCGCGTTAATATTCTTAACTTTGAGATTTATTTTATTCTATTTTGGACCGACAAGTAAATGATTGTAAATGTAAAGGAACCGGAATGTAGGCACTTAAAATTAAACGTTGCGAGAAGAGAAATGTAGAGGGGCAGGAAGTTTAAAGTGCTGAAAGAGTAAATATGCAGGAAACTTAATGATGAAGGTAAATAGGCAAGAATAAGTGTTCTGTGAATGATTATGGGACACTATACAAGGATTATAACGTGGGCTTTCATATTTCACTAATACTGGTAATTTACAAACAGTTATGAATTTTGAATCTATAAAGTACAAAAAAATTAGGTCTCTCGAAACTTTCTTTCATGGTAATACCCGCTTAATTACTTTAAAAAAAGAGAGAGAAAAAATATGTGATACTCATAACTATGGCAACTAGATCCAACATATAAATAAAAAATTAAAGAAAAGGTCGAAAATGAATAAAACTAGGATTCGCCACTTTAAATTTTTATCGGATGATATAATGGCAAATTTGTCTCTTTAATGAAAATATGGTAGATTTAGCCCCGGGGAGGATGTAGGCCCACTATGAATAAGAGACAAAAATAGTAATGGTCCAGTGAAAGGGCTAACTTCGCTATGGAAGTCCACGATCATTGTGACATCCTGAATTTCAGGTTCTGATTTCGATTGGATAAGTTGGGTTTTTCATTGACGCGACTATAGTGCTTTTTTTTTTTTTTATATGGCTACTCATGAGATAACTAGATTATTAGGTAAAGTCATTAAGATATTTTAATGTAATAGACTTGAGGATTCGACCAGAAATCGGTTACTTGACTGTGCTCATCTGTAGAGATCATTTTGGCACAGTAAAATCGATTAGAAATCAAAGATAGGTTAGTTCGATTGAGATCTATGGTTAAACGTAGGTGATCTCACTAAATTGCAAAATTCTCGTCAATTGACACTAGATTGATTTTTTTTTTTTTTTTATCGTTTTGATACCCCGTGTTCGTATTTGACACCTTAAGATTTTCATGACTACCGAGAGTCGCTAATGTGTTGAAGAGATTCATTGTGGCTCGAAGAAAATCGATAATGAGTCATTTGCACTAAAAATTTCTGAAAGCTACCTAGTAGGTTAGATTATGCTAAAATTGCATCTGATTAAAATTAACCATGAATTTGAATTCGATTTCAGAAATGGAAAGTTCTGTCATGTCACATGTCATTTTAGGAACGTCGACTTATATTTCGAGGCTTTTTCGGCGAGTTCGAGATTTTTATGAAAAATCGATTCGGATGATTCGGAAAACGAATAGAAATTCGAATCAGCCAAATGGAAGAGATTTTTGGCCTCCGGCATGAGTTACTTGGCGAAAGAAAGTTGTGTGGGCTTTTTCTTCATCCAAATTTGAATTCAATCGAAGAAGTTTGTTCATAAAATCGGATTCGAAAAAAAAAAAAAAGAATTAGAATTAGGAATTGAAGGAAATGGACATTTTTGTTACCCGAGACTTGTTGTTTGGGGGAAATTTGGTGTAAGAAAACAAGTGAGAATCAAGTACTTTAGCATGGGGATTTTTGGGGACCAAATTGGACTAAACAAGAGCAAATGGGACCACGCTTCAAGAAGAATGCGCGGCCTTGGGGCTCTCTATCCCTCACAAAGTGAGAAGTTTGAATCCCAGGAGGCGTTGTTAGCAGGATTCTTACCTGTAGCATCTTGTGGTGGTGGGTTTGCGAGTCACCCCCAGGTTTTTCTTCATCAGCTGTTGGCTTACGGAGTTCCCTGGTCACAAAAAAAAAAAAAAAAAGAGCAAGTGAGACCAAGATTTTTGAGTTTTAGGATTTCCTTTTTATTTCCTTTTCTTTCCCCCTCTTGGCCGCAGATTCCCTTTCTCTCTCTCTCTCTCTCTCTCTCTCTCTTTCTCTTTCTCTTTCTCTCTCCCTCATGCGAATCCCTCCCCCCACCGACGTTCCCTCCTTCTCTCTGCCGTGTCTCACTTCTCCTCCCTCTTATTTGACTTTTCTTGATTCTATCTTATCCTCTCATCCCTTTCCCTGCTTGACCGACGCGCCCCCATCCCTTTTTTCATTTTTTTTTCTCACTCGTTACCTTGCAATTTCCCTTTTTGTTTGTTTCGGTTCTGTGGAAGAACCCTACAGCTTTGACGACGCCACCAACCTGCCCTTTTCTGCCCGCGGATCCTCCACGCCGGTGTCCCCTCCATTGAATTTGTGTTGGTTGATTGTAGCAACCCGTTCCCATCGACCCTCCTTGGTCGTGCCACCAACAACCCAACCAACAAAGTTCAGCCATGCAACATCAAATCCAGCAGCCCCGTGAGGCTTTGCGGGCCAATTTTCAAGCCCGATCCGTGCTCGAAGGCCGTTGCCACTTCGGAGAAGATTGAGCCTTGTTGCGTTCCCGTTGATTTGAACTGAGCGGTTCGTTAAACAAGTGAGATTAACTCATTAATCCTCGCTTAGTAGGTTAATGACGTTTAAGGGTTGATTAGTTTATATTAAGCATGGATTATGTGGTTAGCTAGATTAGATTAGTGAATTTAATTAATTACTAATACATGTTAGGTGGATAGTTAGTGCAATTAGAGTCTAAACAAACTTTAGTATTTAACTAGAGTGGTTCGGTAATTTTTCGGCCTGTCTCGGCTTCCAATTAGGTTTTATGGGCCTAAGTTTTAATTATTGGCATTTAATAATTATTTTTCATAATTATTTAATTATTTATTTATTTTCCGAAAATTAGACCAGGATAATTGGTGGTGTGACCGGAATTTTATGTTGATTGTGATGATGTGATCTGTTTATTTAATTGAGCTCGAATTTGTACTGATTTGGTGTGAATTGTGATTTTAGGATATATTCCTAAATTTATTTATTTTCATTATTTAATTGGAAAATGACTGAGCGTCGGTTTACAACGCCAAAAATATTTTGGTGAACCGTATGAAATGGTGGGATTTATGGAAAGGAAATTATTATATTTTAGCTAAGGCCAATTGCGTACCCACACACGGCTATTTTATCGGGTATGATAAAAATTGAGAAATTGTTGGAGAACAAACGTCGGCTCAATGACTTGGTATGTCATCTTGGAGAAAGACGTATATTATGTCGGCTCGATGACTCGGTATGTCATCTCGGAGAAAGACATTATATTATATTGGCTCGATGACTCGGTATGTCATCTCGGAGAAAGAATGGTATATTATATCAACTCGATGACTTGATATGTCATCTTGGAAAAGGAATAGTATATTAGTTATTAGTCTTGAGGCTAGCTACTATCTATTTTTCAGCTTAAAGTAAGCTGTCCGCAAGGTGGTCGGACTGTATAGATAGTAGTAACTGAAATGATTGGGGAACGGTCTGTTTGACATGTAATAGACTAGGTCGATTGATCGATGAGTCAATATGAGTAAATGATTGGATTGGTTGATGTGACTCGATGAGATTATGAATTGTGTTGAATTGCAAGGAGGAACTGAGGCAAAGGTAAGACCTCCGACTCGTGTTGTGCTTAAGTAGCCCTCATGGCGTATTTTCTTTCTAGTCGGGTCTTAGGGGATTGAACTTGCTGAAACATTGTCTCACTGGTTATTGTATAACCATTTTTAGGTTCTTAGATGATGTTGGTGGAGGACCCGAAGCCCCGGAGTTTGGGAATGTGGAGACCGAAGAATCGGCGAACATGTCCAACTAGAGGGTCATAGGACAGTTCCCCTTTCGTTAAGCCGATATTTTTGTAAACAGCCTGGCATAGTCTATAAACCTGTATGTTTATAAAAAAGCTTGTTTTGGTTTGAAAAATTGAGGCCCTACTTTTCTATCATATCTTGTTGTTTGGGGATTTATTAATTGCTTCCGCACGCGTATTAAAATGAATGGGTCAATGATGCATCATGGGACGTCACTATTTAATCGACCAAAGAGGGATGGACACTTGCCGGGAGGATCGGGGCGTGACAATCATTTTCAAAGTCTTCAATCAATTGCAAGCATGGATTGGTGTAAATTGCTCTAACAGAGAATGGTGTAATGAATTCAAGAAAATAACCAAATCATTTTAATTTTGATTGTCCTAATAAAGATTGGTGCAAATCGCTCTTCGAACCTTGAATGAAGTTTCAATCATTCATAGTGGCTTTTGTAAGGTCTTTGTGTATGGAGTTATTATTGCAGCGTACATTTAGGGCGCGTTTGGTAACGATTCTGTTCCCGAGAACAATTTCTAAGCATTTTAGACCGTTTGATAACTGTCCAAAATTTCTGATTCTGAAATAGAGTTGTGTTTCGTACCATCCTCATTGATTATGTTCCAAATCAATTTATTTTAATTTTTAAATAATTTTTATACTTTTATACTTCTTTCTTTTCTTTTTTTCATTTTTTCCTATTCTTCTTCTCCTTCAACAAGTGGCCGGTCGCCGGACTGGCGATCAGCTAGATGAGGGCCAGCGACCTTACTGCCCCCTCTTGTGGCTAGTGGGCAGTGGGCAGCAATCCTGCGGCGGCGGTTGACAGTGATGGTCGGTGGTCGTGCAGTGGTTGTGCAATGATCGGTTGTGCGGCTGTCATACGACGATCGTGCGGCAGTCGTGCGGCGGTCGTGTAACGATTGAGGCACTGCAGGATACATTACTCCAGAGTTGATCATAAGGAACATTGAAGGGGTTTCTCATAAATCAAATGTCTATAGCTACGGCATGATGGTTTTGGAGATGGTCGGTAGAAGGAAAAACATCAAAGTCACGGTAGATCGTACTAGTGAAGTATACTTTCCCCATTCGGTCCACCAACGTCTAGTGTTTCGAGAAGATCTTGGGTTGCACGGGATCATGAATGAGGAAGAAGAAGGAATTGCAAAGAATATGATTGTAGTAGGCTTATGGTGCATTCAAATCGATCCAAGAGCTTGACCTTGTATGACTCAAGTTGTGGAGATGCTAAAAGGAAGTGCCGAGGCCTTGCAAATTCCTCCAAAACCATCCTTGTCATCATCCTCAAGAGTGCTGGAGGCTTGTCCATGTGAAAGTTCTTCTTTGCAAGAGAGTAATGACTCGAGTTGTCGTTATTCAATTTCACTTATAGTAGACTAACATAGTTTGTAATAGAGTATATAAAAACACTGAAAAAGGCTGTCAACATTTTAATTAATGACTATTGAGCTTTTCATGAACTTGTAATCAAATGTCTAGATTAAATTCCTATGAGTATGATGGAAAAGCAAAGAAGTGAAAAGTACATTATTTCATATTATCAATATAGTTTGCCATTTATCCAAATAGGAATTATATCGTGCGGCAGTCGTGCGGCGGCCGTGCGGCGGTCGTCCGACGATCGTGTGGCGGTTGTCCGATGATTGTGCGGTGGTTGTGCGGCGGTCGTGTGGTGGCGGTTGGTAGTCGGCGGTCCGTGAGTAAGAAGAAAAAATAAATAAATACAAAAGCTATCATAGGTAATCCGTTAAATCATTCAAAATTTACTTGATAAGCATTTGCGTCATGGCAGGGAAACATGGCAATTTGGGGACAAAAGTCATCATAGGTAATTCGTTAAATCGTGTTTTTCGTTGACTATTTTCTATAAAGATTCCCAACTTAGAAGTCTTGATAAAGTAATGAAGTGAGATTGCCGTTTTGGAATGTTCTATGTTTTTTCAGGAGTAGCAACATTAGGAGTTGGAATTGGGATCGCCCTTATTTTAATGCTTTCATTCAAGAAGAAACCAATGATAAGAAGACTTGTGGCTTTGATAAAGCAAAGGAGTGAATATTTCGATGGCTAAAAGAAAATCGAGGGATTCATCTCTTCGAGAAGGTACACCTATAAAGACATCAAGAGGATGACCAACTCTTTCAAAGAAAAGTTAGGCCAGGGAGGCTATGGTTGTGTGTACAAAGGCAAGCTTCAAGATGGCCAACTTGTGGCAACGAAGCTTCTAAAGAAGTTGAAAGGCGATGTCGAAGAATTTTTCAATGAAATTGCGAGCATAAGTAGGACTTCTCATGTCAATGTTGGCAACCTCTTGGGATTCTATTTTGAAGGAAGCAAAAGAGCTTTGGTTTATGAGTTCATGCCTAATGGATCCCTTGAAAAGTTCATATTTAATAGGAGTAACACATTGGAGTTAGATCAACTATTGACTTGGGACACATTGTACCAGATTTCCCTTGGCATAGCTCATGGGCTAGAGTACTTGCATATAGGATGCAACATGAGGATCTTCCACTTCGACATAAAGCCCCACAACATTCTCCTCGATGCAAACTATTGTCCCAAGATTTCTGATTTTGGTCTTGCCAAAATATGCCCAAGAGAAGAGAGCATCGTGTCAATGCTAGGTGCCCGAGGCACTACTGGATACATTGCTATAGAGCTAATCATAAGGAACATCGGAGGGGTTTCTCATAAATCAGATGTCTATAGCTACGGCATGATGGTTCTAGAGATGGTCGGTAGAAGGAAAAACATCAAAGTCACGGTAGATCGTACCAGTGAAGTATACTTTCCTCATTCGGTCCACCAACGTCTAGTGCTCCGAGAAGATCTTGGGTTGCATGGGATCACGAATGAGGAGGAAGAAGGAACCGCAATGAAGATGATTGTAGTAGGCTTATGGTGCATTCAGATTGATCCAAGAGCTTGACCTTGTATGACTCAAGTTGTGGAGATGCTAAAAGGAAGTGCTGAGGCCTTGCAAATTCCTCCAAAACCATCCTTGTCATCATCCTCAAGATTGCTGGAGGCTTGTCCATGTGAAAGTTCTTCTTTGCAAGAGAGCAATGACTCAAGTTGTGGTTATTCAATTTCACTTATAGCAGACTAACATAGTTTGTAATTGAGTAAATAAAAAACACTAAAAAGGGCTATCGACGTTTTAATTAATGACTATTGAGCTTTTCATGAACTTGTGATCAAATGTCTAGATTAAATTCCTATGAGTATGATGGAAAAGCAAAGAAGTGAAAAGTACATTATTTCATATTATCAATATAGTTTGCCATTTATCCAAATAGGAATTATATTGTGCAAAATAGCTGACATGTTGAACATATTTTATTGAATGACCTCCATTATGAACTCTTGAATTGGATGCGCCTAATTCATTTAACAAGTATAGTTGAGAGATTTGTCATTTTGTTTAAAGATTTTATCATGGATTGTTCTAAAGAATTAGTTAGGCAACAAATGTTAAGAGTTGTAAATGCACCGACTTCCTTCCTGATAAAGTGTCATCAATGTGTTAGCAATTCCTTGTTATCTTAATCAGTGATCTTAAGGCCAAGCAAGGTAGTCTCCTTTTCGTGTTGCCGTTAAGCTGAACCCTTTTTGGTCAAGCCTGGTCGTCTCCTTTCCATTCCGATGTTAGAACACACTCGACGATATGGGAAGATGCAATATCAGCTTGTAGGAAGTTTTGAATCAAGTGTTTAATGTTCAGTGTGGTGACCAAGCCGAGTGGTCGGCGTGCACTTTTTCTGGCGGTTCTTGCGGCAGCAACTTCTCTCCTTCAACATCTAGTGTCACATGTTATTGCATGGCAACCCTACGCTTGTACCTGCAGTAACCCCGCATGTTCTTTCAGTAGCATTCCTGGGTGAGCTTTCTCAACTTTATTAGGCAGGTTCTTGTTTCTATAGGCGCATCAGATTCTATTATCAACCATGTAGAATATGCACAAAATCACTAAACCTTGAGCTTTTGTGAAGTCAGTTTCTATTAGTGCCTCAAAGATCATATGGTTGGTAGACCCCGAGAATTTGTACAGAGAAAACTCAATTTGATTGAATGTGATCCACTTGTTTCTTTTGCTAGAAATTCGATGGTGCCGTACTTGTTTTGTCTTCCTCCAACTAAGAATGTCATGTGACAAGGATGACTTTTTCATGACTTTTCTTTTTGGTGGTGCGAAGCAAGAGCAAATCTCAAGTTATTTATTGCTTGTGGATGAATTTTTCATGAGAGATATTAGAATATTTAAATAATAAATCACGCATTCATTGAATAGCTTAAACTTTAAGAATAGCTAATAATGATCATGCAAAATCTCATATGATATCGGAGTTATTGCTCTTAAGTTCAAATTTTTCCAAGCCTTATTTTGTCTCCACAATTAAATTTCCATGATTAGTACTAGGCAAAAGACAAGATTAAGCGTGAGGAAGAGTGTTAGAATATTTAAATAATAGACCACGCCTTCATTTAGTAATTAAAACTTTTAGAATAGTTGGCAATTATTTCACAAAATTTCACAAGAGACTCATTTTCGCTGACTAGTCACGAAGATTTGTATAATGGGAGTTTGTTCCTAATTGTGCTCAATTTCATATGTGGCAATTCCGCAAGATGTTTCTTTTGTCCCTTCCTGGCGATCGGAAAATAAAGAAATAGTTAATATATTCAAGATAATTACGTATTTATAAAATACCGTCTCAATTCATCCTATTTCATCAGATCCAAGATGTGATATGGTTCTGAAGGATGAACTGGATATGCACAGTTCCCATAAGATTTCATTCTTGAACAAAAATACATTTTTTTGATTTATTTCATCTGTTCCATGACCGGAACAGGGGGGGATGCGCGTTACACCACGATTTTGAATCAGAAGAGAGATTTCAAGAAATGGCAGATCTATTCACTCTATCAATAAGCGAGCCGGATTTGGTGTATCATAAGGGATTTGCCTTTTCTATGGATTCTTACGTATTGGATTAAAAACAATTCTTGAATGAGGTATTCAACTCCAGGGATGAATTGAAAAAGAAATCTTTATTGGTTCTACCTCCTCTTTTTTATGAAGAGAATGAATCTTTTTATCGAAGGATTAGAAAAAAATGGGTCCGGATCTCCTGCGCGAATGCTTCATTAATAGGCTCACGATTCGATTTTGATCGTTATGGACTGGTACCAAGATCGAGTCCTAGACAGGCATACCTCATTTTATTTAGAGGTCCCTTTTACTAGGAGTTTCATGGTTTGATCTTTAGGATTTTGTGGAGCAAATTTTTCGCAAATATTCTTCATTGGTTGTTTGAATAATGCACGCATCAGTCCACATTCTGCCTCACTTGGTATTTGCTTCGAAGTTGAAGAACTAGCACTTGACAGTGATGGGAGTTTGGACCAAAACCAACTCCATTTGATGCTTCCGCAAATGCTTTCCACACTCTCTCTTGCCTCTTTCTCCTATCCTCTGCAATCCTCTGCCTCCTTCTGATCCAAATGAATCACCAAAAGTTCATCTTCAACAAAAATAATGCTTTGGACATACATCAACAATTGAGTTGGGACACATTGTACTTGATTTTGGTTGGCATTGCTCATGGGCTAGAGTACTTACATAGAGGCTACCGAATGAGGAACTTGCACTTTGGCATAAAGCCCCACTACATTCTTCTGGTCCAAAACTATTGTCCCAAAATTTCTGACTTTGGTCTTCCCAAAATATGCCCTAGACAAAAGAGCATCATGTCAATGCTAGGTGCTTAGGGCACCCCCGGATACATTGCTCCAGACCTGATCATGAGGGACATTGGCAGGGTTTCTTACAAATTGAATGTCTATAGCTACGTTATGATGGTTCTCGAGATGGTTGGCAGGAGGAAAATTTCAAGTCACAATAGATCATACTAGCCAAATATACTCCCTTCATTGGGCACACCAATATTTGGAGCTCTGAGAAGAGCTTGGGCTACATGGGATCACGAATGAGAAGGATGAAAGAATAGCGAAGAAGATGATTGTAATAGGCTTATGGTACATTCAGAACTATTCGAGAGCTCGACCATCTATGACCTAAGTTGCAGAGATGCTAAAAGGAAGTGTTGAAGCCTCACAAATTCCTCCTATACCATCCTTGTCATCTCCCTCAAGATCGCTCGCTACTTGTCCGAGTGATTGTTTGTATCTGTAAAACAATAGTGACTTGAGTTGGGTAAATCCAACATCAAATATATGGGACTGACATAGTTTGTAATAATAGTATATAAAAGAAGATGTACCAAAAAAAAGTGAAAAAGGGCATTATTTCATATTATAAATTGAGTTTGTCATTTGTCCAAATATGATATAATTTGTCATTTCTCATGAACTCTTGAATCGAATAGGCCTAATCCATTTATAAGCATAATAGAGAGATATGTCATTTCATATAATTCTTATTATAGACTATACTAGAGAATTACTCAAGCAACAAATGTTACAATTGTAAATGCACTAACTTCCTCTGTGCTTAAGTGTGATCAATTCATCTTCTTGCGCCAAACTTAGACAAGTTTGAAGCTCAATTTAGGCTGACAGAACTCGGCCTAATCTTGATTTCTCTCGATCACACGGCCCTATCCATTTTCAACCATACCCCACTCCCCCAGCTCTCTCTCCTTCAAAATAGCAAGGAATGGTGATAGGTGAGGCTTGTCCCGATCTACCTCTTGATAGGGAGGAAAGTAGGCTTAGGAGTATTGCTTAAAGGACGGGTCTTTGGCCCATGATTTAAATGTGGGCTCTCTCAAACCCATACTTCACATGACGTCGAGTGTTCAAATTGATGGTATAAGAATTCTTTTAAAAAAATGAGTAGCCACTAGTCTATTAGGGTCAGCTAGAAAACAAGTGAAGTGTGTTGGAGAAATCTTTCTAAAGTGTTTTGAAGCTGACAAAACGTTTCCATCGGGCCGGCCCCAGTCTCGGAAGCCGTGCGGACACTTTTGTACCGTGAGTCCGAAGACTTTCGATCACCGACTCAGCCTTACAAGACTCAAGACTCAAGACTATTCTCATTGAGTCTCTAATCCAACGACGAAGGCGATCCGTAACTAAAGTGTTTGGTTGAGGATTTGGTCTTATCGACTCGGAGAAGATCACTTGGTTGGATTTGATATAACGGATTATTTACTCGAATTCAAGATCGTTTGAAGATCCGATGATTGACGAAATATTCTTGGAAGGTTCTATTCTTGGAAACCAAGATCCTGATTGTATGGGCGAACAGGATTGATGGGCTATCGACATGTTCTTTTAATAGCTCGAATAATATTCTTAATTGATTCTGTCCAACGGGTAGATTGGAAGAATTCCTTTGGTAAGTGCCAACGGGTATGATGTCATAAAGGAGTATAAAAGCAAGATGTTCCAAGCTGTTCCAGTACGTGCTCGATAGAAAAATTCCAGAGTCTGAAGCTCCTTGATTATTAGTCAATTCATATTGAGCGAAATTGTATACACAAAGAGAGTCTATACTTAGTGATACCTTGAGAAAGTGTGGTAGATCTTCTACACCGAGAAATCAAGGAAGAACAGTCTTGTAACATCTCTTTGTTCATAGTGGAATCCACCAGGTGGGGCATCGGTGCGTAAGAGTGGACGTAGGCTTGAAACAAGCCGAACCACTATAAACCTGCGTTCAATTTTCTCTTCCCTACTCTCGCCTTATCTTTATCGTTGCGTGCTTATTAACAAAGATAAATTGTCTCATTTCTATTGATTGTCCAAAGATCGTGCGATTATTGTGAGAAATTATTCTTTATACCTATTCACCCCCCTCTAGGTAC
This sequence comes from Eucalyptus virginea, assembly GCA_014182375.1. Taxonomy (NCBI): domain Eukaryota; kingdom Viridiplantae; phylum Streptophyta; class Magnoliopsida; order Myrtales; family Myrtaceae; genus Eucalyptus; species Eucalyptus virginea. The sequence goes on along the minus strand of CM024515.1, from coordinate 10,360,197 downwards.
TTGTACTAGCCATATCAAAGTGTGGGAGCATTCTTCACTTCCTACATAACCAAATGAAAGGTCAGGGACTTGATTACGCTAATTAGTGCTCTTTTTGCATCTAATTTTGTTCATTTCAAAAAAATATTTTCATCAGGCCGTCCGGATTGATTTTATACTTATTCATTAACATGTGAGGTGATTACACGAGTGTACAATCATTAACATAATAATCAGTAATCCAGGAGCGCATAAAAAATAAATTGCATGGATAGCAAGGACCTAACACTAAGGAATAAGATAAATGCCAATCCTAACTAAACTCAAGGGAAACTAAAATAAATGTATTGATATTGGCAACCAAAGGCAATTGTCCTTAAGGACAATCGAAACTCTAAAGTAAAGCCTTAAGGGTATGTTCAATTTTTTAGCACAAATTTAGAGTCAAAAGGCTTCGGAATTTTTGGAATTTTTTTATTAATTTTTATTAATTTTTTTAGAAATCTTCACAAATTTTGTTGTTCTCCAAATTTTCTGAATTTTTAAGATTTTTCTGAATTTTTTGAATTTTTTTGAAAATTTATTAATTGTTTAAAAATAATTTTCAGAAATTTTGAATTTTCTAAAATATTTCGAATTAGCCCATTTTATGATTTTTTAGTATTTTTTCTTATTATTGTTTAATACTCTTTTTCTTTTCCTTTTAATTTTAATTTTTTTAATATTTTAATTTTTAATATTATTATATTCACGAAACTAGTTTTGATCGGGTTTACCCGATTTGACCTGCTAACTCGATCCTCTGACCCGAATCCCACCTACTCAAATAAAACCTAATTCTTTAATACATTGTTTTATATTCCATTTTTTTCCTTTTTTCTTTTTTTCTCTTATTTTTCTGGTCTTCTTCCTCTTTGTGCGGCTCCTTTTCTTTCTCGACGGCTTCCCCTGCACCGAAGCCACACTACCGCCCAGACGAGCCCTCGCGGGCGTTCGAACCATTGTTAGACCACCACCCAATGTCGGTCGTCTGGCCTAACTAACACCCACCATTGTCGGCCACTAGTTGGCCGGAGGTCATGACCATTGCCGGAATACTTCCAACGAAAGATTTTCAAGCCCTAAAATTTCATATGACCAAAACTCTAACGATTCAAGTACTAACACCAGCATGAACAAACGACACAATGGAATGGACTTCAATTTGAACAAAGACGACACCACAGAAACGAACCTCATAAAAACCATTTCTGAATCTCGCTTTGACATTTCATCAAACAGATAGAATGCATTGGCTAGAGGGAGGACCTAGGCTCATTCGAGATTCGGGTTTAGGCAAAGATTGGTCATACTAGATAGGATTAACGCTCGATACTAACTTAGGGACGAATCTTCAGCATTTAGCACCAGTAACCTTAAAATCACAAATCTCGGCCAAAACAAATCACATCAACCTAGACCTCACTTATTTTAGCGAACAGCTGATGCACACTACTGAACAGGGGACTTTGGACTTGCTAGGGACTTAATCGCGGACCAAAACTCCTAACGACGCATGCTAGGACACAAAGAAGCTTTAATGGAAGACGAACGGTACCGAAGTTCGCGCGAACTGGTCGACCGCGAGCTCCGGGCCGAAGCCCCAAAAACAGGGCACAAGGGCAATGACCTACCTGGTTCGGATGCAGCACTACGAGGGATGGCGAGCAACGAACGGACCTCAGGCAATGGTGAGATACTCTTTCGAGCTCGCTTTTCCTTTCTCTCGAGCTCACCCTCTCTCGGTTGTTCTCTTTGGGTTCTAACCGGCAGAAAAACAGAGCTCCTCCTCTCTCTCTGCCTTCTCTCCCTTTATCCCTCTCTCAGCTTTTCTCTCTCCTCTAGGGCGACGCTAGCTAGCCCCGTACCAGACTACCTTGCTTACGCTGGCGTCCCGCGCAACGCGCGTCGCCAACGTCCTCGCCGTCCTCGCTTCACATACGGCCGTCGTCCTTCCCCGTCTGTCGTCGAGCTAGCGACCAGAGGGAGAGAGGGGAAAGGAGAGAGAGGCTAGGCCGGCGGAGGAGAACCTGGGCCACGTGGATTAGGGGGAGGAGGAAAAGAACAAAAGATGAGTGGGCCGGGCTTGGAAGGAAGAGGCGCTGGGCCGGCCCACTCGGGAGAGAAAAATGAAGAAGAAGTGGGTTGGGCTGGCCTCGAGGAAAGAAGAAACGGAAGGAAAAGAAGAGAGGGCCGAGCAGGCCTATCCCTGGCCCGGCCCTTTTCGATTTTATTTTACAATAATAATTTTTTAAAGAAAATTATAATTTAAGCCATGTCATCGCCACATAGGAAAGAGAAATTATTTTAAAAAGCCACGTTAGTATTTACCATTAGTCAAATTGACGATGTTAAATTTAGGACTTGATTGAATCAATTTGATAAGTTTTAGGATTTAATTGTACTTTTTATAAATCTTATGACTCAATTACACTTTCGTCACAAGTTTTAGGACTTAACATATCCCTAAATTAAAATACAAAGTTCAAAGCCTCTCCTGCCAATGGAAGAGAAGCCAAAAGAACGACTTTCTCTAGTAGCTTTTTCTATTGGAATACTAAGGAATCAAGTAAATCAATATATATATATATATATATATATATATATATATATATATATATATATATATATATATATAAAACAATGTATGTTCTAAATATTGATCAATTTGAAAAATATTTTGAACTTGCCAAAACATTTAATAAAAAATTTCGAACATAAGTAAATAATTAAATTTGTAAGTTTCTAACCCATTGCTCAAATGTAACCATCACATCAATCGATCGCATAAACTTCTCACACATAACATTAATCATAAACAAATTCCTACATATTAATAAATGCAGAAATTTTCTTGATACCACATATTCAATGTAGGCAAAACCAAACTTCTCATACAAGATCTCTCGCCATCAACTTCTTTGAAACCGAGAATTGAACGTTCGAATCATTGTAGACCTTAACTTCAAGAACCAAGGCATAGTCAAGTTTCCTTCAATCGTTAGTCGTCCGTTTATTGCACAAGGATTTTGATTGCTCAAATTTTCCGATTTATGCCAATCGTCAATCGACAATCGACGTGGCATTCCGGGCATTTTCCAACTCGCGTAATTTTCAGGACAATCAGTTCATCAATTTACTTTGCTACTATTGTGAGTATCGGCTGCTCGTGCCGTTGTCGATCTACGCCTTATGCCCGTATGGCTCGTCCCAGAGAGTGATGAAGCTTCAATTGCAATAAAATTACTCGGCATTTTGAGATATCACTCTTGTAGACATAATTTAGATCGAGATTAGTGATATTTGGGGACAGAGTAAGAGAGTGTGTGTGTGGGTTTGAAAACGTCACAAAATGATCCCTTCATTGAAGGCAGGTTACAGAGAGAGGAGCATTTACTTATTGGCAAGGTATAATGCAAAGGCAACTGGCTCCATCCACGCTACAAAGCCCCCCAGCCCCAGCCCCCCCGGTCTTATTATTGCAAAAGTCGATGCACGCTTGACCATTGCAGCCGGGAAGATCATAACGCTCAAAACATGGACCCACCGGAGGCTGCGCCGCTATCACCTCGCCTTCACGCCCCACCCCCCCAAAAAAAAAAGAAATGATAAAGAAATTAGTTTGGTTGAAAATCATGCATGTGTAAATAATATAATCCTTATGATTTCAGTACGTAAATCTTTAAAAAAGAAGAAGAAGAAGCATATGTATCGCGAAGAGTAAGCTTACTTGTTGTTAAGAACAGAAAGAGCACAAGGATTGCTGCAACTTGAAAGTTCTTCATCCTTCTTTTGTTTCTTTTTTCTTTTTATGGGGAGTTCAAAGCTATTTGCTGCGTGAGATAGGAATTGGGTGTGAATTGTGTCAATTTATCTACTGAAGGAATGAAGCAATATGCGACCAAGTATGGGAAGGTCCAATATTCAGCTTATGGGGCAGGAAATTCAATTGGGGATTATCTTCCCGTTCTCGCAGGAAATTGGGGATTACCTTTATGTTCTCACAGGAAATTCAATTAGGAATTACCTTCCCGTTCTTGCAGGAAATTCAATTAGGAATTACCTTCCCGTTCTCGCAGGAAATTGGGGATTACCTTCCCCTTCTCTTTTTCTTGCATTGAAGGTGTTGAAATTAATGGTACTAGAATTTAGCTGGCAACCTGTTATGCAGATTTTTGTATAAGATTCCTAACAAATTGGTCTTATAAATCACATCTAATGTTGGAAATGTATTAAACACTTAGAAATTTGACTAATAGCTATAGATTACCATTGAATACTTGTCAAACTTTACCAACTGAAAAGAGAAAATGAAAAATTACAGATGAGTGTGAATACTAATAGATTGGATAGATTAAAATCATTTTCAAGTTAAGAATTTACTAAAGAACAGTCTAGAAAAATACAAATTGCTTATAGGAACAAACTTACTTTCATGATCATGGAAGTAATTCTCCTACATATCGAAGTAAACTTTCAATGTGCATAAAAAAATTTAATATGGGAAATAACTAGTTACATCAGTAGGTTTTTGTTACAAGGAATACCTATAAATGATTGACAATGTAAAGAAGTTCTCAAAATGCTTAGTAAGATTTCACATAAAAAAATAAAATATGTAAATTTAGTTAGTACCTTTTCATTTACCGATAACGTATATATGTGGTTAGTGATTTTCATATGCATCAAAATAATTTTGGGTAGGCTTAGCAACATTTCCTATAAGAAACGAATAAATTTTATGGACTAGTGATATTCATTATACTTGGTAAAATTTCATATAGAAAAGTATTAAAATCAATGTGGACAATAAATTTCCATTTAGGGTTAATATCCTGAAAAATCCCAAACTGATACACTTGTGACAAATTTACCCCAAACTATTTTTTTGACCACCAAAAACCCCAAATTGGTATACCTTTAACAAATTTACCCCAAACTGGTACACTTGTGACAAATTTACCCTCTGTTAGTTTTCGTTAAATTTTATTATCAAATTATTAAGTTAAATGACACGTGACAATTGACTAGCATACCAATTTGGGATTTTACGATCCGTTTGTCAAAGTTTACAATTTTTATGATTTTTTTGTGGTATTAATTCAATTTAGCGAAGGGTATATTTGTCACAAATTTATCAGTTTGGGGTTTTTTGCGGTCTAATAAATTAGTTTGTGGTAAATTTGTCATAAATGTACCAATTTAGGGTTTTTTACGGTTAGTCGGAGTAAATTTGTCACGGTTATGCCGGTTTGGGGTTTTTCATGATCAAAAAAATAGTTTGGGGTAAATTTGTCACAAGTGTACCAGTTTGGGGTTTTTCAAGGTATTAACCCTTCCATTTATTAATAACATTAATAAGTGATTGGTGATTCTTTATCGTATATTGAAGTAATCTTCGTCTATCTTATTTCCTTAACTCTCCACGTGGCAATAGCAAAAAAAATTAGAAAAATGATACAAATAATTCATGAATTTTGATCAAATGTGTAATTTGATCCATAAATTTTTAATTTATTTAATGTGATCTCTAGATTTTATTCTAATGTGTAATATAATTTCTAAATTTTTACTATATAAAAATGTTCGATATCGATAGAATCCCATTCCAAAATTATATATTAGACTTAAATTCAAACGATATCTGTTTCTCTAAAAATTTCGGATAAACTCGGTGGAGAAACTGGCTAAGATCGTGCTCTTCCCAGAAGAAGAAGAAGAAGAAGAAGAAGAAAAAGGAAGAATCTTTATAGCGGATCAGGCCAGGCAAGCAGAGCTGTTCGAGCTCGACAATGGGACCATGCGGGTGAAGATCGCCAACCTCGGCTGCACCATCGCCTCGCTCTCCGTTCCGGGCAAAGACGGTTCGTCGCTCATGATCGTGGTCTCTGTTCATGGTCGGAATCGTTGCTGATGACTCGATCGTGTCTGCCTGTCTTTTTTTTTCGTTGCTTTCAGGGAAACTGGCGGATGTGGTCCTGGGTTTCGACCCCGTCGAGCCGTATCTGGTGAGAAAGTTCGTTACTTTTTGGCCTCCTGCGCTTGTGGAGATGTGTCGGTGATCGCGCATTTCCGTTTTCTTCGCTTCCGCGGCTCTTGATCTGCTGAAAATTTCGAAACTTTATGGTCAATTGGGCTGTTTTCGTTGGTTTTGACGTGGGATTTGAGCTTTGGAAGATTTGGTTGATGAATGTCTTTTGGGGGTCGATTTGTGTTTTCTGTGCTGCGCAGAAAGGTGCTGCGCCGTTCTTCGGCTGCATTGTGGGGGCGGGTCGGGAACATAATAAAGGAGGGGAAGTTCACTCTCGATGGCGTTGAATACTCTTTGCCCATCAACAAGCCTCCGAACAGTCTTCAGTTCACGGTATGAATTGTTAATGATCAGTGGTTGCGGTGTGGATGTTGCTCGAGCTGACGAGATCATACTTAATGACGCCTCGAGCGAATTGATCGTCTTTGTGATCGTGTCAGCCTTCTGTATGTGTTTGACTATCGATCTGCTTGCGTAAATGCATTATATATGTTGTGCCTTTGGTATCTGCCCGTCTCTCTGTTTGATCTGGATAGGTGGTGCTGGGAATCGAATTGTGTGAGAGAGTTGTCGAATCATGAATTAATCACACTATGACGTTGCTGCACATCCTGCCTCTGTGGGAGCTTAAGGATTTGTAGCACTTCAGTTTAAATTTTATGCTTGGCTGAGTATTGAGGGAATTTAGAGTCCTTTTCCCCTTAATTGAAAATTACTCTGGGGAAAGTGTTCTTACATTGTGGCTTAATCACCTCAGCTGTAGCTGTATTGTAACTCATGTGAACTGCTTCTGACAAAAGAAAAGGACCAAGTTTTTACTTTTTTTCCTACCATCAGAAACAGAGCACACACACAAGCACATTAAACAGAAGAAACATTTTGAGGAAAATAAGTACTGCTCAATAATCACAAGATCCACGAAGAATTTTTCCTTTTCCAGTTAGTGTTGGTGACAAGAGGTTCACTTTCTTAGAACAAAAAGTATGTATATGTGGAGCAACCTAATTCTACAAAACGTCAATCTGATAATGGCCTTCTGAATTTTTTGTGTTACTTAGGTGGGCGCAAGGGTTTTGATAAGGTGATATGGGAGGTAGCTGATTATAAGAAAGGCGAGAATCCTTCCATCACCTTCAAATGTCACAGTCATGATGGGGAAGAAGGTCTCTCTCTCTCTCTCTCTCATGCATGTGCACACACTGGCGTACATGCTCATCGACTCACACAGTCGTTTGCACCAACACGGCTTTGATGCCTTGGGTTGCATGTTCATATGATTATAGGTTACCCAGGAGATGTTGCTGTGATGGCTACTTACACGCTAACTTCTAGTACAACAATGAGGCCACTCCTATCAGCTTGGCTCAGCATACCTACTGGAACTTAGCCGGTCACATTCGGGAAACATACTAAACCACTCCATCCAGATATGGGCTAATCACATCACTCCCGTGGATCAGAACACAATCCCAACAGGTGAAATTATGCCTGTCAAAGGAACGGCTTTTGATTTCACGACGGAGAAGAAGATTGGCACTTCAATTCATGAGGTGCCTGGTTTAGGTTACGACCATAACTATGTGCTGGGCTGTGGGGAAGAGAAGTCGGGCCTAAAACACGCTGCCAAACTGAAGGACCCTTCAAGTTCAAGGGTTCTTGACTTGTGGACCAATGCTCCGGGAATGCAGTTTTACACTGGAAATTACGTAGATGGAGTAGTCGGTAAAGGTGATGCGGCATATGGCAAGCACTCTGGAGTGTGTTTGGAGACGCAAGGATTTCCAAATGCGATCAACCAACCAAACTTTCCTTCTGTTGTTGTTCGACCTGGTGAGAAGTACAAGCATTCCAAGGATTAACTTTTTAAAAATGAGAATTGGTTTGTGGATTATTCGTGCTAATCCGATGGTCCAAGGGTCAATCTTGCGGTTAGCTTAGTGATTATTGTACCTAATCTTGGGACTACTCGGTTTTAATATCTTTTCAATGATCCTTTTATACTAGTTAATAGTGGACTGTCCCACAAAAATTCGTTGAATTGGCTTAAGTTGACAAAAAAAAAATGAATTGGCCGAAAATCAAACTAACGCTTGATTAAACCGCTGGTCCGGTCCGATTATCAGAACAATGATTTTCTTTTTCTGTCGTTTAAATCGAAGTGTCAAACACCTTTATTTGCTCAAACTGGACGCTCTAGGCCATTCAATGCGTCCTTTGTGGGCTGGAGTCTACAGGGCCCATCACCCACCATTCTTGCTTCTAAAGGCCCATGTTTCATCCCTTATGCATATGCAATGATCCTCAAGAAATTTATAGCACAGTGCGAACAAGCAATAAAATGATTGATACGACGGTGTGTTTTCATGCTTTATAGTAAATGTTCCAAAAAAAATGATATTTTTACCAAAAAAAAAAAACACACGGATTCAACTAAACTTTATTAAGAAAACATGTAACATAAAAGCTTAAAATTTTTATCTATTCAAAAGATTATGAGTAAGTTTTAGATTAATATTAGTATGTGTATCTATTGATAAATTGATATCGTTTCTAGATATCATATTTATGAAATTAATTATACTTAAAATAGCAGGAATATCAATTTGATACAACTTTTAATGAAATTTTACTTTTACTATTGTAGAGATGGCAAGCTAAAAATATACTTATATAGAACTATCGTAATGTTCTTAAGTATTGAAAGGATAATAATCTAATACAAAGAAAGGAAATATATATATTGATTTGGGAAATAGATTGAAATGAAAAGATATTATAAAATTTGGGCAATAATGTTATTTTGCAAACTTGTAGATGGTATTGAAAGATCGATTTGACTTTGTTATGGAAAGTTGAGGGACTAGACTGAACATAATGGAAGTTTATGAATATATTGCACATTTCACAATAGTTTAGAGACTAGTTTGCATATTTTGTTATAGTTTAGGGATTACATTGGACATTTCACACTAGTTTGGGGGCTTGTGATAACTTTCTTCCTTGTTTGATTAAACAAAAGGATCACTTTGAACATTTAAGAATAGTCCAAAGATCACATTAAACAAACAAAAAATTCAAGGATGAGGATGCATATTGAGTCAAAATTTATGAACTTAAGTGTCATTTTTCCTATGTGTGTACTTTTGGCATGACGACCGTACTTTTTTTTTTTTTGATAATTATTTAGTATTGTTGTGCCACGAAAGATTAACCTCGTGAAGTTTAGAAAAGGAAAATACTATAGTCACCTTATTACTTGACTACATATGAAGTTTGCATCCAAAATATTTTAAGACCATTAATTTCTTAATCTTATAGCCACAGATAACATACAAGCCATCAAATCAAAACTCTGACGAGTTATACGACTATTGAAGACTGAAAGTGTGAAAGAGAAAAGTGGGAAATTCCTACACTGCCACTTTATTTATTTGATACTATAATTCTTAAAAATTTAATCATGAAAACTACACTAAATTTAAGACCCCCGAATGTTTTTGTGGAAATTTTAATAAAATCCTACTTGTTATTTTTTTTAAATAAAAAAGTGCATCAAACTTGAAACCCCCTCCCCCTCCTTTTTTTTTTCTTTTAAAAAAATGGATATGAGAATAAATAACAGACAAAAGGAATTATGGTCCAATGAAAGGGCTAACTTCTCTTTAAAAGTCCAGGGTCATTTTCAAAGTTTTCAATCAATCACACCATCCAAATCGCTCCTCCCACCTTAAACGGAATATTCCTTGGATGAAAAATGGATTGGGTTGCAGGGCGGGCTTAATACTCCCGCATAGGAGGACCTAAGCATGTTCTTAAATTGCTTCTGTTCTCGGAGTCAACCCCAACAGTAAAATGGGGTAATGATAACCGCAGGAGTTCGGACCACCCTTAATTCGGATCTCCCGGCCTTGATTCCCGTGAAGCAATACACCGACATGTAACATTTTTATAGACTTGCATAATCATTCGTCGTTTCTGCATCTATTCTCTAGCCAAAATGATATAGTCAATTAACGCTAAGAAGTAAGAACGCATTGTTATTTAGCTGGTTCATTCTAAATTGCCAGACAATGATGTTCTTCCTCGCCAAGACAAGAACAAAGGAAAAGCCAAACCACCACCTTCTCTCTCTTCTTCTTCTTTGGGAGCGTCCATGGCATCCACTCCACTTTCTCGTCCGTTCACAACTCCGGCTCATCCTCATCCCAATGCGGTGACATCCCCATCCGATTTTCACTTTGGACCGTCGGCGATCCCGTTGTATCTTGCTACCACCCCATCCTCAATCGCTCGTCTGGCTCCTATTATCGCCCGGGCCAACACCTACTTCGTCACAGTAAAGGATACTAACGAGATAGGCCGAATTGCGAAAGAATAGGACGCCCCTATATGTTCCCTGGGAATTGGCTAGCGATCTTTTGAGCTTAGCAATAAGCTCAAGAAACTCGTTCATCAATGAGGGTTGCGGATACAAATTGTTATATGGGAATACTAGGTCAAAGTCTTCGTCTTCGCGTCTTTCTGCACCTATAAACGTCTCGGTCTCTTGGCAAGACAATAGGGTATTGGATCGAGTCATTCCCAAAAGCAGATATACTCTTTATCCTCTGCATCCTCTTCCTTTACATGTACCCTCCTAACCTCCTTGTTTTGCTCCATCTCCATTCCGAAGGATCCTACCATATTCGTTTAGTAATTAAAAATTTTAGAATCAGTCTCCACGAAGTTTCCCAGAACCTACTAGTGGCCTGCGATGCAGACCGACCGGTTCTGTTTTTTTTTTCTTCTTTGTTTTGTTTAGTTAGTTTGTTGGTGTCCTATTTTCTAGGAGTTGGTTAATTGTTATTTTACTTGGTCAATCTTATCTTGTAGGAGCAGTTAGTTGCACGTATTTGAGCTATTATGGTTTGTTGCTGGTTTTGTGGACCAAGCAAGCTGTTAGTGGGTAACGTGGGTTTATGGTTACGTTCTAGTATGTATTTTGAACAATTTTTTGTTTTTTCAGTTTTTCTGAATATGACGCATAGCTTTTGCTGTCAACCCCTGCTCTGTTCTTTTCAAAAAACAACACTGGTATTAGAGCTTTCTTGATCTTAAGAGGCTGTGAGTGACTTGTGAGATTGATTGAGAAGTGTGTCTACATCCATAGAAGTTAAAAGCAAGATGGAGGCAGGATCGAGTGGTTTTTCAGCAATGGCTCCACCAGCGTTTGATGGAGAAAATTATCAAGCCTAGGCAGTGAGAATGCGAGCCTATCTAGAGGGTTGTGATTTTTGGGAAGCTGTGGAACAAGATTATGAAGTTGCTTCCCTTCCTGACAATCCAACTGTCAATTAAATTAAGTTTCACAAGGAGAGGACAACAAGGAAAGCAAAGGCAAAGTCTTGTTTATATGTTGCTGTCTCACCTGCCATTTTCAGTAGAATTATGGCATGTGAATTAGCCAAAGCTATTTGGGACTTCCTCAAAGCTGAGTATCAAGGAGATGAGAGGATCAGAAGCATGAATGGCCTAAACCTGATCACAGAATTCGAGAGACTGCAGATGAAGGAATCTGAGACAATTAAGAAGTATTCTGATAAGTTGATAAGCATTGCAAATTAAGCAAGGGTTCTAGACACTGACCTCTCTGATAATAGGCTAGTGTAGAAGATTCTTGTCTCCTTGCCCGAAAGGTTTGAGGCAACCATTGCCTCTTTGGAGAATACCAAGGATTTGTCTCAGATCAAGTTGGCAGAATTGTTAAGTGCTCTGCAAGCACAAGAGCAAATGAGGTTAATGAGGCTAGAAGGAAGTACAGAAGGAGCTCTGCTGGCCAAAGAACAGCAGAATGTAGGAGGAAAAGTCAAGAAGTAGAAAGGGAAGAAAGGAAATGGCAGTAGTGGTTCAGAAGCTGCTGCAGGAGAGAATAGTGCGGGCAACTCCAAAAACAATCGGAGAAGATATTCCTCATGTCAGCACTGTGGAAAAAAGAATCATCCACACTTTAGGTGTTGGAGTAGGCCAGATGTAAGGTGCAAAAAGTGTCATAAGCTTGGACACATTGTGAAGTTCTACAAAGAGAAGAGAGATCAGCAGCAGGGTGAGGCACATGCTGCAGTTCGACAAGAGGTAGATCAACTGTTTGTTGCCTCTTGTTTCTCCTATAGTACTCCATGTGACAGTTGGCTTGTTGATAGTGGTTGCACAAACCATATGACCAGTGATGAAACGCTGTTTGTAAACCTTGACAAGTCGTTGAAGTCAAGAGTGAGGATTGGGAATGAGGAGTACTTAGAAGTAAAAAGGTAAATGGACTGTAGCAATGGAGAGTTGTACTGGAACTAAGCTGATTTCTGATGTGATGTATGTGTCTAAAATTGATCAGAATTTGCTGAGTGTGGGGCAGTTGGTAGAAAAGGGATTTAAGGTGATATTTGAAGAAGAGAAGTGTTTGATCTTTGACTCTAGTGGTCAGGAGTTGTTCAAGATAAAGATGCAACAAAAGAGTTTTTCTTTGAATCCTCTTGAGAAGGAGCATATGGCATTCAAGTGTCAGGCTAATGATTCAGAAATATGGCACAAGAGGTTGGAGCATTTTCATCATAAAGGCGTGCTGTTCATGCAGAGGAATGAAATGGCAACTAGGTTACCAAGCCTGGAGGAGTAGATCACAAGGTGCAAAACTTGTTTGTTGGGTAAGCAGACAAGACTTCCCTTCAAGGAATCCACTTGGAGAGCTACAGAGAAGCTACAACTGATTCATATAGATCTATGTGGTCCACAAGTGACTCCTTCACTAAATGGTAGCAGATATTTCATTATTTTCATTGATGATTATACTAGAATATGCTGGATTTACTTTATGAAAAAAAAGTCAGAAGTTGCTGGGGTATTTTTGAAGTTTAAGAAATGGGTTGAGAACCAAAGTGGCTGCAATATTCAAGTCATTAGATCTGATAATGGAACAGAATACACTTCACAGATGTTTAATTCTTTCTGTGAAGAGACTGGAATTGAGCATCAGCTTACTGCTCCTTACTCTCCACAACAAAATGGAGTTAGTGAGAGGAAGAATAGAAACATTATGGAGATGACTAGGTGTCTGCTGTATGAGAAAGATCTACCAAGAGAGTTTTGGGTAGAAGCAACAACCACATCAGTTTTTCGGCTGAATAGATTACCTACGAGGGTATTAGAGATGAAGACACCCCTTGAAGCTTGGTTTGATGTCAAGCCAATTCTAAAAAATTTGAAGGTGTTTGGCTGTTTGTGTTTTTCTCATATTCCACAAGTCAAGAGAGACAAGTTGGGAAAGAAAGCTGAACCTGGGATCCTTGTTGGCTACAGTTTAGTGTCAAAAGCTTATAGGATTTATCAACCACAAACAAGGAAGGTGATCACTAGCAGGGATGTTCAGTTCCTAGAAGATGAGAAATGGGATTGGACAAATGAGCCACAAGGCAAGCACAAAGAGGTCTCATTGGAACCTGACGAACTAGTGGATGATGTTCCACTTAGAGGTACCAGATCTTTGATTGATATATATCAAAGATGTACTGTGGCTGTTTTGGAACCTGAGGGTTATGAAAAAGCTCAAAGCGATCAGAGGTGGATGAATGCAATGAAGGAAGAGTTGGCTATGATAGAAAAGAACCAGACATGGGAGCTAGTGGAGAGGCCTGAAGATAGGAAGGTGAAAATGGGTTTTCAAGACCAAATTTAATCTTGATGGCTTAGTGAATAAGCATAAGGCCAGGTTGGTGGTGAAGGGATATGCACAGGTTTGGGGAGTTGATTTCTCAGAAACCTTTGCTCCCGTGGCAAGACTTGATACAATTAGAATGATTCTTGCTTTGGCAGCTCAACAAGGATTGAAGGTATATCAGTTAGATGTGAAATCTGCATTTTTGAATGGAGTGTTGCTTTGAATGGAGTGTTGCAGGAGAAGATTTAGGTTGAGCAGCCAGAAGGCTTTGTCACGCCAGGCTAGGAGGAGAAAATTTATTTGTTGAGAAAGGCTATTTATGGCTTGAGGCAAGCTCCCAGAGCATGGTACAGTAAGATGGATGAGCACTTGTTGGGTCTAGGTTTCAAGAAAAGCCTCAATGAATCCACTCTATATGTCAAGAAGTTAGTATCTGACTTAGTGGTGGTGTCTCTTTATATGGATGATATGCTGGTGACGTGGAGTAATAGTTCTCAGATTACTGCATTTAAGCAAGAGATGATGAAGATGTTCGAAATGACTGATCTTGGTGAGATGTCATATTTTCTAGGAATAGAGGTTAGGCAGACTCAGAATGAAGATTTTATCTGTCAAAAGAAGTATTTGAAGGAGATCCTAAGGAGATTCAACATGGAGGAGTGCAAGAGTGTGAGTACTCCAATGGGTCATAAGGAAAAGCTTCAAAAGAAGGATGGATCGGTACACTGCAGATGAAAGAGTTTATAGAAGTTTGATTGGCTGTCTTATGTATCTCACTGCAACTAGGCCAGACATCATGTTTCCTGTAAGTGTCTTATCTAGATTTCTCAATTGTGCAAGTGAGTTGTAGATGGTAGCTGCAAAGAGGGTGTTGAGGTACTTAAGAGGTACTCTTTCATATGTGATTAAGTTTTGTAGAGTTCAGAAGTTTAAGTTGCAGGGGTATTCTGGTAGTGACTGGGTAGGATCAGTGGATGATATGAGGAGCACTTTGGGTTATTGCTTTACATTTGGGTCGGTATGTTTTTCCTGGTGTTCAAAGAAGTAGGAAATAGTGGCTCAATCAACTGCAGAAGTTGAGTTCATTGCAGCTACTGCAGCTGTGAATCAAGCATTATGGTTGAAGAAGCTGATGGATGATCTGCATATGCAGCAAGAAGAAGACATAGAAGTGTTTGTGGATAATCAAGCTACTATGACCATTTCACAGAATCTAGTATTTCATGGAAAAACAAAGCATTTTAAGGTCAAGTTTTACTTCCTGAGAGAAGTGCAAAAGGCTGAAGAGGTGAAACTAGTGTACTGCAGTTCAAAAAACCAGATTGCAGATATATTCACGAAGTCATTTCATGTTGGTCGATTTGAACTTCTCAGGGCAAAGCTAGGAGTGTGCAGTACTTGATCCAGGAGGAGAGTGTTGATGTATCAAGACTGCACGTTCTGTTTTTTTTTTTCTTCTTTGTTTTGTTTAGTCAGTTTGTTGGTGTCCTGTTTTCTAGGAGTTGGTTAATTGTTATTTTACTTGGTCACAATTAGTTGCACATATTTTAGCTATTCTGGTTTGTTGCTGGTTTTGTGGACCAAGCAAGCTGTTAGTGGACAACGTGGGTTTGTGGTTTTTTTTTTTGGGTTTGTGATTACGTTCTAGTATTTTGAACATTTTTTTTTCAATTTTTCTGGATATGACGCATAGCTTTTACTGTCAACTCCTTCTCTGTTCTTTTCAAAAAAACAACAGATTTTCTTTGATTTTTTGTATGTTCAGATTGAGAATGAGTCAAAAAGAAAATTTTTCACAGTCAACGGAAAATGGCCCTCTCTTTCTTGGATTATTTATTTCTCCAGACATTCAATTTGCGTTCCATTTTCCCTTTTTCTAGCACCCGCATTCCCATTTCTTCGCGAATCACCATGTCTCTTTCTTGGGTTCCTTCTCCATCTTCTGCTCGTATTCTCCACTTTTTGTTCCCACTGTTCTTGATCTTGATCAAGAGTCCTCCTTCCCTAGGCGAGGATTATCACTCGAGCTGCAACGGCACGTTCAGCTGTGGGGACGTTGAAGGCGTCGGCTATCCCTTCTGGGGTGGCAACAGAGCGAGCTTTTGCGGGTATCCCGAGTTGGAGTTCAAGTGCGAGAACGGAGGCAACGCGACCATCGTGATACAGGGAGTGAAGTACCGAGTTCTGGGGGTGTATCCCAATTCTACTCAGGTACTGAGAATCGCGAGGGATGACTATATGCAGGGATTCTGTACCACGAATTTCCTCAACACGACTCTTGACCCGTCGATGTTCCAAATCGCCGAGGGCTACACCAACGTCACTTTCCTCTACGGTTGCCAATCGTCTTACCCAACTTTCTTGGGCCGATTCTCGTGCGCTGTTCAGGGGGTTCAGTACACGGCGGGCTATGTGCTTTCAGGGTTGAGTGTTGGCATTGGAGCGTGCTTCAAGAGCGTGGTAGTCCCGGTTTCTTCGTCTTTTTGGAGTGACTTGGGGTATAGCTCGTCCAGTTTAAGTGACCTGCTGCAGCATGGTTTTGAGGTTCAGCTGAAGGTGGATAGTGAAACATGTGGTGAGTGCATTCAATCGAACGGAGATTGTGGTTACAATCCCACTGCCAATCGGACCACGTGCTATTGTCCTGACCAGTCCTTTGCTTCCATAACTTGTGGTTCATCAACTGCTACGTCTACACAAGGTGGTTCATCTCAACTTTTCCTTATCACTCATTTTACTTTGCCGAGCAATTTGGGAGGGACGAAATGGGATGGAAAGCGAAGAGTAGAGGAAAATATGGGGGAAAATTAATAAGTCATTGTTTGGCAGAAAGAAAACGACCAGAGTATAACGCGGAGACAAAGTATTTATTTGGATCCCACAAGAAACAATCTCAAATGAGGCCACTCTCGTCGCCTAATATGTGGTTTTCAGTTAGCTGAAGTTGTTCAATGAGAGGGATTGCTGCGCATACTCTTTCCTTTGCTTGTTAATTAGGAAACGACCTGCTCATGCCCCTAAAGCTTGACAATCTCATTTTGCTGGGCATATCCTTCGCTGCAATGGAGTGTGGTCATCCTCGCTATGACAGACATTATCATGTTACTATTTAGACTCTTAAAACCTTATCATCCTATTTTCTGTTTTGATCATTTGGTTGATATTTGCGACCCACGAGCTCCGATGGTTTGAATACATTGAGTGAAGATGCTCCACATTTACTGTAAAATTTTGCAAATGTTGGGCTAGAATTACTCATTTCCTTCTTGAGATTTTCTTATGATCACAACCAAATGAAAAAAGGAAGAAGAAAAACTACCTTTCCGAAAGTGTTGAAATATCTTTATAAAATTGCCAGATGTGAACTGTACAGATAATTAAATCTTAACATTATCAATGAACTTTTTCTCATTATGATGGCACATATAAGTACTCTCTTCTATCCCCCCTTGCAGTTGTATCTATTAGATTTCATAGAACTTTTAATTATGAAGGATCTTCTTTATCGAATACTAAAAATGTTTTTCCTGTTTTTCAGTCAATGTTTCATTTCTACGTGCTGTGGATAATGTCCTTCAGCTTTTCCAATTGCTTCTCCTTAGACTTGATTACTGCTGCAAACAAAACTTCCCTTCTCTTGGGTTCCAAGATATCTTATTGGAACCTCATAGATTGTGACTTTGCGAAGCTGAAGGAATTGAAAGAAGAGTAAAGGAACTGTTGATGTTTCTATCTTTCTGCGATAGTTTGCTAGTGGCGTTCATGATGCAAGAAGCTCCAAAATTTGTGCCTGAACATGAGCTGCCCAATAACTTTAATTATGGAACGACTTCTAGTCAAGCCTAGAGGTCTGCTTAGAAGCCAAAGAGTTGAGACATGTCTAGAACATACAGCGCATTCCATTAGTGATATAGAAAGTTTTATTTGTCTCTGCCTCTGGTACCACATTGTCGATCACATTTCAGAGTGTTTGCTACGTTTGTACCAGCAAGAAAATGTATCCTTTGCTGCCTTCCTGTGCATCCTCTGATAGCACTAGAATTCAGGATTATAGCTAATGTCTATACTTGTTAGTCAATCAGCCACAGATCCATTTGCATGTATTTCCAATTTCTTCTAGTATGATGTCACTGTTTGATCCATGTTCAAGAGGAGGATAGAGCCAAACTGGTGAATTCGTAATTTTCTTCACTCAATGGTGGTATTTTTGGTTTCTTGAAACTGAATGAGCTATAACCTCATGATGTGCCCTGATCTTTATCTCTTAAGACACTTTGAAATCACTTGTTTGCAATTCGTTGACACATTTTTCACTTTCGATGACTACTGTCTCAGGAAAACGAAACATTCGACGGAAAATCGGAATAGGTAATTATATCTAGATTTTCTCTTCCACTTCTCTACATTTTTCTCTGCAATTCGTTCCGAGTTTTTGACAGTAACTTGCGTTGCTGCTCAATGGCATTAATATTTCTAATTCTTAGAAGCCTCAATAATGTGATGAAGTGAGATTGCTGTTAGAAAATATTCTGTGTTTTTAGGAATAGCTGCATCTGGAGCTGGAATCGGGATCGCCCTTATTTTAATGCTTTCCTGCATGAAGAAACCAATGATCAGAAAAATTGCAGACTTCATAAAGCAGTGGAGTGAACATTTTGATGATGAAATGAAAATTGAGGGACTCGTCTCTTCGAGAAGATACACCTACAAAGACATCAAGAAGATGACCAACTCTTTTGAAGAAAAGTTAGGCGAGGGAGGCTATGGTTGCGTGTACAAAGGCAAGCTTTCAGACGGTCAACTTGTGGCGGTGAAGCTTCTAAAGAAGCTAAAAGGCGATGCGGATGAGTTTTTCAATGAAGTTGCAAGCATAAGCAGGACTTCTCATGTCAATGTGGTCAGCCTCCTGGGGTTTTGTTTTAAAGGAAGCAAAAGAGCTTTGGTTTATGAGTTCATGCCCAATGGATCACTCGAAAAATTCATATTCAACAGAAGTAACGCTTTGGAGGCAGATCAACAATTGAGTTGGGATACATTGTACCGGATTTCACTTGGCATTGCTCATGGGCTAGAGTACTTGCATAAAGGCTGTAACACGAGGATCTTGCACTTTGACATAAAGCCTCACAACATTCTCCTCGACGGAAACTATTGCCCCAAGATTTCCGACTTTGGTCTTGCCAAAATTTGCCCAAGAGAAGAGAGCATCGTTTCAATGCTAGGTGCCCGGGGCACCATCGGATACATTGCTCCGGAGTTGATAATAAGGAACATTGGAGGGGTTTCTCACAAATCGGATGTTTATAGCTATGGCATGATGGTTTTGGAGATGGTAGACAAGAGGAGAAATATTGAAGTCATGGTAGATCGTTCTAGTGAAATATACTTCCCTCATTGGATCCACCAATGCCTAGAGCTCCAAGAAGATCTTGGACTGTGTGGGGTCATAAACGAGGAGGACAAAGGAATCACGAAGAAGATGAGTGTAATAGGTTTATGGTGCATTCAGATGGATCCGAGAGCTCGGCCATCTATGACCCAAGTTGTGAAAATGCTAGAAGGAAGTGTTGAGGTGTTGCAAATTCCTCCCAGACCAATCTGGTCATCTCTCCCAAGATCGCTCGCAGCTTGTCTAGCTGAAAGTTCGTCCCTGCAGAATTGTGATGACTCGAGTTGGGTTTAATTCAATATCAAGTAGACGAGACGGACAGTTTTTTATACAGTATTAAAAGAAGCAACTGTAAACGGATTAATTATTATTGTGATAAAATGTGTAGGTTGAATTTCTATGGTATGATGCACGGACAAAAGTGAAATGTGCATTTTTTCATAATATCAGTAGAGTTCGTCATTTATCCAAATAGAATTTAGACTGTGCAAGATCGATTACATGTTGAACAATTTTTATTGAATAACCTCCATTCGTGCGAGTCCAATTCACATGAACTCTTGAATTGAGTACGCCTAATCCATATATCAAGTATAATGAGAGATGTGTTAGAAGATCTTTATAGACTACGCTAGAGAACTGGTTAAGCAACAAATGTTAGCCTTGCAAAAGCGCTGAGTTCCTTCGTGATTAATTAAGGGTGATAAGTGTCTTAGCAATTCCCTGTGATTTATGCTCAATTAATACTCGTTAACTATACATGTTCCTAGGAGAATAATGTAATAAACAAAGCTTCAAGTCCAAGAAATTTCTGAAGTTCTACTCTTATCCTGATCTTTTGAAGTGTATTTAAGGAATCTCCGAATAATACGTAGCTTCCTGGCACTCGCAATGCGGCCAAAACGAAAGTCATTCTAGTAACTGTGCTAGAATCACGTAACTAAATCATGGTTGTGGACACCCCAATTATTCGATATTATCTTTCCAAAGAGCGAAAATCTTCAAAAAGGTTGGAATTCATGAAATTTAAGAAAATTGAGCATTCGTGATATTGGTATATTAGGTTGATTCCACATACCTCTCAGACTTACACATATATCTTATTTGATAGTGCATATTCTTGATTGATTATATTTATTGTTATGTTTATCTCATTACCATAAGTGGTCATCTTGTAAAGCTTGTAAATAGGCTCACGTACTCTCTATTATTACACATTAAAATTTACAAAGATTCTTTAATTCTTATCTTCCACATTATTCTTAACTTGAAATCAGAGTCTCCTTTACTGAGTCAACTCTAATGCACTGGGTGCACTTCAAACTCGCCTGGTGCATCCCATGACGTGTAACCAAATAAATACATCCCGCCGCCCAATGGTGTTCACCCAAAGTGCACTTCGCACCTAGTGCATCCCATGACCCATAGCAAAATAAATCCATCATTGTTGCTCAACAGTGTTCATTTGAGTGTGTCATTCTCGTCGAGAAAGTGGCATGGTGTTGTGTTATGGAACTTTTCTTTTTCATAGAGGTATTATTTAACGCTGCACAGTAACTTTCGCTTAATAAAGTCCGGCGTATAGAGCTTACTATAGCCACGCCAGTCATATGGGCTGTGTTTATTCGGTTATTGTTTATGCATAAATTGAAATTTTGGCACACTGTTTGAATTAATTTTCAAACTCAAGATGATTTGTTTCAATACACCTATGTTTGAGGGGATGTTAGCGATATTAGTATATTTACTTGATTATGCATATTTCTTAGGATTATGCATATGTCTTCTTGATAGTGCATATCTTTGATTGTCTATCTTATTATGGTAGACAGTCATCTTGTAAAACCTACAAATAGACATACCTACTCTTTATTATTACACATTAAAATATTTAAAAATTCCTCAATTCTTATCTTCTGCGTTAATATTCTTAACTTTGAGATTTATTTTATTCTATTTTGGACCGACAAGTAAATGATTGTAAATGTAAAGGAACCGGAATGTAGGCACTTAAAATTAAACGTTGCAAGAAGAGAAATGTAGAGGGGCAGGAAATTTAAAGTGCTGAAAGAGTAAATATGCAGGAAACTTAATGATGAAGGTAAATAGGCAAGAATAAGTGCTCTGTGAATGATTATGGGAAACTATACAAGGATGATAACGTGGGTTTTCATATTTCACTGATACTGGTAATTTACAAACAGTTATGAATTTTGAATCTATAAAGTACCAAAAAATTAGGTCTCTCGAAACTTTCTTTCATGGTAATACCCGCTTAATTACTTAAAAAAAGAGAAAAAAAAAATATGTGATACTCATAACTATGGCAACTAGATCCAACATATAAATAAAAAATTAAAGAAAAGGAGGAAAATGAATAAAACTGTGATTCAGCACTTTAAATTTTTATCGGATGATATAATTGAAAATTTGTCTCTTTAATGAAAATATGGTAGATTTAGCCCCGGGGAGGATGTAGGCCCACTATAAATAAGAGACAAAAATAGTAATGGTTCAGTGAAAGGGCTAACTTTGCTATGGAAGTCCACGACCATTGTGACATCCTGAATTTCAGGTTCTAATTTTGATTAGATAAGTTAGGCTTTTCATCGACGCGATTATAGTGCTTTTCTTTGAGATGGCCACTTATGAAATAACTAGATTATTAGGTGAAGTCATTAAGAGATTTTAATGCGATAGACTTGAGGATTCGACCAAGAATCGGCTACTCGACCGTGCTCATCTGTAGAGATCATTTCGACACAGTAAGATCGATTAGAAATCAGAGATAGGTCGGTTTGATTGAGATCTGTGGTTAAACGTGGGTGATCCTACTAAATTGCAAAATTCTCGTCGATTGACACTAGATTGATTTTTCTATCGTTTTGATATCCTGTGTTCGTATTTGACACCTCGAGATTTTCATGACCACCAAGAGTTGCCAATATGTTGAAGAGGTTTATTGTGGCTCGAAGAAAATCGACCACGAGTCATTTGCACTAAAGTTTTTTGAAAGCTACCCGGTAGGTTAGGTCACGCTAAAATCGCATCTGATTAAAATTAATCGCGAATTTAAACCCGATTTCAAAAATTGAAAGTTCTGTCATGTCATAGGTCATTTTAGGAATGTCGACTTATCTTTCGAGGATTTTTCGGCGAGTTCGGGATTTTTACGGAAAATCGATTCGGACGATTCGGAAAACGAACAGAAATTCGGATGGGCCAAATGGAAGAGATTTTTGGCCTCCGGCGAGTTGTGTGGGCTTTTTCTTCATCCAAATTTGATCTCAATCGGAGAAGTTTGTTTAAAATCGGATTCTGAAAAAAATGAATTATAATTAGGAATTGAAGGAAATGGACGTTTTTGTTGCCCGAGATTGGTTGTTTGGGGGAAATTTGGTACAAGAAAGCAAGTGAGGATCAAGTACTTTAGCGTGGAGATTTTTGGGGACCAAATTGGACTAAACAAGAGTAAGTGGGACCAAAATTTTTGAGTTTTAGGATTTCCTTTTTATTTCCTTTTCTTTCCCCCACTTGGCCGCGGATTCCCTTTCCTTTCTCTCTATCTCTCTTTCTCTTTCTCTCTCCCTCGTGCAAATCCCTCCCCCACCGACGTTCCCTCCTTCTCTCTGCCGTGTCTCGCTTCTCCTCCCTCTTATTTGACTTTTCTTGATTCTATCTTATCCTCTCATCCCTTTCCCTGCTTGACCGACGCGCCCCCATCCCTTTTTTCATTTTTTTTTCTCTCGCTCATTACATTGCAATTTCCCTTTTTGTTTGTTTCGGTTCTGTGGAAGAACCCTACAGCTTCGCCGACGCCACCAACTTGCCCTTTTCTACCCGCGGATCCTCCACGCCGGCGTCCACTCCACTGAATTTTTGTTGGCTGATTGTAGCAACCCGTTCCCATCGACCCTCCTTGGTTGTGCCACCAACAACCCGACCAACAAAGTTCAGCCGTGCAACATCAAATCCAGCAGCCCCGTGAGGCTTTGCGGGCCAATTTTCGGGCCCGATCCGTGCTCGAAGGCCGTCGACACTTCGGAGAAGATCGAGCCCTGTTGCGTTCCCATCGATTTGAACCAAGCGGTTCGTTAAACAAGTGAGTTTAACTCACTAATTCTCGCTTAGTAAGTTAATGACGTTTAATGGTTGATTAGTTTATGTTAAACATGGATTAGGTGGTTAGCTAGATAAGATTAATGAATTTAATTAATTACCGATGCATGTTAGGTGGATAGTTAGTGCAATTAGAGCCTAAAGAAGCTCTAGTATTTAACTAGAGTGGTTCGATAATTTTGCGGGCTCGTCTCGGCTTCCAATTAGGCTTTACGGGCCTAAGTTTTAATTATTGGCATTTAATAATTATTTTTCGTAATTATTTAATTATTTATTTATTTTACGGAAATTAGACCAGGATAACCGGTGACCGAAATTTTATGCTGATTGTGATGATGTGATATGTTTATTTAATTGAGCTCGAAATTGTACTGATTTGGTGTGAATTGTGATTTTAGGATATATTCCTAAATTTATTTATTTTCATTATTTAATTGGAAAATGACCGAGCGTCGGTTTACAACGCCAAAAATATTTTGGTGGACCGTATGAAATGGTGGGATTTATGGAAAGGAAATTATTATATTTTGGCTAAGGCCAACCGCGTACCCACACACAGCTATTTTATCGGGTATGATAAAAAGTGAGAAATTGTTGGAGAACAAACGTCAGCTCGATGACTTGGTATGTCATCTTGGAGAAAGACGTATATTATGTCGGCTCGATGACTCGATATGTCATCTCGGAGAAAGACGTATATTATGTCGGCTTGATGACTCGGTATGTCATGTCGGAGAAAGACATTATATTATATTCGCTTGATGACTTGGTATGTCATCTCGGAGAAAGAATGGTATATTATATCAACTCAATGACTCGATATGTCATCTTGGAGAAGGAATAGTATATTAGTTATTAGCCTTGAGGCTAGCTACTATCTATTTTTCAGCTTAGAGTAAGTTGTCCGCAAGGTGGTCGGACTGTATAGATAATATTAACTGAAATGACCGGGGAACGGTCTGTTTGACATGTAATCGATTAGGTCGATTGATCGATGAGTCGATCTGAGTAAATGATTGGATTGGTTGATGTGACTCGATGAGATTATGAATTGCGTTGAATTGCAGGGAGGAACTAAGGCAAAGATAAGACCTCCGACTCGTGTTGTGCTTAAGCAGCCCTCATGGCGTATTTTCTTTCTAGTCGGGTCTTAGGGGATTGAACTTGCTGAAACATTGTCTCACTGGTTATTGTGTAATCATTTTTAGGTTCTTAGATGATATTGGTGGAGGACCCGAAGCCCCAGAGTTTGGGAAGGTGGAGACCGAAGAATCGGCGAACATGTCCGACTAGAGGGTCATAGGATAGTTCCCCTTTCGTTAAGCCAATATTTTTGTAAGTAGCCTGGCATAGTATATAAACCTGTATGTTTATAAAAATGCTTGTTTTGGTTTGAAAAATTGAGGCACTACTTTTCTATCCTATCTTATTGTTGTCTGGGGATTTATTAATTGCTGCCGCATGCGTATTAAAATGAATGGGTTAGCAATGCATCCTGGGATGTCGTTATTTAATCCACCAAAGAGGGATGGGCACGTGCTGGGAGGATTGGGGCGTGACAATCATTTTCGAAGTCTTCAATCAATTGCAAGCATGGATTGGTGTAAATTGCTCTAACAGAGAATGGTGTAATGAATTCAAGAAAATAACCAAATCATTTTAATTTTGACTGTCCTAATAGAGATTGGTGCAAATCGCTCTTCGAACCTTGAACAAAGTTTCAATCGCTCATAGTGGCTTTTGTAAGGTCTTTGTGTATGGAGTTATTATTGCAGCATACATTTAGGGCGCGTTCGGTAACGATTCTGTTCCCAAGAATAATTTCTAAGCATTTTAAGCCATTTGGTAACTGTCCAAATTTTTTTATTCTGGAATAGAATTGCATTTCATACCGTCCTCATTGATTCTGTTCCAAATCAATTTATTTTATTTTTTAAAATAATTTTTATACTTTTTTCCTTTTCTTTTTCTTTTTTCGTTTTTTCGTTTTTTTTTTCTTTTCGTTTTTTCCTATTCTTCTTCTCCTTCAACAAGTGGCTGGTCGCCGGATTGGCGATTGGCTAGACGAGGGCCAGCGACCTCACTGCCCCCTCCTATGGCCAGTGGGCATGGGCAGCAATCCTGCAGCAGCGGTTGACGGCGATGGTCGGCGGTCGTGTGGCGGTTGTGCAACGATCGTGTGGCGGTCGTGCGGCTGTCATGCGACGATCGTGCGGTAGTCGTGCGGCGGTCATGCGACGATCGAGGCACTGCTGGATACATTGCTCCAGAGCTGATCATAAGGAACATCGAAGGGGTTTCTCATAAATTAGATGTCTATAGCTACGGCATGATGGTTTTGGAGATGGTCGGTAGAAGGAAAAACATCAAAGTCACGGTAGATCGTACAAGTGAAGTATACTTTCCTCATTCAGTCCACCAACGTCTAGTGCTTCGAGAAGATCTTAGGCTGCACGGGATCATGAATGAGGAGGAAGAAGGAATCACAAAGAATATGATTGTAGTAGGCTTATGGTGCATTCATATCGATCCAAGAGCTCGACCTTGTATGACTCAAGTTGTGGAGATGCTAAAAGGAAGTGCTGAGGCCTTGCAAATTCCTCCAAAACCATCCTTGTCATCATCCTCAAGAGTGTTGGAGGCTTGTCCATGTGAAAGTTCTTCTTTGCAAGAGAGTAATGACTCGAGTTGTGGTTATTCAATTTCACTTATAGCAAACTAACATAGTTTGTAATAGAGTATATAAAAAACACTAAAAAAGGCTATCGACGTTTTAATTAATGACTATTGAGCTTTTCATGAACTTGTGATCGAATGTCTAGATTAAATTCCTATGGGCATGATGGAAAAGCAAAGAAGTGAAAAGTGCATTATTTCATATTATCAATATAGTTTGCCATTTATCCAAATAGGAATTATATCGTGCAGTGGTCATGCGGCAGTCGTGCGACGGTCGTGCGGTGGCGGTCGGCGGTCTGTGAGTAAGAAGAAAAAATAAATAAATACAAAATCCATCATAGGTAATCTGTTAAATCGTTCAAGATTTATTTGATAAGCATTTGCGACCTGGCAGGGAAACATGGCACTTTGGGGACAAAAGTCATCATAGGTAATCCGTTAAATCGTGTTTTTCGTTGACTATTTTCTATAAAGATTCACAACTTAGAAGTCTCGATAAAGTGATGAAGTGAGATTGCCGTTTCGGAGTGTTTTATGTTTTTTCAGGAGTAGCAACATTATGAGCTGGAATTGGGATCGCCCTTATTTTAATGCTTTCCTTCAAGAAGAAACCAATGATAAGAAGAATTATGGCTTTGATAAAGCAAATGAGTGAATATTTCGATGGCGAAAAGAAAATGGAGGGACTCATCTCTTCGAGAAGGTACACCTATAAAGACATCAAGAGGATGACCAACTCTTTCAAAGAAAAGTTAGGCTAGGGAAGCTATGGTTGTGTGTACAAAGGCAAGCTCAAGATGGCCAACTTGTGGCAGTGAAGCTTTTAAAGAAGTTGAAAGGCGACGTCGAAGAATTTTTCAATGAAGTTGCAAGCATAAGTAGGACTTCTCATGTCAATGTTGGCAAACTCTTGGGATTCTGTTTTGAAGGAAGCAAAAGAGCTTTGGTTTATGAGTTCATGCCTAATGGATCCCTTGAAAAGTTCATATTAAATAGGACTAACGCATTGGAGTTAGATCAACCATTGAGTTGGGACACATTGTACCAGATTTCCCTTGGCATAGCTCATGGGCTAGAGTACTTGCATATAGGATGCAACATGAGGATCTTGCACTTCGACATAAAGCCCCACAACATTCTCCTCGATGCAAACTATTGTTCCAAGATTTCTGACTTTGGTCTTGCCAAAATATGCCCAAGAGAAGAGAGCATCGTGTCAATGCTGGGTGCCCGAGGCACTGCTGGCTACATTGCTGCAGAGCTGATCATAAGGAACATCGGAGGGGTTTCTCATAAATCAGATGTCTATAGCTACGTCATGATGGTTCTAGAGATGGTCAGTAGAAGGAAAAACATCAAAGTCACGGTAGATCGTACTAGTGAAGTATACTTTCCTCATTCGGTCCACTAACATCTAGTGCTTCGAGAAGATCTTGGGCTACACGGGATCACGAATGAGGAGGAAGAAGGAATCACAAAGAAGATGATTGTAGTAGGCTTATGGTGCATTCAGATCAATCCAAGAGCTCGACCTTGTATGACTCAAGTTGTGGAGATGCTAAAAGGAAGTGCCGAGGCCTTGCGAATTCCTCCAAAACCATCCTTGTCATCATCCTCAAGATTGCTGGAGGCTTGTCCATGTGAAAGTTCTTCTTTGCAAGAGAGTAATGACTCGAGTTGTGGTTATTCAATTTCACTTATAGCAGACTAACATAGTTTGTAATAGAGTATATAAAAAACACTAAAAAAGGCTATCGACGTTTTAATTAATGACTATTGAGCTTTTCATGAACTTGTGATCAAATGTCTAGATTAAATTCCTATGAGTATGATGGAAAAGCAAAGAAGTGAAAAGTGCATTATTTCATATTATCAATATAGTTTGCCATTTATCCAAATAGGAATTATATCGTGAGGTGGTTGTGCGGTGGTCATGCGACGGTCGTGCGACGGTTGTGCGACGATTGTGTGGCGGTCGTGCGGCGGCAGTAAGCAGTCCGTGAGTAAGAAGAAAAAACAAATAAATACAAAATCCATCATAGGTAATCCGTTAAATCGTTCAAGATTTATTTGATAACAATTTGCGTCCTGGCAGGGAAACATGGCAATTTGGGGACAAAAGCCATCATAGGTAATCCGTTAAATCGTGTTTTTCGTTGACTATTTTCTATAAAGATTCACAACTTAGAAGTCTCGATAAAGTGATGAAGTGAGATTGCCGTTTTGGAATGTTCTATGTTTTTTCAGGAGTAGCAACATTAGGAGCTGGAATTGGGATCGCCCTTATTTTAATGCTTTCCTTCAA
Organism: Eucalyptus virginea; assembly: GCA_014182375.1. Classification (NCBI taxonomy): domain Eukaryota; kingdom Viridiplantae; phylum Streptophyta; class Magnoliopsida; order Myrtales; family Myrtaceae; genus Eucalyptus; species Eucalyptus virginea. The sequence goes on along the minus strand of CM024515.1, from coordinate 10,331,969 downwards.
GAAGAAACCAATGATAAGAAGAATTATGGCTTTGATAAAGCAAATGAGTGAATATTTCGATGGCGAAAAGAAAATGGAGGGACTCATCTCTTCGAGAAGGTACACCTATAAAGACATCAAGAGGATGACCAACTCTTTCAAAGAAAAGTTAGGCTAGGGAAGCTATGGTTGTGTGTACAAAGGCAAGCTTCAAGATGGCCAACTTGTGGCAGTGAAGCTTCTAAAGAAGTTGAAAGGCGATGTCGAAGAATTTTTCAATGAAGTTGCGAGCATAAGTAGGACTTCTCATGTCAATGTTGGCAACCTCTTGGGATTCTGTTTTGAAGGAAGCAAAAGAGCTTTGGTTTATGAGTTCATGCCTAATGGATCCCTTGAAAAGTTCATATTCAATAGAGTAACACATTGGAGTTAGATCAACTATTGAGTTGGGACACATTGTACCAGATTTCCCTTGGCATAGCTCATGGGCTAGAGTACTTGCATATAGAATGCAACATGAGGATCTTGCACTTTGACATAAAGCCCCACAACATTCTCCTCGATGCAAACTATTGTCCCAAGATTTCTGACTTTGGTCTTGCCAAAATATGCCCAAGAGAAAAGAGCATCGTGTCAATGCTAGGTGCCCGAGGCACTGCTGGATACATTGCTGCAGAGCTGATCATAAGGAACATCGGAGGGGCTTCTCATAAATCATATGTCTATAGCTACGGCATGATGGTTCTAGAGATGGTCGGTAGAAGGAAAAACATCAAAGTCACGGTAGATCGTACTAGTGAAGTATACTTTCCTCATTCGGTCCACCAACGTGTAGTGCTTCGAGAAGATCTTGGGCTGCACGGGATCACGAATGAGGAGGAAGAAGGAATCGCAACGAAGATGATTGTAGTAGGCTTATGGTGCATTCAGATTGATCCAAAAGCTCGACCTTGTATGCCTCAAGTTGTGGAGATGCCAAAAGGAAGTGCCAAGGCCTTGCAAATTCCTCCAAAACCATCCTTGTCATCATCCTCAAGATTGCTGGAGGCTTGTCCATGTGAAAGTTCTTCTTTGCAAGAGAGCAATGACTCGAGTTGTGGTTATTCAATTTCACTTATAGCAGACTAACATAGTTTGTAATAGAGTAAATAAAAAACACGAAAAAAGGCTATTGACGTTTTAATTAATGACTATTGAGCTTTTCATGAACTTGTGATCAAATGTCTAGATTAAATTCCTATGAGTATGATGGAAAAGCAAAGAAGTGAAAAGTGCATCATTTCATATTATCAATATAGTTTGCCATTTATCCAAACAGGAATTATATCGTGCAAAATAGCTGACATGTTGAACATATTTTATTGAATGACCTCCATTATGAACTTTTGAATTGGATGTGCCTAATTCATTTAACAAGTATAGTTGAGAGATTTGTCATTTTGTTTAAAGATTTTATCATGGATTGTTCTAAAGAATTAGTTAGGCAACAAATGTTAAGAGTTGTAAATGCACCGACTTCCTTCCTGATAAAGTGTCATCAATGTGTTAGCAATTCCTTGTTATCTTATTCAGTGATCTTAAGGCCAAGCAAGGTAGTCTCCTTTTCGTATTGACGTTAAACCGAACCCTTTTCGGTCAAGCCTGGTCGTCTCCTTTCCATTCCGATGTTAGAACGCACTCGATGATATAGGAAGATGCAATATCAGCTTGCAGGAATTTTTGAATCAAGGGTTTGATGTTCAGTGTGGTGACCAAGCCGAGTGGTCGGCGTGCACTTTTTCTGGTGATTCTTGCGGCAGCAACTCCTCTCCTTCAACATCTAGTGTCACGTGTTATTGCATGGCAACCCTACGCTCGTACCTGCAGTGACCCCGCACGTTCTTTTAGTAGCATTCCCGGGTGAGCTTTCTCAACTTTATTAGGCAGGTTCTTGTTTCTATAGGCGCGTCAGATTCTATTATCAACCATGTAGAATATGCACAAAATCACTACACCATGAGCTTTTGCGAAGTCAGTTTCTATTAGTGCCTCAAAGATCATATGGTCGATAGACCCCGAGAATTTGTACGGAGAAAACTCAATTTGATTGAATGTGATCCACTTGTTTCTTTTGCTAGAAATTCGATGGTGCCGTACTTGTTTTGTCTTCCTCCAACTAAGAATGTCATGCGACAAGGATGACTTTTTCATGACTTTTCTTTTTGGTGGTGCAAAGCAAGAGCAAATCTCAAGTTATTTACTACTTGGCGATGAATTTTTCATGAGAGATATTAGAATATTTAAATAATAAATCACGCATTGATTTAATAGCTTAAACTTTAAGAATAGCTAATAATGATCACGCAAAATCTCATATGATATCGGAGTTATTGCTCTTAAGTTCAAATTTTTCCAAGCCTTATTTTGTCTCCACAATTAAATTTCCACAATTAGTACTAGGCAAAAGAAAAGATTAAGTGTGAGGGAGAGTGTTAGAATATTTAAATAATAGACCATGCCTTCATCTAATAATTAAAACTTTTAGAATCGTTGGCAATTATTTCACAAAATCTCACAAGAGAGACTCATTTTCGCTGACTAGTCACAAAGATTTGTATAATGGGAGGTTTGTTCCTAATTGTAATTTAGAGTTCCCTTTTACTAGGAGTTTCATGGTTTGATCTTTAAGATTTTGTGGAGCAAATTTTTCGCATATATTCTTCATTGGTTGTTTGAATAATGCACGCATCAGACCACATTCTGCCTCACTTGGTATTTGCTTCAAAGTTGAAAAACTAGCACTTGATAGTGATGGGAGTTTGGACCAATTCAAACCAACTCCATTTGATGCTTTCGCAAATGCTTTCCACACTCTCTCCTGCCTCTTTCTCCTATCCTTTGCGATCCTCTGCCTCCTTCCGATCCAAATGAATCACCAAAAGTTCGTCTTCAACAGAAGTAATGCTTTGGACATACATCAACAATTGAGTTGGGACACATTGTACCTGATTTTGGTCGGCATTGCTCATGGGCTAGAGTACTTACATAGAGGCTACCGAATGAGGAACTTGCACTTTGACATAAAGCCCCACTACATTCTTCTGGTCCAAAACTATTGTCCTAAAATTTTTGACTTTGGTCTTCCCAAAATTTACCCTAGACAAAAGAGCATCATGTCAATGCTAGGTGCTCAGGGCACCCGCGAATACATTGCTCTAGAGCTGGTCATGAGGGACATTGGCAGGGTTTCTTACAAATTGAATATCTATAGCTACGTTATGATGGTTCTTGAGATGGTTGGTAGGAGGAAAAAATTCAAGTCACAATAGATCATACTAGCCAAATATACTCCCTTCATTGGGCACACCAATATTTGGAGCTCTGAGAAGAGCTTGGGCTGCATGGGATCACGAATGAGAAGGATGAAAGAATAGCGAATAAGATGATTATAATAGACTTATGGTACATTTAGAACCATTCGAGAGCTCGACCATCTATGACCTAAGTTGCAAAGATGCTAAAAGGAAGTGTTGAAGCCTCACAAATTCCTCCTATACCATCCTTGTCATCTCCCTCAAGATTGCTCGCTACTTGTTTGTCTCTGTAAAACAATAGTGACTTGAGTTGGGTAAATCCAACATCAAGTATACGGGACTAACACAGTTTGTAATACTAGTATATAAAAGAAGATGCACCAAAAAATAGTGAAAAGGGCATTATTTTATATTATAAATTGAGTTTGTCATTTGTCCAAATATGATATAATTTGTCATTTCTCATGAACTCTTGAATCGAATAGGCCTAATCCATTTATAAGCATAATAGAGAGATATGTCATTTCATATAATTCTTATATGATATAGACTACACTAGAGAATTACTCAAGCAACAAATGTTACAATTGTAAACGCACTAACTTCCTTCGTGCTTAAGTATGATCAATTCATCTTCTTGCACCAAACTTAGACAAGTCTGAAGCTCAACTTAGGCCGACAGAACTCGGCCTAATCTTGATTTCTCTCAATCACACGGCCCTATCCATTTTCATCCATACCCCACTCCCCCAGCTCCCTCTCCTTCAAAATAGCAAGGAATGGTGATAGGTGTTATGTGAATTTAGGCTTGTCCCGACCTACCTCTCGATAGGGAGGAAAGTAGGCTTAGGAGTATTGCTTAAAGGAAGGGCCTTTGGCCCATGATTTGAATGTGGGCTCTCTCAAACCCATACTTCACATGACATCGAGTGTTCAAATTGATGGTATAAGAATTCTTTTAAAAAAATGAGTTGCCACTAGTCTATTAGGGTCAGCTAGAAACCAAATGAAGTGTGGGAGCATTCTTCACTTCCTACATAACCAAATGAAAGGTTATGGACTTGATTACGCTAATTAGTGCTCTTTTTGCATCTAATTTTGTTCCTTTCAAAAAAAGATTTTCATCAGGCCGTTCGGATTGATTTTATATTTATTCACTAACATGTGAAGTGATTACACAAGTGCATAATCATTAACATAATAATCAGTAATCCAGGAGCGCATAAAAAATAAATTGCATGGATAGCAAGGACCTAACACTAAGGAATAAGATAAATGCCAATCCTAACTAAACTCAAGGGAAGCTAAAATCAATGTATTGATATTGGACAACCAAAGGCAATTGTCTTTAAGGACAATCGAAACTCTAAAGTAAAGCCTTAAGGGTATGTTCAATTTTTAGCACAAATTTAGAGTCAAAAGGCTTCAGAATTTTTGGAATTTTTTTATTATTTTTTTTAGAAATCTTCACAAATTTTGTTGTTCTCCAAATTTTCTGAATTTTTAAGATTTTTCTGAATTTTTTGAATTTTTTTGAAAATTTATTAATTGTTTGAGAAAAAATTTTCGAAATTTTTAAGCCCAATTTATGATTTTTTAGTATTTTTTCTTATTATTCTTTAGTACTCTTTTTTCTTTTCCTTTTAATTTTAAATTTTTTTAATCTTTTAATCTTTAATATTATTATATTCACAAAATGGGTTTTGATCGGGTTTACCCGATTCGACCTGCTAACCCGATCCTTCGACCCGAATCCAAACTACTCAAATAAGACCTAATTCTTTAATACATTTTTTATATTCCTTTTTTTTTCCTATTTTCTATTTTTTCTGGTCTTCTTCCTCTTTGTGCGGCTCCTTTTCTTTCCCGACGGCTTCCCCTGCACCGAAGCCACACTACCGCCCAGACGAGCCCTCACGGGCGTTTGGACCATTGCTAGACCACCACCACCACCCAATGTCGGTCGTCTGGCCTAACTAACACCCACCATTGTCGGCCACTAGTTGGCCAGAGGTCATAACCATTGCCGGAATACTTCCAACGAAAGATTTTCAAGCCCTAAAATTTCGTATGACCAAAACTCTAACGATTCAAGTACTAACACCAGCATGAGCAAACGACACAATGGAATGGACTTCAATTTGAACAAAGACGACACCACAGAAACGAACCTCATAAAAACCATTTCTGAATCTCGCTTTGACATTTCATCAAACAGATAGAATGCATTGGCTAGAGGGAGGACCTAGGCTTATTCGAGATTCGGGTTTAGGCAAAGATTGGTCATACTAGATAGGATTAACGCTCGATACTAACTTAGGGACGAATCTTCAGCATTTAGCACCAGTAACCTTAAAATCACAAATCTCGGCCAAAACAAATCACATCAACCTAGACCTCACTTAGACATTTTAGCGAACAGCTGATGCACACTACTGAACAAGGGACTTTGGACTTGCTAGGGATTTAATCGCGGACCAAAACTCCTAACGACGCATGCTAGGACACAAAGCAGCTTTAATGGAAGGCGGACGGTACCGAAGTTCGCGCGAACTGGTCGGCCGCGAGCTCCGGCCCAACGCCCCCCAAAAACAGGGCACAAGGATTTGGGAAAGACCTCCCTGGTTCGGATGCAGCACTACGAGGGACGGCGAGCACCGAACGGACCTCAGGCGACGGTGAAACACTCTTTCGAGCTTGCTTTCTCTTTCTCTCGGGCTCACCCTCTCTCGGTTGTTCTCTTTCGATTCTAACCAGCAGAAAAACAGAACTCCACCTCTCTCGCTGCCTTCTCTCCCTTTATCCCTCTCTCGGCTTTTCTCTCTCCTCCAGAGCGACGCCAGCTAGGTCCGTACCAGACGAAATTCCCTACGCTGGCGTCGCGCGCAACGCTCATCGCCAACGTCCTCGCCGTCCTCGCTTCACGTACAGCCGTCGTCCTTCCCCGTCTGTCGTCGAGCTAGCGGCCAGAGGGAGAGAGGGGAAAGGAGAGAAAGAGGCTGGGCCGGCGGAGAAGAACCTGGGCCGCGTGGATTAGGGGGAGGAAGAAAAGACCAAAAGAGGAGTGGGCCGGGCTTGGAAGGAAGAGGCGCTGGGCCGGCCCACTCGGGAGAGAAAAATGAAGAAGAAGTGGGTTGGGCTGGCCTCGAGGAAAGAAGAAACGGAAGGAAAGAAGAGAGGGCCGAGCAGGCCTATCCCTGGCCCGGCCCTTTTCGATTTTATTTTACAATAATAATTTTTAAAGAAAATTATAATTTAAGCCATGTCATCGCCACATAGGAAAGAGAAATTATTTTAAAAGCCACGTTAGTATTTACCATTAGTCAAATTGACGATGTTAAATTTAGGACTTGATTGAATCAATTTGATAAGTTTTAGGATTTAATTGTACTTTTTATAAATCTTATGACTCAATTACACTTTTGTCACAAGTTTTAGGACTTAAAATATCCCTAAATTAAAATACAAAGTTCAAAGCCTCTCCTGCCAATGGAAGAGAAGCCAAAAGAACGACTTTCTATAGTAGCTTTTTCTATTGGAATACTAAGGAATCAAGTAAATCAATATATATATATATATATAACAATGTATGTTCTAAATATTGATCAATTTGAAAAATATTTTGAACTTGCCAAAACATTTAATAAAAAATTTCGAACATAAGTAAATAATTAACTTTGTAAGTTTCTAACCCATTGCTCAAATGTAACCATCACATCAATCGATCGCATAAACTTCTCACACATAACATTGATCATAAACAAATTCCTACATATTAATAAATGCAGAAATTTTCTTGATACCACATATTCAATGTAGGCAAAACCAAACTTCTCATACAAGATCTCTCGCCATCAACTTCTTTGAAACCGAGAATTGAGCGTTCGAATCATTGTAGACCTTAACTTCAAGAACCAAGGCATAGTCAAGTTCCCTTCAATCGTTAGTCGTCCGTTTATTGCACAAGGAATTTGATTGCTCAAATTTTCCGATTTATGCCAATCGTCAATCGACAATCGACGTGGCATTCCGGGCATTTTCCAACTCGCGTAATTTTCAGGACAATCGGTTCATCAATATACTTTGCTACTATTATGAGTATCTTTGCTCGTGCCGTTGTCGATCTACGCCTTATGCCCGTATGGCTCGTCCAGAGAGTGATGAAGCTTCAATTGCAATAAAATTACTCGGCATTTTGAGATATCACTCTTGTAGACATAATTTAGATCGAGATTAGTGATATTTGGGGACGGAGTAAGAGAGTGTGTGTGTGGGTTTGAAAACGTCACAAAATGATCCCTTCATTGAAGGTAGGTTACAGAGAGAGGAGCATTTACTTATTGGCAAGGTATAATGCAAAGGCAACTGGCTCCATCCACGCTACAAAGCCCCCATTGAGCCCCCGGTCTTATTATTGCAAAAGTCGATGCACGCTTGACCATTGCAGTAGGGAAGATCATAACGCTCAAAACATGGACCCACCGGAGGCTGCGCCGCTATCACCTCGCCTTCACCCCCGCCCAAAAAAAAAAAAAAAAAAAGAAATGATAAAGAAATTAGTTTGGTTGAAAATCATGCATGTGTAAATAATATAATCCTTATGATTTCAGTATGTAAATCTTTAAAAAGAAGAAGAAGAAGCATATGTATCGCGAAGAGTAAGCTTACTTGTTGTTAAGAACAGAAAGAGCACAAGGATTGCTGCAACTTGAAAGTTCTTCATCCTTCTTTTGTTTCTTTTTTCTTTTTATGGGGAGTTCAAAGCTATTTGGTGCGTGAGATAGGAATTGGGTGTGAATTGTGTCAATTTATCTACTGAAGGAATGAAGCAATATGCGACCAAGTATGGGAAGGTCCAATATTCAGCTTATGGGGCAGGAAATTCAATTGGGGATTATCTTCCCGTTCTCGCAGGAAATTGGGGATTACCTTTCTGTTCTCACAGGAAATTCAATTAGGAATTACCTTCCCGTTCTCGCAGGAAATTGGGGATTACCTTCACCTTATCTTTTCTTGCATTGAATGTGTTGAAATTAATGGTACTAGAATTTAGCTGGCAACCTGTTATGCAGATTTTTGTATAAGATTCCTAACAAATTGGTCTTATAAATCACATCTAATGTTGGAAATGTATTAAACACTTGGAAATTTGACTAATAGCTATAGATTACCATTGAATACTTGTCAAAATTTACTAACTGAAAAGAGAAAATGAAAAATTACAGATCAGTGCGAATACTAATAGATTGGATAGATTTAAATCATTTTCAAGTTAAGAATTTACTAAAGAACAGTCTAGAAAAATACAAATTACTTATAGGAATAAACTTACTTTTATGATCATGGAAGTAATTTTCCTACATATTGAAGTAAACTTTCAATGTGCATAAAAAAATTTATATGGGAAATACCTAGTTATATCAGTAAGTTTTTCTTACTGGGAATACCTATAAATGATTGACAATGTAAAGAAGTTCTCAAAATGCTTAGTAAGATTTCACATAAAAAAATAAAATATGTAAATTTAGTCAGTACCTTTTCATTTACCGATAACGTATATATGTGGTTAGTGATTTTCATATGCATCAAAATAATTTTGGGTAGGCTTAGCAACATTTCCTATAAGAAACGAATAAATTTTATGGACTAGTGATATTCATTATACTTGGTAAAATTTCATATAGAAAAGTATTAAAATCAATGTGGACAATAAATTTCCATTTATTAATAACATTAATAAGTGATTGGTGATTCTTTATCGTATATTGAAGTAATCTTTGTATATCTTATTTCCTTAACTCTCCACGTGGCAATAGCAAAAAAAATTAGAAAAATGATACAAATAATTCATGAATTTTGATCAAATGTGTAATTTGATCCATAAATTTTTAATTTATTTAATGTGATCTCTAGATTTTATTCTAATGTGTAATATAACTTTTACTATATAAAAATGTTCGATATCGATGGAATCCCATTCCAAAATTATATATTAGACTTAAATTCAAACGATATCTGTTTCTCTAAAAATTTCGGATAAACTCGGTGGAGAAACTGGCTAAGATCGTGCTCTTCCCAGAAGAGGAAGAAGAAGAAGAAAAAAAGAAGGAAGAATCTTTATAGCGGATCAGGCCAGGCAAGCAGAGCTGTTCGAGCTCGACAATGGGACCATGCGGGTGAAGATCGCCAACCTCGGCTGCACCATCGCCTCGCTCTCCGTTCCGGGCAAAGACGGTTCGTCGCTCATGATCGTGGTCTCTGTTCATGGTCGGAATCGTTGCTGATGACTCGATCGTGTCTGCCTGTCTTTTTTCGTTGCTTTCAGGGAAACTGGCGGATGTGGTCCTGGGTTTCGACCCCGTCGAGCCGTATCTGGTGAGAAAGTTCGTTACTTTTTGGCCTCCTGCGCTTGTGGAGATGTGTCGGTGATCGCGCATTTCCGTTTTCTTCGCTTCCGCGGCTCTTGATCTGCTGAAAATTTCGAAACTTTATGGTCAATTGGGCTGTTTTCGTTGGTTTTGACGTGGGATTTGAGCTTTGGAAGATTTGGTTGATGAATGTCTTTTGTGGGTCGATTTGTGTTTTCTGTGCTGCGCAGAAAGGTGCTGCAGCCGTTCTTCGGCTGTATTGTGGGGGCGGGTCGGGAACAGGATAAAGGAGGGGAAGTTCACTCTCGATGGCGTTGAATACTCTTTGCCCATCAACAAGCCTCCGAACAGTCTTCAGTTCACGGTTTGAATTGTTAATGATCAGTGGTTGCAGTGTGGATGTTGCTCGAGCTGACGAGATCATACTTAATGACGCCTCGAGCGAATTGATCGTCTTTGTGATCGTGTCAGCCTTCTGTATGTGTTTGACTATCGATCTGCTTGCGTAAATGCATTATATATGTTGTGCCTTTGGCATCTGCCCGTCTCTCTCTGTTTGATCTGGATAGGTGGTGCTGGGAATCGAATTGTGTGAGAGAGTTGTCGAATCGTGAATTAATCACACTATGACGTTGCTGCACATCCTGCCTCTGTGGGAGCTTGAGGATTTGTAGCACTTCAGTTTAAATTTTATGCTTGGCTGATCAAGTATTGAGGGAATTTAGAGTCCTTTTCCCTTAATTGAAAATTACACTGGGGAAAGTGTTCTTACATTGTGGCTTAATCACCTCAGCTGTAGCTGTATTGTAACTCATGTGAACTGCTTCTGACAAAAGAAAAGGACCAAGTTTTTACTTTTTTCCTACCATCAGAAACAGAGCACACGCACAAGCACATTAAACAGAAGAAACATTTTGAGGAAATTAAGTACTGCTCAATAATCACAAGATCCACGGAGAATTTTGCCTTTTCCAGTTAGTGTTGGTGACAAGAGGTTCACTTTCTTAGAACAAAAAGTACGTGTATGTGGAGCAACCTAATTCTTCAAGACGTCAATCTGATAATGGCCTTCTGAATTTTTTGTGTTACTTAGGTGGGCACAAGGGTTTTGATAAGGTGATATGGGAAGTAGCTTGTTGACACCTAAATTTTGATTAATTATTTGGTAATTAATTGCATAAAAATTAGGGATTAATCTTTAATCCCTAAAAAAAAAAAATAGCAAAATTACATTTCATGTAGTCACATTTGCATCGGTACCAAAAGGCAATAAGAAGCAGGGGCTCGCGATCGAAGGGATGGTCTCTCCACTGGTCTGAGCATGCAAAAGAGCGAAAGTCAAAAAAAAGAGGAAGAAAGTTCTTGCACGTCCGTTGTCTCTCCCTCATTAATGCCTGCACATGCACGCATGAATGGGGGACGTGAAAATTCTACAGACGCATGCAAAAAGATGGGCTGACATTTTATAATACTTTCCTTCCTAGAGAGCACATCGGCTGTAGAAGAAAGTTCGAAGAAAGTTCCTACACGTCCATTGTCTCTCTCTCATTAATGCCTGCACATGCATGTATTAATGCAAGCACATGCACGCATTAATGAGGGACGTGGAAATTCTCCTGCAAGAAGATGGACTAACGATAGCCACCATATTTGAAAAAACAACCGGACGTAAACATCAAGGAAATTTACGGCCGCCTCCTGTTCACACTGAAGAACTCTATAAATACGCAAATGGGGAAGTCACGCAAAAAGGGGAGGGGGCAGAAGGAAAGAGAACGAAAAATTGACTGAAGAGGTTTTGTGGGAGCTATTAAAAAAAAAGAGAGTCCGTAGTGAGAGACAGGAGTTGAGAGAAAGGAGGAGATAAAAAAAAATAAGTGACTCTCGTCAGAAAGCAAAATATAAAAAAAAATTCATTGTGAGGGGGGCTTCTCCTTCGTTCAAAAAGAGAGAGGAGGACGGAAGCATTCACTGAGGAGATTTGTGAGAGAAAAAACTATTAAAAGAGCCCGTAGAGAGACAGACGAGTGGAGAGATGAAGAGAGATAAAAAAAAAGGTGAAGTCAGAGAGGGTTTCTGAACAAAAACAGAAAAAGAAGGGTCCACTGAAAAGTACAGAGAGAGAAAAGAAGTGAGAGGCGAGAGAAAAGAAAAGCAAAAAAAAAAAGAGAAGAAAGGACAGTTACTGTTCTTCTTCTTTGCGAGGCTTTTGCCGTCGACCCTCGCGGCCCGCGCTCGCACCGTCGCGCCTCCACCTCCGCCGTGCGCCGCCTCGCCTGCTGTGCGCACCAACCCACGACGACCCGACGCTGCTCCTTCTCCGCCCGCTGCCGCTGTCTCGCCGCTCCACCGCTCCTCCACCACCACTGCTGCAGACCCGCGACGCCAGGACCGGAGGCCGAGCCACCGCACGCCCGAGCGACTCTACCGCTGCTTCTGCTCTGCCCGTGACCTGCAGCAGTCGAGCCCCGTTCGTCGTCTCCGAGCGCGCCACCGTCTCCGCCCGCCACCGCTGCTTCTGCAAGCAGCACCTCCGCAGCCGCGAGCACCAGCAGTTCGCCCACCACCGCTGCTGCTAAGCCCACCGTGACCTGCAGCCCAACCCCGTCGCCTTCTGTGGGTCTGCTCCCTGTGTCTGCTCAGTCGTGCATCAATCCGACCCCTGCTGCCCGACGCTGGTCACCCCCGTGCGAACACCGCCACGCCTCCGCCTCTGCTCCGCCACGCTTCCGCCGGTCCCCTCGCCTGTAGCCCGCACCGACCCGCGACCACCTGACGCTGCTCCTGCTCCGCCCGCGGCCGTTGGTCGCCGTGCCGGCCTCTGCCCGCCACCAGCGACGTCTGCAACTCCACAGCTGCACCTCAGCCTGCCCAACACGCCAGCAGCACCTCCAAGCTAGCACCACCGCGTTCCGCTGCTACCGACGCCCCCTCCACCACCATTGTTGCGGTCGCCCAGATCTGAGCCGACCCCGACGCTCGCAGCCCGCGCCGGCGTTGCTCTTCGCCCGAGCACCAGCAGCACCGTCCCTGCCGAGCCGCTCTATCCTCTACTGCAGCGCCTCCGTCTCCCTCGCTGCGACCCAGCGCCGACGACCACCTTGCTCGCCTTTCTCCGAGCACCACCGCGCCGCAACCCGACCGCCCGCTGCTGACCGCCGCGCCGCCTCCGCCAGCCCAGCGACTCTACTCCGCCCGACGAAGCCGCTGTTGTGCAGATCCGAGTCTCACCGAGACTTCCGTCCAAGTGCCGCTGCTGTTTCGCCTGAGTCCGCTGCTGTCAACGCCGCCGGTACGCCCTCGCCTGAGCTCCGACGACTACGCCCACTCCGACGGTGAGCAGCGGCCCTCCCAGCCGTGAGCTGAGTCTCCCTGGTGATCCACAGAAGTTGCCCAGCCGTGGGTGAAGAAAGCAAGAAAAGAAAAACAAAAAGGAAAAATCAATTTAGGTAGTCTTTTCTTTTATTTATTTATCTTCTTTTACTTTATTTGTTCTTTTTAGCATAATTATTCCTTAGTATAAGATTGAGAACATTCGACATGAAATAGCCTGTGAAATTTGTGATTGATGAGTCCGATTTTCGCGCCCGAAATCGGACTCGCATTCTTGAAAAATCGCCAATCCGATCTCACGTCCATTCGAGATTCGATTTGCGATTTATTTAAAATTGGCCAACCCAATCTCACGCGAGATATGGTTCGTCAATTTGGATGTCAATCTTGCTCTGATTTGCTGTCGTGCCGTTTAAGTTAATTTCGCTTTCATAAAAAAAAAAAATCCAAAAAAATGCATTTAGGATATTAGTTTTTTTAAGAATTGCATGTGTCATTTTAATAGGATTTTTTATTTTTACAACAAAAAAAAATCCCAAGAAAAAATTAATTAATTTAGGATGCTAGTTTTTTTTGTAGGTTGCATAATAGGTTTTTAAAAAAAGATGCATGTTTTAGAAGAGATAACATGTCCCTTTAATTTTCACTCTAGTAGTTTTTTTTCTAGTGTTTTTAATTACGAATTTTCATAAAAAATCATCATGCATTTTAGAATAGAATTGCATGTCTCATTTTAAGTTTAGATCAATTTGCATCTTAGATTAGAAATGGATAGATTAAAATAACGTCTTAGTTTAAATTAGGATTTAGCATGACTTAATCCTAAGCTTAAATTGGATGGAATTTTAATTTAGCTAGGTATTTTTTTTTTTTTGCATTTTTCTTAATTTCGAATATCATGAAAAATACAAAAATTTGTCTTTAGATAAATTAGTTTCATTTTTAGGATAAATTGCATTTTTAGGAATAGAAATATCATGTGCACGTCATGTAGAATTAGGTTCATATAATCAAAAATTGCCTATCATTATAATTATGTCATTTTGATTTGCATATTTAATTATCGCATGTTCATTAAGAAAACACAAAAAAAATATGTTACTCATGTCATGTAGTTTAGAACACATTGTCATGCCATTTCATGTTAGATTAGATGCATTGCATATTGCATGATTTTCATTAAATAAGTAAAAAAAAAAAAAAACTGCGTGTTAGACATCATATCTAGACTGTTGATATGAATTCGATTTAACATTGCGGATGCTTTCGTTGCTATGAGGTAAGTCCTGCAATTTATTCATCGCTTTCTTGGGTGTTAAATTGGTGGTTTGCACACCCGCATGATCACCTCACATGTTAGGAAGATAAATTAAAATCAAATTCAAGCTGCCGCAAAACATTTTTTTAAAAAAGAAAAGGTACCGAAAGGGCATTAGACAAGTCTCGTGTAACCAAGTCCCGAACTCATTTAATCTCTGGTTCGTAGGAGTGAAGTAATTCTCCCATTACTTTACTTGGGTTTCTAATCGACCCACCAAAAATAGATTAGTGGCGACTCCATGATAAAAATCATTTGCATATTAAGAACTTGAACCTAAGTCGCGGTGGTATGGGCTTGGGAGAGCCCGAGTTAAGTCTAGGCTTAACAATCCATTAGCCGAACCCTTAGGTGGTCAAACCCGCTTCGGGGAGGTCGCGACAGCTTGGCGACTCCGCGGGGGACTTGATTTAAAACTCTTAGTGGACTTAGGCCAATTGTTCTTTTCTTTTGAAAAATGTTTTTGTTTGGCAGCAAGGATTCCAGGTACGTCCCTAACATTTAAGGTGTTAAATGTTCTTGTAGGATGGGAGGTATAAGGGGAAGTGTTTGCTGACCTTTGTTTTGCAGGGAGGTGTAGGAATGTATGGTTTACTTTCACTTATGAAGTGTTGCTTGATATAAATTGTCGTGCATGTCTTGCATCTAGCACTACACTATTGCACACACAACCCGCCGCCGGACCTGGGCCGCATAGGATCATCTAGGATGGTATTGAGATGGATACCACTTCGACCGCATGCCCGCGGTATGAGTCGCCCATCTCAATCCCGAAGTTTCTTTTTTGGTGTCAAGAGTACCAACCTCGGTTCGCATGCCCGCAACCCAGGTTGGCTCTTTGACTAAGCCGAAGTCATGAGGACCCGACTTAGTTCGCACGCCCGCGGCTAGTCTGATCATTCTTGTGGCTTCACTTTGTTAAGCCTTATAGACTAGAAATCGAGCCACTTGCCATGCGCATGTCTATGTGATTGCCCTTGTTTATTGGTAAAGTAAGTCTTCTAAATTCGCACTCTCGCAATCTACTTACTTTATTATATCATTTTGTCGGTCCATGGCATTAGGATTGTCCTGAGTCTTGATCAATATACAATGGGAATACCGGACATTCGAATTATTCTCCCTCCAAAGGAAGAGCTTAGCGCATGGTGGGACAAGTTAGACCAAGCTGGCCGTCAGTTTGTAGAGTCGCACATTAGTCGACTACTTCCATTGCTGCGTGTCAACATCCATGGCGGCCTCATCCAAGCACTTGCTCATTGTTGGTGCCCCGAGACATCTACTTTCATCTTCGGCGGTAAGCATGAACTCACACCCACCTTGGAAGAGTATAGCATTGCCATAGGGAAACCTTTGAAAGCTGAATTAATTAGTCCACCTATCGGAATAGACCCCATTGTGGCCTTATCCAATTTTCTAAGAATTAAGGAAGACAATGTAAGAAAGGTTTTAAAAGCTCACCGCAATACATGTCATTTATCTTTTCTAAAAGAATGTTTTGAAAATGGCAATTCGTTTCAAATGCGAAGGGTTTTCCTTTTAGCTTTCTTTGGGTTTATACTTTTTCCTCATTGCAAGAATGCTATTAACCCTTTGATGGCTCACTTAGTTGAACAAGTGTTGGGAGGAAAAAATTTCGTAAACACTATTATGGCTGAAACCTTTCTTTCCCTCACCCGATTTAAAGGAAGCGGTGATAAGACTTTCCATTCCTCTCCTGAGCTTTTGCAAATTTGGTTTCTTTCTCATATAAAAGGGTTTGGTGGTTTAATGACTATACATGATGTTAATAACTCTAATCACCCTATTATGAGATTTGAGAACAACCAAAAACATGCACCGGATTACCATTATTCTAGGTGGCTAGCTTTCATGAAAAAACCAACTTCCAAGGGTTTCCTATGGCATGCTAAGTGGTTCCAAGTTCGTGTGGCGAGACTTTCATGTGGAGGTGTTGGCCCAATCCCTCTACTGGGATTCACTGGAGCAACAGAATACTATCCAACTAGAGTGACCCGTCAGTATCAAGTTGTGCAAGAACTTCCCCCAGCATTGCAAGCAGATCCACTCCAAGCCAACTTCGTTGATGGAGACCGAGACCATGAAGATTCCATTCTCACAATTAAATCAATGTGGGATATGTGCCAGCCACGAAAACTCAAGTGGCCCGAGGAGGAGCTGAAGGGCAAAGAATTGAAGTACTATGCCTCAATCAAGTACATTCAACAACACAAGATTCCAGAGGAGTTACTTCCAAAGATACCAGAGGCGCCACTGAAGATCACTAACCGCGCTGAGAATAAACCCCTCAAAAGGGTTGCTGAAAAAGCTCAAGAGGAGAATAAGCGATTGCGCCGAGTGGTGTCCCGAGTGTATATTGATCAAGCTAGATGAAGTGTTTGAGTCAATCTTGTTGTTTTCATTTCTAGATTAATGTTTAGGAAGTTGAGTCATTTACTTTCCTAGTTTGTTTGTTTAAGGCATTTCAAGCTTTTATTTCATTAATGAAGTGCTTGAATCAATCTTGCTTCTGTTTTGTTAGGATTGTCAAAAACTCCATTAATGAATAAAAGTTTTAGACCATTGCCATGGACTGGTGTGTTTCATATGAGATACTTATTTTTGTCTCTTTCTTCAATTTAGGTGATAACGGATCCTCCACGTTCGCCCATCATTACACGATCGAGAGCAAAAATGGCTGACCAAACCGAAATGCGTGATCGTATGACCGCTATGGAAAACCAACTACAGCAGTTGCTCACCTCTATGCAGCTTATGACAGATCAAATGCAATCCCTCCAAGTGCATCAAACTCTTGCACCCACTCTCCCTGAAATAGTGGTCCCAAAGCAGACAAACAAGGTCCAAATGGATGAGGACGACATGCCTGAGCTGGAGGATGACCCACTGTTTGTCACTGCCGAAAAAGCTAAACCTGACAATGTCCCTAAGGCAGAGCAAGATGAACGCTTCGCCAAACTTGAAGAGAAACTGAAACAATTGCAAGAATCGCGGAATTCACTCCCGTTCGACTTGTCGGTTTATGAGAAAGTTAAAGTGCCGAAGAAGTTTAAGATGCCGGAGTTCGAGAAATACGATGGTACTTCCTGCCCAAAGGCTCATTTGCAGATGTACCACGTACGCATGGCCCAATACGTCAAGAACGAGCCTCTCATGATCCAATCGTTTCATGCAAGCTTGACTGGGCCCGCACTCAACTGGTACATAATGAAGAATGTAAACCTTCTCGACACCTGGAATGAAGTGGCTGATGCTTTCCTAAAGCAGTATAAGTTCAACATGGACATTGCACCTTCCCGAGAGGATCTTGAGCGGATGGAGAAGAAGAAAAGTGAGTCATTTAAGGAGTATGCTGTAAGGTGGCGAAACTTGGCAGCTCAAATCACTCCTGAGCCTACAAACAAGGAGTTGATGAAGTTGTTCGTCAAGACTCTTCCGTATGAATTTCGTAACCGGATGGCTAGCACATATGTTGAGAACTTCAACCAACTTATCCCAGTGGGCGAACAGATCGAGATGGGCCTAAGGGATGGGTGGTTCAATGAACCGACTCATCAAAGCAAAAGGTTCACTGTGAAGAAAGATAAAGAACCAATCACTGAAGTCAATGTTGCATATGCGCAACCAGCCCCTAGTAAGCCTCCGATGGTTCGTGTCCCCGGGAATCAGCAAGATGGAGGCCGAGTGCCTGTACAGCGACAATTCGCCAAAAGGCAGTTCTCTCCTCTTCCTGGCCCTCTATCTCAGGTCTTGCCGATACTCCAAAAGAAGGGATTGATCTCCCACGAACCAAAGCGGCCCTATGCTGAAAAACTATCCAAATATGATCCCTCCAAAAAATGTGAGTATCATATGGGAGAGGTGGGCCATTCGACTGATGAATGTATGACTTTGAAGCACAAGATCCAAAACTTATTGGATACTAAGGCATTTTCTTTCCGTACTACCCAACCGAATGTCCAGAAGAATCCGTTGCCAGAGCATGAGGGAAACGTGAATGCAATCTTCGACTTCAATGCTGGCAAAAAGATCAATTTGAAGGTGTCTGTCAAAGATATTTATAGTGGATTAGTTAGAGTTGGTTACTATCCGACATATGAAAATCCTCCCTTACCTACCATGAAGGAAAGGGTTCAAGAAATGGTTAAGGCTGGCATGATCATATATGCTGACCAAGCTGGAATAGTGTCAACTATCTCCGAAGTCGTCATTGATTGGGAGAAAGAATTTGCTAAGCTAAGTGCTGAAAAGAGTGGACCAGATCCATTGATCGAGGACATGCCCCCACTTGAGGACGCCTCTGACCATGAAGGACTGATAGTGGAAGTGCCTTCAACTGATAAAGAAATAATTATTGAGATGCCACAGCTATATGAGTACAAGGATAACAAAGCAGTCCCCTGGTCATACGAGCTAGATGTTGACCTGATTACAAGGTCCGGCCGGACCTATGCTCAAACTAATGCCCAACCTGCAAAGCCAGTTACTGACGAAGAGGCCAAAGAATTTCTGGCTATAATCAAAGCAAGTGAGTATAATGTGGTCGACCAGTTGCGGAAATTGCCTGCTCAAATCTCTTTACTTGAACTCTTGCAAACATCTCCTACACATCAAAAGTCTCTAATGAAGGTTTTGAGCGAAGTTCGTGTACCAGAGACGATCGAGGAAAACAGGTTGGAGGAATTTGTAGGGTCGATTCTTCTTAAGGATTTAATAGCCTTTTCTGATGAAGAATTCCCTCTTGAGGGGAGGGGACATACTAAGGCGTTATATATATCTGTCAAGTGCAAGGCTTCCCATGTGGCTCGAGTACTCATTGATAATGGGTCTGCCTTGAATATTTGTCCATTGGCGACTCTTCACCGCCTTAAAATAGATCCTTCAAAAATAAATGCTGCAAAGACCTCCGTTCGAGCTTTTGATGGTACAAGAAAGGAGGTGATAGGGGAGACCCACCTTGATCTGCAAATAGGCCCGGTGATGTTCAACGTCCTTTTCCAGGTGATGGACATTCCTACAGCATTCAATTTCCTATTAGGTCGCCCCTGGATTCATACTGCTGGAGCTGTGCCATCAAGTCTCCACCAAAGCGTGAAATTTGTTGTTAAAGGAAAACTAGTCATTGTTCATGGCGAGGAGGATCATCGAATCTATCATGAGACGGCCATCCCCTATGTCGAACCGGAACGTAGGGAGGAGTCAAGTTACCAATCGTTCGAACTTGTATCCACTATTCATGCATCTCGAGGATCGATAGCACCTATCCCCGATATGTCGAATGCAGCGGTTATGGTAGCAAGAGTGATGGTTGGAAATCGCTTTATTCCTGGTCGTGGACTTGGTAAAAAAGAGCAAGGTATCCAGAATCCTATTGAAGCCCCTCGAAGGTCTCGTTCCGCCGGATTAGGGTACCATGGAAAAGGTGGAGGACGCGAGCAAGAGAAGAAAAACTCATTACTCCTCGATATCCGCGAGACATTCCCTGGCCCTGCTAGAATGATGCATGATGAAGGAGGAGCAATCGCCACCCGAGATATCAAGCCCGATGGATGGAGTAGCATGGATGGCTCGACAACTTCAAAGACAGAGGATCCAGATAATGGGATGGAAGGGATCATGACCCTATTCGATGATCTCCTTATAGGTGCCATTAACGAAGAACCATCGGAGGAAATGGGTGCTGGCCCACAAGAGTAACACATTTACTTTTCTGTACTCCCCTGCGCGGGAATCTTATCGCTTTTAAGATTTGATGTTTGCTAGCGTTTGACTGTTAGGGTTTCATTTCACTTTGATTGTCGTACTTTTCATTCCAATAAATGTAATTAGATTGATGAATATCAATTACAATTACAAGTTTTATTTTGAGGGCATGATGAGGTATACCAAACTAGTTCGGTGACGATATCCAACAATGAAAAGAACATATCATCCAAGGAGAATTCTGAGGACTGGGCTTCTTCATGCTTCCTCATCCAAAAAAAATCCCAAAAAAGAAAAAAAACATTTTTTGAAGCCATTTCCAAAAGCATGGATTAGGCTAGCTCTGTTTGATTTTCTGACTCATTTACTCCATGTTTCAGAGCATTTGAAAAAGGCATATCAAATGACAAATTGGGGGCATGACAGATTTTAGGGCAAAAGCAAGAATTCATCAAAGATCGGATTTTCAGCTTCAATTGATCAATTCAAGTGTTTGTTCCTTTTCGATAGGGGCAATCCAAGGGCACTCATTGCTGAAACAGTCCCTTCCTGGGACAATTCCTTGAATGAACGCTTGAAATCATGTTGAGAGCATTTTTGAGTGTAGTAAATTCTCCTTTTTGAAGTTTCAAAGCTTCTCATGCTTAAATTGTTGAACTCTTTTGGAAAGAGAATTTCGATAGTGGTTTTGCCTATTTAACTCACTAATTTCATGTGGAGATTTGTCAAGATAGACAATTCAATGGAGTGACATCAATGTTTAAGAAAGCTAAATGAGACGTGTCAGGATGATGAAAGGCAAGCCTTATCCAATACACAGTCCCTTACTTATACACTTGTGAGATGAGTGTAGGAAGTTTCATATCCGCAAGGTAAAGAGTTCTCTCGCGAAAAGTACGATGACCGAAATGATGAGGGGCAATTCATTTCTCTATCGTAAACACTACAGGTGATTCATTGCTCAACCCCTTTGAACCTCATACACTTGTGGAGAATTCTTTCAAATTATCCCTGTCAAGAACCACCCCACGTCGGGGCAAATTGGAGGTGAGACAGCATCATGAGGTGAGGAAAATGAAAAGAAATTTTCTTGCTCTCACTTGCATCAATCTTCAAGTTGTGCTATTACATCGAATTCATGTGGTAATTTAAGTGCCTTAGGATGACGAAGAGCATTTCTTTCTCTATCCTATATACTTATATCCTTTGCATAGCCCACTTGAGCCTGCAATTTCATTTCTTTAAACCCGGTTGGTGATCATCCCCCACACTTTGGGGCAAGGCAAAAAGGCAGATGAAGACCCTTGAAAGTTCGAGTGTCATTCAAAGTGTAATTGCTTGATGCATGCATTGTGCGCAAGAATTGAAATCAAAATAGAACTAAGGGGCATGAAAGAGCAGTATGCCTGGTAAAAGCAAGGCCAATGCCTATGAAAAAAAAGTGAGGAAAAAATGAATAAGATCTAGGGGCATGAAAAAGCAGTGTGCCTGGTAAAAGCAAGGCCAATGCCCATAGATGAAAAAAGAGAGTCAAGATAGGTGATTTGTCAATCGCAAGAATTGAATCCCAATGGAGCAATATTCAAAGAACTCAAATGCTCAGTTTTTTACAATCAATGGGGCACTTCATGAAGACAATCCCCGATAGTGAAAAATAAAACTGGTGGCAATGCCAAGATGATCATCTGCTCTCACCCTTTACATATATTTTGAGCCTACTGATCCATTCGTTTCTCAACCCAAGAACCCAGCCTACGTTACGTCCCTTGCAAAGTCTCTTCTGATTAGGGCACTTGAATTAACGTAGGAGTTCATATGTTTTTAAGCATCGCTCGAAAAAGTGCGAGCAAGATTATTTCTTTCTCATTTTGCAGGGTTCTTGACTTGTAAACCCGAAGATGATTGCGGAGTTGTTCTTTCAATAGCCTTGACTTAAAGAGTCCCTTTATTAAGCCATTGACCAAGCCCACATTACGGTCCCTATTAAAGACCTCTCAGATTGGTAAGGTCGTACTGCTTGCGAGAATACTTGGACCCTTGTTGGTATGATGATAGTGAGATGGAGTGATTCTCCTAAAATAGCTCTTCTTAATGAGAGTGAGTGAAAGTCCTTTCTAACTGAAAGTCTCTCATTTGGTATTCTTGAAAATCCATGTCATGAGTGAAAATTGTTTTAAACGATGATTCTCCCCAGTGGAAATTTGGTGGTGCAAATATGGTAAAACCATCATGCATAAAGCCTGATTGAATGGATAAAAGCTTCAGTGGACTTTCGAGTGTGCTGAATTGCTTACTTCTTTGGCGAATGCATGTATTTTGCTCTAATCATGTCTGACAGGTAATGTTTCCTTGAAGACCCAAGAGCTCCTGACATTTATGAAGCCTCGAGGTGAGAAACCTCCATGAATATTTGAAGTACATCCTCGATGTTCCAAAACTTCTTTCTACCAAGAGGTAAGTGACCTCCACGAATATCCCAGGTTTGTCCTAGGTATTCCCAAATTCTTGACATATGTCTCAAAACTCTTCGTTAAGCATTTCATTCTGGATATGAATGCTTTTCGATCTTTCTCGTTATACCTTAGTCTGGATCTAGGTATTTCGAATCATCTTAATCCAATATTCATCTCACCTAACATTGAGTGTCTATTGGTTAAGTTCCCGAATTCTTGACATCTCAGTCTGGATCTGGTTGTCTCAGAACTTTTCCTCGTTTAGGCGACCGTAGAATGGTACTGGTCCTAGACAACATCTATTTCCTCATTTAGGCGACCGTAGAATGGTACGGGTCCTGAAAAATGAATCCCCGTTTAGGCGACCGTAGAATGGTACGGGTCCTAGACAACATCTATTTCCCCATTCAGGCGACCGTAGAATGGTACGAGTCCTGGAAAGTAAATCCCCGTTTAGGCGACCGTAGAATGGTACGGGTCCTAGACAACATCTATTTCCCCATTCAGGCGACCGTAGAATGGTACGAGTCCTGGAAAGTAAATCCCCGTTTAGGCGACCGTAGAATGGTACGGGTCCTAGACAACATCTATTTCCCCATTCGGGCGACCGTAGAATGGTACGGGTCCTGGAAGGTGAATCCCCGTTTAGGCGACCGTAGAATGGTACGGGTCCTAGACAACATCTATTTCCTCATTTAGGCGACAGTAGAATGGTACGGGTCCTGAAAAATGAATCCCCGTTTAGGCGACCGTAGAATGGTACGGGTCCTGGGAAAGCAGTCTCTTTGTAAAGTCATGTTACTATTCTAGGCGACCGTAGAATGGTACGGGTCCTGGACATGTAACACCAACTATCTCGAGTTACTCTACCCTCCTCGAAGGTAAGTTATTCCAGGTAAGTTCATTTATCACTGGCATTAGCATTTCCATGCATCATATAAATTGCATTTCAAAATAGGATTCATTTTCCAAAAAAAAAAACAAAAAACAAAAAAACAAAAAGGGATCCATAGTCCCGCCAAAATATCATCCATTGCATGTTCATGGTCAAAATTTAGGTATCATATTGTCTTTGAATGCAACCTCTGCGAGCTCACCTTCAAAGAGGGGCAGCTGTTGACACCTAAATTTTGATTAATTATTTGGTAATTAATTGCATAAAAATTAGGATTAATCTTTAATCCCTAAAAAAAAAAAATAGCAAAATTACATTTCATGTAGTCACATTTGCATCGGTACCAAAAGGCAATAAGAAGCAGGGGCTCGCGATCGAAGGGATGGTCTCTCTCCACTGGTCTGAGCATGCAAAAGAGCGAAAGTCAAAAAAAAGAGGAAGAAAGTTCTTGCACGTCCGTTGTCTCTCCCTCATTAATGCCTGCACATGCACGCATGAATGGGGGACGTGAAAATTCTACAGACGCATGCAAAAAGATGGGCTGACATTTTATAATACTTTCCTTCCTAGAGAGCACATCGGCTGTAGAAGAAAGTTCGAAGAAAGTTCCTACACGTCCATTGTCTCTCTCTCATTAATGCCTGCACATGCATGTATTAATGCAAGCACATGCACGCATTAATGAGGGACGTGGAAATTCTCCTGCAAGAAGATGGACTAACGATAGCCACCATATTTGAAAAAACAACCGGACGTAAACATCAAGGAAATTTACGGCCGCCTCCTGTTCACACTGAAGAACTCTATAAATACGCAAATGGGGAAGTCACGCAAAAAAAAGGGGGGGGGGCAGAAGGAAAGAGAACGAAAAATTGACTGAAGAGGTTTTGTGGGAGCTATTAAAAAAAAAGAGAGTCCGTAGTGAGAGACAGGAGTTGAGAGAAAGGAGGAGATAAAAAAAATAAGTGACTCTCGTCAGAAAGCAAAATATAAAAAAAAATTCATTGTGAGGGGGGCTTCTCCTTCGTTCAAAAAGAGAGAGAGGAGGACGGAAGCATTCACTGAGGAGATTTGTGAGAGAAAAAAACTATTAAAAAGTGCCCGTAGAGAGACAGACGAGTGGAGAGATTAAGAAAGATAGAAAAAAAATGAAGTCAGAGAGGGTTTCTGAACAAAAACAGAAAAGAAGGGTCCACTGAAAAGTACACAGAGAGAGAAAAGAAGTGAGAGGCGAGAGAAAAGAAAAGCAAAAAAAAAAAGAGAAGAAAGGACAGTTACTGTTCTTCTTCTTTGCGAGGCTTTTGCCGTCGACCCCTCGCGGCCCGCGCTCGCACCGTCGCGCCTCCACCTCCGCCGTGCGCCGCCTCGCCTGCTGTGCGCACCAACCCACGACGACCCGACGCTGCTCCTTCTCCGCCCGCTGCCGCTGTCTCGCCGCTCCACCGCTCCTCCACCACCACTGCTGCAGACCCGCGACGCCAGGACCGGAGGCCGAGCCACCGCACGCCCGAGCGACTCTACCGCTGCTTCTGCTCTGCCCGTGACCTGCAGCAGTCGAGCCCCCGTTCGTCGTCTCCGAGCGCGCCACCGTCTCCGCCCGCCACCGCTGCTTCTGCAAGCAGCACCTCCGCAGCCGCGAGCACCAGCAGTTCGCCCACCACCGCTGCTGCTAAGCCCACCGTGACCTGCAGCCCAACCCCGTCGCCTTCTGTGGGTCTGCTCCCTGTGTCTGCTCAGTCGTGCATCAATCCGACCCCTGCTGCCCGACGCTGGTCACCCCCGTGCGAACACCGCCACGCCTCCGCCTCTGCTCCGCCACGCTTCCGCCGGTCCCCTCGCCTGTAGCCCGCACCGACCCGCGACCACCTGACGCTGCTCCTGCTCCGCCCGCGGCCGTTGGTCGCCGTGCCGGCCTCTGCCCGCCACCAGCGACGTCTGCAACTCCACAGCTGCACCTCAGCCTGCCCAACACGCCAGCAGCACCTCCAAGCTAGCACCACCGCGTTCCGCTGCTACCGACGCCCCCTCCACCACCATTGTTGCGGTCGCCCAGATCTGAGCCGACCCCGACGCTCGCAGCCCGCGCCGGCGTTGCTCTTCGCCCGAGCACCAGCAGCACCGTCCCTGCCGAGCCGCTCTATCCTCTACTGCAGCGCCTCCGTCTCCCTCGCTGCGACCCAGCGCCGACGACCACCTTGCTCGCCTTTCTCCGAGCACCACCGCGCCGCAACCCGACCGCCCGCTGCTGACCGCCGCGCCGCCTCCGCCAGCCCAGCGACTCTACTCCGCCCGACGAAGCCGCTGTTGTGCAGATCCGAGTCTCACCCGAGACTTCCGTCCAAGTGCCGCTGCTGTTTCGCCTGAGTCCGCTGCTGTCAACGCCGCCGGTACGCCCTCGCCTGAGCTCCGACGACTACGCCCACTCCGACGGTGAGCAGCGGCCCTCCCAGCCGTGAGCTGAGTCTCCCTGGTGATCCACAGAAGTTGCCCAGCCGTGGGTGAAGAAAGCAAGAAAAGAAAAACAAAAAGGAAAAATCAATTTAGGTAGTCTTTTCTTTTATTTATTTATCTTCTTTTACTTTATTTGTTCTTTTTAGCATAATTATTCCTTAGTATAAGATTGAGAACATTCGACATGAAATAGCCTGTGAAATTTGTGATTGTCCGATTTTCGCGCCCGAAATCGACTCGCAATTCTTGAAAAATCGCCAATCCGATCTCATGCCCGAGATTCGATTTGCGATTTATTTAAAATTGGCCAACCCAATCTCATGCGCGAGATATGGTTCGTCAATTTGGATGTCAATCTTGCTCTGATTTGCTGTCGTGCCGTTTAAGTTAATTTCGCTTTCATAAAAAAAAAAATCCAAAAAATGCATTTAGGATATTAGTTTTTTAAGAATTGCATGTGTCATTTTAATAGGATTTTTATTTTTACAAAAAAAAAATCCCAAGAAAAAATTAATTAATTTAGGATGCTAGTTTTTTTGTAGGTTGCATAATAGGTTTTTAAAAAAGATGCATGTTTTAGAAGAGATAACATGTCCCTTTAATTTTCACTCTAGTAGTTTTTTTTCTAGTGTTTTTAATTACGAATTTTCATAAAAAATCATCATGCATTTTAGAATAGAATTGCATGTCTCATTTTAAGTTTAGATCAATTTGCATCTTAGATTAGAAATGGATAGATTAAAATAACGTCTTAGTTTAAATTAGGATTTAGCATGACTTAATCCTAAGCTTAAATTGGATGGAATTTTAATTTAGCTAGGTATTTTTTTTTTTTTTGCATTTTTCTTAATTTCGAATATCATGAAAAATACAAAAATTTGTCTTTAGATAAATTAGTTTCAATTTTTAGGATAAATTGCATTTTTAGGAATAGAAATATCATGTGCACGTCATGTAGAATTAGGTTCATATAATCAAAAATTGCCTATCATTATAATTATGTCATTTTGATTTGCATATTTAATTATCGCATGTTCATTAAGAAAACACAAAAAAAATATGTTACTCATGTCATGTAGTTTAGAACACATTGTCATGCCATTTCATGTTAGATTAGATGCATTGCATATTGCATGATTTTCATTAAATAAGTAAAAAAAAAAAACTGCGTGTTAGACATCATATCTAGGATTTGTTGATATGAATTCGATTTAACATTGCGAGATGCTTTCGTTCTTTATGAGGTAAGTCCCGCAATTTATTCATCGCTTTCTTGGGTGTTAAATTGGTGGTTTGCACACCCGCATGATCACCTCACATGTTAGGAAGATAAATTAAAATCAAATTCAAGCTGCCTGCAAAACATTTTTTTAAAAAAGAAAAGGTACCGAAAGGGCATTAGACAAGTCTCGTGTAACCAAGTCCCCGAACTCATTTAATCTCTGGTTCGTAGGAGTGAAGTAATTCTCCCATTACTTTACTTGGGTTTCTAATCGACCCACCAAAAATAGATTAGTGGCGACTCCATGATAAAAATCATTTGCATATTAAGAACTTGAACCTAAGTCGCGAATTGATATGGGCAGGAGGCGAGTTAAGTCTAAAGCTTAACAATCCATTAGCCGAACTCTTGGGTGGTCAAACCCGCTTCGGGGAGGTCGCGACATAGCTGATTATAAGAAAGGCGAGAATCCTTCCATCACCTTCAAATGTCACGGTCATGATGGGGAAGAAGGTCTCTCTCTCTCTCTCTCTCTCTCTCTCATGCATGTGCACACACTGGCGCACATGCTCATCGACTCACCCAGTCGTTTGCACCAACACGGCTTTGATGCCTTGGGTTGCATGTTCATATGATTATAGGTTACCCAGGAGATGTTGCTGTGACAGCTACTTACACGCTAACTTCTAGTACAACAATGAGGCTCGACATGGAAGCTGTGCCTGAAAATAAGGCCACTCCTATCAGCTTGGCTCAGCATACCTACTGGAACTTAGCCGGTCACATTCGGGAAACATACTAAACCACTCCATCCAGATATGGGCTAATCACATCACTCCCGTGGATCAGAACACAATCCCAACAGGTGAAATTATGCCTGTCAAAGGAACGGCTTTTGATTTCACGATGGAGAAGAAGATTGGCACTTCAATTCATGAGGTGCCTGGTTTAGGTTACGACCATAACTATGTGCTGGACTGTGGGGAAGAGAAGTCGGGCCTAAAACACGCTGCCAAACTGAAGGACCCTTCAAGTTCTAGGGTTCTTGACTTGTGGACCAATGCTCCGGGAATGCAGTTTTACACTGGAAATTACGTAGATGGAGTAGTCGGTAAAGGTGATGCGGCATATGGCAAGCACTCTGGAGTGTGTTTGGAGACGCAAGGATTTCCAAATGCGATCAACCAACCAAACTTTCCTTCTGTTGTTGTTCGACCTGGTGAGAAGTACAAGCATTCCAAGGATAAACTTTTTAAAAATGAGAATTGGTTTGGTGGATTATTCGTGCTAATCCGACGGTCCAAGGGTCAATCTTGCGGTTAGCTTAGTGATTATTGTACCTAATCTTGGGACTACTCGGTTTTAATATCTTTTCAATGATCCTTTTATACTAGTTAATAGTGGATTGTCCCACAAAAATTGGTTGAATTGGCTTAAGTTGACAAAAAAAAAAAAAATGAATTGGCCGAAAATCAAACTAACGCTTGATTAAACCGCTAGTCCGGTCCGATTATCAGAACAATGATTTTTTTTTTCTGTCGTTTAAATCGAATTGTCGAACACCTTTATTTGCTCATACTGGACACTCTAGGCCATTGAATGCCTCCTTTGTGGGCCGGAGTCTACAAGGCCCAATCATTCACCCACCGTTCTTGCTTCCTGAGGCCCATGTTTCGTCCCTTTTGCATATGCAATGGTCCTCAAGAAATTTATAGCACAGTGCGAACAAGCAATAAAATGATTGATACGACGGTGTGTTTTCGTGCTTTATAGTAAATGTTCCGAAAAAAAATGATATTTTTACCAAAAAAAAAAAAAAAACACACGGATTTAACTAAACTTTATTAAGAAAACATGTAACATAAAAGCTTAAAATTTTTATCTATTCAAAAGATTATGAGCAAGTTTTAGATTAATATTAGTATGTGTATCTATTGATAAATTGATACCGTTTCTAGATATCATCTTTATGAAATTAATTATACTTAAAATAGTAGGAATATCAATTTGATACAACTTTTAATGAAATTTTACTTTTACTATTGTAGAGATGGCAAGCTAAAAATATACTTATATAGAACTATCGTAATGTTTTTAAGTACTGAAAGGATAATAATCTAATACAAAGAAAGTAAATATATATATTGATTTGGGAAATAGATTGAAATGAAAAGATATTATAAAATTTGGGCAATAATGTAATTATGCAAACTTGTAGATGGTATTGAAAGATCGATTTGACTTTGTTATGGAAAGTTGAGGGACTAGACTGAACATAATGGAAGTTTATGAATATATTGCACATTTCGCAATAGTTTAGAGACTAGTTTGCATATTTTGTTATACTTTAGTGATTACATTGGACATTTCACACTAGTTTGGGGGCTTGTGATAACTTTCTTCCTTGTTCGATTAAACAAAAGGATCACTCTGAACATTTAAGAATAGTCCAAAGATCACATTAAACAAACAAAAAATTCAAGGATGACGATGCATATTGAGTCAAAATTTATGAACTTAAGTGTCATTTTTCCTACGTGTGTGCTTTCGGCATGACGACCGGACATTTTTTTTTTTGTTGATAATTATTTAGTATTGTTGTGCCGCAAAAGATTAACCTCGTGAAGTTTAGAAAAGGAAAATACTATAGTCACCTTATTACTTGACTACATATGAAGTTTGCATCCAAAATATTTTAAGACCATTAATTTCTTAATCTTATAGCCACAGATAACATACAAGCCATCGAATCAAAACTCCGACGAGTTATACGACTATTGAAGACTGAAAGTGTGAAAGAGAAAAGTGGGAAATTTCTACACTGCCACTTTATTTATTTGATACTATAATTCTTAAAAATTTAATCATGAAAACTACACTAAATTTAAGACCCCGGATGTTTTTATGGAAATTTTAATAAAATCGTAATTGTTTTTTTTTTTTAAATAAAAAAGTGCATCAAATTCGAAACCCCCTCCCCCTCCTTTTTTTTTTTGTTCTTTAAAAAAATGGATATGAGAATAAATAACAGACAAAAGGAATTATGGTCCAATGAAAGGGCTAACTTCTCTGTGAAAGTCCAGGGTCATTCTCAAAGTTTTCAATCAATCACACCAATCCAAATCGCTCCTCCCACCTTAAACGGAATATTCCTTGGATGAAAAATGGATTGGGTTGCAGGGCGGGCTTAATACTCCCGCACAATACACCGACACGTAAAATTTTTATAGGCTTGCATCATCATTCGTCGTTTCTGCATCTATTCTCTAGCCAAACTGATATAGTCAATTAACGCTAAAAAGTAAGAACGCATTGTTATTTAGCTGGTTCATTCTAAATTGCCAGACAATGATGTTCTTCCTCGCCAAGACAAGAACAAAGAAAAAGCCAAACCACCGCCTTCCCTCTCTTCTTCTTCTTCTTTGGGAGCTTCCATGGCATCCACTCCACTTTCTCGTCCATTCACAACTCCGGCTCATCCTCATCCCAATGCGGTGACATCCTCATCCCAATGCGGTGACATCCCCATCCGATTTTCACTTTGGACCGTCGGCGATCCCGTTGTATCTTGCTACCACCCCATCCTCAATCGCTCGTCCGGCTCCTGTTACCACCCGACCGGCTCTCTTCCGGGCCAACACCTACTTCGTCACAGTAAAGGATACTAACGAGATAAGCCAAATTGCAAAAGAATAGGACGGCCCTATATGTTTCCTGGGAATTGGCTAGCGATCTTTTGAGCTTAGCAATAAGCTCAAGAAACTCGTTCATTAATGAGGGTTGCGGATACAAATTGTTATATGGGAATACTAGCCCAAGTCCTAAGTCAAAGTCTTCGTCTTCGCGTCTTTCTGCACCTATAAACGTCTCGGTCTCTTGGCAAGACAATATAGTATTGGATCGAGTGATCCCCAAAAGCAGCATTATTCTTATCCTCTGCATCCTCTTCCTTTACATGTACCCTCCTAGCCTCCTTGTTTTGCTCCATCTCCATTCCGAAGGATCCTACCATATTCGTTTAGTAATTAAAAATTTTAGAACCAGTCTCCACGAAGTTCCCCAGAACCTACTAGTGGCCTGCGATGCAGACCGCCCGGCATTAAAAAGATTTTCTTTGATTTTTGTATGTTCAGATCGAGAATGAGTCAAAAAGAAAATTTTTCAGTCAACGGAAAATGGCCCTCTCTTTCTTGGATTATTTATTTCTCCAGACCTTCAATTTGCGTTCCACTTGCCCTTTTTCTAGCACCCGCATTCCCATTTCTTCGTAAATCACCATGTCTCTTTCTTGGGTTCCTTCTCCATCTTCTGCTCGTATTCTCCACTTTTTGTTCCCACTGTTCTTGATCTTGATCAAGAGTCCTCCTTCCCTGGGCGTGGATTATTACTCGAGCTGCAACGGCACGTTCAGCTGTGGGGACGTTGGAGGCATTGGCTATCCCTTCTGGGGTGGCAACAGAGCGAGCTTTTGCGGGTATCCCGAGTTGGAGCTCAAGTGCGAGAACGGAGGCAACACGACCATCGTGATACAGGGAGTGAAGTACCGAGTTCTGGAGGTGTATCCCAATTCTACTCAGGTACTGAGAATCGCGAGGGATGACTATATGCAGGGAATCTGTCCCACGAATTTCCTTAACACGACTCTCGATCCGTCGATGTTCCAAATCGCCAAGGGCTACACCAACGTCACTTTCCTCTACGGTTGCCAATCGGTTTCCCCAACTTTCTTGGGCCAATTCTCGTGCCCTTTTAAGGGGGTTCCGTACACGGAGGGCTATGTGTTTTCAGGGTCGAGTGTTGACAGTGGAGCGTGCTTCAAGAGCGTGGTAGTCCCGGTTTCTTCATATTCTGAGAGTTACTTGGGAGATAGCTCTTCTTCATATTCTCAGAGTGACTTGGGAAATAGCTCGTCCAGTTTAAGCGACCTGCTGCAGCATGGTTTTGAGGTTCAGCTGAAGGTGGATAGTGAAGCATGTGTTGAGTGCACTCAATCGAACGGAGTTTGTGGTTACAATACCACTGCCAATCGGACCACTTGCTCTTGTCCTGACCAGTCCTTTGCTTCCAAAACTTGTGGTTCATCAACATCTGCTGAGACCCCAGAGGCAACAACTGCTACGTCTACACAAGGTGGTTCATCTTAACTTTTCCTTATCACTCATTTTACTTTGCTGAGCAATTTGGGAGTGACGAAATGGGATGGAAAGCGAAGGGTAGATGAAAATATGGGGAAAATTAATAAGTCATTGTTTGGCAGAAAGAAAACGACAAGAGAATAACGCGGAGACAAAGGATTTAATTGGATCCCACAAGAAACAATCTCAAATGAGGCCACTCTCGTCGCCTAATATGTGGTTTTCAGTTAGCTGAAGTTGTTCAATGAGAGGGATTGCTGCGCATACTCTTTCCTTTGCTTGTTAATTAGGAAACGACCCGCTCATGCCCCTAAAGCTTGACAATCTCATTTTGCTGGGCATATCCTTCGCTGCAATGGAGTGTGGTCATCCTCGCTATGACAGACATGATCATGTTACTATTTAGACTCTTGAAACCTTATCATCCTATTTTCTGTTTTGATCATTTGGTTGATATTTGCGATCCATGAGCTCCGATGGTTTGAATACATTGAGTGAAGATGCTCCGCATTTACTGTAAAATTTCGCAAATGTTGGGCTAAAATTACTCATTTCCTTCTTTCCTTCTTGAGATTTTACTATTTTCACAACCAAATGAAAAAAGGAAGAAGAAAAACTACCTTTCTGAAAGTGTTGCTAAAATCTGATCATTTGTGTGGTTGAAATATCTTTATAAAATTGCCAGATGTGAACCGTACAGATAATTAAATCTTGACATTATCAATGAACTTTTTTCTCATTATGATAGCACATATAAGTACTCTTTCTATCCCTCCCCCTTGCAGTAGATTTCTTTATCGAATACTAAAAATGTTTTTCCTGTTTTTCAGTTAATGTTTCATTTCTACGTGCTGTGGATAATGTCCTTCAGCTTTTCCAAATGCTTCTCCTTAGACTCGATTACTGCTGCAAACAAAACTTCCCTTGTCTTGGGTTCCAAGATATCTTATTGGAACCTCATAGATTGTGACTTGCAAAGCTGGAGGAAATGAAAGAGCAGTAAAGGAACTGTTGATGTTTCTATCTTTCTGCGATAGTTTGCTAGTGGTGTTCATGATACAAGAAGCTCCAAAATTTGTGCCTGAACATGAGCTGCCCAATAAATTTAATTATGGAACGACTTCTAGTCAAGCCTAGAGGTCTGCTTAGAAGCTAAAGAGTTGAGACATGTCTAGAACATACAGCCCATTCCATTAGTGACGCAGAAAGTTTTATTTGTCTCTGCCTCTGGTACCACATTGTCGATCACATTTCAGAGTGTTTGCTACGTTTATACCAGCAAGAAAATGTATCCTTTGCTGCCTTCCTGTGCATCCCCTGATAGCACTAGAATTCAGGATTATAGCTAATGTCTATACTTGTTAGTCAATCAGCCACAGATCCATTTGCATGTATTTCCAATTTCTTCTAGTATGATGTCACTGTTTGATCCATGTTCAAGAGGAGGATAGAACCAAACTGGTGATTCGTAATTTTCTTCACTCAATGGTGGTATTTTTGGTTTCTTGAAATTGAATGAACTATAACCTCATGATGTGCCCTCATCTTTATCTCTTAAGACACTTTGAAATCACCTGTTTGCAATTTGTTGACACATTTTTCACTTTTGATGACTATTGTCTCAGGAAAACGAAATGTTGGACTGAAAATCGGAATAGGTAATTATATCCAGATTTTCTCTTCCACTTCTCTACATTTTTCTCTGCAATTCGTTCCGACTTTTTGATAGTAACTTGCATCGCTGCTCAATGGAATCAATATTTCTAATTCTTAGAAGCCTCAATAATGTGATGAAGTGAGATCGCTGTAAGAAAATATTCTGCTGTTTTAGGAATAGCTGCATCTGGAGCTGGAATCGGGATCGCCCTTATTTTAATACTTTCCTGCATGAAGAAACCAATGATAAGAAAAATTGCGGACTTCATAAAGCAGTGGAGTGAACATTTTGATGATGAAGTGAAAATTGAGGGACTCGTCTCTTCGAGAAGATACACCTACAAAGACATCAAGAAGATGACCAACTCTTTTAAAGAAAAGTTAGGCGAGGGAGGCTATGGCTGCGTGTACAAAGGCAAGCTTTCAGATGGTCAACTTGTGGCGGTGAAGCTTCTAAAGAAGCTGAAAGGCGATGCGGAAGAGTTTTTCAATGAAGTTGCAAGCATAAGCAGGACTTCTCATGTCAATGTGGTTAGCCTCCTAGGGTTTTGTTTTAAAGGAAGCAAAAGAGCTTTGGTTTATGAGTTCATGCCCAATGGATCACTCGAAAAATTCATATTCAACAGAAATAACGGTTTGGAGGCAGATCAACAATTGAGTTGGGATACATTGTACCAGATCTCGCTTGGCATTGCTCACGGGCTAGAGTACTTGCATAAAGGTTGTAACACGAGGATCTTGCACTTTGACATAAAGCCTCACAACATTCTCCTCGACGGAAACTATTGCCCTAAGATTTCCGACTTTGGTCTTGCCAAAATTTGCCCAAGAGAAGAGAGCATCGTTTCAATGCTAGGTGCCCTGGGCACCATCGGATACATTGCTCCGGAGTTGATATTAAGGAACATTGGAGGGGTTTCTCACAAATCAGATGTCTATAGCTATGGCATGATGGTTTTGGAGACGGTAGGCAAGAGGAGAAATATTGAAGTCATGGTAGATCGTTCCAGTGAAATATACTTCCCTCATTGGATCCACCAACGCCTAGAGCTCCAAGAAGATCTTGGATTGTGTGGGGTCATGAACGAGGAGGACAAAGAAATCGCGAAGAAGATGATTGTAATAGGTTTATGGTGCATTCAGATCGATCCAAGAGCTCGACCATCTATGACCCAAGTTGTGAAAATGCTAGAA
Organism: Eucalyptus virginea; assembly: GCA_014182375.1. NCBI lineage: Eukaryota > Viridiplantae > Streptophyta > Magnoliopsida > Myrtales > Myrtaceae > Eucalyptus > Eucalyptus virginea. Next base: position 10,296,948 of record CM024515.1, on the reverse strand, counting down.
GGAAGTGTTGAGGTGTTGCAAATTCCTCCTAGACCAATCTGGTCATCTCCCCCAAGATCACTCGCAGCTTGTCTAGCTGAAAGTTCGTCCCAGCAAAATTGTGATGACTCGAGTTGGGTTTAATTCAATATCAAGTAGACGAGACGGACGGTTTTTTATATAGTATTAAAAGAAGCAATTGTAAACGGATTAATAGTTATTGTGATCAAATGTGTAGGTTGAATTTCTATGGTATGATGCACGGACAAAAGTGAAATGTGCATTATTTCATAATATCAGTAGAGTTCGTCATTCATCCAAATAGAATTTAGACTGTGCAAAATCGATTACATGTTGAACAATTTTTATTGAATAACCTCCATTGGTGCGAGTCCAATTCACATGAATTCTTGAATTGAGTAAGCCTAATCCATATATCAAGTATAATGAGAGATATGTTAGAAAATCTAACTATGGACTACGCTAGAGAACCAGTTAAGCAACAAATGTTAGCCTTGCAAAAGCGCCGACTTCCTTCGTGATTAATTAAGGGTAATAAGTGTCTTAGCAATTTCTTGTTGTTGGAGAAAACTTCCTTATTTGTTTTAAAGCTGACAAAACGTTTCCATCAGTTTAGTCTGAAGACTTGCATACTCTTTCGTCAAAGTCTGAAGACCACCAGACTGCCAGACTCAAGATTTAAAGTCTACCCTTATTGACAGTTTCTAGACCGACGAAGAAGACTTATCCATAATCAAGTATTTCTTTAAGGATTTGATTCAAACGGCTAAAGAAGTTCTCACGGTTGGAGATAGCATCTCAAAATCTATTACTCGCTTTGAAATTAATTCGAGTAATTTGGATCCGTTGATTGGCGAAGTATACTTGGAAGGTTTCACTTATGGAAACCTAGATTCTGATTGTATTTCCAAAGTCTGAAACTTCTTGTTCTTTGCTGATTCAATTGTTGAGCGTAAATTTGTACTCAAAAAAGAGTTTAAATACTTGTGAGGCCTTGAGGAAGTGTAGCAAAGTCTCTACACTGTTGAATCAAATACATGATACTGTAATGACTTTTTTGATTCATAGTGAAATCCAGCCGGTGGACTGTCAGTGCGGGAGAGTGGACGTAGGCTTGGATTAAGCCGAACCACTATAAACTTTGTGTTCTTATTCTCTTCCCTGAACTCTTTTATTTTGTTTGTAACTCTATTTAATTGTTAGAGTTTGATTTCTTCTGCAAAATCTACCGTTAACCAGACTTAGGTTAAAAGTAAGGTTTTATACTATATTTTGCAAAATTTGTTTTCGCACCTATTCATCCCCCTCTAGGTGCTCGTACTAGCACTTTCACTTGTCATTTATGCTCAATTAATACTCGATAACTATACATGTTCCTAAATATATTCCTCATATATATATATTTGTGGAATTCTCCCAGATTTCTTTTTCTAGGAGACTAATGTAATAAACAAAGCTCCAAGTCCAAGAAATTTCTGAGGTTCTACTCTTATCTTGATCTTTTGAAGTGTACTTAAGGAATATCGGAATAATACGTGGCTTCTTGGCACTCGCAATGCGGCCAAAACGAAAGTCATTCTAGTAACGGTGCTAGAATCACGTAACTAAATCATGGTTATAGACACCCCAATTATTCGATATTATTTATTCCAAAGAGCGAAAATCTTCAAAAAGGTTGGAATTTATGAAATTTAAGAAAATTGAGCATTCGTGATATTGGTATATTAGGTTGATTCCACATACCTCTCAGACTTACACATATATCTTATTTGATAGTGCATATTCTTGATTGATTATATTTGTTGTTATGTTTATCTCATTACCATAAGTGGTCATCTTATAAAGCTTGTAAACAGGCTCACATACTCTCTATTATTACACATTAAAATTTACAAAGATTCTTTAATTCTTATCTTCCACATTATTCTTAACTTGATATCAGAGCCTCCTTTACTGAGTCAACTCTAATGCACTGGGTGCACTTGAAACTCGCCTGGTGCATCCCATGACGTGTAACCAAATAAATCCATCCGGCCGCCCAATGGTGTTCACCCAAAGTGCACTTCGCACCTAGTGCATCCCATGACCCGTAGCAAAATAAATCCATCATTGTCGCTCAACAGTGTTCATTTGAGTGTGTCATTCTCATTTGAGAAAGCGGCATGGTAGTTGTGTTATGGAACTTTTCTTTTTCATGGAGGTATTATTTAACACTGCATAGTAACTTTCACTTAATAAAGTCCTGTGTATATAGCTTACTATAGCCACGCCAGTCATATGGGCTACGTTTATTCGGTTATTGTTGTGACAGTAAAGTCAATGGTAAACGATGCATAAATTGAAATTTTGGCACACTGTTTGAATTATTTTTCAAACTAAAGTTGATTTGTTTCAATAAACCTATGTTTGAGGGGATGTTAGCGATATTAGTATATTTACTTGTTTATGCATATATCTTAGGATTATGCATATGTCTTCTTGATAGTGCATATCTTTGATTGTCTATCTTATTATGGTAGACAGTCATCCTGTAAAACCTACAAATAGACATACGTACTCTTTATTATTACACATTAAACTATTTAAAAATTCCTCAATTCTTATCTTCTGCGTTAATATTCTTAACTTTGAGATTTATTTTATTCTATTTTGGACCGACAAGTAAATGATTGTAAATGTAAAGGAACCGGAATGTAGGCACTTAAAATTAAACGTTGCGAGAAGAGAAATGTAGAGGGGCAGGAAATTTAAAGTGCTGAAAGAGTAAGTATGCAGGAAACTTAATGATGAAAGTAAATAGGCAAGAATAAGTGTTCTGTGAATGATTATGGGAAACTATACAAGGATTATAACGTGGGTTTTCATATTTCACTAATACTGGTAATTCGCAAACAGTTATGAATTTTGAATCTATAAAGTACCAAAGAATTAGGTCTCTCGAAACTTTCTTTCATGGTAATACCCGCTTAATTACTTTAAAAAAAGAGAAAAAAATATGTGATACTCATAACTATGGCAAATAGATCCAACATATTAATAAAAAATTAAAGAAAATGAGGAAAATGAATAAAACTGGGATTCACCACTTTAAATTTTTATCGGATGATATAACGGCAAATTTGTCTCTTTAATGAAAATATGGTAGATTTAGCCCCGGGGAGGATGTAGGCCCACTATAAATAAGAGACAAAAATAGTAATGGTCCAGTGAAAGGGCTAACTTCGCTATGGAAGTCCACGATCATTTTCGAAGTCTTCAATCAATTGCAAGCATGGATTGATGTAAATCGCTCTAACAGAGAATGGTGTAATGAATTCAAGAAAATAACCAAATCATTTTAATTTTGACTGTCCTAATAGAGATTGGTGTAAATCGCTCTTCGAACCTTGAACGGAGTTTCAATCACTCATAGTGGCTTTTGTAAGGTCTCTGTGTATGGAGTTGTAATTGCAGCGTATATTTAGGGCGCGTTTGGTAACGATTCTGTTTCAGGGAATAGATTCTGATTAGAAATGATTTTTTATTATTATTTTATTTTCGGGAACAATTTCTAAGCATTTTAAGCCGTTTGGTGACTGTCTAAAATTTCTGATTCTGGAATAGAATTGCGTTTGATATCGTGCTCATTGATTTTATTTCAAATCAATTTATTTTAATTTTTAAATAATTTTTATACATTTATACCTTTTTTTTTCCTATTCTTCTTCTCCTTCAACAAGTGGCTGGTCACCGGACCAGCAATCGGCCAGATGAGGGTCGACGACCTCACTGCCCCCTCCCGTGGCCAGTGGGCTGTGAGTAGCAATCCTGCGGCGGCGATCAGTGGTGATGGTCGGTGGTCATGCAACGATAGTGCGATAGTCGTGCGACGATCATGCGGTGGTCGTGCGGCGATCGCGCAACGGTCGTGCGGCGGTCATGCACGATCGAGGCACTGCTGGATACATTGCTCCAAAGTTGATCATAAGGAACATCGGAGGGGGTTTCTCATAAATTAGATGTCTATAGCTATGGCATGATGGTTCTAGAGATGGTCGGTAGAAGGAAAAACATCGAAGTCATGGTAGATCGTACTAGCGAAGTATACTTTCCTCATTCGGTCCACCAACGTCTAGTGCTTCGAGAAGATCTTAGGCTGCACGGGATCAAGAATGAGGTGGAAGAAGGAATCACAAAGAAGATGATTGTAGTAGGCTTATGGTGCATTTAGATCAATCCAAGAGCTCGACCTTGTATGACTCAAGTTGTGGAGATGCTAAAAGGAAGTGCTGAGGCCTTGCAAATTCCTCCAAAACCATCCTTGTCATCATCCTCATGATTGCTGGAGGCTTGTCCATGTGAAAGTTCTTCTTTGCAAGAGAGTAATGACTTGAGTTGTGGTTATTCAATTTCACTTATAGCAGACTAACATAGTTTGTAATAGAGTACATAAAAACACTAAAAAAGGCTGTCAACATTTTAATTAATGACTATTGAGCTTTTCATGAACTTGTGATCAAATGTCTAGATTAAATTCCTATGAGTATGATGGAAAAGCAAAGAAGTGAAAAGTGCATTATTTCAAATTATCAATATAGTTTGCCATTTATCCAAATAGGAATTATATTATGCAAAATAGTTGACATGTTGAACATATTTTATTGAATGACCTCCATTATGAACTCTTGAATTGGATGGGCCTAATTCATTTAACAAGTATAGTTGAGAGATTTGTCATTTTGTTTAAAGATTTTATCATGGATTATTCTAAGGTATTAGTTAGGCAACCAATGTTAAGAGTTGTAAATGCACCGACTTCCTTCCTGATAAAGTGTCATCAATGTGTTAGCAATTCCTTGTTATCTTAATCAGTGATCTTAAGGCCAACAAGGTAGTCTCCTTTTCGTGTTGACATTAAATCGAACCCTTTTTGGTCAAGCCTGGTCGTCTCCTTTCCATTCCGATGTTAGAACACACTCGGTGATATGGGAAGATGCAATATCAGCTTGCAGGAAGTTTTGAATTGAGGGTTTGATGTTCAGTGTGGTGACCAAGCCTGAGTGGTCGGCATGCACTTTTTCTGGCGATTCTTGCGGCAGTAACTCCTCTCCTTCAACATCTAGTGTCACGTGTTATTGCGTGGAAACCCTACGCTCGTACCTGCAGTGACCCTGCACGTTCTTTCAGTAGCATTCCCGGGTGTGCTTTCTCAACTTTATTAGGCAGGTTCTTGTTTCTATAGGTGCATCAGATTATATTATCAACCATGTAGAATATGCACAAAATCACTAAACCTTGAGCTTTTGCGGAGTCAGTTTCTATTAGTGCCTCAAAGATCATATGGCCGATAGACCTCCAGAATTTGTATGGAGAAAACTCAATTCGATTGAATGTGATCCACTTGTTTCTTTTGCTAGAAATTCGATGGTGTCGTACTTGTTTTGTGTTCCTCCAACTAAGAATGTCATGTGACAAGGATGACTTTTCTTTTTTGTGGCGCAAAGCAAGAGGAAATCTCAAGTTATTTACTCCTTGGCGATGAATTTTTCATGAGAGATATTAGAATATTTAAAAATAAATCATGCATTCATTTAATAGCTTAAACTTTAAGAATAGCTAATAATGATCACGCAAAATCTCATATGATATCGGAGTTATTGGTATTAAGTTCAATTTTTTCCAAGCCTTATTTTGTCTCCACAATTAAATTTCCACGATTATTACAAGGCAAAAGACAAGATTAAGCGTGGGAGAGAGTGTTAGAATATTTAAATAATAGACCACGCCTTCATCTAATAATTAAAACTTTTAGAATAGTTGGCAATTATTTCACAAAATCTCACAATAGAGACTTGTTTTCGCTGACTAGTCATGAAGATTTGTATAATGGGAGGTTTGTTCATTATTGTAATTTAGAGGTCCCTTTTACTAGGAAGTTTCATGGTTTGATCTTCAGGATTTTATGGAGCAAATTTTTCGCAAATATTCTTCATTGGTTGTTTGAATAATGCACGCATCAGACCACATTCTGCCTCACTTGGTATTTGCTTCGAAGTTGAAGAACTAGCACTTGACAGTGATGGGAGTTTGGACCAATTCAAACCAACTCCATTTGATGCTTTCGCAAATACTTTCCACACTCTCTCCCACCTCTTTCTCCTATCCTCTGCGATCCTCTGCCTCCTTTCGGTCCAAATGAATCACCAAAAGTTCGTCTTCAACAAAAGTAATGCTTTGTACATACATTAATAGTTGAGTTGGGACACATCGTACTTGATTTTGGTCGGCATTGCTCATAGGCTAGAGTACTTACATAAGGGCTACCGAATGAGGAACTTGCACTTTGACATAAAGCCCCACTACATTCTTCTAGTCCAAAACTATTGTCCCAAGATTTCTGACTTTGGTCTTCTTGAAATATGCCCTAGACAAAAGAGCATCACGTCAATGCTAGGTGCTCAGGGCACCCTCGAATACATTGCTCCAAAGTTAATCATGAGGGACATTGGCGGGGTTTCTCACAAATTGAATGTCTATAGCTTCGTTATGATGGTTCTCGAGATGGTTGGCAAGAGGAAAAGATTCAAGTCACAGTAGTGTTAGCTGGGTTCACTCCTATGTGAAGGAAACCCAATGAGTTGCAAGCCCAAAAAGGGCTTGAGCCCACATAATAAGTTATATGAGGAAATAGGGTTTCTCACTATCTATATAAAGTGATAGCCGCAGAAAAGGAAACAGTAACAAGAGAAAAAGAGAAAGCAGATAATCTGGGGTTTGGGGCAATATCTGATTTACATCAAGCTGGCGTCAAAGGTCGATTCGTGGTCCGATTGAGCTAAAATTTTGTCAGCATGTTCGTGGCGTAATTTTCTCGAATCTGGACGGTTTGATTTTCGTTTGAAGCTCCCTACATCAGGTTTTTCGTGGATTGATCAAAACCTGCGTTTTTTGTCAAATTTATCCTTGATCTCTTGTGAAGTTCATGTGTATTGCCAAGAATTATGTTCTTGAGGTGTTTGCTGCTACGTACCTCTAGTATTTGCTAGAGAAGAACAATTTTATTGATAGTGAAGATTTTCGGGTGGACTCCGGTCCCGTGGTTTTTTTATCTCCTCACATCGAGGAGGTTTTCCGCGTAAAAAATCATATTGTGTTCGCGTGCTTGGTATTTATTTTACTCTACTATATCGATTCCTATTAGGTTTACACAAGAGGGGAGATTATTTTATTCTGCTGCGTTAATTCGATATTGTTCGAATTATTACCGTTCTCCCATCAAGTAGATCATACTAGCCAAATATACTTCCTTCATTGGGCACACCAATATTTGGAGCTCCAAGAAGAGCTTGGGCTGCATGGGATCATGAATGAGAAGGATGAAAGAATAGCGAAGAAGATGATTGTAATAGGCTTATGGTACATTCAGAACTATTCGAGAGCTCAACCATCTACGACCTAAGTTGCAGAGATGCTAAAAGGAAGTGGTGAAGCCTCACAAATTCCTTCTTTACCCTCGACGTGATCCAATGACCCTCATTGAGCGCCACAATAGCAGGGCAAGGGCTGGCAACCCTCGCCCAAATTTGGCTCAAGGGTCGTGATCCTCACCCAAATTTGGGTGAGGTTGCTGGCCCTAGCCGAGGCCCTAGGGACCCTCGCCAACCCTTTCTGGCAACGAAGGCAACGGCAGTCAGGGCTTGCCGCCCTTGCCCATAGTTTCATTTTTTTTCCTTTTATTTGGTTTTTTGAAATACTTTTTTATTTAATTTAATTAATATTTTGGTTAAATAAATTATAATTTAAGCCATGTCATCACCACATAGGAAAGATAAAGTATTTAAGAAAGCCAAGTTAGTATTTACCATTAGTCAAATTGATGATGTTAAATTTAGGACTTGATTAAATCAATTTGATAAGTTTTAGGATTTTTAATTACACTTTTTGTAAATCTTAGGACTCAATTACACTTTCGTCACAAGTTTTAGGACTTAACATATCCCTAAATTAAAATACAAAGTTCAAAGCCTCTCCTGCCAATGGAAGAGAAGCCAAAAGAATGACTTTCTATAGTAGGTTTTTCTATTGGAATACTAAGGAATCGAGTAAATCAATATATAAATAATAAAAAAAAACAATGTATGTTCTAAATATTGATCAATCTGAAAAGTATTTTGAACTTGTCAAAACATTTAACAAAATTTTTCGAACATAAGTAAATATTTAACTTTGTAAGTTTCTAACCCATTGCTCAAATGTAACCATCACATCAATCGATCGCATAAACTTCTCGCACATGACATTGATCATAAACAAATTCGTACATATTCATAAATGCAGAAATTTTCTTGATACCACATATTCAATGTAGGCAAAAGAAAACTTCTCATACAAGATCTCTCGCCATCAACTTCTTTGAAACCGAGAATTGAGCGTTCGAATCATTGTAGACCTTAACTTCAAGAACCAAGGCATAGTCAAGTTCCCTTCAATCATTAGTCGTCCATTTATTGCACAAGGATTTCGATTGCTCGGATTTTCCGATTATGCCAATCGTCAATCGACAATCAACATGGCATTCCGGGCATTTTCCAACTTGCGTAATTTTCAGGACAATCAGTTCATCAATTTACTTTGCTACTATCGTGAGTATCGGCTGCTCGTGCCGTTGTCGATCTATGCCTTATGCCCATATGGCTCGTCCCAGAGAGTGATGAAGCTTCAATTGCAATAAATTTACTCGGCATTTTGAGATATCACTCTTGTAGACATAATTTAGATCGAGATTAGTGATATTTGGGGACAGAGTGAGAGAGTGTGTGTGTGTGGGTTTGGAAACGTCACAAAATGATCCCTTCATTGAAGGCAGGTTACAGAGAGAGGAGCATTTACTTATTGGCAAGGTATAATGCAAAGGCAACTGGCTCCATCCTCGCTACAAAGCCCCCCAGCCCCAGCCACCCCGGTCTTATTATTGCAAAAGTCGATGCACGCTTGACCATTGCAGCCGGGAAGATCATAACGCTCAAAACATGGACCCACCGGAGGCTGCGCCGCTACCTCGCCTTCACGCCCCCCAAAAAAAAGAAATGATAAAGAAATTAGTTTGGTTGAAAATCATGCATGTGTAAATAATATAATCCTTATGATTTCAGTACGTAAATCTTTAAAAAGAAGAAGAAGAAGCATACGTATTGCGAAGAGGAAGCTTACTTGTTGTTAAGAACAGAAAGAGCACAAGGATTGCTGTAACTTGAAAGTTCTTCATCCTTCTTTTGTTTCTTTTTTTTTTTTTACGGGAGTTCAAAGCTATTTGGTGCGTGAGATAGGAATTGGGTGTGATTTGTGTCAATTTATCTACTGAAGGAATGAAGCAATATGCGACCAAGTATGGGAAGGTCCAATATTCAGCTTATGGGGCAGGAAATTCAATTGGGGATTATCTTCCCATTCTCGCAGGAAATTGGGGATTACCTTTTTGTTCTCACAGGAAATTCAATTAGGAATTACCTTCCCGTTCTTGCAGGAAATTGGGGATTACCTTCCCCTTCTCTTTTTCTTACATTGAATGTGTTGAAATTAATGGTGCTAGAATTTAGCTGGCAACCTGTTATGCAGATTTTTGTATAAGATTCCTAACAAATTGGTCTTATAAATCACATCTAATGTTGGAAATGTATTAAACACTTAGAAATTTGACTAATAGCTATAGATTACCATCGAATACTTGTCAAAATTTACTAACTGAAAAGAGAAAATGAAAAATTACAGATCAGTGCGAATACTAACAGATTGGATAGATTTAAATCATTTTCAAGTTAATAATTTACTAAAGAACAGTCTAGAAAAATACAAATTGCTTATAGGAATAAACTTACTTTCATGATCATGGAAGTAATTTTCCTACATATCGAAGTAAACTTTCAATGTGCATAAAAAAATTTATATGGGAAATACCTAGTTATATCAGTAAGTTTTTCTTACTAGGAATACCTATAAATGATTGACAATGTAAAGAAGTTCTCAATATGCTTAGTAAGATTTCACATAAAAAAATAAAATATGTAAATTTAGTCAGTACCTTTTCATTTACCGATAACGTATATATGTGGTTAGTGATTTTCATATGCATCAAAATAATTTTGGATATGCTTAGCAACATTTCCTATAAGAAACTAATAAATTTTATGGACTAGTGATATTCATTATACTTGGTAAAATTTCATATAGAAAAGTATTAAAATCAATGTGGACAGTAAATTTCCATTTATTAATAACATTTATAAGTGATCGGTGATTCTTTGTCGTATATTGATGTAATCTACGTATATCTTATTTCCTGAACTCTCCACATGGCAATAGCAAAAAAAATTGAAAAAATGATACAAATAATTTATGAATTTTGATCAAATGTGTAATTTGGTCATTAAAATTTTAATTTATTTAATGTGATTTCTAAAATTTATTCCAATTTGTAATATAATTCTTAAACTTTTACTATGTAAAAATGTTTGATATTGATAGAATCCGATTCCAAAATTATATATTAGACTTAAATTCAAACGCTATCTGTTTCTCTAAAAATTTCGGATAAACTCGGTGGAGAAACTGGCTAAGATCGTGCTCTTCCCAGAAGAAGAAGAAGAAGAAGAAGAAAAAAAAAAAAGGAAGAATCTTTATAGCGGATCAGGCCAGGCAAGCAGAGCTGTTCGAGCTCGACAATGGGACCATGCGGGTGAAGATCGCCAACCTCGGCTGCACCATCGCCTCGCTCTCCGTTCCGGGCAAAGACGGTTCGTCGCTCATGATCGTGGTCTCTGTTCATGGTCGGAATCGTTGCTGATGACTCGATCGTGTCTGCCTGTCTTTTTTTTTTACGTTGCTTTCCGGGAAACTGGCGGATGTGGTCCTGGGTTTCGACTCCGTCTCCTGCGCTTGTGGAGATGTGTCGGTGATCGCGCATTTCCGTTTTCTTCGCTTCCGCGGCGCTTGATCTGCTTAAAATTTCGAAACTTTATGGTCAATTGGGCTGTTTTCGTTGGTTTTGACGTGGGATTTGAGCTTTGGAAGATTTGGTTGATGAATGTCTTTTGTGGGTCGATTTGTGTTTTCTGTGCTGCGCAGGAAGGTGCTGCAGCCGTTCTTCGGCTGCATTGTGGGGGCGGGTCGGGAACAGGATAAAGGAGGGGAAGTTCACTCTCGATGGCGTTGAATACTCTTTTCCCATCAACAAGCCTCCGAACAGTCTTCAGTTCACGGTTTGAATTGTTAATGATCAGTGGTTGCAGTGTGGATGTTGCTCGAGCTGACGAGATCATACTTAATGACGCCTCGAGCGAATTGATCGTCTTTGTGATCGTGTCAGCCTTCTGTATGTGTTTGACTATCGATCTGCTTGCGTAAATGCATTATATATGTTGTGCCTTTGGCATCGGGCTTTCTCTCTGTTTGATCTGGATAGGTGGTGCCGGGAATCGAACTGTGTGAGAGAGTTGTCGAATCATGAATTAATCATACTATGACGTTGCTGCACATCCTGCCTCTGTGGGAGCTTGAGGATTTGTAGCACTTCAGTTTAAATTTTATGCTTGGCTGATCAAGTATTGAGGGAATTTAGAGTCCTTTTCCCCTTAATTGAAAATTACACTGGGGAAAGTGTTCTTACATTGTGGCTTAATCACCTCAGCTGTAGCTGTATTGTAACTCATGTGAACTGCTTCTGACAAAAGAAAAGGACCAAGTTTTTACTTTTTTCTTACCATCAGAAACAGAGCACACACACAAGCACATTAAACAGAAGAAACATTTTGAGGAAAATAAGTGCTGCTCAATAATCACAAGATCCACGAAGAATTTTGCCTTTTCCAGTTAGTGTTGGTGACAAGAGGTTCACTTTCTTAGAACAAAAAGTATGTATATGTGGAGCAACCTAACTCTTCAAAACGTCAATCTGATAATGGCCTTCTGAATTTTTTGTGTTACTTAGGTGGGGACAAGGGTTTTGATAAGGTGATATGGGGGGTAGCTGATTATAAGAAAGGCGAGAATCCTTCCATCACCTTCAAATGTCACAGTCATGATGGGGAAGAAGGTCTTTCTCTCATGCATGTGCACACAGTGGCACACATGCTCATCGACTCACCCAGTCGTTTGCACCAACACGGCTTTGATGCCTTGGGTTGCATGTTCATATGATTATAGGTTACCCAGGAGATGTTGCTGTGACAGCTACTTACACGCTAACTTCTAGTACAACAATGAGGCTCGACATGGAAGCTGTGCCTGAAAATAAGGCCACTCCTATCAGCTTGGCTCAGCATACCTACTGGAACTTAGCCGGTCACATTCGGGAAACATACTAAACCACTCCATCCAGATATGGGCTAATCACATCACTCCCGTGGATCAGAACACAATCCCAACAGGTGAAATTATGCCCGTCAAAGGAACGGCTTTTGATTTCACGATGGAGAAGAAGATTGGCACTTCAATTCATGAGGTGCCTTGTTTTAGGTTACGACCGTAACTATGTGCTGGACTGTGGGGAAGAGAAGTCGGGCCTAAAACACGCTGCCAAACTGAAGGACCCTTCAAGTTCTAGGGTTCTTGACTTGTGGACCAATGCTCTGGGAATGCAGTTTTACACTGGAAATTACGTAAATGGAGTAGTCAGTAAAGGCGATGCGGCATACGGCAAGCACTCTGGAATGTGTTTGGAGACGCAAGGATTTCCAAATGCGATCAACCAACCAAACTTTCCTTCTGTTGTTGTTTGACCTGGTGAGAAGTACAAGCCTTCCATGCTTTTTGAGTTTTCAGTAGAGTGAAACATTGGGAAGGTTTATGTTAATAAGATGAGTTTTGAACTTGTTTGCCTTTACCTAAGATAAATGTCTTGATGTAAATGTGAGACCTCCTTGAAGTAATAAAAATGGCCAAGTGCTTCCATTTACATTATTCTCCGCTTTCTAGTGGTATACTCGAATCTTTATACATTTGTACCTTCTCTTTTCGGTTTTGGTTTTTAGCGGTTTTCACTAATGTTACGGGGAATACAGCATTGGCTTGGATACAATGGTTATTCTTGCTGTTTAATACATTGTATCTACTCCAACTTGGAGATATAAATATGTGTGCGGGTGTCTGTGCGCGCGCGTGCGCATCTTCTCTAGTTACACATGTAATTGAATTTACCTTGAAACGTGCTATCTAATCCGAGTATAAATGGTAAATAGTCAACTTGCTTTGAGAGCTTTCTTGTATTTTCCAGTTCTTCATTTCTTTTTCTTCAACAGAGGGTAATTAGGTATGATGTGCCCATTTTTCTTGCATTCAGAGCAAATCACATCTTTGTTGACTTCATCATCCTCAGTTGATTTGTTTTGAAATTTTTTAGTGCCTTACTTCTTCCAGTTGAATCTTCTTCCATTTCTATTCAATTTCCTGAATTTCCTGATCATGAGTGCTAGTTCTTTATCATCCATGTCTTCTTTTGAATCTGTATCATCAGAATCATCATTAGATTTTAAAATAATTGACTTCTTACCTTTGGGATCTTCTTCCTCATTAATTTGCTCCACTTCAAATGATTGAAGTGTGCCTACAAGTCTATTGAAAGAGGCATAATCCTCTGGGTTTTTCTAATTGAAGTCTTCACGTGATTCCAGTCCTTTGAGAGACCATGCAGCAGTTTATTGACCTTCATTGGTCCTAATATTCGTTGTCTTTGATATGCTAATCTATTTACAATTTCAGTGAAACGACTGAACATATCACTTCATCTTGAATGTTTCATACTCGATTAGTTCCTTCATAGGTTACGTGCAATCTGTCCCAAACTTCTTTGGTTGTTTCACAAGAAGAAATTCGATTATATTCAGTAAGAGATAAAGCACATTATAAAGAGTAGATGACTTTAGCATCAAGAGCTTGTCTCTTGATTAATTCTTCTTGTGTTATTTTGTCAACATCTGCAACTTCTTTTCCTCTTTCTGAGATTGATGTAGCTTTGGAATTGATTACTTTTTTTACTACATCCCATTCCAGGAGATCTTTCGATCTTAGGAATGCCTTCATATTATTTTTCCATACGTTATATTCCTTCCCATTAAAGTAAGAAGGTCTGGTGTTGCTTTGGCCTTCAACTAAACCTGGAACCAAAATACTAGCTATAGATTTTTTACCCAGAAGTAAAAAACACTTCAATAAAATGAGCACACATGCTTTGGTATTAATTGAAAATGCTAGTATAAACACCTAGAGGGGGGTGAATAGGTATTAAAAGAAATTTTTACGGAAACGTTGATAAAAACATTTCTTTCGAAATGGAATCTTCAAAGTAATAGACTAGAGCAAGTTTAAATAGATTTATGAACGAATAAGAGTTCAGGGAAGAGAATTGAAAATACAAAATTTATAGTGGTTCGGCTTAGATCAAGCCTACGTTCACTCTCCTGCACTAACATCCCACTGGCTGGATTTCATTATGAATCAAAAGAGATTTTACAGTTTGTAATCTCGACTTTCTCAGTGAAGAGTTTCTCCTGGTTTCTCATAAAGTCTCACTAAGAGTTTCTCTCTTTTGCATATAATTTTGAGCTCGATGAATGAGAAAGCAAAGAACTAGAAAGCTTTAAACTTTGAAATTTGTCTTTCACGCACTACCTCGAATAACTGGAGAGTCTGCCTTAAATACTTCTCTATGCCGTCATGACCATTGGCACTTTCCAAATGAGTTCTTCCAATCTACCCGTTGGACAGAATCAATCAAGGAGATCTCGAGTTATTTTAGGAATGTGATGAGAGCCAATCAATCCTGCTCGCCCATACAATCAGGATCTTGATTTCCATAAGTAAAACCTTCCAAGTTTGTTTGCCTTCAAAAAGATCTTCATATCGAAATTGATTTCAATAAGAACAATCAATCAAGTAGATGCTGTATCCAGCTATAAGGACTTCCATACGAATCGAATTCTTGAAGGTAATCCCGCATCTGGATAAGTCTTCATTCTTCGGTCTGGAAACTGTCAGTGAAGGCAGATTTTGAGATTAAAGTCTGGTGATCTTCAGATTTTGACAATAGAGTCTGGAGTTCTTCAGACTATAACACTTGAGTCTGTAAGTCTTCAGACTAGTCTTTTTGGAAATGTTTTGTCAGCTTCAAAACAATAAATGAGTTTTATCTAACAAAGTGTCCTCGGAGTGAACCATGGAGGAGATCGGCAAAGCTCGTTGATTAGTCAAGGCTGCATGTTCGAATTGTAAAATGGGGAATGCTATTCCAAGTCCTCCTTTAAGTCAAGTTTACAATTAGCCACCAGCTCAAGCTACTTGGCTTTGTTTCCACGCGCCTTCTTCTTCTTCTCTTCTCAGCTTTTATATCTGCACCAAAGTCTTGATCTTTCGGGAGGCCAAATCAAGTGGTTCTCTTTAGTGCCTAGGGTCAAGTCGTTCCTAAAGCAGCATTATTCTTAAACCTTTGCATCCTCTTCCTTTGTATGTACCTCTCCATGTTTTGCTCCGACACCATCTCCCTTCGGATGGATCTTACCATGCCATGTTCCTCTCTCTCCTTGCTCTTCCTCATCTCCCTCCAAATTCACTTCATCGTACCAGCTTCCAGCTACTTCCCGCAGTTCGAAGATTGCATTCCTTTTGTTTGTGGACATCAAGAAATCATATATCCTTTCAGGTATGTTGGGCAACCAAGTCATTGTGGGTATCCAGGGTACGAGCTTGGCTGTGACGAAGGTAACCTGACCTTGTCCATGGAGTCCCAGGAATATCAAGTGATCCACATACATAGGAGTGTGCAGATCCTCGTGGTGGCGAGGTCAGAATTATTAGACGATATATGTCTTGATAGCGAAACCACTTTAGACTTGAAACTCTTCAGCTACACTTCCAATAACCTCAATTCCACCTTAATTTACAATTGCCAATCATGGCCAACCCTTCCATCTTATCATTGGTTCTCTTGTCCCGATTCTCAATTTGGCTTCTTTGTTCTCGGTGTAAACCTATCATTCCCACTGCCCAAGACATGCAATTCCATTGTTCATGTCCCGATTTCAAAAAGTGAACCTATAGATTTACCACCACCTTTGGCAAGCATCAACTATGGTGATAATATAAGGGACATTCTCAATAAAGGCTTTGAGATCACCTGGATTGCCAACACATCGCTATGCGAAAACTGCGTTGTATCAGGGGGAAGATGCGGGTATGACCGAACAAGGCAAGAATTCAATTGTTTTTGCCATGATGCAGCCTATCCGGCAACCTGCCAGAGAACGCCAATACCGGCAAGCGTCCCTTCAAGTATGTATGCTTACTCTCATCTAGCATGTGGTTTTTCAATTAGCTAAAAATTGTTCAATGAGAAGAATTGTGGGCATATCCTTCCCTCAAACGAAGTGTAGTCATCCTCATTGTGACATGCATGATTGTGTTACAATTTAGACTTTTAAGTCCTAAAACTTTATCACCCCATTCTCGAAAACCTTCCTTGCGTTGGATCATTAGGTCGGTATCTGCAAACCCATGAGATCTGACGGTTTAAATGCGACAAGCAAAGATGCTTCAAGTTTACTGTAAAATCTCACATCATAGACAAGTAATTTAAATCAGAACGCGTTAGCTGATAAATCAATCAACCTAAAATTTAGGTTCGACTTGTTCTTTACTTTCCACAACATGAACTCTTGACCCCTCAAATGGGCTAGACTTCTTCCACGGTGAGAACCTTGAAAAAAGGTTGCACTTCTCAATTTCGACTACATAGGAAGAACTGCGGAAGAAATTGCTTTGCATGTTTCCTGGCCACTGTCTTCTTATCACTTCCACCCCCACACCCAGTTTCAATGTTCGATAGCCATTCTTTTTATTTCCCTCCTTCACGAGATATCATAAGACTGAAACTGATGTCAGTCAAAGTCCACGCTCAGAATAGCTTCCTCTATTTTACTGAAATTAACCACATCCATCTCTTTCACACTTCAGTCCGGAGAAAGTAAGTAAATAAAAAATGAATTTCTCCATCCTAAGCTAACGATTCTAGACTCCAAACCCTCATTCCACATGGTATTCCCCATTCATGAGAGCATAAACTTAAATGGGTGACGCAGCCACTCCCCTTCTCTCCTTCCCTTCACACTCCTTCCTCGTCGTCCTCATCGTTTCGCAAGTTTTTTTATCCAAGGGAGAAGACGATGTCCACTATACTGACTGCCGCAGCTCAAGTCTTATTTTCAACTTAACGCCTGAGCAATTTCTGTCGTGAAAAAGATGGCAAGCTATTGGTTCCAAACTAAAGATCCACTGTAGGTCATCATCATCGTAAATCACAAGAGATTGGCCTGACTCGGCTTGGCCGAGGAGTCACAGCCCTTTTGACCTACTGATTTTAGCCAAGTTACAATTTGGGCTGACGATATCACTAGTCAAATCAGTTCAGAAAACATAACTAAGCAAAGTTCAGAGAAATCGTCCAGATGAAGTTTAGCTGCCTCAGTTCTGAGGCTCCGATCCCTTCTGTTCTCCAGTCTAGGCGATGGCCCTGCTTCTGTCTAGAACGATGCAAACGACGTTCTTGAGGTCCTTATTGAAGTTTCCTCAAAGTGAATCGTGAAGGAGATTGGCAAAGTTCGTTGATTAGTCAGGGGCTGCGGTTAGGAATTGTAAAATGGGGAATACTAGTCCAAGTCGTCCCGAGTCAAGTTTACAATTAACTAGCAGCTCAAGCTACTTGGCTATGTTTCCACGGGCCTTGTTCTCCTTCTTTTCTTCTCAGCTTTTGTCTCACTGCGCCAAAGTCTTGGTCTTTTGGGACATCAAGTCGGGAGGTTCTCGTTAGTGCATTCGGTCAAGTAATTCATTCAAAAAGCAGCATTATTCTGATCCCCTGCATCCTCTCTCTCCTTGCTCTTCCTCATCTCCTTCCATATTCACTTCTCGGTGTCAGCTTCTGGTGAATTCCCGCCGTTCCGAGAGTGCGCTCCTTTTGATTGTGGAGAGCAACAAATCGGCTATCCTTTCAGGGGTAAAGAGCAACCAAGTTACTGTGGATATCCAGGCTACGAGCTCCACTGTAATGGAGATAGCCTAACCCTGTCCATGGAATCCCTGTAATATCGGGTGATCCACGTGGACAGGAGTGCGAAGATCCTTGAGGTGCTGGGGACTGATATATCAGAAGATATGTCTTCCAACCCATGTTGACACCACTTTAGACTTGAATCTCTTCAACTGCACTTCTAGTGACCTCAATTCCACCTTATTCTTCGGTTGTGTCCCATCGCGGATCCCTCGACCTTATCCATTCTTTTGTCCCCCGTTTAGTTGTCACTACTTTGCGCACAATGTGGACCTTGCAGAACCGCTACACAAGCAATGCAAATTCGGTGTCCTTGTCCCAATTTCAAGAGAAGCTCTAGGTCTACTGCCACCACATTCGGAGGGTGGCGACCATAGGGCTGTTCTTAGTAAGGTCTTGAACGAAGGTTTCAAGATCACCTGGATTGCTGACACATCGCAGTGCGAAAATTGCAACAAATCAGGGGGAAGATGCGGGTAGGGCTGGACAGGACAAAAATTCAGTTGTTTTTGCCCTGATGGAGTCTATTCAACGACTTGCGGCCAACAGGGTATGCATGCTTACTCTCCCCTAACTTGTGGATTTCAATTAGTTAATGTTTTTCCATGGGAGGGATTGCTGGGTTTGACTGTTATTTGGAAAAACGACCTGCTCATGCCATTTAAAGCGTGACAATCTCATTTGGCTGGGCATGCCCTTCTCTCTGATATGACGAAGTGCATTAATCTTATTCTCGCTGTGACATTATCATGTCAAAATTTAGACTCCTAAGTCCTAAAACTTTATTACCCCATTCTCAACAACTTGCCTTACCTTAACCGTTGGATAATTAGGTCTGTATCTGCAAACCCGCAAGATCCAACGATTTAAATATGACGAGTGAAGATGCTCCGATTTTAGTGTAATATTTCACATCATGGACCAGTAATTTAAATCAGAATGCATTTAGCTGATGAGTCAATTGACCTAAAATTTAGGTTTGACTTGTCCTTTACTTTACACGACATGAACTCTTGACCTCTCAAATGGGCTAGACTTTTTTCACAGTGGGAACCTTAAAAAAGGTTTCACTTTACATTTTCAACTACGTAGGAAGAACTGCGGAGGAAATTGCTTCGCATGTTTCCCGTCTTCCTCATCACTTCCCCCTGGACCCGTTTCAACGCTCGATAGCCATCCCTTTGATTTCCCTCCACGAAATTTCAGAAGACCGAAATTGATCTCGGTCAAAGTTGATGGTGGGAATAGTTTTCTATATTATACTGAGGAAAAATTAATGATATCCATCTTTCACACTTGAGTCTGGAGAAAGTGAATACAAAAAGAATTTCTCCATTATCAGTTTGGCCCTCTGAACTCTAAACACTCGTTCCACAATTTATTGTCCACCCATGGGAGCGTGAACTTACTCAAATGGGTGACGCTGCCACTCTCCTTCTCTCCTCCCCTTCATGCTCCACCCTTGTCTTCATCCTCATCAGCCTCATCATCCTGCAAGTTCTTTTTTGCGAGGGACACGACGATGTCCACTATACCGAATGCCGCCGCTCTTTTAATTGTGGAACCGCCGCAAATGTTACTTATCCTTTCTGGAGAGACAGCCAACCCCGATTCTGTGGACTTCCAGCATTCAGGGTCGAGTGCTATGAGGACGAATTCCCTATATTTGAGTACCGAGAGCAGAAGTATCGAGTCCTCAAGATTGATCAACATCTTCGTACGATGACAATCACAAGGATGGATCTGATGAAGGGTACGTGCTTGCACGAGTTTAGGAATACTAGCATAATGGATTTCACTCTCTTCCATATGACCCCTGCCGTTAAAAGCCTCAGCATCTTCTACGGATGTTGGGGCACGTGGATGAACGTAAGCAACGAGTTCGAGTGCTTCTATGATGTCTTCAGGAAGTCGGCTTTGTTCATAGATGACATCTTCTTGGACATAGAGCTCCCTCTGTTCGTCACCAGCTGCGTCACAAGCATCAAGGTTCCCATTCTTCAGAGCGCACTCAATGATCTAGAAAGAGGCAATATTAGCTTGCATGAAGCTCTGAATCAAGGGTTTGAAACTCAGTATATTGACCATCCTGAGTGCCCGACTTGTGCTTCTTTTGGCGGGTTATGCGGTAGCAACTCCTCTTCTTCATCATCTAGTTTCACGTGTTATTGCCGCGACAAACCCCACGCTCATACCTGTAATGACCCTGGTGATAGGGCTAGTAAGAACACCTAGAGGGGGGTGAATAGGTGTTAAAAGAAATTTTTGCAAGACTTAATAACTTAATTCGTCTTTTAAGGACAATAGACTGAAGATGTAAAAGATTGTAAACAATTAAATAAAGCTATAAATCAAAGTAAAAAGATTAGGGAAATAGAATCAAAACACAAGGTTTATAGTGGTTCGGCTTAAACTAAGCCTACGTCCACTCTCTCGCACTGACAGCCCACTGGCTGGATTCTACTAAGAACCAAAAGAGATTTTACAGTCTCATGTCATTAATTCCACAGTGTAGAGATTCTGCTACACTTTCTCAAGGTCTCACAAGTATTTAATCTCTCTTTTAAATACAACTTAAGCTCAACAATTGAAACATCAAAAAATTAAGAGCTTCAGACTTTGTAATTTTTCTTTTACGCACACACTCGAATAACTTGAGCGACTTTTTCGAAGATTCTATATCAATTTCTCTATGAAACCGAGATAGTTACCTTTGAGAAAATTCTAGCAATAGTGGAAATGCCTATGCTTTATTCTTTTGAAGGTGGGAGGAAAGATAGTCTTCCTTATATACTCATCCATGCCTTCATAACCGTTGGCACCTTCCAAAGGAGTTCTTCCAATCTACCCGTTGAACAGAATCAATTAGGGAGATCTCGAGTTATTTAAGGAATGTGATAATAGCCCATCAATCATGCTCGCCCATACAATTAGGATCTAAGTTTCCATAAGTAGAACATTTCAAGTATACTTCCCCAATCAATAGATTTAATTATCTGAATTGATTTCAATAAGAATAACTAATCACAAGATGTTATCTCCAGTCGTGAGAACTTCTTCAACCGTACGAACCAAATTCTTAAATATATACTTGCATCTGGATAAGTCTTCTTCAACGGATAAATCTTTTCTTCGTCGGTCTGGAAACTATCAGTGAGGAAAGACTTTAAATCTTGAGTCTGGAGGTCTTCAGACTTTGACGATAGAGTATGCATGTTTTCATACTAGACTGATGGAAACGTTTTGTCAACTTCAAAACAAATAAGGAAGTTTTCTCCAACAATCTCACCCTTTTTGATGGTCACAAAACTTTCCCATAGATTTGAACAGTTTTGACTTGCAAAACAATACTTAAGCAAAACTAGATATCTCAAAAGAGATAAGTAGATTAGGATATAAATAGTAGCGATTCTGTAACCACAGAAAGCGTGTTAGTCCTATAAAAACAACTACCCTTTCCATAATCATTAACATAACTTAAGTTACTGCAAGCATCAAGAGATCAAGATCAAATCAAACAGTCCAAACTAGTCCAAACCAAACAAAAGATAAGTCCAAAAATCCAAACCAAAAGTCAAATCAAATCTGCATCAAACTTCTCTTCCTTTTTGTCAACAGCAAAAAGTGGAGAGCAAAATAAAAAGAGTTGTTGAAAATAGAGTCAGAATCATGGTTGTTTTGGAAGGTGAATAAGCTCGAACTCTCCCATAGAATTCACTGTCTTCTCAAGCCTTGCAAAACTCTACTTTAGTGACTGGAAATCTTCACCTTGCACAGTAGACTGCACTTGATTCTTCAGGGCGCTTAACTGATTGTGCAAAGACATTAAAGTGGTCATGAAAGCATTCTTGAGATCCTGCATCTCATACCCCATAGCATATTGTTGCTTTCTTACATCCAATAGAATCTCTAGCAGTCTCGAAAAGTCTGTTGTTTGTTCTGTTGTGACACTAGGTCCAGCCGAGTCGATTCCAAGGGTTTTGAGAATGGATGGAACTTCAGAAGATTGTCCACCGTGACTATGACTAAATGCTTCTAGATAATGAGAGGCATACACATCCTATAGATCCGCTGCAGAACGACTCACATCACTAATAAAGATAGGTGAAGAAATACCTTGCTGTCCAACAGCTCCCCCTGTTTGGTTGCCTTCAGGTAGAGTAGGTAAGATTTCTTCTTGATCAACTTCAGTTTAGAGTGATGCGCGTCAATAGTTCTAGTTCCCGCCATCTTAGAATCACTGGACAAGGAGATAGCCAAAGTTGGCTCAAAAGAGTCTTCTTGACTTTGGTCTCTCTCTTCTTCTCCTTCTTGTCCTATTTCTTATCTTCTTGTTGCTTCTTCTTCCTCTTCTCTTCTTTCTTCCTCTGTCCTTCTCCGTTCTTCATCTTCCTTCTCTGTCTCTTTTCTCTCTTTTTCTCCTTCTTTTGGCTTTTCTCGAGTTTCTTGAAAGCTGACAAAACTCTTCAAATTTCTTAAGGCTGAAATAGTCATTTCTCCTTTTTTTTTCTTCATCCCGCAAGATGAGAATTCTCTTCCTCTTTACTAGAGCAGCTATGGGCTCCTTGCCTTTCCTCTTGGCTGCAGCAGAGTCTTGTTTTGCTTTGACGGGAGATTTCTCTTTCATGCGCTCTAACACCTTGTTAAGCTCTTTCAAACGCATCTTCGTGATCATTTTAAATCCAATCACCATTGGGGAAATGGTTGTCAAACATAATGGTGCAGAGATGTGAATTTTAAAATGTCTAAAAAGGCGCGTGATAAGAGCAGAATAAGGGAGTTGTCTCTTATTTTTCACCACCGTTCCATACATGTGAAATAAGATGGTGTGAGGCAGAGAAAATTTGTAGCCAATGTTGATGGCATATATCAATTTCGCTTCAGACCGAGAGACATCAGTCTTTGATGTCAACTTTGGACGGATGCAGTTGATTACGATCTTGTGCAATAAGATGTTGGAGGCATTCATCCTAGAGTAGGAAATCTTCCCTTCAACATTCCGATCTTTCACCAATGATAGAGTAGCATGAGCAACAAACACGCTAATTGGTTGGAAACTCGCTATTTCCACTCCAATTATGTTAGCCAAAGTGTCCATATCCACCAAAAATTCATTCTCCCTCACTGTGAAAGAGAAACTGTTTGTATCCACAAAAGATAAGTTTGAGTAAAAGTAAGCTGTGAGTTCAGGATAAGCAGCAGTAGATTCAGAACAAAAGCGCTCTAATTGCAGTAGAGCAAACTTATCTCGCATATTTACTTTCACCGAATCAATGAAATCAAAATCAACACTCTAAGGTTCATAACCCCTCTCTTCATTAGATTCAAGTAAACCGTCTTGTGGTTCTTTAATTTGAAAAGGCTTGAACCATCACCAGCAATGTTTGCAGCCACTCCCGTTCTAGGCTGAAAATGGGTAAACATACATTTGTCGTCGTCCTGTCCTTGTGGTTGATTAGCAGTGCCAAAGTACGGGTCACTAGGAAAATTAGCAAAGGCTTTTTCAGCCGATCCCTTCTTGGCAATAGCTATCTTCTCCATATCGCGTAGAAAAAGAGTCTCATTCTTATAGCCTTTCTCTCGTAGGTATTCATCAATCAAGGACATAGCAATTCCCCCTCTTTTCAAACTAGAATAAAGCTTGAAAGCAACATTAGGAGTTAATGTTATTACAGGTTCCACTTCTTCAAAAACTTCTTCTTTTGGATGAGTTGGTGGAGGAGATTGACGTTGTCGAGAAGGTTGTTGCTAACTTGGTCGCTGTGGTGGAGAAGAATTTTCTTCCTCGGTCAAGTCGAAGTGTGTAGGACCCTCAGGCATGTGTCGTGGTCTCCTGCTTGCGATTCTCGAAGACTTTCTTGAAGACATTGTCTCTTCAAGGGAGAAATTCACATTCTTGCTCGAAAAGGTGAAAACTTTTTGGATTAAACAATAGTAAAAGTGAGAGCAAGTGGAAGTTTGAAATTTTAGGGTTTGAAAGTGAAAACGAAGAAGATGGATTTCAACAGTATATAAAGCAAGTGGAGCGAGGTAAATGAAACGACATAAAAGGAAAAATAAAAATACCTTTTTGAAAAAAGAATAACTGTCTTTTTGAAAATGAATAAATGCCTTTTTGAAAATGAATAAATGCTATAAATTAAAAAAAAACTTAGAAATATAATTTCAATCAATCAACGATTAATGAGTAACCATACATTTTCAAGTCTTTAACCAAAAATTAAATTACTAGTACCGAAATAACTTACAGTTGTAACTCTTGGTCTTCTAAGTCTAAACACCTTCAGACTTTATCTCTAAGTCTAAGCTCCTTCAGATTTTAAAAGATATGATGTTCAGTCTGGTGCGAATAGACTCAAATAGGCTTTTCTCTAGTGGCTTTGTAAATATGTCTTCCAATTGATTTTTTGAATCAATGAATTTGGTCATAACTTCTCCATTTTGAACATGATCTATAATAAAGTGATGTCGAATCTCTATGTGCTTTGCTCTTGAATGAAGAATTTGATTCTTTGTGAGATTAATTGCACTGGTGTTATCACATTTGATCTCGGTGCATGAATCTTCGATTCCAAAGTCTCTCAGTTGTTATTTTATTCATAGGATTTGAGAACAGCAACTTCCAAGGGCTACATACTCTACTTCTGCTGTTGAAAGAGCTACAATACTTTGTTTTCTTGAGAACCATGATACTGTCCTATTACCTAGCAGTTGACAAGTACCGGAAGTATTCTTTCTATCAATTCTGCAACCTGCTAGATCTGCGTTTGAATATCCAAGAAGAGTAAAGTCTCATTCTTTGGGATATGACAGACCTAACTTTGAGGTAGTTGCAATGTATTTGATGATGCGTTTTGCAGCACTTAGATGAGATTTTTTGGGATCAGATTGAAATCTAGTACAAATGCAAACACTAAACAAAATGTCAAGTCTAGAAGCAGTAAAATAAAGAAGTGAACCAATAATACTCCTATAGAGCTTCTGGTCAACTTTCTTTCCCCATTCATTTTTTTCCAGCTTCGAAGAACTTGACATTGGTATATCAGTCTTTTTGCAATTCTCCAATCCAAACTTTTTAACGAGTTCTTTTGCATATTTTTCTTGGTGAATGAAAATTTATTCCTTTAATTGTTTTACTTGTAATCCGAGAAAGAAGGATAGTTCACCCATCATGCTTATCTCAAATTCATCCTACATAAACTTTGAAAACTTATTGTACAGGTTTTCGTTAGGTGATCCAAATATAATATCATCAACATAAATTTGAACAAGTAGAAAGTTTTTACATTCTCTTTTAATAAACAAAGTAGTGTTCATTTTTCCTTTGACAAAACCATTTTGAATTAAAAACTTACTTAACCTGTCGTACCAAGTTCGAGATGTTTGCTTTAACCCATATAGAGCATTTTTCAGTCTGAATATTGAGTCTGGTTTCCTTGGGTCTTCAAATCCGGAAGGTTGTTCCATAGAGACTCATTCTTGGATAAATCCATTTAGGAATGCACTTTTGACGTCCATTTGGAATAACCTAAAATTTTTATAACAGGCAAAAGCAAGTAATAATCTAATTACTTCTAACCTTGCTACTGGTGTGTAAGTTTCATCATAGTCTATCCATTTTTCTTGCGTATATCCTTTGGCCACGAGTCTTGCTTTGTTCTTGACCACTTTTCCTTTTTCATCCATCTTGTTTCTGAAAACCCATTTAGTTCCAATAATAGATTTACCCTTTGGTTTAAGAGTTAATTCCCAAACATCGTTAATGCTGAATTGTTTGAGCTCTTCTTGCATAGCTTCAATCCAGATTTCGTTAGTCAAAGCTTCTTCTATGCTTATAAGTGCTATGGCGCTAGACTCTTCTTGCTTTTTGGATCTAGTATGAATCCCTTCATCAATGTCACCAATGATGAATTCTTTGGAATGACTAGACTTGTGCCTCCAATTGCTGGTCGGTCTGACAGATTGCTGATCTTCTACTTTAGTTGATTCTTCAACATTCATTTGTTGTTGTTCTTCTAAAGTCTGAGTTGCTTCAGGGGAGGTAGACTTTGTAGAGTTTGGAGCAGGTTCAGATTTTTTAGGTTGAGTCTGAATCAATTGATTTTGCAAAGAGTCTTGAAATTCGACATTCATAAATTCTTCCACAGACTAAGTCTTCTTGTTGAATACTCTGTAGGCTTTGCTTAAAGTTGAGTAGCCAAGGAAAATTCCTTCATCTGATTTTTCTTCAAATTTACCATTTCGATCATTTGCATTTTTCAAGACAAAACATTTGCAACAAAACACATGAAAATAAAAAACACTTGGCTTCTTTCCTTTGAATAACTCATAAGGAGTTTTCTCCAGAATAGGCTTTAAAAATACTCTATTAATAATATAACAAGCTGTAGAAATTACTTCAGCCAAAAAACAAGAAGAAATATTACTTTCAATTAAAAGAGTTCTTGTCATTTCTTGCAAAGATCTATTATTCCTTTTCATAACTCCATTATGTTCTGGAGTGTATGGAGAGGAGAAAACATGCTAAAAACCAGATTCATCACAGAATTTTGCAAAGTCTTGATTTTCAAACTCACCTCCATGGTTTATCCATATGCTTGAAATATCATTTCTTTTTTCATTATGTACTTTTTTGGCAAACTTTGAAAAGTGAGAAAATGTTTTAGACTTACTTACCAGAAAGTAAACCCAAGTAAATCGTGAATAATCATCAACTATTACTAGGCAATATCTCTTTCTACCAATGCTTTGAGTTCTGATTGGTCCAAAGAGATCCATATGTAAAAGTTACAAATCACGATTAGTGGAAACTTGATTTATTGGTTTAAAAGAACTTATAACCTGTTTTCCCAACACACATGGTGTGCATAAGTCAGATTTTTGATATTTCAGGTTGGGTAGTCCACAAACAAGCTTCTGGAAAGAGATCTTGGCAATTTGCTTCATGTTGACATGGCCAAGCTTTCAATGCCAAATGTTCACTTCATCTTAAATTGATAGTAGATATTGAGACCTTTCTGGTTTTATATTCAGAAGATAAATGTTCCCATGTCTTCGTCTAGTAAAAGATTGAAAAAGATATTTACTAGTTCCCGAACATATTCCTTCTTGGAAATTGATTTTAAATCCAGTGTCGCATAGTTGGCTTTTGCTGGGTAGATTATAATTTAGTCATTCCACTAAGGAGACATTGTTGATTGTGAGACTTCCAATCTTTATAGTTCCACACCCAACAATTCTTCCTTTGCTATTTCCACTAAAAGAGACTTTTCCATCATTTGTTTGAACAAGTTTTATAAAACAACTTGAATCTCTTGTCATGTGTCTTGAACAGTCACTATCCAAATACCATTTTTAACCTTTTTCTTGATAGTGACCTACAATTAAAAAAGAAACTTAAGCTTTCTTTGGTACCCGCATTTTCTTGGGTCTAGGTGTGTTAGTACAATACACAGTTTTTGCCCATTCTTTCTTAACAGGTCTCCAAACTATAGGACATTCTTTCTCAAAGTGTTCTGAGTTGTTACACTGAGAACATTTGAAAGCACTTTAGCGAACGGGTTTTACAAAAAATTTTTGAAAATTATTTCTATAAAAAGTTTTTGTAGGTCTTTATTTGATTCTTTCTTTTACTTTTAGAAAATCAATTAGAGGAATGGTTTCAGAAGTCATTCCTAAGTCTGATTTGTTAAAATAAGGTCTTTGTACTGAAAGAATACTTTCCAACTTTTCAGATTCTATTGAAAATCTTTTTGAAACATTTGAAATGTTATTTTTCAAAAATTTATTTTCTTTTGAAAGAGAGTCTGCATTTTCTTTTAAAATGGCAAAACTTTTGTTTAAATTTTCAAACTTTTCTTTCCAAGAGTTTTCCTATTACTTCAGTGTAGAATTCTCCATTTTTAGCTCGGAAATCCTCTTAAGAGAGGTTTTGAGACTAAGACAAAGTTCATCAATGTATTTCAAGACTTTAGTAGGAATTTTTAAATTACTTACCTCGATTTCGCTGTTTGAGTCTGAGTCTGTATCTGTCTCAGAGACTAAGTCTGATTCTAATTTTGCCATTAAACAAATATTGGTATAATCTACATCACTTTCTTTGCATTTCGTATCACTCCATGTTTCTGCTTTGAGAGCCTTTATGTATTTCTCAGTTTTTCCCTTTTTTTTCTTCACTAGAGGATAGTAGGGTCGAATGTGTCCTTTTTTCGTGCATCCAAAGAAAATCACATCTTTATTGGATTCATCATCCTCAGTTGATTTGTTTTGAAACTTTTGAGTGCTTTGTTTCTTCCAATTAAATCTTCTTCCCTTTTTGTTCAGTTTCTTGAACCTTCTTATCATAAGTGCTAGCTCTTCATCGTCCATATCCTCTTCAGAGTCTGTAACATCAGAATTATCGTTAGATTTTAAGGCAATTGACTTCTTACCTTTGGGATCTTCTTTTTCATTGATTTGCTCCATTTCATAGGACTGAAGTGTGCCAACCAGTTCATCTACGGAGAGCGACATGATCTTTTGTGTTTCCCTTATTGAAATCTTTACGTGATTCCAGCTTTTGGAGAGTCCACGCAGCAATTTGTTAACCTTTATGGGTCTTGAGATTGGCTGTCCCTAATACTCTAGACCATTTACAATTTTTGTAAAATGACTAAACATGTCAGTGATAGATTCTCCTAACTTTATCTTGAAGGTTTCATACTATCTGAGTAGAATATTGATCATTGTTTCTTTCACTCGATTAGTTCCTTCATAGGTAATGTGCAGCCTATCCCAGACTTCTTTAGCTATTTCACAATAAAATATTTTGTTATACTTAGTAGGAGATAATGCACAATATAAGGAGTAAATTGCTTTAGCATCAAGAGCTTGTCTCTTGATTATTTCTTCTTGAGTCATCTCGCTAGCATCTACAACTTCTTTTCCTCTTTTTGAAACTGATGCAGTTTTAGGAATGATTCATTTTTCTACCACATCCCATTCCAGAGGATATTTTGATATTAGAAATGCTTTCATCTTATTTTTCCATATGCTGTATTCTTTCCATTGAAGTAAGGTGGTCTGGTGTTGCTTTGACATTCAATCAAACCTAGAGCAAACATATAGGTCTTTAATTCAGAAGTAAAAACACTTCAATTAAATGAGCACACAGCTCTGATACCAATTGATAGGGCTAGTAAGAACACCTAGAGAGGAGTGAATAGGTGTTAAAGAAATTTTTGTAAGACTTAACAAATTAATTCGTCTTTTAAGGACAATAGACTGAAGATGTAAAATACTGTAAATAGTTATATAAAGCTACAAATCAAAGTAAAGAGATTAGGGAAAGATAATCAAAACACAAGGTTTATAGTGGTTCGGCTTAGACCAAGCCTATGTCCACTCTCCCGCACTGACAGCCTACTGGCTGGATTCCACTAAGAACCAAAAGAGATTTTATAGTCTCACGTCCTTGATTCCACAGTGTAGAGACTCTGCTACACTTCCTCAAGGTCTCACAAGTATTTAATCTTTCTTTTGGGTACAACTTAAGCTCAACAATGGAAATATCAAAGAACTAAGAGCTTCAGACTTTGGAATTTTTCTCCTTATATACTCTTCCATGCCTTCATAAACGTTGGCACCTTCTAAAGGAGTTCTTTCAATCTACCCGTTGGACAGAATCAATTAGGGAAATCTCGGGTTATTTAAGGAATGTGATGGTAGCCCACCAATCCTGCTTGCCTATACAATCATAAACTAGGTTTCCATAAGCAGAACCTTCTAAGTATACTTCGTCAATCAACATATCTAATTATCCGAATTGATTTCAATAAGAATAATTGATCACGAGATGTTATCTCTAGCCGTGAGAACTTCTTCAACCGTACGAATCAAATCCTTAAAGATATACTTGCATATGGATAAGTCTTCTTCAATGGATAAATCTTTTCTTCGTCGGTTTGGAAACTATGAGTGAGGGCAGACTTTAAATCTTGAGTTTAGAGGTCTTCAGACTTTAACAATAGAGTTTGCAAGTCTTCAGACTAGACTGATGGAAATTGTTTGTTAACTTCAAAACAAATAAGGAAGTTTTCTCTAACACTCGGTATGTTCTTTTGCTAGCATTCCCAGATGAACATTCTCAACTTCATTTGGGGGGTTCTTAGTCGTATCCGCACATGAGATTCTATTATCAACCATGTAGATTATGCACGAAATCACTAAACTTTGACCTATTGTGGAGTTGGTTTCGATTAGTTCCACAAAGATCACATGGACAATGGACCCTAAGAATTTGTCCAGAGAAAAACCCAATTTGATCGAATGTGATCCGCTTGTTTCTTTTGTTGGAAATTCGATCACTACTCTTTCTTTTATCTTCCTCCATCTAAGAATATCACGGGACAAGAATTAAGACTTTTCTTTCGTTTTTCTCTCTGGTGGCGCAAAGCAAGAGGAAATTTCAACTTAGTTACTGCTTGGCTAGCAATTCTTCACGAGAGAAAGAGAGAGAGAGACGTTTTTGCTGACCATTCACGAAGGTCCGGCGAGAGCCAAACACGTCCCGATGTTGAATTGTCAATGGTCAACGGTGGAGGAGCTCATGGGGAAGGCAATTTAGATTGGCCTTCCTTTTAGCCCCGATTTGACTCTTGATTCAGGCCCATGAAAGGGAGCCCAAAAATATGGGCCCATTGATGTGGATTTGGGCCCATAATTTAGGCTATAGGATCATCGAAGTTAACATCCGTTGACTAATTCCAAAACTGCGTTGGGTGGTATGCTACGCTCAGGGTTGTAGGAACTCTGACGTGGGATAAGAATCTAAGGAAATGTGATTAATTTTTCGTTCGCGTTAAAGTTTGGTATCGGAAAAGTGAAAAGGAAAAAAAAAAGATCAACAACCAATACTTAATTCGCTTTGCTTAGTTAGGATATGTTCTTAATGATTAGGTAGATCATCAAAGTCAACATTTCGAAAAAAAACGTTGGTGGGTCCAACAACCTAAGTCCCTTTGACTAGGAAGTTTCCTGGTTTGCTACTCTTAAGGATTTTTTTAACCGGGGGCGCAAAATTACCCCCGCGTAGGCCATGGGGCGTTTGACTAATGCGCATCCCGGAGCCACTTTCCGTGTCCGTTCGGTATTCTTCGCTTCAAAGTCGATGAACCAGTACAACGACAGGCGACCGGAGTTTCGGGACCAGTTCAAACCAACGCCGTTTTGAATTTTCCGGAAATTGCTTTCCACACCCTCTCCTACCTCTTTCTTCTATCTTCTGCTATCCTCTGCGTCCTCCTTCCAGTCCCAAATTAATCTCCAAAGCTTCCTCAGTGGAGCTAGTTGTCACCGGTTGGCCCTTGTCGTCATTTTCGCTAGCTTAGTCTATCAGGCTCTGTCAGAGGATAAGCAATACGAGGCCTGCCTGCCTCGGAACTGCGGACATGGCCCAAACATCAGCTACCCTTTTTGGATTTCGGGCGAGCAAGAGTCCTACTGTGGCTATCCGAATTTTGAGATTACCTGCAAAGAGGAGTTTCCCATCCTGACTTTCTCAGACAGTGAGTTCATCATCAAGGATATCTTCTATGCAAACCATTCGTTCTTCCTGGTTAATGACCTTGAGTACCAGGACTCCTGTGGTGCCCCGCAGCGTAATATCAACCTTGAAAGACACCTTTCAATCTCAGTTCCACCAATGCCAATTTCTTCTTCTACTATAATTGCACCTCGCAGCCAATAGGTTTTACATATCCAATGTACTGTGCTAGCAACTCCACCCACCATTCTTTTGCTTTCTTTACCCGTGGAAGCATCGCTCGGCACTGAGAATTACTCATTCATCAGCTCTTGCGATTCTCCAATTAGAGCACCTGTTGATGTTAATGCAGATTTCTATAGCTTGATAACTATGAATTATAGTGAGGTTATGAAGATGGGGTTCCTTTTGAACTGGATTGCAAATAATTGTAGCAACCGCAAGGGAAGTAAGGGACGGTGTGGATTCGAGAATGATGATTTTGTTTGCTTTTGCCCAGACGGTCCTCATTCTAAAACCTGCAATGATGACAAGTGCATGGGGGAGTTTTTTCTCTGTTTTTGCTTCTCGACTGAGTTTTCTTATCTACTTCTTTGCTTGATCTTTCATTTCCACATTTAGAGATTGGTATTTGCATCCCACAAGATCCAATGGTAAAAATGTATTTAATGAAGTTGAAGGTACACCAAATTCACAGTAAAATTTTTGAAATGTTGGATCAAAACAACTTGCTTTTCTTTGTAGGATTTTCTTGTGCACACGACCAACGAGAAAGAAAGAAATAAAGCTTCTTGTACTAGTGGTGCTAAAATCTTATGAAGTGTTCAGTTGAAATAGATAACATTGATAGATTTGAACTGTGCATATAACTTTATCATGCTACGGGTTTTCATTGTGACATGACCTTATATATTATTAGCATAAACACCATAATGAGTGTGGATCTAAGCATAAGCCATATATGCTTCAATTCAATGCATATGCATGCTTCAGACCACTTTTTGCCTCGCTTGGTATTGGCTTTGAAGTTAAAGAACTAGCATACATCAGTGATAGGAGTTAGGACAAATTCAGACCAACTCCATTTGATTTTTCTGCAAATGCTTTCCACACTCTCTCCTACCTCTTTCTCCTATCCTCTGCAATTCTCTGCCTCCTTCTGGTCCAAATAAATCACCAGAACTTCATGTGAGAAGCTAATTCTCACCAATTGGTCATTACCATCCTCTTCACCTAGTCTATCCAGCTCTATTGGATGATGCACAACACGAGGCCCCCATGCCTCATAATTGCACATATAAGCCGAACATCAGCTACCCTTTTAGGATTTCTAGCAAACAAGAGTCCTATTGTGGCGATCTGAATTTTGAGATTACCTGCAAAGAGATATACCCTGCCCTGACTTTCTCGGATGGGGGGTACAATATCAAGGATATCTTCTATGCGCACAATTCATTCCTCCTATTTAATGCCCCGTGTACCAGGAATCCTGTGATGCTCTCTACGTAATATCGGCCTTGAAAGATGGCCTGTCAACCTCAGTTCCACTAATGCCAATTTCTTCTTCTACAATAATTACACCTTCGCAGTCAACAAGTTTTTACATATTTAGTGGACTGTGCTAGCAACTCCACCCTCCATTCTTTTGCTTTTTCTTCCATGGAAGCATTACAGGAAATGGATTACTATTCTACCACCAGCTCCTGCTACTCTACAGTTAGCATACCTATTTACGTAAATGCCAATTTTCCCTAGCCCTAATGTCTATGGATTACAGTGAGATTAAGAAGGGGCTCCTATTGAATTGGATTGAAATTAATGCAGCAAGTGTGAGGGAAGTGAGGGACGGTGTGGATTCAAGAACACTAATTTTGTTTGACTTTGCCAATATGTTCCTCATTCTCATAC
Source organism: Eucalyptus virginea (assembly GCA_014182375.1). Lineage (NCBI taxonomy): Eukaryota > Viridiplantae > Streptophyta > Magnoliopsida > Myrtales > Myrtaceae > Eucalyptus > Eucalyptus virginea. The sequence continues at coordinate 10,263,448 of CM024515.1, read as the reverse complement.
CTGCAATGATGGTGAATGCTTGGGGATTCAGTTTTCTGCTTTTGCTTCTTGACTGAGATTTCATATCCACTACTTTGCTTGATCTTTCATTTCTACATGCGGAGGGACGGTGTAAATTAGAACTTCACCGCAACCTTCTCTGCCTTGATTGTTTGATCTTGAGGTTGCCATCTGCATCCCATAAGATCCAATGGTTTAAATGTATTGAGTGAAGATGCACCGAATTCACTGCAAAATTTGCAGATTTTGGACTAAAGCGACTTGATTTTCATTGCAGAATTTTGTTGTGCATGCAACCAAACAGAAAAAGCTTCCGCCTTCACTAGTGATGCTAAAATCTGACCAAGTGTGCAGTTGAAATATATAACATTGATAGATTTGAACTCTACATATAAAACCGTTTTTTCGGGGTGGATCCAAGCATAAGCACATGCTTCCATTCGAGATATACGCACAATCTATCGCACTGTAGGAAGCACTCTTTTACTAATCTCATTCAAGATTTATTTGATAAGCATTTGCGTCCTGGCAGGGAAACATGGCAATTTGGGGACAAAAGCCATCATAGGTAATATGTTAAATCATGTTTTTCGTTGACTATTTTCTATAAAGATTCACAACTTAGAAGCCTCAATAAAGTGATGAAGTGAGATTGCTGTTTCGGAATGTCCTATGTTTTTTCAGGAGTAGCAGCATCAGGAGTTGGAATTGGGATCGCCCTTATTGTAATGCTTTCCTTCCAGAAGAAACCAATGATAAGAAGAATTATGGCTTTGATAAAGCAAAGGAGTGAATATTTCGATGGCGAAATGAAAATTGAGGGACTTGTCTCTTCGAGAAGATACACCTATAAAGACATCAAGAGGATGACCAACTCTTTCAAAGAAAAGTTAGGCCAGGGAGGCTATGGTTGTGTGTACAAAGGCAAGCTTCAAGATGGCCAACTTGTGGCAGTGAAGCTTCTAAAGAAGTTGAGAGGTGATGCCGAAGAATTTTTCAATGAAGTTGCGAGCATAAGCAGGACTTCTCATGTCAATGTTGTCAACCTCTTGGGATTCTGTTTTGAAGGAAGCAAAAGAGCTTTGGTTTATGAGTTCATGCCTAATGGATCCCTCGAAAAGTTCATATTTAATAGGAGTAACATAGTGGAGTTAGATCAACTATTGAGTTGGGACACATTGTACCAGATTTTCCTTGGCATAGCTCATGGGCTAGAGTACTTGCATAGAGGTTGCAACACAAGGATCTTGCACTTTGACATAAAGCCTCACAATATTCTCCTTGATGCAAGCTATTGTCCCAAAATTTCTGACTTTGGTCTTGCCAAAATATGCCCGAGACAAGAGAGCATCGTGTCAATGCTAGGTGCCCGGGGTACCCCTGGATATATTGCTCCAGAGCTATTCATGAGGAACATTGGAGGGGTTTCTCACAAATCGGATGTTTATAGCTATGGTATGATGGTTTTGGAGATGGTCGGTAGAAGGAAAAATATCGAAGTCATGGTAGATCGTACTAGCGAAATATACTTTCCTCATTGGTTCTATCAACGCCTAGAGCTCCAAGAAGAGCTTGGGTTGCATGGGATCCGGAATGAAGGGGATGAAGAAATTGCGAAGAAGATGATTGTAGTAGGCTTATGGTGCATTCAAATCAATCCAAGAGCTCGACCTTGTATGACTCAAGTTGTGGAGATGCTAAAAGGAAGTGCTGAGGCCTTGCAAATTCCTCCAAAACCATCCTTTTCATCACCCTCAAGATTGCTGGAGGCTTGTCCATGCGAAAGTTCGTCTTTACAAGAGAGTAATGACTCGAGTTGTGGTTATTCAATTTCTCTTATAGGAGACTAACATAGTTTGTAATAGAGTATATAAAAACACACACACAAAAAAAAGAAGAAAAAAAAAGACTGTCAACGTTTTAATTAATGACTATTGAGCTTTTCACAAACTTGTAATCAAATGTCTACATTAAACTCCTGAGTATGATGGAAAACAAAGAAGTGAAGAGTGCATTATTTCATATTATCAATATAATTTGTCATTTATCCAAATAGGATTTATGTTGTGCAAAATAGATGACATCTTGAACAAATTTTATTGAATGACCTCCATTATGAACTCTTGAATTGGATGGGCCTAATTCATTTAACAAGTATAGTTGAGAGATATGTCATTTTGTTTAAAGATTTTATCATGGATTATTCTAAAGAATTAGTTAGGTAACAAATGTTTAATAGTTGTAAACGCACCGACTTCCTTCCTGATAAAGTGTCATCAATATGTTGGCAATTCCTTGAGGCCAGGCAAGGTAGTCTCCTTTTCATGTTGACATTAAACCGAACCCTTTTTGGTCAAGCCCAGTCGTCTCCTTTCCATTCTGATGTTTGAACGCACTCGATGATAGGGGAAGATGCAATATCAGCTTGCAGGAAGTTTTGAATCGAGGGTTTGATGTTCAGTGTAGCGACCAACCTGAGTGCTCGGCATGCACCTTTTCTAGCGGGTCTTGCGGCAGCAACTCCTCTTCTTCAACATCTAGTGTCACGTGTTCTTGCTAAAAAAAAAACATCTAGTGTCACGTGTCATTGCGTGGCAACCTACGCTCGTACCTGCAATGACCCGGCACGTTTTTTCAGTAGCATTCATGGGTGATCTTTCTCAACTTTATTAGGCAAGTTCTTGTTTATATAGACACATCAAATTCTATTATCAACCATGTAGAATATACATAACATCACTAAACTTTGAGCTTTTGCAGGGTTAGTTTCTATTAGTGCCTCAAAGATCACATGGCCAATAGACCCCGAGAATTTGTCCAGAGAAAATTCAATTGAATGTGATTCACTTGTTTCTTTTGTGGGAAATTTGATGGTGCCGTACTTTTCTATGACTTTTCTTTTTATTGGCGCAAAGCAAGAGAAAATCTCAAGTTATCTACTGCTTGGCCATGAATTTTTTATGAGTAATGTTAGAATATTTAAATTATAAATCACGCTTTCATCTAACAATTTAAATTTTTAGAATAGTTGATAATAATTCCACAAAATCTCACATGATATTAGAGTTAGAAATCTCAAATTCGAATCTTTTTAGGCTCCATTTTGTCTCCCAAATTAAATTTTCATGTTTAGTATTGAGCAAAAAACTAGACTAAGCATGAGGGAAAGCGTTAAAATATTTAAATAATAAATCACATATTTATCTAACAGTTTAGACTTTTAAATAGTTAATAATGTTCCTACAAAATTTTACAAGATAGTCAGGAAGATTTGTATAATGGCAGGTTTGTTCCCAAAAACAGGGCACAAGCATTCGGGAAAGACCTACCTGATTCGGATGCAGCAGTACGAGGGACGGCGAGCACCGAACGGACCTCAGGTGCCAGTGAAACACTCTTTCGAGCTCGCTTTCTCTCTCTCGAGCTCACACTCTCTCAATTGTTCTCTCTGGGTTCTAACTAGCGGAAAAACAGAGCTCCTCCTCTCTCGCTGCCTTCTCTCCGTTCATCCCTCTCTCGGTCTTGTCTCTCTCCTCCAGGGTGATGCCAGCTAGCCTCGTACCACACGACATTCCCCACGTTGGTGTCGCGCGCAACGCTTGTCGCAAACTTCCACGTCATCCTCGCTTCACGTATAGCCGTCGTTCCCCGTTTGATTAATTTTCTCATTGCTTTGTCCTTTTGTTTCTTTCTCTCTCTTTTCCTTCTTCATTGTTTTCTTATTGTGGCCAGTGAGGGTTGTCAAGCCTTCACGGCTACAGATGAGGGCCGCAACGCCATTGCCTAGTTGGGTGAAGCCATCGCGTAGCCACAAGTTGGCCTTGCTCGAATGTAGACAAGGTTGCCTCACTTGCGGCTGACGAGGCAAGCTCTAGGCGAGGTCGGTCGCTTGTGGCTGCAATGGCCTTGCCTAGATCTAGGCGAGGCCAATTGAGGGTCACGACACTCGGTTGCACGAGGTGAGGGTTAGTTACGAGTGGCCAGTAAGGGCCTAGTCAAGTAAAAAAAACAATTGCGTTTAAAAAAAAAAAGAAAAAAAACAATGAAGAAGGAAGAGAGAAAGAAAAGAAAAAATCAAAATTACAAAAAAATTAAAATATCATAAAAGATTTTCTACAATGCCTATTGTGTTATACAGGATGACTAGCATTTATATTAGCAATGTCTAGTCAAAATTAGTTAGGTGGACTCAATTGATAAAATGTGAAAAAATTTAAAATTAAATTAACAAAAAATGTAATAAGTTTAAGATTTTTTGGATAATTTTCCCTATTCTTAAGTTCCAATTGAAGATTTAGGCCTTATTATTTAGGCTGTTCATTCTTAATTGCCGGACGATTTTCTTGTTCCTCACCAAGAGAAGGACAACGAAAATGCCAAACCACCACCTTCTCTGAATTATCTTCCCTTCTCTCTCCATCTTCTTTTTCTTCTTCGGGAGCTTCAATGGTGTCCACTCCGCTTTCTCAACCATATGCAGCTCCATCTCAACCTAGTCCCATGCGGTGATATACCCATCCAATATTCATTCTGGACCGTCAACGACACCCCTGCACACCGCGGCTACCTGGGCTTCAGCCTCAGTTGCTGCTATGTTTCCGATTACCCGACCCTCTCTCTTCCGGAAGAAACCCACTTCATCGCCGAAATCAACTACGTTGATGAAACCTGAATCTCACCAACATTGCCGTCGCCGGCCAGAGATGCCCCAGGGCCCTCCACAACCTCACGATCAGCTAGCTTCCGCTAGATTACAACTCTGCCGATGTCAACGTCACCTTCATCTTTAACTGCAGCGTTCCTCCGCAGGTGTCCAGCCCCGTCATGGCCATTGATTGCTTGCGATTTGGTGATAAGCGGCCGTACGTGTTCGTGAACATAAGCCAGGAGGAGGCGGCGGCGTGTGATGAGGGGTGGGACTGAGGAGACGGTCGTGTTGACGGTGAAGCGGACGGATGCAACAATGGCGAACGTGGTGGAGGAGTTCGCTGGGGCAATGAGCGAGGGGTTTGTGCTTGACTGGGAGACGGCGAAGGAGTGCAGGAAGTGCCAGCACTCCGGCCGGCAGTGCGTGTTTAACCAGACGGAGCACGCTCTGTGCTTCTGCAACGACGGGTCAATTCACGTCAACGGTTCGTTTTGCGAAGGCAGTAATGAGGCTTCTGTCTGTTTATTTTGTGTCTTTCTTTGGAAAATGGTTTCTGCATTTGTTTGCCAATCGCCTTGATGGCCTTTTTAATGCTTGTCGCCTATCGATTGCGTGTTCTGCATATTTTGATGTTTTAGCTGCTCTTAGCATTAGAAGAGAATGCACTTGGTTGGTCAGTTTCTTTATCTGTACTTTTTTAAAATTTGAAAGGTAGCCACTCCTGCATGTATATTCCCGTGTTATAAAATTCAATACAAATTTAAAATCAATAAGTAGAAAGAGATTATATATATATAATAAACCATAGACAAGCAAAGCAAAATAATTTAAAACCTCTTTTACATGCAAACGGGATTAAGAACAACATATAGAATTTAAGTAATAGGGGACGTCACATGTAAAGAAATTGGGAGAAAACCCTACTTCAATTTTGTGTCCAAATTCCACAAAGACTTGAACCAATAGGTGGATAATGATCGCGTAGACAAGCGATGTGAGTATTTTAACACCCCGAGCTAAGTGAATTTCTCTCGACATTGATAAATATAAGGTTTCGTATGTAGCGATCGGAAATGATAAATATTTTTGTTTAGCAAAATTTTGGAAAGTGGGCTCTATCAATTGGTTGCACCTTGTCAGAAAGATGTCTGTTCTCTTTTATTGCTATTAGTGCTTGGCGCCGAAATGAATAATTTAGGGTCGAGTAACTTATGGGCCTCGGCAATTTCAACCATGAAAAGATGGCTAGGTTCGGCTGTTGCTTCCGACGTAAAGGTCCAATGTAGGCATAATTCGCCGTGACCGTGGAGTCATGGCCCTTTGCTATCCACTGATGTTAACCGTGTCATGTTCCTCTCTCCTTGCTCTTCCTCATCTCCCTCCATATTCACTTCCTGGTGCTAGCTTCCGGCTACTTCAAGCCGTTCCAAGAGTGCGCTCCTTTTGATTGCGGACATCAACAAATAAGCTATCCTTTCAAGCATAAAGAGAAACCAAGTTACTGTGGGTATCTAGGCTACGAGCTCCGCTGTTACGGATATGACCTGGCCCTGTCCATGGAGTCCCTGGAATATCGGGTAATCCACATGAATATGAGCACGCAGATCCTTGTGGTGGCAAGGATGGACTTATGGGAAGATATATGTCTTCAAAAATATGTTGACACCACTTTAGACTTGAATCGCTACAACTACACTTATAGTGACCTCAATGTTACCTTATCCTACAATTGTGACTATTGGCCGAACCCTCGATCTTAAAGTTCTTTTGTCTCGCAACTCGACATCACTACTTTGTTCCCAATCAGTTGCTTTCAATACCCTGTGATTGCAACTCCACTGTCCTCGTCCCGGTTTCAAGTGAAGCTCTAGGTTTAGTGGTGCTAAATTTCCAGGGCGGTGCTACTATTAGTCAGGTCCTGAGCACATGCTTTGAGATCACCTAGATTGCCAACACATCCCTGTGCGAAAAGTGCAATAAATCGGGGGAAGATGCGGGTATAGCTGGACAAGACAAGAATTTATTTATTTTTGCCATGATTACGTCTATTCAATGACCTGCGACGGACAAAGTACGTATGCTTACTCTCACCTAATCTGTGGTTTCCAATCAGCTAAAGTTGTTTAATGAGAGGGAATTGCTGGGCATATCCTTTCATTTGCTTGTTTATCGGAAAACAGCCCGATCATGCCCCTAAAGCCTGACAATCTCATTTTGCTGGGCATACAATTCAGACTCCCAAGTTTTTATACTTCTTAAGACCTCCACCATCCCATCCTCTGGAACCTTCGCTTCCATAATTGTTCGATCATGAGGTTGGTGCCTGCATCCCAAAATATTCAACAATGGTTTAAATGTATTGAGTGACGATGCACCGAGTTCATGGAGGAATTGGCAGATCTTGGACCAAAACAACTTGCTTTTCTTCATAGGATTTTATGGTGCACACACCCAAAAAAAAGAAAGCTTCCATCTCTACTAGTGGGGCTAAAATCTGATAAAGCGTGCAATTGAGATATATATTGACTAATAGATATAAACTGTACATAGCATTAGATCTTAACATTTTAAATAAAGCCGTTTTTCAATTTGACATGACCTCATTTATAAGTAGCATGAACGGGGAACTAAGCATGAGCCCTATACTCTTCAATAAGATATATATGCGCAGTCTATTGCACCGAAGGAAGTACTCCTTTACTATTTTCATCACTTCTCCATGTGGGATTCGCTTGATAAGGCCTTGTGTCCTAGTAGGGAAACCGGGCATTTTGGGGACAAAAGCTATAATAGGCAATATGCTAAACTGTGCTTTTCACTAAATATTTTCTACATTCGCAACCTAGAAGCCTCGATAAAGTGATGAAGTAAGGTTGTTCAAAAATATTGTACCTTTTTAGGAATAGCCACAATGGGAACTGGAATTGGGACTACCCTTACTTTAACGCTTTCCTTCAGGAAGAAACCAATGATCAGAAGAATTATGGCTTTGATCAAGAAAGGAATGAACATGTTGATGGCAAAATGAAAATTGAGGGACTCATCGTTTTGAGAAGAGACACGTACAAAGACATCAAGAGGATGACCAATTCTTTTGAAGAAAAGTTCGGCCAAGGAGGCGATGGTTGTGTATATGAAGGTAAGCTTCAAGATGGTCAACTTGTGGCGGTGAAGCTTCAAGAGAAGCTGAAAAGCAACGCTGAAGAATTTTTCAATGAAATTGCAAGTATAAGCAACACTTCTCATGTTAATGTTGTCAACTTCCTAGGATTCTGTTTCGAAGGAACCAAAAGAGTTTTGGTTTATGAATACATACATGCCCAATGGATCTCTTGAAAAGTTCATATTTAACAGGGTTAACACAGTGGAGTTAGATCAACTATTGAGTTGGGGCAATAGCTCACGAGCTAGAGTTACTTGCATAGAGGTTGCGACATGAGGATTTTGCACTTTGACATAAAGCCTCACAGCATTTTCCTTGACACAAACTATTGTCCCAAGGTTTCCGACTTTGGTCTTGCCGAAATTTGCCTGAGACAAGAGAACATCGTGTCAATACAAGGTGCCCGGGGTACCCTTAGATATATTGCTCTAGAGTTGTTCATGAGGAGCATCGAAGGGGCTTCTCACAAATTGGATGTCTATAGCTACGGTATGATAGTTCTTAAGATGGTCTTGTTTGAATTTCTACAAGCATGTGCAAAATAAAAATAAATAAAAAAATGAAAAGTGAAAAGTGCATTGTTGACACATAAATTTTCACATGTGGATCTCTATTGCATTTTACCAAAATTAGGGATCTAACTTATAACATAAATTGACCCCCCAACCCAAAAAATTGACCTTGTATTTTTTAGTAGTCACATTGCTCGGTACATCTCTTAGGGACGTTGTTATTTTAGAATTTTCACGGCCTGGATAATCCAATCCATAGACAATAACTAAAATATAAAAAAAAAGTTAAAATAAATATAAAAATGAGAAAAATTATATAATAAAAAAGGGAAACAAGGTTCGCAGATCACTCTGTATTTCACAACGCATTAACTTTGTCATACCAATTAACCACAAAGAACGGGCCTCATTTTGAAGCCCATCTAGTGGGTTGGTGCCCGGTCCACTTGAGAGGGCCTTAATTTCGGCCCACGATAGAGCTTTGTTGGCCGGCCACACGCTCTTAACGGAGGAGCATGCATTGACCGGCCACCCATGAAGAATTAGGAGGGAAAAGTTGAAAAACTGAAAATTTGGAGGGACAAAGAGGAAGCATGCATTATGTGGCCTCAAGCATGCAAGAAAGGAAAGATTGAACTATGTAAAGAAAAAAGAAATTAGGGTTTTAAAGGACACATTCTCTCACTACTCTCTCTCTCTCTCTCTCTCTATAGATCTGATATTCTACCTTAGATAGATATCTCATAAATTTATAAATAGGTTGTGCTCTTCATTATGATACATCAAATACATAGGAATTCCACAATTTTCTAATTCACATATTTCTAATCTATTGCTGTGATTCGGAAGAGTATTAAAGGCAAGACTTGATGTATTTGTTTCGTTTCAATCTTTATTTCCTCGATTCATCATCATTAGAGCTTAAACTCCGAAGTTCAAAGATGACTATGAGAGCAACATGTCTCGGTCTTATGGAGTAATAAGTTCCTTTTTAGTAAGGTTATTGATTAAAAAGAAAGTTACATTTCGGTTTGTTTCAAGGTTGATGCTTGTCGATATTTTCAATCCTAATATATCCAATTGCAAAGCCGCGATTCCTCCTCATCTTTGATGAATATACATGTTTCCTTATGTCATTTTAGCTCATTTAGTGATTATTCTTTTAAGGATAGCATACGACAACTCCATTTTGTATTTCGTGGCACATGTCTCCGTTTTTGTGTTTAAATCCATCTCATTTGCTCGTATTTAAATTCTGCCGAGCATCTTTTTGTCCTTACTTAGCATGGTTTTGGATCTCATTTGGATGGCATTTAAATGACATTTGCGTATACGTCGATGAAATATTAAAGTCCTTAGTCTCATCACACGCGGTTTCCAAATCGTCAAACGAACCAACGCCTTAGCCGAACCTTTGTCGACTCAAACAAGGATTTTATTTCCTTATTTGTTGCTTTTCTTTCTCTGACTCAATCAACAAGTTCACTTTGATTCCAACGTGAAATATGTTGAAGTGGACTTCAGCGCTGAAGCAATTTCCGAACGTGTAAGAATCGGTTTTCAACTTTCATGGCGATACACAAATCAATTCAGATCGAATTCGATTTACTAGGTCCAAATTCTAAGACATGATTTCAACAAATCCACTTACTACGCTCCACTAGTGCTCTTCTCCTCAGCTTTTTCACTTTCAAGTCCATTCGTATAATTTATGCGCAACCTGAGAAACACGGTTGTGTGCGATGACCAAGACCGAGATATTCCTTCACAGCCAAACGTTTTTTCCCATGTAGCGCATATTGCATATACGAAGTGAAGAGGGAAAGAAATAGGTCGAAGAATGAAGCTAAGTATACTAGATAACTAAAAAATTACTCATGTAGTTTGAGACATCATTTAGTAAATCAATTTAATGGACCAATCATAGTATACCTAACGTCACCTCATTATCTAGATATTCATGCAAGCTAGCTACCATATATGAGAATACTAACATCCTCTATGTCGCGACCTCTTTTTTTCCCGGCGCCCGCGATCGGGTACGAGCACCTAAGGAGGCTAATGGCTCGGCTGAATTTATTAAGCCCGGACTCTCCCAAGTCCACCAATTCACGACTTAATGGTTCAAGTTTTTAACCTGTAAATCAGTTTTTAAAATGGAGTCGCCACTAATCGATTTGGGGTGGGTTGATTAGAAACCCAAGTGAAGTATCGGGAGAAATACTCACTCCTGCGCAACCAGAGAAATTAGGATCGGGGACTTGATTACACTAGTTAATCACTAATGCCCTTTCGGTACCTAATCTTGTTTAAACCTTGAGGTTTTTTGGATGTTTGAGGGATTTTTCATACATTTTTGGGAGGAAAAACATTTTTTAGTCTTTTTTCTAATTTTTTGGACATAAAAGGGATTTTTCGGATTTTTTGGAAAAATACAAGTCTTTTTGGCTTTTTCTGAATTTTTTGGCTTTTTTTTTTTGGATTTTTTGGAAAATATGGAATATTTTTGATTTTTCTGATTTTTGGAAAATAAAATAAAATTTTAATATTTTTTAATATTTTTTCGAAAATAAATTATTTTTGATTTTTTATTTTTAAAATATTATATAAAATAAAATTTAAAAGCTGACCGGGTCGGATTCGCGGGTTGGGTCCGACCGGGCCAGCCCCCCAAAAACGCGAGGACGGGCCCGCTACGCGGGCCCGACTCTTTTTTTTTTTATTTTTATAAAAATGACGCCGCGGCCGGGCGTTCGGGGACACCCGGCCCGGCCCGACGACCCGGCTCCACGACCCGCTCCGGCTCGCAACCCGGCTCCTCTTGAACCTACCCGACCCGGATCCGGCACTCGACCCGACTCGACCGCCGCCCCCCGGATCGCAAACCCTACCCGGTCCGGGACCCGGATCCGATTCGACGACCCGGAAAATCGCAAACCCTAGGTTTGCGAATCCGCGGCGCCGAAGATGGGGGACCCGAGCATTTCGGCGGCGACGGCGACTACGGCGGTGTGAAGGCGACAACGGCGACGGCGGCGGCGGCAATGGCGGCGACGGCTAGGAAACAACGGCGAACAAGGGCGGCGACGGCTACGGCGATGGCAACGACGAAGGCGGCAACAAGCGAGGAAAACGGCCACGGTGAACGACGACGCTTTTTTTTACCTTCTCTCGAACGGGGACGGCGACGGCAGGAGGGCGGTTTGCGACGGTGGAGAAACGGCGAGCAACGACGGCGACGGCGAGACCTGGGCTCGGTCAAATCTGGCCGGAGCACCCTCTCTCTCCCTCGGGTTCGCTCGTCAAGCTCCCCGAAGTCTCTCGGGGACCCGTCCGAGCTCACCACACCACGGCTTGCCCTGCACCCGAGCTCCCCGAAGTCTCTCAGGGACCCCAAGCTTTGACCAGCCTCTCTCTCTCTCTCTGTCTCTATGTGTGTCTCGGCTCCTCACTCCCCCTTCGTCGACGGTGGCCCCCCTCTATTTATAGGCGCGGGAGCGGCCGGTCGGCGAGGCTTCGACCCGCCGGTTGGACCGCCGTCCCATCCGCCATCATCGCTTCCTCCGGTCACGTCCCGTCGACGCCACCTGCCCCTCTACTCCGCACGCGACCGCCGTCCGCTCAAGCTTCTCCGGCGTCGCGCCTGCCCGCGCGTGCTCCTCAATGGCGCGAGGAAGAAGACGACGCGGAAGGGGGCCGGGCTTGAGCGTCGATGGGCCGAAGGCCCACGCGAGGAGGGGCTGCATTTTCTTTTTTTTTTCGCTTTTCTTTTTCGCTTCTTCTTTTTTTCATTTCTTTTTTGTTTATTATCATTCGAAAAAAGATAAAATAAATAAATAAAAACAAAGGTAAAACCTAATTAATTAAAATGAAATTTTAGGCGTCAACAGCTGCCCCTCTTTGAAGGTGAGCTCGCAGAGGTTGCATTCAAAGACAAACTGATGCCTAAATTTTGTCAATATATGCGTAACAAATTATATTTTACTTGGGACCTATTATCTTATGCAAAAAGAGCAATATAACTTTATATATACTAAGACAGACAAGAAGATACTTGTAGTTACTTACCGGGAGTGAGTGAGATAGGGTGTGAACCCCGAGTTTGGCAAGTATCAAGGTGTCATCTTACCTGGTGATATGAAGAGGTTGCTTTTCCAGGGCTCGAACCATTCTTCGGTCGGTTAAAACAATCAAATGATTTGTCTAGGACCCGAACCTTTCTTCGGTCGCTTTGGTTTGTCCGGACCCGAACCATTCTTCGGTGGTTTATCTCGGACCCGAACCATTCTTCGGTCGCCGTGACGGGAAATTGCTTCTCCAGACCCGAACCATTCTTCGGTCGCCTGTTAAAACAATCAATGATTTGTCTAGGACCCGAACCTTTCTTCGGTCGCCTTGACGGAAAATTGCTCCTCCAGGACCCGAACCATTATTCGGTCGCCTGTTGGAGCAATCAGTGGTTTGTTTCGGACTCGAACCATTCTTCGGTCGCCTTGACGGGAGTTTGGGGCATCTCATTTGTTGGGAGATAGTACTTGGATGATCACAAGTACAAACTCTTGGAGGATACTTGGATGATCACAAGTATCGAAGGGGTACCTAGGATATTCATGAACGTCTCTCACCTCCTGGTATGTGGAATATCGAGGGCGTACCTTGGATATTCATGAAGGTTTCTCACCTCCTAGTAATTGGGAATATTGAGGATGTGCCTCGCATATTCGTGAAGGTCTCTCACCTCCTGGTAAAGGGGAATATCGAGGACGTACCTGGGATATTCGTGAAGGTCTCTCACCTCCTGGTAATTGGGAATATCGAAGACGCACCTTGGATATTCGTGAAGGTCTCTCACCTCCTGGTAAAGGGGAATATCGAGGACGTACCTGGGATATTCGTGAAGGTCTCTCACCTCCTGGTAATTGGGAATATCGAAGACGCACCTTGGATATTCGTGAAGGTCTTTCACCTCCTGGTAAAGGGGAATATCGAGGACGTACCTGGGATATTCGTGAAGGTCTCTCACCTCCTGGTAATTGGGAATATCGAAGACGCACCTTGGATATTCGTGAAGGTCTCTCACCTCCTGGTAAAGGGGAATATCGAGGACATACCTGGGATATTCGTGAAGGTCTCTCACCTCCTGGTAATTGGGAATATCGAAGACGCACCTTGGATATTCGTGAAGGTCTCTCACCTCCTGGTAGCATAAACTTGAATGTAGCACGAGGCTTACTTAGATGGCTATAGGCACTCAAAAGGGCTAGAACACCTGGGTCACCGCAGGTGTACAAAGTACTGGAATACTTGGATGAACACAAGTATTTAATGATATGATCTGGGACCACTCAGGTTGATCCAAGTGCTAGAAAGCGTACCTGGACGGCGGTGCCAAGCAAAGCAATGGAATGCTTGAACAACTGCTATATTATTTGGGGACAACTTGGGCAAGCTGAGTGTCATGAAAAGGAAGTACCTGGACAATGGTGGGTACTTGACGATATGGGGATATTTAGACAGTAGTAGGTACTCAATGATAAAGGGACACTTGGTCAGTCACAAGTATCAATACCCTGGGGACAACTCGAATAGGTCGAGTGTCAGGAAAAGGGAGTATCCGAACGGTGGCCGGTACTCAAAGACAATGGGGATGCTAAACAGCAATAGGCACCCAAACTCAAGGGACAACTCGAATAGGTCGGGTGTCAATAAGAGAGTACCTGAACAGTGATAGGTACCTTAAGACAAATGGGGATAAAGATATGCTTACATGGCAATATCTCTGATCTCTAAGAGTATGTCTGCTATTTGCACAATATGCACATATGATTGTATATACTGTAAATTCATAAGTTCAAATGGGATTCATGCATGATAATTTTGTCAATTTTGCATCATCTGATTTCCACCGGGGAAGATTTTGAAAGACAACCTTCATTTAGAATGTAGATGTCTTGAGCATGCCAGATGAGGGACTTTTCCCGAAAGGACTTTTCGCTCACTCTCATGGAAAAGGCTATCCTGACCATTGATGTAGGATTCATAAGGACCACACTATCTCACTGTCATCATGTCAGCAGGGGTCCGAGTATTCTCGCAAACAGTACGACTTTACCAATGTGAGAGGTCTTTGTTGAAATTGTGATGAAGTCTTGGCCATCGGCTCATTAAAGGGGACCATCAAGGTCAAGGCTTATGAATGGAGTGCCACATGATCGTCTCCGGGCTTGCAAGTCAAGAATCCTGCGAAAAGAGATAGAGTAATCTTGCTCGTACTTCTTCGAGCGATGTTTATAGACATATGAAATCCTACGTTAATTGAAGTGCCCCTAGTCTGAAGAGACTTTTTACAATGGGATGTAACGTAGACTTGGCTCATATGTAAGAGGGTGAGAATTGGTGACTGTCTTGGCATTTGTCACTAATCTTTCTTGTCAGATGGAGGTTCTATGGACCACAACAACAACTTTTCTTGACTGTATTTTTGACTGGGGGGCATTGGCCTTGCTTTTACTAGGCACACTACTTTTTTCATGCCCCGATTTTTATTCCAGTTCTTCTTTTATGGGCATTGACCTTGCTCTTACCAGGTACACTGCTTTTTTATGCCCATGTTTTTTTGTTCTTGTCGTTAAAGGAACTAGCCTAGGGAAGTTCAATCACGACACTGTTGTTAGACTCTTGAGTCTTCGTCTTCAGCTAGCACTCCGAGCTATGCTGTTTAAATGGTAGTAACTTCTATTTTGTCTCCACGTGAGGGTGAAATTACAAACTCAATTGGGTTGTACAATGGACACAAGTGCGTAAAGAAAGAACTGCTCTTCATGACTTTAGGGCACTTAAATTAACGCAAGTGTTCATATGCAATAAAGACACCCGAAGATTGATGCAAGTGCGAGCAAGAAAATTTATATCTCTCTTCTCACTTTGTGATGCTGCTTTGCCTTCGCTCTGCCCCAATGTGGGGTGGTTCTTGACGGGGGTATGAGAGAAGCTTCACCAGTGTATGGGGCTCAATGGGGTGAGCAATGGAATGCCTCTCACTATTTTGGTTATCGTACCATTCGCGAGAGAACTCTTTACCCCGTAGCAGTCATGGAATCTTCTGCACTCATCTCACAAGTGTATAGATGGGGACTGTGTGTGTAGGATATGGCTTGCCTGTCATCATTCGACGCGCCTCATCCAAGCATGCTCAATCAATCTTGTATTCTTCATTTAGCTGTCTATTCTAATAATCCTCAATGGAATCAAAGTGGTCTAGATAGACAAAAATCATCATGCAAAAATCCATTTGGAAAATGCATGCAACATTTTAAACATGAGAAAGTTTGTACTCTCAAAACAAATGAATGGTTTTTACTCAAGAAACCCTATTAAGAGCTTTGGGGATGTTTACTTGGTGGAATTGTATTCACAAATGTGTTGAAATTTGAACATTAAAAGAGTTATTTACAAAGGGTTATTCACAAATGGGTGTCGATGGTCGTCCCTATTGATTAGGGATATGACACACGAATGATCAGTCAATGTTGGGGATCTGATCAGGAATCTCTGCTTTTGCCCCTACAGAAGAGAAGATGTACAAGTAGATCAATTAGTTTGGCTAAAATCAAATGTGAGTTGAGGCCTGAAGATTTTTGTCATTTGCTTTGGCAATACTTGAGACGCCATTTTGCTTGTGAGAGTTTGTCATGCCTCTCATTGATTTGTTATCTTTGTTTTTGACAGCCAAGTAATCCTATAACAAACAAGACACGCTTCTCATTGACTCGCTATCCTTGCTTTTGACAGTCAGGTGATCCTGCAACAGACAAGAGGGAATGTGTTAGTCATGAACTCTTTCAAGAGTCAAATAACTGGAAACGATACAACTTTACCCTTCACTGGTTTGTAGATGATTGGATGAACCTGAAGTGAGAGGGGGACACGAAGTCCTATGTCCCTTGCTTCGTTAGGTCAATTATTCTCTGAATTGGCTCCTGGATGACATGTCTTTTTACACGAAGCCAGGTGAATTTGATGTGGGTACTAGCTTGGCCAATATTGATTTGCCAAACCTAACCATTGAGTTTGGTTCTTGAGCTGCGATGCTCCCTGTCAAATAGGGAAAATATGTCAAAAGCGAGTTCAAATAGTGGGAGTATTGGAAACGATACCAAATTACTCTTCTCCAAAGTTTGTATTTGTTGATTCCTAAGGATTCTTGTATATGTCGATGACAGCCTCTTCGTCTTGGCATAGTTCAATATTTCCTTCAATTGGCCTTCCTCCATGTATGCATGATTGTTGGTCATCGATTCATCTTCAATGCCTTCCTTCTGTGGAACTTCTCCTTCTAATTATAGCATCATTGGGCAAAAATCATGTACCTCAAGCTTCTATGGAATCTGAGATCAAAAATCTCAAGCTTTCTGATGGCAATTACTCCTTGGAAGAATATGCGTATGGAGTGAAGCTTTTAGGTTCCAAAGTCATTGTCCAGGGTGCGGGGCTATAGATCGCTTTGACTGTCTATATTTTCTCCATTTTGACAGTAGCCAATTCAAAGAAAGAGAAAAGATCCATTCCTTGTGCTTCTGAGTTTGTCGAAGCTAGAAGTCCTGTTGATGAAACCATAGCATCTGGTTGCTCAGGCACATTGTGGGGAAAGGATATTGCTCTGGCTTGTGAAGGAGTTGGGCAGGAGCGAGGTGGAGTGCACAGAGCTCTTAGGGACGGCTTGATTTTCAACCGTATGCCCTCTTTTGGTGTAGGATGATTCTTTCTATTTGCCCCCTGTTTTCAAAAAGGGTGTCTTTGAATTTGGCGAGTTCACCTAATGTGCTTGCTTCAAATGCCCTTTTGTCACACTAAATCTCGTGAGAGGGTGAAATACAAACATGATTAAATTTAACATCTTGTTTTGGAAAGCTTTTGCTAATGAAACATTTTTTGGTAATATCTTTGGGGGAAAAAAGCATGAGGAAGCCCAACCCGATTCTCCTTGGATGATATTTTTTTTCATGGTTGGACAAAACTGGTTTGGAGTACCGCCTCATTTGCTCTCAAAACAAAATATTAGAAATTAGAGTACTTGAATGGAAAATCGCACATTAGACAAGATAAGAAACACAAAATTATTAGAAAATTTGCATCATGAAGGTCTTCCACCTAAGCATCTTTGAATTACGCTCCGGAAATCTTCCATGGACCACTCATTGAGGCTATGGAAATGCAACCCATGCAACCAACAACGATGCTCGCGAGGTAAAGCCCCTATGAACAGCTTTACCATTTCTTCTTCCAGTTGAGGGTAAGTCCGCATCATAAAAGCCTCCCACCTCCTTGCATACAAGAAATCCTCCATGTCTTCTTTTGAAGTGAACTCGACAAGGCATTTCAATTCCAATCTTTTCGAAGCAAGAAGAGACAGCTCATTCCAATCATAATTTGCTATGATGAACCATTGCAACGCGGATCCCGTGAGAGTTTCTTGGAACGCTTGAGTTGTGAATGACATTGGGCCATAGTACCGACTCATTTCAGCATGGAGGTACTGCAAGTGGGCCACGGGACAAGTTGTACCGTTATACTTGCGAATATTGGGTATCCACATTTCTATGGGGGTCATGATCCCACGAGGGCAAGATGAGCCTGGTATGTCTTGGTTGGGCCACTGGTTTTCCCACCGCATATTCGTTGTAGTGGTGAATTTTTCTGTTTCAGGAAAGTTGGACTCTGCTGAAATTACCCCATTGCTTTCTTCTAGGTCAAAATTTCCGAATGAGGGTGAAGTATTGAAGCTATTCTCATGGTCAGAGGACGAGCTTAGTACTTCGTTAGGATCGTAGCGGATAAAGACGTATGCTTCCTCTTCTGACGGGCCTTCATCCCCGGATGAGAGTAGGAAACTTGATTATACGATGAATCGTCGTTTCATTGTCGAAATAACGCCGGAAGTCCTTGAGATTGTATTCTAGGGCCGGGAAGTCTTCAGGGTTGTACTTTAAGGAATGGTAACCTTCAAAGCTGTATTCTTGGGAATGCTCAAAACTTTGGTGCGGTGGCTCGTCGGTAGATGCTGAATTGATCTGTTTAGGCTTTCTTTTCTTGGCTTTTGGTCCAGACCTTTTGAGTAAGGCCCTTCGATTTTGCCAGCTCGATTCTGTCAAGGGAAGTGAGAGACATTGGAGTTTCACTATCTGATTCACTTCCCAGGTTGATAGGGGTCGGTATTCTTTGGACCCTAGCTCTTGGAGTAAGCTTGGGGAATTGTCCAGTCGTGCCCCGGTCTTGAACAGGCTTTGTGTCTTTGATCTCATACAAAGGCTCCTTGCCTTTCCTAGCGGGAAACTTCTCAATAACAGGATGTTGCTCAATCGCCCATTCATTATGCAAGGCTTCATCGACATGCTCTTCTCCTACCTCAGCGACTAACGACTCCTCGTGCTCCGCGATCATCGGCTCTTCGTAGGGCAAGGTGATGTCAGGGCTGATGTCAAGATTATACTCTTGGTGAAAAACATGAATTAGTTCCCTCCAGGTTTTAAGGGGACTAATCTTCCTGATAATGTACCATCGCAAGGCAGGGCCAGTCAAGCTCGATTGGTATGATTGAATCATCCTTCGAACCAGGTAGGCCTGCAAGTAGGTCTCTGGGCGGGAGGTATCAGCATTCCTATCGCATTCAGGTGCTTTGAGCTTTTCAGGGATCTCAATGCCGACGTAATTGGACAAGTCCATGGGATTCTGCTTCCGCAGCTGGCTTAACTTTTTCATGATCCTTTCAAACTGTCTATGGTACTGGCTATTTTCTGGCAAATTCGCAGGTGTCATGACGATGTTTAAGGCGACTATAGAGTTGGGCTCAGCTTGAGTGGATTTCATTTGTCTCGAGAGTTGTTGAAGGACAATGGACATCTGTCCCACGCCGTCTTCAATGTTAATGAGACGATTTTGTACATCATTCTCATTGGGTCCTTTTGCATGAGGCCAATCGCGGACGATTGGTGGCCGGCGATTCATAATTACTTGTTTTGTTACGAAGACAATGAATGAGCACGAAAGTAAACAAAGATTGACCCATGGCAATGGTCTAACTGCTTTTTATTTATCAAAAGATGATTTTATAGACCGCAGACTTCCGACATCTAAAACTTGAAATTGAAATGACAGAATGAAATACTAGATTTTAAACAAAAGTCCCTAAACAATGGGACAAAACTTTCACACTATTAATACTAAGGGGCACATGATTGCCAATTTATATGCGACGGGGAGTCTTGCGCTTGCGCGGATGCTTGTTTTCTTGGACCGGCTCTGAGGTGTGCATCCAGTCCATTCCCAAATCCCTCTCCATGAGCTTTGCTTGCTCGTGCTGGCTGCTCTCACAATTTGAGTGAGGGACTGATGGCTTCCATTTTTTCGGGATGCGATGGTTGTGGATGTAGGACATGGAGGCGTGGTGGGCTTTTTCTTCTCCCTCAAGCCCTTCAGGTATCACAATCCTTTTGCGATGACACTTGTCCCAGGTTTCCACAGCGGTAGAAATTTCGAATTCATAGTCACGGCTTGTGTTGAAAAGAACTGGAGGGACCATCATCTTGAAAGGCGGTGGGATCTCCGAAGGGCTCCATATTGTCGTGCTACCCGATACGGGTAGTAGGGAATGGCGCCGTGAGGCCGAGCAACGGAATTGGGCGGGTGCGCATGTAAGCAAAGCGGGCCCTCTTTTCATGGAACCAACCAGCACACCATTGGAATGCCTCAGGAGCTGGGTTTCTTAGGAAGTTTACCCAATTTAAATAGCTTTGATTAGGAATGTACGGTCCTAAAACCATAAATTTTTGTAACGGGTTTTCGAAAGCATTCGTTTCAGATGATCGCATGAAGTCTCGAAATTCGTTTAGGTGAGAAAAGAACCAGACTTGTAAAATTTCAGGAGAGGCTCGCATGATTTTCTCTGAGTTGTCTTTAAAACGATTAAAAGACAAGAATGTTTTAGTTAAAATCATGTTGACATAATTCCCCCCTCTTAAGATCTGATCAACTATCCATGCCATCTTGGGAGTTATGGCATTTCTTTGATGGGGGAAGATGATGAGCCCGAAAAAGGCTAGGAGGAAAATCTCACTTTTCGGGTCATAGGCTGATTTTGGAAACAAGCATTCATAAATTCTAGTGGGCAGGTATTATGGTTGTCTTCAAGAATTTGTCTCATGACATGGATTTCAGTTCCTAAAAGTCGTGCTAACTCGCGCCATGGGAGGGCGCCTATCGATGGCTTGACAAGCTTTTTCTCAAGAGGCATTCCAATGATGATGATGTATTCTTCCAGGGTTGGGGTTAGTTCAAACCTACCGAATATAAAAGTAATTGTCTTCGGGCACCAAAAATGTGCCATGGCTTGTATGACTTCAGGACGAACAGTGATTTGGATCAACGATAGGAGATGATCGATTTTGGCCTTCACGCGCTCTTGGGCAAACTGATCTAATTGACCCCACCATCTGAAGAGCTCCGCCTTGGGAGCAGGAATGAACTGGATATCGTCTTTCCCCATCGCGTATAAACTTGGACTTGAAAAGCTTATCCTAAATTGCCATGGGCCAAATAAAAAGACTGAGTAAAAGTAAAGAAATTACTTTGCTTTTAAAGAAAAATGGCAAGCACAAAGACATGCGCATGGGACGTGCGGCTCGATTTCTAACTCAGAAGGCTTGATGAAATTAAAAAGGTATCCGCCTGTCGCAGTCTCGCATTAGCAGCATACCCCCTTAACCTCGGCTAAGAAATTCGGGGAAAAGAAAGGCAACCTCTATATCGCAGTCTCGCGTTCGAGGTCGTATCTTTCTTAACACCATCCTAGAAATCCTATGGCTGCCCAGGTCCGGCACCGGGTTGTGTGTGCCATGTGTAGTGTTTAAAACAATAAAGTATGCACAACAGTTTATAATCACAAGATAATCTATTTTAAGCAAAAATTAAAATAAATTTCTAAGCTTTTGACCTGCATAAAGGAAAAAAAAAAAACCTAAGTTAGTAAAGAATTTAAACAAGATAAAAATGGCCTAAGTCTTCAAAGTCCCCAGCGGAGTCGCCAAGCTGTCGCGACCTCTTTTTTTCCGGCGCCCGCGATCGGGTACGAGCGCCTGAGGAGGCTAATGGCTCGGCTGAATTTATTAAGCCCGGACTCTCCCAAGTCCACCAATTCACGACTTAATGGTTCAAGTTTTTAACCTGTAAATCAGTTTTTAAAATGGAGTCGCCACTAATCGATTTGGGGTGGGTTGATTAGAAACCCAAGTGAAGTATCGGGAGAAATACTCACTCCTGCGCAACCAGAGAAATTAGGATCGGGGACTTGATTACACTAGTTAATCACTAATGCCCTTTCGGTACCTAATCTTGTTTAAACCTTGAGGTTTTTGGATGTTTGAGGGATTTTCATACATTTTTGGGAGGAAAAACATTTTTTAGTCTTTTTTCTAATTTTTTTGGACATAAAAGGGATTTTTCGGATTTTTTTTTTTGGAAAAATACAAGTCTTTTTGGCTTTTTCTGAATTTTTTTGGATTTTTTGGCATTTTTGGAAAATATGGAATATTTTTGATTTTTCTGATTTTTTGGAAAATAAAATAAATTTTAATATTTTTTAATATTTTTTCGAAAATAAATTATTTTTGATTTTTTGATTTTTAAAATATTATATAAAATAAAATTTAAAAGCTGACCCGGGTCGGATTCGCGGGTTGGGTCCGACGGCTGGGCCCCCCAAAAACGCGGACTTTTTTTTTTTTTTTTTATTTATAAAAATGACGCCGCGGCCGGGCGTTCGGGGACACCGGCCCGGCCCGCCCGACGACCCGGCTCCACGACCCGCTCCGGCTCGCAACCCGGCTCCTCTTGAACCTACCCGACCCGGATCCGGCACTCGACCCGACTCGCAGCCGCCCCCCCTCGGATCGCAAACCCTACCCGGGTCTGGGACCCGGATCCGATTCGACAACCCGGAATCGCAAACCCTAGGGTTTGCGAATCCGCGGCGCCGAAGATGGGGGGACCCGAGGTGCTCGGCGGCGACGGCGACTACGGCGGTGACGGTGAAGGCGACAACGGCGACGACGACGACGGCTACGGCGGCGACGGCTAGGAAACAACGGCGACGGCGACGACGGCTACGGCGATGGCGACGACGGCTACAGCGACGACGGCGAGGAAAACGGCCACGGTGAACGACGACGCTTTTTTTTACCTTCTCTCGAACGGGGACGGCGACGGCAGGAGGGCGGTTTGCGACGGTGGAGAAACGGCGAGCAACGATGGCGACGGCGAGACGGGCTCGGTCAAATCTGGCCGGAGCACCCTCTCTCCCTCGGGTTCGCTCGTCAAGCTCCCCGAAGTCTCTCGGGGACCCGTCCGAGCTCACCACACCACGGCTTGCCCTGCACCCGAGCTCCCCGAAGTCTCTCAGGGACCCCAAGCTTCGGCCAGCCTCTCTCTCTCTGTCTCTGTGTGTGTCTCGGCTCTTTGCTCCTCTTCGTCGACGGTGGCCCCCCTCTATTTATAGGCGCGGGAGCGGCCGGTCGGCGAGGCTTCGACCCGCCGGCTGGACCGCCATCCCGTCCGCCATCATTGCCTCCTCTGGTCACGTCCCGTCGACGCTAGCTGCTCCTCTGCTCCGCACGCAACCGCCGTCCGCTCAAGCTTCTCCGGCGTCGCGCCTGCCCGCGCGTGCTCCTCAGTGGCGCGAGGAAGAAGACGACGCGGAGGGGGCCGGGCTTGAGCGCCGATGGGCCGAAGGCCCACGCGAGGAGGGGCTGCATTTCCGCTTTCTTTTTTTTCGCTTTTCTTTTTCGCTTCTTTTTTTTCATTTCTTTTTTGTTTATTATCATTCGAAAAAAGATAAAATAAATAAATAAAAACAAAGGTAAAACCTAATTAATTAAAATGAAATTTTAGGCGTCAACACTCTATTATAATATAACCAAGGCTATTAATTGCGTCTATGCATGATGTTGACAATCCTGGATTTCGAGCTTCAATACTTCCATGTATATCCTGTGGTAATAATGCTCTTCATTTATAGTGTTCTATATGTTTGGCATCACTATCGGAATTTTTTCTATAATAAATTTTCATTTTTATTGTGTTATACTCGAGAATTCTAGAAAAGGGGGAAAAACCATGGGACAAGAATTCCAAATGAAATGTG
This sequence comes from Eucalyptus virginea, assembly GCA_014182375.1. Taxonomy (NCBI): domain Eukaryota; kingdom Viridiplantae; phylum Streptophyta; class Magnoliopsida; order Myrtales; family Myrtaceae; genus Eucalyptus; species Eucalyptus virginea. The sequence goes on along the minus strand of CM024515.1, from coordinate 10,239,932 downwards.
CAATATAATATAAACATTTAATTTTTATTAGCACTAAAGATTTATATAGTGGAAGAAAAGAAAAAGAAAAAGAAAAAGTCTACAATTAATTTGCGCTACTTAGCAGGATTTCTATAATGGGAGGTTTATTGGGAAAAATACCAAAAAGGTCATAAATTTATGGGATTTGTACTAATTCAGTCATAAACCTTTCAATTGGATTAATTTAGTTCTAAACATTTTTACATTGGTATCAATTTAGTCTATTTGGCCAAATTTGACCAACTAGCGCTAACGTGGACGCCGGCCGACCATTGAACACTGATGTAGCAATTTTTAAATAATGTTGTCTTTTTATTCTTTTTTTCCTTTTCCTTTTCCTCTTTTTCCTCTTGACCTTTTTCTCCGGCAGTGGCTAGTAAGTCTACAACCGCTCGCTGGAGATTAGGCAAGGGCTGTGAGCCCTTGCCACGTACCGGCCACTAGGTGAGGGCCGCAGGTGAGGCCGACCAAGGGCTTGGTGCCCCTTGCTCGAGGGTCACTGGCAACTACAAGGAATCCATGGAGGAAGAAAAGAAAAAAGAAAAAGAAAAAGAAAAAGAAAAAATAATTAAATTAAAAAAAATCAAAAAATTAATAACAATTACCACGTTAGCTTTCATTGGCCAACCGGTGTCCATGTTAGTGTCGGCTGGCTAAATTTAGCTGGATGGACTGAATTGGTATCGATGTGAAAAGTTTTGGGACTGAATTGATTCAATTGAAAGATTTATAATTGAATAGGTACAAATGTCATAGGTTTATTATTTTTTTGGTACTTTTCCTGAGGTTTGTTCATAAGTGTAATTTAGAGGTCCATTTGACTCGGAAGCTTCATGGTTTGTGGTAGGTCAGCAGTTTCAACATTTCAACACATTGGCGGGTCCTCAAACCTAATTGTAATTTAGAGGTCCTGTAGACTAGGAAGTTTCATGGTATGCTCCTCAAGACTTTTCCGGGCAAATTTTCCGTGTGGGTCATTGATGCATTCACATTGGGTGCTCGAATAATGCAGGCATGCAAATTCAATTCACGTGAACTCTTGAATCAGATATGCCTAGTTCATTTAACAATAATAGTTAGAGAGATTTGTCATTTCATTTAAAGATTTTATTAGAGATTAAGAATTAGCTAGGCAACAAATGTTAGTTGTAAACGCACCAACTTCCTTTGTGATTACGAGTGATCAATGTTATAGCAAGTCCTTGTTACCTATGCTTAATAAGTGATCTTGAGGTCAAGTTTGGTTTGTCTCCTTTCAGTTTTAACGTTAAATCGAACCCTTTGCGGTCGAAGCAAGCTTGGTTGTTTCCTTTCCATTCCCATTTTAGAACGAACTCTTCATGGTCGAAGCCTAGTCAAGCCTTAGATTGAAAACCAGATCCGTTAGCACTATGTGTTGATGCAATTAATAACCATGGTTATATTATAATGTAGGATGTCAGTATTCAAGTATATGGTAGCTAGCCAAAGTGAATATTCAGATGATGAGGTGATGTTAGGTATATAATGATCGGTCCATTATATTGATTTATAAAGTAATTTCCCAAACAATATAGGTCACCTTTTAATTGCCTAGTATACTTAGTGTTATTCTTCGATGTCATAGAATTACCTATTTCTTTCCCTTAGGGAAACTTTTTCCTAGAAAAGAAGATACAAGAAAAATTAACAATTCATGTTTCAATGATTTATAAATTATTAAATATGCTACATATGCTTGCTCGGAAATTAATGAGGTTCTTCGAAAATACCCTATTTTAAATAAGGTTTCAAAGCGATCGATTTGATTTCAAATAAAGTCTCGACCTCACTTGCCAGCAAGCATATATTTTGATTTATGGCACTTTTATTTTAATAATGTTTCCCTTTCAACTATGGTAATCTTATAATTTATGGCAAGCAAAACTCTACAGGTCAGACAAAAATCTTAATAACCACATGAAAGTCCTCCTTTTCTCGAAATGCGTGTTGAATATTTTCTACAGGACCCACCAATGAAATTCATCTCTAAATAGAAAGTTTAAGGCGTAATCAAATTGTCTTATAGTCTAATCAATTGTTTAATGTTGGACTTAAACACTCTCTCTGAATGTCGTGTTTCATGGAAATTATCTCAACGAAAAGACAAAGGTGAAGGAATCTTGCTAAGTTCACACCTGTCAATTGTCGATGTACATTGATAACCACTTATCAATCGTCGATGTATGATGACGAATGGATGGGCGATATTAAAAGGAGCGATTGATTACCAATTGAGGTATCAAGAGAACGTTGGATATCTAGAGGACGTCAAGAAGTAGTTATGAGTTTGAAATCAATGAGTGAGGCAATGGAGTTCAAGAAGTCATGGAGGAACCAAAATGCAATTTTAAGGGAGCAATCACCTGAAGACAAAATCACGGCATCGCGAGAGAATGAACGATAATTTTCGGAGATGAGAGAACATGGCTACAACTGGAGAAGAACTGCTCAGAGATGGTTATGGCACAGCCACTATAAACACTATCATTCATCTATGAAGGCCCCCCAACACACAAATAAATAAATCTACTATTTTTTCGTTTTCTTTACTTTCCAGCATTGTAGTTTTATTTCGAAACTCACGTTGTCGATTAAATTTTGGCATATTTCTTAGATGTATTTTCTAGATCCACGTTGTCAATTAGATTTTGGTGTGTATCTCTATCCTTGCTGTTGTGTCATCACTTATTTTGACGTGGCATCTTTGCATTCTCAAGGTTTATCGTCGATTAAATTTTGGCGTGATTTTTTACATATATTTGAAGTAAACTTTGGGGTTTTCTGGTTGACCAGTGATATTTTTTGTCTAGAGTCGCCATAGCACTCATTTCCTTTAATAAAAATCAAAGAATAACTTTCTATAAAAAATATTCCGTCGTAGAATCCAATTTGTGAGGAACACTAATCCAATGGATGGATCAAACAACATACGAGTCAAATTCTAGTGAACGGCTTGTGATAATTTGTGTTTGTTTGGTGATATGAAAAATGGACTTGTTGCCGTGTTGGCTTAAGCGCTCGCAGGGACTAACATAGAATTCTATGAGCCTCGCATGTTTATATGCTATTTCGACATTAGCGACCTATTAAGTCATTATTAGTGTGTTGGAACTTTTCTTCACGTAGGATTACTTGAACATGCAAATAATTCCCCGAAAATCTTTGAATCGAGGTGCATTTGCTCAAAGCAAACACCATTGGATTAAGTGAATTTTGGTGTATTATTGCAAAATAATTTTTAATCCAAAAGGGAAAAAAGGGTAAACAGAGCACACGGCTACTGTTCATTGTCTCCATCTTGGAAACAAATCAGTCATCGATGAGGATCGAACTGTCAAAGAGGCCAGACAAGGCAATGCCAAGATAATCTCAAGCAAGGCAACCCCAAGGGTCACATGACCTTGCCGATCCAGACCCACATGAACCCAGACCCCGTCAAGATGGTGTGGTCATCTCTCTTGTCATTGTTGTTGTTGTTGTTGTTTTTTTTTTTTTTTTTTTTTTTTTAATGAGAAATATGTATGGCCACTTCTACCAAATTCGATGAATTGAACTTTCTCTTAAGAGTCATAGCAAGAAACTTCATCTTGCTTATCAAATTGAGAAAGAAGGAAAGTGTTGCACATGCTCACATGTCTATAATAACCACTGCAATTCACATATCTCAATGTCCAACGCACGCAATTCATTCCAATTGTTGATTTTGTCTTGATACACAACAATATAATGCTTTAATTATTTGCTGTGTTTTCTCTAATTCATTACCATGATGTGGAATTTTGTATCTGTCAAAGATATAATGTCATGCCCCAACCCTCGAACGTGTGGCATCCTTGTCTCTCCTTTAGTTATTTAATTGCAACATCTCAGTAATCGTCGTCAACTCATTCATTTTATCTTTCAATTATACGTAAACGGAAGCAAACTTCAACTTCACCCAGCCATACACAATAAGAGGGATATCATAGAACACATCAACAACCACTTATATGTGTGTGTGTATGTATATATTTTCATGAACACATTAGCTTAACACTTGGAAAGCTTCATATGTACATGTCCACGGCACAAATTCCTTCCAGTTGTCAAAAGGGGGTTGGGGGTTAGTCTAGCATCTCTATCCTATGAAGGCGACCTCAAAAAGTGATATCCCCTACGCGTCTAGTACATGCATAAGTTATAGTACCATAACTCAGTTTCAGGGTCTAACTCCTGATTTGGGTCTGTCTTTGGGTCAATGACAGTGCCATTGGGGACATCCATGACCATGGGGTCCCAAATGGCACTCTCCGATCCCCCACCCTGTGATCTGTCAAAACCCCGGAGAGGGTCGAATATCTCCCATCCAACCAAACGTATCAGGCCATGAACCTATGTGACACTAGATTAGCTAGCCCCTCATCCACCAAAATGGTGGACACATGCTTTCTGTAAACCACGTCCGTCCCCTTGATCGGGTAGGGGTTCACTTGGAAGTCTTGGTCAACAAGCACCCCAAAGCGAACATGGCGAAACACACTAGTAATGATAAGGGCCTGAAAAGTTTAAACAACAATGAGTGAGATATATTTAGTAAGTTAATCCCTATACCTCACATAAAAGAGTACTTCACCTCAGATACGCCCTATATATACAACTTAATTATTGTTGGTAGATCAATAGTAAAGCCTTTGTTTTGCCTTAACTATAAATGAAGGGATCTAAGCTCAACCTAAATCTCTTGAGTTCGAATCAAGGCATACAAATTCACATACGTCTCAATTCATAGACAAGGTCGATCAAGCATGCACGTGCCACATAAGTCATTAAAATGATATTTAACTCACGCATGTGTCTCATGCAACTCATATAAATCAATGCCATGCATGTGCAAGCCATAACATCATTCTCAAAGTAAGCGTTTAGCACTCATACACTTTGCACACGTTTAGCGCCTCAAGAATCACATCGCATTCCATACTAACATGCTATCTCGAGACTATATTATTATGACCACTCTTGGCCCCGATCGACACTCACGTCGGTGGTCTTTTGGCGTAATTGAGCATTGACCCACCCCATTGAGCACGGCAACGTCTCGATTTCACTTGAAGACGGCATTCCATTTCAAGAGCTTCGTTTCGAAATTCATCCACGAGCGGCATCCCGTTGACGTGGGGCATCCGAAATCCATCAAGCATTGTCCCTCATAATTGTACGAGTATAGAACCATTAATGTGATCACCTGAGCACATCAACAACTCAAGCTAATTTTTATTTTTCTCATTAGCCAATGCAAGAGTGTTAGTACTCACGTTATACACTAGTAATTGTTGCACACAAAAATGTCATGAAATAATTTCACATGATCATCGATTCTTTATTCACCAAAATAATCATGCATTGACCTCACAGCATATAATAACACACCATGAGTTTCACTTATCAACTTAACACCTCACATTTCAAAAAATATTTCACAAGTACCTATCATTTATAAAAATAGGATATCATGAATACTTATCATCTTTAAAATAGGACATCCTAAGTATTTATCATTTTTTTAAAATTAAGATATAATAAGCACTTATCACTTTTACAAATTAGAATATAATAAGCACTTATCACTTTTAAAAAAATTAGAATATAATAAGCACCGATCACCTTTTAGATAAGTTATCACATGCACTATTCACTGTTCATGATAACTCATCACCAGTACTTTATCACTATTCATGATAGGCTATCACATGTACTTATCACTATTCATGATAACTTATCATCTATACTTATCATCATTTATGATAGATTATCATGTGTACTTATCACTATTCACGATAACCTATCACATGTACCTATCACTATTCATGATAGGTTATCTAATGTACATATCACTATTCACGCATTGGTTTATCACTTATCAATAATAAGCTATCAGCCTTTTCCAGTTATCACATAATCTATCATTAAACCTAATCTAACCCTAATCCTAAGTGTAACTACCACCCTAAACAAGGGCTAGAAAGTTACTTATGGTCCTGATTTTTGAGCTTGATGGCAAGCGGCGGCGGCGGCGGCAGCCACGATGGCAACAGTGACTCATGGCTCATGGTCTTGGACCGTGAGGATGGCGACATGAGGTGCGGCAATAAATAGCAAGGGCCGGCAGTGTCTTGGCAAGACTCAGTAACGGCTCAATAGCTCGTGGTGGTTCATGGTGAAGGTGTCATGGCTATGAGGACTCATGGCAGAGGACGGCATGATGGTGGTGTCTTGGTGATGAGGGAGGCTCAACAAGAGCATGAGAATGGTGGCATGACGAGCGACAGTGGAGGCAGCTTGACAAAGGCGACGGCAAAGGGCAGCGAATGGTGGACGGTGGCGAGTGAGAAAGAAATAGAGGGAGATGAGAGAGAGAGAGAGAGAGAGAGAAATAAGAGAATGAGAGAGAGAGGTGAGCTCAAGCAAGATTTTCCCTATCCAAGCATTAATGGACTTAGTACAATCCCCCTAATTTACTCATAGCCAAGCCTTGGCATGGCCAAAATTACTTCATGAAGCTCTCCATATCTAAGTTTGTTGACACCTAATTTAAATTTAGAAATTAGAAATAGAAGATAATCTTTGATTAGAGGCAATTTTTTTAAAAAAAATTTGAATTCAAAAACTTAACAGTTAGATTTTGGAGCCACTTTGTTATTGAGAAGTTGAGTGAAAATCTTCATCGGTGGAAACAAATTCGAATTTTCACTTTATAAATAGAGGGTGCGAGACGTGAAAAAAAAAGGGGCTTCTTTTTGTCAAAAAATTGAAAAGTGAAAAGAGAGAAAACAGAGAAGAGGGTTTCAGTTTTTGAGGGAAAAAGAAGAAAAGTCAAAAGAGAAACGGGAGAAAGCGAGGAAGTGACCGGTCATTGCGAAGGAAAAGAGAAAGAAAAACAAAGAAAAAAGGTTGACAAGACCCCTACTGTTCACCTTCTTCCCCCATTCGCATTTGCTCGGCCAATCATCCGCTTCTGCTCTACACGGTGTCGCCGCTCGTCCGCCACCGCACCACCATCGTGCGAACCCGAGCCGATCGCTGCCAGTAGCCCTCACCTGCAACCTCCGCCTCCATTGCTCGCCCGCAGCACCCGCAGCACCCATAGCAGCACCTGTGCCGTCGCACTATATCCGTGCCTCCGCACCCCCGAAGATCGCGCCCGCTGTGTTCCACCCGTTCCGCGACGACCCCGACACTCACTACTGCTGCAATTGCTCTGCTCTGCTGCGACCCAGCCACGATGCCAGCCCACGCCGATCGCTGCGCCTCCTCGCCCCTGTAGCAACTTGCGACGGTGACGCCGCAGCAGCTCTCAACCGCAAGCCGGTCGTCGCCACTCTTGCCCTTCGCTCGAGCTCTCCTCCGCTCCAGCAGGTCCTAAGCCGAGTCGCTGCTGCCCCACTGGACGCCGAACCGACGCCTCCGACACACCAGCCCGCGAGCCCTCCTCGCTGACCCAGCCGCTGGACGCCTCGCCGCTCCACTCCCGACGCCGACCTGAAGCTCCACCAAGTTGCAACCTGCTCCGCTCACGTCACAGCCCTGCGCCCGACGTTGCTGCTCTTCTGCTCGCTGCTGCCAACAGCCCAACTCCGTTGCTGCCTCTGTGCTCGCCGCGTGATGATTCTGACACCATCTCTGTCTCTGCTACTGCTTAGAGCCACCGGGCTTCTGCTCGCTGCTGCCAACAGCCCAACTCCGTTGCTGCCTCTGTGCTCGCCGCGTGACGATTCTGACACCATCTCTGTCTCTGCTACTGCTTAGAGCCACCGGGCGTCGAGCCGATGCTCCCTGCAACCCACTGATCCGGCCATCGCTCAAAGCCAGAAGCCCCAACGCCCGAGCGACGCCCCCTACTGCCGAGTTTTCCTCTGCCGCGCCCCGCTTCACCTGCAACGCCCGTAGCAGCCGCTCACCGAGCCGCCCGCCCTCTGCTGCTCCTGCACTAGCGACAGTTGCTGCTTTGCCGTTGCTGGTTTGGGCTTGTTACCTCTTACCAGAGCTCCGACGACCGCGACACCTGCCCTCCGTTGTGCCTGCACCTCCGCCGCTCGCCACCGCTGTTTTCCGGAGATCACTTGCTGGTTCCTGTTGCCTTTGAGTTACCCTCCAACGTTATGTCAACTCGGTGGTTTTGTTGACTGGTTTTTATCACTTTTGTTACTGGAGGAACAAGTGTTGCTGTGAGTTTGGCGTGGCTGTTCCGATACTGGTTCTCTCCTATCGTTCATACTCGGCTAAATTACACCCCCACATCGAGACGTGATTTTTCCTTGGGGGTGTTCTCTAATTTCTCTCTCTGCAGGTGCTGTTATTAGTGACAAGAAGCCGTACCCTTGACTAGGTAATTCCTATAGACTCAATTTAGATCAAATATTCGTTTTCATAGTCTATGAATTCGACTTGATTTGTTCTGATTTATTTTTATCATTACCCCTATCAGGAAATTTGTCATATTAAGCCATAATAATAAAAAATATTGACCGCGAGACGGCGGGTTAGATTTTTGATTATTTTGACTTTTTATGGCAAATTCATGATTTGCTTTGCATCATTGAAATGTCATTGATTTACATAGATAAATTTTCAATGGTACATATATTTTGATGCATCATTGTTATTTGCACATCACATATCATATCATATGTCATATCTAGAATTTAAGTACTTAGGTCCATATGCGTTTCATATTTAAAGTTCTGCGTTTCGATTTTTTAGATTCATATAGGATTAGGTTAATTTTCCTTTAATAAAACAAAAAAGAACAAAAAATGTTATTTAGGTTATATAGATTTCATAATGTGTACACCACATGTTGCGCTTTAGTTAGTGGCTCATAGGTTAATGTTTTAATATTCTAGTTGTGCAATTTTTTAATAAAAAAGGCCGAAGATTAATATTGCATCATTATTTTCTTTTTTTAATAAGAATTATTAAGTCATTTGAAAAAGAAAACACAAAAGGTCATTTACTTGGTTAGTTAATAGGTTAGTTCATAATTAATCCTATTTCATGTCATCATTGTTTAGTGTAGGTTGCATATATGTATAAAAAAGAATCATAAAAAAATCATAAAAAGAACATGCATATAGAATTATCACGTCATCCATCCCATATCATGTAGTACATGCATATTCAGGATTATATAAATTAGATTGCACACATATGGTGATAGTTCAAATTATGCCATATAAATCGCATTTCATATATCATTAAAGTAAAATTCATGCATATTAAGTTTAGATTAAGATTGCTTAACAATAAAAATTAGGTGTCATTTAGAAATCATGTTTAGAGCATGCATTTTTATTAGCATTTTTTATTGAATGTTATTTTATTGATTTTGCACCCGCATGACCACCATTTGCATGTTAGTAGCTTAAGTTTAAATTAATCAACATTACCTGCAAAATATTTTTAAAATTAAAATAAAAGGTACCGAAAGGGCGTTAGACTAATCTAGCGTAACCATGTTCCCGGACCTATTGAATCTCTTGTTCACATTAGTAAAGTATTCTCCCATACTTTACTTGGGTTTCTAACCAACCCTAATTGGTTAGTGGTGGCTCCAAATTGAATATAATTGCGTGTTTAAATGAGTTTATTTCTTAATATCAAGTCGCGATTGGTAGGACTTGGGAGGGTCCGTGCCAAGTCTTCGGACTTAGTAATCCCTTAGCATTCTTTAGGTAATTCACCCTCGGGAAGGTCGCCATAAAGTTCATTTAATGCAAGATAATGGGCATGTGGCAAATTGAAATTGAACTAGAAAAGACAAACTAAGTTAGTCTCTCTTCTTCCTCCTTCAATGGGCACCACTTTAGGATGCCAACAAGATTGCCTCATTAATTTAACTATCTTCTAGAAGGGGCAATTTAAGAACTAAATCAAACTATAGTCCAAGTACTATTCATGCACATGGGCAAATTCAATACGCATGCTTCCAAAAAAAAAAAATCAAATGTGGGTTTGGATGGCTTGGTGGGCCCCCTTGGGCAGTTGAGGCCCTAGCTTGGGGTTCTCGTGGCTCCCCATTCATAGCCCGTTTTCACTCTTCCAAAATTTCACAATCTGTTGATGAAAATTTGAGTTTTCATCCTAAGATGGCCATCTCTTGCTTTTTCGTGGTCTGTCGATTACCGTTGAAATTCTACTCCGCAAATAAGGGTCAAATTGAGGATGTCACATATAATTCCTCGAGAGGGAGAATTATGCGATCAGTCCTAAACCTATTGTCTCGATGCTAATTCAGTTCTAAACTTCTAATTTTATATGTACATGTGAATTTCCAATATAGTCTTTCTAGCTAATCTTCTCCTGAAGTCCTTGACATGGTAGGGTTCCATGTAAAACGGTTGATGATAAATGGGCCGCCACTTCAACAATTTCTAGTAAAAATCAACCAGAATTACTACATTGGAATTTTGTATAAAGATTTATAACTAAATTAGTAAAACTGAAAAGTTTGGCGCTGATTTTATTTCCATACAGTAAGTTTAAGACTCATTGGGTAATTTTCCTTTCCTAAGAAACCTACCAATGAGATTTATCTCTAAATAGAAGGCCTATTGTGCATTGGCATTTTAAGGCATAATGAATTGTTTAAAGTTGGACTTAACTAGGGGTGAGCGGTTCCCGGTTCCTTACAGGTTCTAGACGAAACCTGGAAACTACCCTTGGGTACAGGTTCCTCATTTTTTGGAACCTGGAACCTACTTGTCAGAATCAAGAACCTGGAACCTACCCTGTCACAAGTTCCGGGGTCAGTTCCAGGTTCCTACAGGTTTTTTTTTTTTTTTTGGTTTCATTTTCAGAATAAACTACGCAACAATTGCTCGGTCCCACTATTGGGTAAGATCTTAAGGAAAAGCTGTGTTTGATGTTATAAAACAGCATTTTCAGGTTCCAATAGGTTCAAATGAGGTTAAAACATTAAAATCAGACTGCCTTTGTTTGAGCAACTGCACATAGGTTTAAGTAGAATGTAAAACCAAAAACATAATAACTCATTTCTCGAAGAAAACTACGTAAACACAACCATATAGCCCAGCATATCAGAAATATACATTTTATTTTGGATTCTAGTAATTTGCTTTTCATAAACACTACATCCCTTTACAAAAAATGGGCAACAAACAAATTGTGAAAAACTGAAAATGGAAGAACATATAGTACTTGTCCCATTCAAGGAAGAAATCACTGTGAACAGAAAAAATGGAGGAATTGTACAATGGGTTCAAGAATAAACTTACGGCAAAGTGGGGATAATCAAGAGTTGAAGTTTCGTAGTCCCCTCCTTCTCCGAAAATGTTAATTCCATACAACCTGGTCTTTTGTGTTGTTCACAACTTTGAGATCGCAATAGCTCTGCTTTTCCAGCTCAACTGTTTACATAAATTTGAACATCAGAATCCATCCATTAACATGAGAGAGCTAGAAAGGAAGGCCCTCCTAGGTCACAAAGTAAGAAAAAGCTGACATAAACAGACATTTTTCATATATCAAACTCTCCATATAATCATGCAATTAAGTATATACGAGCAAACATTAAAAGATCATGCTTCTGGATATCTAACATGATTTTACCAGTCAAAATGCAAACAAGATAAAATTTGAATCTTCCCCTTATCACGGAGAAGAATGAACAATTTATTCCATTATTAAGGACGAAAGAGACACCATTATGCAGTTTATGTCCATAAGCACAGATAACCAAATTATGAAAGGAAAACAAGGGTGCAATACAAGTACATGAGCATTACTAAATGCAGAAATGACGTGACAACATGCCTTCCCCTGCAAATAAAGAGTCCAAGCTCACTTTCAACTAGCAAAAGGAATGTTAAACAGGTATTTGGCTCTCAACCAAATAAAATCCTCATAGTCATTGGCCTCCTTAACAACAGGTCCAGAATCATGTCCATTCGGAACAAGAGATACCCTACTACCCTGAAGTGATATTAAGGCTGGAAGATCTTGCTCAAGTAGAAATTGAGCGCACCATTCATCACAAGATTGCTAAACTCTGTTTCCAGTAGTCAGGGTTGAGTTTAGAACGTTTCAAAAAGCACCATCTAATTACACTTTAGACAAATGTCTATGCAAATTAACCATGAGAGTGCATACTTCAATGTTCTATTAGATCAAGGCTGTTCTTGGTTTGGAGGTAGCAATCTTTCAGGACGTGGCATCGGGGCGGCTAGGCGAGCGGCGTCGAGGCAGCTGATTGAACCAATACGGAGAGATTCCATCCTTTGGATTTTTGACTTCCCTAAACCTGAGCATCATCTTGGTGTATCGAGTGTCTTAATCAGCATGATTGCACACAGCTTATGCCATGAAGAAAATGACATAAAAAATGCAGGAAGTACCAAACGGTCAAAGGCGTCGCCGAGTGGAGGGGGGCGAGCGGTGACGAGTTGTCGTTGAGGGTGTCGCTAAGCGAGGGGGGCGAGCGGTGACGAGTCGTCGTTGAGGGCGTCACTAAGTAGAGGGGGGCGAGCGGCGACGAGTCATCGTCGAGGACGTCACTGAGCAGAGGGGGGCGAGCAGCGACGAGTCGTCGTCGAGGGTGTCACCGAGCGGAGGGGATCGATGGCATCGAGTCATTGTCGGGGCATTGCTGAGTGGGTGGGGGGGGCAAGCTGCGATGAGTCGTCGTCGAGGGCGTCGCCAAAAGAAGGGGGGCGAGTGGCGTTGAGTCGTCGTCGAGGCATCGCCGAGCGGAGGGGGCTGCGGCAACGGGTCTTCGTGGACTTCGAGGGCGTCGCCAAGCGAAAGGGGGTGAGCGGCGATGAGTTGGTGGCAGCGGTGTCGTCGAGTGGAGGGGAGCAAGCGGAGTCTAGGGGTGAGAAGGGAAAGCCAAGGAGAGAGGCGGGAGTCGGATGCTAGGGTTAGAGTCAGAGAGAGAGGAGAAAGGAATGGACGAATAAAATTAGGGTTTTTTAGGAAGTTTTGGTTCTAGGAACCGGAACCGAACGGGGAACCGCTGGTTCCAAAGAAAAAGGAATTGGGAACCGGAACCTTTCTCTTTGGAACCGGGAACAGAACTGGAACCTCCGGGTCGGTTCCCTGGTTCCCGAGTAACGCTCACCCCTAGACTTAACGACTCTCTCCAAATGTTATGTTTCCTGGAAACTATCTCAACGAAAGGGACAAAAGTGAAAGAATCTATGCCAAGTACACACCTATCTTTGATTTTTCTAGCATTAATATCCAAAATGAACGTGGAGGCCACGGGCCCTTCGTCTATTTTAATGCAACCAGAGCAATCCATATATCTAGAAGTAATCCCTTGAGCTATTTTGTGTGTTTCTTCGTTAGCCTCTGCATGCAAAACCAAAAACGAAGCCCAAAAAGGAAGCAAGAAGGGGATACTTAAAAAGCTAAGCGTTTACGCCGATTTGAAAGAATCAAAATGAAAAAACTTACAACGATTATAGTACTTGTCACATATGATATTTTACTCGCAACTATTTAAGATCTTTCATCGCTTAAACTCGCTATGGTCACATATATGATACGAGCTATCAGAACAAACTCCGTCAAGCCGTGAACTTATTGAAAACTAAAACTCTAAAGAGAATATGGCTTATTGAGTTTGAATTTCAAGATCCATCGATTTCTCTAGTAATTTCTTCCTCTCAACGTTAGATTTGAATTGTAAGATTCATTGACTTCTTCGGTACTTCTCAACATAAAAAATGCCGACCACTGCTACTTTATTGTTAAAGACTGTAATTTCATAAAATTTAATCATGAAAAATTACACTAAATTAAAGTCTCCTAAATATTTTTATAAAAAGTGTAATCAAGCCCTATCTGTTTTCAGGAAACGGTGTATTAAGCTCTAAATCATGCCATTCTTTTAATAAAAATGGATATTATAAATTTATAATTATAGACAAAATAGAAAAAGTTATGGTTCGGAGAAGTTTCCAACTTACTTAATTTAGTAAGCCAACCATAAGACTGGGTACAAAGTGTGTGTAAAGAATGGCACGTCAAATTTTACACGCTCGTGTAAGTATGTGTTGTTTTTCTGTCAGTGACTAATGACCATAGTAAATCGATATTAACTTTAACGTATTAGAAAAAATTTTCCACGCATGATTACTCGAACGTTGCATGCAAAACAGATATCAAAGTCAAATTTGTGTAGCCTTTAGTCCCAATGCAAGACTTTGACCACTTTTATTATATAGGCGGTCCAATCTAAATTGCCAAACGATCATCTTGTTCCTCATCATGACAAGAACAAAGAAAATGCCAAGCCAGCGCCTTCTTTGCATTCTCTCCCCTTCTCTCTCCCTCCTCTTCTTCTTCTTCTTCTTCTCCGGGAGCTTCCATGGCGTCGACTCCACTTTCTCAACCATTTGCGACCCCGGTGCATCCTCGTTCCTATGCGGTAACGTCCACATCCAATATCCATTCTGGAACGAAAGCGATGCCCCCGTGCACTGCGGATACCCAGACCTCGGCCTCATTTGCCCGTCTGACTCCCCTCACCCAATCCTTCGTCTTGGGGAAGACGCCTTCTTCGTCACCGATATCAACTACGATGAAGCAACCTTAACTCTCAACAACATTAACGTCAGCCTCCACCACTGCCCCAGGGCCCACCACAATCTCACGATCGACTCGCTCCCCCTCGATTACAACTCCACCAACGTCAATCTGACCTTCTTCTTCAACTGCAGCGCTCCTCTGAGGTTGCCCCTCCCCCACCGGAGGGGCCATCGATTGCTTGCAATCTGGTGATAACCGGTCGTATGCGTTCGTGGACATGAGCCCGGAGATGGCGGTGGATTTCAATAAGAGGTGGGGCTGCGAGGAGGAGGTGGTGGCAGTGGTGAAGCGGACAGAGGTCACGGCGGCGAACGTGGTGGAGGAGTTCGCTGGGGCGATCAGGGAGGGGTTTGTGCTGGACTGGAAGGTGGCAAAGGAGTGCGGCAAGTGCGAGCACTCTGGCGGGCAGTGCCCGTTCAGCCAGAATGAGGAGTTGCTGTGCTTCTGCGACGACGAGACAATTCACACCGGCTCGTTTTGCAAAGGTAGTAACGAGGTTTGTGCCTGTTCGCTTTCTGTCTTTTTAGGGAAATGTTCCACTTGCCGTGCGTAATTTTTCAAAGGTCGTTACTTCTTTTGCATATGAAGGCTTTATTAGAATTGGGCTTAAGGCCCGTCCGCCCAAGTTGGGCCCAAAGCCTGGCCCACGGGAATAGGGCCCGTGGATGGGGGAAGGTATAAAAGGGAGGAGAGAGAGAGGGAAGACACCTCTTGGAAAATATAACGTACGTACGCTTTTTTCTTTTCCTCTCCCTCTTGTTTTCTCTCCCAAAAGAACAGTGAAGCGCGAAGGCCAAGTTTTGCTTCACCGGATTGAACAGGGCCTAGTTTCTCTTCCTCCATTGGCGTCGGTGTCTAATCTCGTGGCAAACAAGGTACGCTCGAATCCGTGGTGTGCTTTACGATCGGTGATACGTGTTGTTTTCTTGGGCTTCGTCTTCCGCATTGATTTAGGGGTTCGATTTAGTGTCGAATTCGTTTTTCGGGGATCCGTTATTCCCAACATTGGTATCAGAGCCCTAGTTCACGTTTTCCCGATCTGTTTTGATGTTTTTGATTGATTTTTCGCAAAACAAGTTCGGCCGTACGGATCGGGCGAGAAATCCCGACACCCGAGCGCTCTTCGGCCATTTTTCCATGTTTTCGTAAGTCAAAATAAAAATCTGATGGCTTAGGGAGAAAGGGGGCGTCGAGACGAGTCTGGCGATGCCTCGAGCGCCGCCGAGCGACGCCGCACGCGCCCACACGCGCGGCCGGGAAGCGCGCGTGGCGCGCGCGCCCGGAAGCGGCTGGGCTCGCCGGCGCGTGGCACACGCGCCGGTGGCGAACCGGCGCGCTCTTGCCGCCGGCCAACGAACCGGCACGCGCGGTCCGCGGACCGACGCGTGCCGACGCCGCATGATGTCACCCAACGGTCAATAACCGCTGGGGTGACGTCATCGATGACGTCGCACGACGACGTTGGCCAGCCGGTCACCGGCCGGCGAACGACCCGACCCGACCAGCGGACGCCCGGCACGCGCGCGGCACGTGCCGGCTGACGTCTGCATGACGTCAGCCTGCGCACGCGCGCGGCACGTGCGGGCGGTTTGCGCGGACCGGCCCGATGGCCCGACCGGTGCGACCGGTGCGACCGGTCTGTCCGGTTCGACCGGTCCGACGACCGACGACCTGACCGTTGACCGTTGACCGTTGACCGTTGACCGAAAAAAAAAAGAAAAGGAAAAGAATGTGTTTCTTTTTCAATTAAGTCTATGTGGATTATTTGTGATCCCTTATTTATTCTGCATTTGTTGCAGGAATATTTCTGCATTTGTTGCAGGAAAAAAATGCCTCCCCTCAGGTTGCGCACACCTATTCGCGCGATTACCGATGAACAAAAGGAAATGCTGTCTAAGTTGATAGCTGAGCTGACTGATCATCGATGGGAGAGAGGTGACTTAATTGATCACGTCCTTGAAGTCAACGGGAAGATACAAAAGGTCATATGGAATGGTCGTCCTATGTCACAAGTCGGAGATGGTGCGATTTTTCATAAACACTCTTCCACCGAATGGCAAGATGTGTTGAATCGCATATGGGATGTCAATGGAGCTGCTTCATATAAGAAAATTGTAATAGATTTTGTAAATGAATATTACTGTATTATGACAAGGGAAAAGATCAAGAAATTGAACAAAAGAGGATCTTTCCCAGTTCGTGTGCTGACTTTGTGTTAGTTGTATTGGCTGATTTATGTTAAGTGTGCTTTGTGGACATAATTATGTAATGTTACTACCTGATAGTTGTTGATGTAGCAACCCATGTCTTGATTGTACTAGATGAAAGCATTGTTGTGTTATTGAATATGCAAATTGTCTATTGCTTTCTGTTATTGCTGGTTGCTGTGGGTAATTAGCTGTGGGTAGTTTTAGAAGTTTTTGTAGCTTCTTAGAATTGATTTTGCATATGACAATCATATTAATGATAGTTTTAAGTTAGGATTTTTGGAGGATGATTGGAAACATAGTGACCTTTTGATTCTGAAGCCTTACTTGAAATTATTCATTAATATGATGGGTCTATGCAAATAGGGATGCATAAATGATAGGCATTAATAATTCGTGCATATGTCCGATGTGTTCAGATCAATGGCTTCAGCCACAAAGAGCATAGTTGCCGAGCTGAACAAAGGTGAAAAGCTCAATGGTGACAACTATGAGATATGGCAAATGAAAATCCAGTATGTGCTAGAAGAGCAAGAAGCACTTGAGGCTCTTAACCTGACCATGGTAGAACCTGAAGATGGAAATACTGTACAGCACACAAGAGATAAGGAAGCTTTTGCTGCATGGAAACGTAAGAACTCTCTTGCTCGCATCACATTGCTGAGCAGCATGGAAAATGACGTCATGCGAGAGTTTAGGCGTTTTGACAATGCCAAAGAAATGTGGGAGGCATTGGCAGCTAGATTTGGTCATACTTCGGTGACCAGACTGAGATAGCTCACTATTAGGTTTGACTCCTATAAGAAGCCTCATGGTCAGACCATGAAGCAACATCTTAGAAAGATGTCAAACATGATAACTGAGCTGAAAGATGCTGGCCATGTCCTCACAGATGAGTAGCAGGTGCAAGCAGTAATTCGTTCCTTACCTCAGAGTTGGGAGCATATGAAGGTGCACCTGACCCATAATGAGAGTATCAAAACTTTTGAGGATGCTGTGCGCCATCTTGAGCTGGAAGAGGACCGCCTCTTGGCGGCTAAGCCGGATGCTGAACTCTATCATGCTAGTTCTAGCTCACATGGAGCTTCGAGCTCCAAGCGCAAGCGCCCTAACTGGTTTGATAAAGGGAAAGGCAAGGAAGAAGCAGGTCCTTCAAGGAAGAAACCCAAGTTTAACCAACATGGAAGAGGAAAGCGTCCTCGCATGAAAAAGCTTGCAAGGGTGAAATGCTACAACTGTGACCAGAAGGGTCACTATGCTCGCGACTGTCGTGAGCCAAAGAAGGTAAACACCCCTTGTATTTTTCAGAACTTTACTTTTGTGTCGAGTTCTGTGTTCTTAACTGAGTCTAATCCTTTGTGGACTGTGGATTCGGGAGCGACGGACCATGTAGCGAAGGATAGAGGATCCTTCGTGGAATTCCGACGAGTACCTACCGGAACTAAGTGGATCTATGTGGGAAACAACCCGAGCTGAAGTGAAAGGAATTGGCACATGCCAACTGAATATGCGTGGTGGACACACTTTATTCCTGCATGATGTGTTGTATGCTTCGGAGATTCGTCGGAATTTAGTGTCTGTATTAGTGTTGGTTAAATTAGGTTTCAATATGAACTTCTATGATAGATGTGTGAATTTGTTTTTAGATACAAATTACTATGTTTGTGGTTATTTTCTGGATGGTTTCATTGTGTTGGATGTTGATTATGTTAATACAAATGTTTGTTATTCCCTTATCACGTCTCCTAATACCTATGATAATGATGTGAATGTGTGGCATGCTAGACTTGGTCACATTGGCCAACAGCGTATGAATAGACTAGCCAAAGAGGGCTTGTTGGGCAACATTGAAAAGTCGATTTGCCCATATGTAAGCATTGCCTAGAAGGGAAAACGACAAGGAAACCATTTGGAAAAGGAAAAAGAGCTGAATTTCCTCTGCATTTAATCCATACTGATATCTGTGGTCCAATGAATGTGAGAGGAAGGCACGGGGCTGTTTATTTCATCACCTTTATTGATAATTATACTCGATTCGGATATGTCTATTTGATTTCTCATAAATCTGAAGCAATAAGTTGTTTCAAAAGGTTTATGAACCTGGTGGAAAATCAATTAGACAAGAAAATAAAAGCATTGAGATCCGATCGAGGTCGAGAATATTTATCTGATGAGTTCAGAAAATTATGTGATGAAAAAGGAATAGAAAGACAATTGTCTATTCCATATACTCCTCAACAAAATGGTGTTGCAGAGAGAAGAAACAGAACCCTACTGGAAATGGTTAGGTCTATGATGGCGCATGCTAACTTACCTATTACTTTTTGGAGTGATGCGTTGTTAACTGCTGCCTATGTACTTAACCGGGTGCCTTCCAAATTAGTTACTTCCACTCCATATGAGTTATGGACAGGTAGAAAACCAGACTTAAGTTTTCTTAAGCCATGGGGTTGTGCTGCCTTTACACATGAGTCCTCTCACAAGTTTGGGAAATTGGGTCCTAGAGGAAAGAAGAGTATTTTCATAAGGTACTCAGAACACTCAAAAGGGTATGTGTTCATAGGTGAGCAGGAAAGTGGGAGTATAACTGAGTTTGAATCACGAGATGTCACATTCTTAGAGGATGAGTTTCCTAAGAAGGGCGAAATAGGGGAAGATTGTTCCCTATTTGAGACCTTGGATCAGGATAATGGTGTTAGTGGAGTTCGTCCAAGTGGGAGCAATGTGAGAAGTGATGAATTGAATTCAACTCATTCTCAATTGCAACCATCTGATGTGACGACATCATCATTACCTAATCCAAGTGGGAGCATGATGGGAAATGATGTGCAAAGTGTGCAATCTCCCATACGGCGAACAAGTCGCCAAAGTATTCACCGTCGACGTTTTGACATTGAAGGGGAAACTTTTATGGTTGCTCCACAAGATGAGGATGAGCCAAGAAATATTAATGAGGCTCTGAATTGCCCTAGCAAGGAAAAATGGATTAATGCAATGGAAGAGGAAATGGAGTCGATGAAATCAAACCAAGTATGGGAACTGGTTGATCTTCCAAAAGGACGCAGAGCTATTGGGAACAAATGGGTTCTCAAAATAAAGCGAAAGGCTGATGGCTCGATAGAAAGGCATAAGGCTCGCCTTGTGGCGAAGGGGTATAATCAACAGGAAGGAATAGATTATGAAGATACATTTTCTCCTGTAGTCAGATTTACCTCAATTCGCATCATTCTGGCAATAGTGGCTAGTCTGGATCTTGAATTACATCAAATGGATGTAAAGACTGCTTTCCTCAATGGAGAATTAGAGGAAGAAATATATATGGAACAACCTGCTGGTTTCATAGTGAAAGGCCAAGAAGAAAAGGTATGTCGACTTTTGAGATCGATATATGGCCTCAAGCGATCATCAAGACAATGGTATATACGTTTTCATAATGCCATAATGGCATATGATTTTACAATGATTGATGAGGATCATTGTGTGTATATCAAAAGATCCAAGGATCAATTTGTGATCATATCATTATATGTTGATGATATACTAATTGCCGGAAGCAATATGGAGTTTGTTAATACTTTTGTCAAGAGTTGGTTGTCTTCCAACTTTGAGATGAAAGACATGGGTGATGTTGCATACATTCTTGGAGTTAAGATTTCGAGATTGTAAACCCATAGACACTCCTATTGCAAAGGGTGAAGGATTGAGCCATGTCCAAGGACTCCACAAGAGAAGGAACAAATGAAACATGTTCATTATGCTAGTGCTGTTGGAAGCTTGATGTACGCTATGATGTGTACAAGACCTGGCATATGTTTTGCAATTGGAATGGTGAATAGATACCAATCCAATCCAGGTCCAGCACATTGGAAGGCCGTTAAGAGAATACTGAGGTATCTGAAGGGAACTGCTGATTACAAGTTGAATTACCAAGGAAAGGATCTCGCGACTTGAAGGCTATTCGGATGCTGATTGGGGAGGAGATTTAGATGAAAGAAAATCTACCTCGGGATTTGCTTTCTTACCGAGCAATGGCGCCATATCATGGAGTAGTAAGAAGCAAACGTGCATAGCCTTATCCACGATGGAAGCTGAGTTCGTGGCATTATCGCAGCAGAAGTACAAGAAGGAGTTTGGCTTAAGAGATTCTTGGATCATTTATGTGTTATTGAGAAAGCTGCAAATCAATTATTGGTTAATTGTGATAGCCAAGCAGCTATAGCATACACCAAAGATCCAAAGTATCATGGCAAGACCAAACATATAGATACCAAGTATAACTTTGTAAAAGATATGGTTGCACGAAAGGATGTGAACTTGCAGTACATATCTACGCATAGAATGGTAGCAGATCCTATGACAAAGCCAATACCTAGAGATGTGTTTTGTGGCCATGTAAAATCTCTAGGATTGCGTAGAGTCTGATGTACTGAATTGTAATTTCCCTGAGTTGTTCACATTTATGAAATTTTGTTTTTCATTGATTAATGCCTAGGAATCTTTGTGTGATCTTTATGCATCCTAATGCTCAGTGCATTATTTTAAGTTAAGGAAGTATGTCGGACAGATAAAAGATTAGCCCACTCACACGGGTAATCGCCTCTATTTACTATGTGATAAATAGAGATGAGACTGTATTTAAGCTTATTATCTAGGTGATAATCGAGAGCTCAAGCTTAAAATACACATGTCGCCTTAACTAAGTGTTAAGATGAGGACATAATACTTGTGATGTCCGAAAGTAAAATACCCCACATATTTTTACTTTATCTGTCTAAGATGCCAGATGTGAGTTCTGATGAATTTTGTTAATGAGTAGATACGTGAACTCAAGTTAGACATTGGGTATGTCTGAACTATCATCTGTACGGTATTGAAGAATGTAGACATACGCTCCATGGGAAAGGAGTTAATACTGTAATACGTATTTCATACTACGTATGCATGAGACGACCAATAAGAGTGGCAAAAAGTTTGATCTCAACTTTTATGACGTGTGAGACTCTTGAGGGAAAGAGTTCCTCAAATTTTTAGTCCCCTCATGACTCTTACTTATTCTCAAGATTTCTATTTAGTGTTTGCTATCTTAGGATGTTGCCAATGGTCATGAGTTAGATTCGATCTAATGGGACATTTCTAGAAAAGCAAGCTGAACTGAAATTGAGAGTTTGAAGGAAAGAGGAAGATCGATTTTGGAGAATCACATTGTAGTTTTGTATTCACTGGTCGACCAATTATAACTGTCTTTGTGATAATTATAATTGTGAATACAATATATATATCATTGTTTAAAAAGAGATCAAGAGAGATATAAATGTGATCGATCGATCTAGGGTACTGCATACTAAATCTACTCGGAGTGTGACGCCCATTATGAGCTGCTATATATTCATAACAGATGTATAGCAACGAGCTCTCAATGTATGCTGGTCGCACGGATTATTCACCGGTATGAATGTTGAAGAGAGGTAAAGAGAATCCTGTTCGGCCCACCTTGTGCGAGTGGGAGATGAAGGCTTTATTAGAATTGGGCTTAAGGCCCGTCCGCCCAAGTTGGGCCCAAAAGCCTGGCCCACGGGAATAGGGCCCGTGGATGGGGGAAGGTATAAAAGGGAGGAGAGAGAGAGGGAAGACACCTCTTGGAAAATATAACGTACGTACGCTTTTTTCTTTTCCTCTCCCTCTTGTTTTCTCTCCCAAAAGAACAGTGAAGCGCGAAGGCCAAGTTTTGCTTCACCGGATTGAACAGGGCCTAGTTTCTCTTCCTCCATTGGCGTCGGTGTCTAATTTGTGGCAAACAAGGTACGCTCGAATCCGTGGTGTGCTTTACGATCGGTGATACGTGTTGTTTTCTTGGGCTTCGTCTTCCGCATTGATTTAGGGGTTCGATTTAGTGTCGAATTCGTTTTTCGGGGATCCGTTATTCCCAACAGCATATTTTGAAGCTTCAGCAGCTTTTAGAATTAGAAAAGTATATATTTGGCTAGCCAATTTATCTCTTTTCAAATTTAGAACGGTAGTCACTTGTCCGCCTGTATCCCCCCGTTAGAAGGTTTAGCATAAAAATTTTGATTAATAAATTGGTAGAAATAACATGTATATAATGAAAATGGAAAGGTAATTTTAACACCTTTGTCACGTGTTAATTAAATTAGAAACGACGGAAAAAAATTGATTAATAAGGGATGATACATGCAAAATAAATTGGAAAGGAACACAACTTTGATATCATGTTCAATGTCAAATTGAAAAACTTAAAATAATATGTGGATGAAGACCGCATGTATATAAATAGAATATAAATCTTTGTAAACAAACGAGGTGAGATACTTTGATATTCCAATTTAAATTTTCTTTTGAGATTGATAAAGTATAAGGACTTGTATAAAACGAGGGGAAGTGATAATTTTTTTTTGGCGCAATTTGTTCTATCCATTGTTTGCAACTTGGATAGAACCAGTCAAATCAATTCCAAAAAGATAAATAGGCAAAGCTTAATAGAATATTGTCCCAATGACAGTTTAGACGCCTCAATTCTAAGGGTCCAATTCCCTTCTGTTTTCTAGTCTAGACATTGACCTTGCGTTTGCTAGGATGCTGCTAACTATGTTCTCGAGGTCCTTACTGAAGTATCCTCAATTGAATTGTCAAGAAGATTGGCCAAGCTCGTTGACTCGTTTAGGGCCGCGTGTACGAACTGTAAAATGGGTAATAATAGTCCAAGTCGTCTTTAAGTCAAGTCTACAAGTAGTCAGCAGCTCAAGCTTGTTGGCTTTGTTTCCACGTGCCTTGTTTTCCTTTTCTTCTCAGCTTTCGTCTCAATGCGCCAGAGCCTTTGTCTTTCGGAAGGCCAAATCAAGTAGCTCTCCATGATGTGTAAATGATTTGGTTTGGTTCGATATTTTTGGAAAAGTGAATCAAACCGAATTGATAAAAAAATTTATTGAACCAAATTGAAATCCGATCCGAATTGAAACCAAACCGATCTTGGTTCGGTTTGATTTAATTTTTCGATTTTTACTTTTATGTTTCTTTTTTTTTCCTACATACACCCCTTTCTATGTATTTTTTATTTTTTTAAATCGATTTTTTTAATTATTTTTATTCTTTTTCTTTTTCTTCTTCATTGGCCGGTCGTCGGTCATAGTGGCGGCCGTCGTCGGCCACGTGGTTGTGACTGGCCGACGCGGCCAAAGGTGAGGTTGAGCCTTGCCACAGCCGATAAGGCTCAAGCTCGCCAAATTCTAGCGAGGTCGAGCCTCGCTAGCCAGTGGCGAGGCCAAGCTCGCCAACCTCGTTGGAAGCTAGCGAGCTTAAGCCTCATCGGCCTGTGACAAGGCTCAACCTCGCCTCTGGCCGATCATTGGCCATGTGGCCGGTCGTTGGCCACCACAATGGCTGATGATCGGCCAATGAAGAAGAAGAAAAACATGATTTTTTTTTAAATCTCAGATTTTATTGGTTTGGTTTAGTCAACTGAATCGATAAAAACTAAACCGGTTATAAAAATTTCGGTTTTACATGAGAATCGAACCAAATAAGAACCGAACTGAAAAAATCGAAAATTTTCGGTTATGTTCATTTTGGTTTTCGGTTCGGTTTTTGACACCCCTAGCTCTCATTGGTGCATTGAGTTCAAATCATTCTCAAAGCAGCATTTTTCTTATCCTCTGCATCCCCTTCATTTACATTTACCGCTCTCCTTGTTTTGCTCCAACACCATCTCCCTTCGAGTAGATCTTACCATGTGCTCCTCTCTGTACTTGTTCATATTCTCCCTCCATATTCACTACCTGGTGCCAACTTCCGGTGAATTCCCGCCGTTCTGAGAGTGCACTCCTTTTGTTTGCAAAAATCAAGAAATTAGCTATCCATTTAGGCATGTTAGGCAACCAAAATACAGTGAGTATCCAGGCTATGAGCTTGATTGTGATAGAGATAACCTAACCCTTTTGTCCATGGAGTCCCTGGAATATCAGGCGATCCGCTTGTATAGGAGTGAGCAGATCCTTAAGGTGGCGAGGATGGATTTATCGAAAGATATATGTCTATGAACACATGTCGACACCACCTTAAACTTTAGTCCCTTCAACTACACTTCCAATTACCGCAATTCTACCTTATTCTACAATTGCAACTCATCGTCAACCCCTTCACCTTATCGGCTCTCTTGTCCCTTGTCTAGAGATGGCTACTTTGCTCTTGATGCGGACCTTGAATGCTTGCTACACAAGCAATGCAACTTCAGTGTCTTCGTCCCAGTTATACCAATTGAAGCTCCAGGTCAACCACCAACATTGGAGGGCAGCAAGAGTTCTACCATTAGTCGTGCTACTCTTAGAGCAATCCTGAAAAAAGGCTTTGAGATCACTTAGATTGCCAACACATCTGTGTGTGAAAATTGCATTAAATCAGAGGGAAGATGCTGGTATGACTGGACAAGGCGAAAATTCAATTGTTTTTGCCGTGACAAAGCCTATCCAACAACCTGCCCCCAGACCTTCGGGTATGTATGCTAAAGTCGTGGTTGCTAATTTGTGGTTTTCAATTACCATAAGTTGTTCCATGAGAGGAGTTAGATTGCTACGCATACTCTTTCCTTTGCTTGTTAATTCGGAAACGACCCGCTCATGCCTCTAAAACCCAATGGTCTCATTTTGTTGGGCATTCCCTCTAATATAATGAAGCGCAGTCATCCCATCTTTGCTATGACATGGTCACGACACAATTTAGGGCGCGTTTGGTATCGATTCTGTTCCCGGGAGCTGATTCTGATTAGAAATGATTATTTTTTTTTCTGTTCCCGGGAATTGATTTTGAGTAAAAAAGCGCGTTTGGTAACTGTCCAAATTTTTTTATTCTGGAATAGAATTACGTTTGATACCGTGTTAATTGATTATGTTCCAAATTAATTTCTTTTGATTTTTAAATAAATTTCAAATAATTTTTTTACTTTTTTTTTTTTTTTTTTTCCTTTTTTTTCCCCCCTTTTTCCCTATTCTTCTTCTTCATCATCTGGCCGGTCGCCGGCCCTCGGCGAGGTCGGCCTTCGTTGGCCGAGCCTCGCTGAAGGCCGACCTCGCCGGCAGCTAGGTGAGGCTCGGCCTCGCCGGTGGCCAGGCGAGCCTCACCGGTGGCTGGGCGAGCCTCGCCCAGCCACCGGCGAGGCTTGACCTCGCTCGATCCGGCGAGGCCGAGCCTCGCCCGGTTGCCGGCGAGGCTCGGCCTCTCCAGATCGGGCGAGGTCAAGCCTCGCCGGTGGCTAGGCTTGCCTCCAGCGAGCTTGCCGGACCTCGCCCTGGCCTGGTGAGCCTCCGGCGACCTCGCCAGACCGGCAACCGGCGGCGGACGGCGGCGGCGGGCGGCGGCGGATGGCAACCGGGATGACGAAAGGGAAGAGTGAAGGTTTCATCGTTTTGATTCTTTTTCGATTCTCGGACAGAGAATCAATTTTTTTTTTATTCTCAAATCTTGTCCAAAATTGTTCCCAGGAACAAAAATTTTACCAAACGCGATTCTCGTCCCAAACTGATTTTGGGAACAAAAAATCAGAATCTGGCACTATTTGACACGTTGCCAAACAGGCCCTTAGAGTCCACTTCTCAAAACTTTATTATCCCATTCTCAACAACCTTCACGGTTGGATCATTAGGTCGGTATCTGCATACTCTTTAGATCCAATAGTTTAAATACAATGAGCGAGGATGCTTTGAATTTACCATGAAATTTTCTCTCGGTAAAAGGTAATTTAAATCGGAATGTGTTAGCCGACAAGTCCATTAACCTAAATTTTAGGTTTGACTTACTCTTTACTTCACATGACATGAACTCTTGACCCCTCAAATGGGCTGGACATTTTCACATTGAAGACCGAAACTGATCTTGGTCAAAGTCCATGATCAGAATAGCTTCCTCTGTTATACTGAGCTTGCCCCTCTGAACTGTTAGAGAAATCTTTCCAGAATATTTTGAAGCTGACAAAACGTTTCTATCAGTCTAGTCTGGATATTTGCAGACCGTCTGTTTAAAGTCTGAAGACTTTCTGATCACCAGACTCAGCACTCAAGACTCAAGACTTAAGACTCAAGACTATTCTCATTGACAGTCTTTCGATCCAAGAACGAAGGAAATCCGAACCGAAGTATATGGTTAAGGATTTAATCCTATCCTCTGGAGAAGATCTCTTGGTTGGATAAATATAACGGATTATTTTATTCGTATCTAGATCGATTGGAGATCCGATGGTCGACGAAGTATTCTTGGAAGGTTCTATTCTTGGAAACCAAGATCCTGATTGTATGGGCGAACAGGATTGATGGGCTATCGTCAGGTTCCTTTAATAGCTCGAATGATCTTCTTAATTGATTCCGTCCAACGGGTAGATTGGAGGAATTCCTTTGGTAAGTGCCAACGGGTATGATGGCATAAAGGAGTATAAAAGGAAGACGTTCTAGTTGTTTTAGAAGTATGATCGATAGAGAAATTCCAGTCCGAAGCACCTTGATTATTAGTCGATACGTTTGAGCGAAATTGTATACACAGAGAGTGTCTATACTTGGTGATACCTTGAGCGAGTGTGGTAGATCATCTACACCTAGAAATCAAGGAAGATCAACGCTGTAACATCTCTTTGTTCATAGTGGAATCCAGCCGATTGGCTGTCAGTGCAAAAGAGTGGACGTAGGCTTGAATCAAGCCGAACCACTATAAACCGCGTGTTCAATTCTCTCTTTCATTTACTTAGTCTTACGTCGATTATTATTTGTTGTAAATCCTTCAACTGTCTAAGTATTGTGCAATTATCAAGAAAAATCATTTATATACCTATTCACCCCCCTCTAGGTACTCGTACTAGCTATATCAATTGGTATCAGAGCTCGTGTTCTTACTTTATTTGAAGTGTTTTACTTCAGAGTAAAAGATCCATGGCTAGTATGCTAGCACGGGGCTGGTGGAAGGGCAAAGCAATACTGACCACCCTACTTTGATGGAAAGGATTACAACATCTGGAAGAACAAGATGAAAGCTTTCCTACGATCAAAGGATCCTTTGGAATGGGACGTTGTGGAAAGAGGAATCACTCCTACTGCTGCATCAGTCTCTGAAAGAGGGAAAGAAACAGTTGAGACCAGTGGAATGACTCAGGAAGAAATAATCAAGAGACAAGCACTCGATGCAAAAGCAATTTACTCTTTATATTGTGCTTTGTCACCAACTGAATATAATAGAATATCTTCTTGTGTTACAGCAAAAGAAGTATGGGACAGATTACATATCACCTATGAAGGAACAGATCGAGTGAAGGAGACCAGAATTAACATTCTCCTTGGTCAATATGAATCCTTCAAAATGAAACCAGGAGAATCTATAACCGACATGTTTAGTCGTTTTACGAGATATTGTCAATGGTCTTGAGAACCAAGGACAAAAATTTCTAATCCCATGAAGGTGAACAAGCTACGCGTGGACTCTCCAAGGATTGGAATCATATAAAGACTTCAATAAGAGAGACGCAAAGAATTATGCCACTATCTCGTCGACGAGCTGATTGGAACTCTTGTCTTATGAAGTGGAACGAATTAATGAAGACGAAGATCCAAGAGGTAAGAAATCCATTGCATTAAAATCAAATGATGATCCGATGATACAGATTCGAAGATGATCTAGACGACGAGGAGCTTGCTCTTATGATAAGAAGATTCATAAAACTGAATAGAAAAGGAAGAAGGTTCAACTCAAAGAAACAAAGTTTTCAAAGACAGCAGACCAAGTCTCGTTGATGATGAGGAACCAAACAAAGATGTAGTTTGCTTTGAATGTAAGAAAAAGGGACACATCGACCCAACCTGTCCTCTTCGAAGAAGAAGAGAGGAAAAGCTGAAAAGTTTCAAAAAGCACTCAAAGCCGAAACGGAGTGATACCGAGTGTGAAGAAAGTGATGATGAATATGCCAACCTATGTCGATGGCACAATGGCACTCTCGACTCGGTCATTCTGGATCGACTCGGATAGTGAATTTGAGGTAAGTGATTTTAAAATTCTGTCAAAGTCTCTAAATATATTGATGAACCGTGTTTTAGTCTTAAGACTTCTCTCAAAAGAATTTCCGAACTTAAAAGGAAAACTTAGCTCTAAAACAAAAGGAAAACATTTTAGAAGAAAGAGTTAAAAGTTTAGACTTGAATGTTTCTACTCTTAAAGAAAAAGAAGATAATCTCTTAAAAGAAAATGCTTTTTTAAAAACTGACTTATCAAATATTTCAAAGAAATTTTCGATAGGATCCGAAAAACTTGAAAAAGTTCTTTCAGTTCAAAGACCTTACTTCAATAAGTCTGGTCTAGGTATGACAACAGAAACAATTCCCTTGATTGATTTTCCCAAAGTAAAAGAAAGAATTAAGAAAAGACCGTCGAAAGAGGCTTACAAAAATCATTTCAAGAAAGTTTTTGTAAAGTCTCGTAGGTCGAAATGCTCTAAGGTGTTCAAAGTGTAACAAAGAAGGATCACTTTGAAAAAGAGTGTCCTATGATTTGGAAGCCTGTTAAGAAAGTATGGCCTAATAATGTTTATCCTACTAACACCAAAGGACCCAAGAAAATTTGGGTACCAAAGAAAGCTTGAGACTCTCTTTTAAATGCAGGTCTCCGTCAAGAAAAAGGTAAAGTGGTATCTTGACAGCGGATGTTCAAGACACATGACAGGAGACTCAAATTGCTTCATAAAGCTTATTCAAGTGAATGGAGGAAAAGTTTCATTTGGAGGAAACAGCAAAGGAAGTATTGTGGGATTTGGAACTGTAAAAATTGAAAATCTCACAATAAGCAATGTTTCTCTAGTAGAAGGACTCAATTACAATCTTCTCAGCATTAGTCAATTATGTGATACTGGTTTCAAGATCTTCTTTCAAGAAGGAACATGTTCGGAATCAAGTAAAGACTCTACTCGATCTTTCAAGGGTCGAAGACATGGAAATATCTACCTCTTAGACGTGAAACCAAATGAATCGCAATGCCTAATCTCAATTCAAGATGAAGCAAGCTTATGGCACAGAAAGCTTGGTCATGTCAACATGAAGCAATTAGCCAAAATCTCATCAAAACAGCTTGTTCGAGGTCTACCCAAATTACCATATCAAAAGTCCGATCCATGCACACCATGTATTCTGGGAAAGCAGAACCCAGAGTATTGGAGGTAAGAAATATTGCCTAGTAATTGT
The DNA here is from genome assembly GCA_014182375.1 of Eucalyptus virginea. NCBI lineage: Eukaryota > Viridiplantae > Streptophyta > Magnoliopsida > Myrtales > Myrtaceae > Eucalyptus > Eucalyptus virginea. The sequence continues at coordinate 10,209,880 of CM024515.1, read as the reverse complement.
GGACGATTACTCCCGTTTTACTTGGGTATATTTCCTTGCAAGTAAGTCAGAAACCTTCTCGTATTTTGAAAAATTTGCTAAAAATGTTCAAAATGAAAAAGGATGTGTTATCTCAAGTATAAGAACAGACCATGGAGGTGAATTTGAAAATCAAGATTTTACAAAATTGTGTGATGAATCTGGATTTAAGCATGTGTTCTCCTCTCCATATACTCCTCAGCAAAATGGAGTTGTGGAAAGAAAGAATAGATCTCTTCAAGAAATGGCTAGAACTCGTTAATTGAAAGTAAAATTTCTTCACGATTTTGGGCTGAAAATTTGTTTCAACAAAGCATGCTATATCATCAATAGAGTCTTCCTAAGACCTATTCTAGAGAAAACCCCTATGAGTTATTCAAAGGTAAGAAGCCTATTGTTTCATACTTTCATGTGTTCGGTTGCAAATGCTTTATATTGAAAAATGCAAAAGATCAAGTTGGTAAGTTTGAAGAAAGATCGATGAAGGCATCTTCCTTGGATATTCTACATCAAGCAAAGCCTACGAGTCTATAATAAGAAGAGCCGACCCTGTGGAGGAGTCAATGAATGTCAAATTTCAAGACTCTACGCAAGATGAATCCAATCGACTCAAGTATGAAGAGTCCGAACCTGCTCCGACCTTCCAAAGCTTACAACTCAAGAAGCATCTCGGACTGGAGGATCAAGCATCAAGTGTTCGTGAAGATTCAAATAAAGAAAGAGATCATCAACCGAGACAAATCAACCAAGAATCGGAAGCATAAATCCGGTCATCCCAAAGATCTCATTATCGGCGAAATTAATGAAGGAATTCGCACAGATCCAAAAGGCGTGAAGAGTCTAGTCTTTGTGGCTCTCATTTATGAAATTGAACCAAAAAGCATAGAAGAAGCTTTATCCGATGAAAGCTGGATCGAAGCTATGCAAGAAGAGCTCAGACAATTCAACATTAATGATGTCTGGGAATTGACATCTAAACCAAAAGGTAAAACTGTTATTGGAGCCAAATGGGTGTTCAGAAACAAGATGAATGAAAAAGGAAAAGTCGTACGAAACAAAGCAAGACTCGTGGCCAAAGGATATACGCAAGAAGAAGGAATAGACTATGATGAGACTTACGCTCCTGTAGCAAGGTTAGAAGCTATTCGACTATTACTTGCGTTTGCTTGTTATAAAAATTTCAGGTTATTCCAAATGGACGTCAAAAGTGCCTTCCTAAATGGATTTATCCATGAGGAAGTTTACGTGGAACAACCTCCAGGGTTTGAAGACCCAAAGAAGCCAGACTCAGTCTTCAGACTGAAAAAGGCATTGTATGGTTTAAAGCAAGCACCTCGAGCTTGGTACGACAGACTAAGTAAGTTCTTATTACAGAATGGTTTTGTCAAAGGTAAAGTAGATACTACTTTATTTATCAAAAAGGAAAACAAAAGCTTTTTACTTGTTCAAATATATGTGGATGATATTATTTTTGGATCCCCTAATGAAAGTCTATGCAAGAAATTTTCAAAGTCTATGCAGGATGAGTTTGAAATGAGTATGATGGGAGAATTAACATTCTTTCTTGGTCTTCAAGTAAAGCAATTGAAGGAAGGAACTTTCATTTACCAAGGAAAATATGCTAATGATCTTGTCAAAAGGTTTGGATTGGAAAATTGCAAAAAGACTGATATACCAATGTCAAGTTCTTTGAAGATAGACAAAGATGAAGAAGGGAAGAAAGTTGATCAAAAGCTGTACAGGAGCATCATTGGTTCACTTCTTTATCTTACTGCTTCTAGACCTAACATTTTGTTGAGTGTTTGCATCTGTGCTAGGTTTCAATCAGATCCTAGAGAATCCCATCTCAGTGCTGCAAAACGTATTATTAAATACGTTGCTTCATCTTCAAGCATCGGTCTTTGGTATCCTAAGAAGGGAGACTTTAATCTTCTGGGATATTCAGACGCAGATCTAGCCGGTTGCAGAGTCGATAGAAAGAGTACTTCAGAAACTTGCCAGTTGCTTGGAAGCAGGACAGTGTCTTGGTTTTCAAGGAAACAAAGCACTGTAGCCTTCTCAACAACAGAAGCAGAGTATGTAGCTATTGGAAGCTGCTGTTCGCAAATTCTATGGATAAAACAACAGCTACAAGACTTTGGGATTGAAGACTCATGCACAGAAATCAGATGTGACAACACCAGCGTGATCAATCTCACCAAAAATCCAATCCTTCATTCAAGAGCAAAGCATATAGAGATTCGACATCATTTCATTAGAGATCATATTCAAAATGGAGAAATCTCAATTCAATTTGTTGATTCGAAAAGTCAACTAGCGGATATATTCACAAAGCCTTTGGAGAAAAATCAATTCGATTTTATCCGTTCCAGACTCAACATTTTGAAGCTTGAAGAGGTTAAAGTCTAGAGAATCTCCAACCCTCGACTCTAAATCCTCAGACTCAGACATTCATGGCTATAGACTGTAAGTTGCTATTTTATCTAAACTCGACAAGGTATGATCTTTTGTTCAGTTATTTTATAGTCTCCGTGAAAAACGAAATCTTATCTTTTCAAAAGGATTAACTTCTATTTGGCAGTTATTGATTTTAAAGAAGTGTCTTTTCACTTTCCTTGTGCCGATTGAACTTTCCTTTTCAAAACTGAGTTATATATATACGTTTTCTTTTTCACCCAATCTTCAAAACCCTAAAAGGCATTCTCCTCCCAATCCTGTCTCGAATTCGTGTTCATCCTCGAGAAAGTTGTCATCTTTTCTTGGGAAAGCGAGTAAAGGAATCTTTCATCGACAAGGAAGGATGTCTTCTTCGAGAAAGTCTTCAAGAATCGCTAACAGGGGACCACAGAGAATGAAGGAGGGACCTACCCACTTCGATCTCACCGAGGAGGAAGATTTGTCGGGACAGCAACAAAGCCCATTTCACTCTCCACCTCGTCACTCGCCATCTACCCCACAAGGTGCGGGTCAACAATAGGAGGAAGAGATAATCGAGGACGTAGACCCTGTGAGAGTTCAAAAACCCTCTTTTATTTATAAGCTCTATCGTGCGTTGAAAGCCACTGGTACTCCTCTGAACTATATAGATGGTTTCCTTAAAGATAAGAATTATGGGACTGAGTACATCTTTTTGAGGAAAATGGAGGATTTGGGAATTGCTCCCAAAGGAAAGGCTGAGGAAGCACTTGCGAACATTCCAAGTGACCCTCGTGTAGGAGGATTGAATCCCACTGACGGGAACGATGATGATAAAATGTTCAGTGATTTTCAACCGAGAATGGGTGTTGCTGCGAAGGTGAAGGGAAAGAGAATGGAGTTGTTTAAATCGAAGGAACAGGAGAATCTGTTCTTTAGACTGCTGAAACGAGGGGTGATAAACCCTAGGAGTGTTGATTTCGATTTCTTGGATGCCGTTAATGTGAACTTAAGGGAGAAGTTCAATCTGCTTCAATTTGAGCAGTTTTGCTCCGATACCACAGACGGTTATGCGCATTTGACAGCATACTTCTATTCGAATCTTAGCTTTTTAGATGCGAATAGAATATCATTCAGTGTTCGAGACCAGGACTATGTGGTAGACGTGGACATGTTAGCGGACATAATTGGAGTTGAACGAGGACGTTATCAACCAATCAAAGTCTCGGTTGCTCGTGCTACACTGGAACTTGTCAAAGATAGAGATACAGAGGGAAGAATTACCTACTCGAAAATGAGTGCCATCAATATTGTGCTGCACAAAATTGTGATCAATTGCATCAGGCCCAAGTCTACATCAAAGACTGATGTGTCTAATTCGGAGGCAAAATTGATGTACGCAATTAACTCAGGGAAGAAGTTCTCTCTCCCTCACACTATTCTCTTTCACATGTACAGAGCAATGTCGAAGGACAAGGGACAATTGCCTTACCAGTGCGGTGACCAAGATCTTCGAGACACATGAATATTGAACCGCCACATACTCTCGTGTTTGACCGTGCGATAAGATGGTGGTAGGACTGAAGATGTTGACGAAGATGCGTCCGAAAGAGCTTAGCAAGGCAATGGAGAGGTTCAAAGCGAAGACTCCAAAGTATCTTCGCATCAAAGAGAAAAGGGAAGGAGCCCATTGGTGCCCCATCCAAAAAGAAAAGATCTCTCATTTTGGAGGATGAAGAAGAAGAGGAAGATCCCACTATCTCTGCATTGGTAAGGACTAGACGATCTGTACCTCAACCAACGGAACTTCAGAAGAAACAGAGAGAATAAGAGGAGCAATTCAAGATCAGAGAAGAAGAAGAGCAGCGAGAGAGGAGAAAGAAGCTGAAGAAGAAGGAGAAGAAGAGAAAGAAAAGTCTGCAGCTGAATCTGGAGAAAAGGAAATTCAAGATACAGAAGAGCATGATCATCACTCTTCCCCTTTTGATGTCCTAGAGACAGGGGAGTTGGCGAGCAAGGAAGGTCCACACCTCATGCCGCCATCGGTGAAGGTTTAAGACAATCGCCAGCAGATCCGGAAGAGTTTGGGCTTCTCAATTGCCGAAGAAGGACACGATACGTCAACACCAAATCTGCAAGATTATACGAAGCGCCATCGTCCGCATTCACTCCATCCGAGAAAGCAAATGCTAGTACAGACGGACAATTCAGCAGATTTTCGTCGTATTCTTGATGTTCTTCGGAAATGCGGGGCCAAATCTATGCTCGGACTGTGAGATTCAAACCATAAAGAATGCTGGACAAGCATCTTCGGTTACCCTGGAGGACAAAATGAAAGACCTCGCTCTACAACTTCAAGCCAATGCCAAAGGAGAGGAGGTAGCTCAACTAAGGGAAGACTTGAAGAGGCTAGAAGGCATAGTACAGTCCATGGGAGATTTCCAGATCGTGCGCATTCCCAAGCAAACCTGACTCCTTTCTCACCTTTTTTAATGATGACAAAAAGGGGGAGAAGCAATTTGAACCAACCAACTTTAAACTTTGACTTTAAATTTGTTTTTGTGGTTATGTTTGTGTTTTTGAGTATGACTTGAGTGAACTTGGGTGTGAACTGAATTTGACTGAATTGGCTGTGGATTTTGATGCTTGACTGTTTGCATTTATATCAAGTGTTGTTATATGGTATTACTCATGAAAGACTAACCAATTTTCTGTGGATGCAGAGTCTGGTTGTTTTATTAATCTTTATGAGATAGCCATATTGCTTGAGAAATGTTTTTGCAGGTCAAAGTTGTTCAAATCTATAGGAAAGTTTTGTCATCATCAAAAAGGGGGAGATTGTTGGAGAAATCTTTCCAGAATATTTTGAAGTTGACAAAACGTTTCTATCAGTCTAGTCTGGATATTTGCAGACCGTCAGTTTAAAGTCTGAAGACTTTATGATCACCAGACTCAAGACTCAAGACTCAAGACTTAAGACTCAAGACTATTCTCATTGACAGTCTTTCTGATCCAGTAACGAAGGAAATCCAGAACCGAAGTATATGGTTAAGGATTTAATCCTATCATCTGGAGAAGATCTCTTCGTTGGATAAATATAACGGATTATTTTATTCGTATCTAGATCGATTGGAGATCCGATGGTCGACGAAGTATTCTTGGAAGGTTCTATTCTTGGAAACCAAGATCCTAATTGTATGGGCGAACAGGATTGATGGGCTATCATCAGGTTCCTTTAATAGCTCGAATGATCTTCTTAATTGATTCCGTCCAACGGGTAGATTGGAGGAATTCCTTTGGTAAGTGCCAACGGGTATGATGGCATAAAGGAGTATAAAAGGAAGACGTTCTAGTTGTTTTAGAAGTATGATCGATAGAGAAATTCCAGTCCGAAGCACCTTGATTATTAGTCGATACGAGTTTGAGCGAAATTGTATACACAGAGAGTGTCTATACTTGGTGATACCTTGAGCGAGTGTGGTAGATCATCTACACCTACAAATCAAGGAAGATCAACGCTGTAACATCTCTTTGTTCATAGTGGAATCCAGCCGATTGGTTGTCAGTGCAGAAGAGTGGACGTAAGCTTGAATCAAGCCGAACCACTATAAACCGCGTGTTCAATTCTCTCTTTCATTTACTTAGTCTTACGTCGATTATTATTTGTTGCAAATCCTTCAACTGTCTAAGTATTGTGCAATTATCAAGAAAAATCATTTATATACCTATTCACCCCCCTCTAGGTACTCGTACTAGCTATAGCATGAACACTAAACCCTCATTCCACATTATATTCTCCACCCATGAGAGCATGGATTTCTCCATCCTAGTCTTCGTCTTCGTCAGCCTCAACGTGCCACAAGTTCTTTTATGCGAGGGAAATGACAATGTCCACTATACCGACTGTTGCCGCTCTTTTAATTGCGGAACCGTTGCAAATATGATACTTTATGGGGAGGCGCTCGACCCCAATTCTGTCCAAGGTCGAGTGCTGAGAGGACGAATTCCCAATCTTTGAATACCAAGAACAGAAATCTTATTTACAATACTTGAGGCCCGAGCGGTTTATGGACCTGAGCAATTTCTATCGTGAAAGATGGCAAGCTTATTGCTTCCTAGCTAAAGATCCATTGTGGGTCCTCAGCATCATTAATCACGAGAGATGCGCCCGGTTCGACTCAACAGAGGAATCATGGGCCTTTGGGATTCACTGATGTTAACAAGATTGCTTCTTTGGGCTAATGATGCATCGATATCATCAGTCAAATCAGTTAAAAAAAGATGACTAGGCAAAGCTTAAGAGAAACTCGTCCATATAAAGTTCGGGGCCTATTTGTTGATGTTTTTATTTCTTTATTTTTTTATTATTTTATTCTTCAGAATAAAAAAGTAAATAAATATCCATTTAGCAACATTAATGAATCTTTCTATTCCTCGAAATAGAAAAATGTCGGGGAATATATGTGGAACAAAAACAAGAAGTAGAGAAAGATAATTGCTTGTTCCAAAGAAGAATTTTTAGAAATAAGTTTTTTTTTTCTTTCTTTTATTCTTCTTCCTTGCCACTCGTGACCACTAGTCCCTGTTCGCCCCGATCGTTGGCGCTAACCGCTGCCACTGGCAACCAACCACCGTCAACCGTCGCCGACTGCCTCCGCCAACCTCCAACCGCAGCTGCCGACCGTCGCCATCGACGCTACCACAATGGTCGATGGTCGATGGCAACTAGCATTAACAAGCGACAATGGCGATGGTCGCGGCCGGTGAAGAAAAGAAAAAAAGAAAAAAATTCTTAAAAAATTAAAAGAAATACTACATTATAAAAAGATTTATGATTCGTACCAAACGCATTCTTACTTTTTTTCTATTTCGAGAATAGAAATTTCGTATAAGTACTAAATGTGTTCTTTTACTTAGAAATTGTTCTACGGAATAGAAATAAAAAAAATTATTTCTGAAAAGAAATTATTTCCCAGAGTAGAAGTGTTACCAAATGAACCCTTAGCTGTATCAATTCTAAGGCTCCAATCCCTTCTATTTTCTAGTCTAGGCGATGGCCCTGCATCTGTCTAGAACGCTACTAACTATGTTCCTGAAGTCCTTCTTGAATTGTCCTCGATTGAATTGTCTACGAGATTGGCAAAGCTCGTTGATTAGTTGGGGCTGCGCCTGCTCGTAGGAATTGGGAAATGGGGAATACTATTCCAACCCTCCTCAAGTCAAGTTCGCAATTAGCTAGCAGCTCAAGCTACTTGGCTTTGTTTCCACGTGCCTTGTTCTCCTTCTTTTCTTCTTAGCTTTTGTCTCACCGCGCCAAAGTCTTGGTCTTCGGGAGGCCTAATCAAGTGATTCGTGTTTATGCATTGGGGTCAAGTCGTTCCAGAAAGCAGCATTATTCTTTTATCCTCTGCATCCTCTTCCTCCGGATGGATCTTACCATATTCATTTCCCTATGCCAGCTTCTGGCGAATTCCAGCCGTTCCAAGATTGCGCTCCTTTTGATTGCGGAGAGCAACAAATCAGCTATCCTTTTCAGGCATATTGGGCCACCAAGTTACTGTAGGTATCCAGACTACCAGCTCGATTGTGACGGAGATAACCCAACCCTGTCGTCCATGGAGCCCCTGAAATATCGGGTGATCCACTTGGATTGAGGCGAGCATGTCCAAATCAGGGGGAAGACGCGGGTATGGCTGGAGAAGGCGAGAGTTCAATTGTTTTTCCCCCAACGGAGTCCATTCAACGACTTGTGGTATTTATGCTTACTCTCACCTAATGTGTGGTTCTCAATTAGCTGATGTTCTTCCACGGGAGGGATTGCTAGGTTTGCTTATTAATTGGACAACGATAAGCTCATGCCCTTAAAAACCCGAGAATCTCATTTTGCTGGGATGCCCTTTTTTCTAATATTATGAAGTGTAGTCATCTCATCTTGGCTACAGCATGGTCATGTTACCATTTAGACTTCCAAGTCCTAAAACTTTATGAGCCCCATTATCAACAACCTTCCTTGCCTTAATTTTTCTATCATTAGGTCAATATCTGCAAACCCACCGGATCCAACGGTTTAAATACAGCGAGCAAAGATGCTCTGAGCTTATCGTAAAATTTCAAATCATGGGCAAGTATATTAAACCAGAATGCGTTAGCCAATAAGTCAAGTAACAAAAAATTTAGGTTTAACATGTCCTTTACTTCTCATGACATGAACTCTTGACCCCTCAAAGGGGCTAGACTTTTTCAGTGAGAACCTAAAAGAAAGTTTTCACCTTTCGATTTCCACAGCATGGGGGGAAATCGGGGGAAAATTGCTTTTCATGTTTCCGGGCCACGTCTTCCCCATCCCTCCTCCCCCGGACCCAATTTTAACGTTCGATAGCCATCTTTTTTCATTTCCCTCCTCCACGTCCCTTCATATGTACCCCTCCTTGTCTTGCTCCAACATCATCTCCCTTCGGATGGATCTTAGCGCGCCATGTTTCTCTCTCTCCTTGCTCTTCTTCATCGCCCTCCAAATTCACTTCCCCGTCCGAGCTTCCGGCTACTTCCTGCCATTCCAAGAATGCGCTCCTTTTGTTTGTGGATATCTACGAATCGGCTATCCGTTCAGGCATATAAGGCAACCAAGATACTGTGGGTATCCAGGCTACGAGCTTGACTGTGATGGACTTTACCCGACTCTGTCCATGGTGTCTCAGAACTATCAAGTGATCAGCATAAATGAGAGCGCACATATCCTTGTGGTGGCGAGGTCAGATTTATTAGACAGTAAATGTCTTGAAACATATAATGAAACCACTTTAGACTTGAATCACTTCAACTACACTTCCAGTAACCTCAATTCCACCTTAATTTACAATTGCGACTCATGGCCAACCCTTCCATCTTATTATCGGTTCTCTTGTCCCGAGTCTCAACCTGGCTACTTTGTTCTCAGTGTAGACCTATCAAACCTACTGCCCAAGCGATGCAGTTCCATTGTTCATGTCCCGATTTTAAAAAGTGAACCTATAGGTTTACCACCACCTTCGGCGGGCATCGACTTTGGTGATAATATCAGCGACATTCTCAATAAAGGCTTTGAGATCACCTGGATCGCCAACACATCGCTGTGTGAAGATTGTGTTATATCAGGAGGAACATGCGGGTATGACTGGACAAGGAAAGAATTCAATTGTTTTTGCCCTGATACAGCCTATCCAGCAACCTGCCACAGAACGCCAATACCGGCAAGCGTCCCTTCAATACCGCCGGTACCAGCAATCATCCCTTCAAGTATGTATGCTTACTCTCATCTAACATGTGGTTTTCACTTAGCTATAAGTTGTTCAATGAGAAGAATTGCTGGGCATATGCTTCCCTCAAAAGAAATATAGTCATCCTCGCTATGACATGCATGATTGTGTTACAATTTAGACTTCAAGTCCTAAAACTTTATCACCCCATTCTCAAAAACCTTCCTCGCCTTAATTGTTGGATCATGAGGTCCATATATGTAAACCCACAAGATCCGACGGTTTAAATGCGACAAGCGAAGATGCTTCAAGTTTACTGTAAAATCTCACATCATAGACAAGTAATTTAAATTGGAATGGGTTAGCTGATAAGTCTATCAACGTAAAATTTAGGTTTGACTTGTTCTTTACTTTCCACAATTTGAACACTTGACCCCTCAAATGGGCTAGAATTTTTCCACAGTGAGAACCTTAGAAAAGGTTTCACTTTTCAATTTCAACCACATAGGAAGAACTCCGGAGCAAATTGCTTCGCATGTTTCCTTTGTCTTCCTCATCACTTTTACCCCCAGACCCAGTTTCAACATTCGATAGCCATCCCTTTGATTTCTCTCCTCCACGAAATTTCAGAAGGCTGGAACTAATCTCGTTCAAAGTCGACGATAAAAATAGTTTTCTATATCACACTGAGAAAGAATTAACGACATCCATCTCCTTTAAACTTCAGTCCGGAGAAAGTGAATGAATAAAGAGGGAATTTCCCACCACCGGTCTTGGTGGCGAAGTTGGATAAGACCTTGAACCTTGGGGGAAAGGTGCAAGGGTCAAAACCCAGTGGAAGCATCGGCGTCTTAAGTGTGATGTCGGGGTGGTGGGTCCTCCGCTAGCATCACTCCAGGGTTTACTTGGCGGCTATGTACCGCCGTAAGGTGACGAACGGCTGACGGGGTTCCCTGGATTACCAAAAAAAAAAAAAAAAAAAAAAAAATTTCTCCATCGTCAGCTTGCCCCTGTGAACTCTAAACCCTCATTCCACTTGATGTTCTCACCCATGAGAGCATGAACTTACTCAAATGGGTGACGCAGCCACTCTCCTTCTCTCCCCCACTTCACGCTCCATCCTTGTCTTCGTCCTCGTCGTCCTCATCGTCCTCACTGTCCCGCAAGTTCTTTTATGCGAGGGAGATGATGATGTCCACCATACCGAATGCCACCGCTCTTTTAACTGTGAAACCATCGCAAATATTACTTATCCTTCCCGGGAAAACGGCCGACCCCAATTCTGTGGACTTCCAGCATTCAGGGTTCAGTGCTATGAGGACGAATACCCTATCATTGAGTACCAAGAGCAGAGTATCGAGTACTCAAGATTGATCGACATCTTTGAATCAAGGGTTCAATGTTCAGTATAGTGACCACCCTGAGTGCCTAAATTGTGCTTCTTCTCTCGGGTTTTGCGGTAGCAACATCTCTTCTTCATCATCTAGTTTCACGTGTTATTGCCACGACAAACCCCACGCTCGGACCTGCAATGACCCTGGTACGTTCTTTTGGTAGCATTCCCAGGTGATCATTCTCTACTTCATCTGGTGGGTTCTTGTTTATATCAGCGCGTGGAATTCTATTATCGATCATGTAGAATATGCACGAAATCACCAAACCTTGAGCTTCTGCGGAGTTAGTTTTACTTAGTACCTCTAAGATCATATGGCTAATGGACCCTGAGAATTTGTCGAGAGAAAACTCGATTTGAACGAATGTGATCCGCTTGTTTCTTTTGTTGGAAATTCCATGGTGCCATACTTGTTTTGTCTTCCTCCATCTAAGAATATCACGCGAGAAGAATGACCTTTCTATGACTTTTCTTTTTGGGGCGCCAAGCAAGAAAAAATGTCAAGTTAGCAACTGCTTGGCTATCAAGTCTTCATGAGAGAGACTTGTTTTTGTTGACTAGTCGCCAAAGTTTGTATAATGGGAGGTTTGTTCCTAATTGTAACTTAGAGGTCCCTTTGACTCGTTTTCACTGCCTCGCTTGGTATTTGCTTCGAAGTTGAAGAACTAGCACATGACCGTGATAGGAGTTAGGACCAATTCGAACGAACGCCATTTGATTTTTCTATAAATGCTTTCCACACTCTCTGCTACCTCTTTCTCCTATCCTCTGAAATCCTTTGCCTCCTTCCGGTCCAAATGAATCACCAAAGCTTCATGTGTGTAGCTAATTGTCACCAATTCGTTCTTATCATCGTCTTCACCGACTTAGTCTATTTGGCTCGCTCTCATGATGCACAATACGAGCCCTGCATGCCTCGGAATCCTGACTTTCTTGGACGGGCAGTTCATTGTCAAGGATATCTTCTATGCAAACAATTTGATCCTCCTTGTTAATGCCCATGTACCATGAATCCTGTGATGCTCCACCGTGGAATATCAGCCTCAAAAGGACGCCTTTCAATCTTAGTTCCACTAATGCCGATCTGTTCTCGTACTATAATTGCACCTCGCAGTTGACAGGTTTTTACATATCCAGGGGACTGCGCTGGCTACTCCACCCACCATTTTTTTGCTTTTTTTCCCTAAGGAAGAATTGCAGGAAATGGATTACTATTCTGTCGTCAGCTCCTGCTATTTTTCTGTTAGCATTCCTCTTTATGTTGATGCCCATTTCACTAGCTCGAAGAAAAAGTTCCTATTGAACCGACTGCAACTACTGTGATTAATTGTTAGATCTTTAGGTCGGTCTCTGCGACCCACATGATCAAATGGTTTAAATATATTTAGTGAAGGTGCTCCAACTTTACTGTAAAATTGTGCAAATGTTGGGCTAAAACTACTGGTTTCTTCTTGGGCTCTTATCATGAACACAACCAAATAAAGAGAAACACTCCGTCTCCGTAAGTGGTGATAAAATCCGATCATTTGTGAAGTTGGAATACATTATTGATGGAGGTGAACCGTGCACTTAATTAAATCTTTACACAAATCTGATCATTTGAGTACTAACACTGTTTTTCCTGATTTTTAATTGATCTATCATTTCTTCCTGCTGTGAATAATGTCCTTATGCTTTTCCAATTTCTTTGCCTAAGCTTAGACCATGGACTCGCTTACCACTGCAAACAAAAACTCTCCGGTCTCTTGAGTCCAAGAGATCTTGTCGGTCCGACCGGAAAAGATAAAATTTTTGAAATGTTGAGGTTGGTATCTGCATCCCACAAGATCCAATGGTAAAAATGTATTTAGTGAAGTTGAAGGCACACCGAATTCACAGTAAAATTTTTGAAATGTTGGATCAAAACAACTTGCTTTTCTTTGTGGGATTTTCTTGTGCACACGACCAACGAGAAAAAGAAGAAGAAAGAAAGCTTCTTGTACTAGTGGTGCTAAAATCTTATGAAGTGTTTAGTTGAAATAGGTAACGTTGATAGATTTGAACTGTGCATATAACTTTGTCACACTATGGGTTTTCATTGTGACATGACCTTATACATTATTAGCATAAGCACCATAATGAGTGTGGATCTAAGCATAAGCCATATATGCTTCAATTCAATGCATATGCACGCTTCAAACCACTTTCTGCCTCGCTTGGTATTGGCTTTGAAGTTGAAGAACTAGCACACATCAGTGATAGAAGTTAGGACAACTTCAGACCAACTCCATTTGATTTTTCTGCAAATGCTTTCCACACTCTCTCCTACCTCTTTCTCCTCTCCTCTACAATCCTCTGCCTCTTTCCGGGTCCAAATGAATCACCAGAACTTCATGTGAGAAGCTAATTCTCACCAATTGGTCATTATCATCCTCTTCACCTAGTCTATCTAGCTCTATTGGATGATGCACAACACGAGGCCCCCATGCCTCATAATTGCACATATAAGCCGAACATCAGCTACCCTTTTAGGATTTTTGGCAAACAAGAGTCCTATTGTGGCAATCCGAATTTTGAGATTACCTGCAAAGAGATATACCCTGTCCTGACCTTCTCGGATAGGGGGTACAATATCAAGGATATCTTCTATGCACACAATTCATTCCTCTTGTTTAATGCCCCAGTGTACCAGGAATCCTGTGATGCTCTCTGCGTAATATCGGCCTCAAAAGATGGCCTGTCAACCTCAGTTCCACTAATGCCAATTTCTTCTACTACAATAATTACATCTTCGCAGCCAACAAGTTTTTACATATTTAGTGGACTGTGCTAGCAACTCCACCCTCCATTCTTTTGCTTTTTCTTCCATGGAAGCATTGCAGGAAATGGATTACTATTCTGCCACCAGCTTTAGCTACTCTGCAGTTAGCATACCTATTTACGTAAATGCCAATTTCCCTAGCCCTAATGTCTATGGATTACATTGAGATTAAGAAGGGGCTCCTATTGAATTGGACTGCAATTAATGCAGCAAGTGTGAGGGAAGTGAGGGACGGTGTGGATTCAAGAACACTAATTTTGTTTGACTTAGCCAATATGTTCCTCATTCTTATACCCGCAATGATGGTAAATGGCTGAGGGATTCAGTTTTTTGCTTTTGCTTCTTGACTGAGATTTCATATCCACTGCTTTGCTTGATCTTTCATTTCTACATGTGGAGGGACAGCGTAAATTAGAACTTCACCGCAACCTTCTTTGCCTTGATTGTTTGATCTTGAGGTTGTCATCTGCGTCCCACAAGATCCAATTGTTTAAATGTATCGAGTGAAGATGCACCGACTTCACTAAAAAAATTTGTAGATTTCGGACTAAAGCGACTTGATTTTCATTGCGGAATTTTGTTGTGCATGCAACCAAACAGAAAAAAGCTTCCACCTTCACTGGTGATGCTAAAATCTGACCAGGTGTGCAGTTGAAATATATAACATTGATAGATTTGAACTCTACATATAAAACCCTTTTTTGGGGGTGGATCCAAGCATAAGCACATGCTTCCATTCAAGATATACGCACGATCTATCGCACTGTAGGAAGCACTCTTTTACTAATCTCATTCAAGATTTATTTGATAAGCATTTGTGTCCTGGCAGGGAAACATGGCAATTTGGGGACAAAAGCCATCATAGGTAATCCGTTAAATTGTGTTTTTCGTTGTCTATTTTCTATAAAGATTCGCAACTTGGAAGACTCGATAAAGTGATGAAGTGAGACCGCTATTTCGAAATGTCCTATGTTTTTTTTAGGGATAGCAGCATTAGGAGTTGGAATTGGGATCATCCTTATTTTAATGCTTTCCTTCAAGAAGAAACCAATGATAAGAAGAATTATGGCTTTGATAAAGCAAAGGAGTGAATATTTCGATGGCGAAATGAAAATAGAGGGACTCGTCTCTTCGAGAAGATACACCTATAAAGACATCAAGAGGATGACCAACTCTTTCCAAGAAAAGTTAGGCCAAGGAGGCTATGGTTGTGTGTACAAAGGCAAGCTTAAAGATGGTCAACTTGTGGCAGTGAAGCTTCTAAAGAAGTTGAAAGGCGATGCTGAAGAATTTTTCAATGAAGTTGCGAGCATAAGCAGGACTTCTCATGTCAATGTTGTCAACCTCTTGGGATTTTGTTTTGAAGGAAGTAAAAGAGCTTTGATTTATGAGTTCATGCCTAATGGATCCCTCGAAAAGTTCATATTTAACAGGAGTAACACATTGGAGTTAGATCAACTATTAAGTTGGGACACATTGTACCAGATTTCCCTTGGCATAGCTCATGGGCTAGAGTACTTGCATAGAGGTTGCAACACGAGGATCTTGCACTTTGACATAAAGCCTCACAACATCCTCCTTGACGCAAACTATTGTCCCAAGATTTCCGACTTTGGTCTTGCCAAAATATGCCCAAGACAAGAGAGCATAGTATCAATGCTAGGTGCTTTGGGTACCCCTGGATACATTGCTCCAGAGCTGTTCATGAGGAACATCGGAGGGGTTTCTCACAAATCCGATGTCTATAGCTATGGCATGATGGTTTTGGAGATGGTCGGTAGGAGAAAAAATATCGAAGTCATGGTAGATCGTACTAGCGAAACATACTTTCCTCATTGGGTCCATCGACGCTTGGAGCTTCAAGAAGACCTTGGGCTCCATGGGATCACAAATGTGGGGGATGAAGAAACCACGAAGAAGATGATTATAGTAGGCTTATGGTGCATTCAGATTAATCCGAGAGCTCGACCCTGTATGACTCAAGTTGTGGAGATGCTAAAAGGACGTGTTGAGGCCTTGCAAATTCCTCCAAAACCATCCTTGTCATCGCCCTCAAGATCGTTCGAGGCACGTCCATGTGAAAGTTCGTCTTTGCAAGAGAGTAATGACTCGAGTTGGGGTTATTCAATTTCACTAATAGCAGACCAACATAGTTTGTAATAGAGTATATAAAAAACACTAAAAAAGGCTGTCAATATTTTAATTAATGACTATTGAGCTTTTCATGAACTTGTGATCAAATGTCTAGATTAAATTCCTATGAGCATGATGGAAAAGCAAAGAAGTGAAAAGTGCATTATTTTATATTATCAATATAGTTTGCCATTTATCCAAATAGGAATTATATTGTGCAAAATAGCTGACATGTTGAACATATTTTATTGAATGACCTCCATTATGAACTCTTGAATTGGATGGGCCTAATTCATTTAACAAGTATAGTTGAGAGATATGTCATTTTGTTTAAAGATTTTATCATGGATTATTCGAAAGAATTAGTTAGGCAACAAATGTTAAGAGTTGTAAATGCACCGACTTCCTTCCTGATAAAGTGTCATCAATGTGTTAGCAATTCCTTGTTATCTTAATCAATGATCTTAAGGCCAAGCAAGGTAGTATCCTTTTCGTGTTGACTTAAACCGAACCCTTTTTGGTCAAGCCTGGTCGTCTCCTTTCCATTCCGATGTTAGAACGCACTCGATGATATGGGAAGATGCAATATCAGCTTGCAGGAAGTTTTGAATCGAGGGTTTGATGTTTAGTGTAGTGACCAAGCTGAGTGCTCGGCGTGCGCTTTTTCTGGTGGTTCTTGTGGCAGCAACTCCTCTTCTTCAACATCTAGTGTCACATGTTATTGCGTGGCAACCCTACGCTCGTACCTGCAGTGACCCCGCACGTTCTTTCAGTAGCATTCCCGGTTGATATTTCTCAGTTTTATTAAGCAAGTTCTTGTTTCTATAGGCGCATCAGATTCTATTATCAACCATGTAGAATATGCACAAAATCACAAAGCCTCGAGCTTTTGTGGAGTTAGTTTCTATTAGTGCCTCAAAGATCATATGGCCGATAGTGAGAATTTGTCTGGAGAAAACTCAATTCGATTGAATGTGATCCACTTGTTTCTTTTGCTAGAAATTCGATGGTGCCGTTTTTGTTTTGTCTTCCTCAAACTAAGAATATCATGCGACAAGGATGACTTTTTGATGACTTTTCTTTTTGGTGGAGCAAAGCAAGAGGAAATCTCAAGTTATCTACTGCTTGGCGATGAATTTTTCATGAGAGATGTTAGAATATTTAAATAACAAATCACACTTCATCTAATGGCTTAAACTTTTAGAATAATTGATAATGCTCCAACAAAATTTCCCATGGTATCAGAGCTAGAAATCTTAAGTACGAATCTTTTCAGACTCCATTTTGTCTCCCTAAATAAATTTCCACGCTTAGTACTAGACAAAAGATAAGACTAAACGTGAGGGAGAGTGTTAAAATAATTAAATATTAAATTACACATTTATTTAACAACTTAAACTTTTAAAACAGTTGTTCATAATTGTAATTTAGAGGTCCCTTTTACTGGGAAGTTTCATGGTTTGATCCTCAGGATTTTGTGGAGCAAATTTTTCGCAAAATTTGCTTCACTAGGTGTTTGAATAATGCACGCATAAGACCACATTTTGCCTCACTTGGCATTTGCTTTGAAATAGAAGAACCAATGCCTGATAGTGATCGGAGTTAGGATCAATTCAAACCAACTCCATTTGATGCTTCCACGATTGCTTTCCACACTCTCCTACCTCTTTCTCCTATTCTCTGCAATCCCCCTCCTCCTTCTCGTCCAAATGAATCGCGAAAAGATCAGATTCAACAAAACTAACACTTTGGGCATAGATCAACAATTGAGTTGGGACACATTGTACCTAATTTTGATCAACGTTGCCCATGGACTAGAGTACTTACATAGAGGCTATGAAATGAGGAATTTGCACTTTGACGTAAAGCCTCACAACCTTCTTTTTGTCCAAAACTATTGTCCCAAGATTTCTGACTTTGGTCTTTCCAAAATTTGCCCAAGACAAAAGAGCATCATGTCAATGCTAGGTGCTCAGGGCACCCCCAGATACATTGCTTCAGAGCTGACCATGAGGAACAATGGCGGGGTTTCTCACTATTGAATGTCTATAGCTATGTTACGGTGGTTTTGAAGATGGTTGGCAAGAGGAAAAAAATTGAAGTCACAGTAGATCATACCAACCAAATATACTTCCCTCATTGGGCCCACCAAGGTTTGGAGCTCTGAGAAGAGCAGAGGCTGCATGGGATCATGAATGAGAAGCATGAAGGAATAGAGAAGAAGATGATTGTGATAGGCTTATGGTACATTCAGAACCATTCAAGAGCTCGACCATCTATGACCCAAGTTGCAAAGATGCCAAAAGGAAGTGTTGAAGCCTCACAAATTCCTCCTAGACCATCCATGTCATCTCCCTCCAGATTGCTCATTGCTTGTCTGAGTGATTGTTTGTCTCTATAAAACAACTGTGACTTGAGTTGGGTAAATTCGATATCAAGTATATGGGACCGACATAGTTTGTAATAGTGTACATAAAAAAGAAAAAGAAAAAGAAGGCAATTGTAAATGTATTAATGACTATTGAGCTTTTCACAAATTTGTGATCAAATGTTAATGTTGAATTCTATAAGATGCACCAAAAAAAGTGAAAAGGGCATTATTTCATATTATAAGTTGAGTTTGTCATTTGTCCATATAGGATATAGTTTGTCATTTCACATGAACTCTTGAATTGAGTAGACCTAATCCATTTATAAGCATAGTGGAGAGAGATGTCATTTCATATAAAAGTCTTATTATAGACTACACTAGAGAATTACTTAAGCAACAAATATTACAATTGTAGACGCACTAACTTCCTTCATGTTTAGTGTGATCGATTCATCTTGCGCCAAACTTAGACAAGTTGGGTTGAAAGAACTCGATCTAATATTGATTTCTCTCGATCCCACAGCCTTATCCACTTTCAACCATTCCCCCCCAGCTCGTGATGGCTACTCTCTCTCCTCCGAAATAGCAAGGAATGGCGCTAGGTGTTGTGTGGTTTTAGGCCTGTTGCGACCTACCTTTCAATAGGGAGAAAAGTAGGCTTAGGGGGATTGGCTAAAGGACGAGCCTATGGCCCATGATTTAGATGCGGGCCCTCTCAAATACATACTTTACGCAATGTCAAGTGTTCAAATTGATGGTATGAGAATTTTTATTTTAGAATGAGTCGCCACTAATCTGTTAGGATCGGCTAAAAACCAAGTGAAGTGTGAGAGCATACTTAACTTCCTATACAATTAAAGAATTTAGGGTCATGGACTTGATTATACTACTTAGCTAATTAGTGCCATTTTGGTATCTAATTTTGTTCATTTTAAAAAAAGATTTTCATTAGGTTGTCTAGATTGATTTTATATTTATCCGCTAACATGTAAGGTGAATATGCGGGTGCGCAATCATTAACATAATAATCAGCAACCTAGGAACGCATTATAAATAAATTGCATGGATAGCAAGGACCTAACACTAAGGAATAAGATAAATGATGATCCTAACTAAACTAAAGCAAAGCCAAAATCAATGTATTGATATCGGGCCACCGAAGGTAATTGTCCTTGAGGACAATCAAAACCCTAAGTTAGAGCTTTAAGGGATGGTTCAATTTTTTAGCATAATTTTAGAGTCAAAAGGCTTCTTTGTTATTAAAAGGAAACCCCCGAAAAGTCTATTTTTAAAATTTTTGAGAAATTATAATTTTTGGAAATTTTGAAATTTTTTAATTAATTTTTTTAGAAATTTTCATAATTTTTATTGTTCTCCAAATTTTCTGAATTTTAAATATTTTTCTGAATTTTTTGAATTTTCGAAAATTTGTAACCTATTTTATGATTTTTTTAGTATTTTTTCTTATTATTATTTAATACTCTTTTTCTTTTCCTTTTAATATTAATTTTTTTAAAATCTTTGAATCTTTAATAATATTATATTCGTGAGAACTGGTTCGAACCGAGTTTACCCAGTTCAACCCGCTAACCCGATCCACCGACCCGGATTCAGACTACCCAAATAAAACCTAATTTTTTAATACATTTTTTTATATTCTATTTTTTTCCCTATTTTCTATTTTTCTTTTATTTTTCTGGTCTTCTTCTTCTTCATGCGGCTCCTTTTCTTTCCAGGTGGCTTCCCTTGCACCGAAGCCACACCACTGGCCACTAGTTGGTCGGAGGTCATCACCATTGCAAGAATACTTCCGGCAAAAGATTTTCAAGCCCAAAAATTTTGTATGACCAAAACTCCAACGATTCTAGTGCTAACACCAGCATGAGCAAACAACACGATGGAATGGACTTAAACTCGAACAAAGACGACACCACAGAAACGAACTCATAAATTTCCGAATCTCGCTTTGACATTTCATCAAACATATAGAATGCACTGGCTAAAAGAAGGACCTAGGCTCGTTTGGGATTCGGGTTTAGCCAAAGATCGGCCATACTAGACATGAGTAACACTCGAGACTAACTTAGAGACGAACCACCAGCATTTAGTACCGGTAACCTTAAAATCACAGATCTCGGCCAAAACAAATCACATGAACCCAGACCTCACTTAGACATTCTAGCGAACACTTGGTGCACACTACTGAACGAGGGACTCAATCGCGGACCAAAACTCCTAACGACGCATACTAGGACATGGAGCAGCTTCAATGGAAGACCGATAGTACCGAAGCTCGCGCGAACGCCACCCAAAAACAGGGCACAAGCATTCGGGAAAGACCTACCTCGTTCGGATGCGGCACTACGAGGGACGGCGAGCACGGACCTCAGGTGACGGTGAAACACTCTTTCGAGCTCTCTCTCTCTCTCTCTCGCTCACCCTCTCTCGGTTCTAACCAGCAGAAAAAACAGAACTCATCCTCTATCGCTGCCTTCTCTCCCTTTATCCCTCTCTTGGCTTTTCTCTCTCCTCCAGGGCGACGCCAGCTAGCCCCGTACCAGACCATATTCCCTATGCTGGCGTCGCGCGCAATGCTTGTCGCCAACGTCCTCACCGTCCTCGCTTCACGTACAGCCGTCGTCCTTCCCCGTTTGTCGTCGAGCTAGCGGCCAAAGGGAGAGAGGAGAAAGAAGAGAGAGGCTGGGCCGGCAGAGAAGAGAACTGGGCCGCGTGTTGTGGGGGTGTTAGGAAGAAAAGAAGAAAAGAGGAGTAGGCCAGGCTGGAAAGGAAGAGGCTATGGGCCGGCCCACTCGGGAGATAAAAAAGAAGAAGAAGTGGATTGGGCTGGCCTCGCGGGAAGAAGAAACGGCAGGAAGAGAAGAGAGGACCGGGCAGACCTAGCCCTGGCCCGTCTCTTTTCGATTTTTTTATAATAACAATTTTTAGATAATAATTTTTTTTAAAAGAAAATTTTTAAAATTTTTTCAAAGATTTTAAATAACTAAAACTAGTAATGCAAATGTTCCTAATGTCCATATCCAATGCAATTTAATGGAAATTATTTTTACTAGGGGTTAAAAATTAACCTTTAATTTTCTACGCGATTGACTCTTAAGTAAAAAGGTAAAATTTTGGTGTCAACAAAATCAATTTGAAATAAGGGTAAGTTCTTTGGATGAAAAAAAAAAAAATAAGGGTAAGTGGAGCTAGACTAGGAAAGGAATCATCTTACAAAAGTAAATGATGTGGGAGTAGTTTGATTGGATTTTTTTTTTTTTTTTTTTTGGGGGAGAGAGAGAGAGAGAGAGAGGTCTCATAGTTCACAAATAGTAAGGCAAAATCGGAGCAAGGCTTCATTTCTTTGTGGGAGAGAGAGAGATCATGGAAAAAGAAGGGGACTCGGTCAACAGCAGAGTCGTTCCTGAATCTTATTCCCATCCTCCATCTTGCTTAGCCTGATGAGCAATTCTGCCTCTATACTTCCACAATTCAAATTATTTTCTGATGTGAGCCCACTAACGTTTTCTTGCCATTATGTCAGATATCTATGCCTCAATTTTATCTATGGTTCTTCAATCCAATACTTGATCCTGAGGACATAGGAACGCTGTAAAACTTATTGGAAATATCTTGTAATTCTTCATCGAGTGAAACTAATTAGGCATCCTTTATTGCTTAAGGTCATAAATGTTTAAATCATATTTCCGTGTGCATAGAATCCTTTTTTGATATGATCAATAGAGGAAGGACATAATTTCGTAGTGATATTTGATTGGAATCGCTCGTTTACATCAACTGGATTTAATCATGCATATGTGCTTTAGGTAATCCAATTAGTGTCAGTGTAGGGCCGTTCTAGGTTCACCGAGGCATGAATTAGAGACGTTGCAGGGCCCAGAGGGCCGAATGCTCACTGTCCCAATCGCTCTTCGATCTGAACAGCAAGCATTGTTTAGCCCACTCGCGCCTCTCCGTGCCAGTCCTTGGCTGCCTTATTTATTCGTTTTAGCCTCGCATGGCACATGTTCATGCAAATGGGGGCCCGCTTTTATCAGATTTTTAGCACTGATAATATGAAATGTTGATGGTTCATCCGATGTTCGACTCATGACTCGAACGTTCAGGTTTTAGTCGGATTGGTCGTCGGTGAGCTTCCTTTGTGCGTTCATTTGTTACATCCTCATATACGAATGTCCATTTGGATCCATTCTAACCCTTTTTTCCCGGGACGTATAAAATGGAGACATTGAATAAGTATCGGTTTTGTCCATACCATTTTCCCTATCGGATACCTTCATTTTTTCATTGTATTTTTTGCATTTAGATTTACGGTTTTTATCTTTAAATAATATCATTTCAGAAGAGGGGAGCGGCGGCTAATGGCGGGTGGCGGTATATAAAATTTTTACTTATCGTTTATGTTCCAAACCTATTTTTG
The DNA here is from genome assembly GCA_014182375.1 of Eucalyptus virginea. Taxonomy (NCBI): domain Eukaryota; kingdom Viridiplantae; phylum Streptophyta; class Magnoliopsida; order Myrtales; family Myrtaceae; genus Eucalyptus; species Eucalyptus virginea. Next base: position 10,187,077 of record CM024515.1, on the reverse strand, counting down.
GACTAAAAAATTGTTCCAAATATAGAAAAATAAAATTGTATTATCAAACGAATTTATGTCTAAACCTATTTCCAGGAACTAAAAAAATAGAAAAATAGAAAAAAAAATAGTTATTATGAGTGTCCTAAAGTGACGTAGCAAGAATTTGGTGATGCGCATGGGGGATGTCTTCATAAAACGTTACCACATGTGCAGGGGCGTTTGAAAATTGTTCCTGTCCGACTGGAAAAAAAAAAAAAAAATTGTTCCTACTTGCGGAGGTTTCTCTCAGTGAATGGAGTTGATGGATTTTTCGAGGAGTCAGGGAGCGAGGGATTCTCATTTTTTTATTTGGATGAGAGGTTGGTTTGGCCGATCTAAGTATTGACAAAGGACTATTTCTTGCATATGCTACGCCGGTGCCTTGCAAGTAACATAAACATGGGATGAATGGAAGCACAAGCGCCCGTTTGTAGCACCTACGCTGCATTTCGGTAGCAGCCTAATCATCATTCCCTAGAGAGCAGAGATGCGGAGCCAGTCCTCTTTTTACACGGTGCAACTTGGTTAAATTGGCATAAAAAATCAAGCATTAAGTTGAACATGGCGAAACAAAGTACACGAGTTTCGTCCTTGATGACCAGTACCATTCGTCCTCAATGACCAATACCGAGTAAGCCGACCTTGACTACAATATCCATTCATCCGCTCGTCTATGGTAACCAATACCATTTGTGACGAGACCCAATTGTTCTTATTTCTAAAGGCGGAGAAGAAGAAAAAAAAAATAGCCCTATTTATTTCATGAAAAATAAATAATTTTAAAAATAATTATTTAAAAGTGTTCCCTTGTACACATAGGATTACTTGAACATAGCATGCAACAAAATACAAATTCAAACCAATATATTTTTAAGGGGAAAATTATCCAAAAAGTCAAATACCCAAATTAGTATTGAACTTTTCAAGTTTGTTAATTAAGTCGTAAACATTTTCACGTTTTGCAAATTGAATTTATTTGGTCAATTTTGATTGGAAATTACTAACATCGATATTAGTCGCTCTACATGACATAGCCAACACTGATGTAAATATTTTTTTAATATTTATTAACGTTTATTTATTTCTTTCCTTTGTCCTTTTGTTTCATTCTCTCTCTTTTCCTTCTTCATTGTTTTCTTACTGTGGTCAGTGAGGTCATCGAGCCCTCACCAGCTGCACATGAGGGTTGTGACACCATTGCCTAGTTGGGTGGGGCCATAGCACGGTCATGAGCAAGGCTAGCCTTGTTGGCCTTGGCCAAATGTAGACAAGGTTGCCTCACTTGCAACAGCTTTGCCCAAATCTAAGCGAGTTTGATTGCCTGTGGCCGCAATGGCCTTGCCTAGGTCCAAGCAGGGCCAGTTGAGCATCACGACACTTGCTCGCATATGGTGAGGAGCTCACTACATGTGGCCGGTAAGGGCCTAGTCAAGTAAGAAAACACTAAAAAAGGAAAAGAGAAAGAAAAGAAAAGAAAAATTAAAAATTAAAAATATCATAAAACATTTTTTACAATGCTGGTTGTGCTACACAAGATAACTAGCATCTACATTAGCGATTTTTGTCAAGATTAGTCGAGTGGATTCATTTTATAAAATGTAAAAAGATTTAAAATTAAATTGACAAAAATACAATGAGTCTAAAAAGTTTTGAATAATTTTCCCGAGTTCCAATTCAAGACGTGGGCATTATTATTTAGGTGGTTCAGTCTAAATTGCCGAACGATTATCTTGTTCCTCACCAAGAAAAGGACAAAGAAAATGCCAAACCACCACCTTCTCTGAATTCTCTCCCCTTCTCTCTATCTTCTTCTTCTTCTTCTTGGGAAGCTTCAATGGTGTCCACTCCGCTTTCTCGACCATATGCAACTCCATCTCAACCTCGTCCCCATCCAATATTCAATCTAGACCTGTACACTGCGGCTACAGGCCTCAGTCTCAGTCGCTCGTATGTTTCCGATTACCCGACCCTCTCTCTTCCGGAAGAAACCTACTTCATCACCGAAATCAACTATGTTGATGAAACCCAAATTCGCCAACATGGACGTCGCCAGCCAGATATGCCCCAGGGCCCTCCACAACCTCACGATCAGCTAGCTTCCGCTTGATTACAACTCTGCCAATGTCAATGTCACCTTCATCTTTAACTTCAGCACTCTCCGCAGGTGTCCAGCCCCGTCGTGGCCATTGATTGCTTGCGATTTGGTGATAAGCGGTCATACGTGTTCATGGACATGAGCCAGGAGGAGGCGGGCGTTCGAGGAAGGGGGTGGGACTATGAGGAGACGGTCGTGTCGACGGTGAAGTTGATGGAGGCGACAATTGCGAACGCTGTGGAGGAGTTCGCTGGGGCAATAAGGGAGGGGTTTGTTCGCAGCAGGTGCCAACACTCCGGCGGGCAGTGCATGTTTAACCGGACGGAGCATGCGCTGTGCTTCTGTAACGATGTCAATTCACATTGACGGTTCATTTTGCGAAGGTAAGGATGAGGTTTGAGTCTGTTTATTTTCTATCTCTCTTTGGAAAATGGTTGCTGCATTGCCAATCGCCTTGATTGCCTTTTCAATGCTTGTCGCCTATCAATTGCGTGTTTCTGCATATTTTGATGTTTTAGCAGCTTTTAGCTTTAGTAAAGTATTTACTTGGTTGGTCGATTTCTTACTCCTTATTTTTTTCAAAATTTGAATGGCAGCCACTTTTGCATGTATATTGCCATGTTAGAAAATCCAATGCAAATTTAGAATCAATATGTAGAGAGAGATTATATGTATATAAATAAACCGTAGATAGGTGAGGTGAGATATTTTAACACCTCTCTTGCACACAAACCGGATTAAGAAATTGGGACAGAACTCTACTCCAAAACCATGTCCAAATTCCAATTCAAAGACTTAAATCAATAGGTGGATAAAGACCATGCAAACGAGCGATGCGAGTATTTTAACACCCGGTGCTAAATGAATTTCTCTCAAGATTGATAAAGTATAAGGACTCTTAGGTATCAGTGATTAGAAGTAATGAGTACTTTTATTCAGCGAAATTTTGGAAAGTGGGCTCTGTCAATTAGTTGCACCTTGTCAGAAAGATGTCTTTTCTCTTTTTTCTTGCTAATGGTGCTTGGCTTCGAAATGAATAGAGGCTTGAGCAACTCGAGGGCCTCGGCAATTTCTATCATGAAAAGACGGCAAGGTTCGGTTGTTGCTTCCGACGTAAAGGTCCAATAGGCGGTCACGTTGCTTTGCCATCCACTGATGTTAACCAAGTCCTGAGTCAAAGTCTTGGTCTTCGGTCACCAAGGTCTTGGTGCAATATTCTCTATCCTCTGCGTCCTCTTCCTTTACATGTATCCTTCTTGTTTGCTCGAACTCCAACTCCTTGAGGATGGATCTTATCATGTCATGTTCTCTCTCTCCTTGCTCTTCCTCATCTCCCTCCATATAGTGCCAGCTTCCAGCTACTTCAATCCGTTCCAAGAGGGCGCTCCTTTTGATTGTGGATATCGACAAATCAGCTATCCTTTAAGGGATAAAAAGCAACCAAGTTACTGTGGGTATTTAGGCTACGAGCTCGGCTGTTATGGATATGCCCTGGCCCTGTCCATGAAGTCCTTGGAATATTAGATAACCCACATGAATATGAGCACGTAGCTCTTTGTGGTGGCAAGGATGGATTTATGGGAAGATATATGTCTTCAAAAATATGCTGAAACCACTTAAGACTTGAATCTCTACAACTATATTTATAGTGACCTCAATGTTACCTTATTCTACAATTGCAAACTATTGGCCGAACCCACGATCTTATGAGCGTTTTTGTCTCGCAACTCGACATATCTACTTTGTTTCCAATCAGTTGCTTTCAATGCCCAGTGATTGCAACTCCACTGTCCCTGTCCCGATTTCAAGTGAAACTCTAGGTCTAGTGGTGTTAACTTTCCGGGGCAAAAAAAAAAAAAACTTTCCGGGGCAGTGCTACTATTAGTCAGGTCCTGAGCACGGGCTTTGAAATCACCTGCCTTGCCGACACATCACAGTGCGAAAAGTGCAAAAAATTGGGGGGAAGATGCGGGTATTGCTGGACAAGGCAAGAATTTACTTATTTTTGCCATGATGGAGTCTATTCAATGACCTGTGACGGACAAAGTACGTATGCTTACTCTCACCTAATATGTGGTTTCCAATCAGCTGAAGTTGTTTAATGAGAGGGAATGGCTGGGCATATCCTTTCCTTTGTTTTTTAATTGGAAAACGACCCACTCATGCCCTAAAGCCTGACGATCTCATTTTGCTGGGCATACGACTTGGACTCCCAATTTGTCAACCTTCTTAAGACCTCCACATCCCATCCTCTGCAACCTTCGCTGCCTTAATTGTTCGATCATGAGGTTGGTGCGGGCGTCCCAAAATATCAAACTACGGTTTAAATGTATTGAGTGAAGATGCACCAAGTTCATGGAAGAATTGGCAGATCTTGGACCAAACAACTTGCTTTTCTTTGTAGGATTTTATCGTGCACACAACCAAACAAAAGAAAGCTTCCATTTCTATTACTGGGGCTAAAATCTGATATGGCGTGCAATTGAAATATATAACGACTGATAGATATGAACTGTACATAGCATTAGATCTTAACGCTTCAAGTAAAGCCGTTTTTCAATTTGACATGACCTCACTTACAAGTAGCATGAGTGGGGATCCAAGCATGCCCCATACTCTTTCAATATGATAAATATGCACGGTCTATTGCACTGAAGGAAATACTTCACTAGTTTCTTGGGGGATTTGCTTGATAAGGCCTTGTGTCCTAGCAAGGAAACCAGGCATTTTGGGGACAAAAGCTGTGACATCCCAAATTTTGAATCCTGTTTTTTATTGAATAAATCAGGCATTTCATCGACGTGCTTATAGGGCTGTTCTCAGAGTTAATTATTCTCGAGATAACTAAACTATTCAAGGAAGCCATTAAGGAATTTTAATGGTATAAACTTGAGAATTTGATCAAGAATCGGCTTCTCGACCGTGTTCATCTTTAGAGGTCATTACGGCATAGTTAAAAATTTATTTGAGATCAAAGATAGGTTGGTTTGACTGAGATGTGTGACTTATCGTGGGTGATGCCACTAAATTGGAAAATTCTCGTCGGCTGACACTAGACTGATTTATCTATCATTTTGGTACCTTGTGTCCATATTTGAATTATCGAGATTTTCACGACAACCGAGAGTTGCCAATGTGTTGAGTGGATTCATTGTGGCTCGAAAAAAATCGACCACAAGTCATTTGCACTAAAAATTTCTGAAAATTACCCGAAAGCCTAAGTCACGCTAAAAACGCGTTTGAGTGAAATTAACTGCCAATTTGAATCCAATTTCAGAAATTGAAGGTTGTCATGTCACAATAAATTCTAGGAACGTCAACTCAGTTTCAAAAGATTTTTTTGTAAACCGAGACTTTTTGGGAAAAAGTCGTCCTAGGGCCGTTTTTTGTTCAGAAAAAGACAGGGATCATTTATAATCGCAAATTTGGGAAGTAAGTGGATTGTATGGGTGAGAAAAAATGCCGAAATGACCGATGTTGGGTTGATTGAATTTATTGAGGCCAAATGGGATTGAATTGAAGAGGAAATCAAGTCCAATTGAGAGAGATTTGTGTCAAATTCGTATGCCCCCTTGCCAATCCAATTTTGGACCATTTCAAATGTTCAAGGATGTGCATTGTTGGCTGAATGAAGGCCAAGGAAGACAGCCTTGACTGTAAAAATGGTCAAGGGGACAAGCATGTGGAAAATGAGGCTTGGTGGGCCCCTTAGCGGCAAAACTAGTCCCCTCCCCCCTTCAAGTGGTTGAGCAGCTCCCTTTCCCACCTCCTTCGCTGCTGCTTGAAGTCCAAACGTCCAGAGGAGAAGCCAGAGTAAGCCCATCGCTGCCAAACCCCCATCGCATACTGTTGCCATTGCCGGATCGTTGTTCATTGCTTCGCCTACGTCACGCATGCCATGCGCCGTTTGGCCGCTGCTCGCACCTCATCTTCGCCCAACCGTGTGCCTAGGAGCTTCTCCGGTCAGCTCAGATTGCTGTGTGCCATCGTGAGCCATCACATAACCCCGCCTGGCCCCGTTTCTCTATCGTCGCTGGTCCTCACCTCAACCCGCTCCGAGTAGCCCCTTTTCTCAGCCTTGTTCAGCAACAACCAGAAGTTGAAGAAGTGGGTCTCGAGGCAGCTATTAGGCCCGTTTTGAGGTGGTTTGAGCCTCAAAAGTTTGGCTTGCCTTAGAGATAATTGGTCCCCATTGCGTTCCCGACATTTTGAATCGGACGAATCACGAATCAAGTGAGTTGAACTTATTAATCCTCGCTTAGTCGGTTAATTATGCTTAGGGGTTGATTAGATTAATTAAGCATGGTTTAGGTGGATAAATTAGATTAGATTAGTTAGTTTAATTATCTGCCGATGCATGTTAGGTGGTTAGTTAGTAACATTAACGAGTAAACTCGTTCTATTATTTGTTGAACGAACCTTGAAATTTTTCCAGGTCCGTTACAGCATCAAATTAGGCATTACGGGCCTAAGTTGGATTTATTGTATTTATTTAATATTTTTCGTAATTAATTAATTATTTATTTATTTCTGAAAATTAGGTTAGGATAGCGAGATAATTGAAATTTTATGCTGATTATTATGGTACGGTCTGTTTATTTATTTGAGCTGTAATTTGTGCGGAATTGATTTAATTGTGATTTAAAGATTTTATTCCTAAATTAATTATTTCAGTAATTAATTGGAAATTAACCGAGCGTCGGTTTACAATGCCAAAATGTTTTGGTGGACTATATAAAGTGGTGGGAATTGTGGAAGTAAAATTATGGTATTTTGGCTAAGGTTCGATCGTGTACCCATACATGACTATTTTTATTGAGTATGATAAAAATGATGAATTGACTATACGGTTGGAGTGGTATACTATATCGACTTACATGCGATATATCAGCTTCAGGCGAGCAGTATACCGATATACTATATCAACCTAAGGGTGATATATCAACTTTGGGTGAACAGTATATCTTATTATCAGTTTTGGGCGAGCATATATAGTATATTATGATGACCCGGGGGCTTTAATCTATCAATTTTGGGTGAGCATATATACAGTATACTATATTATCAGTTTTGCGTGAGTTATACTATCTATTTTCAGCTTTGGGTAAGTAGTCCTGAATTGATAAGACTTTATAGATAGTATTGAATATACCGACCAGGGGAAGGTCGTAGTGACATGTAATCGACTAAGTCGATTGATCGATAATTCGATCTGATTTGGTGAATTGATGTGACTTATGTATATCTGAAATATGCTGATTTGCAGGATAGAATTGAGGCTAAGGTAAGTCCTCTGACTCATGATGTGCTTAGGCAGCCCTTAGGGCATATTAGCTTCTTAATCGGGTCTTAGGAGGTAGAACTTGCTGAGACGTAGTCTTACCCCGTTGTGGAACAACATTTCAGATCCCTAGATGGCAGCACCTCCCCATTCTCCCATGCATTTTGGTATACCGAAAGAAATAATAGAAGTAGGTTATCATATTCTGACATACCTTCATCCCAAAGGATTGGAGTATGTAATGGTGAAATCCACCATCCGAGTCGACGTGGGTGAACCTGAAAAGGTGCCTCATAGGTACCGGTCATGATATCGTCACTATCATGATGAGCGAAGGGCGGGTCTTGTGCCGAAATCTGATATACCTCGGTATGTTTTCGAGGTTGCACTTGGGAAGGGCACAGCAAATCCTGAGGATGGATCAATAGTGGATGCCAATGATCCCAAACTTGAAGGCAATTTTGACTCTCCGGTGTACTCAGCCGAGGCCGCCAACTAGAGCGAGGAAGAAGAGGAGATAGCTAAGGACGAGGAGGTGGAACGGGAAGAATTTAGTGATGATGAATAGTTGTGATTGTTAAACCCCCGCCCCTTGTTTGAGAAACCTCCCGTGATGTTTATGTTTTTATATACCCAGACCAACTTATTTAATATATGATATAGTCTACTATGTATATATGTATATAAGCGTGGTTGTGTGGTTTGAAATTTTATGGTCCTACTTTCCTATTATATTATTTTATTGTTTGGGGATTATTTATTTGCTTCTGCATGTGTATTAAAATGAAAGGGTCGGCGATGCGTCCTAGGACGTCGCTATTAATCAACCAAAGTGAGGGATGGGCACGTACTCAAAGGATCGGGGCATGACAAAAGCTATCAGAGATAATATGCAAAACTGTGATTTTCACTAAATATTTTCTATATTCACAACTTAGAAGCCTCGGTAAAGTGATGAAGTGAGGTCATTTGAAAATATTCTGTGTTCTTTAGGAATAGCCGTAATGGGAACTGGAATTGGGACTGCCCTTACTTTGATGCTTTCCTTAAGGAAGAAATCAATGATCAAAATAATTATGGCTTTGATCAAGCAAATGAGTGAACATTTTGATGGTGAAATGAAAATTGAGGGACCTGTCTCTTCAAGAAGATACACCTACAAAGACATCAAGACAATGATCAACTCTATTGAAGAAATGTTAGGCCAAGGAGGCTATGGTTGTGTGTACAAGGGTAAGCTTCAAGATGGTCAACTTGTGGTAGTGAAACTTCTAGAGAAGCTTAAAGGCGATGCTAAATAATTTTTCAATAAAGTTGCAAGCATAAGCAAAACTTCTCATGTCAATATTGTCGGCTGCCTAGGATTATGTTTTAAAGGAAGCAAAAGAGCTTTGGTTTATGAGTACATGCTCAATGGATCCCTTGAAAAGTTCACATTTAATAGGAGTAACGTAGATCAACTATTGAATTGGGGCAATAGCTCAAGGGCTAGACTACTTGCGTAGCGGTTGCAACATGAGGATCTTGCACTTTGACATAAAGCCTCACAATATTCCCCTTGATGCAAATTATGGTCTCAAGATTTTCGACTTTGATCTTGCCAAAATATGCTCGAGACAAGAGAGCATCATGTCAATACTAGGTGCTGGGGGTACCCTTGGATATCTATAGCTATGGTATGATGGTTCTTGAGATAATTGGTAAGAGGAAAAACATTGAAGTCATGGTAGATCGTAATAGCCAAACATGCTTTCCTCGTTGGGTCCACCGACACCTGGAGCTCTGAGAAAAGCTTGGGCTGCACAGGATCACAAACGAAGAGGACAAAGTAAGTGTGAAGAAGATGACAGTAATAGGGTTATGGTGCACTCAAGTTGATCCAAGAGCTCGACCATGTATGACCCAAGTTGTGGAGATGCTAAGAAGTGGGGACACCTTACAAATTCCTCCCAAACCATCATTGTCATCACTTGTGAGATCACTCACGGCTTGTCCATATGAAAGTTCATACTTGCAAGAGAGTAATGACTCGAGTTGATTTTATTCAATATCAATTATGTCACGCCCCAAACCCCAAGCGCGTGCTCATCCCTCTTTGGTTGATAAAATTTTGCGACTTCCTAGGACGAGTTGCCGACCATTTTCGTTTTATTGCACATGTGGAAGCGAAAATAAATCCCCTGATAGTAATCATCTCGGGATAAAAAAATAAGACAACAATTTCACAAACCAACATGCTTTTATATTCACATAGAGTCATGTACAAGGTCTATGACCAAAAGTCTACAAAGACTAGCTTTCCAAAAAGAAATAGTCCTAACTGACCTACACTTCCAATCATCTCCTCTTGGCTCCAGGTCTTCCACTCAACGACCCTGAAAATTTAGCCCACGACGGGGTGAGATATAAATCTTAGCGAGTTCACGCTCTAAACCTCGATTAGGAGGGAAATACACCCAGAGGCGTCCTAACCACACAATTATGCATTTAGCATAGATGCTTATCTCACTTCAGTTCCACCCTACAGGTCAGCATAGTTTATACACATTATGTTTAAAATCGATGCACGCAACAATTGAAACGCCTTACTTAACTTAATAAATCACAGGAGTCTTGATTATAGGGCCAAATCGTTATGAGACGTTTCATACCATGTCACATAATTTTGTCCCATAATCCGGCGCATTTAATTCACTCAACACGCATTCCAATTGATAATTACGCCCACTCTAGGGTACGGCCTACTTGAAGTTTGGTGGTCTATTGGCATAGCCAGGCATCGTCTCACCCCATTGAGCACAGTTACGTCTCTCAAAGACAACTTTCCCAAATAAGTATAGGTTCAGCCTCTAATCCGACCAAAATCCTAATAAATGGGTATCCCATAAAGGGTAACGTCCATCTGACACAGTTCGGAGACGGGCTCTCTTGATCAACACACAACCAATCAATCTTGGCCTAGGATACCATGCATTGCACTCAAATGCCTCAATTTAAAGAGTGATCATAGCCTATTTTCTTTGTATTAAAAACACCCAGTGAAAATAGTCGTGTGTGGGTATACGGTCAGATTGGACTCGGAAAATTCATAACCTTCTTTTTAAAATCCCACTGGTTTATATAGTATATGAAACCCCTTTTCGGTGTTAAAACCTGACACTCGGGATTTTCGGAATAAATATCAAAATTCACGAATTTTTGGAATAATTGACCAAATTTCCAATCAACACTCAATTTTCACAATTTAACACTCAATTGCAGAAATTAACCACACTATTGCAATCAGCACAAAATTTTGGTCACTAGTTACTCCGGTTTAATTTCCGGAAAATATTTAATAATTAAATAATTTCTAAAATTAATTAAATAAATGCATTAAATACTAACAATGCTAACTTAGGCTAAATAATTCTAACCTAACCACTTATTGAGCTAAATAAATTATTCTAAGCATCCTAGCTATATAACAATACACCAATCTAATTAACTATAACCTAATTCAGTAAAAAAATTAATTAATCTAACTATCCTAATTTAACTAACTAAACTAATAATTAAACTAATTACATTTAAATAAATCTAAACACCCCTTAAACGTCATTAATCTACTAAGAAGAGTTTAGTGCATAAACTCATCGATTTAACGCGAAAACCGATTCACCACGACGGCGGCGCGATGACAGCCGAAACCTGAACTTTCGGTAGCATCAACGGACACTTGGACCGAGCCAAAAGGCCTTGCAAGCCCACAACAAATGCTGGGCTTGGCTTCAGGCTTGGGCTTGCTGCTGCAGGGCTTGTCTTCAGATGGGCTGGACCCAAGGCTGAAAATGGACTTGAAATTAGCTGGGCTTGCGGCAGAAAATGGACTGGAGCTTGATTCGTGTGGCCTGTTTGCTCATGGGTTGCTGTTGGTGTAAACCCGACTGGACTGGCCTGGGCTTGCGTTGGAGAAGCTGAGGGAGACGTGGACTGGCGGGCTAGTGCTGATCCAGTGGAGAAGCAGCAGGCGCTCGGTTGGTCGGGGAAGAGACGAACGGCGAGTTTGGCGCTGGCTTCAAGTGAGTGAAGGACACGTGAGCGGCTTCGGTGGGGTCTTCGAGCAGCTGCAAGGGTTGAACGTTGACTCACTTGGGCTTCGTTTAGAAAATTATGCTGAAGATTGGCCGAAGAAAACAAGAGATGGTGGAGCAGAGGCGAGCTGGCAGTGCTTCGGTGGATTGAAGCCGCGTGGGAGAGGAAATTTGGTGGGGTTTCGAAGGTCAACACCAGCTTTGCTAGTTGACCGAGCTGGATGAATTAATTCGGTGGGCAGAAGCTTCGGTTGAGGAAAACCAACGAAATTGGGGCAGCTTCGGTCTTTGTGGCAGCTTGCAGAAGGATCGGTCGAGGAGCAGGTGGTCTTGATTCGGTGAGGGGAGCAGAGAAGACAAAGAAAAATGAAAGAAGACCGAAGCGGTTCAAGGAAAGAAAGAAAATTGGAACCGCGGAGGGGAGGGAATCGATCGAGCTGGCGTGCGAAAAGATGAGGGAGACAGTGACTTGAGCGTGCGGAGGAAGTTTGCGAAAAATGGGTACAAAGTCTACAAGCCTGTCCCCTCCTAAAACCCTCATGTATATCCCTTGGTCCCCCATGTTGTAAAATATTGCGTTGCGAATATATAATAGAGAAGAGATTGAGAAGAGAAAGCAAGTGAACACTAGAGATAGTAGGGAAAGCCAGATATTTCACTGTATTGTTTCTGTTGTTCTGATAGTTGTTCTTGTACATCAAAACTAAACTCCTATTTATAGAAGAACAAGAATGTATTTATCATTAATATCAATGTATCGAATGATACATGTACTTGTTAAGGGAGATGAACGTTCATTGTATATGGAGATGTACTTAGAATATATGATACAAATGTATCATAATAAGTATATTAGATAAGATGAATATAATAAATATTCATTCATGTATTCTATTCATTCATGTATTTCATAGCACTCCCCCTTGAATATTCATCATATTTATCACGAATGTGCATCAAATGATACTGTCTCATTAAAAACCTTAAGCCGAAAAAATCCAGTGGGATAAAAACCGGACAAAAGGGAAAAAAAGTGCAATGCATATATAGCCACTGCTGGGGCTAATCAATTTTCCATCTTGTGAACTCGCCGTATACCAATGCTGTAATGCATAATTCATAATATCTCCCCATCAATTGAGCTATGTAGCCACTGCTGGGGCTAATCAATCTTGCTTCTTGTGAACTCGCCGCATACCAATGCCATATACTAATTTCTCAAAACTTGATGTTGGCAATGATTTGGTAAAAAGATCTGCAAGATTATTTATGGATCAAATCTGTTTAACATTAATTTGTCGACTTTCTTGAAGTTCATGAGTATAGAAAAATTTCAGCGAGATATGCTTGGTCCTATCACCTTTGATATATCTTCCCCTGACTTGTGCAACACAAGCGGCATTATCTTCATAAATTATAGTGGGAGAATTTGTAACCGGTATTAAGCAACAAGAATTATGAATATGTGTTATAACGAATCTTAACCAAACACACTCTCTTCCAGCTTCATATAAAGCAATAATCTTAGAGTGGTTAGAAGATGTAGCTACTAGTGATTGCTTCGTAGAACGCTAAGAAATAGCGGTGCCATTATAATAAAATAAATATCCGGTTTGAGAGCGAGCCTTATGTGGATCGTATCTATATCCAGCATCAGCAAATCCAACTAAACCAGAGTTAGTGGAATCCTTGGAATAATATAATCCCAAATCTATGGTTCCTCGGAGATAACGGAAAATATGTTTAAATCCATTCCAATGTCTCCGAGTTGGCTCAGAACTAAAACGTGCCAATAAATTTACCGCAAAAGCGATATCTAGTCTCATACATTGTGCCAAGTACATCAAAGCCCCAATTGCATTGAGATATGGTACTTCAGGATCAAGTATCTCTTCATCAAATTCTCTAGGACGAGATGGGTCCTTTTGGGGATCTAGAGACCTTACAACCATAGGGGTGCTCAATGGGTGAGCTTTGTCCATGTTGAAACGTTTAAGCAATCTTTCAACGTATGCTGATTGATGGACGATTATTCAATTTGCTTTATGCTCAAGCTCTAGACCAAGACGAAGTTTGGTTTTACCCAAATCTTTAACTTCAAACTCCATTTTCAAATATTCAGCAGTTTCAGCTAATTCTTCTAGAGTTCCAATTAAATTTATATCGTCGACATAAATTGCTATAATAGCAAATCCGGTTTCTGATTTCTTAATAAACACGAATGGGTAGATAGGATTATTCTTGTACCTTTCCTTAATTAGGTACTCACTTAGGCGTTGATACCACATGCGACCGGATTGCTTTAACCCGTACAAGGATCTTTGCAATTTTATTGAGAATAAATTGTGAGGAGTGCATGCTTCAGGCATTTTGAATCCCTCAGGAATTTTCATATAAATATCAGAGTCTAATGAGCCATATAGATATGCCGTCACAACGTCCATAAGACGCATTTTCAATTTTTCAAAGATTGCTAGGCTAATGAGAAAACGAAATGTAATAATATCCATCACAGGTGAATATGTCTCATTATAATCAATCACAGGTCTCTGGGAGAATCCTTGGGTAACGAGTCGGGCTTTATACCTGACAACCTCATTTTTCTTATTTCGTTTTCGGATAAATACCCATTTATATCCAACGGGCTTTACATTATCGGGGATACGAGTTACAGGTCCAAAAACCTCTCGTTTAGTTAGGGAAGCTAATTCAGCTTTAATTGCTTCCTCCCACTTAGGCCAATCTTGCCTTTGACGACATTCAATAATAGATTGCGGCTCACAATCATCATCTATAATTTTATGAGCAACTGAGAATGCAAAAGCATCATCAATGATGATTTCATTTCGATCCCAAATTTCATTACAATATGTATTGGAATTCTTGGTATTCCCGGGGCTAGTGCTCCTTTCATGGGTTTGTGCCTCTTTAGGGCCAATAAGCTCTTTGGGAGCAAGCACAACGCCAGGCTCTTCTGGAGCGGATTCTTGATTCTTTCCCCTTCGTTTTCGAGGAGCAGTATCTTTTGATCCTATCGGTCTACCACGCTTCAAGTGAGGGGGATTTTGATCCATTTTAGCCTGTTCTTCGGGAATAGCTATCCTAGCTGGAGTATTTGCAACTGGAATATGAGACTTCATTACCTTAGTAGCATCATTAAATGCGTCAGGAAGTCTATTGGTCATAGCCTGTAAATAGATTATGCGTTGCACCTCGTTTTCACATTCAGGAGTCCTTGGGTCTAATTGAGATAAATTTTTCTCATTCCAGGAGAAAACCTTAACTGGTTTTTGTTTTGCAGTCATGGAAGTTGTAGGTATCCCAATTGATGGAAACCTAGTCTCATCGAAATGACAATCTACAAACCTGGCAGTAAAAAGATCACTGGTAGTTGGTTCCAAGAACCTAATGATAGACGGTGAATTAAACCCAACATAAATGCCCAAACAACGTTGGGGACCCATTTTCGTCCTTTTTGGTGGTGCTACAAGCACCTGTACTGCACAACCAAAGGTGCGTAGATGTGAAATATCTGGTTTATAACCAATAACCATTTGAAGGGGAGATTGTAAAAGATTAGCAGTGGGGCGTAATCTTATTAGAGTTGCCGCATGCAAAACTGCATAACCCCATGCTGTATCATTGAGATTCGTTCTTAATAATAGAGTGCGGGCAATGATTTGGACACGTTTAATCAAGGATTATGCCAATCCATTTTAAGTATGAACATATGCAACCGGGTGCTTAACCTCGATTCCGAGTGAAGCACAATATGTATCAAAACTCTTTGATGTAAATTCACCAGCATTATTCATCCTTATACTCTTAATTGGATAATCGGGAATTGTGCACGGAGCTTTATAATCTGCGCAAGTAAACGTGCAAATGCGACATTGCGCGTAGATAATAGGCAAACATGGGACCATCTACAGGATGCGTCCACTAATACCACAAAATATCAAAATGGTCCAATTGGTGATTGTATTGGTCCACAAATATCACCCTGAATTCTTTGCAAGAATAAAGGAGATTCAAAATTAACTTTTGTTATAGAAGGTTTGATAATGAGCTTTCCATGTGAGCAAGCCTCACAATTATAATCTTTGGACAACAATACCTTTATATCCTTTAAAGGGTGCCCTTTTGTATTTTGAATTATCCTACGCATCATTGAGATGCCAGGATGACCAATGCGATCATGCCATAGTCCAAACTGATCAAGGCTTACCAATCTCCAGGATGTGGTGACGTAGGTTTCAACAGCTTTAATCATGACACAATACAAACCCATAGAAGAAGCTTCTAGCTTCTCATGGATGGTCTTTAGGCCCATCTTAGAACAGGAAATGCTAATATATTCTTTATCTTGCTCATAAATAGTCTCAAAATGGTACCCATTACGGCGTACATCTTTAAAACTGAGCAGATTTCTTTTTGATCGAATGCTTAGAAACGCATTCTCAATATGTAGGATTGTGCTATTTGGCAAAATAATTGTAGCATTCCCAAAACCATCAATAATCGGAACATGACCTGATATTGTATGGATTTGTGCCTTACGCAATGTTATACTCAAGAAAAAGTGTCTACTACAAAATATAGTATGTGTTGTTGTACTATCAAGCAAATAAACATCTTCCTTTTTCTCGGTATTTTCCATTTGCATTTATATTGACAACTTCAGATGTTAAGTATCATAAAAGTTGCATATTAGTTATATAGTCGAATAAAATTTCAAAAATAAATATTATATAAGGTTCGTAAGTATTTCATAAAGAACAATAAAAAAGTAATACATTTAAAGCGAAACAACATAAAATTCAAAGTTCAAATTATCATCCACCAATCTGATTCATCAAAGTAATCAGAGGTCCTCAAAGAAATTAGAGACATCCAATGATGCATTTGCTACTTCAGGAGCAAGAGGAGTCCCACCAACGGAGATATTGTTGGCCTCAACAGTGGTTATGGCAGTAGGATTGATTTCAATGGCATGAGATTCACCACGCTTGCCCATATTCTTTAAAGATGCTTGGTATAGGTCAATAAAATGTTTTGGCGTACGACAGGTACGTGATCAATGCCCAGTCATGCCACAGCGATGACAAATACTTTTATTAATCACCTTCTTTGGTTTCTTTTCTTTGCCATGATTCAGGCCAAAGTTTGATTTGCTAGGGCGGTTAAATTTCTTGCCATTCCTTCTAAGATTATGTTCTTGCCTGCGCTTATAGCCCTTAAAATGGCTAGTATTTTTCTCAAAGTTAACATGTGCTTCAGGCAATGCTTTTGAGCCAGCAGGTTTAAGACCATGATTTTTAGCAGCAATTCATTAGTTTGGTCGGCGGTAAGAAGCACGGAAATTAATTCAGAGTATGTGGCAAACGCGCTGCGGTATTCTTGTTGCAATACAATATTTGAAGCATGGAAGGTGGAGAAAGTTTTCTCTAACAATTCCGCATTAGCGAGTTTGATATCGCATAACTCAAGCCGAGAAACGATATCAAATAAAACAGAATTATAGTCAGACACTGATTTAAAATCTTGCAGTCCGAGATTTTACCAATCATATTGTGCTTGAGGAAGGATAACAGTTTTGGTATGATCATACCTATCCTTTAACCTCCTCCACAAGATATGCGGGTCTCGAACGGATAAATATTAAGTCTGCAGGCTCTCATGCAAATGACGACGAATAAAAATTAGCGCATTTGCTTTATCCTTTTCATTTGATGTTCCATCATCTGTAATTGTATTAGCGAGACTTTGCCCTTGGAGGTGCATTTCCATGTCAAGGCATCAGGATAGATAATTCTTTCCACTCACTTCGAGAATGTGGAATTTGGGCTTTTCAATATTTTCCATAATCCTTGCAAAAATAAATCCTTAAATTAATTAAAAGGATTTCCAAATATCCACCGCTACTTCAGGAGCAGAATGATACTTTTAGATTTAAAATTTGGCTTCGGGCCAATAAAAATGAAGAATTGATAGAAGAAAATGAAGTATAAGTTGATCAATAAAAATACCCAGTCGGTAGATCTTCGTGTTGATAACGTGTTGTAAAATATTGCGTTGCGAATATATAATAGAGAAGAGATTGAGAAGAGAAAGCAAGTGAACACTAGAGATAGTAGAGAGAGTCAGATATTTCACTGTATTATTTCTGTTGTTCTGATAGTTGTTCTTGTACATCAAAACTAAACTCCTATTTATAGAAGAACAAGAATGTATTTATCATTAATATCAATGTATCGAATGATACATGTACTTGTTAAGGGAGATGAACGTTCATTGTATAGGGAGATGTACTTAGAATATATGATACAAATGTACCATAAGAAGTACATTAGATAAGATGAATATAATGAATATTCATTTATGTATTCTATTCATTCATGTATTTCATAACACCCCATGATTATTTCTAGCACTATAATATCCATAATTAATCCAATTTGAAGCAAAAAATCCAACCCCCTCCCAAGCTCTGAATTTAACCATATTGAACTTCAATTTCCTCTCCGATTTCTCCAATTTGAGACTTGATTTTGTTAAAGAAAAATCCCACACAATTTTCTACAAGTCCCCAATACCCAGAGGCTCGGCTTGAAAATCCAAATTTCCTTCGACTTAGCCTATCCAAATTTCCGTTAATTTTCTGCAACGTCCGAATCGATTTTCTGTAAAAATCCCGGAATCTCCGAAAATTCTTCGGAAGATGAGTCAACGTTCCTAAAATGGATCGTGACATGACAGAACTTCAATTTTTGAAATCGGGTTTAATTTCGCGATTAA
The DNA here is from genome assembly GCA_014182375.1 of Eucalyptus virginea. Lineage (NCBI taxonomy): Eukaryota > Viridiplantae > Streptophyta > Magnoliopsida > Myrtales > Myrtaceae > Eucalyptus > Eucalyptus virginea. The sequence continues at coordinate 10,168,809 of CM024515.1, read as the reverse complement.
TTTCAGGCTGACGCGACTTTAGCGTGACTTGGTCTATCGGGTAGCTTTTAGGAATTTTTAATACAATTGACCCGTGGTCAATTATTTTCAAGCCACATTGTATATCTTCGACATATTGGTAACTCTCAGTTGTTGTGAAAATTTTGATGTTTCAAATACGGACACAGGATATGAAAATGACAAAAAAATCAGTCTAGTGTCGTTCGACAGAAATTTTGCAATTAGGTAGAATCACCAACGCACTAATTACATACCTCTATCAAATCGACCTATCTCCGGTCTCTGATCGATTTAGATCGTGCCGTAAGGACCCTTGTAAATCAACACGGTTGAGCAGTCGATTCCTAGTTGAATTCTCAAGTCCATTACATTAAAATTCCTTAACGGCTTCACTTGATAGATTAGTTATTTCGTGAGTGGCCAACTCAGAGAATAAGGTCATAGACGCGTTGATGAAAAGTTCATTTCATCTCATCGAAATCAAACTTGAAAATCAGGATGTCACAAATTATATGAAAGTGACAAAGCTTGTAACATACTATTTGAAAATGAACAAGCAACTGCAAAACTAGGTTGAATTTCTAGGTTGAGCCGATCATAAATTCGTGATCAAATGCCTAGGTTGAATTTCTAGAAGCATGCTGAAAAAAAAAAGGAAGAAAAGAAGTGAAAAGTGCATTGTTGACACATAAATTTTCACATATGGATCTCTATTGCATTTTGTCAAAATTAGGGATCTAACTTATGACATAAATTGACCCCTGGACCCAAAAAATTGATCTTGTATTTTTTAGTATTCATGTTGCTCGGTACATACCGCCACGATTAGGGACATTGTGATTTTAGAATTTTCACTACGGCATGGATAATCCAATTCATAGAAAATAACTATAAATAAATAAATAAATATAAAAATTATAATTTAAAATAAATATAAAAATAAGAAAAATTATATAATGAAAAAAAGGGAAACAAGGTTCGCAGATCATTTTGTATTTCACGAGACACATTAACTTTGTCACACCAATTAACCACGAAGAACGGGCCTCATTTTGAAGCCCATCTAGTGGGTTGGCGCCCTACCCACTTGAGAGTAGGGGTATAAACGGGTCGGGTCGGGTCGGGTCTTCATGTTACCTGACCCGACCCGAAACATACGGGTTACATACTGTGACCCGACCTGACCCGACCCGAAACACATTAGACTCGCATAGGAAATTCGGGTCGGGTCGGGTTTCCGGGTTTTTTTTTTTTTTTTTTTTTTTTGAGTGAGAGTCAAACGGGGCATTCATCTTCATTGTTGTTCATGACTTCTCGCAACTGTTATAGGTTATTATGAAATATTCCAAGCCTCGACTTGGCTCTTTATTTTTTAGCATTGGATTGATTTTGGTCTCTTTTTTCTTTTGGCTGGCCTCAAATGAATGTATCTTCTACAAATGAGCACAAGCATATGCATGTGGGGAAAAGAAAGAAGTTAAAATGGGGTCGGAGAGAAGTAAATGTTTAAGAAATACATTCATACAATTGGAAAAGAAGATGCTAGAGAATCGGAAATAAGAAAAGCTGCACTTCTTGCCAATGCCCACGAATTCATAAGGTATGGTGAGCTCGGTAAATATGCTGAAAAGGGTTTTACTTTCTAGAGTAAAATATGCAATCTTCTCCTTTCTTCAGAATCTACTAAGATGATTAAAAACCTGATAGGCAACAAGCTAGTATTCAACTAGGAAGATTTTATGACTTTGTATCATTGACAGCAGCAGATGCTCCTTTTGGCTGATATAGTAACAGATAGAGGTTCCTCCTTGTGGCAGTGCCTACTACTCTCTGATCAAATTACAGAGCAGCAGCTCCCCTTATCGCTAAAAGTAGAACACAAATAGAATGATATCTTGGATCACATCTTGTTCTTCCAAAAGATGAGCTTCATAGTAGGACTATGCCAGTTTTTGTTTCTCATGTAGTATACCCAAGGAAAATGATGTAATTATTTTGCACACATGGAGAATCGAGCTGTCTAATTTTGTAGTAACTTCTTGTGCAGCAAGAATCTCATGCTATTGCCAGAACTTCTTTGGACAAAAATGAAATCATGCATCGTGCAAGATTGGCCATTATCTGTCCTATAATTGATCCGACTCACACCAAAGATACACAAAAATTAACAAAACTAGATTCTCCTTCCAATGCAGTCTTTCACACAAGAATTTTAAGAAGGCAAACAAAATTCACTCTGTTTGCAAAGACCAGGAATTTGAACAACCCCGAAGAACTCAATGTAATGAAGGATAAGGACTACATATCATAAGAACCAAACACCATGATTCATTCAAATCTTCATTCAACGAAACCATTCCAAAACAATGATTTTTTTCCCTCTTCTATTAAATAAATCATTTCTAATCCAAACGCTAACCAACACTCATTTCAAATGCAAACACTAACCAGCATTGCCCACTATCCAGGAATACCAGAAAATTAATCTCATTCTCAACCTTCCTCACACAAGGGAGAGTCCAACTCAGCCCTTAGTCAAGCAAAATCAAAGCTAAAGCAACAACAAAAGTCCCCACCGCCAAAAGCAACAACCCCTAAATTCTTACCCACCCCGGACTTTAGTTTGACATCCTTGTTCTTCTTGATGGTGTTCTTAGCAGCCTGATCATTGAGAGTCACATTAGCACCCACTATTACCTTATACCTCTTGGTCTTCCAAACCATGATCTTGAACCTCACTTTGCGGTGGCCAAATCCACCCTAAAGACCAAAGACTTGTTCTTGGCCACATGGGATCTTCAAGTGAAAAGATAACCTTTTCTGTCCAAAGCTTCCAATAATAAATTCAGGAAGGGCAGCATTGTTAGGAGTGCAAAAAGAGAAGTAGGACTTACACAAGTTGCATACTATAAAATACTAACCTCTAATACGTCAATCATCGAGAGAAGTCAACATCGAGCTTGACTTCGTGGTCGTATTTGGCAATTCTACAATAAATTCACGACAAAAATGAGAACACTAACATATAGATTAAAATAAAGAAAGGTATAAATATTCTACAATCATATTTTCTCACCCGACTCAAAGATTTCAAGATCTTCTAAGTCCTCCTCATTTGAACGTAAAAGTGGCGCGGATTGTAACCAATCTTGAGCACATATAAGAGCTTCTGCCATGGTTGGGGGCAAGGAACTACGAAACACATCGAGCACACGACCTCCCGTGCTAAATGCCGCCTCCGATGCTACAGTCGAGATGGGCACGGCCAAAATATCTCGAGCAACAGTAGAAAGTATAGGATATCTCGATGAATTTACTTTCCACCAACTTAATATATCAAATTCAAAGTTATAACGTTCACATGCCTCCTCCAAGTACTTACCCAGTTCTGATTTTTTCATCCAAATATTGTTGTCCAGTTTGACTAAAATACATTTCAGTCATAATATCAGCACCAACCACTGGGGATCTTGACATGCTTACCATCCTTGTGCTCTTTAGCCTCAAGTTGCTTTGAAGGCATACACCCGTGCGATATTGTTCAAACAATAATGTCAAAGATGTTATCACTTTCTCTTGTAAAGTTTTTGCCTCCCTGCTTTCATAAACATGACAAATCATCCACTTCACATAGTCCCACTTATGTCGTGGGTCAAGTATGTAAGCAATGAATAAAGTGAGATTAATGTTGTTTACATTGCCAAAATACTTACGGAATTTCGTTTTCATTATTTGAGCCATTTCTTGCAGGCTTTGCTCCTCATTTCCACAATATCTCTCAATCATCATATAAATCCCATACACGTCCTTCGCCATATTATTGCTAGTGACATAAGAAGAACCTGAAACTTTGATAGTTGTATCAAAGAACAACTTCAGAAAAGGAAAAAAGCGACGTGCATAATTCCAATCTTCACTAGTGGGCAACCCTTTCCCCTTGGAAAGCTCTTGAGCATATTTGCTATCCTGAAATTCCATATTGCTAAAAGCTCTTTCAAACTTTAAAGCTGATTCCAACATCAAATATGTTGAGTTCCAACGAGTTTCCACATCCAAACATACAAGACTCTTTGACTCAATCTTCTCTAACTCAACACAAGCCTCGAACTTTCTTAGCCTGCTAGGGGAAGATCTCACGTAACGTACGGCTGAACGTATCCTAGCAAATGAATCAATTATGTCTTTTCAGCCATCTTTAACAATCAAACTTAATATATGGGCATAACACCTCATATGGAGTAACTCACCTCTTAACAACAGAGAGTTCTAAGAGTTAAGTATCTTTTTTAGGTATTGAACTCTCAAGTCATTCGAGCTAGCATTATCTACAGTGATAGAAAAAACATTGTGGATCCCTTAATTAGTCAAACATTTCTCAATTGCTTTTCCTATTATCTCAACAGAATAACCTGAGATCTGACAAAAATTTAATATCTTCTTCTGCAATTTCCAATCTGTATTGTTGAAGAAAACTTTCTTGAGTGTTTTGAAGCTGACAAAACGTTTCCATCAGTCTAGTCTGAAGACTTGCAGACTCTTTCATCAAAGTCTGAAGACCACCGGACTGCCAGACTCAAGACTCAAAGTTTATCCTCATTGACAGTTTCTAAACCGTCGAAGAAGGCTTATCCAGAACTGAGTATTTCGTTAAGGATTTGATTCTATTGACTGAAGAAGATCTCTTGGCTGGATATAGCATGTCAGAATCCATTATTCAAATTGAGATTGATTTAAGGATTTTGGATCCGTTGATTGGCAAAGTATACTTGGAAGGTTCTAATTATGGAAACCTAGATCCTGATTGTATGGACGAGTATGATTGGTGGGCTATCCTCATATTCCTTAAATAACTCGAAATCTCCCTGATTGATTCTGTCCAACGGGTAAATTGGAAGAAATGTTTTGGTAAGTGCCAATGGGTGTGATGGCATGAAGGAGTATATAAGGAAGACGTTCCAGTTATTCGAGTGTGCGCGCGATAGAAGCATTCCAAAGTCTGAAGCTCCTTACTCTTAGTCAATTCAATTGTTGAGCGAAATCTTATACTCAAAAGAGAGTTTATATCTTTGCAAGACCTTGAGAAAGTGTAGCAGATTCTCTACACTGTGGAATCAAGGAAGAGTTATACTGTAACAACTCTTTTGATTCATAGTGAAATCCAGCCGGTGGGCTGTCAGTGCGGAAGAGTGGATGTAGGCTTGGATTAAGTCGAACCATTATAAACCTTATGTTCTTATTCTCTTCCCTAAGCTCTTTTACTTTAATCGTAATTCAATTTGATTATTAGAGTCTAATTTCCTTTTCATAATCTATTGCTGATCAGAGTTGCTTTAAAAATAAAATTATTCACTTCACTCTAATAAATTTGTTTTCGCACCTATTTACCTCCTCTAGGTGCTCGTACTAACTTTCACAATTGGTATCAGAGCTTGTGTACTCATTTAAGTTGAAGTGTTTTACTTCAAAGTTAACGATCCATGACTAGTATGTTGGCTCCAGGTCTGGTTGAAGGGTAAAACAATACCAAACCGCCTTATTTTGATGGAAAGGAATACAGCATATGGAAAAACAAGATGAAGGCATTTCTAAGATCAAAGGATCCTCTGGAATGGGACGTGGTAGACAAAGGAATCATTCCTAAAGCTGCAACAGTCTCAGAAAAAGGAAAAGAAGTCGTTGAGTCTAGTGAAATGACTCAAGAAGAGATAATCAAGAGACAAGCTCTTGATGCAAAAGCAATTTATTATTTATATTGTGCATTATCTCCTACTGAATATAATAGAATATCTTTTTGTAAAACAACCAAAGAAGTCTGGGATAGATTACACATCACCTATGAAAGATCTGATTGAGTGAAAAAAACCAAAATCAACATTCTGCTCGGGCAATATGAAGCATTCAAGATGAAACTAGGAGAATCTATCATTGACATATTTTGTCGTTTTACATAAATTGTGAATGGTCTTGAATATCAAGGTCAACCAATTTCTGGACCCATGAAGGTTAACAAGTTACTGCGTGGACTGTCCAAAGATTAGAATCACATAAAGACCTCAATAAGGGAGACATAAAGAATCATGCCACTCTCTGTTGACGAATTGGTTGGGACTCTTCAGTCTTATGAAGTGGAGCAAATCAACGAAGATGAAGATCCTAAAGGTAAGAAATCCATTGCATTAAAATCTAATGATGATTATGATGTTACGGACTCTGAAGACGATATGGATGATGAAGAGCTTGCTCTCATGATAAGAAGGTTCAGAAAACTGAACAGAAAGGGGAGAAGATTTAATTCAAAGAAATAAAGTTTTCAAAAGCTACAAAATAAATCAGTTAAGGATGATGAATCCATTAAAGATGTAGTATGCTTTGAATGCAAGAAAAAGGGACACATCAGACCCAATTGTCCTTTGCTGAAGAGAAAGAAAGGAAAAGCTGAGAAATATCGAAAGGCGCTTAAAGTAGAAACTTGGAGTGATATCGAATGTGAGGAAAGTGATGATGATTATGCCAATATTTGTCTCATGGCACAATCAGACTCAAATTCAGATTCTGAGATAGATTCAGACTCAGATAGTGAAATCAAGGTAAGTAATTTAAAAACTCCTACTAAAGTCTCTAGATACATTGATGGATTGTGTCTTAGTCTTAAAACCTCTCTCAAAAGGATTTCCGAACTTAAAAGGGAAAATTCTGCACTAAAACAACAGGAAAATGTTTGGAAAGAGAAGGTCAAAAGTTTAGACAAAAGTGTTACTACTTTGAAAGAAAATGCAGACAATCTTTCAAAAGAAAATGCATTCTTAAAAAATGATATCTCAAGTATTTCTAAAAGATTTTCTATAGGATCGAGAAACTTAAAAAATTCTTTTAGCACAAAGACCTTACTTCAACAAATTAGGTTTGGGAATGACTACTGAAACCATTCCTCTAATTGATTTTCCTAAAGTAAAGGAAAGAATTAAGCAAAGACCTACAAAAGATTCTTACAAAAATTATTTCCAAAAAGTTTTTGTAAAACCTGTAGGCCGCAGTGCTTTTAAATGTTCTAAGTGCAATAGCTCAGATCATTTTGAGAAAGAATGTCCAATGGTTTGGAAACATGTTAAGAAGGTATGGGCACAGACCGTATATTACACTAACACCAATGGACCCAAGAAAATATGGGTACCAATGAAAGCTTGAGTTTCTTTTCTAAATGCCGGTCACTATCAAGAAAAATGTTAAATGATACTTGAATAGTGGATGCTCAAGACATATGACAGGAGGCTCAAATTGTTTCATAAAACTTGTGCAAGTTAATGGTGGAAAAGTTTCTATTGGAGGAAATAGCAAAGGAAGAATTGTGGGATATAGAATTGTAAATATTGGAAGCCTCACGATCAGTAATGTTTCCTTAGTGGAAGAACTCAACTACAACTTGTTGAGTATCAGTCAGCTGTGCGACACTGGTTTCAAAATCAACTTTCAAGAAGGAATATGTTCAGGAACCAGTAAAGACTCCTCTCAGTCTTTCACGGGGTGAAGACATGGGAATATCTACCTCTTGGATATCAAACCAGATGAAACCCAATGTCTAATCTCAATTCAAGAGGAAGCAAACTTATGGCATAGAAAACTTGGGCACATCAACATGAAGCAAATAGCCAAAACTTCAGCAAAGAAGCTTGTTCGTGGACTACCCAAACTGACATACCAAAAGTCTGATCTATGCACACCATGCGTGTTGGGAAAATAGGTAAGAAATTCATTCAAATCAATAAATCAAGTATCCACTAACTGTGTACTGCAGCTCTTGCATATGGATCTCTTTGGACCAACCATAACTCAAAGCATTGAAGGTAAGAAATACTGCCTAGTAATTGTGGATTATTATTCATGATTCACTTGAGTATATTTCCTAGCAGGTAAATTTGAAACTTTTTCTTATTTTATAAAGTTTGCTAAGAAAGTTCAAAATGAGAAATGGTATGTTATTTCAAGTATACGGACAGACCATGGAGGTGAATTTGAAAATCAAGACTTTGCTAAATTTTATGAAGAATCTGGCTTTCAGCATGTATTCTCTTCACCATATACTCCAGAGTAAAATGGAGTTGTGGAAAGAAAGAATAGATCGTTGTAGGAAATGGCTAGAACTCTTTTAATTGAAAGTAACATCTCTTCTCGTTTTTGGGCTGAAGCAGTTTCTATAGCGTGCTATATTATTAATAGAGTCTTCTTAAGGCATATTCTGGAGAAAACTCCCTATGAGTTATTCAAAGGAAAGAAGCCAATTGTTTCGTATTTTCATGTGTTTGGATGCAGATGTTTTATATTGAAAAATACAAATGATCGAGTTGGTAAGTTTGAAGAAAAATCAGATGAAGGTATTTTTCTTGGATATTCAATCACAAGCAAAGCTTACAGAGCATACAACAAGAAGACTTAATCTGTGGAGGAATCGATGAATGTCAAATTTCAAGACTTTATGCAAAATCAATCGATTCAGACTCAACTTGAAGAATCAGAATCTGCTCCAAACTCTACAAAGTCTAAATCTTTAGAAGTAGCTCAGACTTCAGAAGACCAGCAACAAATGATCATCGAAGATTCAAATAAAGGAAATGATCAACAATTTGACAAATCAACCAGCAACTGGAAGCATAAGTCCAGTCATCCCAAAGATCTCATTATTGGTGATATTAATGAAGGAATTCGCACAAGATCCAAAAGGCGTGAAGAGTCTAGTTCTGTGACTCTTATTTCTGAGATAGAACCCAAAAGCATAGAAGAAACTTTAATTGATGAAAGCTGGATTGAAGCTATGCAAGAAGAACTCAGGCAATTTAGTATCAATGATATCTGGGAATTGACTCATAAACTGAAAGGTAAATCCATCATTGGAGCTAAATGGGTGTTCAGGAACAAGATGAACGAGAAAAGAAAAGTCGTAAGAAACAAAGTAAGACTCGTGGCCAAAGGATATACGCAAGAAGAAGGGATCGACTATGATGAAACTTACGCGCCGGTAGCAAGGTTAGAAGCAATTAGATTATTACTTGCTTTTGCTTGTTATAAGAATTTCAGGTTATTCCAAATGGACGTCAAAATTGCTTTCCTAAATGGATTTATCCAAGAGGAAGTCTATGTGGAACAACCTCTCGGTTTTGAAGACTCAAGGAAACCAGACTCTGTATTCAGACTAAAAAAGGCTCTATATGGTTTAAAGCAAGCACCTCGAGCTTGGTACGATAGACTAAGTAAGTTTTTAATTCAAAATAGCTTTGTTAAAGGTAAAGGAGATACTACACTGTTTATCAAAAGAGAAAGCAAAAGCTTTTTACTTGTTCAAATTTATGTTGATGATATTATTTTTGGATCTTCTAATGAAAATCTGTGCAAGAAATTTTCTAAGTCTATGCAGGATGAATTTGAAATGAGCATGATGGGTGAACTAACCTTCTTTCTCGGGCTTCAAGTGAAACAACTGAAGGAAGGAACTTTTTTTCACCAAGAAAAATATGCTAAAGAACTTGTCAAAAATTTTGGACTGGAGAATTGCAAAAAGACTGATATACCAATGTTAAGTTCCTTGAAGTTGAACAAAGATAAGGGAGGAAAGAAAGTTGACCAGAAGCTATACAGGAGTATCATTGGTTCACTTCTTTATCTTACTGCTTCTAGACCTGACATTCTGTTTAGTGTTTGTATTTGTGCCAGATTTTAATCAGACCCCAAAGAATCTCATTTAAGTGCTGCAAAACATATTATCAAATACATTGCTTCAACTTCAAATTTAGGGCTCTAGTATCCTAAAGAAGTAGACTTCACTCTTCTTGGATACTCAGATGCAGAGCTAGCATGATGCAGAGTTGATAGAAAGAGCACCTCGGGCACCTGTCAACTACTTGGTAACAAGACAGTATCTTGGTTTTCAAGGAAGCAAAGTACCGTAGCTCTTTCTACAGTAAAGGCAGAGTATGTAGCTCTTGGAAGTTGTTGTTCACAAATTTTGTAAATAAAACAACGGCTAAGAGACTTTGGAATTGAAGATTCATGTACCGAGATCAAATGTGACAACACCAGCGCAATCAATTTTACCAAGAATCCAATTCTTCACTCAAGAGCAAAACATATAGATATTCGACATCATTTTATTAGAGATCATGTTCAAAATGGAGAAGTTTCAATTCAATTTATTGATTCAAAGAATTAACTGGCGGACATATTTACAAAGCCTTTGGAGAAAAATCAATTTGAAGTTATTCGTTCTAGACTCAATATCTTAAAGTCTGAGGAAGTTCAGACTCAGGGCTGAAAGTCTAAAGACACTCAGACTCTGACGATCAAGATTCACGACTGTAAGTTATTTCTATTTTAGAAATTTATCTCTCGGATAAAATCTCGAAAATGTACGATCATCTATCTGTAATTGATTGCTGTTATCTTCCTCAGTTTTCCTGATTATTGCAATCTTTCCTTTTCGAAAAAGAAGTTATTTTTTGAAATGACGGTTACCTAATTTTTCAAAAAGGCAGTTATTTTTGAAAAGGCATTTTTATTTTTCCTTTTACGACGTTCCGTATGCCTCGCTTCAACTGCGCTTATATACTGTTGGTTCTTCTTCGTTTTACTCACAAAAACCCTAAGAGAGCACAAATCTTCAACTTCTTTTTTCTTCTCTTGTTTAATCCTCGAAAAATTTTCACCTTTCTTGCGAAACAAGCTTGGAATCTCTCAAAGACTGTGAAGGATGTCGTCTCAAAGAAAGTCTTCAAGGATCGCGAATAGGGGACCACAGCAAATGCGTGAGGGTCCTATGCATTTTGACCTCACCGAGGAAGAAGAATCTCCTAGACAGCAGCAGAGCCCACAACATTCTTAGCAGCGTCCATCTCCTTCATCTAGACCTCAGAATATTGAACATCGAGAAGAGGAAGAAATCATCGAAGATGCAGAACCTCGGAAGAAGTATTTGCAACTATCCCAAGCGATTCACATGTTGGAGGGCTGAGTCAACCTGATGGAAATGGTGATGATAGGATGTACACTCATTTTAAACCAAGAATGGGTGTTGCCGCGAAAATCCGAAGCGAAAGGACAAATTTGTTTCGCTCGGAGGAACACAAGCAACTGTACTCTAAGTTGCTAAAGCGTGGTGTGATTAACCCTAGAAGTGTGGAATTTGATTTTCTTGATTCTCTGAATGTTAAGCTGTGAGAGAAATTCAATCTTCTTCAATTAGAACGGTTTTGTTCTAAAACGACAGAGGCTCATGCTGAACTCATTGCTTACTTCTATTCTAATCTAAGTTTATTGGATGCGAATAGATTCTCTTTCAGTGTTCGAGATCAGGACTATGTAGTTGACATGGATACATTGGCTGATGTGATTGGGGTTGAAAGAGGGAAATTCCAACCAATCAGTGTGTCTATTGGTCGTGCGACGATAGAGCTTGTTCGGGATAGAACGGCAGAAGGAAAGATTTCATATTTGAGGATGAATGCTTCAAATATTTTGCTTCACAAGATACTGATCAACTGCCTCAGACCTAAATCGACTTTGAAGACCGATGTTTCAAACTCGGAAGCAAAGCTGATGTATGCCACTAATGCTGGCAAAAAGTTCTCTCTTCCTCACACTATTATGTTCCACATGTACAGAACAATGGTGAAAGACAAGGGCCAACTTCCTTACTTAGCACTTGTCACTAAGTTATTTAGACATTTGAACATTCAGCCTCCCAGGATTCTTTGTGTTCGAACATGCGATCAAATGGTGGTGGGACTGAAAATGGTCTCTAAAATGCATCTGAAGGAACTTAACAAGGCTTTGGAGAGATTCAAGGATAAAACCCCTGTCAAGACTTATCCAGTCTCTTCAGCTACAAAATGGAAAGGGAAGGAGCCCATGGTTGCTCCATCCAAGAAAAGAAGAGCACTCATCTTGGAGGATGAAGATGATGAGGATGATATCACAATTTCTGCTCTTGCATTGAAAAACTTAAGTCATTCTGTTCTAGAGACAAAGGTGAGATAGGAACAAGACGAGGAGGAGATCGAACAGAGGACTGGAGAGAGAGAATCAATGGAGAAAGAAGTAGAGGAAGAAAGGATTGAGGAAGAAGAAGAAGAGGGCAGAGGTGAACAAGAAGAAGCAAAGCATGAAGAGTACTTCTCACCGCCTGAAGGCAATGAAACATGGAGAGATGCTGAGAAAAGAGATACATCTTCAATTGCTGCTACTAGTGAAGGAGTAAGTCATTCACCAGCAGATCTAGAAGACATCTATGCCTCTCAATTTCCTGAGGAAGGCCACGAGGTTTCATCGCCCAATCTAAGTGATCGTGCTGATTTGCCATCATTTGCCAATACACCTTCTGATCGTGTAGAAGCTAGTACTCAAACTGATAATTCAGCAGATTTTCACAGAGTTCTTGATGTTCTTATGGAGATGCGAGGCTAAATTTATGCTCTAGGATGTCAAGTTCAGAACTTGCAGAATGCAGGTCAAGCCTCTTCAGTTTCTTTGCATGATCAAATTCATGCCCTTGCTCTTCAAGTTCAAGCAAATACCAAGGGTGAAGATGTGGCTCAACTGAAGGAGGATTTGAAAAAGTTGGAAGAGATTGTCCAGTCAATGGGAGATTTCCAGCTTGTTCGTGTTCCAAAGCAATCTTAATTCCATTCGCTTTTCGTCTCTACCTTTTTAATGCTAACAAAAAGGGGAGAGATGTGGTGCATATTTGAGATTTGAGATTTAAACTCTTGATTTTTTTATTTATTGACTTTACTTTTGTGTTTGGCTGTTTGGTTGTGACTGGATTTGGATTTGGATTGTTTGATCGTTTGTTTATTTTAAGCACTATTGGTATTTCATGGAAAAGATAGCTGCTCATTTACATGACTAATTTATTTCCTGTGGATGCAGATTTTAATCTTTAATAAGCCAATTATCTTTTGTGAGATATCCATGTTTGCTTGAGTATTGTTTTGCAGGTCAAAGTTATCCAAATTTGCAGGAAAGTTTTGTCACCAAAAAAAATGGGGAGATTGTTGGAGAAAACTTTATTGAGTGTTTTGAAGTTGAAAAAAACGTTTCCATCAGTCTAGTCTGAAGACTTGCAGACTCTTTCATCAAAGTCTGAAGACCACCGGACTATCAAACTCAAGACTCAAAGTCTATCCTCATTGACAGTTTCTAGACCGTCGAAGAAGGCTTATCCAGAACTGAGTATTCTGTTAAGGATTCAATTCTATTGATTGAAGAAGATCTCTTGGGCTGGATATAGCATGTCAGAATCCATTATTCAAATTGAGATTGATTCAGGGATTTTGGATCCGTTGATTGGTAAAGTATATTTGGAAGGTTCTACTTATGGAAACCTAGATCCTGATTGTATGGGCGAGCATGATTGGTGGATTATCGTCATATTCCTTAAATAACTCAAAATCTCCCTGATTGATTCTGTCCAACGAGTAGATTGGAAGAATTCATTTGGTAAGTGCCAACGGGTGTGATGGCATGAAGGAGTATATAAGGAAGACGTTCTAGTTATTCGAGTGTGTGTGCGATAGAAGAATTCCAAAGTCTGAAACTCCTTGTTCTTAGTCAATTCAATTGTTGAGCGAAATCTTGTACTCAAAAGAGAATTTATATCTTTATGAGACCTTAAGGAAGTGTAACAGATTCTCTACACTGTGGAATCAAGAAAGAGTTATACTGTAACAACTCTTTTGATTCATAGTGAAATTCAGCCGGTGGGCTGTCAGTGCGGAAGAGTGGACATAGGCTTGGATTAAGCCGAACTACTATAAACCTTGTGTTCTTATTCTCTTCCATAAGCTCTTTTACTTTGATCGTAATTCAATTTGATTATTAGAGTCTAATTTTCTTTTCATAATCTATTGCTGATCATAGTTGCTTTAAAAATAAAATCATTCACTTCACTCTGAAAAATTTGTTTTCGCACCTATTCACCCCCTCTAGGTGCTCTGACTAGCTTTCACAAGCATCAACAAAATGAGCAGTCAGACACATGCAATTTAAGTTTTGACAAGATGTCCATGTGTCGGTTGTTAGACATACTCTAGGAGATGTCTCGGAGAAATATTTCTTCAATTTGCTTCTTTCCTCCATGTATAAGTCATAACAATCATGCATCAATGTATTACGTGACAGGATTAAGAATTTTGGTTGAATTCTATTCACAAATTGATGAAATCCCTCATGCTCTACCAACTTAAAAGGCAATTCACTAAGAATAAACATGATCGCTGGTTCTTTTCTGCTAGTATCCTGATCAAATTTCCAAGGACCTGATGAACTACTACCCCCAACAACTTGACTTTAGGCACTTCTTTGCCTTTTTCCGGCGTCTGAATATGAATATTCCTTACATCTAGCTAGATGATGATACATTGAGCTAGTCCCTTGACCACTAGCACAACCAATAAGGGCGCCACAATATAAACACTCAGCCTTTTCTTGATTAGGAATCTCTTTAAAATGCTCCCACATTGTAGATCTCCTTATTCTATTTGTGACATTAGAATCCCCTGCTGAAGACATCTAGCAATCCTAGAAGATGATATTTAAGGGCTGAGAGAAAAATCACCGGCACTGCTGTTGAATATCTTCGAAGTGTCGGTTTCACCTTACTTTTTCCCTGCTAAACAAGGATATAGGCACTGGCCTACTCATGTGTGTGGAGAGTGGGGGCTTTTGATGTTCTCTCTATATGGCTGTCCCTGCATTTTACCATTTGACTAGCCTCACAAGGTTTGACTTGATGTCCCTGAGACTTCCCTACAGAAAAAGGAAAAAGAAAAAGAGATGGTGATATGAGAAGCTAAAGGAAAAATCATACTCTTTAGTACAATCATCTTTAGTGTATGCAGAAATCTTCAGTTCACAATAGATAACAGGTCTCTCTTATCATCACCTCAAAAAGTTTCTTATGGTCACATAATCTGTCTAAAAGAAGCAAATTATTTGAACAGTGTGACAAATCTAATACATCGCAAGGAAACCCAAATCCACGAACTAGCTTAGCAGCATATACCGCATGTTTTGAGTTGCATTCGTTGGCTTTAAATAGTTATTGCCAAAATCCGATACATAAAACATGAAGCAGTGAATTGAAAAGCTAAGTGAGCACTTGTATATTTGTAAGCTGATATAACTAAAAGGATGCTGATCTTGTCAGGTTTTATCCCCGCATTGTGTAAGTTTGACCAGACAGTGAGGGCATCATCTCCTCGCCTGTGAATAATGAACCCCGAAATCAAGCCATTCCATGAAACTATATCATGTGCAGCCATAATGTTAAAGACTTTTTTAGCAGCATCCATATTCCAACACTTTGAGTACATACTGATCAATACGTTTGCTACCTTTAAATCTGAAAATAATCCAAATTTAAGAACATGGCAGTGAATTTGCTCACCCATCCTATCAGACCCTAAAGTTCCACAAACACCAAGTATTGAAATTGATGCAATTTCATCAAGAATTATGCTCCCTTCTACTTTACAACGGCAAAATAGTGATATTGCCTCATCCGGCAGCCCATTACGTGCATACCCACATATCATAGAAGTACAAATAATAGAGCTATCCCACTCAAAAGGCCATCATTTGAACATTTTTCCAGTAGCCACCATCCTCCCACAATGAGTGCACATATCAAGCAAAGCTGCTTCCACACAAGCATTAGCCAGGAGACCAAACTTGATAATAAACCCTTGCAACTGCTCACTAAGTTTCCCTTCCCCAAGCAACCCACATGCCTTAGCAACAGTAGTTAAGGTGTAGTCAGTCAACTCCAAGCCCTCCTCCACCATACTAATAAATAAATCTAGCACTTCAAAAGCTTTGTCATTTTCACAAAGTCCTGCCAAAAGGGCATTGTGTGAAACACAATTCTTCTCTGGCATTATATGAAAAATCTCCATAGCCAGATCAATCAACCCAAACTCTGCATATGCTCTAATCATCTCTGTCCAAGTGATAACATCCCTCGTGGCCATCTTCTCAAACAAGGCCTCCACATCAGGTATGGTTCCATATTTTATGTAAAATCCGATAAGTGCGTTGTTGACACTCAAGTCAGTCTCCACACCAATTCTAATGGCATGAGCATGAATTTCTTTTCCTCTAATTAAACTACCAGTGTCAGTACAGGCAGTCAAGAGCACAAAAACGGTCATATGATCGACTCTAAAACCATCCCGAAACTACAGTATTCCAGGAAGCACAATCTTCCCTCTCCCCGTCACCCTGAACCGCTTCGCCGAAGCCTATCCACAGAATTCCCCATTCACACTCCAACCAACCATTCATTTTAACAAGATAAGCTCGAACAAGAAAGACCCATCAATCAATTTTAAAGAACATACTGCTCAGCTAGTTGCTTCAACTTAACTTTTAACCTGAACCCAAAGAATTTCATAAACAACTAAATGCATCAGACAAGCAATTTCCTTAATACAAGAATCTAAAAATTCAAGCGCACAGAAACACAATCGCTGAATCAAATCGCCCCGCAACGAAGAGCAACAGACAATCATCAACAATCGCCCGACCAGAAAGCGGCGACTTTGCGAAACGCAAAATTCCCGATCTCCACGGCCAATGTTGAGAGCCATCGAGCAGAAATTCGGGACGGCATTTGACGAGCGGCGAGAGGGGGGAAGGCACGTGGATCCGGAGGGGGGGCTCCTCACTTGCCAGGACTTGGAAACGAGGCGAGAAGCGAGTGCCATGATCGCTGAGCGAACCCAGTCCCCGAGTTGTCGACGATGGTCAGCCGCACGTGGCGGTAAGGGTTCCGGCGTTGGTGAGGCGGAGGCGAGGGGTGGCGACGGCGACGGCGAGGCGGAGGCGTGTCGATTGGAGGGTGGTAGCGGACTCCACGAGAAGGTGCACTCATCGGAGAAGAAAGCGGAGCCGACAAGGTATGTGCTTCGGTGCTTGTGTTCGATTGTTTGTGTTTGGGGCTAAAGTGTTTGTGTTTTTGGCGTGTTTGGACTTTAGAATTTACTTGTTTTGGGTCGAACAATGTTCGAACCCTGACCCAACCCGAAACACATTTTTTTGCTTGTTTTATATTTGTTACCTGAACACGACCCAAACACGAAACATGTATAATACATGTTTCGTGTTCGGTTCGGATCGAGTCAGGTCGGGTCAGGTCGGGTTTTTTTGACACCCCTACTCGAGAGGGCCTTGATTTCCGTCCACGATAGAGCTTTGGTGGCCGGCCAGACGCTCTTGAACGGAGAAGGATGCATTGACCGGCCACCCATGAAGAATTAGGAGGGAAAAGTTGAAAAACTGAAAATTTGGAGGGACAAAGAGGAAGCATGCATTATATGGCCTCAGGCATGCAAAGAAGGAAAGCTTGAACTACGTAGAAAAAAGAAATTAGGGTTTTAAAGGACACATTCTCTCACTACTCTCTCTCTCCACAAATCTGATATGCTACCTTAAATAGTCATCTCATAAAATCTATAAATAGGTTGTACTCTTCATTAAGATACATCAAATACGTAGAAATTCCACAATTTTCTATTCCACATATTTCTAATCTATTGCTGTGATTTGAAGGAGCTCACAGTATTAAAGGCAAGAATTGATGTACTTGTTTCGTTTCCATTTTTATTTCCTTAATCCATCATTATTAGAACTTAAACTCCGAAGTTCAAAGACAAATATGAGAGCAACATGTGTTGGTCTTGCGGAGTAATGAGTTCCTTTTCAATAAGGAGAAGCCTGTGTTTTCACGTCAAGGAGCACTTCTATTTTCGGCAGACTTAGTCGCAATTTTTTTATGTTGATTAAAAAGAAAGTTACATTTCGGTTTGTTGCAAGGTTGATGCTTGGCGATATTTTAAATCCTAATATATCCAGTTGCAAAGCCTTGAATTCCTCTTCATTTTTTTTTATAAATGAATATTCATGTTTCCTTACTCATTTATGATTATTTATCTTTTAAGGATAGCATACGACAACTCCATTTTGTATATCGTGGCATATGTGTCCGTTTTTGTGATTAAATCCATCTCAATTGCTCGTATTTAAATTCTGCCCAGCATCTCTATGTCCTTACTTAGCAAGGTTTTGGATCTCATTTGGATGGTATTTTCATCACATTTGCGCTACGTTGATGAGACATAAACTGTCACACCCCGATTCACAAGAAGAAGGGGCATGACACGGCCGTCCTTTTTCCAAAGGACGCAGCCTCAATGTAACCAAAATTTCAACCCAATAGCAACATATATATACATCCACGTATATATATTTGACAAAAAGGGGCACTTGGTTACAATATCTATATCAGAATATATCTATAATCCACAAAAATCAAAACATAAACCTTCTACAAAGACTAATAAACCTATTAACTATGCATAAGCCATACCCAAAAATTTCCACAACAAAAGTCCTCCCCGAACAATGCTCACGCCTATCGCGACTCGCTGAAGAACCTGAAAAATAAGTAGATGAGAGGAGTGAGCTACCACGGCTCAGTGAGTAACACATTTCTTCTAAGCGGATCGAGAAATCACTATGCACATTTTAAAACACAAACATAACTCACTTTATCATAATACCAAATCATAATTCAAATGTCAAAAGTACCAATGGTCGAGTCTATTAGTCAATCTTGTAAAACATGCATCAATGGTCTATTCCATTGATTAATCTCATCAAATTATATCGATGGTCCACTCCATCGACCAAACTCAAATCACACGTCAATGGTCCACTTCATTAACCAATTTATACTCAAATGTCTAACCATGGTCACGCGTAACGCCCGTAACAAGACGACCAAGATTCCCCCATTGGCAAGGTCTCCACCTATTATTAGCCGGTGGCTCGGCCCACAAGGATATCCTAGAATAGTATGTGCATACCCACACACCGCTCAGGGGCCACAGAGACATTGAGCACCAACCACCAATCACAATATCTAGTAATCCAACATCAGAAAGGGAGTCATATCACAAATCAAAATTTAATATATAAATATCAAAGCATTCTCCAAAACATTTCAAGATTCTTTCACAAGGAACTTCACAAATCCTTTTTCAAACAACCATTCAAATCGAAGTCGGAATATAATTCCCTTCGAACAACAAAAATGGCAGTAATAGCTCGATCCTGTTTTATGCAACAAAATATGCTTTTTATCAACTCATGAAATATATAATCCACCATGTTTCTCAAAACATGAGTTTAAAATACGAAGAAGAAATAGTGTCACTCACCTGGGAAAAGCCAAAAATCAACTATGACGCTCATATGAACCAACGCATTCGGATTCCTAACAATTAACGGAAAAAATAATATTAAAAGGCCGAGTAAAAAGGATATTCTTATAACGAATCACCTATACTAGGCCTATTAGTCGATAAAATGACACCTATGCGCCCCAAAAGCTCACAATTTAGCGGAAACCCATCATTTTCAGCTAGGCGCGACCCATGCGCCAGCTTCGTCACGCCATAACTCCCTCCACAAAATTCCGTTTCAAGCCGTCTTATAGTCTTTAGAAAGCTCTCTTAACGTACAACAACAACCCCAACTCAGCCACCCCAAAACAATACTGAAAACAACAAAAAAAGAGACTCGAAGCCACTGCTCGCTACAGTACCAGATTGCGCCCCCAACTTCAAAATTCCGTTCCGAACAAACCGCAAGCTCAAATCACAATCCGTAAGATGCTATAGCTTCACAACATCCCAAAGTACCATTTCTAAAAAAATATACAGCTTAACGACTCAAAAATAGGGCTTCGCCACACAAATACCCAAGAAATCCGAATTTCGAGCGCTAATTGCGGCGATTGCTTCAAGTGATTAAATGCTTAATTTTCTTACCAGCCTTGCAAAACACCCTTGAGTCAGCTTGATGAGGCGTCCGGACCACAAGCGCGCCAAAATTTTTCCATTTTTCTCTTTTTCCTTTCTCTTCTTTCTCTCCTCCCCTGTTTCGCGTTTTCCCCTGTTTCTGCCCGCTGCTCTTCTCTTTCTCTCCCTCTTTCTCTCTTTTTAAAGCCCAGCCGAAGGTTCCACATATCTCTTCAGCCTCCCTTTTTAACTTTTCAAACCTTTCTTTTCCTTTTTCTTTCTTTCTTTCTTTCTTTCTTTCTTTCTTTCTTTTTTTATTTATTTATTAAAGAGCCCATATATTACATAAACCTTTTAGTCTCATCACACGCGGTTTCTAAATCGTCAAACGAAATAAGCCGAACCTTTGTCGACTCAAACAAGGATTTATTTCCTTATTTGTCGCTTTTCTTTATTTGACCCAATCGACAAGTCGACTTTGATTCCAATGTGAAAAATGTTGAAGTGGACTTCAGCGTTGAAGCAATTTCCGAACGTGTAATAATCGGCTTTCAATTGTCATGGTTATGCACAAGTCAATTCAAATCGAATTCGATTTACTAGGTTCAAACTCTAGGACATGATTTCAACAAAGCTACTTACTACGCTACACTAGTGTTCTTCTCCTCGGCTTTTTCCACTTTCAAGTCCATTCGTATAATTTATGCACAACCTGCGAAACACAATTGTTTGCGATGACCAAGACCAAAATATTCCTTGACAGCCAAACATTTTTTTCCCATGTAGCGCATATTGCATATACGAAGTGAAAAGGGAAAGAAATAGGTCAAAGAATAATGCTAAGTATACTAGATAACTAAAAAAATTACTCATGTAATTTGGGACAACATTTAGTATTTAACGAACCAATCATAATATACCTAACGTCACCTCATTATCTGGTTATTCATGTAAGCTAGCTACCATATATAAGAATATTAACATCCTCTATTATAATATAACCATGGCTGTTAATGAAAGAAAGCAAAAAGAAGGAAGGAAAAGTAATAACGAAGCTGAAGACGTAGGAAAATTTTGTATATTTCTTCAGTGTATTGTAAAATGTACAGACTCCCAAAGATATAAGACTAGGATTGTACAATTAATGGAAGTAAATGATCCTATGTATCAATCTAAATCTAAATCTAAATCTAATCTTTAATTGATATTCCCACAACTGTAATCAAATTAGATCAAAACCTTCCCACCAAAGTGCCGCATATCTTCTAACACTCCCCCTCAAGCTGGTGGCTTGTAGATGTCCAAGACGCCTAACTTGCTTAATAGATATGCGTGCTGTCGATGACACAAGGGTTTGGTAAAAATGTCTACTGGTTGTTCTTGTTAGGGAAATCTCTTATGATGTTTTGAAGATGACAAAATAAATCAAAAGCTACTAACGTGTTTAATGGTTGAGTAACAGATTATGCAGATGATAGAATATGTAAAGGATATTGTCCAAAGTCTATTCTGAAGATTTCCAGACTTCTGTGTCAAAGTTTGAAGATTGCCAAACTTTAGTGTCAAAATTTGTTCTACATCATAAGTCTTCCAACTCTAACAAATTCCAGACTGAACGTGAATGAAGAACCAAAAGATAGATTTTATGCTGAAGCTGAACTTATTCAGACTGTGTCCAAACCTTAAAGCTAAATCTATTCAGAAGCATAATATGTTCAAACTGACATCCAGATTGTAGACTCTACTTCGGTCTGAAGACTCTCATACTTTACGTCCAGAACAAGACATAAGTTCAGAACGAAGCAGATTCAAAATGAAACAACTCAACAAAACGTAACCCAAGCCCCGAATATATAATGGCTAGTGATCTAGTTTGGATTCTACATCAAAATTGATTTGATTGACTCAATCTAATTGATTGACGATTAAATCTTGAAGATAAGAACTTTCTATACGGAGAAGCTCTACTTATGGAAATGGGCGATCATAATCAATTTGGGATTCTACTTTTGTCACTCAACGGCTACCAAATCTTCTAGATACAGATCTGTCCAATGGGTAAATTGTAAGACGATCCTCGATATACTATCCAACGGCTAGTTTGGAAGTGGAGGAGTATTTAAGGAGATCAAGGACCGATAAGCAAGTAAGAGATGGAGCGTAGAATTTATAATTCCAAAGTCTGAGCGACCTTCGATTATACACTTGTCTCTTGTGAGCTTAAACGTTTGTGGTCATGAAAGAAACACCAAAAGAGTGACTTAGTGAGATAGTGTGATCTACTACTAAGTGTTTGCACTCAAAGTTGTAATCTCTTGTTGATTGCATAGTGGAATCAGCCAAGAAGGTTGTTAGCGTGGGAGAGTGGACGTAGGCTTGGATTAAGCCAAACCACTATAAAATCCGTGTTCTTATTCTCTTCCCTGAATCTCTTTATTTTGTTCGTAGTTTTATTTAACTGTTGAAGTCTAATCTCTCTCAAAGTTTGCTGCTCTTCAGACTCAATTTCAAAAGTCTGTTATATTTCAGACTTAGTTTCGAAAGAAAAATATTTCTACTGTCTTTTGCGAAAAAATTTCTTCACACGTATTCACCCCCCTCTAGGTGTTCATACTAGCACTTTCAGTTCTGTCGTCCCAATTTCTCTTGTCTCAATCACCCCTTCTTGGATTGTTTCCCTTGTAAAGTGACAATCCACTTTTATATGCTCGGTTCTCTCGTGCACTATAGGATTTGCTACCAATTTGAGAGCCGCATCATTATCACAATATAACTTCGTTGGTCCTTGCACTTGTACTCCGAGATCCTTAAGTAGGCCTCGTATCCACACTATCTGACAAGTGGCTTAAGCCATAGCTCGATACTCTGCTTCGGCTGAGGACAACGATACAATAGGCAGTTTCTTGGTCTTCCACTCCCAATTTGATGCAATATCCAGTGACTGATCTTCGACTTATGTGACATGTGGCATAATCAACATCATAGTATGTTGTCATCTTCATGTCACACTGTTTAGATAGGAGTATCCCAAGTCCTGGACACTTCTTCAAATATTTCACGACTTTCAAGGTAGCATCCAAATGAGATCGCTTTGGATTGTGCATGATCTGACTAAGCGTCTATAGGGAGATATCGAGCCTAGTCATAGTCAGATATATGAGTTTTCCAACAAGTCTTTGATACCCTGATGGATCTCAGAGTATGAGATCATCATTTTGAGATATGCCCTTATCATATTCTGCAGTAGTCAACTTAGTGTTCTGCTCAATGGGAATTACAGCTGGCCTGCATCCTGATAAACCTGCTTCTGATATAATCTCTAGCGCAAACTTTCGTTGACTAAGGGAAATCCCTTGATTAGATCGAGCAATTTCAATCCCAAGAAAATATTTAGGTGCTCCTAAGTCTTTAATGTGGAAGGTGGCATGTAAATATTCCTAGAAATTTACTATGGCAGCTTTATCATTTCCCATAACAAGAATGTCATTGACATATATCATCAAATAAATAGATGACATACCTTTAGTCCGTGTGAATAGAGCATAGTCATGTTTGGACTACTCGAAGCCTATTGTTGTAAGAGCATTTGCAAACTTAGCGTACCATTGTCTGAATGATTGTTTTAATCCATAAAGGGATTTACGAAGACGACATACTTTATTCTCCCCCTGTCTCCATAAACCTTGAGGAATATCCATATAAATTTCTTCGTCTAGGTCGCCGTGTAAGAAGGCATTGTGCACGTCCATTTGATGTAGAGGCCAATCATTAATGGCGGCAACAACTAAGAATGAATGAACTGTGACATCTGTGGCAATCGGAGAAAATGTCTTGTGATAGTCAAAGCCTTCTCATTGTGTGAATCCTTTGGCTACCAAACATGCCTTATATCGTTCAATGGAGCCATCAGCATGATATTTTATCTTGTAGACCCATTTGCAACCAATCGGTTTACGATTAGGTGGGAGTGAGACAAGATCCCATGTTTGATTATCAATTAGTGCCTGTAATTCTGCCTTCATAGCTTGTTGCCATCTTGGGTCAATAAATGCCTCATCGTAACTAGATGGTTCCGTGTCTTCTGATAGACGACTAATACAACATCTATGTTCTTGTGATATTCTAAAAAAGGAAACATAGGATGAGATTGGATATTAAGTACTTGGAGAATTGTGAGTGGCACAGATATAATCTTTAGTCCAAGTTGGAGGTCGTGTGGCACGACCATAACGTCTTGGGTGATCGATTCCTGTAGAGGGAATTGTCTCACTGGGAGATGGTGGTGTAATATCCTGGATTTCCTCAACATCAGTAAGGTCTTCAAGTATATCTTCTGAGCAATTGGAATTCTCAGCTAAAATTGATGTTGTGGCTGGAATTAAGGAGGAATAGGGTGAACCTTCCTCGGCTTTGCTACTGGCATGTAAGTAGAATCTCGTGGTAATTCTTCATCAGATAAGAGGCCACGAGGAGAGAATGTTATCCCTGAATCTTCGTCTGCAGATATCTTCTCAGAGAAAGGAAAAATGTCCTCATGAAAGATTACATCGCGACTTATCAGGAATTCCTTTGTGAAAATGTCAAGAACCCGATACCCCTTTTGTTAGTTGGGATAGCCCATAAAAATGCATCGTCGAGCACATGGACTCAACTTGTCTTGAGGACCCATTGTTGCGACATAGCATAGACATCTGAAGACTTTGAGGTGTTGTAGCTCCGATTTCTTCCCGAATAGTAGTTCAAATGGCGTTTTCCCTTTAAGTATCCAAGTAGGCATGTGTTGACACCTAATTTTTGTTTTCAAATACATAAAAAAAAAATTAGAGAAAAAGAGAAAAAAAATGTCTATTTTTCCCTTGTGCAGCCCAGGCCTGTTTCCCTTTGGGCCTAGCCCACGCCAGCCTTCTTCCTCCTCCATCTTCGCACAAGAAACCCTAGAGAACAAGGGGGATCAGAGGAGAATCAATAGAGCTTGAGGAAGACCAGAATAGAGGGAGAGAGCTACAAAAAGAAGGAATGGAGGGGAGGAGGGCAGCGGCGGTGCTGCTCGATGCCGTCCGAGCCGTTGCCCTCCTCGCCGCCTCAACCCGACGGCAGCCGAGCCACCGCACTCCTCCTGCCGCCCTTCAGCAACTGCCGCCCTCCAAGCCCAACACCGTTCGAGCTCCTGCCATTCGATTCCTTGCACTCGACGCCGTTGCTGTCGACGCCAGCAGCTACAGCACTCCTCACTGCTGCTCCCAACACCGAGCCGGTCGAGACTAGAGGGAAAGGGAAGACGAACTCGGACCCTCTCAGATTCAAAGATCCAAGGCAGGGGAGTCGGCCAAAGGCCCAGATCTGGGAGTAGATTGAGTTCCACCGCATCATTAGGCCGACCGCCATTGCCGTCCATCTCCAGACGCCATCCGAGCCTCGCCGCCTCAACCCGACACCGTCCGAGCCCCCTCGCTGCTACCCAAGCCACTTTAGCCTCTGTTGCCTCCATCGCCAACGTCGGTAGCCGTGACCCAGCGTCGACGCTCGCCTCTACTTGCGCCACCGTCGAAGCTCCCCTCAACCGCGAGCCCATCTCGCCTGCGACCTCTGCCGAACACTGCGTCATTGTTTCGCTAGCTACCGTCACGCTTTACCTCACCTGCAACCCGTGAGATCCCGACAAAGCTGCTGCTACCCTTGCTCTACCCGTGATCTGCTTGCCCGACGCCGCTCCTTCACCCATGACTACCGCCGCCGCCGACCGTCGTCGTCGCGCCACCCGTCATGTCGCCGCCGCCGTCCACGCTATCGTCCGTCGTTGCCATCGCCAACGTCGCCAAGAAACCTTAGGGTTTCGGCCAAAAATCAGGTCGGACGCAAGTCGCGAGCCGGGTAGGGTTTTTGACCCATTTGGGCTGATTTTGGACTTTTGGGCTTGTGGGCTTTTGGACTTGTGGGCTTATGGGTTTATGGGCTTATGGGCTTCTTTCTTTTTAAAAAAAATTAGACCAGACTGGGCCTACACATTAGGCCCACTGCCCAGGTTTCCAACGGCCTTGGGCTACGCGGCCTAGCTAGTCCGGGTCGGACCCAACCCGGGATCCGACCCGGTTCATTTTAAATATATTATATTATTATAATATTAAAATAATATTTTTAAAAAGTTAAAAAAATTTAAAAAATTTAAAAATTTTTGAAAATTAAAAAGTGTAGAGTTTGGTTAGGAATTGCTATATATTACCTTCTTAGTGTAATTAGGTCTTTATTTGCTCGTATTTTGATTATATCGTATGTTTAATTTGCGTATCTAATTTTGTTTAATTGCACGTGTTTAATTTTACCTGTTCAATTTTATTGCAATTAAGATATTGATAGTTATGATTGTTACTTTAATGATTGCGCACCCACATAATTATCTCACATGTTAGTGGATAGGTATAAAATCAATCCAAACTGCCTGCCAAAAGATCATTTTGTTAAAATGAACAAGATTAGGTACCGAAAGGGTACTAATTAGTCAATTAGTGTAATCAAGTCCACGACCCTAGATTCTCTAGTTGCGTAGGAAGTGAGGTACACTCACATGCCTCACTTGGTTTCTAGTCGGCCCCAATAGATTAGTGGTGACTCCTTTTGTGTAGAATTCCTAAAAATATCTCAATGTTACGTGGGGTATGGGCTTGGGAGAGCCCGCGCCTAATAACAGGCCTTAGGCCTGACCTTTAGGAAATACCCATAAACCCATTCCCTCCCCTCGAGGGGTAGGTCGTGACAGCTTGGCGACTCCATTGGGGACTTGGTTTTAAACCTTATAGGACTTAGGCCAAAATTAATCTTGTTCAAAAGTATTTTTATTTGGCAGCGAGGATTCCAAGTACGTCCCTAACATTAAAGGTGTTAAATGTTTTTGCGGAATGTGAGGTATAAGAGGAAGTATTTGCTCACCTTTGTCTTACAGGGAGATGTAGGAATGTATGGTTTATTGTTTATGTACGGAGTGTTGTTTGCCTATAAATTGTTGTGCATGTATCCTTTGCATTGCACTATACCCTAGCACACACAACCTGTCGTCGGACCTGGGCTGCATAGGATCACCTAGGATGGAGTTGAAGTGGATACCACTCCAACTACAAGCATGTAGTACGAATCGCCCATCTCAACCCCAAAATTTCATTCTTGATATCAGAGGTCCCCACCCCGATCTGCGAGCATGCGACACGAGTTGGTTCTTTGACAAAGCCGGAGTCATGGGTAACACAACCTAGCCACAATCTTGTTGGTTCAGTCCGGTGATCCTATGGCTTCATTTTGAGCCGTATAGAGTAGAAATCGAACCACATCTCATGTGCATGTCTATGTAAAGAAAAAAAAAAGAGACAAAGGTCGGCACCCATTGTAAGTGTCATTTTCCTTTTTATTTGCTCATTTTGTATTACATTTTCATCTTAAAATTCGCGGAAATCAATCGAATGCCCTTGGTGATGTAGGCTTATGATTGAAAAATTGGCAATCACTTTTGACAAGTGAGCATTTGAATGCAAGTTCTAAACATTTTGATTTGGCCCTGTTGAACACATGATTTTATTTAAATTCCTAGTTATGGGCTCAAAATCACATTTTAAAAAAAAAACCAAAAAAGGGGCTCGCAAGTTGCGATTTTATATTGGGGCACAAAAATTGAAATTGCATTTTTATCAAATTTAGTCATTCTCACATTTTGGGACTAAAATGCAAATCATTTTGTGTACAAATTCCTCAAAATGGAAATCATTTCATTTTTCTAGGAGTAAAATCACAAATCAATCTTTCAAAAATCAATGACACTTTTGCATACGAAACTTTTGGGATAAAAGTGGACATTCGATTGATGGCCGTGGATTGATAATTTTAATGATGTCTTCTCTTATGATAAAATCTTGGCAAAATACTAAAACCCCATAATAAGGACTATGGGGCATGTACTGTCGCCTTGATTTCATTGTAAGAAGCGACCTCATTGAGATATCATTTTCTCTTATTCACATATTGACATTGTCGTCTTTTTGCAGGTTATGCGTGATGCTCCTTGACATTCTCGTGGTGACCGCACAAAGAAGTGAATTCTAGAGCTAGGACAAGAGTTGATTTTTACTTTCATTTGTGCAAGAGTTTCTTGTATTTTATCATTGTCTTTATTCTTGTTAAGAACCATGTTTTCCATTTTGGGTTTTGATTGTGAATCTAATTGATTCCAATTATCCATTTTTGATACCGTTTCTGACATGATTTTCTTTTCCATTGCCAAGGATACATCATGGGCGCCAAGTTATATACCGTTCCAACAAAAGCGAAGGAGTATTCTTATAAGGGCAATGTCTCTCTCCAATAAGACATGACAAGACATCCAATTTAGCATGAAAGGATGTATCGTTCCTAAATTGAACCTAATTAAGTATGGAGATAACCCATTTCATCTCCTCTTCTTACAGGGTGATGAATGGGAAAAATGTTGCACCTTGACAGTAGAAGCAGCGCCTTCCATCAAGGAATCATGCTAAGACCCGATTGTCCATTTTGGCGTAAAGGGATGTGTATAGTTCCTAAATGATTTCCAATCGAGCGAGGAAATAATATGTCAAATCTTTTCTTTGCAGGCAATAAATGGGCAAAGCATCTAAAGAACAATATCCTCAGATGTGGAAACAAGGAGCACCCACTCTTCTTTCAAAGCAAGATCTTGAAAAACACATCTCGTGATTTTCAAGCTCCTTGTCAGCTAAACGTCTCTTCAAAAAGAGCATTTGAAAAAAAAAAAAAAAAAACGGGAATCAAACTTTGTGAATTGTTGTATACAATAAAGAAGTGCTTTTTATGGATAAAATCAGGGCCACATAGCCATTTTTCAATCAATTCTAGCGACTTCAAGCAAAGTTCATACCTGAAGAACGAATGCACGTGAAGGGAAGACATCAAATGCTTAAAGGCAAATGCAAGTGAAAGGTAATGCCAAGTTACCAAATATCCATGAGGGTGAATCCAAGAGATGTTAGCCCTCAAAGGATAAAAGCGAGTGAAGGATAATAATGTATCGTTTCCAATATTTCAATCCCTAAAGATCTTTGCACTAACATATTCTTTTACATTATTTACAGGGTTATCGGGTCGCCATGCCGCAGGTAAGTACCATTCTTCTCAATTTTTATTTTTAAGTAAAAAAAAAAAAAAAGATGAGAATTTCCATTACAAAAGAGAACCTTTGGCACTTTCCTAGAGACAAAAAAAAAATTAAAAAATGAATAATTGAGAAAAGAAAAAAAAAATTACAAACCTTTTGAGCATCCTTTTTATCCCAAAATTGTTTTCTTGTTTTGTGGATTATTCATTTTGAATCAAATTTCCCTATGGAGATTGATCTACTCAGATGATCTCGACAAAGTGAGATGGAGATGTTAACCATGCCAAACAAGAAGTGCTTAGGATGAAGAAAGGCAAGCCATTTCCAAACATATCCTTCAAACACTTCTGAGAGTTGAGTGAAAAACAACATTCTCTTAGGACAACGGATTCATTCGCATTGAGCACAAAGATCGAAATGATAAAGGCGTTTCCTTCATCAACCCCAAGCACCGAGCTAACATCTTGCTAGCACTTCGGGCCAAATAAAGATGACCCTTCAAAGTACCCCTATCAAGAACGACCCTACATTGGGGCAGTATAAGAGGTTACAGTCGTGTTGTAAAGCGAAAGGTTAAGAAAGATTTTATTACTTTCACTTGCATCAATTTTTTGGTGATAGTTTCAAAGGAATTCTCATTAGATCTTGACTCATCCCAATGTGAAGAAGAGCATTTCCTTCTCTACCCAAAAACTAATATCCATTGCTTTAACCAACTTGGGCCTGATTATTCATTTTTAAATCCCGAGTGGTGATCATCTCCCTTCACTGGGGCAATGCATAAGAATTGATCAAATATAATTGATAGCCACGAGAAAATGTGAAAAGCATCTCGAAAGTTATAAGAGCTATAAAAGTTCAAAGAGCAAAAAGTTCGACAAACTCGGGGGCATGAAAAAGCAATGTGCTTGGTAAAAGTAAGGCCAATACCCGTTAAGAAAAAGAAAAAAGCCAAAAAGCTGCGTCTTATGTGGAAGAAAAAATTATCAAAGTCCAAGTGCTTGCACAAAAAAAAAAAAAAAATCATCACAAAAGCAAAGGACACTAGAGAAAAGAGCAAAGCTCCCATGCATAAATGATTAGTCAAGGGACTTTCGAGATACGCTGTGTTTCAAAAGCCAAATGCTTTTGAAAAGTCGAGTGACCTAATCACGATACCATGATGATCACCAACTCTTAAAAACCCTCTTGAAAATTTTAAGCCTTTTGAGCCTCTCCCGAGCCAACATTACAACCCTCTTCCGAAGTCTCTTCCAATTGGGATGGTTTGAGTGAAGATGAGAATACCACAAAAAAGCTACTGCTTGAAGGAGTGGAAGTAATTCTTTCTTGTCTTATCTTCCAAGTTCTCGACTTATAAACTCGATAAAGATAGCGAAAAATGTTCCTTTATTGGCCTCAAAGTAATAATTCATTTGTGTAAGCCCTAACCAAGCTTATATTGCGGTCCTTTCAAAAGACCTTTTTGATTAATTAGATTGTGCTCATCGCGAATGTTTTTGAAAGCCTTTTAGACGGGTTATGTGAGATACCCTCAGCAATCAGTTACTTCCCACGTGAATGGATGGGATCAAGCAGCCATTTTATTGAGAGTGTGTGACAAACTCTTTCTGACTAAGAAGCTCTAGCTTGGCATGCTTAATGAGCCTTTTTCACGAGTCGTAGCCTTTCTGATAAGAACTTGACTCCTAGAGAATTTGGTTATTAATGATACATCCCCAAGCAAGATGATAATTTTGTGCTACATGATGCTAATTGACATCGAATGTTTTCTTTAAAGCAGTCGAACTTAGCTTGATTAGCTTGTTCAATTAATGCTGTAATATTGTAAATACGTCTCTTGATGACATGCCTAATGACATTTACTCAAGTTGAGTTTGACAGGATTCCTCAGTAAAGTCACGCAGTTTTCAGGGGGTTAGCGGGTGCTTCCTTAAAAATCAAAGGTTCATGGTCAGCTTTAAACCATGTCATCTCCAACGGTTCGTGGGTCTATCCTTAAACCACAAGGTTCGTGGGTCTATCCTTAAACCACACGGTTCGTGGGTCTATCCTTAAACCACACGGTTCGTGGGTCAATCCTTAAACCACACGGTTCGTGGGTCTATCCTTAAACCACGCTTTTAAAATGTTCATGAGTCTATCTTTAAACTACGATTTTTCAAAAGTTTAATGGTCAACCTTAAACCATGTCACCGACAAAGGTTCATTGATTTTCCTCAAATTATGCATTTTCAACTCGATCGAAATTCGTTATTACATAGTGAGACCTCTTTCCTCTCCCTGTTCTTATGACCCGGTGGGCTTTTCGTAGCCCGGAGTCCTTCTCCCCTGTCTTATGACCCGATGGGCTTTTCGTAACCCGAAGTCTTCTCTCTTCTTATGACCTGGTGGGCTTCTGTAGCCCGGAGTCTTCTCTCTTCTTATGACCCGGTGGGCTTTTCGTAGCTCGGAGTCATTTTCCCCCTTCTCATGACCTGGTGGGCTTTCCTTAGCCTGGAGTCCTTCTCCCCCTTCTTATGACCCGGTGGGCTTTCAGTAGCCTAGAGACCTTCTCCCCCTTCTTATGACCCGGTGGGCTTTCTGTAGCCCGGAGACCTTCTCCCCCTACTTATGACCCGGTGGGCTTTCCATAACCCGAAGTCTTCTCTCTTCTTATGATCCGGTGGGCTTCTGTAGCCCAGAGTCTTCTCTTTTCTTATGACCCGGTGGGATTTCCGTAGCCCGGAGTCTTCTCTCTTCTTATGACCTGATGGGCTTCTATAGCCCGAAGTCTTCTCTCTTCTTATAACCCAGTAGGCTTTCCATAGCCTGGAGTCTTCTCTCTTCTTATGATTCGGTGGGCTTCTGTAGCCCGGAATCTTCTTTCTTCTTATAACTTTGTGGGCTTTCTGTAACTCGGAGTCCTTCTCCTCATTCTTATGACCCGGTGGGCTTTCCGTAGCCCGGAGTCCTTCTTCCTCTTCTTATGACCTGGTGGGCTTTCTATAGTCCCGAGTCTTCGACCCGGTGGGCTTTCCGTAGCCCGGAGTCATTTTCCCTCTTTTTATGACTCGGTGGGCTTTCCATAACCTAGAGTCCTTCTCCCTCTCCTTATGACCCGGTGGGTTTTCCATACCCCAGAGTCCTTCTCCCTCTTCTTATGACACTGAGAGCTTTGTAACCCGGAGTCCTTCTTCCTATGACACAGAGAGCTTTATAACCCGGAGAGCTTTTGTAATCCAGAGTTCTTCCTATGACACGGCGTGCTTCTGTAGCCCGGAATCTTTCTTCCTCTTATTGACAAGACGCACTTCCATAGTTATGAATCATTTCCATCGACCTGACGCTTGCCTATGCACCCAGGGTCTCTCTACCACCGAAACAATTTAGGTGTCTTCTATCTTTGAATGCAACATCTTGGAGGCTACATTCAAATAGGGGCAACTGTTGACACGTTATTTTTGTTTTCAAATACATAAAAAAAAAAATAGAGAAAAAAAGAAAAATAACAAAACAACAAAAAAACAAAAAGGAAAAAATGTCTATTTTTCCCTTGTGCAGCCTAGGCCCGTTTCCCCTTGGGCCCGGTCCACGCCAGCCTTCTCCCTCCTCCATCTTCGCACAAGAAACCCTAAAGAACAATGGGGAGCAAAGGAGAATCAACAGAGCTCAAGGAAGACCATAATAGAGGGAGAGAGAGCTAGAGAGAGAAGGAATGGAGGGCAGGAGGGCAGTAGCGGCGCTGCTCGACGCCGTCCGAGCCGCTGCCCTCCTCACCGCCTCAACCCGATGCCGGCCCGAGCCAAGCCACTTTGCACTCCTCTTGCCGCCCTCCAAGCCCGACATTGTTCGAGCTCCCGCCGTTCGACTCCCTACACTTGACGCCATTGCTACCGACGCCCAGACTGCGGCACCGTCGCCGCTACTCCCGAAGCCAAGTCAGCCGAGACTAGAGGGAGAGGGAGGACGAACTCAGAGCCTCCCAGATCCGAAGATCCGAGGCAGGGGAGTCGGCCAAAGGCCCAAATCTGGGAGTAGATCGAGTTTCGCCGCATCACCAAGCCGGCCGCTACTGCTGTCCAACTCTAGACGTCGTTCGAGCATTGCCGCCTCAACCCGACGCCGTCCGAGCCCCCTCACTACCGCCCGAGCCACTTTAGCCTCTCGCTGCCTCCATCGCCGACGCCGATAGCCATGACCCAGTGTCGACGCTCGCCTTTACCTGCGCCACCGCCAAAGCTCCCCTCAACCGCGAGCCCATCTCGCCTGCGACCTCTGCCGGACGCTGCGTCGCCGTTCCACTAGCTATTGTCGCACTTTGCCTCACCTGCAACCCATGAGATCTCGATGAAGCTGCTGCTACCCCTGCTCTGCCCGTGATCTGCTCGCCCGATGCCGCTCCTCTGCCCGCGACTACCCGCCAGCACTGTTGATCATCACCGTCGCTGCCACCCATCGTGTTGCTGCCGCTGTCCACGCTATCGTCCATCACCGTCATCGCCAACGCCGCCAAGAAACCTTAGGGTTTGGGCCAAAAATCGGGTCGGACGCGGGTCGCGAGCCGAGTAGGGTTTTTGAGCTATTTGGGCTGGTTTTGGGCTTTTGGGCTTTTAGACTTTTGGGCTTGTGGGCTTTTGGACTTGTGGGCTTATGGGCTTCTTTCTTTTTAAAAAAAATTAGACCGGACTGAGCCTGCACATTAGGCCTAACCCGTCTAGGTTTCCAACGGCCTTGGGCTACGCGGCCTAGCCAGTCCGGGTCGGACCCTACCCGGGGATCCAACCCGGTTCATTTTAAATATATTATATTATTATAATATTAAAGTATTTAAAAAATTAAAAAATTAAAAAATATTTAGAAAAAAATTTTAAAAAAAATTCAAAAAAATTCAAAAATTCAAAAAATTCAAAAATTAAAAAAGTGTAGAGTTTGGTTAGGAATTGCTATATATTGCCTTCTTAGTGTAATTAGGTCTATATTTGCTCGTATTTTGATTATATCGTATGTTTAATTTGAGTATCTAATTTTGTTTAATTGCATGTGTTTAATTTTACCTGTTCAATTTTATTGCAATTAAGATATTGATAGTTATGACTGTTACTTTAATTATTGCGCACCTACATGATCACCTCACATGTTAGTGGATAGGTATAAAATCAATCCAAACTGCCTGCCAAAAAATCATTTTGTTAAAATGAACAAGATTAGGTACCGAAATGGCACTAATTGTCAATTAGTGTAATTAAGTCATCGACCCTAGATTCTCTGGTTGCGTAGGAAGTGAGGTACACTCCCATGTCTCACTTGGTTTCTAGCCGACCCCAATAGACTAGTGGCGACTCCTTTTGTGTAAAATTCCTAAAAATATCCTAATGTCACGCAGGGTATGGGCTTGGGAGAGCCCACGCCTAATCATGGGTCTTAGGCCCGACCTTTAGGCAATATCCCTAAACTTGTTCCCTCCCCCCAAGGGGTAGGTCGCGATAGCATGCGATTGATTAAATAAGCCGTTGTGGTTACACAATCTCCCCAATAATCTTCTAGAATTGATACTTGGAACTTCAAAGCACATGTGACTTCCAATAGGTGACAATGCTTGCATTCGACCACTCCATTTTGTTGCAGAGAGTAGACGCATGAGCTCTCGTGTTGTATGCCATGAGCAGTCAATAGTAAGGAACAATCATGGCTGAAGAATTCTCTCCCATTATTAGTACGGATCCGCTGAATGGATTTTCCAAACTGATTCTGGGATAGTGCAATGAAGTTTTTCAAATGATAGTAAGCCTGATTCTTGGACTACATCAAAAAAATCCACGTCACACGAGAATAATCGTCTACTATGGTGAGAAAGTAACGAGACTCATCATGGTTTACTATACGGTAAGGTCCCCAAATATCCACGTGAATCAAGGAAAAAATTTCACTAGCTCAGGAGCTACTAGATTGAAAGGGCGTACGAGATTGTTTTGCAAGAGGACATATAGGACATTGTGTATAAGAAAAAGAGGCACTGTGACCCAATCTCAAATGCATAATGAAATTTTTATCATTGGTAGTCAAATTACACAATGATGATTTATTCAAGAATTGCAAAATAAATCGAAATTACTTGGAAAACTTGTCCAGAAGAAAAGTCCTTCAGAAAAAGTACCCAAGCCCATCAGTCTGCTAGTCGAAAGGGCTTGAAATAAACAGGTATCAGCATCGAAAATTACCCGGCATGAATTTTTTTGGCAGACTTTTAACACAGAAATGAGATTAAATTAGAACTCTAGGACATAGAGAATGTTTCGAAGAATAATCTGGGGACTAAGATTGATTGTTCCTGTCACATTGACATGAGTAATATTTCCATTGGGTAATTGTACGGAAACAGGGAAATTCAATCTATCATTTATACTCGAGAAAATCCTTTGTCACATAATATAATCGCTCGCCCCTTAATCAATAATCCATGCCTTTCTGGAAATAGAATTAATCAAACAATGTGTAATACCTAAGAAACTTCCTCCTTTGTTTGAAGTATTCAATTTTTGTAGTGCCTGCATCAGCTAATGATATTGACCATAGGAAATGGGCTGTTCAGTATTTTGACCAGTTGGTCCAGAAACTTGGTGTCGCGACCTAATTTTCGGGTACACCTCCTAAAACTAGGTTAATGGATTACTAAGTCTTTAACTTAGCTCGGGCTCTCCCAAGCCTATACCAATTCGCGACTTAAGGTTCAAGTTTTTTAACATGCAAAAGATTATCTAGGAGTCGCCACTAATCGGTTTACGGTAGGTCGATTAGACACCTAAGTAAAATAATGGGAGAATTATTTTACTCCTACGAACCAGAGACTAAGGGTATGGGGACTTGGTTACACTAGATCTCTCTAATGCCCTTTCAGTACCATTTATTTTTAATTTTCAAAAATGTTTTTTTGCAGGCAGCTGATTTATTTTAACCTAAATTACTATCATGCAAAAAGTGACCACATGGATGCTCAAACATTCAATAAATAAATTGCATCATACAAAGCAAACAATTTTTTGAGTTTTCTTGAAAATTAGAATTCTTTTATAAAAATGCATTTTTTAACTAAATGACTTAATCTTATTAATATGCAAATTCTAATTAAATGGGCCTATTATGCAAAATAATTATTATGCACCTCATGACCTAACTTCACCGATGAACAAATTCTGATTAAATGATCCTATTATGCAAACTAGTTAACATGCCCCTAGTATTTTTGTATTTTTATTTATTGAAATTCAGAATTAATAAAAAAAAAAACCCTAATTAAACTATCTAAAAAGGGATAATTTTCTAATTTATTCTAGGAATTAATTTGACTTAAACCCTATCCTATCTTAGAAAACTATTTTTTTTTTTTTAAATGAGATTTGAGATGTGCGAACATTATCTAAAACCCTATTTTTAAAAAAAAAGTTATTTAAGTTCAACCCTAACTTATTTTTACCAATGCAACCCTAAAAATGTAATCCTAAGAAAATTTTAATTTATTAAACCTACATGTCTGATTTACTAAACCTATATGCTCATGCAGAATTTTTTATTTTTGATTTTCTAATTTTTTTTTAGTTTTTATAAAAGATAATTAATTATTAAATAAATATTAAATCTAAGCTATCCACAAAATAAAGGATTGAAATAATCGAAAAAATAACCTGTTGTCTCATAGGTCAAATTAACGATTATTCTAACTCTAATCATCATGACAAAGAGATCAAAATAATTAAAAATTTGATCGAAGTCTTACGGATCAAATTAATAATTATAATGATTTAACAATTAAAATTCTACCAAAATGCCCAAAAATTAATATAATTAAAAAATGATCCGACGTCTTACGGATCAAATTAATAATTACAATAATTTGGACAAAATCCCTGCGAATAATGTCAAAATATGCATAAAATGAACACTCACCCAATGTTACAACTTAAGCAATAATAACAAAACTAAAAAAAAAAAAAACTAAACAAATAAATAAAAATAGAATAAAAAAATAAACCACCTAAGATGGGGACTCAAGGGAAAGAGCAGCGACGCGCGATGCACGATGGCTTCGGTGAGTGGGTGAAGCGCGAGCGGAGCGGAGGCAACGCGGGACCGAGGTGCGGCTCGCCGGCTGGCGGGTGTTTGGGCAAGGACGGCGTTCGCGGTGACTGCAGATCGCACGGGCTTCACGGGTGAGGAGGGCGTTGGGCGCGGGTGCGGTGGCGGGTGGCGCTCGGGCGGTAGCGTCGGTGGCGGGCGTCGAGCACCAGGCGCGGCAACGGGTGAGCGTCGGGCGAGAGCGGCGCGGCGTCGACACCTTTGGGTTGTGGGCTCTTTGGGTGGCAATGGCGTTGGGGCTTACGGCGCCGGGGCACTGCAGGTCGGCGACAAGCGCTAGGCGGAGGTTGGCGCTCGGTTGCGGTGGCGTCGCGGGGCGCGACACGAGCTCGCGGGTGAGGCTGTGCCTCTAGCTCGTGAGATCTCCGGTGACTGGCGAGACGCTAGCGGGGCTGCGGTGGCGGCTGGCGGAGGAGGTGCGAAGCGAGCGCGGGTAGGGGCATCCATTCAAAGAAGACGAGCAGTTGCTCCTGTTGCTTTTTTTTTTTTTTTTTTTCTAGCCACCCGTCACTTCTCTGCACTTTTTCTCTTTCTTTTGTTGACTTTTCCCTTTCTTTTCTTCTGCAGGTTGTCAGAAGGGAAAAAAGAAAAAAGACTCTTGGACAAGAAAATGGGGTTTCCTTTCTCTTATTTTTTTTTCTCACTTTCATGAATCCTCTCAGCTCTTTTCACGAAATTTTTTTAGCGGATTCCCCCTCTTTTCTTGAAAAATGCAGCACTCTTTTATAGTGGTTCCAGACGGCTGCATTTTTAAGACATTTTCTAAGTTTTCATCTCTTACCACATTAAATCAAATTTGTAAATTAGAGCGTGATTTCGCAATTAGCTCGATCTTGTTCAAATTTATTCCATTTTGCAAAATTCTTGCCCCTTATTCACTTGATTTTTAAATTGTTTCTGTATTTAACAAAATCCGGACATCCATCAGAATTCCATATTTCCTTGCATAATTCAATCAAATCAATTTCCCCAATTTTCATTTTTTTTTCTTTTTATTTGTTCAAAATGCAATTTTATTTTTTCAAAATTAGGTGTCAACACTTGGTAAGCTACTGAAATTTTTTTCTCCTTTTCTCTGGGTTTTCCATGCAGTTTCCAACAACTGTTAATCATATGATTAGTACGTTTGTAATATTCGCAAAACAATTTACCCTTTCCTTTGGAATTCTTCACAAAATTCCTTGATGACGTGGCAAAAATTTGGCCATCCATCCCTTTAGGCGTGGGCTCCTATCCACCATCTAATCCGATTATAAGATCGAACCATTGTGAACCGTCCGATCCTCGCATGCCATCTGAGCCGTTCATCTGATCCTTTTTAAAGGGTCACGACTCCTCTTCGCCGAACCCTAATGTTGCTCGCCTCTCCCTCTCTCGATTTAGGATTAGGGTTCTGGCGGCCACGTCTCACCACTCACCGCGGGTGGCAAGGACGACGCTCTTGCTGCTCCTAGTGTGTTTTGGCGTTGCGAGTTGCTGACTCTCCTCTTGTACAGCCAATTGAAAAATTCTTCCAATTGGTGGCATGGGATCCATGGCAAGGATCTGCGAGTGAAAATTGAGGTATGTCTCGTTCAAAATAAGTAGAAAGCGTGTGGCTTTCTCCCTATCTTTGATGGATCTATACTGTTTGATTGTGGACTATGGGCCCTCAAGCTTTTCTTCGTCCGCTTCGAGATTATTCCACAACGACGAGAGCTTGTTGAAACAAGCTGTGACCGTCATGTTCCCTTGCTTTAACTTGCTGAGTTCCTGCATTAGGGTAAAGATTCTAGCTTGATCCAATTTACCGTACATCTCTTTGATGTTTTCCCACATGTTTTTGGCGTCTTCTGTTGGTGGGAGTCCGGCCGTGACCTCTGGGGAGATGCAATTGCCAATCTAGGTTTGGACGAGGCGGTTGCTCTTCCTCTTGAGTCGGGCTAAACATTCATCGAGAGGCATTGGAATGGTTTCGTCAAGGAAACCATCTTTATCTTTTGTCACTAGGGCGCACCAGAATTCTTGCAACCACCTGGGGTAATTTTCTAGCCCGATCAGCTGCTGGCTAATTAGCTGCAGTTCTGGTCCGTCGACGGTGGAAACGAACAGTGGGTCACCGGGTTCTGGTCATCCGGTGAGAGTCGCCGCTGGAAATGGCAGAAAACCAAGCGTAAGGTTCGGGTAGGTATTCGTTCCTAAACCCGATTCACTTGACCAGATAACTTGCATTAAAAAATCCCGGGTAGGGATTTGTTCCCATACCTGGTTCGCCCGACCTGCTCGTCTACTCCAATTCGGTGTTTGGGCTTGCCCCATTCGTGGCTGGCGGGCTCCCATCGGCTTGGACGTAGCTCTAGTGGCCCATATATCTAGGCGATGATGAATTTGGGCTTGGCCCAAAAAATAGTGGGTGTGGAAACCACTGGTAAGGTTGGCCCGTTAAGGGTTGCCCCAAGTTGAATTGAGCCTGTGTGGGCCGCCACTATACAGGTTGGGCTTGAGCCAGCTGTTGC
Organism: Eucalyptus virginea; assembly: GCA_014182375.1. Taxonomy (NCBI): domain Eukaryota; kingdom Viridiplantae; phylum Streptophyta; class Magnoliopsida; order Myrtales; family Myrtaceae; genus Eucalyptus; species Eucalyptus virginea. The sequence goes on along the minus strand of CM024515.1, from coordinate 10,129,225 downwards.
TCCACAATTGGAAGTGTCACAGGATGATTCTGAGCCTGCGAAAGTTGAGGGGTGTCTTCTCCAGTCAACTGATCACCGGTGGCTAAAGCATTGTCTTTCGGAGTGGCCATGGTAAGTAAAGAAAAATAATTCCTTCCTTTGAAAAATGATCCTAATGCCGAATGAAAATCTCCTTTGTAGGTTGAAGATTCTTTTGGCAGAAGGTTGAGGCGGAAGCAATTCAGAAGCCTGGAGGCTCTGATACCATGAAATAAAGCAAAAGGAAGGAAGTAAAAGTAATAACGAAGCTGAAGACATAGGAAAATTTTGTATATTTCTTCAATGTATTGTAAAATGTACAGACTCCTAAAGATATAAGACTAGGATTGTACAATTAATGGAAGTAAATGATCCTATGTATCAATCTAAATCTAAATCTAATCTTTAATTGATATTCACACAATTGTAATCAAATCAAATCAAAACCTTCCCACCAAAATGCCGCATATCTTCTAACAGTTAATTGTGTCGATGCCTGATGCTAACAATCCTGGATTTCGAGCTTCAATACTTACTTGTATATCCTGTGGTAATAATGCTCTTCATATATATAGTGTTCTGTATGTTTGGCACGACTATCGGAATTTTTTTTTCTATAATAATTTTTCATTTTTATTGTATTATACTCGAGAATTGTAGAAAATGAAAAAAAAAAAAAAAAACATGGGACAAGAATTCCAAATGAAATGTGCAATACAATATAAACAATTAATTTTTACTAGCACTAAAGATTTGTATATTGGAAGAAAAAGAAAAAGAAAAAGTCTACAGTTAATTTGCGCTGCTTAGTAGGATTTCTATAATGGGAGGTTTGTTTGTAAGTGTAATTTAGAGGTCCGTAGACTTTGAAGTTTCATGGTTTGTGGTAGATCGGCAGTTTCAGCATTTCAACACGGAGGCGGGTCCTCGAACCTAATTGTAATTTAGACGTCTCGTAGACTAGGAAGTTTCATAGTATGTTCCTCTTGACTTTTCGGGTCAAATTTTTCGTGTGGGTCATTGATGCATTCACATTGGGAGCTCGAATAATGCAGGCATGCGAATTCAATTCACATGAACTCTTGAATCAGATAGGCCTAATTCATTTAACAAGTATAGTTAGAGAGATTTGTCATTTCACTTAAAGATTTTATAATGGATTAAGAATTAGCCAGGCAACAGATGTTAGTCATAAACATACCGACTTCCTTGGTGATTAAGTGTGATCAATGTTATAGCAATTCCTTGTTATCTATGCTTAATCAGTGATCTTGAGGTCAAGCTTGGTCGTCTCCTTTCAGTGTTAACGTTAGATCAAACCCTTTGTGGTCGAAGCCAGGCAATCCTGGTCGTTTCCTTTCCATTCCCATTTTAGAACGAACTCTTCATGGTTGAAGCTTAGTCGAGCCCTATGTCGAAAACCAGATCCATATGCAATTAATAACCATGGTTATATTATAACGTAGGATGTCAGTATTCTAGCATATGGTAGCTAGCCAAAGTGAATATTCAATTGATGAGGTCATGTTAGGCTTATAATGATCGGTCCATTATTTTGATTTATAAAGTAATTTCCCGAACAATATAAGTCACCTTTCAATTGCCTAGTATAATTAGTGTTATTCTTCGATGCCATAAATTATCTATTTCTTTCCCTTACGGAAACTTTTTCCTAGAAAGGAAGATACAAGAAAAATTAACAACTCATGTTTCAATGATTTATATATTAGTAAATATGCTACAAATGCTTACTCGCAAATCAATGAGGTTCTCTAGATAGACCCCGTTTTAAATAAGGTTTCAAAGTGATCAATTTCGTTTCAAATAAAGTGTTGACTTCACTGGCTAGGCGAGCATACATTTTGGTTTACAGCACTCTTATGAGAAAATGGGCTCGTTTCGGATTATTATTTTAATATTGTTTCCCTTTCAACTGTGGAAATCTTATAATTTATGGCAAGCAAAACTCTCCATGTCACACAAAAATCTTAATAGCCACATGAAATTCCTCATTTTGAAATTCCTCATTTTCTCGAAATGCTTGTTGAATATTTTTTACAGGACCCACAAATGAAATTCATCTCTAAGTAGAAAGTTCATTGTCCATTGCCATTTTAAGACGTAATCAAATTGTCTTATAGTCTAATCAATTGTTTAAAGTTGGACGTAAACACTCTCTTTGAATGTTGTGTTTCGTGGAAATTATTTCAACAAAAAGACAAAGGTGAAGGAATCGGTGCTAAGTTCACACCTATCAATTGTCGATGTACATTGATGACCACCTATCAGTTGTCGATGTATAATGACAAATGAATAGGCGACAATCAATAAGGGTATTGATTTAAAGAAGTGATGGATTACCAATTGAGGTATCAAAAGAAAGTTAGATATCTAGAGGATGTCAAGAAGCAGTCATGAGTTTGAAATCAATGGTGAGTGAGGCAATGGAGTTCGAGAAGTCATCGAGAAACCAAAATGTGATTTTAAGGGAGCAATCACCTAAAGACAAAATCATGGCATCATGAGAGAATGAGCCCATAATTTTCGGAGATGAGAGAACATGGCTACAATTGTAGGAGAATTGCTCAGAGACGGTTATGGCACAGCCACTATAAACACTATTGTTCATCTGTGAAGGCCCCCCGACACACAAATAAATAAATATACTATTTTTCAGTGATCTTTACTTTCCTACATTGTAGTTTTATTTTCCAAACTCGCGTTGTCGTAAATTTCGGCACATTTCTTAGATGTAGTTTCTAGATCCACGCCATCAGTTAAATTTTGGCTTATATCTCTATCGTAGATATCGCATCATCATTTAAATTCTGATGTAGTATCTTTGCATTCTCAAGATTGATCATCGATTAAATTCTGGCACAATTTATGTACGTATATTTGAAGTAAACATTGGGGTTTTCTTGTTGACTAGTGATATTTTTTATTTGGAGTCGCCATAATACTTGTCTCCTTTAATAAAAATCGAAGAACAAGTTTCAATAAAATATTTCATCACAGATTCCAACTCGTGAGGAACACTAACCCAATGGATGGATCAAATAACATACGAGTTAAATTCTAGTGAATGGCTCGTGATAATTTGTGTTTGTTGAGTGATATGAAAAATGGCTTGTTGCCGTACTGGCTTATGCGCTCGTAGAGACTAACGTAGAATTCTATAAATTCGCATATTTATATGATATTTCTACATCAGCGACCGATGACTATAGTAAGTAGTTATCAGTGTGTTGGAACTTTTATACACGTAGGACTACTCAAACATGCAAAATAATTCCCCGAAAATCTTCGATTCAGGGTGCATTTGTTCAAAGCAAATACCGTTTGGTTAAGTGAATTTTGGTGTATTTTTGCAAAATATTTTTCAATTTAAAAAAAAAAAAGGATAAAACAAAGCACGCGGCTACTGTTCATTGTCTCTGTCATGGAAACAAATCAGTCATCAATGAGGATCGAACTGTCAAAGAGGCTAGATAAGGCAATGTCGAGGTAGGCAATCTCAAGCAAGGCAAACCTAAGGGTCACATGACCTTGCCGATCCAGACCCACATGAACCCAAACTCCATCAAGATGGTGTGAATCATCGCTTTTGTTATCATTAGTTTTTTTTTTTTTTTTTTTTTTTTAATGCGATTCGCAGCTTCTACCAAATTCGCTGAATTGAACTTTCTCTTAAGAGTCATGGAAAGAAATTTCATCTTGCCCATCAAATTGAGTAAGAAGGAAAGTGTTGCACATGCTCATATGTCTATAACAACCACTGAAATTTGCATATCTCAATGTTCCACGCATGCAATTCATTCCGATTGTCGAATTTGTCTTCATACACAACAATATAATGCTTTAATTATTTGCTGTGTTTTCTCTAATTCATCAGCATGATGTGGAATTTTTTATCTCTTAGAGACATAATTCCTCGAGAGGGAGAATTATCCGTCAGTCTCATGACCATAGTAAATCGACATTAACTTAATGTATCAGAAAAAATTTTCCACGTAGGATTACTCGAACGTTGCACGCAAAAAAGATATCAAAGTCAAATTTGTGCAGCCTTTAGTCCCGATGCAAGACTCTGACCATTTTATTATATAGCGGTCCATTCTAAATTGCCAGACGATCATCTTGTTCCTTACCAAGAGAAGGACAAAGAAAATGCCAAGCCACCACCTACTCTGCATTCTCTCCCCTTCTCTCGCCCTCCTTCTCTTCTTCTTCTTCTTCTCCGGGAGCTTCCATGGCGTCAACTCCACTTTCTCGACCATTTGCGACCCCGTCTCGTCCTCGTTCCCATGCGGCAGCGTCTCCATCCGATATCCATTCTGGTACAAAAGCGATGCCCCTGTGCACTGCGGATACCCAGGCCTCGGCCTCATTTGCCCGTATGTCTCCCCTCACCCAATCCTCCACCTTGGGGACGACGCCTTCTTCGTCACCGATATCAACTACGACGACGAAACCCTAACTCTCGTCGACATCGCGTCGCCGGCCAGGGATGCCCCAGGGCCCGCCACAACCTCACGATCGGCTCGCTCCTGCTCGATTACAACTCCGCCGACGTCAATCTCACCTTCTTCTTCAACTGCAGCGCTCCTCCGGGGGCATATCCCCGCCCAAGGGGCCATCGATTGCTTGCGATCTGGTGATAACCGGTCGTATGTGTTTGTGGACATGAGCCCGGAGGCGGCAGCAGACTTCGATAAGGCATGGAGCTGCGCGGAGGAGGTGGTGGTGGTGGTGCAAGCAGACGGAGGTGACGGCAGAGAACGTGGTGGAGGTGTTGCCGGGGCGATAAGCCGGGGGTTCATGCTTGACTGGGAGGCGGCGAAGGAGTGCAGCGCGTGCGAGCACTCCAGCGGGCGGTGCGCGTTCAACCAGAAAGAGGAGTTGCTGTGCTTCTGCAACGACGAGACAATTCACACCGGCTCGTCTTGCAAAGGTAGGAACGAGGTTTGTGCCTGTTTATTTTATGTCTTTCTCGGGAAATGGTCCACTTGCCATGCGTGCTTTTTCAATGCTCTAGCACGCGTTCGGTAACGATTCTGTTCTCGAGAGTAGATTCTGATAAAAAATGATTCTTTTTTATTCTGTTTCTGGAAACTGATTCTAAGCATTTTAAGCCATTTGGTAACTGTTCAAAATTTCTGATTCTGGAATAGAATTGCGTTTGGTACCGTGCTCATTAATTCCATTTCAAATCAATTTCTTTTAATTTTTAAATAAATATTTTTATTTTTTCCTTTTTTTCTTTTCTTTTTCCTTTTCTTTTTCCTTTTTTCCTTTTTTTTCTTTTTTCTTTTCTTTTTTTCCTTTTTCTCATCTTCTTCTTCTTCTTGTGGCCAATCGCCAAACCGGCAATCGGCCAAATGAGGGCCGGCGACCTCACCGGAGCGTCACCGGCCCTTGGCAAGGTTGGCCCTCGTTGGTTGAGCTTTGCCGGCAGCTGGGCGAGGCTCGCCTAGCCCGCCGAGGCTCGGCCTCGCTAGATTTGGCGAGGCCGAGCCTTGTCGGTGGCCAAAGCCTGGCCTCGCCGGGGCTGGGCAAGGCACGCGGGCCACCGGCGGGGCGGGCGAGCCTCGCTTGGCCGCCGGTGGGGCTGGGCAAGCCTCCGGCGAGCTCGCCGGACCTCGCCCTGGTCTGGCGAGCTCGCCGAACCAGCGATCAGCGGCAGCAGACAGCAGTGGACGGTGGCGGCGAACGGCGGACGGTGGAGGACGGTGGCGGGCGGTGGTGGACGGCGATCGCGAGATGGTCGAAGGAAGAAGAAAAGTTCTTGATTTTGATTCTTAAATTCGTTCCCGGAACAAGAATCAACTTTTTTTGTTCTTGATTCTATTCCCAATTTGTTCTCGAGAACAAAAATTTTACCAAACGCGATTCTAGGCCCAAAGCGATTCCTGGGAACAAAGAATCGGGAATTTGGCCCTGTTTGGATGGTTACCAAACAGGGCCTTATTTTGCATATTTTGAAGTTTTGGCAGCTTTAAGAATTAGAAAAGTATGTACATGGCACGTCCGTTTATCCCTTTTCAAATTTAGAATAGTAGTCACTTGTCCGCGCGTGTCCCCCTATTAGAAAGTTTAATATAAAAATTTAAATTAATAAATTGGGAGAAATAACATGTATATAAAGAAAATGAAAAAGTAATTTCACACACTCTCCCGATTTAGGAACAGTGCAAAGAATTTGATTAACAAGGGACAGTACACGCAAAATAAATTGAAACGAAATGTGACTCCGATGTCATGTTCAAAGTCTAATTAAAAAACTCAAAATAATATGTGAATGAAGACCGTATGTATATAAATAGAATACAAATTATCATAGATAAATGATGTGGGATACTTTGACACTCCGATTTAAAGTAAATTTTCTCTTGAGATTGATTAAGTATAAGAACTTGCATGTAACGAATGGAAGCGATAATTTTTTTTTTTTTGGCGCAATTTGGAAAGTGGTTCTGTCCATTGGTTGTGACCTGAATAGGCAAAGCTTAATAAAATCTCGTCCTGATGATGGTTTAGGGTGCGAATGATAACACTTCTTGGCTGGGGAAAAGTTTTGTTTTCATAAATAGTTCTTTTCTATTTCTATTCCGAGGAACAAATTCTGAGTAAAAGAACCCGTTTGGTAACTACATAAAATTTCTACTCTTGGAATAGAAAAAGAATAGAAATGAGTTTGGTAACGCAATAGTTTCTTATTTGTATTTATTAATTTTTATTCTTGCTCACGGATTGCCAACCGCCAACCGCTCGGCGGCTGATGGGCTGTGCGGCGGCGGTTAGCGGTGACGGTCGGTGGCCGGTGGTCGTGCGGTGGCGGCGGCGGGCGGCGCGGTGATGGTGGTTGGCGGCGAGGTGGTGAGGACCGCCGGAGACCGCGGCGGCCGGCGACCGACGACCGGAGGTGGCAGCGATGACCGATCAGCGGCCGATCATGCGGCCAGCCAGCAGCGCGGGGGTGGCGGCGGCCGTAACGGGCGAGCGGCCGGCAGTGGCAGCCAGCGGTGAGCGGTGGCTCCAAGCGGTTGAAGGTGGCCGCAGCAAGAGAGAGAAATAAAAGAAAAATAAAAAAGAAAATTAGCTTATTTCTAGAAATTGTTCTCGGGAACAAGAAGCAATGTTTTTTGCTTCTCATTTCTACTCCAAATCTATTCCCGGGAATAGAAAAATAACTTGGCATTACTAAACGGGTTTCTGTTCTTTTTTTGTTCTGGGGAACAAAAGAACATAAATTGAGGAAAAGAAATGTTGTCATGCAGCACCTTAGCCGCCTGAATTCGAAAGCTCCGATTCTCTTCTGTTTTCTAGTCTAGATAATGGCCCTGCGTCTGCTAGAATGCAGCTAACTATGTTCTCGAGGTCCTTGTTGAAGTGTCCTTGATTGAATTGTCGAGGAGATTGGCCAAGCTCGTTAACTAGTTGAGGGCCGCGTGTACGAATTGTAAAATGGGTAACAATAGTCCAAATCGTCCTTAAGTCTACAACTAGCCAGCAGCTCAAGCTACCTGGCTTTGTTTCCACGCGCCTTGTTCTTCTTATTTTCTTCTCAGCCTTTGTCTCAATGCGCCAAAGTCTCGGTCTTCCGGGAGGCCAAATCAAGTGGCTCTCATTGGTGCATTGGGTTCAAATCATTCTCAATGCAGTATTGTTCTTATCCTCTGCATCCTCTTCATTTACATTTACTCTTCTCCCCGTTTTGCTCCAACGCCATCTCCCTTCAAATGGATCTTACCATGTCGTGCTCCTCTCTGTCCTTGTTCATCATCTTCTCCCTCCATATTAACTACCTGGTGCCAACTTCCGGTGAATTCCTGCCGTTCCAAGAATGCACTCCTTTTATTTGCGGAGATCAACAAATCAGCTATCCTTTCAGGCATAATAAACGACCGAGTTACTGTGGGTATCCGGGTTATGAGCTTGACTGTAATAGGGAAAATCTGACCATTCTGTCCATGAAGTCCTTGGAATATCGGGTGATCCACATGGATAGGAGCGAGCAGATCCTTAAGGTGGCAAGGATGGATTTATCGAAAGATATACGTCTTGGAACATATGTCAACACCACTTTAAACTCCAATCTCTTCAACTACGCTTCCAATTACCTCGATTCTACCTTATTCTACAATTGCAACTCACTATCAACCCCTCAACCTTATCAATTCTCTTGTCCCGTGTCTGGAAATGGCTACTTTGCTCTCAAAGTGGGCACTACAAACCCACTACTCAAGCTATGCAACTTTAGCATCTTCGTCCCAATTACACTAATTGAAGATCCAGGTCAACCACCAAATTTGGAGAACAGCGAGAGTGCTACTATTAGTCGTGCTACTCTCAGAAGACTCCTGGAAAAAGGCTTTGAGATCACTTGGATTGCCAACTGTTGGAATTGTTCAGCTGTTGTTTTCTGTCATGTTTTTCTCTGTTTTCCTTTGTTTTTTTATTAAAAAAAGCCAAGTTCATTTAGTTATGCATTTAGTGTTTTTGCTATTTTCTAGGAAGTTAATAGCACGTTTGTGTGCAGTTATGTGTTGCATGTACGTGAGCAGTTTCTATTTTGTATTTAGTTGTTGTACTCAACAGTTTTTTTCCTTTGCACAAGACGTATGAAGTGCTATGCTCTGTTTTTTTTTTTTTTAATCTTTTCTTTCTCTCAAACAACAGAAATTTTTCTGTTTTGATTGTTGCTTTATGAGCTTTAACATTGGTATCAGAGCGTTTGTGGGATCTTAAGGGAGTGTGAAGTGAGGGTAAGTGAGTGAGGATTGCTTCCAATCTGCAAAGAAAAAGCTGATGGAGGCAGGATCGAGTGGATTCTCTATAATGGCTGCTCTATTCTTTACTGGGGAAAATTATCAGGCTTGGGCTGTCAAGATGACAACATTCTTGGAGGGTCATGATTTATGGGAGGCTGTGGAGAATGATTATGAGGTTGCTCCACTTCCAGACAATCCGACCTTGAATCAGATAAAGTACCATAAAGAGATAATCACAAGGAAGGCCAAGGCAAAGTCTTGCCCGTATGCTACTGTTTCACCCACTATCTTCACAAGGATCATGAGATGTGATTCTTCAAAGGCAATATGGGATTTCTTGAAGGATGAATACGAGGGAGATGAGAAGATAAGAGGCATGGAGGTGATGAATCTCTTGAGGGAGTTTGAGAGACAGCAGATGAAGGATTCAGAGTCAGTGAAGGAGTACTCTGATAGGTTGGTTGGGATAGCTAAAAAAATCAGAGTTTTAGGGACTGACTTGAAGGATGAAAGGCTTGTTCGAAGATCCGGTGTCTCTTCCGGAGAAGTTCGAAGCCACCATAGCTTCTCTGGAAAATACAAGAGACTTAGCTAATATAAAGCTTGCAGAATTGTTAATGCTCTGCAAGCACAGGAGCACAGAAGACTAATGAGAAGAGAAGAGTTTGTAGAGGGTGCGCTGCAAGCTAAAGTGAAGTCAAATGATGGAGGCAAAGGGAAGAAATGGATTCAGTCTAGAGAAAATGCTGGTGACTCCAAGTTTGTAGCAAAAGAAGGAAATTCTGGTGGGTCTAGCAAATGGAAGATGAACAAAAAGCCTTGTCAATACTGTGGTGGAACTAATCATCAGTTTTTTAGATGTTGGAGAAAGCCTGATGCTAGATGCAGAAGATGTCACAAGTTGGGTCACATGGAAGCCATCCGCAAAGAAAAAAATTACCAACAAGCAGGAAAAACACAAGTAGCAGTGAATGAAACTGAGGAAGAGCACTTGTTTGTAGCTTCTTTTTCTGAATCTTCTGTTAGGAATGATGCATGGCTGGTGGATAGTGGCTGTACCAATCATATAACTGGCAATTTGAAGTTGTTTAGGAGTCTAGACAGGTCAGTCAAGTCCAGAGTCAGAATTGGCAACGGACAGTATATCGAAGTGCAAGGGAAGGGTACAGTGGCTATTGAAGGAAATCAGGAGGTGAATTTGATCAGTGATGTTCTTTTTGTGTCAAACATTGACCAGAATCTGTTAAGTGTTGGTCAATTAGTTGAGAAGGGCTATAAAGTGAAGTTTGAAGGGAAAAAATGTCTTATTAATAATGCAGATAGCAAAGAAGTGCTAAGAATCCCCATGAGGGACAAGAGTTTCATGTTCAAGCCACAAGAGATGCAACAAATGACTTTAAAGTGCAAAGAAGAAAATGCAGAGCTATGGCATAAAAGACTTGGGCATGTTCACAGGAAGAGCATGTCGTTTATGCAGAGAAATAGCTTGGTAGATGACTTGCCAAGTTTGGAGGAGGAATTTCCACAGTGCAGAACTTGTCTTCTTGGCAAGCAAGCCATATTTCCTTTCAAAGGAGGAGGCTGGAGAGCATGTGAGAAGCTGCAATTAGTCGACACAGATCTATGTGGACCTATGTCTGAGTCTTCTCTCAATGGTAGCAGGTATTTCATTACCTTCACTGATGATATGACTAGAATGAGTTGGATTTATTTTCTGCAAGCCAAGTCTGAAGTTGTTGATGTGTTTGTGAAGTTTAAAGCCTTAGTTGAGAATCAGAGTGGGAAGAAAATTAAAATGGTCAGGTCTGATAATGGTTCTGAGTATACTGCTCACAAGTTTAAGTTGAATTGTGAGCAAGCAGGAATTGTGCAGCAGTTTACTACTCCTTATTCACTTCAACAGAATGGGGTCAGTGAGAGGAAAAACAGAAACATTATGAAGATGGCTAGATGTATGATGCAGGAGAAGAAGTTACCTAAGAAGTTCTGGGCTGAAGCAGCTAATACTGCAGTGTTCCTGTTGAATAGATTACCCACAAAGGCCTTAGAGAGGTCAACACCTATTGAAGTCTGGTATGGTGTTAAACATTCTGTGAAAAATTTGAAGGTTTTTGGGTGTTTGTGTTACACTCATGTTCCTGAGGTCAAGAGGGACAAGCTGGATAAGAAAGCAGAGCTTGGAATTTTCATTGGGTACAGTCTCCAATCAAAGGCTTACAGAATTTTTCACCCTATGACAGGGAAGGTGACTGTAAGCAGAGATGTTGTTTTTCTAGAGGAAGATGAGTGGAATTGGATGGAAGGAAAGAGTGCAGAACAACAGCAGTTCGAAAAAAAAGAGGTTGATGAAGTTATAGATGGATTGGAAGACAGTGTGGATGATTTACTAGTGAGAGGCACAAGGTCACTTGCTGAAATCTATGAAAGAAGCAATGTGGCAATACTCGAACCATCTAACTTTGTGGAAGCTAAGGAGGATCAGAGGTGGATTGCAGCAATGCAGGAGGAGATTGCAATGATCCAGAAAAACCACACATGGGAGCTTGTTGACAGACCATCGGATAAGAATGTGATTGGGGTTAAGTGGGTGTTTAGAACAAAACTTAATCCTAATGGTTCTGTCAATAAACACAAAGCTAGACTGGTGGTGAAAGGCTATGCACAAATATGTGGAGTAGACTATTTTGAAACATTTGCTCCTGTTGCACGACTTTATACAATAAGGTTACTGTTAGCTATTGCAGCAGAGAAGGGGTGTCATATATTTCAGTTAGATGTCAAGTCTGCATTTCTGAATGGAGAGCTTGAGGAGGAGATTTTTGTTGAACAACCTGAAGGCTTTAGTATCAAAGGTCAAGAAGAGAGTGTATACAGGTTGAAGAAAGCTCTATATGGACTGGAAGGCTCCAAGAGCTTGGTATGGGAAGATAGATCGATATTTGTAGGATTTTGGCTTTGTAAAAGCTTAAGTGAGTTCACTCTTTATGTCAAGAAGGTGAATCACGGTGTTGTAATTCTGTCACTTTATGTAGATGATCTATTAGTGATGGGGAATGATATGGAATTGATAGAGAAAGTGAAGCAAGATTTATTTGCAGTTTTTGAGATGTCAGACTTGGGAAGGATGGCTTATTCTTTGGGTCTGGAAGTCATACATGCTTCATATGAGATCTTCATCTATCAGAAAAAATACATGAAGGAAATTCTAAAGAAGTTTCAGATGGAAGATTGTCAAAGTGTAAGCACTCCTATGGCTGCTAAAGAGAAGCTGCAGAAGAATGATGGAACAGATGCAGTAGATGCTTCTATGTATAGAAGTCTGATTGGGTGTCTCATGTATCTTACAGCAACCAGACCAGATATTCTATTTGCTGTGAGTGTTTTATCCAGGTTTATGAGTAGTCCTAGTCAGTTACATTTGATTGCAGCAAAAAGGATCTTGAGATATTTCAAAGGAACATTGTTCTTTGGTGTGAAGTTTAAGAAAGGTCAGAAGTTTAATTTGCAAGAATTTTTTTATAGTGACTAGGCTGGTTCAGTAGATGACATGAAGAGTATGTCTGGATATTGTTTCAGTCTTGGTTCTGCTTGTTTCTCCTGGTGTTCCAAAAAGGAAGAGATTGTAGCTCAGTCCACAGCAGAGGTTGAGTTTATAGCAGCTACTGCAGCTGCAAATCAAGCTTTGTGGCTGAAAAAGATAATGAAGAATTTGTGGTTGAATTCTAGTGATTGCATTGAAGTTAATGTGGATAATCAGGCTGCTTTAGCAATATCTCAGAATCCAGTTTTCCATGACAAAACCAAGCATTTCAAAGTCAAATTTTTCTTTCTGCGTGAGGTGCAACAAAGTGGCGAAATTAAGTTGGTCTATTGCAGATCTGAAGATCAGCTTGCAGATATGTTCACAAAACCACTTAAGTCTGGAAGATTTGAGCTATTAAGAGAGAAAATAGGAATCTGCAGCAGCAACTGATCCAATGAGGAGTTTGTTGGAATTGTTCAGCTGCTGTTTTCTATCATGTTTTTCTCTGTTTTCCTCTGTTTTTTATTAAAAAATAGCCAAGTTCATTTAGTTATGCATTTAGTGTTTTTGCTATTTTCTAGGAAGTTAATAGCACGTTTGTGTGCAGTTATGTGTTGCACGTACGTGAGCAGTTTCTATTTTGTATTTAGTTGTTGTACTCGACAGTTTTTTTCCTTTGCACAAGACATATGAAGTGCTATGCTCTGTTTTTTTTTTTTTCTTTTCTTTTCTTTCTCTCAAACAACAGAAATTTTTCTGTTTTGATTGTTGCTTTATGAGCTTTAACACCAACACATCTCTGTGTGAAAACTGCACTGAATCCTAGGGAAGATGTGGGTATAACTAGACAAGGCAAGAATTCAGTTGTTTTTGCCGTGACAAAGCCTATCCAATGACCTACCCCGGACCTTCAGGTATGTATGCTAAAGTCACGGTTGCTAATTTGTGGTTTCTAATAAGCTCAAGTTGTTCAATGAGAGGGATAAGATTGCTGCGCATACTCTTTCCTTTGCTTGTTAATTGGGAAATGACCCGCTCATGCCCCTAAAAGCCTGACAATCTCATTTTGCTGGGCATGCTTGAAGTGCAGTCATCTCATCTTCGCTATGACATGGTCATGAAGCAATTTACAGTCCAAGCCTTAAAACCTTATCACCCCATTCAACAACCTTAACGGTTTGATCATTAGGCCAGTATCTTTGTACCCTTAAGATCCAATAGTTTAAATACAATGAGTGAGGATGCTCTAAATTTACCGTGAAATTTCACATCATGGAAAGGTAATTTAAATTAGATTGTGTTAGCTGATAAATCAATTAACCCAAATTTTAGGTTTCCCTTGTTGTTTACTTCACATGACATGAACTCTTGACCCCTCAAATGGGGTAGACTTTTTTCGCATTGAAGACTGAAAATGATCTCGGTCAAAGTCCACAGTCAGTATAGCTTCCTCTATTATACTGAAGAGGTATTAACGACATCCATCTCTTTCACACTTCAGTCCACAGTCAGAATAGCCCCTCTAAACACTAAACCCCTCATTCCACATGATATTCTCCACCCATGAGAGCATGAACTTGCTCAAATGGGTGACGCAGCCACTCTTCTTCTCTCCTCCACTTCACACTCCATCCTAGTCTTCGTCCTCGTCAGCCTCATCATTCCACAAGATCTTTTGTACGATGGAGACGACAATGTCCACTAAACCGACTGCCACCGCTCTTTTAATTGTGGAATCGTTGCAATTCTGTGCAAGGTCGAGTGCTATGAGGATAACTCCCTATCTTTGAGTACCAAGAGCAGAAGTCTTATTTCAATACTTAAAGCCTAAGCGATTTATGGACCTGAGCAAATTCTGTCGTGAAAAAGATGACAAGCTTATTGCTTCCTAGCTAAAGATCCAATGTGGATCATCATCATAGTAACTCACGAGAGATGGGCCCGATTCAGCTCAGCCAAGGAATCTTGGGCTTTTGGGATCCACTGATATTAACCTGGTCTGCTTCTTTGGGCTGATGATGCGTCGATATCATCAGTCAAATCAATTATAAAAAAAATGGCAAAGCGTAAGAGAAACTAGTCCAGATAACAATTTAACCGCCTTAGTTCCGAGGTTCCAATCCCCTCCTGTTTTCTAGTCCAGGCGATGGCCCTGCATCCGTCTAGAACGCTGCTAACTATGTTCTTGAGGTCCTTATTAAATTGTCCTCGATTGAATTGTCTACGAGATTGGCAAAGCTCGTTGATTAATTGGGGCTGCGCCTGCGAATAGGAATTGGGAAATGGGGAATAACTATTCCAAGTCCTCCTCAAGTCAAGTTCACAATTAGCCAGCGGCTCAAGCTACTTGGCTTTGTTTCCGCGTGCCTTGTTCTCCTTCTTTTCTTCTCAGCTTTTGTCTCCCCGCGCCAAAGTCTTGGTCTTCGGGAGGCCAAATCAAGTGATTCTCGTTAGTGCACTAGGGTCAAGCCATTCCCAAAAGCAGCATTATTCTTTGTCCTCTGCATCCTCTTATATGCACCCTCCTTGTTTTGCTCCAACACCCTCTCCCACCAGATGGATCTTACAATGTAGTGTCCCTCTCCCTCCTTGCTCTTCTTCATCATCTCCCTCCATATTCACTTCCCTATACCAGCTTCCGGCTACTTCAAGCCGTTCCACGAGTACGATACTTCTAATTGCGGAGGTCAAGAAATCAGCTATCCTTTCAGGCATAAAGAGCAACAAAGTTACTGTAGATATCCAGGATACGAGCTCGGCTGTGACAAACATTACCCGGCCCTGTCCCTGGAGTCCCTGGAATATTGGGTAATCCACATAAATATGAGCGCACAGATCCTTGAGATGGCAAGGATGGATTTATGGGAAGACATATCTCGTCAAACATATAATGAAGCCACTTTAGACTTGAATCTCTTCAACTACACTTCTAATGACCTCAATTTCAGCATACTCCACTGCGACTCATGGTCGACCTCTCTACTTTATCAGTTTTGAGGACTTTTATTTCGGTTTGGACCTTGCAAACCCACTGTCCAAGTCATGCAGTTACATGTTCGTGTCCCGATTTCAAAAAGAGCGGCTCACGCTCTACCATTACCTTGCGTAGGCAAGGATGATAGTGGTGCTATTAGTGAGGTCCTAAAGAAAGGCTTTGAGATCACCTGGATTGTCAATACATCATGGTGTGCAAACTGCAATAAATCAGGGGGAAGATGTGGGTATGGCTGGACAAAGCAAAAATTCGATTGTTTTTGCCCTGACGGAGTCCATTCAACGACTTGAGGCAAACAGGGTATTTACGCTTACTCTCACCTAATGTGTGGTTCTCAGTTAGCTAATGTTCTTCCATGGGAGGGATCACTGGGTTTGCTTGTTATTTGGAAAAAGACCCGCTCATGCCCCTAAAAGCCTGACAATCTCATTTTGCTGGGCACGCCCTTCCCTCTATTATTGAATGAAGTGCAGTCATTTCATCCTCGCTACAGCATGATCATGTTACAATTTAGACTCCCAAGTCCTAAAACTTTATCAGCTCATTCTTAACAACCTTCCTTGACTCAATTGTTGGATCATTAGGTTGGTACATGCGAACCCACTAGATCCAATGGTTTAAATATAGCAAGCGAAGATGCTCCGAGCTTAACATAAAATTTCGCATCGTGAACTAGTATTTTTAAATCAGACGTTAGCCAATGAGTCAAGTAACGAAAAATTTAAGTTTGACTTGTTCTTTACTTCACATGACACGAACTCGACCCCTTATTGGGCTAGACTTTTTCAATGAAAATCGAGAAGCAAGTTTTCACCTTTTGATTATAACAACATGGGGAGAAATCCGGAGAAAATTGCTTTGCATGTTTCCGGACCGCATCTTCCCCATCACCTCCTCTGCTAGACCCAATTTTAACGTTGGATGGCCATCTTTTTTCATTTCCCCCCTCCACGTTCCTTCATATATACCCCTCCTTGTTTTGCTCCAACACCATCTCCCTTCGGATGGATCTTACCACGCCATTTTCCTCTCTCTCCTTGCTCTTCTTCATCTCCCTCCAAATTCACTTCCCCGTGCGAGCTTCTGGCAACTTCCTGCCATTCCAAGAATGCGCTCCTTTTGTTTGTGGAAATATACAAATCAGCTATCCTTTCAGGCACATAGAGCAACCAAGATTCTGTGGGTATCCAGGATACGAGCTTGACTGTGACGGCAATACCTCGACCCTGTCCATGGTGTCTCAGGACTATCGAGTGATCCACATGAATAGGAGCGTGCAGATCCTTGTGGTGGCGAGGTCAGATTTATCAGACAATATATGTCTTGAAACATATAACGAAACCACTTTAGACTTAAAACTCTTCAACTCCACTTCCAATAGCCTCAATTCCACCTTACTTTACAATTGCAACTCATGGCCAACCCTTCCATCTTATTATTGGTTCTCTTGTCCCGAGTCTCAATTTGGCTACTTTGTTCTCGGTGTAAACCTATCAAACCCACTACACAAGCAGTGCAGTTCCATTGTTCATGTCCCGATTTCAAAAACTGAACCTACAGGTTTACCATCACCTTCGGCAAGCATTGACTTTGGTGATACTATTAGCGACATTCTTAATAAAGGCTTTGAGATCACCTGGATTGCCAACACATCGCTGTGTGAAGATTGTGTTATATCAGGGGGAAGATGCGGGTATGACTGGACAAGGCAAGAATTCAATTGTTTTTGTCGTGATGCAGCCTATCCGGCAACCTGCCAGAGAACGCCAATACCGGCAAGCATCCCTTCAATACCGCCAGTACCCACAATCGTCCCTTCAAGTATGTATGCTTACTCTCATCTAACATGTAGTTTTTCAATTAGCTAAAAGTTGTTCAATGAGAAGAATTGCTGGTCATATCGTTCCCTCAAACGAAGTGTAGTCATCCTCACTGTGACATGCATGATTGTGTTACAATTTAGACTTTTAAGTCCTAAAACTTTATCACCCCATTCTCAAGAACCTTCCTCACCTTAACTGTTGGATCATTAGGTCAATATCTGCAAACCACGAGATCCAACAGTTTAAATACAACAAGCGAAGATGCTTCGAGGTTATTGTAATTTAAATCGGAACGTGTTATCTACTAAGTCAATCCACCTAAAATTTAGGTTTGACTTGTCCTTTACTTTCCACAACAACTCTTGACCCCTCAAATGGGCTGGACTTTGTCCACAGTGAGAACCTGAAGAACTCCGAAGGAAATTGCTTCGCAAGTTTCTTCTATCTTCCTCATCACTTCCACCCCCAGACCCAGTTTCAACATTCGATAGCCATCCCTTTCTTTGATTTCCATCCTCCACGAAATTTCAGAAGACTGAAACTGATCTCAGTCAAAGTCATCAGTCAGAAAAGTTTCCGGCGACATCAAGCCGTTCCAAGAGTACATTCCCTATCCTTGTGGAGATCAAGAAATCAGCTATCTTTTCTAGCATAAAGAGCAAAAAAGTTACTGTGGGCATCCAAGGTACGAGGTCGGCTGTGACAGACATTAGCCGACCCTGTCCATGGAGTCCTCGGAATATCGGGTGATCCACATAGATTGGAGCGCGCAGATCCTTGAGGTGGTGAGAAAGGATTTATCAAAAGATATATGTCTTCAACCATTTGTTAACACCACTTTAGACTTGAATCTCTTCAACTACACTTCCAGCGACCACAATTCCACCTTATTCTACGATTGCGATTCGTCACCCATCCCTCGACCTTATCGGTTCTCTTGTCCCGAGTCTGGAGATGGCTACTTTGCTCTCGATGCTGACCTTGCGAAACCACTATACGAGCTATGCAATTTCAGTGTCCTTGTCCCAATTCCACAAAGTGAAGCTCTAGGTCTAACACCACCACCAGAGGACAGTGGTTATAGTGCTTTTATTTTTCATGCTGCGAGTAGTAAGATTCTGAATGAAGGCTTTGAGATCACCCGGATTCTCGACACTTAGCAGTGCAAAAGTTGCAATAAATCGAGAAGAAGATGTAGGTATGACTGGACAGAGCAAAAATTCAATTGTTTTTGACCTGACGGTGCCTATCCGACGACCTGCCACGGATCACCAATACCGGCAAATTTCCCTTTAAGAATCGTCCCTTCGGTACGTATGCTTACTCTCACCCAATATGTGGTTTTCAAATCGCTAAAAGCCGTTCAATGAGAATGATTGCTGAGCATACCCTTCCCTTCGCTTGTTAATTGGAAAACAACGAGCCCCTGCCCCTAAAGTTTCACAATCTCAATTTGCTGTGCATACCCTTCCCTCAAACAACGTGCAGTCATCCTCGCCATGGCATACATGATCGTGTTACAATTTAGACTCCCAAGTTTTAAAAACTTTATCATCCAATCCTCTGCAACCTTCCTTGCCTTAATTGTTTGATCATTTTGTTGATATCTATAACTCCCAAGATCCAATGGTTTAAATACAATGAGTGAAGATGCTCCGAGTTTACCGTAAAATTTCACATCATGGACCAGTAATTTAAATCAGAATGCGTTCCAATAAGTCAATTAACCTAAAATTTTGGTTTGACTTGTTCTTAAATTTCCACAACATCAACTCTTGACCACTCTCTTTACCAAAAAAAACTCTTGACCCCTCAAATGGCTAGACTTTTTCCACAGTGAGAACCTTGAAAAAAGGTTGCACTTCTCAATTTCAACTACAAGGAAGAACGGGAGAGGAAATTGCTTCGCATGTTTCCTCTGTCTTCCTCATCACTTCCCTCCAGGCCCAGTTTCAATGCTCGATAGCCATCCCTTTGATTCCCCTCCACGAAATTTCAGAAGACTTAAACTGATCTCCGTCAAAGTCGACGGTCAGAATAGTTTTCTATATTATACTGACGAAGAATTAACAACATCCATCTCTTTCACACTTGAGTCCGGGGAAAGTGAATACAAAAAAATTTCTCCATCCTCAGCTTGCCCCTCTGAACTCTAAACACTCGTTCCACAATTTATTCTCCACCCATGAGAGCATGAACTTACTCAAATGGGTGACGCAGCCACTCTCCTTCTCTCCTCTCCTTCTTGCTCCATCCTCGTCTTCATCCTTGTTGTCCTCATCATCCCACAAGTTCTTTTATGCGAGGGAGACCACGATGTCCACTATACCGAATGCCACTGCTCTTTTGATTGCGGAACCATCACAAATATTACTTATCCTTTCTGGGGAGGCGGCCAACCCCAATTCTGTGGACTTCCAGCATTAAGGGTCGAGTGCTATGAGGACGAATTCCCTATCTTTGAGTATCAAGAGCAGAAGTATCGAGTCCTCAAGATTGATCAACATCTTCGTACGATGACAATCACTAGGATGGATCTGATGGAGGGTACGTGCTTGCACGAGTTTAGGAATACTAGCGTAATGGATTCCACTCTCTTCCATATGACCCCAGCCGCTAAGAGCCTCAGCATCTTCCACGGATGTTTGGACACAATGAATAACATAAGCAACGAGTTCGAGTGCTTCTATGATGTCGTCAGGAAGTCAGCCTTCTTCATGGATGACATCTTCTTGGACAGAGAGCAACCGTTTGATGTTTCCAGCTGCGTCACAAGCATCAAGGTTCCCATTCTTCAGAGCGCGCCAGCTTGCAGGAAGCTCTGAATCAAGGGTTTGATACTCAGAATATTGACCATCCTGAAACCCGACTTGTGCTTCTTCTGGCGGGTTTTGCAGTAGCAATTCCTCTTCTTCATCATTTAGTTTCGCGTGTTATTGCTGCAACCAACCCCACGCTCGTACCTGCAATGACCCTGATATGTTCTTTTGGTAGCATACCCAGGTGATCATTCTCAGCTTCATTTGGTGGGTTCTTGTTTATATCAGCGCATGAGATTCTACCGTCAACTGTGTAAATTATGCACAAAATCGTTAAACCTTGAGCTTCTGCGAAGTTAGTTTCTCTTAGTACCTCGAAGATCATATGGCCAATGGACCCTGAGAATTGATATAGCTAGTAAGTGCCTAGAGGGGGGGTGAATAGGTATATAAAAGATTTTTAATCACACAACACTAGACAGTTAATAGAATTGAGACAATCAGCAATCAAAGTAAGACTGAGAGAAGGGAAGAGAGAATTGAACGCAATGTTTATAGTGGTTCGGCTTATTTCAAGCCTACGTCCACTCTTCTGCACTGACAGCCTATTGGCTGGATTCCACTATGAACAAGAGATGTTATAGCGTTGTTCTCCCTTGATTTCTCGGTGTAGATGATCTACCACACTCGCTCAAGGTATCACTAAGAATAGACTCTCTCTTGTGAATACAATTTCGCTCAATATGAATCGACTAATAATCAAGATACTTCAGACTTCTGGAATTTGTCTATCGAGCATGCACTAAAGTAACTAGAACGTCTTCCTTTTATACTCCTTTATGCCATCATACCCGTTGGCACTTACCAAAGGAATTCCTCCAATTTACCCGTTGGACGGAATCAATTAAGAAGATCATTCGAGCTATTAAAGGAACCTGACGATAGCCCATCAATCCTGTTCGCCCATACAACCAGGATCTTGGTTTCCAAGAATAGAACCTTCCAAGAATATTTCGTCGACCATCGGATCTTCAAACGATCTCGATTACGAATAAAAGAATCCGTTATATTTATCCAGCCAAGAGATCTTCTCCGAGAGGATAGGACTAAATCTTCAACCAAATACTTCGGCTCTAGATTACCTTCGTCACTGGATTAGAACAACTGTCAATGAGAATAGTCTTGAGTCTTGAGTCTGGTGATTTGAAAGTCTTCAGACTCTAAACAGAAGGTCTATAATTTTCCAGACTAGACTGATAGAAATGTTTTGTCAACTTCAAAATATTCTAGAAAGATTTCTCCAACAATCTCCCCCTTTTTGATGGTGACAAAACTTTCCTGTAGATTTGAACAACTTTGACCCCGCAAAACATTACTCAAGCAATATGGCTATCTCATAAAGATTAATAAATCAACCGGACTCGCATCCACAGAAAATCGGTTAGTCTTTCATGAGTAAGACCATACAACAATTCTTGATATAAATGCAAACAGTCAAATTTCAAAATCCACACCCAAGTCATACTCAAAAACTAACACATTCAACCACAAAAGAAATTTAAAGTCAAAGTTTAAAGAGTCAAAGATTTAAAGAGTTCAAATTGCAATTCTCCCCCTTTTTGTCATCATTAAAAAGGTGAGAAAAGAGTCAAGTCTGCTTGGGAATGCGCACGATCTGGAAATCTCCCATCAACTGTACGATGCCTTCCAGCCTCTTCAAGTCTTCCCGTAGATGAGCCACCTCTTCTCCTTTTGCATTTGCTTGAATTTGAAGAGTGAGGTCTTTCAATTGATCCGCCGGAGTAATGAAGATGCTTGTCCAGCATTCTTCGGGACTTGAAGTTCACATTCCGAGCATAGATTTGACCCTGCATTTCTAGAAGAACATCAAGGATACGACGAAAATCTGATGTATTGTCCGTCTGTGTGCTCGCATTTGCTCTCTTAGATGGAGTAAAGGCAGACGATGGAACTTCGGTGTAATTGAGCAGATTTGGCGTTGAGGTATCATGTCCTTCCTCAAGCATTTGAGAAGCCTGAAGATCTTCTGGATTTGCTGGTGAGCGACTCACACCTTCACTATTGTCATCATGTGGTGTAGTCCTTCCTTGCTCTCCATCTCC
The DNA here is from genome assembly GCA_014182375.1 of Eucalyptus virginea. NCBI lineage: Eukaryota > Viridiplantae > Streptophyta > Magnoliopsida > Myrtales > Myrtaceae > Eucalyptus > Eucalyptus virginea. Next base: position 10,107,210 of record CM024515.1, on the reverse strand, counting down.
CCCGTCTCTAAGACCTCAAATGGGGAAGAGTGATGGTCTTGCTCTTCATCGTCTTGATTCCCTTTCTCTCCGGCTTCATCTCGCAGACTTTTCTTTCACTTCTTCTCCTTCTTCTTCAGCTTCTTTCTCTTTCTCTTGTTGCTCCTCTCGCTTCTCTCGTTCTTTGCTTGTCCCTCTTCTTCTCTCTCGTTCTTTTTCCTTCTCTCGCTTCTTTTCCTTTCTTCGTTGTTCTCGTTGATTCGGTACGTAACGTCCGGTCCTTTTCAATGCGAGAGATAGTGAGATCTTCCTCTTCATCTTCATCCTCCAAGATAAGAGTTCTTTTCTTTTTGGATAGAGCACCCATGGGCTCCTTCCCTTTTCTCTTTGATGCAGAGGATACTGGAGTCTTCACTTTGAACTTCTCCATTGCCTTATTAAGCTCTTTCAGACGCATTTTTGTCACCATTTTCAAACCTATCACCATTTTGTCGCATGGTCGAACACAAAGAGTTTGTGGAGGCTCAATATTCAAGTGTCTGAAGATCTTGGTCACAAGACTGGGTAAGGCAATTGGCCCTTGTCCTTCACCATTGCTCTGTACATGTGAAAGAGAATGGTGTGAGGGAGAGAGAACTTCTTCCCTGAATTGATTGCGTACATCAATTTCGCCTCGGAATTAGACACGTTAGTCTTGGATGTAGACTTTGGCCTGATACAGTTTATCACAATTTTGTGAAGCAAGATGTTGATGGCATGCATTCTTGTGTAGGTAATTCTTCTCTCTGTATCCCTGTCTTTGACAAGCTCCAGTGTGGCACGAGCAATCGAAACCTTGATTGGTTGATAGCGTCCTCTTTCAACTCCAATTATATCTCGCCAACATGTCCACATCTACCACATAGACTTGGTCTCTTACATGAAGGATATTCTATTCGCATCTAAAAAGCTAAGATTCGAATAGAAGTATGCTGTCAATTGCGCATAACCGTCTCTGTGGTATCCGAGCAAAATTGCTCAAGTTGAAGCAGATTGAACTTCTCTCTCAAGTTCACATTAATGGCATCCAAGAAATCGAAATCAACACTTCTAGGGTTTATCACCCCTCGTTTCAATAGTCTCGAAGAACAGATTCTCCTGTTCCTTCGATTTAAACAAATCCATCCTTTTTCCCTTCACCTTCGCAGCAACACCCATTCTAGGTTGAAATTCACCGAACATTTTATCATCATCGTTCCCGTCGCTGGATTCGGTCCCGATACACGAGGGTCACTTGGAATGTTCGCAAGTGCTTCCTCAGCCTTTCCTTTGGGAGCAATTCCCAAATCCTCCAGTCGTCGCAAAAAGATATACTCATTCCCATAATTCTTATTTTTAAGGAAATCATCTACGTAGTTCAGCGGAGTCCCAATGCTCTTCAATGCACGATAGAGCTTGTAAATAAAAGAGGGTTTTTGGACTCTTACAGGGTCTGCGTCCTCGATTATTTCTTCCTCCGGTTGTTGACCCTCACCTTGTGGGGTAGATGGCGAAGAGTGACGTGGTGAAGAGTGAATCGGGCTCGTTGCCGACTCGGTAAATCCTCCTCTTCGGTGAGATCGAAATGGGTAGGTCCCTTCCTCATTCTCTTTGGTCCCCGTTCGCGATTCTTGAAGACTTTCTCGAAGAAGACATCCTTCCTTGTCGTTGAAAGATTCCTTTACTCGCTTTCCCAAGAAAAGATGACAACTTTCTCGAAGATGAACACGAAGTAGAGACGAGATTGGGAGGAGAATGCCTTTTTAGGGTTTTAAAGTTTAAGCGAGGAAAACGTATATATATAACTCGGTTTAAAAAGGAAAAACCAATCGGCACAAGGAAAATGAACAGACGCCTCTTTTGAAATCGATAACTGCCAAATAGAAGTTAATCTTTTTGAAAAGACAAGATTCCGTTTTTCACGGAAATTATAAATTAACTGAACTAATGATCGTACCTTTTCGAGATTGAATATAACAACTTACAGTCTATAGCCATGAATGTCTGAGTCTGAGGGTTGGAGAGTCTCTAGACTTTAACTTCCTCAAGCTTCAAAATGTTGAGTCTGGAACGGATAAAATCGAATTGATTCTTCTCCAAAGGCTTTGTGAATATATCCGCTAGTTGATTTTTTGAATCAACAAATTGAATTGAGATTTCTCCATTTTGAACATGATCTCTAATGAAATGATGTCGAATCTCTATATGCTTTGCTCTTGAGTGAAGGATTGGATTTTTAGTGAGATTGATTGCGCTGGTGTTGTCACATCTAATCTCTGTGCATGAGTCTTCAATTCTAAAGTCTTGTAGCTATTGTTTTATCCATAGAATTTGCAAACAGCAACTTCCAAGAGCTACATACTCTGCTTCTGTTGTTGAGAGAGCCACAGTGCTTTGTTTCCTTGAAAACCAAGACACTGTCCTACTTCCAAGCGACTGGCAAGTTCCCGAAGTGCTCTTTCTATCAACTCTGCAACCGGCCAGATCTGCGTCTGAATATCCCAGAAGATTAAAGTCTCCCTTCTTAGGATACCAAAGACCGATGCTTGAAGATGAAGCAACGTATTTAATAATACGTTTCGCAAAGACTGAGATGAGATTCTCTAGGATCCGATTGAAACCTAGCACAGATGCAAACACTCAACAAAATGTCGAGTCTAGAAGCAGTAAGATAAAGAAGTGAACCAATGATGCTCCTATACAGCTTTTGATCGACTTTCTTCCCTTCTTCATCTTTGTCTATCTTCAAAGAATTTGACATCGGTATGTCGGTCTTTTTGCACTTTTCCAGTCCAAACCTTTTGACAAGATCATTAGCATATTTTTCTTGACAAATAAAAGTTCCTTCCTTCAATTGTTTGACTTGAAGTCCAAGAAAGAATGTTAACTCTCCCATCATACTCATTTCAAACTCATCCTACATAGACTTAGAAAATTTCTTGCACAAACTTTCATTAGAGGATCCAAAAATAATATCATCCACATATATTTGAACAAGTAAAAAGCTTTTGTTTTCCTTTTTGATAAATAAAGTAGTATCTACTTTACCTTTGACAAAACCATTCTGTATTAAGAACTTACTTAGTCTGTCATACCAAGCTCGGGGTGCTTGCTTTAAACCATACAAGGCCTTTTTTCGCCCAAGGCGAGTCCGGCTTCTTTGGGTCTTCAAACCCTGGTGGTTGTTCCACATAAACTTCCTCATGGATAAATCCATTTAGGAAGGCACTTTTGACGTCCATTTGGAATAACCTGAAATTTTTATAACAAGCAAACGCAAGTAATAGTCGAATAGCTTCTAACCTTGCTACTGGTGCGTAAGTCTCGTCATAGTCTATTCCTTCTTCTTGCGTATATCCCTTGGTCACGAGTCTTGCTTTGTTTCGTACGACTTTTCCTTTCTCATTCATCTTGTTCCTGAACACCCATTTAGCTCCAATAATGTTTTACCTTTTGGTTTAGATGTCAATTCCCTGGACATCATTAATGTTGAACTGTTCGAGCTCTTCTTGCATAGCTTCAATCCAGCTTTCATCGATAAAGCTTCTTCTATGCTTTTTGGTTCAATTTCAGAAAGGAGAGCCACAAAGCATTAGACTCTTCACGCCTTTTGGATCTCGGTGCGAATTCCTTCATTAATTTCGCCGATAATGAGATCTTTGGGATGACTGGACTTATGCTTCCAGGTTACTAGATGATTTATCTCGGTTGATGATCTCTTTCTTTGTTTGAATCTTCACGAACAGCTTGATGCTGGTCTTCCAGAGTCTGAGATGCTTCTTGAGTTGTAAACTTTGAGAGTTCGGGAGCGAGGTTCGAGACTCTTCATGATGAGTCCGACCGGATTCATCTTGCATAGAATCTTGAAATTTGACATTCATTGATTCCTCCACAAACCGGCTCTTCTTGTTAAAGACTCGTAGGCTTTGCTTGATGTAGAATATCCAAGAAAGATGCCTTCATCTGATCTTTCTTCAAACTTACCAACTCGATCTTTTGCATTTTTCAATATAAAGCATTTGCAACCAAGCACATGAAAGTATGAAACAATAGGCTTCTTGCCTTTGAATAACTCATAGGGGGTTTTCTCTAGAATAGGTCTTAAGAAGACTCTATTGATGATATAGCATGCTATTGAAACAGCTTCAGCCCAAAATCGTGAAGAAATCTTACTTTCAATTAAAAGAGTTCTAGCCATTTCTTGAAGAGATCTATTCTTTCTTTCCACAACTCCATTTTGCTGAGGAGTATATGGAGAGGAGAACACATGCTTAAAACCAGATTCATCACAAAATTTTGTAAAATCTTGATTTTCAAATTCACCTCCATGATCTGTTCTTATACTTGAGATAACACATCCTATTTCATTTTGAGCCTTTTTAACAAATTTTTCAAAATACGAGAAGGTTTCGGACTTACTTGCAAGGAAATATAGCCAAGTAAATCGTGAGTAATCATCCACAATTACTAGACAATATTTCTTACCTCCAATGCTCGGGTTCGGTTGGTCCGAAGAGATCCATATGCAGCAAGAACCGCAGTACATGATTAGTGGAGACATGATTTATTGGCTTAAATGAATTTCTTACCTGCTTTCCTAGAATGCATGGAGTGCATGGATCAGACTTTTGGTATGGTAATTTGGGTAGACCTCGAACAAGCTGCTTTGATGAGATTTTGGCTAATTGCTTTATGTTGACATGACCAAGCTTTCTATGCCATAAACTTGCTTCATCTTGCATTGAGATTAGACACTGTGATTCATTTGGTTTCACATCCAGAAGATAGATATTTCCATGTCTTCGACCCATGAAAGACTCGAGTAGAGTCTTTTGGTTCCAGTAACATGTTCCTTCTTGAAAGAATATCTTAAAACCGGTATCACACAATTGACTCGATCTTTGAGAAGATTGTAATTGAGTCCTTCTACTAGGGAAACATTACTTATTGTTAGATTTCCAATTTTCACAGTTCCAAATCCCACAATACTTCCTTTGCTGTTTCCTCCAAATGAAACTTTTCCACCATTTACTTGAACAAGCTTTATGAAGCAATTTGAGTCTCTGTCATGGGTCTTGAACATCCACTTGTCAAGATACCACTTTACCTTTTCTTGACGGAGACCCGCATTTAAAAGAGATTCTCAAACTTTCTTTGGTACCCAAATTTTTTGGGTCCATTGGTGTTAGTAAGATAACAAGATCGCCCATGCTTTCTTAACAGGTTTCCAAACCATAGGACACTCTTTTTCAAAGTGATCCGGACTTTTACACTTTGAGCACCTGAGGGCATTTCGACCTACAGACTTTACAAAAACTTTCTTGAAATGATTTTTGTAAGCTTCTTTCGAGGGTCTTTGCTTAATCCTTTCTTTTACTCTAGGAAAATCAATCAAGGGAATTGATTCTGCTGTCATACCTAGACCGGACTTATTGAAGTAAGGTCTTTGAGCCGAAAGAATTTTTCAAGTTTCTCGGACCCTATTGAAAATTTCTTTGAGATATTTGATAAGTCGGTTTTTAAAAAGCATTTTCTTTCAAAAGACTATCTTCATTTTCTTTAAGAGTGGAAACATTCAAATCTAAACTTTTAACTCTTCCTTCTAAAACGTTTTCCTTTTGTTTTAGAGCTGAGTTTTCCTTTTTAAGTTCGGAAATTCTTTTGAGAGAAGTCTTAAGACTAAAACACAGTTCATCAATGTCTTTAGAAACTTTGACAGGAATTTTAAAATTACTTGCCTCAAATTCACCGTCCGAGTCCGATCCAGAAGTTCGAGTCTCGAGTCCGATTTTGCCATCGACATATGTTGGCATATTCATCATCACTTTCTTCACACTCGTATCACCTGTGTTTCGGCTTTGAGAGCTTTTCGAGACTTTTCAGCTTTTCCTTTCTTCTTCTTCGTAAGAGGACAGTTGGGTCTCGATGTGTCCCTTTTTCTTACATTCAAAGCAAACTACATCTTTGTTTGGCTCTTCATCATCAATAGACTTGGTCTGTTGTCTTTGAAAACTTTGTTTCTTTGAGTTGAACCTTCTTCCTTTTCTATTCAGTTTTCTGAATCTTCTTATCATGAGAGCAAGCTCCTCATCGTCCATATCATCTTCGAACCGTATCATCGAATCATCATTTGATTTTAATGCAATGGATTTCTTACCTTTTGGATCTTCATCTTCATTAATTCGTTCCACTTCATAAGATCGAAGAGTTCCAATCAGCTCGTCGACAGATAGTGGCATAATTCTTTGCGTCTCTCTTATTGAAGTCTTTATGTGATTCTAATCCTTTGAGAGTCCACGCAGTAGCTTGTTTACCTTCATGGAATCAGAAATCGGTTGTCCTTGATTTCCAAGACCATTGACAATATCTGTAAAACGGCTAAACATGTCAGTTATAGATTCTCCTGGTTTCATTTTGAAGGCTTCATATTGACCGAGGAGAATGTTAATTCTGGTTTCCTTCACTCGATCTGTTCCTTCATAGGTGATATGTAATTTGTCCCAAACTTCTTTTGCTGTAGCACAAGAAGATATTCTGTTATATTCGTTGGTGACAAAGCACAATATAAGTAATAAATTGCTTTTGCGTCGAGTGCTTGTCTCTTGATTATCTCTTCCCGAGTCATTCCGCTGGTCTCAACAGTTTCTTTCCCTCTTTCGAGAGACAGGATGCAGCTATAGGATTAATTCCTTTTTCTACAACGTCCCATTCCGAGGATCCTTTGATCGTAGGAAAGCTTTCATCTTGTTCTTCCGATGTTGTAATCCTTTCCATCAAAGTAGGGTGGTCTCGGTATTACTTTGCCCTTCCATCAGCCCGGTGCTAGCATACTAGCCATGGATCTTTTACTCTGAAGTAAAACACTTCAAATAAAGTGAGTACACGAGCTCTGATACCAATTGATATAGCTAGTAAGTGCCTAGAGGGGGGTGAATAGGTATATAAAAGATTTTTAATCACACAACACTAGACAGTTAATAGAATTGAGACAATCAGCAATCAAAGTAAGACTGAGAGAAGGGAAGAGAGAATTGAACGCAATGTTTATAGTGGTTCGGCTTATTTCAAGCCTACGTCCACTCTTCTACACTGACAGCCTATTGGCTGGATTCCACTATGAACAAGAGATGTTACAGCGTTGTTCTCCCTTGATTTCTCGGTGTAGATGATCTACCACACTCGCTCAAGGTATCACTAAGAATAGACTCTCTCTTGTGAATACAATTTCGCTCAATATGAATCGACTAATAATCAAGGTACTTCAGACTTCTGGAATTTGTCTATCGAGCATGCACTAAAGTAACTAGAACGTCTTCCTTTTATACTCCTTTATGCCATCATACCCGTTGGCACTTACCAAAGGAATTCCTCCAATCTACCCGTTGGACGGAATCAATTAAGAAGATCATTCAAGCTATTAAAAGAACCTGACGATAGCCCATCAATCCTGTTCGCCCATACAACCAGGATCTTGGTTTCCAAGAATAGAACCTTCCAAGAATATTTCGTCGACCATCGGATCTTCAAACGATCTCGATTACGAATAAAAGAATCCGTTATATTTATCCAGCCAAGAGATCTTCTCCAGAGGATAGGACTAAATCTTCAACCAAATACTTCGGCTCTAGATTACCTTCGTCACTGGATTAGAACAACTATCAATGAGAATAGTCTTGAGTCTTGAGTCTGGTGATCTGAAAGTCTTCAGACTCTAAACAGAAGGTCTGTAATTTTCCAGACTAGACTGATAGAAATGTTTTGTCAGCTTCAAAATATTCTGGAAAGATTTCTCCAACAAGAATTTGTCCAGAGAAAACTTGATTCGGTTGAATGTGATCCACTTGTTTCTTTTGCTGGAAATTTGATGGTGCCATACTTGTTTTGTCTTCCTCTCCATCTAAGAATATCATGCGACAAGAATGACTTTTCTGTGACTTTTCTTTTTGGGGCGCTGAGAAAGAAATTTTGTTTTAAGATAGCCACTCTTTGGCCATGAAGTCTTCATGAGAGAGACTCGTTTTCGCTGACTAGTCCCAAAGATTAGTATAATGTGAGGTTTGTTCCTAATTGTAATTTAGAAGTCCCTTTGACTCGTTTCCGCTGCCTCGCTTGGTATATGCTTCGAAGTTGAAAAACTGACACATCACTGTAATAGGAGTTTAGGACCGATTCAAACCAACTCCATTTGATGTTTCTGCAAATGTTTTCCACACCCTCTGCTACTTTATTCACCTATCCTCTGAAATCCTCTGCCTCCGTCTGGTTCGAATGTATCACCCAAACTTCATGTGTGTGCAGCAAATTGTCACCGATTTTCGCAAATGTTTTCCACTCTCTCTCCTACCTCTTTCTCCTATGCCCTGAAATCCTCTACCTCCTTCCGGTCCAAATGAATCATCCAAACTTCATGTGTGTAGCAAATTGTCACCAATTGGTCCTTATCATCATCTTCACCAACTTCTATCGAGCTCTATCGGATCATGCACAGGATGAGGCCTGCATGCCTCGGAACTGCATATATGGGCCGAAAATCAGCTACCCTTTTAGGATTTATGGCGAACAAGAGTCCTATTGGGGCTATTCGAATTTCAAGATTACTTGCAAAGAGACATACCCTGCCCTAACTTTCTCGGACGGGGAATTCACTATCAAGGATATCTTCTATGCGAACAATTGGTTCCTCCTGGCTAATGCCTGTGTAGCAGTAATCCTGTGATGCTCCACCCCATAATATTAGTCTTGAAAGGACGCCTTTCAATCTCAGTTCCACTAATGCCGATCTGTTCTTCTACTATAATTGCACCTCGTAGCCAACAAGCTTTTACAAATCCGGTGGACTGTCCTCGTTTTTCTTTTTCTTTTTTTTTTCTGGTCGAAACTGTCCTCGCAACTTCACCCACCATTCTTTTACTTTTTTTCCTGAGGAAGCATTGCAGGAAATGGATTACTATTCTGTCGTCAGCTCCTGCTATTCCGCAATTAGCATTCCTCTTTACATTAATGCCCATTTCACGGGCTTGAAGAAGGGTTCCTATTGAACTGGACTGCAGTTAATAGTTAGCTCTTTAGGTCGGTATCTACTACCATAACATCAAATGGTTAAATAAATTGAGTGAAGATGCTCCGACGTCACTGTAAAATTTTGCAAATGTTGGGCTAAAACTACAAGTTTCTTCTTGGGCTTTTATTATGAACACAACCTGAAAAGGAAAATGTCTCCACAAATCTAAAATTTGGGTAGTTGAAATATATTATTGATAGAGGTGAACTGCGCACTTAATTAAATCTTTGCACAATCAATGAAAATTTTGTTCATGATGATAGTGGAGAAATAAATACTGAAAATGTTTTTACTGTTATTTAATTACTGTGTCATTTATACGTGCTGTGGATAATGTCCTCAAGCTTTTCCAATTTCTTTGCCTTAGCTTAGACTGTGGACTCGCTTACCGCTGCAAACAAAACTCTCCGATCTGTTGGGTCCCAAGACATCTTATGGGAACCTCATATTTTGATGTTTCTATCTTTCTATGTTTGTATCTTTCTGCAATAGTTAGCTAGTCATCAATTGGGTGTACACGATTCAAGAAGCTTCAAAATTCTTGCCTGAACATGAGCTGCCCACTTGTTTTATTTGCGGGACGACTTCTAATCAATCCTATAGGTCCGCTTAGAGGCTAAAAGAGTTGAGACATGTCCATGAATATACCGCCCATTCAATACACAGAAAGTTTTATCTGTGTCCGCCTCTGACACCACATCGTCAATCATATTGCAACGTGTTTGCTACTTCTAAACCAGCTAACTTTTTTTGCTGTCTTCCTGTTCATCCCCTGATTGCTCGAGAATTAAGGATTTTAGGTAATGTCTATACTTGTTAGTCAATCAGGCACAGATCCATTTGTATGTGTTTCCAATTTCTCTGGTAAGATGTCATTCATTGATCCAAACTGGTGAATCTAATGATTGGGGGGGATGTGGGGGTTTTTTCTTCCTTGAAACTGAATGATCTATTACCTCATGATGTGCCTGATCTTTATATCTCTTAGACACTTTGAAGTTATCAGTTTGCAATTCGTTGACACATTTTTCACTTTTGATGACTATTGTCTCAGGAAAACAAAAGGTTGGACTGAAAATTGGAATAGGTAATTATTTCAAGACTTTCTTTTCCACTTCTCTACATTCTCCTCTGCAATTTGTTGCGACTTTTTGGCAGTAATCTTGCATCGTTGCTCAATGGAATCAATATTTCCAAAATATCCTAGAAGCCTTGAAGAAGTGAGATTGCTGTTCAAAAATATTCTCCATTTTTTTCAGGAATGGCTGCATCGGGAGTCGGAATTGGGATCACCCTTATTTTAATGCTTCCCTTCAGGAAGAAACCAGTGATCAGAATTATTATGGATTTGATAAAGCATAGGAGCAAACATTTCAATGGCGAAATGAAGATTGAGGGACTCGTCCGAGAAGATACACCTACAAAGACATCAAGAGGATGACCAACTCTTTCAAAGAAAAGTTAGGTGAGGGAGGCTATGGCTGCATGTATAAAGGCAAGCTTCGAGATGATCAATTTGTGGCAGTAAAGCTTCTAAAGAAGCCGAAAGGCAATGCTGAAGATTTTTTCAATGAAGTTGTGAAGCATAAGTAGGACTTCTCATGTCAATGTTCTTAACCTTTTGGGGTTTTGTTTTGAAGGAAGCAAAAGAGCTTTGGTTTATGAGTTCATGCCCAATGGATCACTCGAAAAATTCATATTCAACAGGAGTAACACTTTGGAGGTAGATCAGCAATTGAGTTGGGACACATTGTACCAAATTTCACTCGGCATAGCTCACGGGCTAGAGTACTTGCATAGAGGATGTAATACAAGGATCTTGCACTTCCACATAAAACCTCACAACATTCTTCTTGATGCAAACTATCATCCCAAGATTTCTGACTTTGGTCTTTCCAAAATATGCCCAAGAGAAGAGAGCATCATGTCATTGCTTGGTGCCCGAGGCACCGCTGGATACATTGCTCCGCAGCTAATCATAAGGAACATCGGAGGGGTTTCTCACAAATCGGATGTCTATAGTTATGGCATGATAGTTCTAGAGATGGTCAGCAAGAGGAAAAACATTGAAGTCACAGTAGATCATACAAGTGAAATATACTTTCCTCATTGGGTCCACCAACGCTTGGAGCTCCGAGAAGAGCTTGGCCTGCATGGGATCACGAATGAGGAGGATGAAGGAATTGCAAAGAAGGTGATTGTATTAGGCTTATGGTGCATTCAGATTGATCCGAGAGCTTGACCATCAATCACCAGAGTTGTGGAGATGCTAAAAGGTAGTGTTGAGACCTTACAAATTCCTCCCAAACCATCCTTGTCATCACTCTCAGGATCACCCGAGGCTTGTCCATGTGAAAGTTCGTCTATGCCAGAGAGTAATGACTCAAGACAATTCAATATCAATTACATCAGTCTAACATAGTTTGTAATAGAGTATTTACAGGGCTCAACATATCTACTGCTTCTAACTTGGACCCGCATATACTTCAAAGTGCCTTTTAGTAGAGACATCCACGACTTCTTTATCGCTGTGCCATTGGTGCCGCCGTTGGTGCTGTGAGACTCATGTCTTTATCGCAGTCACTGCATGCTTGCCATCGCTGGACCTCCCTCGACACCACCGCTAGACGCCATCACCCCTCGCTCGCCTCGCCACTCAGCCGCTTGCCATCGACGCCACCGTTAAATGTCGCTCGTCCCCCCGGTGGAGGCTACTCGCTCGCCCAGCCGCCTCGATGCTGCTCGCCACTCACCCAGCCGCCCCGACGCCGCTCGCCACTCGCCCAGTCACCCTAACGCCACTCGCTGCTCGCCCGCCGCCTAATCGCCTTAACTCCACACCCCTTCGCCTCCGCCTCCACCTCGACCTCCACCTCCAGCTCAGCCGCACCCCCACTCTCTCTCTCTCCTTTCACCTGTCTGGTCGGGGGCGACGCGGGACGCCCTTGTAGACTCCGACGGGGGCCTACCGGCTGATCGACGACGAGATGGTAGGGTTGGATTTATCTCAGTTTATTTGGATTCTTAGCTTGTAAAATGTTTTTGTAGGACGTATGACAGGTTGAATTTAACTTAAGTCATTTAACTCGACTATGTTATGTTCATGTTAATGACAAGTGGACCATATTTTGCTCATTGAGCCTTCCGTATGTAGACCTAGGATTTGTTAAAAAGCATGTTCTTTGAAGTGAGAGAAGCTGAGTCCAAGTTTTTCTTGTCTATTATGTTTATGCAATTTCAAGGGAGTATGGCATTAATGTAACTTTAGTCTTTTACCTTTTGATTCTATTGTAAGCTTCTCTTTCATTTCACATATCCCAACAAATGGAGCTGGTTTGATTGAGTATATATGCCATCCTTTCTGGTCCCAAAAGTACTGTCCGTCGCATGAGCATGACAACACAGCTCGATGTTGTAGTTGCGAGCGTTTGAGGTAGTGGTCTAGGCTAGCACAAGTAAATGCAATGCCATGCTTTGTTCCCACAATCTTGCGGATTGTATATTTTAAATGTGTTGAAGCAACTGTACTCATTTTTTTGTTTTTCTTTCTTTTGATATTTATTTTACCTATTGACAATTGTGGAACACAACATACATATCTTTGGGAGATGGACGAAGTTTATGCCTCGAGTGCATGGAATCTGCTATCATGGACACCGGTGACTCTGTCAACCACTTTATCATGCGATCAAAGACTACTATGAAGGAATGAACATGAAATTGGATCAGCAAATTCCAATGCTTTTGGTTGAAAGACAAGCACTTAATGAGGCTATTGTTGGAAAAAATGTATGACATGGTATGAGGTTTGGGTTTTCTTTCAAAGTTGGCGCGCCATTCCCGATGCTAGTTTTTCTGCGGGGCCACCATCACATGCCTGAGACAAGAGGTTTATGTCTTTCCGAGGAGCAAACTGTGTCCAGTGTATGATATTGGACATCTACTAATTTTACTTTCAGAAAATCCAGAGTAAATCCTTGAGCAAGATTCACCTGTTCAATTTTACACTCGTTTCATTGCTTTTGTATTCAGGTTCACAGAAGGCCCAGACTTGGGGGCCACAGGCTTGTTGGAATGAAAACTCAACCCCAGAAATTGACAAGGAAATGCGAAGTTACAGCCATTCTTGTTCTTTACGGTCTACCAAGGTAAGTGTGACTAAAAAGCTCTTGTTTCGCAAAGTAATGAATATATTTATTAAATACACAATAGCTCTTCATATACATGTTTTAAAAATTTGTAGGTTAGAAAGACTTCTTGAGGATGAGTTGACAAACAACTGCATATTTGACGGGTCTTCCTAAGTAGACGATCTGAACTTTTCCAATGCATAGTTGTCAGGAAGTCCCATTGAGCTGTGACAGAGAGACTTTCCCAACATAGAGCTTCAAAAAAATGGTCTTATGCTAATGAAACTTCTTGTATAGTTCAATGGATGCTTATACTTCATTTCGGAGTGACGGCATTACGGGCCTTGTTATGGAGAAGTACGTCTTGGAAGTGAAAGTGTCGTGATAAGTTGACGTAGCTATTTCTCGAGATAAGTATTGTGAAAGTTTTGCTTAACTAAAAGATGATAAAAAAAGAAAAAAAAAAAAAACCTGTAAGAACCTGGAACCGACCCTAGAACCTGTAATAGAATAGGTTCCAGGTTCCAAAAAATTAGGAACTTGTACCCGATGGTAGGGTCCAGGTTCCGAGTGAAACTTGTAAGGAACCTGGAACCGCTCACCCCTACGTAATATAATGAAAATACAAGAAGTCAAACCGGTCAAATATGTCCTTCTCCAACAGAAAAGAAAAATCAACATCCACCACCCCAAGAACCAGATATGATTCGGATTAAAAAAAAACGAGCATTTAGATTTTGAAAAAAAAATCAATAAATCCTCCAAATGGATCAAATTTCGTACATGACTTAAATTGTAGACATAATTTATTGCGTCAATGCACGGTGCCGGCAGTCCAAATTTCGAAATTCAATGCTTTCATGTATATCATATGTATATATGTATTTGGTGTGATATTTAGACATTTTTTCTCTAGCAATTTCCTAGGATTATTGTTCCGTAAAGTACTATAATCGAAAATTTTAGAAAATGAATATACTACAAGCTTATAGCTCTTGATTACGTATTAAATTTTGCTCGCAATGATTTGAGATCATTAATCTCTTAATCGTAGCCATGTATATTGTTGACACCTAATTTTTTTCTCAAATAGATACTTAAAATGAGAATTCTTGAATCCAAGTATTTTATTTTTGGTATGTAAAATGTGAAAAGTTATGATTATATTTGAATCGTCACTTGCCTATTTTATTTTTAGAAATTACTATCTTATTGTTAACTTTCGAATTTTAAAATTTTAGGAGTTACCTTTTTTAAATATTTGCTCTGAAAATACATTTTTCTTTGTGACGTTTTGTATACCTCTTTTCAATTTCTTTAAATACTTCTTAGTATTTCTTTCGAGCACAGCTTTTCAAAACCCTAATGCCGATTCTCTCTCTCTCTCTCTCTCTCTCTCTCTCTCTCTCTCAATTTTTACTCTAAAATCACTCTACAAATTTCTTGCTCTCTCTCACTCGAACATGTCTGCGAAATCTTCCAAGTCTGCATCCATGTCATACCAGCGAAAATGTGGCATCCGAGAATTTTGACAACCCTTGGATATGTGACGGCCGTGACTGATCGACGGAGGTATCGTTCGACTGTGTCCTCAGTATCATGTACGGACATTGTTTTGTTATCACCATCAGACCGATGGGTAACCGTTAGTATTGGTCTGATCGTTAGATAAGTTATAGAGATAAGTTATAGTCTCATCCCTTACGTTCAAGTGAGACCGGGGTTTATTCCATAAGATGTGTCGACAAGATATCTTTTATGCTAATTTTAGCTGTCCAATTGTGTACCCCTCGAGCAAATGAAGATGTGACTAGGATTATACAGCAACCTTGCATGTCGTTCTTCCTCATCGATCACCATGCAGCCTTGTCGAGTTCTTTCTCCATGCAAGAATTGCAGCCACGAACATGAACATGTGGTGGTCGAATAAAAGAAGATTAGTTGATTTCATCAAGACCATGGAACCGAAAATGCTCCATGCACGTATGGAAATTTAGGGCTAATAGTTCGAAGGATTTTGGGTCATGACTTAAGGACAATGCAGCCACCAATTTGTTGGCCCAAGTAATCCCGAGCCCTCTCTCCTCTTGGTTGACAAATTGGAGTCAACCAAAGAAGCCCATTTGACCAAGTCACGTAGCACTTCCTTCGGTGGATAGCAAATGGGAGAGTGTGGCTTTGCTGGCTCGGCAAGGAGAAGAATCTGCATGCAAGAGGCCGCGTCTTCAACAGCTGCCATTGATCGTGTCTCCAAGTGGCCAAAGGAAATTTCCATGTTTCCTCCACTTGTCCTCACCCCCTTTCTACTACCGAGAGCCTCCTCGATTGTTGACTGGTTTTCAACAAAACCAATGACCAGAAAACAGCAAGCAGTCGAGCAAAACAGAGAGCGAGAGAGAAGACCGAATGCAAGCCACGTTCCCACCCACCTGTCCTCGCCTCCTCCACCTATCCATTGCAACTTCAGCCACCTAAAATCCTGCATGCAAGAAATTAATTAACCAATTAATCAAAGGAACAAAAAGGAAATTCGGAATAGAGGAGTAGAGGTAGGGTAAACCGAGCAGAACTATGAGCGAGAGAAGTGCGAGCAGTGAGTGGTCCGAGCGTGTGAGGGCAGAGAAGGAAGACCGCCCTCCACCCGTGCCCATGATCGAACTACCACCGTCAACGCGCCGGTCTTCGCCGCCGTTGAGCCGAACCCGAGACCCCAAGCCCCTGTTTTTGCTTGTAATCAAGTAGAAGAGCTTGAGGCAAGTGAAATCTCATTGATCTATGTTTTGCAGGTTGTAATTATCTAGTGAAGTGTTGGTAGATGTGAGAAAATGTAGAATTTGGAGATGCATGTTGATTTTAGATGAATGAGATGAAGCTGGACTAAGAAATTGAGCAAAAACAGAGTATGTTCTATGGATTTCGGTTTTTAAATTGAAATGAGAACTCAAGGATCTAGCTATGGTGGATTTTTGGAAGTGAAGAGGCTGTATTTTGGTGCAATACACTTGAAAACACTTGGCTGTGGACGTTCAATGCGGAGATTCAAAGAGTAGGAGCAGTTCTCTTTAGGACAGTAAACTGTTTTTGCAGAAGACAGTATGACCTTCAGTGATTTCATGATTTTCTGTAATTATCTAGCCAAAATTTGACTTTGAATCCTTAATGAAAGTTGTAGGGCACATCTTCAGGAATAACATATCAAAAATTTAGAATAAATGAACAAGGTATGACCGCCAAAACGATTTTTCTATGAAAATGCTAAAGCTGGAAGTTATTACAGAATGTTAGCAAGGAATACGGAAATTATTACTCTTGATACACAACGAATCTGACTTAGTGTCCCCCATCAAATTTCTTCCTTTAGGTCTTATGTATAACATATAAAAATTTCAAAATTTTCTGAGTTCGTTTAGGGGTTATTCCGAAATTGTTACTAAAACTGTGCATTGTGATGTTTGAGCTGTTTTATTCCGAATTTGCTCAATTTGTCCCAAAGGTGAATGCATCTTGAGTTGTTATTTGATATGATGCTATTGGCATTCAGCATATTATGAAATATTGAGATTTGATGAAGACTCATGGGACATCTTGTCATTGCATCGGAAAGTGTTTTTGATATTAAGATGTTAATTGTTACCGTTGGACCCTTGGGTCAATGATGCCCCAGGAGTCGGGATGCCCAGAGGTTCGAATGAGTCGATGCCCTTTGGATGCCTAATTGTATTATGAATACATGCCCAAAGATTTTCCCCGGAAGCGTCGGGATGCCTCGTTGTATTATGACTACATACCCAAAGGTTTTCCCCGGGAGTATCGGGATGCCCGGTTGTATTATAATACATGCCCGAAGGGTGAGGGGTTGTATTATGATGCATGCCCGAAGGTTAGGGGTAACCATGTCTATGGTCCCCAGTGATTCCTCGTGATGCCAGGTGGGGTACGAGATGCCCAGAGGTTCGAATGAGTCGATGCCCTTTGGATGCTCAGTTGTATTTTGAATACATGCCCGAAGGCTTCCGCGACGCTAGGGATGGGTGCGGAATCCCAGAAGGACGCAAACATTAGTCCTCTGGAGGGATAAAACCGTTTGAATGATTAAATCTGATGATTATATTAAGTGTGAGTGTGGTCTGGTTATGGGACTAAATTGTATGGCATGGAATGGGATGTGTCATTACAATTTGGCCCTATGATCGGGACTAGTGTAACTGGACATGATGCATCTTGAGGGTTTCGAAATTGTACTTGCCATTGCATTGAAGAATTTCATCTTATCCATTGATTACCTGTTTTTGTCTATCTTGCATGAATCTGAATATTGATGGTACTGCGTGATATAGCTTGATGAATCTTTTACTACTGAGTGGTTGTACTCATCTCGTTTGGAGACTAACATTTCAGACTAGATAAGATGCATCTGCTGTCACCGCTACTAGCAAATGAACCGAAGGGTTGGATATAACCGCGAGGAGGAGGAAAGCAAAGGAAGGAACTTTTGGACGCCGACATTGATCGATGGACTTTAAGTATACAATTGTTGGTAAAAAATGTCAGTTATCTTTTGAAGTATAGCCGAGTATAGAAAACCTTGGCATTTTGATGTACCGATTAATGATGTCCATCAAGTTATGTAAATAAAAGTATTTGGCCCTAACTTATATAAAACATGTAGTTGGTGTACATTGCATTATTTTGTTGAGTATGGGATAGGGAGATGATGAATATGCTTCCGCCATATTACTGCGCAGGGACCGATCTAAAAGATATAAACCCCCAAGAGTTATGGGCCTATTATGATTCTATGGTATCAGAGTGATATATTGTCAAGACAAGAGAAAGGTAAGCGCACTGTGGCGACCCCAACGGATCGGGGGCCGTTCGAGGGGTACCACAGAAAATCCTCTCGCATTGCAAGTCAGGGTCCTTAGAACATGCCTAAAAGACCGACTCACTTCGATCTTATTGGAGACGATTCTCCGCAAAGCTCTCCTCGTCAATCTACATATGAGGAAGTTGAACAAGATGCTGTTCCAATTAGAGTAATGAGGCCCAAGGTACTTTTCAAGCATGATACCTTTTTGAAGCGGGGTGATAATCCAATGACGTTTATCACTGACTTCTTGAAAGATAATGGGTATGACAATAAAACTCTGTTCTTTAGAACGATGGAAAGAGTAGGAATAGTGCCCAAAGGAATGGCTGAAAAGACATTTGTGAATTTTCCTTATGATCCTCGTTTTGGGTTAGAAAGTCAGCCTGAGAACAAGGATGATGATGAGCAAATTTTTACGAATTTCCAACCTCGGATGGGTGTGGCTGCTAATATTCTTGGAAAAAGAACGAAGCGTTTTCGTTCCAAAGAGCATAGAAGGGTTTATGCTCAAATGCCAAATAGGGGAGTGATAAACCCTCACATAGTCGACTTTGACTTCCTTGTCTCTATACTATAAGTGCTAATATAAACACCTAGAGGGGGATAAATAGGTGTGAAGACAATTTTTCACAAGAAACAGTAAAAATATTTTGCTTCTAAAACAAAATCTGAAAAACAACAAACTTTGAGTAAGTTCAGACTTTAGAAGTTAAATAAAACTATGAACAAAATGATGGAGTTCAGGGAAGAGAATAAGAACACATAATTTATAGTGGTTCGGCTTAGATCAAGCCTACGTTCACTCTCCATGCTGACAGCCTTCTGGCTGGATTTTACTAAGAATCAAAAGAGATTTTACAGTTTTGCGATCTCAACTTCATAGTAAAGAATCTCTACTTCTCTCTCACGAAGTCTCACAATGAGTCTCTCTCTTTTGAATACAATTTTGAGCTCAGTATTTGGAGTAATAAGGAAATGGAAAACTTCAGATTTTGAAATTTCTGTCTTATGCACTCTTTCGAATAACTAGAGAGTTCACCTTAAATATTCCTTCATGCATTCTCGACTGTTAGCACTTTCCAAATGAATTCTTCCAATATAGTTATTGGACAAAATCAATCAAGGAGATTTTGAGTCATTTGAAGATTGTGATGAAAGCCCGTCAATCATGTTCGCCCATACAATCAGGATCTTGGTTTCCATAAGTATATTCTTTCCATATTTACTTGCAATTCAAAAAAAATTGATTCCAATAAAGATAATAAATCTCGTAGGTGATATATCCATCCAAAAAGCCATCCATAAGCTATACGAATCGAACTCTTGAAGAAATAAACAAAATCTCAATCTAGATAAGTCTTCATTCTTCAGTAATGTTTAGTCTGGAATTTGTCAATGTGGGCAGACTTTGACACAAAGTCTATAAGACTTCAGACTTTGACACAAAATTTGGTCATCTTCAGACTTTGACATAGAAGTCTGAAAATCTTCAGAGTAGACTTTGGATAAGTTTTGTCAACTTCAAAACATCCGAGTTTTCTCCAACATATACAGGTTAACTTGAGGGAAATGTTAGCCAATCTTCAACTTGAAAAATTTTGTGCTGAGACAGTAGAAGCTTATCTTGAGTTGACAGCTTATTTTTACTCCAATCTATCTTTCCTGGATCAAACTCACATTCAATTCATTGTCTGTGACAAAGTGTTTGTTGTGGATGTGGACATTATGGCTGATATTTTAGGTGTTGAGCGAAGTGGTTTTCTACCCATTAATGTTTCCATCAATCAAGCTACTAGATTTCTGATGAAGGACAGATTGCCTAATGGGAGCATCACTTACTCTCGCATGCTAGCATCAAACATTCTGCTGCACAAGATTGTTATCAATTGCATCAGACCCAAGGTTGCCTCCAAGAGAGATGTCTCGAGATTTGAGGAGAAAATAATGTGGGCCATTTGCAATGGAATTCTTTTTTCTTTGCCGCATACTATCTTCTTGCATATGTACAGGACTATGATGAAAGAGAAAGGACAATTGCCTTACTCTGCCTTGATTACCAAATTGTTCAGAGATTTTCAGATCCAATTGCCTTCTCTACTTCAAACATGAACTCTCACTCCTATGGAGATAGGAATGAAGATGATTTCCAAAATGAGGCTGAAAGATTTGTCAAAGGCCTTGGATCTTTTGAAGAATGAATCATCTAGTAGAATGAAGGAAGGATCTACTGCTGCAATAAAGAGAAAAGGAAAAGATATTGTCCAAAAGACTTCAAAGAAAAAGAAGTCTATCCTCTTGACAGACGAAGAAGAGAAGGATGATCTGACCATTTCTGTGCTTGCCTTGCAAAATCTTCACAGTTATCCTGATTCTGAAGAGACAGAAGAAGAAGGAGAAGGAGAACAAGTAGAAGAAGAAGCTAAACAAGTGGAAGAAGAAGAAGAAGAAGAAGAGGGTGATGCTGAAAAACCAACAGAAAAGGAAAATGAAGATGAAGATTCTGAAGGAGAAACTGGTGCAATACCAATATCGGATGAAACTGAAGACAACAGGGAAAAACTTGCACTGGAAGGAGAGGACTCTGAACAAGAAAAGAGATCTAGCACTGGAAAGGAAAAGGAACAAGAAGGAAAAGTCTCATCTCACCTTGAAGGCACCAAAACAGGGAAAGACAGTGAGAAAACTCCTACACCTACTACTAGTGATGGCATTAGTCGATCTCCTGTAGATGCTGAGGATGTCTTTGAATCTCATTTTCTTGAAGTTGATGTTGAAGGAGAAACTCCGAGTCAGGACAAGCAACAACCTACAAGTGTTCAAGTCGATATTCCTTCAATTCTGGATACTCCAACGATTCACTTTGCTGAAGCTAGTGCCCAAACTGACCCTGATGCAAACTATCCAAGGATAGTGGAACTCCTTTTGGAGTTAAAGGCACAGCAATATGCTATAGGGGTTGAAATTCAGAATTTACATACTACCTTAAGATCTACCTTAGATTTTCTATCTAGCAAGGTACAGTCTCTTGATACTCAAGTTTAGACTCTGAATCAACAAGTCTCACAAATTGTAGCCAAAGTGGAAAATGTCTATCAACAGTGCCAAGAAAAGCTTGAGGAGACAATGCAGTCGCTAGAGGATTTCCGACTTCTTCGCGTGCCAAGACAACCCTGAATGACTCCATCTTTTTACATCATTCTTTTTCACTTTTGATTATCTCCTTCTTTTTGCTGTTGACAAAAAGGGGGAGAATTATAATAGATTTAAAAAGTTCCTATTTGAACTTTGTTTGAACTTTGTTTGAAGTTTGTTTGAACCTGGTTTGAACTTGGTTGTGTTGACTTGTGATTTGCAATTAATTTTTGGATTGAACATATTTGTGGTTCTTGAACTCTAAATTGTCATAACTAACATGTTTTCTATGGATGCATAATCAATGTCATTTAGTTCTACAATAATTAGTTCTTATTATAAGTTATCATGTGCTGCTAAAGTGTTATTTTGCAGGATATAAGTTTTTAAATCTGCATAAAAGTTTTGTCATCATCAAAAAGAAGGAGATTGTTGGAGAAAACTCCTATTATGTTTTGAAGTTGACAAAACTTTTCTAGTTCTATTTTGAAGAATACGAGACTTCTGTGTAATTCTCTCAAAGCTATCTTGCATTAGAAATCTGCCCACTCTAACGAAGACCTAGACTAAACGCAAGAGAATAATGAAGATATAATCAGACTCAATATTATTTTTCTTACTTCAAAGCTTTAGTACGAACATGATATATATGGCTTTCTGGTTGGAAATCTCACTTACCTTTTTGGTTATCTTTATTGGAATCAATCACAGAACGGAAAAATCATTTTTGGAAGGCAAGTTTATTTGGAAAGAATCTACTTATGGAAACCAAGATTCTGATTGTATAGGCGACCAGGATCATCGGGCTTTTATCTCAATCTTCAAATGGCTTGAGATCTCCTTAATTAATTCTGTCCAACGGGTTGAATGGAATAATTCCACTGGAAAGTACCGATGGTCAAAAAAGCATAGAGGAGTATTTAATGAGGTTTTTCAAGTCATTTGAATGATAAGTGTGAAAGGAGAATTCCAAAGTCTGAAGCTTCCGAATCACTTGCTCTTCATACAGTGCTCAAATTTGTATTCGAAAGAAAGTGAAACACTAAAAAGTGACTTCGTGAGAGCAGTAGAAACTCTTCATTGTGAAGTCAATATTATAAGGCTGTAATTCTCTTTTTCGATTCATAATGAAAACTAGCTAGAAAGCTATCAGCATGAGAGAGTGGACATAGGCTTAATCTAAACCAAACCATTATAAATCTTTTGTTTATTTTCTCTTTCTTAAACTCCTTTACTTTGTTTGTTGTGATATCTTTCTGTGTTTCAAAATAGTTGTTAAAGTCTAAAGCCTTCTTCAAAGTCTGTTGTTCATCAGACTCAGTTTAAAATCAAAATACTTTACTTCTTTTAATAAAATTTGTTTTCACACATATTTAGCCCCCCTCTAGGTGTTTATACTAGCATTGTCACCTGGAACTAATCCTAGAACCTATGATAAGATAGTTTCGGGTTCCAAAAAATGAGGAACATTCTAAATTCTAGGTAAAACTTATACACAACCTAGAACTACTTACCCCTAATGCCACGTAAGACGACCGGAGATAAATGGACAACTATGTTCACAATTTCTAATGAAAATAAATCAAAATTACTATTTTGGGATTAAATTGGCACAATTAGAAAGTGTAGGACTAATTTGATATTTGTATAATAAATTTAAAATTAGCTAGGTAATTTTCCCTTGAGAAACCCATCAATGAGATTCACATATAAATAGAAGGGAATTAAGGCGTAATCAATGGCTTAAAGTCAGACTTAATCGCTCTTTCCATATGTCAAGTTTCGTGTAAACTGTCTTTACATAAAGGACAAAAGTGAAAGAATCTACGCTAAGTTCACACCTGTCTTTGATTTTTCTAGCTTTGATATCTAAAAGGACCGTGAAGGCCACGGGCCCTTCGTTAATTTTAACGCGGCTCGAGCAAACATACATATCTAAAAGTAAAAAACCAAAAGATACTTCACAAGCTAAAACGTTTACGCTGATTTGAATTACGCTGATTTTAATTTTAACGCACCAATCGGAGCTTCCACACGTCTGCACACACTACCTGAGTGCATAGCGCATGTGGTACACAAGTAGCTCTTGTCCGACTAGGTTCATCGATCCGACCAGGTGGCACTTCGACCAATTATGATCCGATCGATTAACAAATCCGGTCAATGACCAAACCAGTTCGGGCAGGTCAATGGGTTAGGTCAAGTCACCTAGGTCGTCGTTCGCTGACATCAGCCCTAGCACGTGCGTCATGCACTAGCCATCGCCATGCGTGGGGGCACATGCTTGACGTAGTCGCCACCCAATGATGCATGGGGGCGTGTACGACCTCCCTTAGTGGTGCGTTGCATGTCAAAACGCTGGTGACAAGCTCTTACATTTTATGCAATCAAAATCAAGTTTACCCCACAACAAATTTCGAAAATAGCCTAATCCATACGTTCAAGTTCTAGGCGAAGGACTACTCTAATACTACATGTAAGCTACGAAAACGACACTCAAGATCTCCATAACTGGAATCAAGAACTCATATAATCGAGTCAAAGATATTGACACGCCTGATTTGGAATCCATCATTCTTGACGTGGAAGCGATGATTCAAAACTCAAGCACTTCTCTCCTATTGTCCTCTGTATCATTGGCTTAATAAGACTGTCCCCTCATCTTTAGAGTTTTATACTCGCTTCTCATGTGAGGATATTTATATATTAGGATTAGAGGAGAGACTTGAGTATAATTTATAAAGTTTTAAGCCACAGACTCTCTCATCAAATGAGGGGCTCTACTTAGCTAGCCAACCCCATATTTAACTAATTAAAAGTCCTCATCACATTTAATTCCGTAAAACAGTAAATTACAATATCAATTACTGTAACCCACCAAAAAATCTCTTACATGTTGTCAATTAAATTCCGACATGATTTGTATACTTGTAATTTCGTTTAAAGTAAATTTCATGGCTTTCTTGTTGACCAGTGATATTTTCTATCTGAATTCATCACAGAACATATCTCCCTTAATAAAAATTGACGAACGATTTTCAATAAAAATACTTTGTTACGGAAGCCAATTCGTGCGGAACACTAACCCAATGGATGGATCAAACAAAATAAGAGCCAAATTCTAGTGATTAGCTCGTCATAATTTATACGCTCGTGCTATCTTAAGTGCTTATAGAGACTAATGCAAAATTCTATACACTCGCATATTTATATGCTATTTCTACAATAGAGACCTACGACTATAGTAATCGTTATTAGTGTATTGGAGCTTTTTACATACGTAGGATTACTCGAACATGCAAAGTAATTTCCCCGAAAATCTTTCATTTAAGGTGAATTTAGTCAAAGCAAATACCATTTGGTTAAGTAAATTTTTGTGTATTTTTGCAAAATGGATTTTAAGTTAAAAGGAAAAAAAAGGGAGGGGGAGGGGCAGAGGGCATGGCTGCTGTTCATTATCTCCATCTTGGAAACAAATCAATCACGATGAGACTGGAACCGTCAAAGAGGCTAGACAAGCCAATGCCAAGGCCACATGACCTTAAGCGAGGCAACCCCAAGGGCCCATGACCTTGCAGATCCATCCCCGCACGAACCCAAACCTCGTCGAGATGGTGTGATCATCTATTTTGTTGTCATTAAATTTTTTGTATGAGAAATATGTAAACCACTTCTACTAAAGTCAATGAATTGAACTTTCTCTTCAGAGTCATGGAAAGAAATTTCGTCTTGCTCATCAAATTGAGAAAGAAGGAAAGTGTTGGACATGCTTATATGACTGAAATTCACATATCTTAATGTCTGCGCATGCGATTTGTTTCGATTGTCGATTATGTCTTGATACGTTCCAATTGTCAATTTTGTCTTGATACACAACAATAGCATGCTTTAATTATTTGTTGTGCTTTCTCTCATTCATTAGCATGATGTGGAGTTTTGTATCTCTTAAAGACACAATTCCTCAAGAGGGAGGATTATCCGACCACTCCTAAATTTATTGCGTAGATGCTAATTCAGTTATAAACTGTCCAATGTTATACCTTCACGTAAAATTCCAATATAATTCTTTCGGTCAATTTTCACCTAAAATCACTAATATGACAGGGTGCCTCGTAAGGCTTTTATATGGAGAATATCCAACAATAGCTTCCATTGAATGAATAATTGATCCGGATCCTAAAAACAACAATTTTTTCCTTTATGAAGATAGAGGAGCGAAACAATCAACCTACAGAAAGATGGGCTAATCCAACCAATCTTGCTTGTACAATGGAAAGAGCTGCCCTTCCATCCCTTGGATAGATAGAGAGGGAGGGCAGATAGCAATGAGATTCCCCAATATCATGCTAAGAATAGCTAGGATTTCCAGAAGCCCATGCAAAAGGTTTGGTTAAGATATGCCAGATTCCGCCAATATGGAATCCCCATGAATAGGATCAAACCTTATTCCATGGTATTTACATGAGATTTCCCCCCTTGTTCCGATCATGGAACATATGAAATAAATCAAAAAATACAAAGGCCTTATCCACACAAGTAACGGAGAACATACAAAAGCTTTGAAATATTATTTTCGGGCACTAGAACGATACATATTGAATTCTGTGGAAAGCCGTATTCAATGAAGCATTTCATACATTCCATATACAGGGTGAGTAAAATTCCACCGCCTGTCTAGGGTTGAGCCTTGGGATTTGACGGCGGACAATCCCAAGTGGATACTTGGCATGTCCCCCCTCTTCCAGGTCCATCATCTCCATAGGGCCCTCTTATCTCTTCCTTCTCCAAGCTTTATTTTCCCATTGAGGCCGAACCTAAACCTGTGCTCGAGAGATAGCTATCCATATTCGATGGAATAATTTTTTAGATGTATTACCGCATCCCGAAGGGTTAGGACCACTTTTTACAGGTTAGTGGAATCCAAGAGCACCTTCATTCCTATATAATAAAAAGGGTGGGTGTATATCTATTTGTATCTAACCTATCAATTCATATTGAAAATAAAAAGAGAAATCTTTTCATCATAAATGATCCACTTGCCCCGAAATGACCTGGCCAGTAGGGAAATCCCAATGTGGGCTTTTAGTTTAATGTTTCTATTCCACGGGCGTGGTTATTGTGATTGATCAAGAAGGAAATCCAAAAAACATGGTTTCAGAATAGAACCTAGAAGCTGTGAACTGGACTGGTGAGAATTTATCCAATTCTAGGTTTTAAGATATGCAGAGTATGTTTTAAGTTTAAAAAATTAAGAGACCTATTTCAACGGATAGGTTCCAAGTTCTAGGTTGGTAGAATTGGAACCTAAAACCTAAAACTTGTAAACTAGAACTCAAAATAAGTTTTTGTATATTTCTTGATATATATGTCTTCGTGTGATCTTGCAATATTCTATCGTGTTCGATAATAAGTGTATAATCTAGAACTATTAGTTTAAGCTTCTATTTTATAACTAAGACTTTTACTTTCTTAATTTTTCATATATTTCATATGTCTAAATATAAATTATAGTCAGTAAATTGTAGCAGCAAGTAGTGTTCATTAAAGGTGATAATTTAATGTAATTGTTCCATCAATAATATAGGTAGAATCTGAGTAGGCCCTAGAACCAATCCTAGAACCTATGATGGGATAGGTTCAAGTTCCAAAATTTAAGGAGCATGTTCCAACAAGTAGGTTCCAGGTTGAACTTGTTTGGAACCTAGAACCATTCACTCATAGTGCCACATAAGACGGCCGACAATAAATGGACACCCATGTTCGCAATTTCTAATGAAAATCAATTTAAATGACTATAATGGGATTAAATTGATACAATCGGAAAGTTTAGAACTAAATTGACATTTGTCCAATAAATTTAAAACTAGTTGGTAATTTTCCCTTACTTGAGAGACCCACCAATGAGATTCACCTATAAATAGAAGGCAATTAAGGCGTAATCAATGGCTTAAAGTCAGACTTTACCGCTCTTTCCATATGTCAAGTTTCGTGTAGACTGTCTTAACGTAAAGACCAGAAGTGAAAGAATCTACACTAAGTTCACACCATCTTCGATTTTTCTAGCTTTGATGTCCAAAATGAACGTGAAGGCCACGAACCCTTCGTTAATTTTAACGCCGCTCGAGCAAATATACATATCTAAAAGTAAAAAACCAAAAGACATTTAACAAGTTAAAGTGTTTATGCCGATTTAAATCGCAAGATCCATCAACTTCTTCATTATTTCTCAATATAGAAAATATGGACCACCACTGCTTTATTGTGTAAGACTGAATTTTCATAAAATTTAATCATGAAAAATTACACTAAATTAAAGTCCCCTAAATATTTTTTTTATAAAAAGTTTAATCAAGCCCTAACTTCTTTTTAAGGGAAAAAAATGGTGTTTCTCGCTCTAAATCATACCTTTCTTTTGAAACAAAAATGGATATGAGAATAAATAATAGACCAAAAAAACGATATGGTCCAATGAAATTTCTAAACTTCTTACTTAATTAAGTAAGCCAACCACGAGCTTGCATTCAAAGCGCCTATAAACATCAATTTGTAATTCTACACATTGGTATAATTATGCGTTGTTTTTACCAGTGATTTATGATCATAGTAAGTCGTTATTAGCATATTAGAAATTTTATTCACGCAGGATTATTCGAATGTTGCACGCAGAAAAAAAAAAGTCAAATTTGTGTGGTCTTTACTCCCAACGTAAGACTTTGAACGCATTACTATATAATTATAGACGGTCCATTCTAAATTGCCAGACGATGATCTTCTTCCTTACCAACACAGGAACAAAGAAAAATGCCAAGCCACCACCTTCTCTGCTTTCTCTTCTTCTTATTGAGCTTCCGTAGCGTCCACTCCGCTTTCCCCGCCATTTGCGAATCGTCTAACCAAGGCGGCAACATCCCCATCAAGTATCCATTCTGGACGGCCAGCGGCGCCTCCGTACACTGCGGCTACCCGGGCCTCGGCGTCCGTTGCTCGTATGTCGATGAGCCCCCGACCATCTTTCTTCGGGGCGACGCCTACTTCGTCGCCGAAATCAACTACGTCGAAGAAACCTTGACTCTCGTCGACTTCGACGTCGCCGACCGGAGATGCCCCAGGGCCAGCCATAACCTCACGATCAACTCGC
This sequence comes from Eucalyptus virginea, assembly GCA_014182375.1. Classification (NCBI taxonomy): domain Eukaryota; kingdom Viridiplantae; phylum Streptophyta; class Magnoliopsida; order Myrtales; family Myrtaceae; genus Eucalyptus; species Eucalyptus virginea. The sequence continues at coordinate 10,078,882 of CM024515.1, read as the reverse complement.
TCCCGCTCGGTTACAACTCCGCCGACGTCAATCTCACCTTCTTCTTTAACTGCAGCGCCCATCCGTGGGCTCCCGTCCCCGCCAGGGCCATCGATTGCTTGCGATCTGGTGATAAGCAGTCGTATGTGTTCGTGGACATGAGCCCCGATGAGGCGGCGGCGGTTCGTCAGGCGTGGGGCTGCGAGGAGGCGGTTGTGGCGGCGGTGAAGCGTACGGAGGTGACGGCGGCGAACGTGGTGGAGGAGTTCGCCGGGGCGATGAGCGAGGGGTTCGTGCTTGAATGGGCGGCGGCGAAGGAGTGCGGCGCGTGCGACCACTCCGGCGGGCGGTGCGCGTTCAACCAGAATGAGCAGTTGCTGTGCTTCTGCGAGGACGGGTCAAGTCACACGGACGGCTCGTTTTGCAAAGGTAGGATTGAGGTTTGTGTCTGTCCATTTCCTCTCTTTCTTTACAAATAGTTTTGCGTCTATGTTCGCCAATCGCCATGAATGCTTCTTTCAATGCTTGTCACTTCTTAGTTGCGGCGAAGGAGTGCAGCGCGTGTGAGCACTCCGGCGGGCGGTGCGCGTTCAACCAGAATGAGCAGTTGCTGTGCTTCTGCGAGGACGGGTCAAGTCACACGGACGGTTCGTTTTGCAAAGGTAGGATTGAGGTTTGTGTCTGTCCATTTCCTCTTTTTCTTTACAAATAGTTTTACGTCTACGTTCGCCAATCGCCATGATTGCTTTTATCAATGCTTGTCACTTCTTAGTTGCGTGTGATCGGATTTATGGCATACTTTGATGTTTCAGCAGCTTTTAGAATTAGAAAATTATATACTTAGGTTCGTCAATTTCTTAATCAATACTTTTTCAAACTTTGAATGGTCATTGCAACTACTAGTATATCCCGTGCAACAGGACCTATAAGAAAGCTTAAATTAATAAATAGAGCAGGGGTACTCATATATATATATATATATATATATATATATATATATATATATATATATATATAATATGAATTCATAGACAAACAAAATTGTTACTTTAGTACCATTCTCGCATGGAAATTAGAACCACACATAGAATTTTTTTTTTTTTGACAAATCACCACACATAGAATTTAACTAGTGAGAAATGGTACATGCAAAATAAATTAGTGAACTGGATACCTTATTCAATGCCCAATTCAAAAACTTAAATTAATAGGTAAATGAAGACCACATGCATAAAGTTTGATATAAATTCTGTAGACAAGATATGTGAATTACTTCAATGCCCTAAGCTAAACTAAATTTTCTTGTGATATTTAAAGTATAAAGATTCGGATGTAGCAAATTGAAGCAATAAATTTTTTGGTTGGGCGAAATTTCGAAAGCATCTTCCATCTACTCGTTGCAACTCACAACTTGGAATATGGTCTATCATTACAAGGTGGTAGTTTCTTTTTTAAAAATTGTCTTTTTCGCTTTTCTGGCTATTATTGCTTTGATAATAATCATTTTCCTCCCGAGGAATTGATGCCTAGAAAGAGTTTTTATTTTCATTGCTTGAGACTTGAGCAATTGATGGGCCTTAGCAATCTCTGTCAAGAAAAAGATGGCAACCTTTGCTTATTGCTTCCAATAGCTAAAGATCCCAATGTGGATCATCATCATAAATCATAACAGATGGTCCTAGTTTGGCTCAATTGAGGAGTCGAGGCATTTTTCAATCCACTGATTGTATCCATGTTGCAGTTTGGGCTACTGATGCGTCGATATCATGAGTCAAGTTAATGGACAAAATTAGCGATAATCAGTTCCAGTCCGATTCGATTCCAGGTGGAACCGAACTCCTAAAAGCGGGAATAAGACTGTACCTGTCCAGTCCGGTTTAGGGAACCGGTCAAATTTTAAAGAAGAGAGTGGCATTTGACCAAAAAAAAAAGGAAAAAGGAAAAAGAGCGCAGCCTGGTCGCCACTTCCAGTCCCAGCTGTCTGATGTCTCTCTATGACATTTATTTTACTTCCTAACAAGTCTCTATCCCATCAAAGACATTTACTTTTATTCATTCTATCTCCCCCTCTCTCTCTCTCTCCCTCTCTCTCTAAGTCACCGTGACTCAGTCCCTCCTGTCCCATCTCCATCTCTCTCTCTTCTCCGCGGAAAACCCACTTCCCTTCCTCCTTCCCAAAGACCACCGTGACTCGGTCCCCCCCTGTCCCATCTCCATCTCTCTCTTCTCTGCGCAAAACCCACTTCCCCTTCTCCTTCCCCAAAAACCACCGTGACGAGTCCTCCATTTTAGAGAGACGATGAGGACACCTCCAATTCGCTCCGAGCTCGCTGTCGAGCCCTCATGGATCCTCGCGTCTGTGGTGTCTCCCCCTCCTATCTCCTCCGCATTGCCCCACCGGCCCCCCGCAACTCCATGGGGGTCAGATAAGCTCCAACTCCATCCTCGTCACTCTCCTCGACTCGACTCCCACCACACCGAGCTTGTCGAGAAGGCCCTCCTCCTCCAGACGTTGGACGACGGTGTCGTCCGCCATAGAGAGAGGGAAAGAGGCGTGAGAGCCGAGAGGGAAGATCGAGCATTAGGGGTTGCTGTTCTCTGAATATTTTTAAGAAATAACAAAAAGAAAAATAAGAGTCGGTCCGGTCCGATCCGAAAGGTTCCAAGAATGGAACCGGGAACCGGACTGGCCCCCGGAAACCGCCCAGAACCGGGCGGTCCGGTCTGGGCGGTCTTCGTGGCTCACCCGTAGGCAAAATTGAGAGAAACTCGTCTAGATGACAGTTTAGTCGTTTAGTTCGGAGGCTGCAATCCCTTCTTTTTTCTAGTCTAGGCGATGGTCCTGCATCTGTCTGGAACGCTGCTAACTATGTTCTCGAGGTCCTTAAAGTGTCCTCGATTGAATTGTCAAGGAGATTGGCCAAGCTCATTGAGTAGTTGAGGGCCGCGTATACGAATTGTAAAATGGGTAATAACAGTCCAAGGCGTCCTTAAGTCAATCTACAACTAGCCAGCAGCTCAAGCTACAGGCTTTGTTTCCACGCACCTTGTTCTTCTTATTTTCTTCTCAGCTTTTGTCTCAATGCGCCAAAGTCTCGGTCTTCGGGGAGGCCAAATCAAGTGGCTCTCGTAGGTGCATTGGGTTCAAATAATTCTCAAAGCAGCATTGTTCTTATCCTCTGCATCCTCTTCATTTACATTTACCCTTCTTGTTTTGCTCCAACACCATCTCCCTTCGAACAGATCTTACCATGTCGTGCTCCTCTTTGTCCTTGTTCATCATCTTCTCCTTCCATATTCACTGCCTGGTGCCAACTTCCAGTGAATTCCCACCGTTCCGAGAGTGCTCTCCTTTTGTTTGCGGAGATCAACGAATCAGCTATCCTTTCAGGCATGTTAGGCAGCCAAGTTACTGTGGGTATCCAGGCTACGAGCTTGACTGTCATAGAGATAACCTGACCATTTTGTCCTTGAAGTCCCTGGAATATCGGGTGATCCACATGGATAGGAGCGAGCAGATGCTTAAGGTGGCAAGGATGGATTTATCGAAAGATATATGTCTTGGAACGCATGTCAACACCACTTTAAACTTCAATCTCTTCAACTACGCTTCCAATTACCTCCACTCTACCTTATTCTACAATTGTAACTCACTATCAACCCTTCAACCTTATCAATTCTCTTGTCCCGTGTCTGGAAATGGCTACTTTGCTCTCAACGTGGACCTTGCAAGCCCACAACGCAAGCCATGCAACTTCAGTGTCTTCGTCCCAATTATACCAATTGAAGCATTAGAGGCGAGCGTGTTAACATTAGTCTTGCTACTCTCGGAGGGATCCTGAAAAAGGCTTTGAGATCACTTGGATTGCCAACACATCTCCGTGTGAAAATTGCACTGAATCAGAGGGAAGATGTGGGTATAACTGGACAAGGCAAGAATTCAGTTGTTTTTGCCGTGACAAAGCCTACCAACGACTTGCCCCGGACCTTCAGGTATGTATGCTAAAGTCACGGTTGCTAATTTGTGGTTTCTAATAAGCTCAAGTTGTTCAATGAGAGGGATAAGATTGCTGCGCATACTCTTTCCTTTGCTTGTTAATTGGGAAACGACCCGCTCATGCCCCTAAAAGCCTGACAATCTCATTTTGCTGGGCATGCCTGAAGTGCAGTCATCTCATCTTCGTTATGACATGGTCATGATGCAATTTAGAGTCCAAGCCTTAAAACCTTATCACGGCATTCAACAACCTTAACAGTTCGATCATTACGCCAGTATCTTTGTATCCTTAAGATCCAATAGTTTAAATACAATGAGTGAGGATGCTCTAAATTTACCGTGAAATTTCACATCATGGAAAGATAATTGAAATTAGATTGTATTAGCTGCTAAATCAATTAACCCAAATTTTAGGTTTGCCTTGTTGTTTACTTCACGTGACATGAACTCTTGACCCATCAAATGGGCTAGACTTTTCGTAGGGGTGTGCAACGGAAACCGCTCGAACCGAGACCGGACCGGCCGGTTTTGGCAGCGGTTCCCACGGTCGGCGGTCCGGTTCCCGGTTCCAAGGTGGGAACTGACCAACCGGACCGACCGGACCGGACCAATTTTTTTATATATAATTTATATACATATAATATATAAAACACATATAATATATGAATATTATATATAAAACTTGTTGCAATTGGAATTGCAATTGAGGTAACAACCTCTTATGTGACCAAGAGACCACCAAAGCTTTTAGAAAACTTATTTATTAGTTTTATCTTCTTCTCGATGTGGGATAAGGCTCTAGGAGTTCCTCATGCTCACTCTCTCTCTTGCTCCCCTCACTTGCAAACGACAAGGCACTTCAAGCCTCAAAGAGTCCGACATCAACTAAATATTTAAAGCATAAAAGAGAGATTGTCTATAAAACCTAAGCCAAGCACAAATTTTACTCAAATTATTCATGGCTTTTATGCTTAAAATTAAGAGTGAAACACATAAATTATGATTAATATTCATGCAAGTGAAGTTTGAATATTTTGCACGTGAAAACACGTGTGAGTAGTTTTATTAGATCGCCCGGGAACCGAATTGGATTAATCGGTTCAGAGCATGGTCATTCTTTAGTGAATGGTCGTTATTTAGTGAAAAAAGAAAGTACTGATCCTATTGGACCGAACCGGACCGGACCGGAACCGATGGTCGGTCCACGGTTCCCAAAATTGGGAACCGGTTTCCCGGTCCGGTTCCCGGTTCCACCTTGGAACCGGACCGAACCGGGAACCAATCACCCCTACTTTTTCGCATTGAAGACTGAAACTGATCTCTATCAAAGTCGATAGTCAGTATAGCTTCCTCTATTATACTAAAGAGGTATTAACCACATCCATCTCTTTCACACTTCAGTCCACGGTTAGAATAGCCCCTCTGAACACTAAACCCCTCATTCTACATGATATTCTCCACCCATGAGAGCTTGAACTTGCTCAAATGGGTGACGCAGCCACTCTTTTTCTCTCCTCCACTTCACACTCCATCCTAGTCTTCGTCCTCGTCAGCCTCATCATTCCACAAGTTCTTTTGTACGAGGGAGACAACAATGTCCACTAAACCGACTGCCACCGCTCTTTTAATCGTGGAATCGTTGCAAATATAACTTATTCTTTCTAGGGAGGCTGCCCACCCCAATTCTGTGCAAGGTCGAGTGCTATGAGGATTACTCCCTATCTTTGAGTACCAAGGGCAGAAGTCTTATTTTCAACACTTAAAGCCTAAGCGATTTATGGAACTGAGCAAATTCTGTTGTGAAAAAGATGGCAAGCTTATTGCTTCCTAGCTAAAGATCCAATGTGGATCATCATCATTGTAACTCACGAAAGATGGGCCCGATTCAGCTCGGCCAAGGAATCTTGGGCCTTTGGGATCCACTGATATTAACCTGGTCTGCTTCTTTGGGCTGATGATGCGTCGATATCATCAGTCAAATCAATTCAAAAAAGATGGCAAAGCTTAAGAGAAACTAGTCCAGATGAAAATTTAACCGCCTTAGTTCTGAGGCTCTAATCTCCTTCTATTTTCTAGTCCAGGCGATGGCCCTGCATCCGTCTAGAACGTTGCTAACTATGTTCTTGAGATCCTTATTGAATTGTCCTCGATTGAATTGTCTACGAGATTGGCAAAGCTTGTTGATTAATTGGGGCTACGCCTGCGCGTAGGAATTGGGAAATGGGGAATACTATTCCAAGTCCTCCTCAAGTCAAGTTCACAATTAGCCAGCAGCGCAAGCTGCTTGGCTTTGTTTCCACGTGCTTTGTTCTCCTTCTTTTCTTCTCAGCTTTTGTCTCCCCGCGCCAAAGTCTTGGTCTTCGGGAGGCCAAATCAAGTGATTCTCGTTGGTGCATTGGGGTCAAGTCGTTCCAAAAGCAAAATCATTCTTTATCCCCCTGCATCTTCTTCCTTTCTATATGTACCCTCCTTGTTTTGCTCCAACACCATCTCCCTCCGGATGGATCTTACCATGTCGTGTTCCTCTCTCTCCTTGCTCTTCTTCTTCATCTCCCTCCATATTCAGTTCCCTATGCCAGCTTCTAGCGAATTCCAGCCGTTCCAAGATTGCATTCCTTTTGATTGCGGAGAGCAGCAAATCAGCTATCCTTTTAGGCATTTTAGGCGACCAAGTTACTGTGGGTATCCAGGCTACGAGCGTGACTGTGACGGAAATTACCCAACCCTGTCCATGGAGTCCCTGAAATATCGGGTGATCCACATAGATTGGAGCGAGCATGTCCTTGAGGTGGCGAGGACAGACTTACGGGACGATGTATGTCATGGAATACTTGTCAACACCTCTTTAAACTTCAGTCTCTTCGACTACACTCCACGTTACGTCAATTCCTCCTCCTTCTATAATTGCAATTTATCGTGGCCCTATCAACTTTATTATCCGTTCCATTGTCCCCTGTATGGACATGGCTGCTTTTATCCATATGCTGACCTTGCGAAACCACTACACAAGCTATGCAACTTCAGTGTCCTTGTCCCAAATTCACATAGTAAAGTTCTCGGTCTACCACCGCCACTGAAGGACAGAGATGATAGGGATACTATTAGTGAGTTCCTGAAGAAAGGCTTTGAGATTACCTGGATTGCCAACACGTCGCAGTGCGAAAATTGCGACAAATCAGGGGGAAGATGTGGTTATGACTGGAAAAGGCATCAATTCAATTGCTTCTGCCCTGATGGAGCCCATTCACCGACCTGCAACGGTAAGCGAGTTCCGGGAAGCTTCCCTTCGAGTATGTATGCTTACTCTCACCTAGTATGTGGTTTTCAATTAGCTAAAGCTGTTCAATTAGATGGATTGCTGGGCATACCCATCCCTTTGCTTGTTAATTGGAAAACGACCCGCTCATGCCCCTGAATCCTGACAATCTCATGTTGCTGGTCACGATACAATTTAGACTCTCAAGTCCCAAAACTTTATCATCCCATTCTCAACAACCTTCCTTACCTTAACTGTTGGATCATTAGGTCTGTATCTGCAAACCCTCAAGATCCAACTGTTTAAATACAACAAGCAAAGATGCTCCGAGCTTACTGTAAAGTTTCACATCATGGACAAGTATTTTAGATCGGAATGCGTTAGCCTATAAGTCAAGTAACGAAAATTTTGGGTTTGACTGTTCTTTACTTCTCATGACCCCAACTCCTGACCCCTCGAAGGGGCTAGACTTTTTCACGGTGAGAACCTAGAAAAAGGTTCTCACCTTTCAATTCCAACAACATGGGAAGAAATCTGGAGGAAATTGCTTCGCATGTTTCCTGACCACATCCTCCCCCATCGCCTCCTCCCGCAGACCCAGTTTTAACGTTCAATAGCCATCTTTTTTCATTTCCCTCCTCCACGAAATATCAGGATACCGAAATTGGTCTCGGTCATAGTCGTCGCTCAGAAAAGTTTCCTAAATTATACTGGGGAAGAATTAACCACATCCATCTTTTTCACACTTTAGTCCGGAAAAAGTAGAATAAAAAGGAATTTCTCCATCCTCAGCATGCCTCTCTGAACTCTAAAGTCTAAACAAACCCTCATTCCACATGATATTCTCCATCCATGAGAGCATGAACTCACTCAAATGGGTGACGCATCCACTCCTCTTCACACTCCGTCCTTGTCTTTGTCCTCGCCATCCTCATTATTCCACAAGTTCTTTTATGCGATGGAGAAGACGATGTCCACTATACCGAATGCCACCGCTCTTTTAATTGTGGAACTGTAGCATATATTACTTATCCTTTCTGGGGAGGCGGCCAACCCTAATTCTGTGGACTTCCAGGATTCAAGCTCGAACACTATGAGGACGAGTTCCCTATCTTTGTTTACCAAGAGCGAAAGTCTTCATTTTCAATACTTTGAGGGCTGAGCTATTTATGGACCTAAGCAATTTCTGTCGTGAAAAAGACAGCAAGTTATTGGTTCCTAGCTAGAGATCCAATGTTGGTCATCATCGTCGTATATCACGAGAGATGGGCTCAATTCGGCTCAACCGACGAGTCACGGCCCTTTGCAATCCATTGATGTTACCCAAGTTACAGTTTAGTTTGATGATATGTCGATATAATCAGTCAAATCAGTTCAAAAAGGTGATTGGGCAAAGTTAAGAGAAACTTTCTAGTCTAGGCGATGGCCCTGCGTCCATCTGGAACACTGCAAACTCCGTTCTTGAGGTCCTTATTGAAGTGTCCTCAAAGTGAATCGTGAAGGAGATTGGCAAAGCTCGTTGACTAGTCGGGGGCTGCGTGCAGGAATTGTAAAACGGAGAATACTATTCCAAGTCGTCCTAAAGTCAAGTCAATAATTAGCCAGCAGCTCAAGTTACTTGGCTTTGTTTCCACGTGCCTTGTTCTGCTTCTTTTCCTCTCAGCTTTTGTCTCACCGTGCCGAAGTCCTGGTCTTTCGGCAGGCCAAGTCGAGAGGTTCTCGTTAGTGCATCGGGTCAAGTCATTCATTCGAAAAGCAGCATTATTCTTTATTCCTCTGCATCCTCTTCCTTTATGCGTACCCTCCTTGTTTTGCTCCAACACCATATCCCTTCGGATGGATCTTACCATGTCCTGTTCCTCTCTTTCCTTGCTCTTCTTTATCTCCCTCCTTATTCGCTTCCTGATCCCAGCTTCCAGCGAATTTCTGCCGTTCCAAGAATGCGCTCCCTATGATTGCGGAGATCAACAAATCAGCTATCCTTTCCGACATAAAGAGCAACCAAGTCACTGTGGGGATCCAGGGTATGAGCTCCGTTGTGAAGGAGATAACCCGACCCTGTCCATGGGGTCCTTGGAATATCAGGCGATCCACATGGATAGGAGAGCGCAGATTCTTGAGGTGGTGAGGATACATTTATCAAAAGATTTTGTCTTTAAACATACGTCAAACCACTTTAAACTTCAGTCTCTTCAACTGTGCTGTCACTTACCACAAGTCTGCCTTATTCTACAATTGCAACTCGTCGGCAAGCCCTACACCTTATCTATTCTCTTGTCCCGCGTCTGGAAATGGCTAATTTACTCCCAATGTGGACCTTGCATGCCCACTACACGGGCTATGCAACTTCAGTGTCCTTGTCCCAATTTTTTCAATTGAAGCTCCATGTCTACCGCCACCACTAAATGGCAGCAATGATAGTGGTTTTATTAGTCGTGCTAATCTTAGTGAGTTCCTGAAGGAAGGCTTTGAGATCACTTGGACTGTCGACACATTGCAGTGCGAAAATTGCAATGAATCAGGGGAAAGATGCTGGTATGGCTGGATAGGGCAAAAATTCGATTATTTTTGCCCCGATGGTCCTTATCCAACGACCTGCCATGGATTGCCAATACCAGCAAATGTCCTTTCCATATAGCCATTACCGAGAATCATCCCTTTGGGTATGAATGCTTACTCTCAGCCAATATGTGATTTTCAAATGGCTAAAGTTGTTCAATGAGAAGGATTGCTGGGCATACCCTTCCCTTTGCTTGTTAATAGGAAAACGACCCACCCCTGCCCCTGAAGGTTCACAATCTCAATTTGCTGGGCATTTCCTTCCCTCAAACGATGTGCAGTCATCCTCGCCATGGCATACATAATTGTGTTACAATTTAGACTCAAGTTTTAAAAACTTTATCATCCAATCCTTTGCAATCTTCCCTGCCTTAATTGCTCGATCATTAGGTTGATATCTGTGATCCCCAGGATCCGATGGTTTAAATACAATAAGCGAAGATGCTCCGAGTTCACTGTAAAATTTCACGTGATGGACCAGTAATTTAAATTGGAATGCGTTTAACCAATGAGTCAATTAACCTAAATTTTAAGTTTGATTTGTTCTTTACTTTCCGCAACACGAGCTCTTGACCCCTCAAAGTGGGAACCTTAAAAAAGGTTTCACTTTAGAATTTCAACTACATAGGAAGAACTCCGGAGGAAATTGCTTGGCATGTTCCCTCTGTCTTCCTCATCACTTCCAGCCTCGAAAGGACACCTTTCGATCTCAGTTCCACCAATGCCAATTTCTTCTTCTACTATAATTGCACCTCCCAGCCGGCAGATTTTACATATCCAGTGTCCTGTGCTAGCAACTCCACCCACGGTTCTTTTGCGTTTTTTCCTGTGGAAGCATCGCACAGCACTGAGAATTATTCCTTCATCAGCTCCTGCGATTCTCCAATTAGTGCACCTGTTGATGTTAATGCAGATTTCTATAGCTTGATATCAATGAATTACAGTGAGGTTATGAAGATGGGGTTCCTTTTGAACTGGACTGCAATTAATTGCAGCAACTGTGAGGAAAGTGAGGGACGGTGTGGATTCAAGAACGATAGTTTCGTTTGCTTTTGCCAAGATGGCCCTCATTCTCAAACTTGTAATGATGGTAAATGCATGGGTAATTCGGTTCTTCTTTTATTTTCTTGACTGAGTTTTCGAGCCCATTTTGTTTGATCTTTCGTTTCTACGTGCCTTGGATAATGTCCTGGAAGTTCTTCAATTTCTTCACCATAGCTTAGATTCTAGACTCTGCATTCTAGTCTCTGCTTACTGCTGCAAATGAAACTCTCTGATCTCCTGGGTTCCAAGATAAATTATCAGAACCTCGTAGATTTTGATGTTCATGAACCTGGAGGAATTGAAAGAAGAGTAACAGAAATGTTCATGTTTCTTTCTCACTGCAACAGTTTTCTAGTTATCAATTGGGTGTTCATGATTAAAGAAGCTTGAAAGTTCTTGCCTGAACAAGAGTTGCCCCCTTCTTTTATCAGCGGAACAGTAGTTCTGCTTAGAAGCTGAAAGTTTTGAGACATATCTAGAAACATACCGCCTATTCAATTAGTGGCACAGAAAGTTTTATTTATCTCCACGTCTGATAGCACATTGTTGATCATATTGCAGAGTGTTTGCTACTTTTATTCCAGCAAGAAAAATAAATTTCCTGTCTTCCTGTTCATCCCCTGATAGCTCTATTAATACGGGATTTTAGCTAATGTCTATACTCGTTAGTCCATCAGCCACATATCCATTTGCATGTGCTTCCAATTTCTTCTGGTAAGATGTCACTAATTGATCCGTGGAATTTTCAAGATGAGGACTGAGCCAAACTGGTGAATTTGTAATCTTTCCACTCGATCGTGGCATTTTTTCTTTCTTGAAACTGAATGAACTATAACCTCATGATGCGCCCTGATCTATATATCCCTTAGACACTTTGAAATGATCTGTTTGCAATCCGTTGATACATTTTTCACTTTTGATGACTACAGTCTCAAGAAAGAATAAGATTGGTCACAAAGTTGGAATAGGTAATTATTTCAAGACCTTTTCTTTCCCATTTTGACAGTATGCTTCCCTCATTGCTCATTGGAATCTAATGATATGGTCTCTCTCCCCTAAAAATCAGGTTTGGGTAGCGCAGCAGGCGGAGCTCTGTTGATGATTGTTGGTGTCTACATCTATCGATCTCGCCAAAGAAAAAGTATGGCCAGTCATCCTTTGCCTTGAGAAGCACCTCCTCAAATTACTCCTCCAGGACAGATTTTGAGAAGGGCAGTGTCTACCATGGACTGCCCATCTTTGACTACAACGACCTTAAGGAGGCTACCAACGATTTCGATCCAGCAGCAGAACTTGGTGATGGAGGCTTTGGCACTGTTTTTAAAGGTAAGAGCAACACTAAAATTGTCCATAGTTAGTGAACCCGTCGTCAAAGATTTTGCCATAACCTTAACAAGTTTTGCAGGCAAACTCCGAGATGGGCGTGTAGTTGCAGTCAAGAGATTGTATGAAAGCAACTACAAAACAGTCGAGCATTTTGTGAACGAAGTCGAAATACTTACTCGCTTACACCACCCAAATCTGGTCTCACTGTATGGCTGCACCTCCCGGCAGAGCCGTAGACTCCTGCTTGTGTATGAATATGTGCCAAACGGCACAGTGGCTGATCATATTCATGGCGATTTAGCTAAACCCGGCTTGCCCCCGTGGTCCACCCGTTTGAAAATAGCCATAGAAACTGCAAACGCATTGGTGTATCTCCACGCATCTGATGTTATCCACCGAGATGTGAAGACCAACAATATCCTGCTGGACGAGAATTTCACTGTCAAGGTTGCGGATTTCGGTTTGTCGCGCCTCTTCCCATTGAATGCCACTCATGTTTCAACTGCTCCTCAAGGGACACCGGGTTATGTCGATCCAGAGTACCACCAATGCTACCAGTTGACTGAGAAGAGCGATGTATATAGCTTTGGAGTAGTCTTAATGGAGCTCATATCTTCCTTGCTAGCCGTTGATATCATGAGGCATCGCCATGAGATAAACCTATCCGCCCTGGCCATTAACAAGATCCAAAGCCACGCGTTGCACGAGCTTGTAGATCAAAATCTTGGGTTTGATACAGACAATAGGACTAGAGAAATGATTACTGCGGTGGCAGAGTTGGGGTTCCGGTGCTTGGAAGAAGGCCACGACATGAGGCCATCCATGGAAGAGGTATTGGATACACTAAAGGAAATACAAAACCGTGGAGACAACATGGAGAAGTCAGACCAAACGGATAATATATCAGATGATGCTGTTCTGTTGAAGAACAATCCATTAACATTTTCGCCGGTTTCGGTAGCGGCGAAATGGGTTAGCAATGATTCGACACCCAATGCCAGTGGTTAGGTTGCCATTGCAGGAGACGAGATCTTCTGAAGATTGCCGATATGTACAGTAGTGAGGTAATGTGCATGAGTGAGGTAAAGAGGACAGCCACATTATGGTATTTTTCCTTTGTTTGTTATCATATTCTTCCATACCGGGCATCTTTACTGAGATGGGAATATTATGTGGATGAGACATAGCAGTTGGCACACTTTCGTTTTTGTTTTCTCTTCTGAATTGAGCATGAGAGCTTAGCCTCTCTTTTTGGGTAGGTACGTGACCACGAAACGGTTCAACATCGACTTCTGTAGTGTGCTGAATGTCTCGTTCGTACCATCCACTGCATTGCCCGAAAAGCTTTGTTTGGATATTTGCCTAAAAGATATGTAAACTGAGAGCGATCTGATAGAATAGCCATGGCTTCTATTCTTCCTAGTTTTTCCATGGAAGCAATTGCAGGAAATGGATTACTATTCTGCCACCAGCTCTTGCTACTCTGTAGTTAGCATACCTGTTTACATAAATGCCAATTTCCCTAGCCCTAATGGCTATGGATTTTCTTTCTTGAAATGGAATGTGCTATAACCTCATGATGTACCCTGATCTTTATATATCTTAGACACTTTGAAATCATCTGTTTGCAATTCGTTGACACATTTTTCACTTTTGATGACGACAGTCCAAGAAAACAAAAAGAATGGTCTTAAAGTTGGAATAGGTAATTAATTCAAGACTCTCTCTTCCACTTCTCTACGCTATCCTCTGCAATTTGTTCCGATTTTGATAGTATGCTTCCCTCATTGTTCTATCAAGTGAGACTGCTGTTCAAAAACACACTTCATTTTCTTAGGAATGGCTGCATTAGGAGCTGGAATTGTGGTCACCCTTATCTTAATGCAAACTTTGAAGAAGCAGAGGAGCAAATATCTCGATGGTGAAATGAAAATTAAGGGACTCATCTCTTCCGGAAGATACACCTATAAGGACATCAAGATGATGACTAACTCTTTTAAAGAAAAGTTAGGCCAGGGAGGCTATGGCTCCATGTACAAAGGCAAGCTTCAAGATGGTCAACTTGTGGCAGTGAAGCTGCTAAAGAAGCTAAAAGGTGATGCAGAAGAATTTTTCAATGAAGTTGCAAGCATAAGCAAGACTTCTCATGTCAATGTTGTCACCCTCCTGGGGTTTGTTTTGAAGGAAGCAAAAAAGCTTTGATTTATGATTTCATGCCCAATGGATCACTCGAGAAGTTCATATTCAACAAGAGTAACACTTTGGAGCTAGATCAACAATTGAGTTGGGACACATTGTACCAGATTTCGCTCGGCATAGCTCATGGGCTAGAGTACTTGCATAGAGGATGCAAAACGAGGATCTTGCACTTCGACATAAAGCCTCATAACATTCTCCTTGACACAAACTATTGTCCCAAGATTTCTGACTTTGGTCTTGCCAAAATATGCCCAAGAGAAGAGAGCATCGTGTCATTGCTTTGTGCTAGGGGCACTGTAGGATACATTGCTCCAGAGTTGATCATAAGGAACATTGGAGGGGTTTCTCACAAATCAAATGTCTATAACTATGGTATGATGGTTCTAGAGATGGTCGGTAAGAGAAAAAATATTGAAGTCACAATAGATCGAACCAGTGAAGCATACTTCCCTCATTGGGTCTACCGATGCCTAGAGCTTCAAGAAGAGCTTGGACTACTTGGGATCACAAATGAGGAGGACAAAGCAATCACGAAGAAGATGATTATAATAGGCCTATGGTGCATTCAAATCGATCCAAGAGCTTGACCATGTATGACCCAAGTTGTGGAGATGCTAAAAGGAAGTGTTGAGGCCTTGCAAATTCCTCCCAAACCCATTTTTTCATCACCCTCAAGATCGCTTGTGGCTTGTCCATGTGAAAGTTTGTATCTACAAGAGAGTAATGACTCAAGTTGGAATTGTTCATTATCAATTATACAAGACCAACACAGTTTGTAACAGACTAAGCAACTACAAAATTAATGATTATTGAGCTTTTCATAAATTTGTGATTAGATGTTTAGGTTGAATTTCTACAAGTATGACTCAAAAATAATGTAGGAGTGTATTGTTGACACCTAAATTTTCATATATGGGTCTCTATTGCATTTTTATCAATATTAGGGATCTAATTTATGACATAAATTGGCCCCCCCCAAAAATCGATCCCGTATTATTTAGTATGCACATTGCTTGCTACATCCCATCACGATTAGGGACATTGTGATGTTAGAATTTTCACTATGGCATGGCATAGGCATAACTAAAATAAAAATAATAACAAATAAGAATAATAAGTTGGAATAAATATAAAATTAAAAATATACAAAAAAAAAAAAGGGAAAGCTCGCGGATCATTTTATATTTCACAGACACATTAATAAGTTTGTCACACCAATTAACCATGAAGAACGGGCCTCATTTTGAAGCCCATCTGTCGATTCGTGCATCAGCCCAGGAGAGAGCTTTGGTGGTGGCCACACGGCATGGCACGCATTGGCCGCTGCTCTCACTCCAACTCTCCTGGCTGTCCCCCTGCCTCTCCTCTCTCTCTCTCTCTCTCTCTTCAGCCACATCTGTGTAGGTTAGACGATATTTTTTCCTTGATTTTCCATCTCTTATAATAATACATATATCTAAGAGCTTCTCCATATCTTTATTTGATTATGCAAATTTGATATATTATCTTAGATAATTATCTCATAAAACCTATCAACAGGCTGCATACTTCATTATGATACATCCAATAATAGAAATTCCACAATTTTCTACTTTGCATATTTCTAATCTGCTATTGTGATTCGAAGGAGCTTGTCTAGGCGGAAGTATTAATGGTAATATCAATGTACTTATTTTGTATCAATCTTTATTTCCTCAATTCATCCTCATTAGAGGTTAAGCTTCGGAGTTCAAATTCGAATATGAGCAAAATGTCACGGTCTTACAAAGTAATAAGCTCCTTTTTGATAAGATTGTGTTTTAACGTCAAGGAGCAATATTATCTTTGGTAGAGTCAGTCTTTTTTTATTTTATGTTGGTTAAAAAAAAAACTACATTTCGGTTTGTCTCAAGGTTAATGCCTGTCGGTATTTTAAATCCTAATATATCCCATTGCAAAGCCATGAGTTCCTCATCATCTTTGTTGAATCTTTATGTTCCCTTATGTCATTTCAGCTCATTCAGCGATTATTTATCTTTAAGGATATCATACGACAGCTCCATTTTGTATTGCGTGCTATTTATGTCCAATTTTGTGTTTAAATCCATCTCATTTCCTCGTATTTAAATTCTGTCGAGCGTCATTTTGTTCTTACTTATTATGGTTTTATACCTCATTTTGATAGCGTTTACATCACATTTGCCTGTATGTTGGTGTGTGCATGCACAGTAGCTAGTTTACTTCGATTTCTAGACGTTCGGGCATGATTTTTTGCTCGTTTATGAGGGGTTACATGGTCACATGTCGCTGTCCATGAGGTCTTGTTTGGTCCATAAGGCAAGCTCCAGAGCCAACCCTCGCAAGTCTCCATGGTCCTGGGGTCGTGTCAAGTTAATCGTTAGTCCCTTTCGTGTAATTTTCAGACTCCAAGCAAACCTTAATGCTTGCTGTCCATCTTCAGGGAGTTTCGTGCTGATCGTTGCCGGTACTCGATTGTTCCCGTATGTACCTCGTGCCCGTCCTTAACCCAAGACAATCTTTTAAAATGGGTTCCAAACTTGTCTCGAGAAAATAATAGACAATCTGAAACCAAATTATCTATTTCTTTTTTTTTTTTTTTTTCTGTGTAAATAAATATGATAGAAATTATAATAACGTAGTGTGTATTTTAGAAGAATAATTTATTTTTTTGGAAATAGGCTAGTCGAGATCAAGAAGGTAAATATTGATTGCATCCTCAACAATTTGGAAGAAAAGGGTACATTTCAAACACATCTGAATTCCTATAGGGCTTTCTAAACGGGATCATAATCTTGTTCTAGCTCCAAACTCAATTACCCACCTTCACAAGAATTTTCAACAAATTAAGAGTCCAAGTTAATCCCATTCAACGCTTCCCTTGGAAATCAAAGACTCTAAAGCCTGCCCTCTTCTTCCGAGACACAACTTTTTGTGTATATACTTCAAGATTTCGATTGCCATATAATGCTGCCCAAACACCGGGCGTGCATTTATGTATGTTTTTGTCACCTATGAGGTAGGCCTTATCTATGGTCTAAGAGTGCAATTTAGTTTACCTAGAAAACACCACAAGATACAACTTTTTGATGGATGTGCATCAAGATTTCAATTGTCATATACTCGAGCATTTCAGTTTAACAAGCTGAAACGTTATAGAGATGTCCCATTTTGAGCGGGAACGTTTTCCTGAATCAATTGCTGCACCCCACCGCTCTTCTTCTCCCCAACTTCCGATTTGTCGCAATGGGATATGGCCCTTCCATAGGGATAATGATTGTGTTGTACTTGACATTCTTCTTTCACATGAATCACTCTAAATAGTACCGACACTCATACGCGACATGCGACACGACACGCCACAACACGCCGACATACCGTTTCTTAAAAATAGAAAAGTTTGATACATTGGGACACGTTGTATATTAAATATATATTTTTATTTTTATGATTATTCCAATCAAATTAATTTGATTCAAATTCATAAACAAATAAATAAATAAAAGCCTACAATGAATTTACACTAAAAACATTAATCCATAATTTATTAATATCATTAATTGTTTCAATTTGACAAATTCAACTCCATTCCAATAATCCATAAAACTTGGGAAAAAAAAAAACAATGCATATTCTAGAATCGCGTGTTAGACATGTCGAAAGAGGAGTAGACATGTTGGAAGAGGAGAAAAAAAAACTTGGAGATGAATTATGTATCACAGAAAATAAGAGTCAAAAGAAAAGAAGACTAGATTTTTCTTTTTTTTTCTCATTTATTATTTTTATTTTTATTTTTTATTTTTTACATATATACATTTTGACCTCTCATTTATTAAAATTTTTTAAAATTGACTCATGTATCGAAATCACGTGTTAGAAACTCGCATATTAGAATTCTAACTCGAGTGTCGGAGAGTGTCGGAAAAATTGATCAGATGGTGGATTTTCCAACACGTGTTGACTGAATGTTAGAGAGTTTCTAAGAGTGTTGGATAAATGTCAGTGTGTCCAACACATCACAAAGACTTTTGAAAGTGTCGATGCTTCCTAGGGGTCATTTTTTTTCCCTTTTTTGGGTGATTGTACCCTGCCTTTCTCCACTTTCAACTACCTTCATATAATCTGTGCGCCAGAAGGGAAACGCGGTTGTTTTATTAAATAATTATGTACAAGACTGAGATATTCCTTCCCAGGCAAACATGTTTCCCGTGTAGCGCAGTAAGTCATAAGAATGAAGTCGAAAGTGGACGAGAGTTCCCACCTCTTGCAGATAAATATGAATTATTCGCGCTAGACGTCACTGGGGACCGACACCCAGTATGACTCATTCTCATCAGATTGATGATTAATTTCGTCCATGATAGACAAAATTATCAGGGGCTCGATTCTATTTACAAGACGAATAGCATTTGATAATTCAAATACTCGATCTTTTATGAATTAATTTTGGGCGAAATCTCCCCATTATATATGTATTAATATTATTCTTAGCAGGATATATCATTAGAAAAAACCCAGGAGATGCTACATAAAAAGATAATTATCTAATCGGTTATAAACTTATTATACGAATATCAATTTAGTCGTAAGTTTTTCAATTTTGTCAATATGATGGTAAATATTTACGTGAAATTTCAATATAATCCTTTTGACCAATTGATACTAGAAATTGCTAACGTGACATACAATCATCGTCGATCATCTTAAGTGGCAACTTGACATTGACAACTTATGGATCGCCATATGTGGCACCCTCGATTTGCCTGAGGTCGCCACAGGTGATCTCTCTCTTTAATTACTCAATCTATATAACTTCACAGACTGATACCCTTTTGATCAGGGGATTTTTTTTTTTTTTTGAAAGCGGTCCCAGCGCAACTTATTAGCGGAAGCATAAACAAGTCTCACCATCTCTCCCTCCAATAACCATAATGCAATACACACCAACTACGCACCATAATAAAAGATAATGCCGATTCACTCTTATTTATATTTTCATGATGGACATCAAGGTCGATACAACAAAAAGGACAAGGTTTTAACTATAATTGGCTACCACCCCAAAAAGGACTCGATTTTACATCAACATGTACCACCCTCCATCAACGAGCGTCGGATCTCCAAAAAGTGTCAGCTCCCATCAGCTATATGTGCTATCATACCCAATCCGATGCATCGGGTGGCGGCGGTGGCGGTAACATCCCTAACATAACTCCATCATGTTGAACATGGACAGATATAAACTCTTGGATGACCGGGCCATCAGCTCAACCCACGTCATATATCACCAGGACACGGACTCGAACAAAAACTAAACCAGGAGCACCGACACAAACGTGCTCAGTACACTCCACATCCACATCTGTAGGTATGCCATAGTAAGTACCGCATGCAACTAGTCGCAATGGCATCTTTCTAATCTGAAATGTTAATCCTCAAAGGGGTGAGTACAACCACTAAGCAGTAAAGATTCACCACGCTACTCAATGCGTCAAACAGAACAATCAAGAATAAAACACATATCATTCATGCATTCAAGCATACCTTACCTTACAGCCATACGTATATCACTATGCCATATGTGCATACATCACCATGCACTTATCATCAAGCTTTCATGCATATATCCATGCCATATGTGCATATACCACCATGCACTCATCATCAAACATTCATGCATATATCCATGCCATATGTGCATATATCACCATACATTTATCATCAAGCATTCATGCATATATCCATGCCATATGATACAGTCTCAATTTTTATCTTCCCAAGGACCAGTATTTTCATCCCACAATTTATCGCTTGTAACCAACTTGGCATCACGAGGAACCTCCGGCACACACTTCCGGGCATCCAGCACCCCCACACTCCGGGCATCTTGTATCCCAACTAGCATCATGAGGTATCCCCCCGGCACACACCTCCGATGCTTCCGGCACCCCCACACTCCGGGCATCCCAACACTCCCGGGGCATTATCGACTCACACCTCCGACATTCTTATTATTTCCTCAAGTTATATCCACACTTGTATCTCAATTTTCAACATGATATTCGATACAATAATATCAAAGATCTCAACCAACTTTTCATGCCATATAACATGCCATATGTCATCACATATGAAGCAAGATCAACCACTCAAAGTATTACATCACATGGATAATTTCATTCATTTTTCAAAACACATCAATGTTTCGGATAAATCAGAATGCAATCCTCTAATTAAAACTCCAGAAAAATTAGTAAATGACATTAACAAATTCTGAAAAACTTGACACATTATAGACGAGACCTAAAGGCAGATATCTCATGAATAACTCCATGCCAAAAGAATCTCACACAAAACAGTATGGTCCATGAATCACAGAATTCAAAACTTCAATTTTTCAGCTTGCACAGTTTTGGGAGTAATTTAAGTTAAATACCCAATTGAACTCTAAAAATTCTGAAATTTTGAAATGTTATAGAAAAGTCCTAAAGGTAAATATCTCATGAAGACATCGAAACCCAAATCATTTTAGGTTAATAGATACAGACGGTTTATTCCCCCTGTTCTCGGTGTCATCTTTTCCCAGATTATCATTTTTCAAAAGAAACTCGTTTCACCGACCTAAATGTGTTCATTTCTTCTAAATTTTTAGTATGTTATTCCTCATAATATTACCTAAAACTTTTATTAAGGACACACTAACAAATTTTAACTGTATGATTTTATAAAAATCATGAAATCATACTGGGTCGAAGTAACGTTTTTCCCAGATTCAGTTTCTTCAAAGAACAACGATTTCACCGACCTATCTTTGTTCATTTCCTCTAAAATTTTGATATGTTCTACCTCAAGAAGTATAATACAACTTTTGTTAGATATCGAAGTGAGATTTTCACTAAAAAGTTACTTTACAGACCACGAAATCTCTAAAGGTCAGCACAACGGATTCCAGATCTAACTTCTCCAAAGAAAAATCATTTCACTAACCAATAATTGTTTGTTTTGCCTCAAATTTTAGTATGTTATTCTTCAAGGTGCTCTCTACAACTTTCATGAAGAAATCGAAACAAGATTCCAACTAAAAAGTCACATGCAGCACACAAACTCACGGACGGTCGGACTGATCTTTCCAGAAACAGCATGCATGACTAACAAATCTCTCCTTAAAACTCCAAAATCTCATCCCATCTACCACAACCAAGACTTACCATCTACTACACATACACACAGCAATGCAAGGGGTAGGTTTAGGACTTCACTTGCCTTAAACTCAAGCACAAACAGCAACAAGAACGGCGGCAAAGCGGCAAACGGACGGCGGCGAGCTAGGCGGTCGGTCCTCCTCCTTCCTTTCGTATGCCCGCTTCCTCTCTTTCTCTCTTCCTCTCTCTCGGACGACACACACACACACACACACACTATCTCTCTCTCTCTCTCGATTCCCCTTCACCCATCCGCTTCTCTTCCTTTAGCTTTCTTCCCTATAATCATTTGCAATCATTTGATTGCATGAAGCCGCCCAAGGAAGCCAGTGGGGGCAGCCACACTTGGCTTCTCCTCTATGCCACTTGGCAGCTCACATGCAAAGTTGATGGGCTTCAAATGTTGGGCTGGTCTTGGGCCTTCATGGGCCGGTCGACCAAGGGGCTGGCGTGGGCTGGTTGGACGGTCTTTGGGCCTAAAAATCAGCCCATCCTCTCCTATTCCTATTCCATTTAATCTTTATTTAAACAAACACCTAATTTCAACTTATAAATCCACTAAACTTTGTAATTTAAATCTATAAAATTCTACTTATAAAGTGCACCACCAAGAATAAGATTTCTATGTCAATTTGCACCTAAATAACATTCTTAGTTCACTTGTAGACAATCTCCATCCAAACAATCATCCATTACAATGCTCGGCCTTAAATTAATTGAAATTCATTAATTCAATGGCTAATACAAAATCAAACGGCACTTCCATTACCTAATCATGGTTCATGGTACTCCAGAGGTTGTCACGAGATTTTAGGATGCCACACCATATCAGCAATTTTCAACGGCAATAGGTCAAAAAAAGCATATTGGAATTTCTAGCAAAGATTAAAGAGTATATTAACGAATTTGAAAAATATAGGATTGAATTGACACTCATACATTAAATTTAGAATTGAATTGGTAATTTTCCTAGGACTTGTAAAACGTGAGATTTTGCTCGGAAGTTTCATGGTTTGTTCCTAATGGTTAGGCAGATCATCATCAATGTCAACATTTCAACACCTTGGCAGGCCCTCCGGCCTAATTGTAATTAACAGGTCCTTTTGACTGAAGTTTCATGGTTTGTTCCTCAAGATTTTCTAGGGCAGATTTTCCGTTGCGGACAATAATGCATTTACATCAGGTGCTTGAATAATGCACGCATAGGACCACTTTTTGCCTCGCTTGGCATTTGAGCTAGGGCCAATTCAAACCAACTCCATTTGATTTCTCACCCATCCTGCTCTGCCTCCTTCATCTGCGGAGCTAGTTGTTGCCACTTAGTCCTCATTGTCGTCTTCGCCAGATTAGTCTATCAAGCTGTAGCAGAGGATGTGCGGTACGAGGCTTGTGTGCCTTTAAACTGCGGATATGGCCCAAACATCAGCTACCCTTTTTGGATTTCCGGCGAGTAGGAGTCCTATTGTGGCTATCCGAATTTCCTGATTACCTCAAAGATACATACCCTATCCTGACTTTCTCGGACAATGACTTCATGATCAAGGATATCTTCTATGCGAACCATTTGTTCCTTCTGGTTAATGCCCTTGGGTACCTGGACTCCTGTGGTGCTCTGCTGTGTAATATCAGCATTGAAAGTATGTCTTTAATCTTAGTTCCGCAAATGCCAATTTATTCTTCAACTACAATTGCACCTAGTAGCCCATAGGTTTTACATATCCCGTGGACTGTGCTAGCAACTCCACCCACCACTCTTTTGCTTTTTTTCTTGAGGAAAGATCGCAGGAAATGGATTCGTATTCTGTGGTCAGCTCCTGCTACTCTGCAGTTAGTGTACCTGTTGATGTCAATCCAAATATCGCTAGCTTGAGGACTATGAATTACAGTGAGATTATGGAGATGGGGTTCCTTTTGAACTTGACTGTAATTAATTGCAGCAACTGCTAGAGAAGTGAGGGACAGTGCGAGTTCGGAACAATAATTTTGTTTGCTTTTGCCCAGACGGTCCTCATTCTCAAACCTTCTATCATGTTGAGTGCATGGGGAGTTTTTTCAGTTTTTTCTTCTCGACTAAGTTTTCAAATCTACTATTTTGCTTGATCTTTCATTTCTATGTGTGGAGGTTGGTATTTGCGTCCCACAAGATCCAATGGTTAAAATGTATTGAGTGAGGCTAAAGCTACACCAAATTCACAGTAAAAATTTTCAAATGCTGGACCAAAACAACTTGCTTTTCTTTGTGGGATTTTCTTGTGCACAAGATCAAACCAAAAATGAAAGAAAGAAAGCTTCAGTCAATACTAGTGGTGCTAAAATCTGATGAAGTGTTCAGTTGAAATATGTAACATTCATATATTTGAACTGTAAATATAATTAACTCCATCATGCTATAGATTTTCATCGTGACATGACCTTATTTATTATCAGTATAAGCACTATAATGAGTGTGGATCCAAGCATGGGCCATATATGCTTCGATTCAATACATATGCACGCTTCAGACCACTTTTTGCCTCGCTTGGTATTGGCTTTGAAGTGGAAGAACTAGCACACAACAGTGATACGAGTTAGGACCAACTCAAACCAACTCCATTTGATTTTTTTGCAAATGCTTTCCACGCTCTCTCCTACCTATTTCTTCTATCCTCTACAATACTCTGCCTTCTTCCGGTCCAAATGAATCACAAAACTTCATGTGAGTAGCTAATTGTCACCAATTGGTCATCATCATCATCTTCACCAACTTAGTCTATCTGGCTTTATCGGATGATGCACAATACAAGGCCTGCATGCCTCGCAATTGTAGATATGGGCTGAACATCAACTACCCTTTTAGGATTTATGGTGAACAAGAGTCCTATTGGGGCTATCTGAATTTCAAAATTACCTGCAAGGAGATATATCTTGTCCTGACTTTCTTGGATGGGGAATTCACTATCAAGGATACCTTTTATGCGAACAATTGGTTCCTCCTAGCTAATGCCCATGTGTAGCAGGAATCCTGTGATGCTCCGCCCCATAATATCAACCTCAAGAGGACGACTTTCAATCTCAGTTCCACTAATGCTGATATGCTCTTCTACTATAGTTGCACCTCGCAGCCAACAAGTTTTACATGTCCAGTGGATTGAGCCGGCAACTCCATGCGCCATTCTTTTGCTTGTTTTTCCTTGGAAGCATTGCAGGAAATGGATTACTATTCTGTCATCAGCAACTGCTATTCCACAATTAGCTTTCCTGTTTACGTTAATACTAATTTCACTAGCTTGAATCACTAGCTTGAAGAAGGGGTTCCTATTGAACTGGACTGCAATTAATAGTTAGATCTTTAGGTCGGTATCTGCTACCCATAACATCAAATGGTTTAAATAAATTGAGGGAAGATGCTCCGACTTCACTGTAAAATTCTGCAAATGTTGGGCTAAAACTACTGGTTTCTTCTTGGGCTTTTATTATGAACACAACCAAATGAAAAGGAAAACTATGTCTCCACAAATGGTGCTAAAGTCTGGTCATTTGGATGGTTGAAATATATTATTGATAGAGGTGAACTGCGCACTTAATTATATCTTTGCACAATCAATGAAAATTTTGTTCATGATGATGGTGGAGAAATAAATACTGAAAACGTTTTTATTATTATTATTTAATTGCTCTATCATTTATAAGTGTTGTGGATAATGTCCTCAAGCTTTTCCACTTTCTACGCCCTAGCTTAGACTGTGGACTCGCTTACCACTACAAACAAAACCCTCCGATCTGTTGGGCCCCAAGACATCTTATGGGAACCTCATATTTTGATGTTTGGAGAAAGTATACTAAAAGTGTCAAAAGTTATATACAAGACTCACTTTGGTACCAAATGTTTCCATTGCATTACTTAAGTGCCAAATTAGAGAAAACACAATCACTTTGATGCCACTGGGGTGAGATTACGGCCAAAATATTACATGGCATTTTTATTTAAAAAACAAGTCCAACATGGATTATGATGTGGCTTTACTCTTCATAAACAACACCGTATGATAAAGAATCCTTCAAAATGCTCTTCCATTTTTCAAGAAAATTTGCAAAGAGAAGGAAAAAGAGAGGAAAAGAAGAAGGGAGATTGAAGAACACCTGAGCCGAATTGAAGCCGATAAGAGAGAAGAGAGAGAGAGAGAGAGAGAGAGAGATCAACTTGAGGAAGCTTACAAATAAGATCTTGGTAATCTTTGTTGGAGCCTCTGTCACGCTCCAAACCTCGAGCGCACGCACATCCCTCGGTTGTTGACAAAAATGCAATGTCCCAGGACGCGTCGCCGATCCAAACGATTATGCATATGTAGAAGCGTATAAAAATCCCCAGACAACACTCAACATGGGATAGAGGGCAGCGATTGGCGGTCTGTGAGTAAAAAGAAAAAACAAATCAAAACAAAAAATTTTAAATTTTGACAAAATGCATTTGTATTCTTTTTATATTCCAAGAATAGAAATTTTATATAATTACCAAACATCTTATTTTACTTAGAAATTGTTCTTGGAGTAGAAATGGAAAAAAAAAAACTCTTTTTGAAAAGAAATAGTTTCTCGGAATAGAAACGTTGCCATGCGCACCCTTAGTCTATCTGGCTATATTAGAAGATGCACAGTACGAGGCCTATGCACCTCGAAACTGCGGATATGGCCCGAACATCAGCTACCCCTTTGGGATTTTGAGCAAGTAGGACTCCTATTGTGGCTATCTGAATTTCAAGCTCACTTGTGTAGGGATATTCCCAATCCTAAATTTCTCGATCAGTGAGTTCATCATCAAGTAAATCTTCTATGCGAACCATTCTATCCTCCTGGTTGATGCCCTCGTGTACCATGACACTTGTGGTGCTCCACCGCGTAATATTAGCCTTGAAAGCACGCCTTTCATTCTCATTTCCATTAATGCTGATTTCTTCTTCTACTATAACTACACCTCACCGCCGCCAGATTTTACATATCTAGTAGACTGTGCTAGCAACTCCACCCACCACTCTTTTGCTTATTTTCCCGAGGAAGTATTGCAGGAAATATATTTGTATTCTGCCGTCAGCACCTGCGACTCTATAGTTAGTGTACCTGTTTATGTTAATGCAAATATCAATACCTTGGCGACTATGAATTACAGTGAGATTATGGAGATGGGGTTGCTTTTGAAATAGACGGCATTTAATTACAGCGACTACGACGGAAGTGAGGGATGGTGTGGATTCGAGAACGATGATTTGTTTGCTTTTGCGAAGATGGTCCTCATCCTCAAAGCTGCAATGATGGTAAGTGGATGCGGGAGTTTTTTCTGTTTTTGCTTCTTGACTAAGTCTTCATATCTACTGTTTTGCTTGATTTTCATTTCGACATGCGGAGGTTGGTATCTGTGTCCCACAAGATCCAATGGTTAAAAAGTATTGAGTGAAGCTAGAGCTACACCAAATTCACAATAAAAATTTCAACCTCAACCTTCTCTGCCTTGATTGTTTGATCTTGAGGTTGCCATCTGCGTCCCACAAGATCCAATTGTTTTAATGTATTGAGTGAAGATGCAGCAAATTCACGATAAAATTTGGATATGTCAGATTAAAGAGACTTGACTTTCTTTGTGGAATTTTGTTGTGCTCGCAACCAAATAGAAAAAATTTTCCGCCTCCATTAGTGATGCCAAAATCTGACCACGCGTGCAGTTGAAAAAAATAACATTGATAGATTTGAACTCTGCATATAAAACAATTTTTTCAGGGTGGATCCAAGCATGAGCACATGCTTCCATTCAAGATATACGCATGATCTATCACACTATAGGAAGCACTCTTTTACTAGTTTCATCGCAACTTCATTCAGGGTTTATTTGATAAGCATTTGTGTCCTGGCATGGAAACGTGGCATTTACGGGACAAAAGCCTTAATAGGTAATCTGTTAATTGTGTTTTTCATTGTCTATTTTCTATAAAGATTTGCAACTTAGAAGCCTCAGTAAAGTGATGAAGTGAGATTGCTGTTTTGAAAGGTTCCATGTTTTTTAAGGAATAGGAGCATCGGGAGCTGGAATTGGGATCACCCTTATTTTAATGCTTTTCTTAAAGAAGAAACCATTGATCAGAAGAATTATATCTCTGATCAAGCAAAGGAGTGAACATTTCAATGGCGAAATGAAAATCGAGGGACTTGTCTCTTCGAGACGATATACCTACAACGACATTAAGAGGATGACCATCTCTTTTGAAGAAAAGTTAGGCCAAGGAGGCTATGGTTATGTGTACAAAGGCAAGATTGAAAATGGTCAGCTTGTGGCAATCAAGCTTCTAAAGAAGCTTAAAGGCAATGTTGAAGAATTCTTCAATGAAGTTGCAAGCATAAGTAGGATTTCTCATGTCAATGTCGTCAACCTCCTAGGATTCCATTTCAAAGGAAGCAAAAGAGCTTTGGTTTATGAGTTCATGCCCAATGGATCCCTCAAAAAGTCTATATTTAACAAGATTAACATACTAGAGTTAGATCAACTATTCAGCTGGGACACATTGTACCTGATTTCCCTTTGCATAGCTCACGGGCTAGAGTACTTGCATAGAGGTTGCAACACGAGGATCTTGCATTTTGACATAAAGCCTCACAATATTCTTCTTGACGCAAACTATTGTCCTAAGATTTCCAACTTTGGTCTTCCTAAGATATGCCCAAGACAAGAGAGCATTGTGTCAATGTTAGGTGCTCGAGGTACCCCCGGACACATTGCTCCGGAGCTATTCATGAGGAATATCGGAAGGGTTTCTCACAAATTGGATGTCTATAGCTACAAGAGGAAAAAAATTGAAGTCGCAGTAGATCATACAAGCAAAACGTACTTCCCTCATTAGGTCCACCAACGCTTGGAGCTTCGAAAAGAGCTTGGGCTACACAAGATCACAAATGAAGAGGACGAAGTAATTGCCAAGAAGATGATTGTAATTGGCTTATGGTGTATTCAAATTGATCCAAAAGCTCAACCATGTATGACCCAAGTTGTTGAGATGCTAAAAGGAAGTGATGATGCCTTGCAAATTCCTCCCAAACCATCTTTGTCAGTACTCTCAAGATCACTCACAGCTTATCCATGTGAAAGTTCGTCTCTACAAGAGAGTAATGACTCAAGCTGGGGTTATGCAATATCAATTATATGAGACTTACATAGTTTGTAACAGACTATTTGAAAAGAAACAAGAACTACAGAACTAATGATTATTGAGCTGCTCATAAATTTGTGATCAAATGTCTAGGTTAAATTTCTACAAGTATGAAGCAAAAAAAAAAAAGGAAAAGAAGTGAAAAGTGCATTGTTGAAACATAAATTTTCAAATATGGGTCTGCATTGCATTTGATCAAAATTAGGGATCTAATTTATCACATAAATTGACCCCCTAACTCAAGAAATTTTGACCCCGTAAAATTTAGTATTCACATTGCTTGGTACATCTCATCATGATTAGGCACATTATGATTTCAGAATTTTCACTATGAAAAATTTAATAATAAAAAAAGGGAAACAAGGCTCGCGGATCATTTTATACTTAAAAAAATTTTAAAAAAGGGGGGGGGGTCAGTGATCATTTTATACTGATCATTTTATACAAACACATTAAATGTGTCATACCAATTAACCACGAAGAACGGCCCTCATTTTGAAGCCCATCTAGCGCCCAGCCCATGAGAGAGGCCCTTAATTTCGGCCCACGAGAGAGTTTTGGTGGCCGCCCACACGCTCTCAAATGGAGGAGCATGCATTGGCCCCTCTCCCTCCAACATATATGAGGTGTTCCATGGTCACATGTGGCTGTCCATGATGTCTTGTTTGGTCCCGTTTACCTCAAAAAATTATCTAACTTTTATTTATTAGTGACATGTGATAGACTTAGTAGCTGACAACAGGTTTTAGTCATTTATAAGCAAAATTATTGACAACTTAAAAAATCAATAACTTGAAGAATGAACAACTTGAAGAATTGACAAATTGAAGGAATTGACAAAAACTTGAGTCAACAATCTCGGATGCAACCGTCAATGTAGTAGAATAAAACAAATGTCAAGATAGCATAGTAAAAAAATCATTAGATCGTTCAGATTGTGTTGTCAATGTAACCATTCAATAACTATTTATAATCTCTGCTTGTAACCTCCATTGGTAATGGTTCATAGTAAGTTTTAAATAGCCGCACCCTACTCTTCAAAGACCCTCACCCTACACCCAAACAAATAAACATGTTATCTTTCCATTGCTACATTGTAGTTATAGTTTTTAGATTCACGTCTTTAATTATATTCCAGCGTGTTTCTTAGCTGTAGATTCCAAATTCACATTGTCGATTAAATTTTGACGTTTATCTTTGTTGTTGTCTTTGGGTGCCTCATTATCAATTAAATCTTGGCATTGAATCTTTATGTTCTTAGGTTTTGTCATCTATTAAATTCTAGCAAAGTTTGCATACTCTTGGTTTAGTTTGAAGCAAAGTTATTAGTTTTATTGTGTACCTATGAATATTTCCTATTTGGAATCGCCACAAAACCTATCTTCTTAATAAATAAATAATTAAAAAACAAAGAATAACTTACAGTGAAATATATCTTGTCATAGAGTCGAATTTCGATATAACATTTGTTTGGCACGTCCTATGGGACAACTTATGGTTTGCTTTAAGGAAATTCAATACCAAGAACAATGAATCATCGAGAGCTTGACAATGCCGTAGGTAACAATCCCATTGGTAGTGACAGGCGTTGCATCTCCAATCTTCAACCGTTAGTTGAGAGGCAAAAGAAGGCCAACGCAAGGTGGCAGACCTTTCTCGATGTCTCACTAAAGAACAATTAAAAAAAGCTATGCCAAATCATCATATGTTGGCCACCATGAAGAGATTGTTCAAAGAGTAGGGAAACAATATAGCCAATTATATTGTGAGTCACATATAAGATGGGATCAAGCCAATCATCATCAATGCCATGAATGATATTTTCTTGAGGCTAGGATCGTTCAATCAACTACCATTATCTAATCCAATTGTAACAAGGTACTTTCATAGTCTGTCATTATTTATTGATGCCAAAAATGTTAGTCAAAGTAGTCAATCCCTATAAGAATAATGTAAAGGCCTGAATCTTCTAATCAAGGTTACAATGATGAGAATAATCAGGCTGATATTGGTCAAAATAATGGAATAATGACAATAATTTGGCAAATCAAACTAGTCAAAAGAAGTCATTTGCCAAAATGTTGAAGATGTAAGGCTAGTTCCACCCAATATAAATATTCCTATTAGGTATTAACGTTTACAATCCGACAAGACCAACGTTACCGCCTAGGAGGCAAAATGGCCATCTATATCCAAAGTTGAACATAACATTGTTTGTCGGAGAAGTTTGATGACAATTGGGATTAGACAGGGGTGTTATCATACCTATTTTCAAGAAACCACATTTATGAATGAGTCAATAACCAGCATTTTCCTAGAGGTTTGAAATCTTTGAATTTTCCATTTTTAATAACTAAGATGACCAACCAACCATTGAACGCATTAGTTGATTTATAGGCTAGTGCATAGAAGGAGGACAAATGAGTTCTTAAGACTTAGAGATTATTTCCTTTATCTTTGTCAAAAAATGCTTTTATCTGGTATACTGATTTACCACCTAATTAATGTGTAATTGGATAGAGATGAAGGGATAATTCCATTATCAATTTTATAAAACGATATTTGATATGTTGGTTGCTGACTTGGCCACCCTTTATCAATACAATAACGAGTCAATTGATCAATTTGTCGCTTGATCTAATAAAATTTGAATAGACGTCTTATTTAACTCTCAGAGAAATGATTCGCAAAAGAACGCCAATTTAGTCATTTACTAATCCGAAACAACGTGGTTCCGCCTTGCCCCAAATCGTTTGTTTGCCCTAATCGTTTTTGAACCTTCAACTGTTGACCCAATCATTTCTTTGCTACAAATCAAAGGTTTATGCCCTAAATCATAGACTTGGAGTTCTCTTTTTCGTTGATTGCAAGTCCGTGCCCTTCCTCTTCTCTTCACATGTCGGTCTTCTTGTGTTGGGGGAGGAGACGATCCAAAACAGCATCAGATCCCTTCTCAATTCATGCAACTCGTCTCGTGGGAGCCTTCGCGGCATTGAGCAATATTGATAGTGTTAAGATTTGGCACACAAACACAAAAACATAGAGAGTAAAAATGAGAAAGAGCAATTCGAAATACAAGGTTTTTACCCTGATTCATCCTTAAACTAGGGTTACATCCAACAAAGGATTTAACAAGCGAGACTCCCGTGCCTTCCTATCGGTAGAGAGTATAAATTACACTCCAACAGATGGTGGAGAGGATGATAAGGACAATCTCGAAGCCACTTACCTCCTCACAGGTATCGTATCTCTGCACCTGTGCCGATGTTTGCGCCTTTCAATTTTAATTCAACCTAGGGCGTTGATTTGGTATAACGTTCAAGTCCTTTTCTGCGGATTGCTGTAATTTGTATTCTTCCTTCCAGTCCTCTTCTTCGTCTAAAGGAAAAAGACTTTCCAATTCATATTGCCATCGACGGAGCCTGTAGGCATCGTGGGGTGTATACAATTTTCATTTTCTTTATGTTGGGTTAATCGTTAGTCATTTTCATGTAATTTTTGGGGAGTTTCGTGATGATCTTTTGTGGCCCGAATGGAACCCTTTAAGGGCATTACGTGTCCAGTCATGTTTCCTTCATTTTTCCGTAAGTTTGTGACCAATTTAGTTCAATTTCCAACGTTATGTTCAGTTTTAAGGGCATCACATGTAGTCTCGATTTATATTTAACTCATTGTTATTATTTGGGAAAAATCAACAATAAAAAAAATAGAGTTGCATTTATTTTATTTTTTTGGTTGAAGAGTTGCATTTAGTTAAGAATCACATTCTTAGGACTTGGTTAATTCATGCTTACCCTAGTTTTTATTTGGTTCAAAATTTTACTTTTTTTCGGTTCATCTAGTCTAGGAAATCGAATTCAATAGCTAGGTCAATGGCATGTTTAATTTTATACATTACTCACTGGGTCCTTCCTTGGGCTTAATAATAAGGCCATAAATTCCTAATACAGCTCGTGTTATCCTTTATCATACTTTATCTTATGTTGGCATTATTATGTTTTATTTGACTTTGTTTTGTTTAAATTTGATTGTATAAACAGCCTTTGCTTGATTATATAGAGTGGCACATTTCAATTTTTCAGGAAAATATAAAAGTAAAAGATAAAAAAGATTGCATGACACATTATTTTTAGCTAAAATTGAGAGAGAGAGAGAGAGAGAGAGGGGGAAAGATACTAATTTAGGGCGTTGAATAAGTATTTGGTGTAATTAAGTCTACAACCTGAAATTATTGGTTGTAAAACAATCTCCCTCATATTATTAGATCTTTAATCTACACATAATAGATTACTAGCAACTTTGAAGAAAAGCAATTTGCATAGTAAGCATCACCTCGAGAGGAACTATTTGTGCCCACTTGGTTACTTGACAAACCCTCGAAAATTAAGCCCCTTTGGAATGTCACAACATGCATTATTTCATATTATCTGTAGAGTTTGTCATTTATTCATATAGGATTTAGATTGTGCAATGTTAATCTAATGTTAAAACGCAATTTACTCAATAATTTTCATTCATGTGGGTCCAAATCACATGATCCCTTGAATCGGATTAGTTTGTGAGCAAGAAAATTGGTAAGAAATATGCAAAAATAATTCATACAAAGAAAAAGGAACCAAGGAAGTTAAAAACTAAGGGCAAACTATTGTTGTACACACTATGTTGATTTGTAGGTGACACAAACATATGTTGAATGAATACAGCAAAACCAAGTCGTAGCATTGACACTACAACCCAGCAGCAACGTAATCTTTCCCTAGAAACTAGAGACACGGAGTTTGCCCTCTTTTACATGATGCAACTTGATATTCATGCATCTAGATTTTAACCAGCATAAACTCAAGCCTTAGTTGAACATGTTGAAACATAACACACAAGTTTCCTTCTCGATGATGACAGCAACTTATTTAATGATGCTAATTTCTAAAAGTAAATTATCATCATAATAGACATTAGATAGACACATATGGTCTATGGTCTTACGGTTTATAAACTTGAGGTGATCAAGTCAAAGAGTGAGACCTGAGTAAAAGTCTTAAGTTTCATCACACGCGGTTTCTAAATCGTCAAACCAAGCTACATTTCAACAACCATTCTCTCAAGTTGGACTTTTTTTTTTTATCTGACCAAAAAAAAAAAGTTGGACTTTCTTTTATTCTTTTGTTTTTTTTTTTTTTTTTTTTAACTTCTTTTGTGTGTTATTTTCCTTCATAAAGCCCCCGATTGTATCATCATCTCTATCTTTTTTTCTTGATTTTTTTATGAGAAGGATCTCGCGACTTTTACCAAATTCAATGAATCGTGAAACTCTCTTTTAATATACATACATTTGCTTGTATGTTGATTTACGCATGCATGGTACTTAGTTTATATCCATAAAATCTTGTTTGGTCCCATTCACACCATCAAAAAAATGATCAACTTGTTTTATTAATTAATACCATGAAAAATATCAAACTAGTGCAGTTAACAAAATTACCCAAAATTAATTTTTTGACTATCAAAAATCTCAAACCGGTATACATGTAATAAATTTACCACATAAAAAGTGTACCGTTTGGGGTAAATTTGTCAAATGTATACATTTGTGATAAATTTACCTTTATTGTAGGTTTTTTTGTTAAATTTAATAATATCACCAGTTAAAAAACACAATCCGGTACACCATGACAAATATAGGGTGAAACCCAAAATCGGTACACTTGTTAATCGTCACCTATCATTAAACTCAATAATTTGACGATAAAATATAATGGGAACTAACAAAAAACAAATTTACCACAAGTTTACTAGTTTGAGATTTCTTATGGTACTAACTAATTATTTATTATTGACATTTGATATAATTAGTCAATAATAATAAAGTTTGGTCATTTATTAAAAAAAAAATTATTGACAACTTGAAAATTCAATAACATGAAGAATGAATGGTTTGATGAGTCAACGATTTGAAGAAATCAACAAAAAGGGGAGTCGATAATCTCATATGCAACCATCAAAGAAGTATCCATCCACATAGCGGAATAAAGCAGCTGTCAAGATAGTATAGTTAAATAAATCATCAAGATAGTGTAATGAATGTAAACGTTCAATAACCATTTATAACCTCTATATGTGATCTCCATTACAAAGCTTTAAATAGCTACATTGTACTCGTTGGAACCCTCCCCCACAGACAAACAGACAAACAAACAAACATGTTATCTTTCAATTGCTACATTGTAGTTGTAGTTTCCAAATTCTCGTTGTTGATTACATTCTAACTTGTTTCTTAGTTGTAGATTATAGATTCACATTGTCGATTAAATTTCGACGTGCATCTTTACTGTTGTCTCTAGGTGCCTCATCATCGAATAAATTTTGGTGTTGTATCTTTACGTTCTTGGACTTTGTTGTCCATTAAATTCCAGTAAAGTTTTTGTACTTTTGGTTTAGTTTGAAGGAAGGTTATCAGTTTTATCACATACTTGTGATATTTCCTATCTAGGAACTAGACTGGTCCCTATGAGAACCACCGATTTTGGGTGGGTTCAGTTTAGTTTTAGGTAATTCAGGCAGTTGCTAGTTCTTTGCACACCCCTAACTCATGGGGTCCTTCTCGGGGCTTAATAATGAGGCCATAAATTCCTAATACGGCTCATATTTATCCATTATTGTATGTTATTTTACATTAAC
Organism: Eucalyptus virginea; assembly: GCA_014182375.1. Classification (NCBI taxonomy): domain Eukaryota; kingdom Viridiplantae; phylum Streptophyta; class Magnoliopsida; order Myrtales; family Myrtaceae; genus Eucalyptus; species Eucalyptus virginea. The sequence continues at coordinate 10,043,479 of CM024515.1, read as the reverse complement.
GTTATTATGTTTTGGTTGACTATTGTTTTCTTTAAATTTGATTGCAAGAACACCCTTTTTTTTTTTTTTTTTTTTTTTTTGTATTATATAGAGCTGCACATTTCATTTTCTAGGAAAACATAAAAGTAAAAGCTAAAAAAGATTGCATGATACGTTATTTTTACAAAAAAAAATAATAATAAAAGGAAAAAAAAGGAAAAGATACTAATTTAGGGCGTGCGATAAGTATTTAGCATGACTTAGCCTTTAGCCTGAATCTTTGATTGTAAAACAAACTCTCTCATATTGCTAGATCTTTAATCCACACATAATAGATCGTTAACGACTTTGCAGAAAAACCAATTTGCATAGTAAAAATGAACAAATCAATGATTCTATCGGTAAGCCTGGAGGAGCCCTTACCAAGCATAAGTGCTACCTGGAGGGGAACTATTTGTGCCCACTTAGTTACTTGATAAACCCCTTGAAAATTAAGCCCCTTTGGAACGTCACAACATGCATTATTTCATATCATCAGTAGCATCTATCCTTTATCCATAAAGGCTTTAAATTGTGCAATATTAATGGCATGTTAAACACAATTTACTGAATAAATTTCATTCATGTGAGTCCAACTCACAAGATCTTGACTTGGATTAGTATGTGGGAGAAATAAAATCCCTAAGAGAAGAAGCAAAAATAATTCATACAAAGAAAAAGGACTCAAGGAAGTCAAATAATGAAGAGCGAACTATTGTCACGCAAGCAACGTCAATTTGTAGGTGGCCTAAATATATGATGGGTGCATATTGCAACACCCGGTCGTAGATTAAAACTGCAACCCAGTAACGGCGTAATCTTTCACTAGAAAATAGAGGCATGGAGTCTACCCTCTTTGACATGATTCAACTTGATAGACATACATTTAGATTTTTACTGTTATGGACTTGGGCCTTAAGTTGAACATGGTCCCCTTTGGAACGTCATGACATGTATTATTTCATATTAACAGTAGAGTTCGTAATTTATCCATATAGGCTTTGAATTTTGCAATATTAATGACATGTTAAACACAATATACTGAATGAACTTCATTCATGTGAATCCAATTCACATGATCTCTTGATTCGGATTGGTACGTGCAAGAAAGAAAATTGGTAAGAGAAGAAGCAAAAATAATTCATACAAAGAAAAAGAAACCAGGGTTAAACAATTAAGAGCAAACTATCATTGTGCAAGCAATGGGTGACATAAACATATAAACATATGATGAATGCTTACTACAACACCCGATCGTACCATTAATACTGCAACTCGGCAACAACGTAGTCTTTCTCTAGAAAATAGAGACGTGGAGTCTTCCCTCTTTGACATGATGCAGCTCAATGTACGTACATATAAACTCGGGCCTTAAGTTGAACATGGTGAAACATAACACACAAATTTCCTTTTGGATGATGACAGCAACTTATTCAATGATACTAATTTCCAAAAGTAAATAATCATCATAATAGACATTAGATAGACACATAGTTTTAGAGTTTTATAAACTTGTGGGTGATCAAGTCAAAGAGTGAGACCTGAGTAAAGCAAACCTTGACACCAAAACCATTTGTGAAGAGACCCAGTTGATCTATTTCTATGGGCCAAAGAGAAAAAAACAAAAACCTTAGATGGAACTAAAAGTCCTAAGATTCATCACACATGGTTTCTAAATCGTCAAACCAAGCTACATCTTAACAACCATTCTCTCAACTTGGAATTTGTTTTATTATTTTATTTGTCTTCTATTGACTTCTTTTGTGTGTGATTTTCTTTCATATCCATAAAACACGTGATTGTGTCATCGTCTCTCTCTCTCTTTTCTTATTATTTTTTATTTTATGAAAAGGATGTGACGATTTTTACTAAATCTAACGAATCAGTAAACTTTCTCTTGAGGAGTCATGGAAAGAAATTTGTCTTGTTCATCAGAGTGGGAAAGAAGGAAGTGTTCAACGTGCTCATATGTCCATAATATCCTCCTTGAAAAACACATATCTTATTTAAGACCAAAGGACCTAGTAAATCACTACCCTCTTCTTCAAAAAAAGAAAAAGATTAAAAAAAAGAAAAAGGAAAATTACGTCAGGTTGCTAATTGGAAAGTGCTTGTGCGCCAATCAATAAGTTCTCTGAGTACACCCTATTTTAAATAAGATTTCGAAATGATCAATTTAATTTCCAATAAGTCTCAACCTCATTGGCTAGTGACACTCTCATGATAAAATAGGCTCTTTTCAGATTATTTAAACGTTTTTTCCCTTCCAATTATGGTAATCTTATAATTTATGGCAAGCAAAACTTTTTTTTTTTTTTGACCTGACAAGCAAAACTTTGCATGTCACACAAAAATCTTAATAACCACCTGAAAGTCCTCCTTTTCTCGAAATGCGTGTTGAATATTTTCTATAGGACCCACCAATGAAATTCATCTCTAAAGAGAAAGTTTATCGTCCATTGCCATTTTAAGGCGTGATCAAATTGTCTTGTCGTCTAATCAATTATATAAAGATGGACTTTAACACTCTCTCCGAATGTCCTGTTTCGTTGAAATTATTTCAACATAAAGACAAATGTGGAGGAATCTATGCTAAGTTCACATCTAACTTTGTTTTTTTTTTATATATATTTTTTTATAATTTTAATCTCCAAAATGAACGTGGAGGCCATGGGCCCTTCCATTTATTTTAATGCAACTCGAGCGGGGAAAGTGTCAAAAATGCCCTAAACTTTTTACATTGATATCAATTTAGTCATAAACTTTTTATTGATATTAATTTAGCTCTAAACAATTTGACTTGATGTCAATTCAGTCCTTCTAGTTAATTTTAGTTGAATTTTGCTACCGGTTGACTTACATGACATGGCTAGCACTAACGTAGACAACTTTTAATAAAATTATAATAATTTTTTTCAATTTTTTGTTCTTTTTCTTTTTTCCTTTTCCTCCTCCTTCCTCGCCAATGGCAACTAGCTAGGGAATGGCTAACGAGGTCAACCTTGCTAGAGGCTGCGAGGCTCGCCAGCATATGGCAAGCTTGCCTTGAGGCCACAACGGCTGGACCTCGACGGTCATGGGTGAGGCCCAACCTCGCTAGATCCAATGAGGTGGAGCCTTGCTAGCCTCTGGTGAGTTTGGCTCGAAGCTGCCCAAGTCACCAGGGTGGTCACACGCTAGGCAAGCGAGGGCTTGGGCCCTTGCAAGCACAACCTCGACCTCTAGCGAGGGCTCAAGCCTTACTAGCCAACAAGGTCAGACCTTGCTCCTTAGAAGCTGGAGGAAGGAGGAGGAGAAAAGAAAAAAGAAAAAGAAAAGGAAAAGGAAAAATAAAATAAAAAAATAAAAACCAAAAATTCAAATATATATTATATATATATATTTATGTTATTAAAAGTTATCCACATTAGTATCGATTGTGTCACGTCAGTCAACCGGTATCCACGTCAGCAAAATCCAGTCAAAATTAGCCGGAAATACTAAATTAACACCAAGTCAAACGTTTTATTACTAAATTAGTACCAATAAAAGATTTAGCACTAATTTGATACCAATGTAAAAATGGAAGCCCAAAAAAGAAACTAAATAACATAAAAAAAAAAAAAAAATACTTCAAAAGTTAAGCATTTACGTTGATTTGAACGAGCCAAAATGAAAACACTGCAACCATTATAGAGTAAGATATGAGCCATCGTATCACTCTCCATCGAGTTATGATCTTTATAAGATCATAAACTATAAAAGAGAGAATCAAATAGTTGGTTTGAATTGTAGATTTCATTGAATTTTCTAGTAATTTCTCGCATTAGATTTGAATCACAACCACCATTAATTTCCTCATTATTTTTCGACATACCAAAATGCCGATCACCATTACTTTATTTGTTAAAGACTGTATTTCATCATGCGAAATCACGCTAGAGTAAAGTCCCCTAAATGTTTTATTGAATGTGCAATTGAATTCTGAATGTTTCAAAGACGTGTATCGAACTCTAAATCTTACCCTTCTTTCAAATAAAAGACAAAAACGGCTGTGGTCCAAAGACGTGTCTCACTTCTTTATGGAAGTCCATAGTCATTTTCAAAGTTTCAATCCATTGAAAGCATCCGCACAAGAAAATTACCAATTCTACAACAACCTTAATCGAATTCTCAATCGCTCTCAGTGGCTGTTGTCTGATACTTCATGCATCGAATTATTACTGCAATTTACTTTTAAGACTGATCAATTTCTAACCACGAAATACCTTACTAACTGTGTGCACCATCTAGAAGTAATCCCTGGAGCTATTTTGTGTGCTTGCTTCGTTAGCCTCCACATGCAAAACCAAAAAGGAAGCCCAAACGAAAAGGCAAGAAAAAGATTCTTCAAGAGCTAAGTGTACACGCTGATTTGAACGAGTCAAAATGAAAATACTTACAACGATTATAGTACTTGTTGCATATGAAATTTTACTCACAATGTTTTAAGATCATTTATCGCTTAATCTTGTTGTGGTCGCATATATAATACGAACTATCGAATCAAACTCCGTCGAATTATAAACTTAGTGAAGACTAAAACTATAAAGAGAATATGGCATGTTGAGTTTGAATTTCAAGATCTATTGATTTGTCCGGTAATTTCTTCCTTTTGGTGTTAGATTTGAATTGCAAGATCAATCAACTTCTTCAATATTTCTCAACATAGAAAATGCCGATAACCACTACTTTAATTGTTAGAGATTGTAATTTCATAAAATTTACTCATGAAAAATTGCACTAAATTAAAGTCCCCTAAATATTTTATAAAAAGTGTAGCCAAGCCCTTAACTATTTAAAAAAAGGGGGTAAAATTATCAAAACAATCCTAAATTTATTGTTATTTTTCCAATTTAGTCCTAAATTTTTTTGGCCAATTTAATCCTAAATCTTTTGCATTTGTACAAATTCAGTCCCCCGGCAATTTTGGCCAGCCAACGCTGACATGGACACTAGCCAACGCCAACTATTTGGCTGATGCCAATATGTCAATTTTTTAATATCTTATTTACTTTTCGATTTTTTTCCTTTTTTTCTCTTTCTCTTTCTTTTTTTTTTTTTCCTTTCATTCTTCCTTTGGTCGATCATTGGACCAACTAGAGGCAAGGGTTGGGAAGGTCAACGTCGCTAGCGACTAGGGAGGCTAGCCCTCGTTGGCACCGGTGACAACCAGCCTCAACCACCCCAAGTGAGGCCTCGCTCTTGCCATCACTAGGTGAAGCTCAACCTCCCTAGCCACTGGCAAGGGTGAGCCTCAACCACTACTGGCAAGGCCGAGCTCGACCTTGCTCGCAAAATTAACAAGGCATGACCAGATTTCACCGACCAGGAGAAATTTGGGGAAAAAAATGAAAAAACTATATGTGTCAGAGAAATAAGGAAAGGAAAAAAAAATAGAGAGAAAAATGAAAAAACTGTGTGTGTGTGTGTGTGTGTGTGTGTGTGTGTGTGTGTGTGTGTGTGTGTGAAAGAATGAAAAAAACTATGTGTGTGTGTGTGTGAAAAAAATGAAAAAAACTATAGGTGTTGAAAAAAGAAATAAGGAAAGGAAAAAAAATAGAGAGAAAAAAATGAAAAAAAAAAGTAAGTGTGTGTGTGTGGCTAGATGATCGGTGTCCACATTAGCGCCAACTAGTCAAAATTGATTGGATAAACTGAATTTTGTGTGTGTGTGTGGCTGGACAATCGATGTCCACATTAGTGCCGATTAGTCAAAATTGACTGGATAAAGTGAATTGACACAAATACAAAATGTTTAGAATTGAATTGACAAAAAAAAAATGACTAAATTAGAAAAATTATAATAATTTTATGAAAAGGTGTATTTCTAAATCATTCCTTTCTTTTAAAAGAAAAATGGATATTTTTTTTTTATTAACTCTATTCTATTAAATCATTCCTTTCTTTTAAACCCACTCTTGAAAAAATGGATATTAGAATGATAGATGAAATAGAAAAAAGTTATGATCTAGTGAAGTTTCCAACTTCTTACTTAATTAAGCCAACCATGAGACTACATGCAATGTACTTGTAAAGACTGACACTTAAAATTTTACACGCTAGAGTACTTTTACATTATTTTTTGGCACTAACTTATGACCATAGCAAATCATTATTAACGTATTAGAAAATTTCCATGTAGGATTACTCGAACGTTGCCCGCAAAAAATATATCAAAGTCAAATTTGTGTAGCCTTTGACCAGAAAAAAATAAAATAAAATAAAATTGTGCAGCCTTCAGTCCCAATGTAAGACTTTGAACGCATTACTATATAGTTATGGGCGGTCCATTCTAAATTGCCAGACGATTATCTTCTTCCTCACCAAGAAAATAACAAAGCAAATGCCAAGCCGCCACCACCTTCTCTGCATTCTGTCCCCTTCTCTCTCCCTCGTCTTCTTCTTCTTCTTCTTCTTCTTGCTGAGCTTCCATGGCGTCCACTCCGCTTTCCCAACCATTTGCGAATCGCAGTCTCAATGCGGAAACATCTCCATCAAGTATCCATTCTCGACCGTCAGCTACGCCCCCGTATACTGCGGCTACCCACACCTCAGAATCAGTTGCCCGGATGTCGATAATCCCCCGACCATCTCTCTTCCGGGCGACACCTACTTCGTCGCCGAAATCAACTACGTCGAAGAAACCCTGACTCTCGTCGACATCGACGTCGCCGACCGGATATGCCCCAGGGCCCGCCACAACCTCACGATCAGCTCGCTCCCGCTCGGTTACAACTCCACCGATGTCAATCTCACCTTCTTCTTTAACTGCAGCACTCCTCCGTTAGCGCCCAACCTCGCCAGGGCCATCGATTGCTTGCGATCTGGTGATAATCAGTCGTATGTGTTCGTGGACATGAGCCCCGATGAGGCGGCGGCGATTCGTAAGGCGTGGGGCTGCGAGGAGGCAGTGGTGGCGGCGGTGAAGCGGACGGAGGTGACGGCGGCGAACGTGGTGGATGAGTTCACCGGGGCGATGAGCGAGGGGTTCGTGCTTGACTGGGCGGCGTTGAGGGAGTGCGGCGCGTGCGAGCACTCCGGCGGGCGGTGCGCGTTCAACGAGAATGAGCAGTTGCTGTGCTTCTGCGAGGACGGGTCAAATCACACGGACGGCTCGTTTTGCAAAGGTAAGATTGAAGTTTGTGTCTGTCCGTTTCCTCCCTTTCTTCATAATTGGTTTTGCATCTTGTTTGCCAATCGCCATGATTGCCTTTTTCGATGCTTGTCACTTCTTTGTTGCGCGTGATCTGATTTCTGGCATACTTCGATGTTTCAGCAGCTTTTAGAACTAGAAAATTATATACTTAGTTCGTCAATTTCTTAATCAATAATTTTCAAAATTTGAATGGTAATTACACCTACTAGTATATCCGTGCAATAGGTCCTATATGAAAGCTTAAATTAATGAATAGAGCAAGATTATTCATATATATTTAATATGGATTCATAGACAAACAAAACTGTTACTTTGGTACCATTCTCACGTGGAAATTAGAACCACACATAGAATTTAACTAGTGAGGAATGGTACATGCGAAATAAATGAGTGAACTGGGATACCTTATTCAATGCCCAATCCAAAAACTTAAATTAATAGGTGAATGAAGATCACGTGCATAAAGTTTAATATAAATTCCGTAGACAAGATACGTGAATTACTTCGATGCCCTAAGCTAAAGTGAATTTTCTTGTGATATTTAAAGTATAAAGATTCGCATGTAGCAAATTGAAGCAATAAATTTTTTGGTTGGGCGAAATTTCGAAAGTATCTTCTATCTACTCATTGCAACTCACAACTTGGAATATGGTCTATCATTACAAGGTGGTGGTTTCTTTTTAGAAAGATGTCTTTTTTCGCTTTTCTAGCTATTATTGCTTTGATCATAATCATTTTCCTCCCAAAGAATTGGCACCTAGAAAGAGTTTTTATTTTCATTGCTTGAGACTTGAGCGATTGATGGGCCTTAGCAATCTCTCTGTCAAAAAAAAAGATGGCAACCTTTGCTTATTGGTTCCTATAGCTAAAGATCCCTATGTGGATCATCATCGTAGATCACAAGAGATGGCCCTAGTCCGACTCGACTGAGTTGAGACCCTTTTCAATTCACCAATTATACCCATGTTGCAGTTTTAGCTGATGATATGTCGATATCATGAGTCAAATCAGTTCAAAAAAAGATGACTGGACAAAATTAGGAATGATCGGTTCTAGTCCAATCCAATTCTAAGGTGGAACCGAAAACTGAACCGAGAGGATCGGTCCCCAAAATTAGAGACGGGGACTAGACCGATTGGTCCTAAAACTAGGAACCGATCATACCAGTCCGGTTCATGGAACCGGTCAAATTTTAAAGAAGAGAGTGGCGTATGATGAAGAAAAAAAAAAAAAACGCGGCGTGGTCGCCACCTATGTAACACGGACACTCTCCGAAAGCCTTCGTGTCATGTCCAACACTCCAACACGCTCCGACACGTCCTGACACGCTCCGACACGCGGTCAACGAGTGTCGAAAAATCCGACACATGGTCAACTCTTTCTGATATGTTCTGACACGCGAGTCCAGAATTCCAACATGTAATTCCGACACGCACTGGGTTAATTTTAAAAATTTCTAATACTTGAGGGGTCAAAATATAAATATACACAAAAGAAGTAATAAAAGAAGTAATAAAATTGTTATAAATATACACGCACGGGTCAATTTTTTTTTTTAGTTTTGTTTTTTTAGAATTGTTTTATTTTTTTAAAAAGTCTTTTACTATGAAATAAGTAATAAAAATGCTATATATGATAAATAAATAAATTTAAAAATATCATTTCAGCATTTTTCTTTAAACAATGTTTTTTTCCTCTAAGTTTTGTATGTTATTGTAACAAATTAAAATAATGAATGATATTATTTAATATTTTTCGTATAAATTAATTCTAGGCTATTTTTATTATTATTTATTTATGTATTTATATATAAAATATATTTAATATATAACGTGTCGGAACGTGTCGAAATTCTCAATTTTTAAAAAATAACGTGTCGACATGTCGTATCGTGTCGTATCGCGTGTCGCGTGTCCGTATCAATGCTACATATGTCCCCACTTCCAGTCCCAGCTATCTAATCTCTTTCTATGACATTTATTTTACTTCCTAACAAGTCTCTATCCCATCAAAGACATTTACCTTTATTCATTCTATCTCCTCTCTTCTCTCTCTCTCTCTCTCTCTCTCTCTCTCTCTCTCGCTAAGTCACCGTGACTCAGTCCCTCCTGTCCCATCTCCATCTTTCTCTCTTCTCCGCGCAAAACCCACTTCCCCTCCTCCTTCCCCAAAAACCACCGTGACAAGTCCTCCATTTTAGAGAGACGATGAGGACACCTCCAATTCGCTCCGAGCTCACTCTCGAGCCCTCATGGATCCTCGCGTCTGTGGTGTCTTCCCGCTCCTATCTCCTCCGCATTGCCCCACCAGCCCCCCGCAACTCCATGGGGGTCAGAGAAGCTCCAACTCCATCCTCGTCGCTCTCCTCGACTCGACTCGTCTCCCACCACACCGAGCTCATCGAGAAGGCCCTTCTCCTCCAGACGTTGGACGACGCTCTCCTCCGCCATGTAGAGAGGGAAAGAGGCGTGAGAGCCGAGAGGGAAGAACGAGCATGAGGGGTTGCTGTTCTCTGAATATTTTTAAGAAATAACAAAAAAAAAAAAAAAAAACAGAGTTGGTACAGTCTGATCCGGGCGATTCCATCCTTGGAATCGGGAATCAGACCAAAAATCATTAGTTCCATTTTTATGAACGGGAACCGGAGCGGCCCCTCCGGAAACCACCTAGAATTGGGCGGTTCGATTCGGTCCGAGCGATTCCCAGTCTGGGCGATCTTTGTGGCTCACCCCTAGGCAAAATTGAGAGAGACTCGTCCAGATGACAGTTTAGTCGTCTTAGTTCTGAGGCTGTAATCCCTTCTTTTTTCTAGTCTAGGCGATGGCCCTACATGCCGCTAACTATGTTCTCGAGGTCCTTATTGAAGTGTCCTCGATTGAATTGTCAAGGAGATTGGCCAAGCCCGTTAACTAGTTGAGGGCCGCGTGTACGAATTGTAAAATGGGTAATAATAGTCCAAGTCGTCCTTAAGTCAAGTCTACAGCTAGCCAGCAGCTCAAGCTACTTGGCTTTGTTTCCACACGCCTTGTTCTTATTTTCTTCTCAGCCTTTGTCTCAATGCGCCAAAGTCTTGCTCTTCCGGGAGGCCAAATCAAGTGGCTCTCATTGGTGCATTGGGTTCAAATAATTCTCAAAGCAGCATTGTTCTTATCCTCTGCATCCTCTTCAGTTACATTTACCCTTCTCCTTGTTTTGCTCCAACACCTTCTCCCGCCGAATGGAACTTACCATGTCGTATTCATCTATGTCCTTGCTCTTCATCTTCTCCCTCCAAATTCACTTCCTGGTGCCAACTTCCAGCAAATTCCTGCCATTCCAAGAGTGCGCTCCTTTTGTCTGCGGAGATAAAAAAATTAGCTATCCTTTCAGGCATAATGAGAGACCTAGTTACTGTGGGTATCCAGGCTACGAGCTTGACTGTGATGGAGGTAACCTGACCCTTCTGTCCATGGAGTCCCTGGAGTATCAGGTGATCCACATGGATTGGAGCGAGCAGATCCTTAAGGTTGCGAGGATGGATTTATTGAAAGATATATGTCTTGGAACACATGTCAACACCACTTTAAACTACAGTCTCTTCAACTACTCTTCCAATTACCAAAATTCTACCTTATTCTACAATTGCAACTCACCGTCAACCCCTCAACCTGATCGATTCTCTTGTCCTGCGTCTGGAGATGGCTACTTTGCTTTCAAAGTGGACCCCGCAAGCAAACTACACGAGCTATGCAACTTCAGTGTCTTCGTCCCATTTATACCAATATTGAAGGGTAGCAAGAGCGCTAACGTTAGTCGTGCTACTGTTAGAGACATCCTGAAAAATGGCTTTGAGATTACTTGGATTGCCAACACATCTCTGTGCAAAAATTGCACTAAATCAGGGGGAAGATGCGGGTATGGCTGGCCAAGGCAAAAATTCAATTGTTTTTGTCCCAATGGAGCCTCTACGACAATCTGCCATAAATCGCCAATACCGGCAAGCGTCCCTCCGCCAGCACCAACAATCGTCCCTTCAGGTATGTATGCCTACTCTCACCCAATATGTGGTTTTCAAATAGCTGAACTTGTTCAATGAGAAGGATTGTTGGGTTATTCTTCCCTTTGCTTGTTCATTGGAAAATGATCCGCCCATGCCCCTAAAGCTTCACAATCTCATTTTGCTCTGCATACCCTTCCCTCAAACGAAGTGCAGTCATCCACGCTATGGCATACACAATTGTGTTACAATTTACACTCCGAGTTTTAAAAACTTTATCGTTCCATCCTTTGCAACCTTCCTTGCCTTGAATGCTCGATCATTTTGTCGGTATCTGTGATCCGCAAGATCCTACGGTTTAAATACAGTGAGCGAAGATGCTCGGAGTTTATTGTAAAATTTCACATCATGGATCAGTAATTCAAAGCAGAACACATTAGTCGATAAGTCAATCAACCTAAATTTAGGTTTGAGTTGTTCTTTACTTTCCACAACATCAACTCCTGACCCCTCAAATGGGCTAGACTTTTTCCACAGTGAGAACCTTAAAAAAGGTTTCACTTTACAATTTCAACTACATAGGAAGAACTCCGGAGGAAATTGCTTCGCTTGTTTCCTCTGTCTTCCTCATCACTTCCTCCCCCAGACCCAATTTCAATGCTTGATAGCCATCCCTTTGATTTCCCTCCTCCACGAAATACCAGAAGACTGAAACTGGTCTTGGTCAAAGTTGATGGTCAGAATAGTTTTCTCTATTATACTGAGGAAGAATTAACAACATCCATCTCTTTCATACTTCAGTCCAAAGAAAGTGAACACAAAAAGAATTTCTCCATCCTCAACTTGCCCCTATGATCTCTAAACCCTCGTTCCACAATTTATTCTCCACCCGTGAGAGCATGAACTTATTCAAAATGGGTGACGCAGCCCCTCTCCTTCTCTCCTCGACTTCACACTCCATCCTAGTCTTCGTCCTTGTCAGCCTCATTGTTCTACAAGTTCTTTTATGCAAGGGAGATGACAATGTCCACTATACCGATTGCCACAGCTCTTTTAATTGCGGAACCATCGCAAATATAACTTATCCTTTCTGGGGAGAGTGCAATGAGGACGAATTCCCTATCTTTGAGTACCAGTAGCAGAAGTGTTATTTTCAATGCTTGAGGCCTAAGCTATTTATGGACCTAAGCAATTTCTGCCACGAAAAAGATGGCAAGCCTATTGCTTCCTATTTAATGTGGGTCATCATCATCGTAAATCACGAGAGATGGGCCCAATTCAGCTCGGCCGAGGAATCATGGGCCTTTGGGATCGACTGATGTTAACCAGATTGCTTCTTTGGGCTGATGATGCGTAGATATCATCAGTCAAATCAGTTCGAAAAAGATGACTACGCAAAGCTTAAGAGAAAGTCGTCCACATAATTGTTTAGCCGCCTGAGTTTTGGGGCTCCAATCCCCTTCTGTTTTCTAGTCTAGGCGATGGTCCTGCATCTGTCTAGAACGCTGCTAACTATGTTCTTGAGGTCCTTTATTGAATTATCCTCGATTGAATTGTCTACGAGATTAGCAAAGCTCGTTGATTAGTTGGGGCTACGCCTGCGTGTAGGAATTGGAAAATGGGGAATACCATTCCAAGTCTTCCTCAAGTCAAGTTCAAAATTAGCCAGCAGCTCAAGCTACTTGGCTTTGTTTCCACCTGCCTTGTTCTCCTTCCTTTCTTCTCAGCTTTTGTCTCACCGCGCCAAAGTCTTGGTCTTCGGGAGGCCAAATCAAGTGATTCTCGTGAGAGCATTGGGGCCAAGTCGTTCTAGAAAGCAGCATTATTCCTTTATCCTCTTCATCCTTTTCCTTTATATATGCACCCTCCTTGTTTTGCTCCAACACCATCTCGCGCCGGATGGATCTTACCATGTCGTGTTCCTCTCTCTCCTCGCTCTTCTTCTTCATCTCCCTCCGTATTCACTTCCCTATGCCAGCTTCTAGCAAATGCCAGCCGTTCCAAGATTGCACTCCTTTTGATTGCGGAGAGCAACAAATCAGCCATCCTTTCAGGCATATTGGGCAATCAAGTTACTGTGAGTATCCAGGCTACGAGCTCAACTGTGACGGAAATTAACCAACCCTGTCCATGGAGTCCCTGAAAAATCGGGTGATCCACATAGATTGGAGCGAGCATGTCCTTGAGGTGGCGAGGACGGATTTATGGCACGATATATGTCCTGGAATACTTGTCAACACCTCTTCAAACTTCAGTCTCTTCGACTACACTTCACGTTACTTCAATTCCTCCTTATTCTGTAATTGCAATTCATCGTGGCCCCCTCAACTTTATTATTGGTTCTCTTGTATGGACATGGCTACTTTGCTATAAATGCTGACCTTACAAAACCACTACACGAGCTATGCAACTTCAGTGTCCTTGTCCCAAATTCACATAGTGAAGCTCCAGGTCTACCACCACCACCAGAGGGCAGCGATCGTAGTGCTTCTTTTATTCATGCCGCTATTAGTGAGTTCCTGAACAAAGGCTTTGAGATCACCTGGATTGTCGACTCATCACAATGCGAAAAATGGAACAAATCAAGGGGAAGATGCGGTTATGACTGGAAAAGGCTACGATCCAATTGTTTCTGCCCTGACGGAGTCCATTCAACGACTTACGGCAAACAGAATATGTATTTCTACTCTCTCCTAATGCGCGGTTCTCAATTAGCTAATGTTCTTCCATGGGAGGGATTGCTGGGTTTGCTCGTTATTTGGAAAATGACCCGCTCATGCCCCTAAAAGCCTGACATTCTCATTTTGCTGGGCACGCCCTTCCCTATAATATTTAATGCAGTCATCTCATCCTCACTACAGCATGATCATGTTACAATTTAGACTCCCAAGTCCTTAAACTTTATCACTCCGTTCTCAACAACCTTCCTTGTCTCAACTGTCGAATCATTAGGTCAGTATCTGCGAACCCACCGATCCGACAGTTTAAATACAATGAGCAAAGATGCTCCGAGCTGAACGTAAAATTTCACATCATGGACTAGTATTTTAAATCGGGCATTAACCAATAAGTCAAGTAATGAAAATTTAAGGTTTGACATGTTCTTTATATCTCATGACACGAACTCTTGACCCCTCAAAGGGGCTAGATTTTTTTTAGTGAGAACCTAGGAGAAAGTTTTCACCTTTCGATTTTAACAACATGGGGAGAAATTCGAAGAAAATTGCTTTGCATGTTTCCGGGCCACATCTTCCCCATTAACGTTCGACAGCCATCTTTTTTCATTTCCCTCCTCCATGTTCCTTCATATGTACCCCTCCTTGTTTTGCTCCAACACCATCTCCCTTCGGATGGATCTTACCACGCCATTTTCCTCTCTCTCCTTGCTCTTCTTCATCTCCCTCCAAATTCACTTCCCCGTGCGAGCTTCCGACGACTTCCCACCATTCCAAGAATGCGCTCCTTTTGTTTGTGGAAATATACGAATCAGCTATCCTTTCAAGCATATGAAGCAACCAAGATTCTGTGGGTATCCAGGCTACGAGCTTGACTGTGACGGATATAGCCCAACCCTGTCCATGATGTCTTAGGAATATCAAGCGATCCACATGGATAGAAGCACGCAGATACTTGTGGCGGCGAGGTTAGATTTATCAGACAGTATATGTCTTGAAACATATAACGAAACCAATTTAAACCTGAATCTCTTCAACTACACTTCAATAATCTCAATTCCACCTTCATTTACAATTGCGACTCATGGCCAACCCTTCCATCTTATTATTAGTTCTCTTGTCCTGAGTCTCAATTTAGCTACTTTGTTCTCGTTGTAAACCTATCAAACCCATTGCCCAAGCCATGCAGTTCCATTGTTCATGTCCCAATTTCAAAAAGTGAACCTATAGGTTTCCCACCACCTTCGGCGAGCATTGACTTTGGTGATAATATTAGCAACATTCTTAATAAAGGCTTTGAGATCACCTGGACTGCCAACACATCGCTATGCGAAGATTGCGCTGTATCTGGGGGAAGATGCAGGTATGACTGGACAAGGCAAGAATTCAATTGTTTTTGCCCTGATGCAGCCTATCCGGTGACCTGCCATAGAACACCAATACCGGCTAGTGTCCCTTCTCAATATCGCCAGTACCGGCAATCGTCCCTTCAAGTATGTATGCTTACTCTCATCTAACATGTGGTTTTCACTTAGCTATAAGTCGTTCAATGAGAAGAATTGCTGGGCATATCCTTCCCTCAAACGAAGTGTAGTCATCCTCGCTATGACATGCATGATTGTGTTGCAATTTAGACTTTTAGTCCTAAAACTTTATCACCCCGTTCTCAAAATCCTTCCTCGCCTTAACTGTTGGATCATTAGGTCGGTATCTGCAAGCCCATGAGATCTGACGGTTTAAATGCGACAAGTGAAGATGCTTTAAGTTTTTGTAAAATCTCACATCATAGACAAGTAATTTAAATTGGGAAAAGTGCCAAAAAGTCCTAAACCTTTTGTCATTGTGCCAATTTAGTCCTAAATCTTTTTTGGTGCCGATTTAGTCCTAAACCTTTTTAAGTTGTGCCGATTCAGTCCTTTCCGGCCAATTTGGCCGGATTTTGCTAACTGGACGTCGGACGGGCGACGTGGACAACTTTTATTAATATTTTAATATTTTTGAATTTTTTTACTTTTATTTTTAGTTTTTATTTTTATTTTTATTATTTTTTTTCTGTTCTTCTTCCTCCGGCCCCGGTCGCCGAGGTCCGGCGACGGCCGAGCCGACGGCCGGTGAGGTCGAGGTCGACCTCGCCGGCCACCTCGCCGGTGGCCGCGGGGCGGCCTCCCCGCGGGCGGGCGGGGATCGCCCTCGCCGGATCTGGCGAGGTCGAGGGCGCTCGCCCTCCGCGCGAGGCCGCCCCGCGGCCCCGGCGAGGTCGAGGGCGCCCGCGGCCCCGGCGAGGTCGAGGGCGCCCTCGACCTCGCCGGATCCGGCGAGGGCGATCTCGCCCGCCCCGCGCGAGGCTGGGCGGCGAGGGCGAGCCGCGCCGGCTCGCCGGATATGGCGGCGGGTCGGCGAGCAGCGGTGGACGGCATCGGGCGGCGGCATTGCGGCGGTGGTCTCACGTGGCCGGGGTTTCCTCGGCTTGGCCGCGAGCTCCGGCCGGTCCGACCAACGCAAGGCACAAAAAGGACCGACGCCTACCGGAGCTTCGGCGCTTGAAACCGGCGCGGCCGTAGGCCGACGGCCTCGGCTCGAGTGCGGTGGCCGGCGGTCTACCCCTCCGACTCTCTCCCCCTGCTCGAACCCCCTCACTCGCCAGATCCGGCAAGGCTGGCGGGGCTCGCCCTCGCCGGCCATGGGCGAGGCTTGACCCTCGCCGGATCCGACGAGGGCGAGCCTCGCCGCCGGGCCTCGAGGGCGGCCTCGCGCGGGCTGGCGAGGCTCGCCCTCGCCGGATCCGGCGAGGTCGAGCCTCGCCGGCCATGGGCGAGGCTCGACCCTCGCCGGATCCGGCGAGGGCGAGCCTCGCCGCCCGCGCGAGGCCGCCCCGCGGCCCCGGCGAGTTGGCCGGCGAGGTCGACCTCGACCTCGCCGGCCGTCGCCTCCTCGGCCGGTCGCCGGATCTCGGCGACCGGCTGGAGGAATAAAAAAATAATAAATAATAAATAATAAAAAAAATAAAAAATAAAAAATAAAAATTTCAAAAATATTAAAATATTAATAAAAGCTGTCCACGTCGCCCGGCCGGCGTCGATCAGCAAAATCCGGCCAAATTGGCCGGAAAGGACTAAATCGGCACAACTTAAAAAGGTTTAGGACTTTTTTGGCACTTTTCCCAATTTAAATTGGAATGTGTTAGCTGATAAGTCTATCAACCTAAAATTTAGGTTTGACTTGTTCTTTACTTTTCACAACGTGAACTCTTGACCCCTCAAATGGGCTAGACTTTTTTCACAATGAGAACCTTGAGAAAAGGTTTCACTTCTCAATTTCGACTACATAAGAACTGTGGAGGAAATTGCTTCGCATGTTTCCTGGCCACTGTCTTCCTCGTCACTTCCACCCCCACACCCAGTCTCAACATTCGATAGCCATCCATTTGATTTCCCTTCTCCACGAAATTTCAGAAGACTGAAACTGATCTCGGTCAAAGTCGACAGTCAAAACAGTTTTATATATTATACTGAGGAAGATTTAACGACATTCATCTCTCACACACTTCAGTCCAAAGAAAGTGAATACAAAAAGAATTTCTCCATCCTCAGCTTGCCCCTCTAAACTCTTAACCTCGTTCCACAATTTATTCTCCTCCCATGAGAGCATGAACATACTCAAATGTGTGACGCAGCCACTCTCCCACTCTCCTTCCCTTTACGCTCCATCCTCGTCTTCATCCTCATCGTCCTCGTCATCTCACAAGTTCTTTAACGCGAGGGAGAAGACGATGTCCACTATACCAAATGCCACCACTCTTTTAATTGCGGAATTGTCGCAAATATTACTTATCTTTTCTGGGGAAGTGGCCGACCCCAATTCTGTGGACTTCCAGCATTTAGGGTCGAGTGCTATGAGGACGAATACCCTATCTTTGAGCACCAAGAGCAGAAGTATCGAGTCCTCAGGATTTATCAACATTTTCGTACCATGACAATCACTAGGATGGATCTGATGGAGGGTACGTGCTTGCACGAGTTTGGGAATACTAGCATGATGAATTCCACTCTTCCATATGATCCCAGCCGTTAAGAGCCTCAGCATCTTCT
This sequence comes from Eucalyptus virginea, assembly GCA_014182375.1. Classification (NCBI taxonomy): domain Eukaryota; kingdom Viridiplantae; phylum Streptophyta; class Magnoliopsida; order Myrtales; family Myrtaceae; genus Eucalyptus; species Eucalyptus virginea. The sequence goes on along the minus strand of CM024515.1, from coordinate 10,025,545 downwards.
ACGGATGTTGGGGCACGTGAAAGAACATAAGCAACGAGTTCAAGTGCTTCTTTGATGTCTTCAGGAAGTCCGCTTTCTTCATAGATGACATCTTCTTGGACAGAGAGCTCCCTCTGTTCATCACCAGTTGCGTCACGAGCATCAAGGTTCCTGTTCTTCAGAGTGCGCTCGATCTAGAAAGAGGCAATATTAGCTTGCAGGAAGCTCTGAATCAAGGGTTTGATACTCAGGATATTGACCATCCTGAATGCCCGATTTGTGCTTCTTCTGGCGGGTTTTTCTTCATCGTCTAGTTTCACGTGTTATTGCCGTGACAAACCCCACGCTCGCACCTGCAATGACCCTGCTATGTTCTTTTGGTAGCATACCCAGGTGATCATTCTTAACTTCATTTGGCGGGTTCTTGTTTATATCAGCACATGAGATTCTATTATCGACTGTGTAGATTATGCACAAAATCATTAAACCTTGAGCTTCTGCAGAGTTCGTTTCACTTAGTACCTCGAAGATCATATGGCCAATGGACACTGAGAATTTGTCCAGAGAAAACTTGATTCGTTTGAATGTGATCCACTTGTTTCTTTTGTTGGAAATTCGATGGTGCTATATTTGTTTTGTCTTCCTCCATCCAAGAATATCACGTGACAAGAATGACTTTTTTATGACTTCGCTTTTGGGGGAACCAAGCAAGAAAAAATTTCCAGTTAGCTACTGCTTGGCCATAAAGTCTTCATGAGAGAGACTCGTTTTCGTTGACTAGTTGCGAAGATTTGTGTAATGGGAGGTTTGTTCCTAATTGTAATTCAGAGGTCCCTTTGACTCGTTTTCGCTGCCTCACTTGGTATATGCTTCTAGGTTGCACATGACCGTGATAGGAGTTAGGACTAATTCAAACCAACTCCATTTGATGTTTCCACAAATGTTTTCCACAATCTCTGCTACCTCTTTCTCCTATCCTCTGGAATCCTCTGCCTCCTTCCGGTCCAAATGAATCACCAAAACTTCATTTGTGTAGCAAACTGTCGCCAATTGGTCCTTATCCTTATCATGGTCACCAACTTAGTCTATCTGGCTCTGTCGGACGGGGCACAATACGAGGCCTGCATGCCTAGGAACTGCATATATGCGCCGAAAATCAGCTAACCTTTAAGGATTTATGGTGAACAAGAGTCCTACTGGGGCTATCCGAATTTCAAGATTACCCGCAAAGAGACATACCCTGTCCTGATTTTCTCGGATGAGGAATTCGTTATCAAGTATATTTTCTATGCGAAAAATTCGTTCCTCCTGATTAATGTCCCTGTGTAGCAGGAATCCTGTGATGCTCCGCCGTTAAATATCAACCTCGAAAGGACTCCTTTCAATCTCAGTTCTACTAATGCCAATCTGTTCTTCTACTATAAATGCGCCTCGCAGCCAACAAGTTTTTACATATCTAGTGGACTATGCTGGCAACTCCACCTACCATTCTTTTGTTTTTTTCCCCGAGGAAGCATTGCAGGAAATGAATTACCATTCTGTCGTCAGCTCCTGCTATTCTCCAATTAGCATTCCTGTTCACGTTAATGCCGATTTCACTAGCTTGAAGAAGGGGTTCCTATTGTCTGGACTGCAATAAAATGGTTTAAATAAATTGAGTGAAGATGCTCCGACTTCACTGTAAAATTTTGCAAATGTTGGGTTAAAACTACTGGTTTCTTCTTGGGCTTTTATTATGAACACAACCAAATGATCATTTGGGTAGTTGAAATATATTATTGATAGAGGTGAACTGCGCACTTAATTAAATCTTTGCACAATCAATGAAAATTTTGTTCATGATGATAGTGGGGAAAAAAGTACTGAAAATGTTTTTACTGTTATTTTATTACTGTATCATTTATACGTGCTGTGGATACTGTCCTTAGGCTTTTCCAATTTCTTCGCCTTAGCTTAGACTGCGGACTCGCTTACTGCTGCAAACAAAACTCTCCAATCTGTTGGGTCCCAAGACATCTCATGGGAACCTCATATTTTGATGTTTCTATCTTTCTGCCATAGTTTGATGTTTGTATCTTTCTGCAATAGTTTGCTAGTTATCAATTGGGTGTTCATTCTTGCCTGAACATGAGGTGCCCACGTGTTTTATCTGTGGGACGACTTCTAATCAAACCTGTAGGTCCGATTGGAGGCTAAAAGAGTCGAGACATGTCCAGAATATTCCGCCCATTCGATACACAGAAAGCTTTATCTGTGTCCGTCTCTGATGCCACATTGTCGATCATATTGCAGCGTGTTTGCTACTTCTAAACCAGCTAACTTTTTTTGCTGTCTTCCTGTTCATCCCCTGATAGCTCTAGAATTAAGGATTTTAGCTAATGTCTATACTTGTTAGTCAATCAGGCACAGATCCATTTGCATGTGTTTCCAATTTCTCTGGTAAGATGTCACTAATTGATCCAAACTGGTGAATCTGTAATATTTTCACTCGATCAGGGGGTTTTTTTCTTGCTTGAAACAGAATGATCTATTACCTCATGATGTGCCTGATCTTTATTTCTTTTAGACACTTTGAAGTTATCAGTTTGCAATTCGTTGACACATTTTTCACTCTTGATGACTATTGTCTCAGGAAAACAAAAGGTTGGACTGAAAATTGGAATAGGTAATTATTTCAAGACTTTCTCTTCCGCTTCTCCACATTCTCCTCCGCAATTTGTTGCGACTTTTTGGCAGTAATCTTGCATCGTTGCTCAATGGAATCAATATTTCCAAAATATCCTAGAAGCCTTGAAGAAGTGAGATTGCTGTTCAAAAATATTCTCCATTTTTTCAGGAATGGCTGCATTGGGAGCTGGAATTGGGATCACCCTTATTTTAATGCTTTCCTTCAGGAAGAAATCAGTGATCAGAATTATTATGGCTTTGATAAAGCAAAGGAGTGAAAAATCCGATGGCGAAATGAAGATTGAGGGACTCGTCTCTTCGAGAAGATATACCTACAAAGACATCAAGAGGATGACCAACTCTTTCAAAGAAAAGTTAGGCGAGGGAGGTTACGGCTGCGTGTATAAAGGCAAGCTTCGAGATGATCAATTTGTGGCAGTAAAGCTTCTAAAGAAGCTGAAAGGCAATGCTGAAGAATTTTTCAATGAAGTTGCGAGCATAAGTAGGACTTCTCATATCAATGTTGTTAACCTCTTGGGGTTTTGTTTTAAAGGAAGAAAAAGAGCTTTGGTTTATGAGTTCATGCCCAATGGATCACTCGAAAAATTCATATTCAATAGGAGTAACACTTTGGAGGTAGATCAGCAATTGAGTTGGGACACATTGTACCAGATTTCGCTCGGCATAGCTCACGGGCTAGAGTACTTGCATAGAGGATGTAATACAAGGATCCTACACTTCGACATAAAGCCTCACAACATTCTTCTTGATGGAAACTATCGTCCCAAGATTTCCGACTTTGGTCTTGCCAAAATATGCCCAAGAGAAGAGAGCATTGTGTCATTGCTTGGTGCCCGAGGCACTGCCGGATACATTGCTCCAGAGCTAGTCATAAGGAACATCGGAGGGGTTTCTCACAAATCAGATGTCTATAGTTATGACATGATGGTTCTAGAGATGGTCGGTAGGAGGAAAAACATTGAAGTCACGGTAGATCATACGAGTGAAATATACTTTCCTCATTGGGTCCACCGACGCTTGGAGCTCCGAGAAGAGCTTGGCCTGCATGGGATCACAAATGAGGAGGATGAAGGAATTGCAAAGAAGATGATTGTAATAGGCTTATGGTGCATTCAGATCGATCCAAGAGCTCGACCATCGATGACCGGAGTTGTGGAGATGCTAAAAGGTAGTGTTGAGACCTTACAAATTCCTCCCAAACCATCCTTGTCATCACTCTCAAGATCACCCGAGGCTTGTCAATGTGAAAGTTCGTCTATGCCAGAGAGAAATGACTCGACTTGGGACAATTCAATATCAATTACATCAGACTAACATAGTTTGTAATAGAGTATTTACAGGGCTCAACATATCTACTGCTTCTGACCTGGACCCGCATATACTTCAAGTGCCTTTTAGCAGAGGCATCCACGACTTCTTTTAGAGAATATATTTGAGCCCTTCCTTTTGCATATATTCAAAAGAAGCGCCTTCTCATCGTGTACGTAATATAATGAAAATACAAGAAGTCAAACCGGTCAAAGATGTCCTTCTCCAACAGAAAAGAAAATCAACATCCACCACCCCAAGAACCAGATTTGATTCGGATTAAAAAAATGCACATTTATATTTTGAAAAAACAAATCAATAAATCATCCAAATGGACCATAATCCGTACATGACTTAAATTGGAGACATAATTTATTGCGTAAATGCACGATGCCGAAAGTCCAAATTTCGAAATTCAATGCTTTCATGTGTATCATATGTATATATGTATTTGGTGTGATGTTTAGACCTTTTTTCTCTAGTAATTTCCCAGGATTATTGTTCTGTAAAGTATTATAATCGAAAATTTTAGAAAATGAAAATACTACAACCTTATAGCTCTTGATTACGTATTAAATTTGCTCGCAATGATTTGAGATCATTAATCTCTTAATCGTAGCCACGTATATTGTTGACACCTAATTTTTTCTCAAATAGATACTTAAAAAAAAGAAGAAAAAACCCGCCTTTCCTTCCTTTCCCCGCATGGGCCTGGGCCCCGGCCCCTTCTTTTCCTTCTTCTCTTCCAAGCCCGGCCCAGCCTTTCCCTCCACGCGTAAGCCCGGCCCTCTCCTCCTCTTTCCCTCTTTTCCTGACGCATTCTGCTACGTTGAAGAGGAAGGACGCTGGGTACGAGCAAAGGAGACGACAGAGGCAGAGGAGGCAGGGTGAGCGTTCGACTGGAGTTGGTGGTCGGGGATCAGGCCAGCAGAGACAGCCGGGTTAGGCTAAAACGGAGATGGGAGCGGGGGAGACAGAGAGGGGGATAGGAGACCGGGAGAGAGAGAGAGAGGAGATTCGAGAGAGGGAAAGAGAGTCCGAGGGAAAGGAACTGAGAGAACGAGTGAGAGTGAGAAGGAATTCTCCGGTCGCTTGGCCACGCCGGAGTCCGTTCGATGACCCGGCCGCTATCCTTGTCGTCCCGACTTTGCTTTCCCGATACCCACATATCCGGTAAGAGTCCCTTCGGTCCGAACTTCCCTAGCCCCGAGGATTTTGACTCGGAGACACCAAGGCGACTGGCCATAGTTCAACTCGTCTCGAGCTCGTTGCTATATCTAGTATTCATGGATTTGTCTTCAAACAGGCTGTATCTGTTGTTTTCGAGCTTTGTTTGCTGATATTCTCGAGTCCGAATGTGAGTTCGAGTTCTGAAGATAGGTCTAAGTTTTCTTATCCATCCGTGTCCACCATGTGTTCAAAGCAATGCCCGAACTATAACCTTTCGTTTTAGTCTTGGATTCCTACTTATGCTGATGATTCAAAGATGTGTCTTTTTCTTTTCTTTTTCTTTTTTTTTGGGCGGTATAAGGCTTCTAAAGTCCGTGGGATATATTTCAAGTCAGGTTTCATTTCTACCAAGTTTGATTCTCCCCAAGTTCTTGGTTGCCTTTTGTTTTGTGTTTTGGTATGTTCTATGAAGGCTCTTTGCAGTGGTGGCGTGGCCACGAGGGTGAGTTTTAAACGAATGACGATGGGGATTGTTGTTGAAGGGCAGCGGTCCGATAACTGGTGGTATCTTGTGTTGGGGATCTGGGGATATACGCATTTACGTGATCTCGTCTGATGATGGGCGGACGTCGGTGAGACTTGGCGGAGTCTCGGGCGTGGGCGTGGGCGTGGGCGTGGGAGAGAAGCTGCTGTTCAGGGGATGGGATGAGTCCAACTTGTGCTCAAGACGTGGGGGGCCTTGTGTTTGGTTCGGGCTGAATTTTGTTGTTGGGCTTAGTTTAGTTTATTGGGTTTAAGGTTATTTTCATGTCTAAGAAGGAGTTTGTGGATAGGTCAAGTAAGTGGGCTAATTTCGGAGCTGGGCTTATTTCGGACGTGCTGGAAGTTGTTTTGAAGTGATCGTAGTGTAAGTGGGCTTAAGTGTTTTCCTTTGATAAATTTGGACTTGATCTTGGCCCTTTTCCGAATGGGTTTAAGTCATTGAGCCCACTTCTTCAATTAGGCTTTTAGTGTTCATGACCCAAACCCATGAGTCCTTACCCGACCCACATTTGAATCGGGCCGAGGGCGCGGCCCGCCTTACAATTTTCGGGATAAAAAATTGCAAAAAGAAATATAATTTTTAAAAAATTTCGAATGTTTTTATATTTTTATAAAATCTAAAAAAATTTAAAAAAATTAGTTTTTGAATAATTTTCTCTTAAAATGTGGGAAAATCATCGACAAAAATGGGGCTCAAAATTGAACAAAATCTTAGGGCCTTGCAATAGGGTTATAATATTTCCCTTTTTGAGACAAAGTATCAAATGATGGCGCACTTTCAATATATTGATTGTGATTTCCCTTTAACTTAGTTAGGTTTGTCATTTTTCTTATTTTTTAATGTTAGATTATTGCTTTTCCTTGTAATTTATTTAATACTTTCTTGGTTACTGATTGTTATTTTAATGATTACGTACCCCCATGATTATATTATATGTTAGTGGATAAATTTAAAAATCAATCCAGATTATCTGATTGTTGAAATGAACAAGATTAGGTATCGAAAGAGCACTAATTAGTTAGTTTGTGTAATCAAGTCTTCGACCCTGGTTTTTCTAGTTACGTAGGAAGCGAGATACACTTCCATACTTCACTTGGTTCTTAACCGATCTCAATAGGCTAGTGGCGACTCTTAATTGCGAAATTCTTAAAAACACCCAAATATTGTGCGAGGTATGGGCTTGGGAGAGCTCTTGCCTAATCATAGGTCTTAGGTCCATCATTTAGGCAATGCCTCTTAAACCTATTCCCTCCCCCGAGGGATAGGTCACGACATTTATAATACGAGCCACCGAGTTATTAGCTTACTGGTTACTAAAAGTGTAAAAGAGAACATAAAAAATGCCAACCCCTGCAACTTTCCGTAGACACTGTATTCTGTAAAATTTAATCATGAAAATTTCGCTACCACAAAACTTACTAATAATAACTGAGATTTAAGACACTTAAACATAGGTGTTTACTAACACCATGACAGCATTGGGTCATAGGCTACATTAAAGGGAGTTGCAACTCCGATGTGGGACAAAAATCCCAAGGAAATATGCAACATAAATTATTTAAATTTTTTTTTTTGCTAGCACTAAAATTTGTATAATGGATGAAATGATGAAAAATGAACAATTTTTTGCGTTGCTTAGTAAGAATTGTGGGATAATTACCTAGTCAATCCCAAATTTATTGTCTAAATGCTAATTCTGTCATACATTTATCAATTTTATCAATGTAGTCCTAAACATTTACTCGAAATTTCAAAGTAGTTCTTCTGAAAAATTGACGTTGGAAATTGTTAGTATGGTATCCAATCATCGCCGATCGTACTATATGTGGATCATCACATCAACGATTTCCGATAGTAATTGGTCAAAAAAACTACATAGGAATATCTCATCAAACTTATAATTATATTAATAAATTTGAGAAATTTAGGAATGAATTGACACTCATATAATAGGTATAAAACTGAATTGATACTTTTTTCTTAAGATTTTTGTAACGGGAACTTTGTTCCCAAGTGTAATTTAGAGGTCCCTTTGGCTTAGATGGTTCAAGGTTTGTTCCTAACGATTTGGTAGATCATCATCAATTTCAACACTTCAACACGTAGGCGGGCCCTCCAATGTAATTGTTATTAAGAGGTCCCTTCGACTAGGAAGTATCATGGTCGGTTCCTCAAGACTTTCTAGTGTAGATCTTCCGTGTAGGACAACGATGCATTTACATTGGGTGCTTGAATAATGGACGCATGGGACCAATTTCTGCCTCGCTTGGCATTTGCTTCGAAGTCGATGAACTAGCGCACGACAGTTATCGGAGCTAGGACCAATTCAAACTAACTCCATTTGATTTGTCTTCTATCCTGCTTTGCCTCCTTCCATTCCAAATGAATCTCCAGAGCTTCAACTGCGAAGCTAGTTGTAGTCTGTTGGGTCTTGTCATTGTCTTCACCATCTTAGGGCTTGCATGGTAACGTTTCTATTTCTCATGATTTCTGTTCTTTTGTTCCCTGGAACAAAAAAAGAATAGAAATCTGTTTGGTAACGCCAACTTATTTTTCTATTCGCTGGAATAGAAAAATGGCTGTGAAATAGATTTGGAATAGAAACAAGAAAAAAAAAAAGTAGCTTCTTGTTCTCATGAACAATTTCTAGAAATAAGTTTTTTTTTTTTTCATTTTCTATTTTTCTTTTGTTCTTCTTCCTTGTTGTGGCCACCGTTGGCTGCTTGGCAACCGTCAGCCACCTCCTACTGCCCGTGGCCACCATCGTCAATAGTCGATCGCTAGCGACGGTTGCCGTTGCTCATAGCCCACCGGCCGACAACCGCCACCGTTTGCCGGCAGCTTGCCATCGCCAACCGCCATGACCGCGCTTATCGCCGCATGACTGCTGATTATCGCCACCGATTCGCAGGATCGCCACCCACAACTCACGGCCACCGCCCCCTCCCCGCGGTCGGTGGGCTGTGGGCGGAAATCTTGCGATAGCGGTCGGCGGTTACGCGGCAATTCGTGCGGCGGTCGTGCGATGGTCGTGCGGCGTCGTGCAGCAGCAGGCAGCAATCGGCGGTCCGTGAGTAAGAAAAAAAACAAATCAATAGAAAAATTTTAAATTTTTACCAAACGCATTTCTATTATTTTTATATTCCAACAATAGAAATTTTGTATAATTACCAAACACTTTATTTTACTCAGAAATTGTTCCCAAAGTAGAAATAGAAAAAAAACTATTTTTGAAAAAAAAAAATAGTTCCCCGAAATAGAAACGTTGCCATGCGCACCTTTAGTCTATCAAGCTATATCTGAAGATGTGCAATACGAGGTCTGCACACCTCGGAACTGCGGATATGGCTCGGATGTTAGCTACCCTTTGACAAGATGCTCCTCATTCTTATAGCTGCAATGATGGTAAAGGCATAGGGGATTCAGTTTTCTGCTTTTGCTTCTTGACTGAGATTTCATATCTAGTGCTTTGCTTGATCTTTCATTTTTATATGCTGAGAGAAGGTGTAAATTAGAACTTCACCTCAACCTTCTCTACCTTGATTGTTTGATCTTGAGGTTGCCATCCGCGTCCCACAAGATCCAATTGTTTTAATGTATTGAGTGAAGATGCGGCAAATTCATGGTAACATTTGGATATGTTAGATTAAAGCAACTTGACTTTCTTTGCAGAATTTTGTTGTGCTCGCAACCAAACAGAAAAAAGCTTTGGCCTCCATTAGTGATGCCAAAATTTGACCACGCGTGCAGTTGAAAAAAATAACATTGATAGATTTGAACTCAGCATATAAAATAGTTCTTTCAGGGTGGATCCAAGCATGAGCACATGCTTCCATTCAAGATATACGCATGATCTATCGCACTATAGGAAGAACTCTTTTACTAGTTTTATCGCAACTTCATTCAGGGTTTATTTGATAAGCATTTGTGTCCTGGCATGGAAACGTGGCATTGAAGGGACAAAAGCCTTAATAGGTAATCCATTAAATTGTGTTTTTCGTTGTCTATTTTCTATAAAGATTCACAACTTAGAAGCCTCAATAAAGTGATGAAGTGAGATTGTTGTTTTGAAATGTTCCATGTTTTTTCAAGAATAGCAGCATCAGGAGCTGGAATTGGCATCACCCTTATTTTAATGCTTTTCTTAAAGAAGAAACCATTGATCAGAAGAATTATGGCTTTGATCAAGCAAACGAGTGAACATTTCGATGGTGAAATGAAAATCGAGGGACTAGTCTCTTCGAGTAGATACACCTACAACGACATTAAGAGGATGACCATCTCTTTTGAAGAAAAGTTAGGCCAGGGAGGCTATGGTTATGTGTACAGAGGCAAGCTTGAAAATGGTCAGCTTGTAGCAGTCAAGCTTCTAAAGAAGCTTAAAGGCAATGCTGAAGAATTTTTCAATGAAGTTGCGAGCATAAGCAGGATTTCTCATGTCAATGTCGTCAACCTCCTGGGATTCCATTTTGAAGGAAGCAAAAGAGCTTTGGTTTATGAGTTCATGCCCAATTGATTCCTCAAAAAGTCTATATTTAACAAGAGTAACACACTAGAATTAGATCAACTATTCAGCTGGGACACATTGTACCTGATTTCCCTTCGCATAGCTCACGGGCTAGAGTACTTGCATAGAGGTTGCAACACGAGGATCTTTCACTTTGACATAAAGCCTCACAATATTCTTCTTGACGCAAACTATTGTCCTAGGATTTCCAACTTTGGTCTTCCTAAGAAATGACTAGGACAAGAGAGCATTGTGTCAATGTTAGGTGCTCGAGGTACCCCGAGACACATTGCTCCGGAGCTGTTCATGAGGAATATTAGAGGGGTTTCTCACAAATTGGATGTCTATCGCCACAAGAGGAAAAAAATTGAAGTCGTAGTAGATCCTACAAGCAAAACGTACTTCCCTCAGTGGGTCCACCAACACCTAGAGCTTCAAAAAGAGCTTGGGCTACACAAGATCACAAATGAAGAGGACGAAGTAATCGCCAAGAAGATGATTGTAATTGGCTTATGGTGTATTCAGATTGATCCAAAAGCTCAACCATGTATGACCCAAGTTGTGGAGATGCTAAAAGGAAGTGATGATGCCTTGCAAATTCCTCCCAAACCATCCTTGTCAGTACTCTCAAGATCACTCGCAGCTTATCCATGTGAAAGTTCGTCTCTACAAGAGAGTAATGACTCAAGTTGGGGTTATTCAATATCAATTATATGAGACCTACATAGTTTGTAATAGACTATTTGAAAAGAAACAAGAACTACAGAACTAATGATTATTGAGCTGCTCATAAATTTGTGATCAAATGTCTAGGTTAAATTTCTACAAGTATGAAGCAAAAAAAAAAAAAAAAAAAAAAAAAGGAAAAGAAGTGAAAAGTGCATTGTTGAGACATAAATTTTCAAATGTGGGTCTCCATTTCATTTGATCAAAATTAGGGATCTAATTTATCACATAAGTTGACCCCCTAACTCAAGAAATTTTGACCTCGTAAAATTTAGTATTCACATTGCTTGGTACATCTCATCATGATTAGGCACATTATGATTTCAGAATTTTCACTATGGTGTGGATAATCCAATTCACAGATAGCAACTAAAAAAAAAAAAAAAAGAAAATAAATATAAAATAAATAAGAAAATAAGAAAAATAATAAAAAAAAAGGGAAACAAGGCTTGCGGATCATTTTATATTTTTTTTTTTTTTTTTGGTCAGTGATCATTTTATACTTCACAAACACATTAAATGTGTCATACCAATTAACCACAAAGAACGGCCCTCATTTTGAAGCCCATCTAGCGCCCAGCCCATGAGAGAGGCCCTTAATTTCGGCCCACGAGAGAGTTTTGGTGGCCTCCCACACGCTCTCAAATGGAGGAGCATGCATTGGCCCCTCTCCTTCCAACGTATATGAGGTGTTCCATGGTCACAGGTGGGGCTGTCCATGAGGTCTTGTTTGGTCCCGTTCACCTCAAAAAATGATCTGACTTTTATTTATTAGTGACATGTGATAGACTTAGTAGTTGACAACAGGTTTTAGTCATTTATAAGCGAAATTATTGACAACTTAAAAAATCGATAACTTGAAGAATGAACAACTTGAAGAATTGACAAATTGAAGGAATTGACAAAAACTTGAGTCAACAATCTCGGATGCAACCGTCAATGTAGTAGAATAAAACAACTGTCAAGATAGCATAGTAAAAAAATCATTAGATCGTTCAGATTGTGTTGTCAATGTAACCGTTCGATAACTATTTATAATCTCTGCTTGTAACCTCCGTTGGTAACGGTTGATAGTAAGTTTTAAATAGCTGCACCCTACTCTTCGAAGACCCTCACCCTGCACCCAAACAAATAAACATGTTATCTTTCCATTGCTACATTGTAGTTATAGTTTTTAGATTCACGTCTTTAATTATATTCCAGCGTGTTTCTTAGCTATAAATTCCAAATTCACATTGTCAATTAAATTTCGACGTTTATCTTTGTTGTTGTCTTTGGGTGCCTCGTCATCAATTAAATCTTGGCATTGAATCTTTATGTTCTTAGGCTTTGTCAACTATTAAATTCTAGCAAAGTTTGCATACTCTTGGTTTAGTTTGAAGCAAAGTTATTGGTTTTATTGTGTACCTATGAATATTTCCTATTTGGAATCGCCACAAAACCTATCTTCTTAATAAAATAAAATAAAACAAAGAACAACTTACGGTGAAATGTATCTTGTCAGAGAGTCGAATTTCGATATAAAATTTGTTTGGCACGTCTTATGGGACAACTTGTGGTTCGCTTTAGGGAAATTCAATGCCAAGAACAATGAATCATCAAGAGTTTGACAATGCTGTAGGTAACAATCCCATTGGTAGTGACAAAGGCTGTGCATATCAAATCTTCAACCGTTAGCTGAGAGGCAAAAGAAGGCAAACACAAGGTGGCAGACCTTTCTCGACATCTCACTAAAGAACAATTAAAAAAAGTTGTGCCAAATCATCATATGTTGGCCACCATGAAGAGATTGTTCAAAGAGTAGGGAAACAATATAGCCAATTATATTGTGAGTCACATATAAGATGAGATCAAGCCAATCATCATCAATGCCATGAATGATATTTTCTTGAGGCTAGGATCGTTCAATCAACTACCATTATCTAATCCAATGGTAACAAGGTACTTTCACAATCTGTCATTATTTATTGATGCCAACAATGTTAGTCAGAGTAGTCAATCCCTATAAGAATAATGTAAAGGCTCGAATCTTCAAATCAAGGTTACAATGATGAGAATAATCAGGCCGATGTTGGTCGAAATAATCGAATTAATGACAATAATCTGGCAAATCAAACTGGTCAACAGACTAGTTATTTGCCAAATGTTGAAGATGTAAGGCTAGTTCCACCCAATATAAATATTCCTATTAGGTATTAACGTTTACAATCCGGCAAGACCAACGTTACCGCCTAGGAGGTAAAACGGCCATCTATATCCAAAGTTGAACTTAACACTATTTGTTGGAGAAGTTTGATGACAATTGGGATTAGACAGGGGTGTTATCATACCTATTTTCAAGAAACCACATTTCTGAATGAGTCAATAACCAGCATTTTCCTAGAGGTTTGAAATCTCTGAATTTTCCATGTTTAATAACTAAGATGACCAACCAACCATTGAACACATTAGTTGATTTATAGGCTAATGCATAGAAGGAGGGACAAACGAGTTCTTAAGACTTAGAGATTATTTCCTTTATCTTTGTCAAAAAAAAAAATTTATTTGGTATACTGATTTACCACCTAATTAATGTGTAATTGGATAAAGATGAAGGGACAATTCCATTATCAATTTTATAAAATGATATTTGATATGTTGATTGTTGACTTGGCCACCCTTTATCAATACAATAATGAGTCAATTAATCGATTTGTCGCTTGATCTAATAAAATTTGAATAGACATCTTATTTAACTCTCAGAGAAATGATTCATAAAAGAACGCCAATTTAGTCATTTACTAATTCGAAACAGCGTGGTTCCGCCTTGCCCCAAATCATTGTTTGCCCTAATCGTTTTTGAACCCTCAACTGTTGGCCCAATCATTTCTTTGCCGCGAATCAAAGGTTTATGCCCTAAATCATAGATTTGGAGTTCTCTTTTTCGTTGATTGCAAGTTCGTGCCCTTCCTCTTCTCTTCACATCTCGGTCTTCTTGTGTTGGGGGAGGAGACAATCCAAAACAGCATCAAATCCCTTCTCAATTCATGCAACTTGTCTCGTGGGAGCCTTCGCGGCATTGAGCAATATCGATGGTGTTAGGATTTGGCACACAAACACAAAAACATAGAGAGTAAAAATGAGAAAGAGCAATTCGAAATACAAGGTCTTTACCCCGATTCATCCTTAAATTAGGGTTACATCCAGCAAAGAATTTAACAAGCGGACTCATGTGCCTTCCTATCGGAAGAGAGTATAAATTACACTCCAACAAATGGTGGAGAGGACGATATGGACAATCTTGAAGCCATTCACCTCCCCACAAGTATCGCATCTCTGCGCTTGTGCCGATGTTTGCGCCTTTCAATTTTAATTCAACCTAGGGTGTTGATTTGGTATAACGTTCAAGTCATTTTTTGCGGATTGCTGTAATTTGTATTCTTCCTTCCAGTCCTCTCCTTCGTTTGAAGGAAAAAGACTTTCCAATCCAAATTGCCATCGACGGAGCCTATAGGCATCGTGGGATATATACAATTTTTGTTTTCTTTATGTCGGGTTAATCGTTAGTCATTTTCGTGTAATTTTTTAGGAGTTTTGTGATGATCTTTTGTGGCCTAAATGGAACCCTTTAGGGGCATTACATGTCCGGTCATGTTTCCTTCACTTGTCCAGAAGTTGGTGGCCAATTTAGTTCAATTTCTAACATTGTGTTCAATTTTAGGGGCATCACATGTAGTCTCAATTTATATTTAATTCATTGTTATTATGTGGGAAAAATCAACAATAAAAAAAAAATAGAGTTGCATTTATTTTATTTTTTTGGTTGAAGAGTTGCATTTAGTTAAGAATCACATTTTTAGGACTTGGTTAATTCATGCTTACCCTAGTTTTTATTTGGTTCAAAAATTTATTTTTTTGGGGTTCATCTAGTCTAGGAAATTGAATTCAATAGCTAGGTCAATGGCATGTTTAATTTTATGCATTACTCACGGGGTCCTTCCCTAGGCTTAACAATAAGGCCATAAATTCCTAATATGGCTCATGTTTATCCTTTATCGTACTTTATCTTACGTTGATGTTATTATGTTTTATTTGACTTTGTTTTGTTTAAATTTGATTGATATAAAAGTAAAAGATAAAAAAGATTGCATGATACATTATTTTTAGCAAAAATTGGAGAGAGAGAGAGAGAGAGAGAGGAAAAGATACTAATTTAGGGCATTCAATAAGTATTTGGCGTAATTAAGTCTACAACCTGAATCTTTGGTTGTAAAACAAACTCCCTCATATTACTAGATCTTTAATCTACACATAATAGATTACTAGAAACTTTGAAGAAAAGCAATTTAGATAGTAAGCACCACCTAGAGAGGAACTATTTGTGCCCACTTGGTTACTTGACAAACCCCTCGAAAATTAAGCCCCTTTGGAATGTCACAACATGCATTATTTCATATTATATGTAGGGTTTGTGATTTATCCATATAGGATTTAGATTGTGCAATGTTAATCATATGTTAAAGCACAATTTATTCAATAATTTTCATTCATGTGAGTCAAATTCACATGATCCCTTGAATCGGATTAGTCTATGAGTAAGAAAATTGGTAAGAAAGATGCAAAAATAATTCATACAAAGAAAAATGAACCAAGGAAGTTAAAAACTAAGGGCAAACTATTGTTGTACACACTAAATCGATTTGTAGGTGACACAAACATATGTTGAATGAATACAGCAAAACCCGGTCGTAGCATTGACACTACAACCCGACAGCAATGTAATCTTTCCTTAGAAACTAGAGATGCGGAGTCTGCCCTCTTTTACATTATGCAACTTGATATTCATGCTTCTAGATTTTAACCAGCATAAACTCAAGCCTTAGTTGAACATGTTGAAACATAACACACAAGTTTCATTCTCGATGATAACAGCAACTTATTTAATTATGCTAATTTCCAAAAGTAAATGATCATCATAATAGACATTAGATAGACACATATGGTCTATGGTCTTATGGTTTATAAACTTGGGGGTGATTAAGTCAAAGAGTGAGACCTGAGTAAAAGTCTTAAGTTTCATCACATGCGGTTTCTAAATCGTCAAATCAAGCTACATCTCAACAACCATTCTCTCAAGTTGGACTTTCTTTTATTCTTTTGTTTTTTCTTTTTTTAACTTCTTTTGTGTGTTATTTTCCTTCATAAAGCACCCGATTGTATCATCATCTCTCTCTTTTTTTCTTGATTTTTTTATGAGAAGGATGTTGCGACTTTTACCAAATTCAATGAATCGTGAAACTCTCTTTTGATATACATACATTTGCTTGTGTGTTGATTTACGCATGCATGGTAGTTAGTTTATATCCATAAAATCTTGTTTGGTCCCATTCACACCAAAAAAATGATCAACTTGTTTTATTAATTAATACCATGAAAAATATCAAATTGGTGCAGTTAACAAAATTACCCAAAATTAATTTTTTAACTATCAAAAATCTCAAACTAGTACACATGTAATAAATTTACCACAAAAAACCCGCAACTAGTACATTTGTAATAAATTTACCTTTCATTATTTTTTGTTAAATTTAATAATATCACCAAAAACACAAATCTGGTACACCTGTGACAAATATAGGGTAAAACCCAAAATCGGTACACTCGTTAATCGTCACCTATCATTAAACTCAACAATTTGACGGTAAAATATAATGGGAACTAATAGAAGACAAATTTACCACAAGTTTACTAGTTTGAGATTTTTCATGGTACTAACTAATTATTTATTATTGACATCTGATATAATTAGTCAATAATAATAAAGTTTGGTCATTTATTAAAAAAATTATTGACAACTTGAAAATTCAATAACATGAAGAATGAACGGCTTGATGAGTTAACGGCTTGGAGAAACCGACAAAAAGTGGAGTCGATAATCTCATATGCAACCATCAAAGAAGTATCCATCCACATAGTGGAATAAAGTAGCTTTCAAGATAGTATAGTTAAATAAATCATCAAGATAGTGTAGTGAATGTAATCGTTTGATAATCATTTATAACCTCTATATGTGATCTCCATTGGTAATTGTTTATAGTAAGCTTTAAATAGCTACATTGTACTCGTCGGACCCTCCCCCACAGACAAACATACAAACAAACAAACATGTTATCTTTCAATTGCTACATTGTAGTTGTAGCTTCCAAATTCGCGTTGTTGATTACATTCTAACTTGTTTCTTAGCTGTAGATTATAGATTCACATTGTGAATTAAATTTCAACGTGCATCTTTACTATTGTCTCTAGGTGCCTCATCATCGAATAAATTTTGGCATTGCATCTTTACATTCTTGGACTTTGTTGTCCATTAAATTCTAGTAAAGTTTGTGTACTTTTGGTTTAGTTTGAAGGAAGGTTATCAGTTTTATCACGTACCTGTAATATTTCTTATCTAGGAACTAGACCGGTCCCTATGAGAACCACCGATTTTGGGTGGGTTCAATTCAGTTTTGGGCAATTCGGGCAGTTGCTGGTTCTTTGCACACCCCTAACTCATGGGATCCTTCTTGGGGCTTAGTAATGAGGCCATAAATTCCTAATACGGCTCATATTTATCCATTATCGTATGTTATTTTACATTAACGTTATTATGTTTTGGTTGACTATTGTTTTCTTTAAATTTGATTGTAGGAACACCCTTTTTTTTTTTTTTGTATTATATAGAGCTGCACATTTCATTTTCTAGGAAAACATAAAAGTAAAAGCTAAAAAAGATTGCATGATACGTTATTTTTACAAAAAAAAAAATAATAATAAAAGGAAAAAAGGAAAAGATACTAATTTAGGGCATGCGATAAGTATATAGCGTGACTTAGCCTTTAGCTTGAATCTTTGATTGTAAAACAAACTCTCTCATATTGCTAGATCTTTAATCCACACATAATAGATCGCTAACGACTTTGCAGAAAAACCAATTTGCATAGTAAAAATGAATAAATCAATGATTCCATCGGTAAGCCTGGAAGAGCCCTTACCAAGCATAAGTGCTACCTAGAGGGGAACTATTTGTGCCCACTTAGTTACTTGATAAACCCCTTGAAAATTAAGCCCCTTTGGAACGTCACAACATGCATTATTTCATATCATCAGTAGCATCTATCCTTTATCCATAGAGGCTTTAAATTGTGCAATATTAATGGCATGTTAAATTTACTGAATAAATTTCATTCATGTGAGTCCAACTCACAAGATCTCAACTCGGATTAGTATGTGGGAGAAATAAATCCCTAAGAGAAGAAGCAAAAATAATTCATACAAAGAAAAAGGACTCAGAAATCAAATAATGAAGAGCGAACTATTGTCGTGCAAGTAACGTCAATTTGTAGGTGGCCTAAATATATGATGGGTGCATATTGCAACACCTGGTCGTAGATTAACACTACAACCTAGTAACGGCGTAATCTTTCACTATAAAATAGAGGCATGGAGTCTACCCTCTTTGACATGATTCAACTTGATAGACATACATTTAGATTTTTACTGGCAAGAACTTGGGCCTTAAGTTGAACATAGTCCCCTTTGGAACGTCATGACATGTATTATTTCATATTATTAGTAGAGTCTGTAATTTATCCATATAGGCTTTGAATTGTGCAATATTAATGACATGTTAAACACAATATACTGAATGAACTTCATTCATGTGAGTCCAATTCACATGATCTCTTGACTCAGATTGGTACGTGCAAGAAAGAAAATTGGTAAGAGAAGAAGCAAAAATAATTCATACAAAGAAAAAGGAACCAGGGAAGTTAAACACTTAAGAGCGAACTATCGTTGTGCAGGCAATGGGTGACATAAACATATAAACATATGATGAATGCTTACTACAACACCCGATCGTACCATTAATACTGCAACTCGGCAACAACGTAGTCTTTCTCTAGAAAATAGAGACGTGGAGTCTTCCCTCTTTGACATGATGCAGTTCGATGTATGTACATATAAACTCGGGCCTTAAGTTGAACATTGTGAAACATAACACACAAATTTCCTTTTGGATGATGACAGCAACTTATTCAATGATACTAATTTCCAAAAGTAAATAATTATCATAATAGACGTTAGATAGACACATAGTTTTAGAGTTTTATAAACTTGTGGGTGATCAAGTCAAAGAGTGAGACCTAAGTAAAGCAAACCTTGACACCAAAACCATTTGTGAAGAGACCCAGTTGATCTATTTCTATGGGCCAAAGAGAAAAAAACAAAAACCTTAGATGGAACTAAAAGTCTTAAGATTCATCACGCACAGTTTTTAAATCGTCAAACCAAGCTACATCTCAACAACCATTCTCTCAAGTTGGAATTTGTTTTATTATTTTATTTTTCTTCTTTTGACTTCTTTTGTGTGTGATTTTCTTTCATATCCATAAAACATGTGATTGTGTCATCGTCTCTCTTTTTTTCCTTAATTTTTTTTTTTTATGAAAAGGATGTGACGATTTTTACTAAATCTAACGAATCAGGAAACTTTCTCTTGAGGAGTCATGGAAAGAAATTTGTCTTGTTCATCAGAGTGGGAAAGAAGGAAGTGTTCAACGTGCTCATATGTCCATAATATCCTCGTTGAAAAACACATATCTTATTTAAGACCAAAGGACCTAGTAAATCACTACCCTCTTCTTCAAAAAAAGAAAAAGATTAAAAAAAGAAAAAGGAAAATTACGTCAGGTTGCTAATTGGAAAGTGCTTGTGCGCCAAATTAATAAGTTCACTGAGTATACCCTATTTTAAATAAGATTTCGAAATGATCAATTTAGTTTCCAATAAGTCTCAACCTCATTGGCTAGTGACACTCTCATGAGAAAATAGGCTCATTTCAGATTATTTAAATGTTTTTTCCCTTCCAATTATGGCAAGCAAAACTTTACATGTCACACAAAAATCTTAATAACCACCTGAAAGTCCTCCTTTTCTCGAAATGCGTGTTGAATATATTCTATAGGACCCACCAATGAAGTTCATCTCTAAACAGAAAGTTTATCGTCCATTGCCATTTTAAGGCGTGATCAAATTGTCTTGTCGTCTAATCAATTATATAAAGATGGACTTTGACACTCTCTCCGAACGTCGTGTTTCCTGGAAATTATTTCAACATAAAGACAAATGTGGAGGAATCTATGCTAAGTTCACACCTAACTTTGTTTGTTTTTTTTTTTTTTTTTTTTTTTTGTAATTTTAATATCCAAAATGAACGTGGAGGCCATGGGCCTTTCCATTTATTTTAATGCAACTCGAGCGGGGAAAGTGTCAAAAATGCCCTAAACTTTTTACATTAATATCAATTTAGTCATAAACTTTTTATTGATATTAATTTAGCTCTAAACAATTTGATTTGATGTCAATTTAGTCCTTTTGGTTAATTTTAGTCGAATTTTGCTGCCGGTTGCTAACATAGATAACTTTTAATAAAATTTGATTTGATGTCAATTCAGTCCTTCCGGCTAATTTTAGTCGAATTTTGCTAACGTGGATGCTGGTCGACTTACATGACATGGCTAGCGCTAACATAGATAACTTTTAATAAAATTATAATATTTTTTTCAATTCTTTGTTCTTTTTCTTTTTCTTTTTTCCTTCTCCTCCTCCTTCCTCTAGTCGGTCGCCAACGGCAACTAGCTAGGGAATGGCTAATGAGGTCAAGGTCGATGTTGCTGGCCACTGGCAAACTCAAGCCCTTGCTAGAGGCTACGAGGCTCGCTAGCATATGGCAAGTTTGCCTTGAGGCCGCAATGGCTGGACCTCGACGGTCATGGGCGAGGCCCAACCTCGCTAGATCCAATGAGGTGGAGCCTTGCCAGCCTTTGGTGAGTTTGGCTCGAAGCTGCCCAAGTCGTTAGGGTGGTCACATGCTAGGCAAGCGAGGGCTTGGGCCCTTGCAAGCACAACCTCGGCCTCTAGAGAGGGCTCGAGCCTTGCTAGCCAACAAGGTCAGACCTTGGTCCTTAGCAGCCGGAGGGAGGAGGAGAAAGAAAAGAATAAAGAAAAAGAAAATAAAATAATAAAAACAAAAAATTCAATATATATATTATTAAAAGTTATGTTATTAAAAGTTATCCACATTAGCATCGATTGTGTCACGTCAGCCAACCGGCGTCCACGTCAGCAAAATCCAGTCAAAATTAGCCGGAAATACTAAATTGACACCAAGTCAAACTTTTTATTACTAAATTAGTACCAATAAAAGATTTAGCACTAATTTAATACCAATGTAAAAACAGAAGGCCAAAAACGGAAGCCCAAAAAAGAAACTAAATAACATAAAAAAGAAAAAAAAAATACTTCAAAAGCTAAGCATTTACGCTGATTTGAACGAGCCAAAATGAAAATACTGCAACCATTATAAAGTAAGATACGAGCCATCGTATCACTCTCCATCGAGTTATGATCTTTATAAGATCATAAACTATAAAAGAGAGAATCAAATAGTTGGTTTGAATTGTAGATCTCATTGAATTTTCTGGTAATTTCTCGCATTAGATTTGAATCACAACCACCATTAATTTCCTCATTATTTTTCGACGTACCAAAATGCCAATCACCATTACTTTATTTGTTAAAGACTGTATTTCATCATGCGAAATCACACTAGATTAAAGTCCCCTTAATGTTTTATTGAATGTGCAATTGAATTCTGAATGTTTCAAAGACGTGTATCGAACTCTAAATCTTACCCTTCTTTCAAATAAAAGACAAAAACGGCTGTGGTCCAAAGACGGGTCTCACTTCTTTATGGAAGTCCATAGTCATTTTCAAAGTTTCAATCCATTGAAAGCATCCGCACAAGAAAATTACCAATTCTACAACAACCTTTATCGAATTTTCAATCGCTTTCAGTGGCTGTTGTCTGATACTTCATGCATCGATTTATTACTGCAATTTACTTTTAAGACTGATCAATTTCTAACCACGAAATACCTTACTAACTGTGTGCACCATCTAGAAGTAATCCCTGGAGCTATTTTGTGTGCTTGCTTCGTTAGCCTCCACATGCAAAACCAAAAAGAAGCCCAAACGAAAAGCAAGAAAAAGATTCTTCAAGAGCTAAGCGTACACGCTGATTTGAACGAGTCAAAATGAAAATACTTACAACGATTATAGTACTTGTTGAATATGAAATTTTACTCACAATGTTTTAAGATCATTTATCGCTTAATCTTGTGGTGGTCGCATATATAATACAAACTATCGAATCAAACTCCGTCGAATTATAAACTTAGTGAAGACTAAAACTATAAAGAGAATATGGCATGTTGAGTTTGAACTTCAAGATTTGTTGATTTGTCCGGTAATTTCTTCCTTTTTGTGTTAGATTTGAATTACAAGATCAATCAACTTCTTCAATATTTCTCAACATAGAAAATGCCGATAACCACTACTTTAATTTTTAGAGATTGTAATTTCATAAACTTTACTCATGAAAAATTGCACTAAATTAAAGTCCCCTAAATATTTTATAAAAAGTGTAGCCAAGCCCTTAACTATTTAAAAAAAAAAGGGGGTAAAATTATCAAAACAATCCTAAATTTATTGCTATTTCCCCAATTCAGTCCTAATTTTTTTTGGCCAATTCAATTCTAAATCTTTTGCATTTGTACAAATTCAGTCCCCTCGGCAAATTTTGGCCGGCCAACGTTGACGTGGATACTAGCCAATGCCAACTATCTGGCGACACCAATATGTCAATTTTTTAATATTTTATTTACTTTTCAATTTTTTCTCTTTTTCTTTTTTTTTTCTTTCCTTCTTCCATTAGTCGATCACTAGACCGACTAGAGGCAAGGGTTGGGAAGGTCAACATCGCTGGCAACTAGGGAGGCTTGCCCTCGTTGGCACTAGTGACAGCCAGCCTTAGCCACCCCCAGTGAGGCCTCTCTCTTGCCATCACTAGGTGAAGCTCAACCTCCTAGGCGAGGGTGAGCCTCAACCACTACTGGCAAGGCCGAGCTTGACCTTGCTCGCAAAATTAACAAGGCATGACCTCACCAGATTTGGGCGAAACCTCACCGACTAGGAGAAATAAGGAAAGGAAAAAAAAAATAGAGAGAAAAAATGAAAAAACTATGTGTGTGTGTGTGAAAAAATGAAAAAACTATATGTGTCAGAGAAATAAGGAAAGGAAAAAAAATAGAGAGAAAAAATGAAAAATAGTCCAAAAAATGAAAAAACAAAAATAGAGAGAAAATATGAAAAATGTGTGTGTGTGTGTGTGTGAATTGACATGTCAATGTTAGCTAGACGATCGATGTCCACATTAGAATTGAATTAACAAAAAAAAAATGACTGAATTAGAAAAATTATAATAAGTTTATGTTTATGAAAATGTGTATTAAGCTCTAAATCATTCCTTTCTTTTAAAAGAAAAATGGATATTAGAATGACAGACAAAATAGAAAAAGTTATGGTCTAGTGAAGTTTCCAACTTCTCACTTAATTAAGCCAACCATGAGACTACATACAAAGTACTTGTAAAGACTGACACGTAAAATTTTACACGCTAGAGTACTTTTACATTATTTTTTGGCACTAACTTATGACCATAGCAAATCATTATTAACGTATTAGAAAATTTCCACGTAGGATTTCTCGAACGTTGCCCGCAAAAAAATATATCAAAGTCAAATTTGTGTAGCCTTTGACCAGAAAAAAAAATAAATAAAATTGTGCAGCCTTCAGTCCCAATGTAAGACTTTGAACGCATTACTATATAGTTATGGGCGGTCCATTCTAAATTGCCAGACGATTATCTTCTTCCTCACCAAGAAAAGAACAAAGCAAATGCCAAGCCGCCACCACCTTCTCTGCATTCTGTCCCCTTCTCTCTCCCTCGTCTTCTTCTTCTTCTTCTTGCTGAGCTTCCATGGCGGCCACTCCGCTTTCCCAACCATTTGCGAATCGCAGTCTCAATGCGGCAACATTACCATCAAGTATCCATTCTCGACCGTCAGCGACGCCCCCGTATACTGCGGCTACCCACACCTTAGAATCAGTTGCCCGGATGTCGATAATCCCCCGACCATCTCTCTTCCGGGCGACACCTACTTCGTCGCCGAAATCAACTACGTCGACGAAACCCTGACTCTCGTCGACATCGACGTCGCCGACCGGATATGCCCCAGGGCCCGCCACAACCTCACGATCAGCTCGCTCCCGCTCGGTTACAACTCCGCCGATGTCAATCTCACCTTCTTCTTTAACTGCAGCACCCCACCGTTGGCGCCCATTCCCGCCAGGGCCATCGATTGCTTGCGATCTGGTGATAAGCAGTCGTATGTGTTCGTGGACATGAGCCCCGACGAGGCGGCGGCGGTTGGTCAGGCGTGGGGCTGCGAGGAGGCGGTAGTGGCGGCGGTGAAGCGTACGGAGGTGACGGCGGCGAACGTGGTGGAGGAGTTCGCCGGGGCGATGAGCGAGGGGCTCGTGCTTGACTGGGCGGCGGCGAAGGAGTGCGGCGCGTGCGAGCACTCCGGCGGGCGGTGCGCGTTCAACCAGAATGAGCAGTTGCTGTGCTTCTGCAAGGACGGGTCAAATCACACGGACGCTTCCTTTTGCAAAGGTAAGATTGAGATTTGTGTCTGTCCATTTCCGCTCTTCCTTTACAAATAGTTTTGCGTCTATGTTCGACAATCACCATGATTGCTTTTTTCAATGCTTGTCACTTCTTAGTTGCGTGCGATCTGATTTCTGGCATACTTTAATGTTTCAGCAGCTTTTAGAATTAGAAAATTATATACTTAGGTTCGTCAATTTCTTAACCAATACTTTTTCAAAATTTGAATGGTAATTACACCTACTAGTATATTCCGTGCAACAGGTCCTATATGAAAGCTTAAATAAATAGACAGAGCAAGATTACTCTCATACATATATATATATATATATATATGGAGAATATGAATTCATAGACAATATTGTTACTCTAGTACCATTCTTACTTGGAAATTAGAACCACACGTAAAATTTAGCTAGTGAGGCATAGTACATGCGAAATAAATGAGAGCAGAGCCTCACTGTGATACCTTAGTCAATGTCCAATCCAAAAACTTAAATCAACAGGTGAATGAAGATCACATGCATAAAGTTTAATATAAATTCCATAGATAAGATACGCAAATTACTTTGAATTTTCTCGTGATATTTAAAGATTCGCATGTAGATAATTGAAGCAATAAATTTTTTGGTTGGGCAAAATTTCGAAAGTAACTTCCATCAACTCGTTGCAACTCACAACTTGGAATAGGGTCTATCATTAAAAGGTGGTGGTTTCTTTTTAGAAAGATGCATTTTTCTCTTTTCTGGCTATTATTGCTTTGATCAAAATCATTTTCCTATCGAGGAATTGGCACCAAAAAAGAGTCTTTATTTTCATTACTTGAGGCTTGAACGTTTGATGGGCCTTAGCAATCTTTGTCAAGAAAAAGATGGTAAGCTTTGCTTATTGGTTCCTACAACTAAAGATCCCAATGTGTATCATCATTGTAGATCACGAGAGATGGGCCTGGTCTGGCTCGACCGAGGAGTCCAGACCATTTTTTGACTAGGCAAAATTAAGAGGAAATCTTTTGGATGACAGTTTAGGGTGTGTTTGTTTGTATTCTTTTTTCTTTTTTCTTTTTTTTTTTCTGTTTATGAATAAAAATCGTGTTTTCTTGTTCTCGGGAACAAAAAAAAAAAGAAAATGCGTTTGTTTGCGTTTTTGTTTCAAATCTATTTTTTTTTTTGTTCCGGAACAAAATTGGAACAAAAACAAAAAAAAAAAAAAAAAAACTTGTTTCTTGTTTTTGGAATAATTTGGAGAAACAAATTTTCTCTCTCTTCTTTCTTTTCTCCTTCTTTTTCTTTGGCCGGTCGTTGGCCTCGGCCATGACTCGGGCGACCAGCCGTTGAGGGCCGGCGACACCATCGAGGGCTAGCGACCTTACGGAGCATCGCCGCCCCTAGCAAGGCTCGGCCTCACCCGCGTCGGCGACGCTCGGCCTCACCTTGGCTAGGCGAGCTTGGGTTGGCCCAAATCGGCGAGCCTCACCGTGGCCGGGCGAGGCCGCCGGCCCTTGTCGGTCGGTCACCGGCCATGGTTGAGGCCGGTGACCGGCCAAAAAAAAAAGAAAAATAAGAAAATAAGAAAAATAAAATATAAATATTAAAAAATTAAAAGAAACAAAAAAAGAATACAAAATTACCGAACATGTTTCAGTTCTTTTTTTATTTTCGAAACAAGTCTACTAAACGTGTTTTTCGGTAAAAAATTGTTAGGAATAGAAATAGTTTTTTATTTTCGTTCCCAGAATAATTTTGAACAGAAACACAAATAAACGCACCCTTAGTCGTCTCAGTTCTGAGGCTACAATCCCTTCTTTTTTCTAGTGTAGTATTAGATCTTGAGGATGATTAGTTGGGCCTGCGCCGGCGTGTAGGAATTGGAAAATGGGGAATACTATTCCAAGTCCTCAAGTCAAATTCACAATTAGCCAGCAGCTCAAGCTACTTGGCTTGTTTCCACGTGCCTTGTTCTCCTCCTTTTCTTCTCAGCTTTTGTCTCCCAGCGCCAAAGTCTTGGTCTTCGGGAGGCCAAATCAGGTGATTCACGTGGGTGCATTGGGGTCAAGTCGTTCCTAAAGCAACATCATTCTTTATCCCTCTGCATCGTCTTCCTTTATATATGTACCCTCCTTGTTTTGCGCCAACACCATCTCCCTCTGGATGGATCTTACCATGTCGTGTTCCTCTCTCTCCTTGCTCTTCTTCTTCATCTCCCTCCATATTCAGTTCCCTATGCCAGCTTCCGGCTACTTCAAGCCGTTCCAAGAGTGCGTTCCCTATGATTGTGGAGGTCAAGAAATCAGCTATCCTTTCAGGCATATTGAGCGACCAAGTCACTGTGGGCATCCAGACTACGAGCTCGGTTGTGACGGACATTACCCGACCCTATTCATGGCATCCCTGGAGTATCGGGTAATCCACATGAATATGAGCACGCACATCCTTGAGGTGGCAAGGATGGATTTATCAGACGATGTATGTCTTGGAACACATGTCAACACCACTTTAAACTTCAGTCTATTTGACTACGCTTCCCATTACTTCAATTTCACCTTATTCTACGATTGCGAATCAGCGCCGACCCCTCATCCTTATAATTGGTTCTCTTGTCCCCTGTCTGGAGATGGCTACTTTGCTCTCGATGCAGACCTTGCAAAACCACTCCACGAGCCATGCAACTTCAGTATACTTGTCCCAATTTCCCATAGTGAAGATCCAGGTCTAACGCCACCTTTGGAGGGCAGCGATCATAGTGCTTCTATTAGTCCTGCTGCTATTAGTGAGTTCCTGAACGAAGGCTTTGAGATCATCTGGATTGCCGACGCATCGCAGTGCGAAAGTTGCAACAAATCGGGGGGAAGATGCGGGTATGACTGGAAAAGGCATCAATTCAATTGTTTCTGCCCTGATGGAGCCCATTCACCGACCTGCAACGGAAAGCGAGTGCAGGGAAGCTTCCCTTCGAGTATGTATGCTCTCACCTACTATGTGGTTTTCAATTAGATAAAGCTATTCAATTCGATGGATTGATGGGCATACCCTTCCCTTTGCTTGTTAATTGGAAAACGACCCGCCCATGCCCCTGAATCCTGACAGTCTCATTTTGCTGGTCACGATACAATTTAGACTCTCAAGTCCTAAAACTTTATCACCCCATTCTCAACAACCTTCCTTACCTTAACTGTTGGATCAGTATGTCTGTATCTGCAAACTCGCAAGATCCAACGGTTTAAATACGACAAGTGAAGATGCTCTGAGTTTAATGTAATATTTCACATCATGGACCAGTAATTTAAATCGGAACCAATAAGTCAATTAACCTATAATTTAGGCTTCACTTCTTCTTTACTTTCCACTATATGAACTCCTGACCCCTCAAATGAGCTAGACTTTTTCCATAGTTAGAACCTTGAAAACAGGTTTCACTATGGGTCCCGACTCCTCGACCGAGGAGTCGGGGCCCTTTTTGACTGGGCAAAATTAAGAGGAAATCTTTCGAATGGCAATTTAGTCGTCTCAATTATGAGGCTGTAATCCCTCCTTTTTTCTAGTTTAGGCGATCCCTGCATCTGTCTAGAACGCTGATAACGACGTTCTCGAGGTCCTTATTGAAGTGTCCTCGATTGAATTGTCAAGGAGATTGGCCAAGCTCGTTGACTAGTTGAGGGCCGCGTGTACGAATTGTAAAATGGGTAATAATAGTCCAAGTCGTCCTTAAGTCAAGTCTGCAACTAGCCAGCTGCTCAAGTTACTTGGCTTTGTTTCCACGCGCCTTGTGCTTCTTATTTTCTTCTCAGCTTTTGTCTCAATGCGCCAAAGTCATGGTCTTTCGGGAGGCCAAATCAAGTGGCTCTCATTGGTGCATTGGGTTCAAATCATTCTCAAAGCAGCATTGGTCTTATCCTGTCCATCCTCTTCATTTACATTTACCCTTCTCCTTGTTTTGCTCCAATACCATCTCCCTTCGAATGGATCTTACCATGTCGTGCTCCTCTCTGTCCTTGTTCATCATCTTCTCCTTCCATATTCAATACCTGGTGCCAACTTCCGGCGAATTGCAACATTTCCGAG
The DNA here is from genome assembly GCA_014182375.1 of Eucalyptus virginea. Lineage (NCBI taxonomy): Eukaryota > Viridiplantae > Streptophyta > Magnoliopsida > Myrtales > Myrtaceae > Eucalyptus > Eucalyptus virginea. The sequence continues at coordinate 9,996,971 of CM024515.1, read as the reverse complement.
AGTGCGCTTCTTTTGTTTGCGGAGATCAAGAAATCAGCTATCCTTTCAGGCATGTTAGGCAACCAAGTTACTGTGGGTATCCAGGCTACGAGCTTGACTGTGATAGAGATAACCTGACCATTCTTTCCATGAAGTCCCTGGAATATCAGGTGATCCACATGGATAGGAGCACGCAGATCCTTAAAGTGGTGAGGATGGATTTATCGAAAGATATATGTCTTGGAACACATGTCAACACCACCTTAAACTTCAGTCTCTTCAACTACACTTCCAATTACCTTAATTCTGCCTTATTCTACAATTGCAACTCATCGTCAATCCTTTCACCTTATCGGTTCTCTTGTCCCGCGTCTAGAGGTGGCTACTTTGCTCTCGATGCGAACCTTGAAAACCTGCTACGCAAGCGATGCAACCTCAGTGTCTTCGTCCCAATTGTACCAATTGAAGCTCCAAGTCCACCACCAACATTGATGGGCAGCAATAGTGCTACCAGTAGTAGTGCTCTAACTACTATTAGAGCGGTCCTGGAAAAAGGCTTTGAGATCACCTGGATTGTTAACACATCACAGTGCGAAAATTGCAACAAGTCGGGGGGAAGATGCGGGTATAACAGGACAAGGCAAGAATTCAATTGTTTCTGCCCTGACGGAGTCCATTCAACGACTTGCGGTATGTATGCTTACTTTCGCCTAGTGTGTGGTTCTCAATTAGCCATTGTTCTTCCACGGGAGGGATTGCTGGGTTTGCTTGTTAATTGGACAACAACCCACTCATGCCCCTAAAAGCTTTGACTATCTCAGTTTGCTGGGCATACCCTTCCCTATAATATTATGAAGTGCAGTCATCTCATCCGCGCTGCAACATGATCATGTTACAATTTAGACTCCCAAGTCCTAAAACTTTTATCATTGCATTCTTGACAAACTTCCTTGTCTTAACGGTTGGATCATTAGGTCAGTATCTCCAACCCACTAGATCCAACGGTTTAAATGCAGCAAGTAGGGGTGTCAATGGTTTGGTTCGGTTCGATTTTTCGAAAAAAAACCAAACCGAACCGAACTGTTAAGAAAAGTTTCCAAATCAAACCGAACCGTTAGGAAAAACTTCCAAATCGAACCAAAGGAGACCCAAATCGAATACAAACCCAACCGAAATTTTGGTTCGGTTTGGTTCGGTTCGATTTTTCAGTTTTTTATTTTCAGTTTTCGGTTTTTACATTTGTTTTTTTTCTATTGTATATATTTTCGTTTCAAGAAATAAAATTTTATCGATTTATTAGTTCGGTTCGATTCGGTTAACCGATAAAAAAAATTTCGATTTTTAATGCAAACCGAATGAAAATTGAACCGAAAAAGTCGAATTTTTTTGTTCGATTTGGTTAAGTTTTGACACCCCTAGCAGCAAGTGAAGATGCTCCGAGCTTACTGTGAAATTTCACCATGGACAAGTATTTTAAATCGGAATGCGTTAGCCTATGAGTCAAGTAACGAAAAATTTAGGTTTGACTTGTTTTACTCCTCATGACACCAACTCCTGACCCCTCAAAGGGGCTAGAATTTTTCACGGTGAGAACCTAAAAAAAGGTTTTCACCTTTCGATTTCAACAACATGGGAAGAAATCCAGCGGAAAATGCTTGTTTGGCATGTTTCCCACAGCCATTTCATCTTTAGCCCCCTTCACCTCCCTCCTCCACGAAATATCAGGAGACCGAAACTGGTCTCGGTCAAAGTCGTCGCTTAGAAAACTTTCCTATATTATACCGGGGAAGAATTAACCGCATCCATCCTTGTCACATTTCAGTCCGGAAAAAGGTGAATAAAAAAGAATTTCTCCATCCTTAGCATGTCTCTCTGAACTCTAAAGTCTAAATAAACCCTCCTTCCACACGATATTCTCCATCCATGAGAGCATGAACTCACTCAAATCGGTGACGCATCCACTCCCCTTCACACTCCATCATTGTCTTTGTCCTCATCGTCCTCCTTATTCCACAAGTTCTTTTATGCGATGGAGACGATGATGTCCACCATACCGACTGCCACCCTCTTTTAATTGCGGTACCATCAAAACTATAACTAATTTTTTCTGGGGAGGTGGCCGACCCCCAATTCTGTGGACCTCCAGGGTTCAAGGTCGAGTGCTATGAGGATGAATTCCCTATCTTTGAGTACCAAGAGCAGAAGTTTTATTTTCAATACTTGAGGCCTGAGCGATTTATGGACCCGAGCCATTTCTGTCGTGAAAAGATGGCAAGCTTATTGCTTCCTAGCTAAAGATCCATTTCGATCCACTGATTTTACCCACGTTATAGTTTGGGCTAATGATAAGTCGATATCATCAGTCAAATCAGTTCAAAAAGATGACTGGGCAATGTTAAAGAGAAACTCATCCAGATGAAAGTTAGCCGCCTCAGTTCTGAGGCTCCAATCCCTTCTATTTTCTAGTAGTCTAGGCGATGGCCCTGCGTGTATCTAGAACGCTGTTAACTATGTTCTTGAGGTCCTTATTGAAGTGTCCTCGATTGAATTGTCTATGAGATTGGCAAAGCTCGTTGATTAGATGGGGCTGCGCCTGCGTGTAGGAATTGGAAAATGGGGAATACTATTCCAAGTCCTCCTCAAGTCAAGTTCACAATTAGCCAGCAGCGCAAGCTACTTGGCTTTGTTTCCACGTGCCTTGTTCTCTTTCTTTTCTTCTCAGCTTGTCTACCCGCGCCAAAGTCTTGGTCTTCGGGAGGCCAATTCAAGTGATTCTCGTTGTGCATTGGGGTCAAGTCGTTCCCAAAAGCAGCATATTCTTTATCCTCTGCATCCTCTTCCTTTCTATATGTACCCTCCTTTTTTGCTCCAACACCATCTCCCTCCAGATGGATCTTACCATGTTGTGTTCCTCTCTCTCCTTGCTCTTCTTCATCATCTCCCTCCATATTCACTTCCCTGTACCAGCTTCCGGCTACTTCAAGCGGTTCCACGAGTACGCTCCTTCTAATTGCGGAGGTCAAAAAATCAGCTATCCTTTCAGGCATAAAGAGCAACAAAGTTACTGTGAATATCTAGGATACGAGCTCGGCTGTGACATATTACCCGACCCTGTCCATGGAGTCCCTGGAATATCGGGTAGTCCACATGAATATGAGTGCACAGATCCTTGAGATGGCAAGGATGGATTTATGGGAAGACACGTGTCGTCAAACATATAATGAAACCACTTTAGACCTGAATCTCTTCAACTACACTTCCAATGACCTCAATTTCACCATACTCCACTGCGACTCATGGTCGACCCCTCTACTTTATAAGTTTTCTTGTCCTGGTTCTCAATATAGCGAGTTTTATTTCGGTTTGGACCTTGCAAACCCACTGCCTAAGTCATGCAGTTACAATGTTTGTGTCCCGATTTCAAAAAGCGCAGCTTAAGCTCTACCATCACCTTGGGCGGGCAAGGATGATAGGGGTGCTATTAGTGAGGTCCTAAAGAAAGGCTTTGAGATCACCTGGATTGTCAATGCATCATGGTGTGAAAACTGCAATAAATCGGGGGGAAGATGCGGGTATGGCTGGACAAGGCAAAAATTCAATTGTTTTTGCCCTGACGGAGTCCATTCAACAACTTGAGAATGTGTGGTTCTCAATTAGCTAATGTTCTTCCATGGGAGGGATTGCTGGGTTTGCTTGTTATTTGGAAAACGACTCGCTGGTGCCCCTAAAAGCCCGAGAATCTCATTTTGCTGGGCATACCCTTCCCTCTAATATTATGAAGTGCAGTCATCTCATCTCGCTACGGCATGGTCATGTTACAATTTAGACTTCCAAGTCCTAAAACTTTGTGAACCCCATTCTCAACAACCTTCCTTGCCTTAACTGTTGGATCATTAGGTCCGTATCTGCGAACCCACTAGATCAACGGTTTAAATACAGCAAGCGAAGATGCTCCGAGCTTAACGTAAAATTTCACATCATGGACAAGTATTTTAAATCTGACGTTAGCCAATGAGTCAAGTAACGAAAAATTTAAGTTTGACTTGTTCTTTACTTCTCATGACACGAACTTGACCCCTCAAAGGGCTAGACTTTTTCAGTGAGAACCTGGAAGAAAGTTTTCACCTTTCGATTTCAACAACATGGGGAGAAATCCGGAGAAAATTGCTTTGCATGTTTCCGGGCCGCATCTTCCCCATCACCTCCTTCCCCAGACCCAATTTTAAATAGCCATCTTTTTTCATTTCTCTCCTCCACGTTCCTTCATATGTACCCCTCCTTGTTTTGCTCCAACACCATCTCCCTTCGGATGGATCTTACCGCGCCATGTTCCTCTCTCTCCTTGCTCTTCTTCATCTCCCTCCAAATTCACTTCCCCGTGCGAGCTTCTGGCTACTTCCTGCCATTCCAAGAATGCGCTCCTTTTGTTTGTGGATATATCCGAATCAGCTATCCTTTCAGGCATATAAAGCAACCAAGATACTGTGGGTATCCAGGCTACGAGCTTGACTGTGACGGAATTAACCCGATTCTGTCCATGGTGTCTCAGAAATATCAAGTGATCCACATGGATGGGAGCGCACAGATCCTTGTGGTGGCGAGGTCAGATTTATCAGACAATATATGTCTTGAAACATATAACGAAACCACTTTAGACTTGAATCTCTTCAACTACACTTCCAATAACCTCAATTCCACCTTAATTTACAATTGCGACTCATGGCCAACCCTTCCATCTTATTATCGGTTCTCTTGTCCCGAGTCTCAATTTGGCTACTTTGTTCTCAGTGTAAACCTATCAAACCTACTGCCCAAGCGATGCAGTTCCATTGTTCATGTCCCGATTTCAAAAAGTGAACCTATAGGTTTACCACCACCTTCGGCAGGCATCGACTTTGGTGATACTATTAGCGACATTCTCAATAAAGGCTTTGAGATCACCTGGATTGCCAACACATCGCTATGTGAAGATTGTGTTATATCAGGGGGAATATGCGGGTATGACTGGACAAGGCAAGAATTCAATTGTTTTTGCCGTGATGCAGCCTATCCGGCAACCTGCCACAAAACGCCAATACCGGCAAGCGTCCCTTCAATACCGCCAGTACCGGCAATCGTCCCTTCAAGTATGTATGCTTACTCTCATCTAACATGTGGTTTTTCAATTAGCTAAAAGTTGTTCAATGAGAAGAATTGCTGGGCATATTCTTCCCTCAAACGAAGTGCAGTCATCCTTGCTGTGACATGCATGATTGTGTTACACTTTAGACTTTTTAAGTCCTAAAACTTTAACACCCTATACTCAAAAACCTTCCTCGCCTTAACTGTTGGATCATTAGCTCGGTACCTGCAAACCCATGAGATCCAACGTTTTAAATGCGACAAGCGAAGATGCTTCAAGTTTACTGTAAAATCTCACATCATAGACAAGTAATTTAAATCAGAACGAGTTAGTTGACAAGTCAATCAACCTAAAATTTAGGTTTGACTTGTTCTTTACTTTCCACAACATGAACTCTTGACCCCTCAAATGGGCTAGACTTTTTCCACGGTGAGAACCTTGAAAAAAGGTTTCACTTGTCAATTTCAACTACATAGGAAGAACTTGGGGGAAATTGCTTCGCATATTTCCTGGCCATTGTCTTCCTCGTCACTTCCACCCCCACACCCAGTTTCGACGTTCGATAGCCATTCTTTCTTTTTATTTCCCTCCTTCACGAAATATCATAAGACTGAAATTGATGTCGGTCAAAGTCCATGCTCAGAATAGCTTCCTCTATTTACCGAGGAATTCACCACATCGATCTCTTTCACACTTCAGGCCGGAGAAAGTAAGTAAATAAAAAAAGAATTTCTCCATCCTCAGCTTGCCCCTCTGAACTCCAGACCCTCGCTCCACATGATATTCTTTATCCATGAGAGCATGAACTTATTCAAATGAGTGACACAGCCACTCTCCTTCTCTGCTTCCCTTCACACTCCATCCTCGTCTTCGTCTCGTTGTCCTCATCGTTTCACAAGTTCTTTTATGCGAGGGAGAAAATGATGTCCATTATACTAACTGCCGTTGCTCAAGTCTTATTTTCAGTACTTGAGTCCTGAGCAATTTCTGTCATGGAAAAGATGGCAAGCTATTGCTTCCTAGCTAAAGATCCAATGTGGATCATCATCATCGTAAATCACGAGAGATGGGCTCGATTCAGCTTGGCCGAGGAGTTGCGGCCCTTTTCGACCCAGTGATTTTACCCAAGTTGCAGTTTGGGCTGATGATATGTCAATATCACCTGTCAAATCAGTTCAAAAAAGATGACTAGGCAAAATAAATAGAAACTCGTCCAGAGGAAGTTTAGCCGCCTCAGTTCTGAGGCTCCAATCCCTTCTGTTCTCTAGTCTAGGTGATGGCCATGCTTCTGTCTAGACGCTGCAAACGACGTTCGTGAGGTCCTTATTGAAGTTTCCTCAAAGTGAACCGTGAAGGAGATTGGCAAAGCTCGTTGATTAGTCAGGGGCTGCCTGTAGGAATTGTAAATTGGGGAATATTAGTCCAAGTCGTCCCAAGTCAAGTTTACAATTAGCTGGCAGCTCAAGCTACTTGGCTTTGTTTCCACGTGCCTTGTTCTCCTTCTTTTCCTCTTAGCTTTTGTCTCACCGCGCCAAAGTCTTGGTCTTTCGTGAGGCCAAGGCGAGAGGTTCTCATTAGTGCATCGGGTCAAGTCCTCCATTCCAAAATCAGCATTATTATTTATCCCTCTGTATCCTCTTCCTTTATATATACCCTCCTCCTTGTTTTGCTTCAACTCCAGCTCCCTTCAAATGGATCTTACCATGTCATGTTCCTCTCTCTCTTTGCTCTTCCTCCTCATCTCCCTCCAAATTCACTTCCTGACGCCAGCTGCCAGCGCGTTCCCACTGTTCCAAGAGTGCGCTCCTTCTAATTGCGGAGGTCAAGAAATCAGCTATCCTTTTAGGGATAATATGCGACCGAGTTACTGTGGGCATCCAGGCTACGAGCTCAACTGCGATGGAGATGACCTGACCCTGTCCATGGAGTCCCTGGAATATCGAGTGATCCACATGAATACCAGCACACAGATCCTTGTGGTGGCGAGGTTGGATTTATCAGAAGATATATGTCTTGAAACATATAATGAAACCACTTTAGACTTGGATCTCTTCAACTACACTTCCAATGACCTCAATTCCACCTTATTCTATGATTGCGACTCATGGACAAACCATCCATGGCCGACCTCTCCACCTTATCAGTTCTCTTGTCCTGAGTCTCAAGATGGCTACTTTGTTCCCGGGGTCGACCTTCCAAAGCCACCGCTCAGCACCATGCAGTTCCATTGTTCATGTCCCGATTTCAAAAGTGAACTTTAGGTTTTCCACCACCTTCAATGGACGGCAACAATAATCCTACTATTAGTGAGATCCTCAACAAAGGCTTTGAGATCACCTGGATTCTCAACACTTCGCAGTGCGAAAGTTGCAATAAATCCGGGGGAAGATGCGGGTATGGCTGGGCAGGGCAAGAATTCAATTGTTTTTGCCCTGACGGAGTCTATTCAATGACTTGCGGCCGACCGGGTATGTATGCTTACTCTCCCTAACTTGTGGATTTCAATTAGTTAATATTATTCCATGGGAGGGATTGCTAGGTTTGATTGTTATTTGGAAAAACGATCCGCTCATGCCCCCTAAAAGCCTGACAGTCTCATTTGGCTGGGCATGCCCTTCTCTCTGATATGATAAAGTGCAGTAATCTCATTCTCGCTGTGACATAATCATGCCAAAATTTAGACTCCAAGTCCTAAAACTTTATCACCCCATTCTCAACAGCCTTCCTTGCCTTAACTGTTGGATCATTAGGTCTGTATCTGCAAACCCGCAAGATCCAACGGTTTAAATACGACGAGCGAAGATGTTCCGAGTTTAGTGTAATATTTCACATCACAGATAAGTCAATTAACCTAAAATTTAGGTTTGACTTGCTCTTTACTTTCCACAACATCAACTCCTGAACCCTCGAATGGGCTAAACTTTTTCCACGGTGAGAACCTGTGAAAAGGACCCAGGAAGAACTCTGGAGGAAATTGCTTCGCATGTTTCCTCTGTCTTCCCCATCACTTCCAACCCCAGACCCAGTTTCCAACGCTCGATAGCCATCCGTTTGATTTCCCTCCACGAAATTTCAGAAGACTAAAACTGGTCTCGGTCAAAGTCGACGGTCAAAATAGTTTTCTATATTATACTGAGGAAGAATTAACTACATCTATCTCTTTCACACTTCAGTCCTGAGAAAGTGAATGAATAGAGAGAGAATTTCTCCAACGTCAGCTTGCCCCTTTGAACTCTAAACCTTCATTCCACTTGATATTCTCCACCCATGGGAGCATGAACTTACTCAAATGGGTGACACAGCCACTCTCCTTCTCTCCTCCCCTTCATGCTCCATCCTCGTCTCCATCCTTGTCGTCCTCATCATCCCACAAGTTCTTTTATGTGAGGGAGACGACGATGTCCACTATACCGAATGCCACCACTCTTTTAATTGTGGAACCGTTGCAAATATTACTTATCCTTTCTGGGGAGGCAGCCAACCCCAATTCTGTGGACTTCCAGCATTCAGGGTCGAGTGCTATGAGGACGAATTCCCTATATTTGAGTACCAAGAGCAGAAGTATCGAGTCCTCAAGATTGATCAAAGTCTTCGTACGATGACAATCACTAGGATGGATCTGATGGAGGGTACGTGTTTGCACGAGTTTAGGAACACTAGCATAATGGATTCCACTCTCTTCCATATGACCCCAGTCGTTAAGAGCCTCAACATCTTCTATGGATGTTTGGGCACAATGAAGAACATAAGCAATGAGTTCGAGTGCTTCTACGATGTCGTTAGGAAGTCAGCTTTCTTCATAGATGACATCTTCTTGGACAGAGGGCTCTGTAGTTTCATCACCAACTGTGTCACGAGCATCAAGGTTCCTGTTCTTTGGAGTGCACTCGATGATGTTGGAAGACGCAATATCAGCTTGCAGGAAGCTTTGAATCAAGGGTTCGATGTTCAGTATAGTGACCACCCTGAGTGCCCAACTTGCGCTTCTTCTGGCGGGTTTTGCGGTAGCGACACCTCTTCTTCATCATCTAGTTTCGCATGTTATTGCCACGACGAACCCCACGCTCGTACCTGCAATGACCCTGGTACGTTCTTTTGGTAGCATTCCCAGATGAACATTCTCAACTTCATTTGGGGGGTTCTTGTTCGTATCCGCACATGGGATTCCATTATCGACCATGTGGAATATGCACGAAATCACCAAACCTTGAGCTGCTGCAGAGTTAGTTTCGATTAGTTCCACAGAGATCATACGGCCAATGGACCCCGAGAATTTGTCCAGAGAAAAATCAATTTGACCGAATGTGATCCGCTTGTTTCTTTTGTTGGAAATTCGATGGCGCTGCTCTTTATTTTGTCTTCCTCCATCTAAGAATATCTCGGGACAAGAATTAAGACTTTTCTCTCGTTTTTCTCTTTGGTGGCACAAACCAAGAGGAAATTTCAACCTAGCTACTGCTTGGCCAGCAATTCTTCCCGAGAGAGAGAGAGAGAATGAGAGAGAGTCGTTTTCGCTGACTAGTCACGAAGGTCCGTTGCGAGCCAAACACGTCACAATGTTGAATTGTCAATGGTCAACGGAGGAGGAGCTCCTGAGGAAGGCAATTTAGATTGGACTTCCTTTTAGCCCCCATTTGACTTTTAATTCAGGCCCATGAAAGGGAGCCCAAAAATGGGCCCATCGATGTGGATTTGGGCCCAAAATTTAGACTATAAAATCATCGAAGTCAACATCCGTTGACTAATTCCAAGACTTCGTTGGGTCGGAAGCTACGCTTAGGGTTGTAGGAACTTCGACGTGAGTTAAGAATCCAGGGAAATGTGATTAATTTTTCATTAGCACTAAAGTTTGGTATCGGAAAATTAAAAAAATAAAAAATAAAAAAGATCAAGAACCAATAATTAAGTTGCATTGCTTAGTTAGGATATGTTCTTAATGATTAGGTAAGATCATCAAAGTCAACATTTCGAAAAAAACGTTGGTGGGTCCTCCAACCTAAGTCCCCTTTGGCTAGGAACTTTCCTGGTTTGTTCCTCTTAAGGCTTTTTTTTCCAAGGGGCGCAAAAATTCCCCCGCGTAAGCCATGAGGCGTTTGACCAATGCGCGCCCCGGGGCCACTTTCCGTCTCCGTTCGGTATTCTTCGCTTCAAAGTCGATGAACCAGCACAACGACAGCGACTGGAGTTTCAGGACCGGTTCAAACCAACCCCATTTTGAATATTCTGCAAATTGCTCTTTCCACACCCTCTCCTGCCTCTTTCTCCTATCTTCTGCTGTCCTCTGCCTCCTTCCAGTCCAAATGAATCTCCAGAGCTTCATCTGCGGAGCTGGTTGTCGCCGGTTGGCCCTTGTCGTCATCTTCGCCAGCTTAGTCTATAAGGCTGTGTCGGAGGATGCGCAGTACGAGGCCTGCGCGCCTCGGAGCTGCGGATATGGCCCAAACATCAGCTACCCTTTTTGGATTTCGGGCGAACCCGAGTCCTATTGTGGCCATCCGAATTTCGAGATCACCTGCGTAGGGATGCTCCCTTTCCTGAATTTCTCGGATAGTGAGTTCTTCATCAAGGATATCTTCTACGCCAACCATTCTATCCTCCTGGTTGATGCCCTCATATCCCATGCCACCTGTGGTGCTCCGCGGCATAATATCAGCTTTGAAAGGACGCCTTTCAATCTGAGTTCCACTAATGTCGATTTCCTCTTCTACTATAATTGCACCTCGCAACTGACAGGTCCTACATATCCAGTGGACTGCGCTAGCAACTCCACCCATCACTCTTTTGCATTTTTTCCCGAGGAAGTATCGCAGGAAATATATTTGAATTCTGCCATCAGCACCTGCGACTCTCCAGTTAGTGTACCTGTTAATGCAAATATCAGTAGCTTGATGGCTATGGATTACCTTGAGATTATGGAGATGGGGTTCCTTTTGAACTGGACTGCAATTAATTGCAGCAACTGCGAGGAAAGTGAGGGACGGTGTGGGTTCGAGTACAATAATTTCGTTTGCTTTTGCCAAGACGATTCTCAAACCTGCAATGATGGTAAATGCATGGGTAATTCGGTTTTTTTTTTCTTGACTGAGTTTTCGGGTCCACTGTTTTGCTTGATCTTCGTTTCTACGTGCTGTGGATAATGTCCTTGAACTTCTTCAATTTCTTCGCCTTAGCTTAGATTCTAGACTCGCTTACTGCTGCAAATGAAACTCTCTGATCTCCTGGGTTCCAAGATAACTTATCAGAACCTCGTAGATTTTGATGTTCACGAACCTGGAGGAATTGAAAGAAGAGTAATGGAAATGTTCATGTTTCTTTCTCTCTGCAACAGTTTTCTAGTCATCAATTGGGTGTTCATGATTGAAGAAGCTTGAAAGTTCTTGCCTGAACGTGAGCTGCCCACTTCTTTTATCAGCAGAACGATAGTTCTGCTTAGAAGCCGAAAGTTTTGAGACATGTCTAGAAACATACCGCCCATTCAATTAGTGGCACAGAAAGTTTTATTTATCTCCACGTCTGATACCACATTGTTGATCATATTGCAGAGTGTTTGCTACTTTTATTCCTGCAAGAAAAAGAAATTTCCTGTCTTCCTGTTCATTCCCTGATAGCTGTAGAAATTCAGGATTTTAGCTAATGTCTATACTCGTTAGTCAATCAGCCACATATCCATTTGCATATGCTTCCAATTTCTTCTGGTAAGATGTCACTAATTTATCCGTGGAATTTTCAAGATGAGGACCGAGCCAAACCGGTGAATTTGTAATCTTTCCACTCAATCATGGCTATTTTTCTTTCTTGAAACTGAATGAACTATAACCTCATGATGCACCCTGATCTTTATATTCCTTAGACACTTTGAAATGATCTGTCTGCAATCCGTTGATACATTTTTCACTTTTGATGACTACTGTCTCAGGAAACAGAAGGATTGGTCTCAAAGTTGGAATAGGTAATTATTTCAAGACCTTTTCTTTCCCATTTTGACAGTATGCTTCCCTCATTGCTCATTGGAATCTAATGATATGGTCTCTCTCCCCTAAAAATCAGGCTTGGGTAGTGCAGCAGGCGGAGTTCTGTTGATGATTGTTGGTTTCTATATCTATCGATCTCGCCAAAGAAAAAAGTATGGCCAGTCATCCTTTGCCTTGAGAAGCATCTCCTCAAATTACTCCTCCAGGACAGATTTTGAGATGGGCGTCCATGGACTGCCCATCTTTGACTATGACGAACTTAAGAAGGCCACCAACGATTTCGATCCAGCAGCGGAACTTGGTGATGGAGGCTTTGGCACTGTTTTCAAAGGTAAGAGCAACACTAAAATTGTCCACAGTTAGTGGGCCCATCATCAAAGATTTTGCCATGACCTTAACAAGTTTTGCAGGCAAACTCCGAGATGGGCGTGTAGTTGCAGTCAAGAGATTGTATGAAAGCAACTACAAAAGAGTCGAGCAGTTCATGAATGAAGTCGAAATACTTACTCGCTTACGCCACCCAAATCTAGTCTCACTGTATGGCTGCACCTCCCGGCAGAGCCGTAGACTCCTGCTTGTGTATGAATATGTGCCAAACGGCACGGTGGCTGATCACATTCACGGCGATTTAGCTAAACCTGGCTTGCCCCCGTGGTCCACCCGTTTTAACATAGCCGTAGAAACTGCAAACGCATTGGTGTATCTCCACGCATCTGATGTTATCCACCGAGATGTGAAGACCCACAATATCCTGCTGGACGAGAATTTCAGTGTCAAGGTTGCGGATTTCGGTTTGTCACGCCTCTTCCCATTTAATGTCACTCATGTTTCAACTGCCCCTCAAGGGACACCAGGTTATGTCGATCCAGAGTACCACCAATGCTACCAATTGACTGAGAAGAGCGACGTATATAGCTTTGGAGTAGTCTTGATGGAGCTCATATCTTCCTTGCCAGCAGTTGATATCACTAGGCATCGCCACGAGATAAATCTGTCCGCCCTGGCCATTAACAAGATCCAAAGCCACGCCATGCACGAGCTTGTAGATCAAAATCTTGGGTTTGACACAGACTATAGGACTAGAGAAATGATTACTGCGGTGGCAGAGTTGGGGTTCCAGTGCTTGGAGCAAGGCCATGACATGAGGCCATCGATGGAAGAGGTATTAAAAACACTAAAGGAAATACAAAACCGTGGAGACAACATGGAGAAGTCAGACCAACCAGATAATATATCGGATGATGCTGTTCTGTTGAAGAACAATCCGTTAACATCTTCGCCGGTTTCAGTCACGGCGAAATGGGTTAGCAACGATTCAACGCCCAATGCCAGTGGTTAGGTTGCCATTGCAGGAGACGAGATCTTCTGAAGACTGCCGATATGTACAGTAGTGAGGTAATGTGTATTAGTGAAATAAAGAGGACAGCCGCATTATGATATTTTTCCGTTGTTTGTTATCATATTCTTCCATACCGGGCATCTTTCCTGAGATGGGAATATTCTGTGGATGAGAGGAGTAGTTGGCATAATTTCTTCTTTGTTCTCTCTCCTGACTTGAATTCGAGAGCTTAGCCCTTTTCTTTACGGGTAGGTTCGAGACCACGAAAACAGTTCGACATTGCCCTATTTGTACCATCCAACCACATTGCCTGAAAAGTTTTGGTTGGATTTCTGCCTAGATTCAAGAACCGAGAGCGATCTAATAGAATAACCATGCTTTCTATTCTTCCTAGTTTTTCCTTGCAATAGTAATGCACCGGGCAGGCGGGGTTAGTCAGCGCAGTTTGATTGTCACGTTTCGACCAACCGTGACAGTTGTTATGGCAGAACAAAGGATGTATCAGATAAACAATACCATGAGCTCTTGCTTTAGTAAAACACCTTCTATCTCATTTTCAAGGCTACTCGCTCAGCAAATAGATCTACTTTAAGAAGCAACTGAGAAAACAATGTCGACACTGGAGTTTCGCTGACCATTCTCAATTGTGTGATTTAAATGAAAACTAATTCATGAGCTAGGGACATTAAAATTTAGAGACCTTGAGCACTATTATTATGAGAATTTCGCTTGACCGTAGGCTGGTCAACGCCGAGAGTTCAAGTCAGCTTTTATGATAAAGCCCATCAGGACTTTTCGGCCCAATAGAGCCAGTTAAACTAAATTTCTTGTCCAACAAAAAAATAGAAAAACTAAATTTCTTGGCCGTCAAATTTTTCAAGCATAAAGGCAGAGTTAAATGAAGATCAAGACGAGCCCGAGCCCGAAGGATCTAGGCCGGCCTGCAAAATTGACTTGCTCCTCACCTCACTAGGACACGTCATCATCATTTCATATCACCCTAGCATCATTCCAATCTTTATACATTCTTAAAAATATTGGGTGGTCCAGAAGCTCCACAGAAGCACGGACCTCTTCACTCACTGATTGAGGGTCTACGTTTCTGATTTCCAAAAATTCCTTTTCAGTCACCTACTCTTCTATCACAAACACCCCACCACTTCATCTCGGTCGCCGCAACAAGTCCTCCATAGTCATTCCAACGTCTAAGCTTCAAAGCTTGAAAATATCATTCTTTTGATCTTAATGAGAAAAAAGTGCCATTCATGATATGGATGCTTTCGGTTTATAGAAGCTTGTAAACAAGCTATGTAATTTAAGGTTTTCAGGAACTCTTGATATTATTAGAATATTTAAATAATAAATTATGCATTCATCTAACAGTATAAACTTTTAAAATAGTTAATATTAGTTTTACAAAATCTCATACAGTATCAAAATTAGAGGTCCTGAGTTCCAACTCTTACCAGGCTCCATTTACCTCCCCAATTAAATTTTCACGCTTAGTACTAGATAAAATATCATATTAAGCGTGAGAGAGAGTATTAGAATATTTAAATAATAAACTACGTCATCATCCAACAATTTAAGCATTTAGAACAATCGACGGTGGTCTCACAAGATTTAACATATACACTCTTTCGGTAACATTCCTAGGTGATCATTCTCTACTTCATTTGGTGAGTTCTTGTTCATACAGTACTGGTGCATGGGATTCTGTTATCGACCATGTAGAATATGCAAGAAATCACCAAACGTTGAGCTTCTGTTGAGTTAATTTCCCTTAGTACCTCTACAATACTATGATCAATGGACCCCAATAATTTGTCTAGAGAAAACTCGATTCGATCGAATGTGATCTGCTTGTTTCCTTTGTTGGAAATTTGACGGCACTACCCTTTGTTTTGTCTTCCTCCATCTACGAATATCACGCGACAAGAATTAAGACTTTTCTTTCGTTTTTTATCTTCGGTGGCGCAAAGCAAGAGGAAGTTTCCACTTAGCTACTGCTTGGCCAGCAATTCTGAGAGAGAGAGAGAGAAAGAGAGAGAGAGAGAGAGACATTTTTGCTGACTATTCACGAAGGTCTGTTGCGAGCCAAGCACGTCCCAACGTTGAATTGTCAATCGTCAACGGAGGAGGAGATCCTGAGGAAGGCCATTTAGATTGGTCTTCCTTATAGCCCCAATTTGACTCCTTCCTTCAGGCCCATGAATAGGAGCCCAAAAATATGGGCCTATTGATGTGGGATTTGGGCCCATCATCCGTTCACCAATTTTAAGACTATGCTGGATCGTAAGCTACGCTCGCTTGGGGTTGTGAGGACTCCGACGTGGGATAAGAATCTAGGGAAATGTGATTAATTCTTTGTTTGCGCTAAATTTGGTATAATAAAACGGAAAAAAAAAATTAACAACCAATAATTAACTTGCCTTGCTTAGACTCCATTCATTTTATGAAAAATATGCTCTCTTAAAAAATGACTTTCCGTGAAATGAAAGGAGTCTAAGCAATGCAAGTTATTATTTTATTTTTAAAATCTAAATTTAAATTATTTTTTAAGATATATATTTTTAAATTTTTTAAAAATCGATTTTTAATTTTTAAAATTTTTTCTTTTCTTTCTTTTTATTTTCTTTTCTTTGGCCAGCCATTGGCCAAGGAGATGACCAACAATTGACCAAAGGTTAGCTTCCGCTCACTCGCCGATCTGGCTAACGACAAGCGACATGCCTCAAGCTTGTCGCTAGCTAGAGATCGACAATCACGAGGGCATGCCTTGAGTTCATTGACCTTTGTCCTTGCCAAATCGGCGAGCTAGGGGCTTGCACTCATCACTGGTTCACCAATCTAGCAAGCGGCAAGCCTAAAATCAGCGAACCTTGAGCTCATCGCTAGTTAGAGATCACTGAGCCAAGCAAGGCCAAGGTCAACAATGTCGAGGCTTGTCTATGGCTGGTCGTCAACCATAGTTGTGCCGGCAATCGGCCAAAGAAGAAGGTGGAAAAAAAAAAGGAAATTAATTAAGAAAAGAAAATTAATTTAAAATTCGAATTCTTAAAAAAGAAAACAAGAAAAAAAAGGCGCTATAAAAAATGAGACAAGAGAGAGCGAGTAAGGAAAATGTTTTCCCCAATGCTAAAAGTAAAAACATGTTCCCCTCTTTTAGAAGTCTTGGTGGAAATTCATAGCTAATTCATTTTCCGTGAAATGTATACCCAAAAATTCGAAAAAAGCTTAAATTCTTCGCCGGTTTCAGTCACGGTGAAATGGGTTAGCAACAATTCAACACCCAATGCCACTGGTTAGGTTGCCATTACAGGAGACGAAATCATTTGAAGATAGCTGATATGTACAGTAGTGAGGTAATGTGTATGAGTGAGATAAAGAGGATAACCACATTATGATGTTTTTCCTTTGGTATCTTTCTTGAGTTGGGAAAATTATGTGGATGAGAGATAGTAGTTGGGCACACTTTCTTCTTTGTTTTCTCTTCTAAATTGAGCATGAGAGCTTAGCCTCTCTTTTTGGGCAGGTACGTGACCACGAAACGGTTCAACATCGACTTCTGTAGTGTGCTGAATGTCTCGTTCGTACCATCCACTGCATTGCCCGGAAAGCTTTGTTTGGATTTCTGCCTAAAACGATTCGCGAACCGAGAGCGATCCGATAGAATAGCCATGGCCTCTGTTCTTCCTAGTTTTTCCTTGTAATAGTAATGCACCAAGTAGGCAAGGTTAGTCAGCGCAATTTGATTGCCACGTTTCGATCGACCGTGATACCTGTTATAGCATAACAAATGATGTATCCGACAATCAATACCATGAGCTCTCGTTGAGGTAAAACACCTTCTATCTCATTTTCAAGGCTGCTCGCTCAACAAATAGATCTCTGAAAACAATGTCGACACCAGAGTTTTGCCGACAATT
Organism: Eucalyptus virginea; assembly: GCA_014182375.1. Lineage (NCBI taxonomy): Eukaryota > Viridiplantae > Streptophyta > Magnoliopsida > Myrtales > Myrtaceae > Eucalyptus > Eucalyptus virginea. Next base: position 9,979,631 of record CM024515.1, on the reverse strand, counting down.
CTCAAATGCGTGATTTAAAGAAAACTAATTTACGAACCGGGCACATTAAAATTTGGAGACCTTGATCCCATTATGAGATTTTCGCTTGACCGGCAGAAAACAATGTGGACACTAGAGTTTCGTCAACAATTCTCAAATGTGTGATTTAAAGAAAACTAATTTATGAATCAGGGACATTAAAATTTGAAAACCTTAATCCCATTACGAGATTTTCGCTCAACCAGCGGCCGGTCAACGCCGAGAGATTGAGTCCACTTTTATGATAAAGCCCATTAGGACTTTTTCGGCCCAATTCTAGCCGATTAAACTAAATTTCATGCCCAACAAAAGAAAAAAGAAAAACTAAATTTCTTGGCCCGTCAAATTTATCGAGCATAAAAGTAGGGTCAAATGAAGTTCAAGGCGAGCCCAAGCCCGGACGAACCGGCCCAGCCCGCAAAATCAGCTCACTCCTCAACTCACCAGGACACCTCATCATCATTTTATATCACTCTAGCATGATCCCAATCTTTATACATCTTGAAAATATTGGGTGGTTGTGAAGCTCCGTAGGAGCACGCACCTCTTCACTCATTGGTTGTCACATGTCCTGGTGGGGTCTACGTTTCCAATTTCCAAAAGCAACCCCTCCACTTCATCTTGGTCATCTCAACAAATTCGCCGTAGTTATTTCAACGACTAAACTTCAAATCTTGAAGGGGATGTGAGAGGTTCGAATTCCTCCCTTTTTAGAAGGTTGGAGTGGGAATAATTTAATTTCAGGAATGGATTTCGACTCTCACGCCCCGCAAGAAGGCGGAGCAAAAATAGTAAGAGTAAAAGTTAGAAAATGACCAACCAAAAAAAAAAAAAACTTCAAAGCTTGAAAATATCATTGTTCTGAGCTTAGTAAGAAAAAGTGCCGTTCGTGATACGGCTGTTTACAGTTTAAAGAAGCCTGTAAATGGCGTTGCGTTATTCAAGGTTGGTTTCTAAAAATGCGACAGTGAAAAACCCACTCTGTTTTTGCCATAATAAACAGAGTACTCTATGCAACGATCAGGAAGAGAACCAACGACTGGAGCACCCACCGCCACGATCGGTCAAGCCTATGGCGAAACTGGACGGATCTCGGGCATTGAAGCAGATCCAGGCTTCCCTCATCGTCAGAAGCTTCAATTCAGCCCATCTTCACCGGCGCAATCGCCATCTCGGGCGCAATTGGCTATGCTCTCCGGCCGTTTGCTTAAATTGCTGAACCGGATCTTTTTATGTGGAACGCTCTGATAAGAGACGCCGCTCAGAGTCTAACGTGACTGAGGGGCGTTCGTGGAAGAAGAGCAGTCTGCGAAGGGGATTTTTGAAAATCTGAGACGCGGGATTTTCGGCAATGCGTTATCTGTCTGCTCTTTGGGCTCCTGATGACTTTGATTTTACTACACCGTCCAGCAGTGGCCAGGGTTCATACTGTGATATGAAATGAAAGTAGGGGCGAAATTATGTATGAACTTCAATCGACCGCAGGACTTCAAGCTGGCTTAGAACATGTTTGCCTTCACTCTTTCTGAGGGACCGCCCATTCCCGCTTGGCAAGTCGCTAAACCCACTCCATTGAATCCCGACCTCGAGGGAGAGTCGCGACAAATAAGGAGTGGAAACACAACGAAGTCATTTGGACCAATAGAGTGGATGCACTAAAGACTTAATCATGTCAAGATAGAAGAATACATTTAAGTAGGAAAGGGTATTAAGGGTGCAATACTGCAGTATCGTTGTTCCCTATTTCAGTTGTCGTGTAGGAATACTGCAGGACTGCAGGAGCATAGGGATTGACTCCTGTAATTAGGATTTTTTTTGTTATAAAAGCCTACTGATATAATTCATGGTAGTTACCATATCATAGCTCAACTCGTCCGCTGCAATGGCTGAACCTTAAAGGTATATTGTCATTCGACAACAACGTCATTTTCTGGTGAACTGGGTACTTAACGTGGTCTGAGAACATATTTCTCGAAGAATATGAAGAATTGCCAGGATCTCAAATAACGAAACCGAGGGCTCTGAATGAACAAGGTACAAACCGCAGACCCGAGATGCCATTTGAGAACGGCAGAACAAGAGAAAGAGAACTCATTTGAGATCGCATAGATATAGCTTTAGCGATGAAGATTCATCAGTTGCTGATCAGCTTCAGGGTAAAAGAGAATGTCAACCAGCTGCTTGAAACTAACATTCACTCTATTTGACAGAGAGTTATTCAAAACTGAAGCAAATTGAGTTCTCTAAGGTCAAGCAAAAGCAGTATTCTATGCCTAAAATTGACACAACAGAAAGGGAAAAGAGCATCCCTTGCAGGCCATTGCTCTAGCTGCAAACTGCTTGAAACTAACATTCACTCTATCTGACAATGAGTTATTCAAAACTGAAGCAAATTGAGTTCTCTAACTTCAAGCAAAAGCAGTATTCTATGCCTAAAATTGACAGAACGGAATGGGAAAGACATCCCTTGTATGCCATTGCTCCAGCTGCAACTGCTTGCCTCGCATGGTGATTTCCCCCCCAAACTACCTGATTGACTATGTACAACTAAACTTCAGTGCATCGATCTAGCCCTAATTCACCTCCCATCCATGAAAGACCTTGGAGGTGCAAGATTGTTAATATCGGATGAAGATGATGCCTCTGGGATGCTGTACCTGATGGCATGCTCAAAAGTGGTGTTCACAAATGCTGGGTTTATCTGCCAATCAGCACCAGCCCCAATCTGTACATGATTGTTTGGTGGGTAATCCTCAAAAGCTTTATCTGTCAGCTGATAATGTGTTGGGTACTGATCCTCCACCTCACCTGGATTAAAAACATCATATTTTAATTCGGGTATTAAAAAATATGGTGTACATACATACGTACACGTACGTACGTACATACATATATGGATTACATAGACAAATTAGATACTATGTGGTACCTAGTGTTAGTTGAGGTGTTTCAGGGTAGTAAGGAAGCTCAATCTCCTCCAGTGTGCTCCAATTTAAGTAAGCTTGCCTGACCAAGGTCTCAATGTAGGGCTGCAAGTGCCATATTGAAGATTTATAAAATAAACCAACATGCCTCTACAGTACTTGGGCTAGGGCATAAGATAATCTGATAAGATTCAGTGCATACCCTGATGATGTTATTTGAGAGGTCCTTGTGGTTGTAGATTTGCCCATTTACTATAGCCCTTTCAACTTGGCAGATTGGATTCAAGGTGATGCTGAAGTTGGCCCCTTGGTGAATGTAGTGCTTGTTGCCCTTGTCACAGGTCCTTGCATGCTTTATGGTTGCATCCCAGATCTTCTCAGACATTCCAGGTCCCAATATCTGTTTTTTTTTAATAAAAATAAGTTATTAATCTCCAAATTAAAGAAGCAAAATCTGAAAGGGGAAATATAAGAGAAATTGAAAGAAGATAAAAAGAATAGGACAAGTACCCTTCTAAGCTTATTTGGGTCCACAACGGACAGCTTCAAGAAATCTTGGACTGTCTGAATTCCTTCTTCACCCAGCTTCTTGTGAAATGCTCCCTCTTTCCCGATTTTCTCTAGACGCCACACCTCATCCCCTAACAGTGGTGGATAATGCTTCTTGTACACTTAAATAACAGAATAAAAAGAAGAGAAATTTTAGATAATGAAATAAACAGCAAAAAAAAGAAAATAGGGGATTACTACTTAATTAATTTTAGTTAACTCAATGTACATAGTATTATGAGTTGATTGTTCCAAAGCATCTGACTATTCCTGGCGATTTGCCTATCTTATAGTTCCCTCAACTAGCTATTCTTGTTTGCAAGTAGAAGATAACCGACCCTCTCCATATAATACTAAAAACTCACCTAACAAAGATGTCATCTTCTAATTTTTCTGTCCCTTTCCATACTCATTTAATTGAAATTGCACAATAATTGACTTGACTTGATTTAAATCTTTTCCTTTAAATTAAGGCAGGACGCGGACGAGTACAATGAAACACGCGCATATGCGGGGTCACTAAAGTATCTTTTGACCTATTAATTAATGGGAAAGCTTGCTTCGACAACACTCTTCTTGCGGCTTACTTTGATAAGTCTAATAACCCTAAAAAAAAGCTTAATTGAATGGTCAAGCAACGCGTTGCCCACCGGGCCCTACAAGCCGGCGACACGACAAATGGCAAAATGATGGCTGAATCATAGAAAAAGGAGGAACCGGAAAGATTAGTCCCCAAGTTCCACGGCTGACTTTTTTTCTTTTTCTTTTTTATTTATTTATTTTAGAATCTGGGATTTTTCTTCTTTTTTTTATTGCTAAAAGTTTGGGATTTGGGATTTGATAGGAGGATAAAAGGCACGAGCCTTGGAGAAGGGCTAGTGGGTGCTATCCACGGTTGATATCATGACCCATCATGACCCAACCATCATGATTAGAAAACTCCAAATGGATAAAAAGAAAGAAAGGAAGGAAGAAGAAAAATCAAACTTCGACTCAAGAAGGTAATTTACTGTTTTTCTTTCTAATTAAAGATGATGATTAGGAATCATAAAAGTTTGAGGTACTTTGGATGTCAATATTTGTTTCTAAAGAATAATCTAATTTTTTTATTTATAAATTATAATTTAATATCCAGCACCTAATCAAAACCACCCAAAACTACCCAGATTTAGGAAGGTGAGGGCCTTTAAAGTACATATACTTTGGTTTGATTAACTCCTGTCACAGAATCAAATAATTAAAGGGACTGAGAAATTTATTGTCTAATCAAAGACACTCTATGCTTAATTTATGCACATAAATCTCATCTACCACATAAACAGTTGCACTATTATATCTAGAATATTTCACGTGGAGCGAGAAAACATATCATCATCTTAGTGACCGAAGGTACACTTCATCATGCTTTCGCTAGATTGAGCTTTTCCCTTAATATGCTTACGATCTAATTCATATTGCAATCTATCTCAAATCAAAGAAAAGGGGAAGAAGCTAAACAGACTTATGATGTTGGAATTGACTGCCATGCAAACTCTAATTTCATCTGCCCGTTTGAGAAATGAAGTAGGGGCACAGATCATTGGACTGGTAGCTTCGTCTCTTCTTATTCATGGTGAAATTGCCCGGTAGTTGGACAAGGACATGGCAAAGAATCGATGGAGCCCGCATGATGCATCTCCCAGTTTTTGATGTGAGTTTTATGATCAGGGTATCTATCTTAATTTGACCCTTACAGAACAAGATGACAAATTTATGTTCAGTGTGCCACCGGTGCGGGGGCTTTTGACTGAAGACCAGGATTTGATCTCTTTTGTTTACTAATCTATGATTAAAGTGATATCTATTGTGTAATAGATATCAATCTTAACAAGTAGCAACCTCAATTATATCTATAACTATATATATTCCGAACAAGATTGCATATGAACTTGAGAAAAACCTAATGAGAATCACGTTTTGGTATATATAGTTCAATAATGATCAATGGACTTCAATACCCACTATGCTAATAAAGAAAGATCATGCAAACCAGAACTTATTATGATATATTATGCATGTGAATTAGTGGATGTGTTTGTGTTTGTGTATGTGGTTGTGGTTATGGATATCGGTAGCAACATTTCATGTGAAAAAAGTCATAATTTCATGTGGTAAGTGGCAAGTTTCTTTTTGGTCGAATACCCTATGAAATGAAATGAATCATGTTGTGTGTATTAAAAGGACTGATTATGTGATCATATGTCTATACATAACTAAGAATAAACAATAGTGCAAGTACTTGAAAAAAAAAAAAAATCAAACAACTCACGTTCTCCTCGGTGATCTTTGACAACGAATGCCTCGGTCATGGCTTCGCTTATCCTAATGCCGTGGTAGCTCCCCGGAGAAACCCTAGCACCAAGCTTGAACTTCCTGCTCCTAATCCAGCTCGAATTATCGGTCAGCTCGATATCCCCAATGGCAGCCACCCCATTGCTCCTCATGGTCACGCTCAGCTCTCCAGCGAGCAAAGGCCTCTTACCTTGCCTCTCCCTAACAATGTTCCGATCAAATTCCTCGCTCGTCCAATTAGTGCGGTCTCCTGGAGGAAAATCACCATCGAGGACCACGATCTCAACCTTGATTGGGCTAGGGAGAGATGGGGGGACCGCTTGATCGCCGCTTGTGTCAACAAGGATGATTTGGAGCTGAAACCCGTCGACATCCACGATTTTGCTTCCGGTGAAGATGGGCAGCGTGAGGCTTTTGCTGAACCTCAACTCAAGGCTCGAGGGTTCAGGGGCTTGGATTCGGAGCGAGGGGACTCGCTGAAGCGTGCGCGAGCACCGTACAAGGCTGCGCTCCACCTCTTCATTCACCTGAGGAAGCAACGTAGAACAGTCAAACCTAAATAAATTTAAGGGTTTCGCCTATGATCATAAAATGTTATGGTCTAGGGTTTTCAGTGTATAGGTTTCAAGTGGAAAAGTAATTCATTTTGAGCTCATAAACTCATAGCGCAAGTTAAGTTATTGTGACGAATGATATCTTTCATTGGGGTTTATTTAAAATCATACATGAAAATATAGCATTCGATTCTTTTTTTCTTGTTAAGATGAACAAAGATCAACAATGAATATTATTTTCATGATTTATGTAAATTAGAAAGAAGTTTACCTTCAAGAACATATTAATAAGTGATAATTAAAGATAAAGAACCTACCACTCTTCGAAGCATCGGCTCCAAGCCCGAGCAGAAGTTCTTCAAGGAGTTCACCATCACCACTTCTCCAATTACACTGGGTCAAGAAATAGAGAAATTTCATGTTATAAGGAATTCAAAGAAAGGTTCGTTTGCAAAAGAAAACGCAGGTCAAGTTCAATTTCAGAAACGAGGGGAAAAAAGCGAACGGAAGAGGAGGAGATCAAAGCATACGAAGCGAAAGAAGGCCGAGTTCGCATCCGTTTTTCAGACGGCGGGTCGGAGTCGGAACCGGATTCACTGAAGAACCTTTTTGCAGCCATTGATGAAATCCCAAGAGCTATTGAGAGAGGGAGAGAGCTTTGGTGAAGGAAGAGGAGTGAGAATGGAAAGAGCAAGAGACAGTTGGGAGGGAAGACAAGGGTATTTATGGGAGGGAGAATGAAGAAAGAGAAGTGACGAAGATGGTGAGGTTTGATTAGAATATTCATTAAAAAGGAAAAAAAAAAGGCGATTAAAACTATTTGGAGTGGTTCGAAGTTTCGACGAATGGTCGAAGAAACAGCTGGGCAACGGGGGCTTCGTGGTGACCTACGCTTACATGATGTAACGACTTTGACGTCAACTCCCCCAAAAGTCAACTCTCTCTCTCTCTCTCTCTCTCTCTCTCTCTCTCTTACTTTGTTGCCAAAACCATGTAAATTTTGGGGGAGAATTAAAAAAAAAAAAAATTATGAACTTATTGCAATTATAATAATTCAATCCATATGATCAATTTTGATTAGCCAGAGCTTGTATAAATGCCAATTTTCCTACGTTAGTGATCGGCACAGACATTGACAAATTTAATAATATTTTAATTTTTTAGATTTTTGGATTTATTTTTATTTGTTTTTTCCCCTTTTTTTCTCCTTTTTCCCCCTTCTCTTCATCTTCATCTTCATCTTCATCCCCTAGCCGATTGCCAAAACTCGGTGACTAGCTAGAGGCTAGGTTGGCAAGGTTGGCCATTGGCGAGGCTCGCCTTTTCTAGTGGCTTGTTACCGAGTTCTGCGTGACCTATTAGAGGAAGAAGGGGAAAAAAATAAAAGAAAGCAAAAGAAAAAAAATGAAACATAAATAAATCAAAATAATATTTAAATATTATTAAAAATCGTCCATGACAACACTAATTGTAGCATGTAAAACAGATGTCGTTCACATCAGTGATGGGTAGCTAATAGACTAAATTGGTATAAGCAAAATGTTTAAAACTCTATTGACAAAGAAAAAATGTTTATAACTGAATTTACACAATTATAATAAGTTTAAAACTGTATTGGTAATTTTTCCCCTTTTAAGATGAGAAATACTCTCCAATTAGGATCCTTTAAAATTAGATAAAATTACCCTTAAAGATTTGAACACATAAGTAGAAAGCAAATTGAATGGCATTGATTAGTTATAAATGTTGTTTTCTTTTTACTCCCTTTTTCTTTTCTCATAGTTTGCCCTAGTTCGTCTGCGAAAAAAGGACATTACAAACGTCATTAAAAAATTTCTTAAGTGTCATATTGGTTAAAAATTATTGGCTTGGATGTTGTCAGAGATTTCTCTTATCAGAAAATTTGACATGGTGTCAATTTATGATAAGTTGACCGACGTGACTCGGTGAAATCCAATTAGTAAAAACATAAGAGACCATGTCATTGACCCTTTGTTCTTGCCCTAAAATTGACAAGTTGGGCTAAATTAGGGCCAATAAGCAAACCTTAACCCTGATCCTTCAAAATTACTTATACAATTACAAGTAACTACCTACGGGAGAACAAGCGAGAGCCCTAGAAGTAGGGGTGTGCATGGTCCGGGCGGGCGGTTCCCGACCTAGAACCGGGAACCGCCCACTAAGGACCGGTTCAGAAAAATTGGAACCAGGATCCACCCGGGAACCGGACCGCCGGTCCGGTCCGGTTCCCGGGTGGATCCATGGAACCGATCTTGACGCGAAACAATTTGGTTTTCAACATAGAACGGTCGGGTCTATGAATTGGGAAGGAGGGGAGGAGGTCTATGGTCGGGTTTTCAACATAGAACGGTCGCGAAACAAGTTTCCACGGCTGTGGCAGGTGGCGGCCGACGCGAGGGGGCAAATAGCAATGGCGGAGGAGTAGCAATATAATCTGGGGGAGCTCTCTATACAGGAGCTCCATCGACTGGTCTATGCTCAAGTTCTCTCTTCTCATGCATTTACATGGCAGGTTAGGCCATGTTACTTTTCCTTCTGGACTGTAGCTTTTCGATCTGCATTTTCTTAGAAAATATCTGGAGGAGGACATATTTCATTGCCTTAAACAAATCACAAGGTGCAAGCTAATTTTAAGTGCATTTTCGTGACGCCCATGTGGTGGTTGAGGTCCCTGCAGTTGCTTCTTGTGGTTAATCCAATACAGGAAATATTAATCAATATTTATGGTCAATTGGGCTATCAGAATTTTTGGGGTTGGCCTTTTTGACACACCTGTTTCTAGCTAGTAGCTTTTAATATGTCTGGCATCTAAAAAAGAAAACAATTCAACCTGGTTATTGTCAGAGGCATAGTTTTATCTGCTTAGGTTCCTGGTTATGCTTCTTTTATGGGAGATTTATGTAAAGAAAGTCAACTTACATCTTACGTGTGAAATGTAGGATTGTAACATATTTTGGTTCATAACTGTTTCAATTCTCAAGGCAAAAGCCATAAACATGCAAGTTTGGGGACTACAGTTTTCGGCGACTATATTTAGTGAAAATTGTAACTATGAAAGCCAAAAAGGCTAATCTAGGGTTTCTTTTAGTAATTTTTTTTTTAATATTAAAAAGGTTCCGGTCCGGTCCGGGTGGGCGGATCCGCCCATGGAACCGGGAACCGAACCGGTACCCACCGGTTCCGAAAAATTGGAACCGGGAACCGGACCGGTTCCCTCAAGAACCACCGGTTCCGGGCGGTTCCGGTCCGGTTCCGGGCGGTCCGGGCGGTTCCCGGGTATTTTGCACACCCCTACCTAGAAGAAGCTGAGTCGAGATCATTGGAGTCCATCTTCAAATCCCAGTCGAGGCTAGAGCATCGAAAGAAGCTCGAAGAGAGATAGGAGTTGAGGTGGCCACTTGGTTCCACAACAAGAGAGCTCGATGGAAGCAAAATAAGGCATCTTCCAAGAAGGGGAATTCCAAAAGATTATGAAGAGAGACGACGGTAACAATTGGGAGAGCCAACGAATAATGTTGTATTGCGGTTAGAGCGAGTGCATTGAGAAGAAGGTAATACATGCATGCACCATTATCAGAAATCTCTAGTGAGATCAGGCTGTCTATGATTTAAAGTAAACTAAGAGTTACTCCTTTTCCTCCGCCTCTTCGTCATTGTCATCATATCACATATCTCCAATGAGATCGGGCTGTCTATGATTTAAAGTAAGCTAAGAGTTACTCCTCTTCCTCCGTCTCTTCCTCATCATCATCATCTTCTCCTTCTTCTTCTTCTTGGTGATGGAATCAAAGAAAGAAATAGGGTGTGTATCGCAAGAGAGTCAAAGTAGCTAATCTACAATAGATATGTTTTATATAAGAAATAGTCATTTCAATACTTAAAAAAAAAAAAAAAAAAAAAAAAAAAGACCTCATAAGATGAATGATGGGGTATGCCACCGAAGGTAATAGAGTAAATAATTATTCAACAAACATGGCATTTAAGTGATTGAAAAAAAAAATATCATTCAAGTGAGTATTATAAGAAAATGATAACACTTATGATGTCCATATACTTACTATGCAAAGTCACTTGGTGATGATGCACAATCGAAAGACAACCATGACCACTAGCATTAGATTAATTATGAGTTTAAGTTGGTCCATACTAGAGAGTCCGAAGTACGGTGTTGTCCATAGGCAATGGAGAAAGATTGTAGCCCGTCAAAAACATCATAGACCAATGTTTACTCGGCGACTTCATAGTTTCCTCCTTGACACAAAAAATTAAAAAAAAAAAATTAAAAAAAAAAAAGGAACTTGTTGTGATTCTCAAAGTACCGGTGGGCAGAGGGAATACTATTAGGCAACAATAAAAACAAGACAAGACTAAATGTAATATCATTGTTTGATTGAAAGAACATAGGATGCAGGTTGTTTGCAATTGGGTTTAACTTAGTTTGACTTTCGAATAAGATCAGACTATATATTATTGGAAACAAGTTTCAAACAAGAATTGCATTGATGCAAGCCAAATACAAAATTACATTTTCTTTCCGATTAATTTTTTCAAGTAGTTCAATGATCCGATTTAATAATGTTCAAGCGTTTTTTAGTCCAATTTGAGATAAATGAACTTAACTTATCCTTTTATTAAAGACTAGGGTTCCTATCATCAAAAATTCCAAACTAATATATTCATGTCACATTTACCTCAAGTGACAATAAATCCAAACTACTGAACTTGTAACAAATCTTCTAAAATCTTATAACAAAATTAGGGATTTTAGCATATCTTTGAAATGTGAATGAGTTCTTAAGACAAAATTAGTAGAATTTCCAATCTCGGTTTATTATTTTCAGATCTTGCCATACCAAAACGGCGTCCTTTTAATAGATTCATTGTGTTGAATTCTCAAATTAGATAGACATCACCTGCCAATTATCCGAGTTGTTTGGTAATTGTGTTTCCATATTAACAATTTGACAAGAATATTGAGCGAAAGGTAATTGATGATCAATGGGGTACTTGTTTGGAACATTTTGTGACACGGAAATTAATTCGAGATAAATATGGCACAGATATATTGATTGGAGATTTTTTAGTGTTTTCAATCGTTGTGATCATTCAAGCATTTTCATTTAAACCATTTATCACAAGCGTGAACTAGATTATCTCATAGCTCAACAAATACCTGAATATTTATATGCGCGCACGTCGTCATCTCAACATGTATGAACAATCTAATAAATGAGTTTTCAGCTAATTTCGATTTGATTTCTTGAAAATAAGGTTAATACTACGAAATATCCTAAACCGGTACTCCTATAACAGAGTTATTTGAAATTAATTTTTTGATCATCAAAAATTTCAATTGGATACATATGTGATAAATTTATCCAAATTAATAATTTGACCACAAAAAACCCAATTTAATAAATTTATGACAAATTTACCTTCCGTTAGTTTACGTTAAATTAGATTAATATAACGAAAAACCATAAATCGGTACATATATGATAAATAGAGGATAAAACCCCAAATTAATATGCCTATCAATTGTTACGTATCATTTAACTTAGCAATTTAACGGTAAAATTTAACGAAAACAAATAGATAGTAAATTTATTACAAGTATACTAGTTTGGACTTTTTTATAATCAAAAAATTAATTTTAAATAAACTTATTACAGATATGTCATTTTATGATTTTTTAGAACATTTTTCTTTGAAAATAACTTTGTTCTCTTTAGTTTCCCATTTTCCGATTCTTTTAGCCTGTCGTTTATGTGGCAATCAAAATCATGATTAATCAAATCAAATCAAATCTGTCACAGTCAAACTATGGCTCAAGGAAAGAGACGAATATTTATTTTAGACGAAAAAAACAATTCGGGTATATATTTTAATAATAGATGAAACAACACAAGATCATGACTTTTTCACCATTCGTGTAGATCGGACTACATGTTGCAATCCTAAAGATATCTATTATAATTTGCACACTCTTTGTGATGTGTCAAAAGGTCCATTTCCGGGAAATATCTCATTCCCTTTGCGGCTTTACTTGTAGTAGGTACAGACTATACAGTGAACCATACCAAGATTCCATGACTTGTCAACTAGTATAATTACCGAATATTATTGGCCTTAGAATTATTAAACTATGAACAGCAATAATAAAAAAAATAGAAGGATGCTAACTACCCATATCTTGGGAAGAAGCTATAATTAATCTATCACGATATCAGAAAATACATTCGTGAATTCCAATCCTTTAATTTTTCAGTTTTGACATGATATTCAGACCGACTATTAACAATAAACCAAGCAACACTTTATCGCAAGTGTAATTGTAGAAAAAGCATATGATTACAAGATCTATCCCAAAGAGATGGTTTACGTTTACAAGCAGCCTGACATCTTAATCTCATTTGAGCGAGCTTAGATATTGCATCTCATCCCGATTCATTGAGGGGATCGGGCCAAGGCTATCAAAGTCGAGGTAAGTCGTACCCACTTTCAAACGGACAATCTCTTACTAGTTTCGATCTCTTACAAGTACACACGAATTACAAATATTGAATTCATTTTATCAACGAATTCAAAGATAAAAATTCAAATCCAATGAAGTCGAGACAAGTCGTACCCACTTTTAAATGAACCGTCCGTGACCTGTTTCAATCCTTTATAAGTACACACGACTTTCGAATATCAAGTTCCCTTTATTAAGGAAGCCAAAAGAATTAAGTTTCAAACCCCTTTGATCCTTTCAAAGCGGCTCTCCCCATTCCCGGAAACTCCTAGGGAGTTTCGCAGCAAAAACGTGCCTCACCTTCATCGCCCTTTATTCGGCCCGTTCTGGATTCGAACCGGACCCGCGTCCGCGTCGGCCCGCATGCCACGCATTTCCGGACCACGACCGGACGCGGTCCCGGGTCGTCTTTTGCTCGGTTTTGCAAATATTATTAAGCTGACAATCTTAACGACTCCCCGCAATTGGAAAAAGGAAGTCAATTTTTACTGGCTGAATATCCGAATTCCTCGTAATTTCCCGTCATTTTCCTCGAACCCAACGAGGAAAAGTGGATTCTCGGAATTGCCCCTCGGACCAGGTGATCTGGGTCCCTTTCGTGTCGGATTGTCGCCCCCCGCGGTCTTGCTAGCGTCTTTTCCGTGAAAGCGCGGCTGCGTAAAGTAACTGAACTTTACACGTGGCGCTCACCATCTCCGCTCTTCACCGTCGGATTATGATTGCGAAAATCATAAATTAGTACAAATGATAAATTTATCTCAAATTATAAAAATATTTGAATTGATACATTTATGACTTTTTTTTTTTTTTTCATGGAATTATAAAAATATAAAACGGGATTGAGGACCCACCTCCCATCGCCCCCACAGTCACGCATCATTTGGGGAATCAAACCCCGACCTTGCGTGTGGCCAACATGGGATTCCACCAACTCGGCCACCATAGGATGGTTACATTTATGATAACCCTTATTGAATGAATAACACGCGACGAAGTTTTATATATTTGAAATTTTATCATTTATTTGTTGTAGTATTAATTTAATTTAACAAAAACTAAAATAAAATAAATTTGTTATAAATGTATAAGTTTGAGGTATTTGGTGGTCGAAAAATTAATTTATAATAAATTTATCACAAATATATCAATTTAGAATTTTCATGATAAAAAAATTAATTATGATAAATTTTTCATGTATATACCAATTTAAGATTTTTTATGATATTAGTCTTTTTATTTTATTTATTTTCTATCTTTTGGTATATGAGGTTTTGGCCTTAGAAATTATTAAAGCTTTATGAAAGAGTTTTGATCATATAATGACATCGATCACCCATTCAACCGTGATTTTTTATGTCATGTCGATCCATGTGGCACGGGATTGATTAGCAACAAATGTTATCAATCGGAATTTGATGTGTAGGTCAGTACGGGTGATTTTTTTTTTTTTTTCAATCGACGTGAGTCTGAAGGTAGATTGAGTTATTTTTACGTGTTAGTGTTGGTAGTCCGATTTTGTTTCTAAAGTTTTATAGAAAGAAAATAACTTAGACTTCAAAGGTATGTAACGCGGAAACTGCAACGTGGCTTCCTGGAACTTTGGCAGAAATGACTTGGAGAAGGGGGAGAAGAAACAGCCCTTGAATTCTCTATTCTACTCTCTCTCTCCCTACGAGTCTGACTCGATCGGACCGGGCAACTGTGACTGGAATTTTGCCCTTCCCTTCACCTCGATCAACATTGTCTTATGCCCTAGAAAAATATAACAAGGCACTTGGAAGATGAATAATATCCCCATTGACTTTTATTAGTCTTGACTTTGAAAAGATCTATGTTGGATTTCATCCCTTCTTCTGGGCAAAATTTTTTTTTTTTTAAAAATATATAGACTTATTATATTTATGCAAATTTGATTCTAAATATTTTAATTGTATCATTTTAATCATAAACATATCTTATCAATGAGTCCATTTGGTCAATTTAAGCCAAAAATTGCTAACGTAAATGCATATAGCCCTATGTGGCACAATCGGTACTAACGTGGATGTTTTTTAATAATTTTTTATATTATTTTCTTGTCTTTTCCTTTTTCTTTATTTCTTTTTTTATTTTTGTTTGGATTAAGAGCCGGCAACCCTTGTTAACACTAGGCAAGAGTGTTGCAGCCCTTGTTGGGCACTAGTAAAGGGCTCACGGGCCTTTGCCACGGCCCCTAGCCCGTTGCCCAATTTGGGCCAAATGAAGGCACCGTAGCCCTCGCCCAATCTAAGCAAGGCTGACGGCGCTCAGATCTACAAGGGCCATGAGGCCCTTCCTGCCCTCAGTCCAAAAGAAGGTATAGAAAACGAAAGAAATTTTTTTAAAAAAAGTTCACGTCAGCATCGATAATACCATGTAAAATAATCAACATCAGTGTCAATAATTCCCATCATAAATTGGTTGGATGAATTTAATTAACAAAACGTGAAAATGTTTAGATCTAAATTGACACAATCGAAAGGTTGATGATTGAATTGATACACGTACAATATGTTTGGGATTTTTCTGATACTTTTCCTCATTTAGTTGTAGAAATATTTCACAAGAAGGATTCGGATCCTCTATATCTATCTACATTTTGAAGTTAACCTTCTTATAATGCTTCATATTTCAGCAGCCAAATAATAGATTCGCATGTACAAGCATCGCTAAAATTATCCGGTGATCTTATACAATGAAAAATCCCTAATATTTTTGTAAAAATCCCTAATATTTTTGTAAAAATCACAGATCCTCCAACACGTTCCGGCACAAATCAAGAGCATATAGTCATTGCTCAAGGGATGAAAAAAGGCAAAATGAGGGAAAAAGAAAAGAGTCCTCTAAGACTTTGATCTGGTGATGTGTTATGATCTAAAGAGAGTAAATTTGAGATGCAAATTCGTTCTCCTAAGTTTAGAGAAATTCAATTCTTGTAAGAACGATTGCTCTGTGCATGTGCATATACAGCATATCAATTGGTGATACATACAGAAGCAAATCTATTAACATTGAGATTTTCCAAATACGACACCACAATGCTAATTTCCTGTATCATATGCACACAAGTAACTTCATCGATTAACCTATACCACTCATGCTCAAATACTTTGGGATGAAGACATCACAAGCAATACAACTTTTGCACGATACTTATTTGAGCATCATAACTCTTTTTTTCTTTTTTTCACTATTGCTCAAGTGCATAATTTTAAGCTTATCCTCTCTCTCTCTTTCTCTCTCTCACGTCGTGGGCTGAGGGCCGGTGCTTTTGGGCCGGTGTCATCCACTGCCTGATCGCAGCTGCGTTGGTGTATGTACTTCCCCTGTTTTCCCATGATTATAGTTCCTAAACATAAGGCAAAATCAGGCAACAAAGGGACTCTGCTCGATACTAATCCAATTTCATTCTCTCGTGACAGAAATAAAAGCATCGGCCGGGCAAAAACACGGCTTCGTGGATTTTCGGCTCTCCTATCCTTCTTCGTTCTTGGACGAGATGAGTGCGTCCTCTTTTGTGGTGAACCGATATGCCGATTGGAGTTTCGCTTCGCTCTCTTCTTCTGCTTGGCTGAATGATTTTCTTCTTTGTTTCCAACTGAGTTATTTCCTTCCATCATGGCTTGTACAACAATCTACAATACATCATGGCTTTCTTTTCTTCTTCCTTTGAATCAAACGACGGAATCGACACTCGGGCATAAGAGCTCACACTCAAAATTAACATCTTTTCTTCACCAAGTTCAAGTTTATCTTCAAATCACTTTGGGGTAATTAAAGGGCCAAATCGAACATCCCTATGCATGCTTTTACTAATCTCGTTTCTCCAACGAGTCATGTTGACTTATTTGTATTAAAGTAATGCACATTGAGATTTCCAACCATAAATTACTAATGGCATTCAAGTGAACAATTTTTAACCATTGTGTCGCTTAGGTAATAAGAAAAAAAGTTATGAAAGTCAAGTGAATACCGTACGCAATTGTGACACTTATAGTATCCTTGTTCCAAACACTTTCTATCTTGTCTATAATAGATAAAGAGAGAGAAAAGACAAAACTCAAGAACAATTCTTACAGTGATCTCAAACGTCAAAGATCGCTACTTGCTAGCTCCCAAAGCAGGCAATTGGAGATATTGCAATGACAATGACAACAGGGGAAAAAAAAAACAAACAAACAAACAAACACAAGCCCCAAAAAATCTGTACTGGAGGAAAAAGGCACACAGAGGACATGGCCCTCAAGGTCTTCAACGTCATGCGCATACTTTATTGCTCTATAAAAAATCTCATAAACAAGTACAAAAGATGGCTGCTTAACTATTCCACTTTTGCTTGCCACCTATACATCACTAATTAGGGTTATGGCTAACATTTGTCAAAGGATTTGACAAATTAACCTAAGGACCTCATGACTTTCGGAGCAAATCTCAACAGCCTGTCCAAAGCTCCTATTTGAATTCCTCCTCCCAAACTTGACGCTCACAAAGTGGGCAAGTAATGCTCGTCCGCATAGGAGGTGCCCTTGCAAAACTTCCTAAACATGGAGATGCATTTCTTGTATGAGACGACCTCGGTCACTAGTTCGAGGTCCATTTCAAACCACTAAGACCCTTTTTGCCAAGGCTGCCAACTACAACTGCTTGCCTCACATGATGATTCCCTCATTACATGATTGACTATATATACCACCTAACTTTAGTGCATCGATCAAACCCTAATTTAGCTCCCATCCATGAAAGACCTTAGGGGTGCAAGACTGTTACCATCGGACGACGACGATGTCTCCGGGATGCTGTTGTACCTGATCGCATGCTCAAAAGGAGTGGTCGGAAACGCTGAGATTATCTGCCAATCATTACTAGCCCCAAGCTGTGCATGATGGCTCGTTGGCAGGAACTCCCCAAAAGCTTTATCTGCCAGTTGATAATGCGTGGGGCACTGATCCTCCACCTCACCTGAATTAAATACATCATATTTTAAATTGGGTAATAAAAAAGATTATGATATTTATATGCATTAAATAGACAAATGAGATGTTATGTGATACCTAGTGGCGGTTGAGCTGTTTCAGGAAAGGGAAGACTTTCAATCTCTTCCAATGTGCTCCAATGTGAGTAAGCTTCTCTGACCAAACTCTCAACATGGGGCTGCAAGTACCATATTATAAAAATCATAAATTAAACAACATGGCTCTACAGAACTTGAGCTAGAGCATGAAACAATCAAATAAGATCAATGCATACCCTGATGATGTTACTTGTGAGGTCCCTTTGGGTGTAGATTTGCCCATTAACCACAGCCCTTTCAACTTGACAGATTGGATTCAAGGTGATGCTGGAGTTGAGCCCTTGGTATATGTAATGCGTGTTGCCCTTCTCACAGGTCATTGCATGCTTTATGGTTGCATCCCAGACCTTCTCAGACATACCAGTTCCCAATATCTGTTTTTTTTTTTTTTTAGAAAATTAAAAAAAAAAAAAAAGGAAGGGGAAAATAATAATTAATCTCCAATTAGCGAAGCAAAATTTGAAAAAAAAAACAAAAGAAGAAAAAAATTTAGTATTAGTACCGTTCTAAGCTTATTTGGGTCCACAACAGACAGCTTCAAGAAATCTTGGACAGTCTTAATCCCTGCTTTGTAAAGCTTCTTGTGAAATGCTCCCTCTTTCCCAATTTTCTCTAGACGCCACACTTCGTCCCCCAATTGCGGTGGATAATGCTTCTTGTACACTTAAATAACCAAAAAAAATAAAGGACAATAATTTTAGATAATTAAATGAAAAGCAAAAAAACAAAAGAATAGGAAAAAGAAAATAGTGATGGACTCCTTACTAACTTAGTTAGTTAACTCAATTTGCATATTGTTATGAGTTGATTGATCAATTAGAACATCCGACTAATTTCATCAATTTGTCTATCTTACACTTTCCTTAACTAAACCAATCTTGTTTGCTAGCAGAACAGAATCAAATAAAACCCTCACCATATAATACAAAATTCGCCTAATAACAAATGTCATCTTCTATTGTTCTTCCCTTTTCGTCTCCATTCTCATTAAATTACATATTTATTGACTTCACTTGATTCAAAATTTTCTTTTAATTAGTGGAGGACCCGGACGGTTGCAGCGAAACACGCGAATATGCAGTCACAAATTATCTTTTGACCAATTAATTAATGTAAAAGCTTGCTTCAACAACATTCTTCTTGTCTTCACTTAATGAAACAAGCTTAATTCAATGGTCTAATTTAACACTAAAAAAACCCTTAATTTAATGGTCAATCATGCGTCCCACTAGGCACTACAGCTGGCGAGACGACGAAGGCAAAAATGATTGTTAAATCATAGAAAAGTACGAGATTAGAAAGATTTGTCCCCAAGTTTCATAGCTGAATTTTTTTTTTTTTTTATTTTGGATTTTTTTATTATATCAGACGACGAAAGGCTCAAGTCTTGAACAAGTGAAAGTGGATGCTCTTTAGGGGTGACATCGTGACCCGTGCCCCGTAAAATCACTTCTAATTAGTGACCCACCAAAATGATTAGATAATTCCCATGAAAAAGAAAATGGAAAATAAAACTTCGTAACAAGAAGGTAATTTACGGTTTTTTCTTTTTAAAGCAAAAAAATATTTTAACATTCAGGAATTATATAAAGCCTGAGGCAATTTTGAATGTTAATATTTGTTTCTTAAGAATACTTTTAGTGTGTTTAATTTAAAATTTAATATCCAGCACCCTAATCAAAACCAACCCAAATTTTCAAGATTTAGGAAGCTAAGGGCCATACATTGTATGTGTGTATAGAATTAAATGAACTATCAAATTATTGTCTAATTTAGGACATTCTACATTAGGGTATGCGCATAATCTCATCTACTACATAAATAATTCCACTACTAATCATCTCAATTAATGAAAATATGCTTCATCATGCTCTCACTAGATCAAGCTTTTAACTTGATATCCTTATGAGCTAATCTACATTGTTGATCCATTACAAGTTATAAGAAAAGGGAAAGAAACTAAAGAAGCCCCCTTCTGAAATAGGTCCCAAAACAGATTCAGAATGTTAGAATTGACCACATCTCCATGTTGAATGGGTAATACAAAAGCAAACCCTAATTTAATTTGCCCATTTAAGTGTTGAACTTGGGACATAGATCATGGACTGGTAGCTTCATCTCTTCTTATTTATGGTTATAGTTGGACAAGGACGTGGCAAAGAATTGACGGAGCCCGCATAATTTAAGACCTAGATTCTCCTAGTATTTGATCTGAGTTATATGATCAGACTATCTATCTTAATCTAGAACATGCGACAAATTTATGCTTAGCATGCCATCGGAGCGGGCACTTTTGACTGAAGACTGAGATTTGATCTCTTTCGTTCACTAAATTATGATTGAAGTGTTACGTAGTGTGTATTAAATATCAATTTTGACATGTACCAACCTTGATGCTATCTATAGTGTATATTTTTCAAACAGAACTGCATATGAACTCGAGAAAAACCTAATGAGAATCAGGTTTTGGTATGCATAGTTCAACAATGATCAAGAACTTCGAGACCCAAAATGCTAATAAAGAAAGATCATGCAGGCGAAAAGCTTGTTATAATATCTTATGCATGTGAATCAATGATATCTTCTCTTAACAAACTACAAGTTCATGTACAAAGAATTCATCATTTCATGCGGTAAGCTGCAAGTTTCTCTTTTATCTGAATACCCTATGAAATGGAAATGAATTTTGTTGTGTGTATTGAGAGGTTTGATTATGTAATCATATATCTATACATAAATAAGATATGGATATTAGTGCAACTACTCGAAAAAATTCAAACAACTCACATTCTCCTCGGTGATCTTTGACGATGAATGCCTCGGTCATGGCCTCATGTATCCTAGTGCCTTGGTAGCTCCCAGGAGAAACCCTAGCACCAAGCCTAAACTTCCTGCTCCTAATCCAGCTTGAATTATCGGTCAGCTCGATATCCCCAATGGCAGCCACCCCATTGCTCCTCATGGTCACGCTCAGCTCTCCAGCGAGCAAAGGCCTCTTCCCTTGCCTCTCCCTAACGATGTTCCGATCAAATTCCTCACTCGTCCAATTAGTGCAGTCTCCTGGAGGAAAATCACCGTCCAGGACCACAATCTCGACCTTAATTGGGCTAGGAAGAGTTGGGGGGACCGCTTGATCGCCTCTTGTGTCAACAA
Organism: Eucalyptus virginea; assembly: GCA_014182375.1. Lineage (NCBI taxonomy): Eukaryota > Viridiplantae > Streptophyta > Magnoliopsida > Myrtales > Myrtaceae > Eucalyptus > Eucalyptus virginea. The sequence continues at coordinate 9,958,478 of CM024515.1, read as the reverse complement.
GCATGATCTGGAGTTGAGAACCATCCGCATCCATGATCTTGGTTCCGGTGAAAATAGGCAGAGTGAGACTTTTGCTGAATCTTAACTCGAGGATTGGGGGTTCCAGTGCTTGCATTCGGAGCGAAGGGACCCGCGTAAGCATGCGTGAGCACCGTGCAAGGCTGCTGTGCACCTCTTCATTCACCTGAGGAAGTAATAGAGAAACAATTAGACCAAAAAAATTTAAGGGTTTTGCCTGTGATCATAATATGTTATGGTCTAGGGTTTTCAGTTGATATGTTTTAAGTGGCAAAGTAATTCACTATGAGATCATAGACTCATAGTGCAAGGTAAGTGATTGTGATGCATGAGAAATTTCATTAGGGTTTCTCCAATCATACATGAAAATTATAGCATTCAACCCACTTCCGTTTGTCCTCTCTCCAATTTCTTTTTGAAATGAACAAAGATCAACAATGAAAAGAAAATATATTTTTACCAAAAAAAAAAACAATGAAAAGAAAATATATATGATCTTGATGAAGGATGTAAATTAGAAAGAGAGAAGGTTACTTTCAAGAACATATTACTAAGTGATAATTGAAATAAGAATCTACCACTCTACGAAGCATCGGCTCCAAGCCCGAGCACAAGTTCTTCAAGGAGTTCACCATCAACACTTCTCCTATTACACTGGGTCAAGAAATACAGAAATTTCATACGATGAGAAATTGAAAGAAAGGTTTGTATGCATAATAAATAATACAAAAAATCAGATGGAGTAAAATTTCAGAAATGAGGGGAAAAAGCGAACAGAAAAGGAGGAAATCAAAACATACGAAGCCAAAGAAGGTCGAGTTCGCGTCCGTTTTTCAGACGGCTGATCGGAGTCCGAACCAGATTCGCTGAATAACCTTTTTGCAGCCATTGATGAAGTCCCAAAAGCTGTCAAATTGTGCGGCTGTGTGTGTGTGTGTGTGGGAGAGAGAGAGAGAGAGAGAGCGCGCGCGTCGGTTAGGGAAAAGGAGCGAGAGGAAAGAACAATAGAGAGTTGGGAAGGGAGAGAGGGGGTATTTATGGAGAAGAGAGAGAGAGAGAGAATTGAAGAAGATGACGAGGTTTGATTAAAATGTTTGTAGAAAAGGTGAATAATAAAGTATTAGGTAAGCGTTTGAAATTTCGACGAACGGTGGAAGAAACAGCTGGGCAGCAGGGGCTTCGTGGTGACCTAAGCTTGCATAATGAAACGACTTTGACGTTGACTCCCCCCAAAAGTCATCTCTCTCTCTCTCTCTCTCTCTCTCTCTCTTATTTTGTTGCAAAGACCATATATATTTTGTATGGAACCATGGCGCGATGAGGAATTGTCTAAAATTAGGACCCTCCAAAATTAGATGAATTATTTGTAAGAGCTGAACATATTGGCTGTTTCTTATTTTGCATTTATACCTTAGTATATCTTCAGTCACTGTACCCCATCGCAAGGCAACCAATACCACTAGTCATGACAACGAATGAGACCGTGCCTTAATCCCGCTACACCGACGTCACCAGCCCCACCCTCGCCGCATGATGACACCGCCATCTCCATCTTTCATTCCCAAGCACCCACAGAGCCGCTATCTCCCCTCCGCATCTTGTCACCCATGACTTTGCTAGATTCCATGCCGACGAACCAAAGCTTGGCCTCAAGTGACATTTAGGTTACATTTGGTTCAACATTAGGGAGATGTAAAGCCATTTTGCCTAGAGCAAATATCGTCACCGTTGTCTGTCTCTATCATCTCTATTGATGAAAGTTTCATGTCTCCATGTGTCCATCATCCATTGGGGAATGCTAACAACCCAGGCGACTCCAATGACCCTAGTGACCCCGGCCATTGTTGTTGCCCGACCCTTGGCACTTCTCATCGGACCCTTGGCTGGTGTCAGGTGTTGCTCGACCCTCGGCCGTTGTTGCTCGACCCTCAGCTGGCATCGCCTGACCCTTGGTCAACATTCCTGACCTCCTCCGTGTACTCCCAGCAAAGGGTTTCAAAGTTTTTCTCAGATATGGCCACGTAAAGTCTCAGCCGGTCCTCAACTTGCGTCGCCGATCCTCGACTATTGTTGCTTGACCCTTAGCTAAAGTCACCCTTAGCGGGCGTCTTTGTCCTCAGATTTGGTTTCCAAGGGTAAAAATGGAATATGATAAAAGTAGCAAGCGCAAGATGGAGGAAAAAAATAATCATTAAACCCTTAGAATAAGATCAGACTATTTATTATTTGAAAAAAGTTTCAAACAAGAATTATATCGGTGCAAGCCAAACCACAAAATTACATCTTCTCTCTAGTTAATTATTTCGATTAGTTCAATGATCCGAGTTAAACATGTTATAGCGTTTATTTGCCCAATTTGAATATAGAAAATAGCTGAACTTAACTTATCCTTTACTTAAAATTAGGGTTATTACATAAAAAAATTCAAAAATTGATATACACATGCCACATTTATCCAATATTAATTTTCGTGTCATAAATTTCAAATTAGTAAACTCATTCTAAATTTATCCAAAACTAATCCCAGTGTCAAAAAAATTCAAAAACCGGCACACAATGACAAATCCACTAAAATCTTAAGGCAAAATTTGAGCAAAATTAGGGATTTAAGTAGATTTTCAAAACATGAATGAGCTCCTAGGGTAAAATTAGCAAATTTCCTAATCTCAGTTTATTTTTCAAATCTGACTTCTCCAAAATGATGCCATATAGAAGATCCATTTATATTGAATTTCCATCTTAGATTATGTCAAATGCCGATCATCTGAGTTTTTTTGCCACGTGTTTTTATGCATCACCAATTTGATGGGTTAATGGATAGAAGCTAACAAAGGCTAGATTTATTGTGAATATATCAGTTTAAAATTTGTTGTGATAAAATCTGAGGTAAATATAATATGTGTACACCAGTTGAAAATTTTTAATAGTACTAAAAATTATGATTATTCAGTCCTTTTTATTATCATGTAATGTGTGCATCCCTTAAATTATCTTGCAGCTCATGAAAACCAAATTTTTACGTGTAGGTACGTTGTCGCCTCGATATGTATGAACAATTTAATAAATGAGGATTTCATGTAATCTCAATTCGGTTTCACTTAATGTAAATTCACATGCTTAGCCACGCTGATAAACTGATTATAACTTGTTCGCATTAGTTTCCATTTTCCGATTCTCGTTGCCTAATTGTGGCTTATCTTGTGTGGCAATGGAAATTAAGGTTAGTAACAATATCAAATTAAATCTATCGCGGTCAGACTATGGCTCAAGTAAAGAGACGAATATTAATCTTAAACGAAGAAAAATAAATATTAATTGTGATTGCTCAGTTATGTGATGTGCCAAAAGATTCATTTCCAAGAAATATCTCATTCCTTTTGCGGCTTTACTCGTGGCGAGCAAGGACTGCACAGAGGAAAATACAAGGCCATGACTTGTCAACAAGTATGACCAATTGGAAATTCATTATCCCTGGCCTTGAATTACTAAAATATGAAAAAAAATTAATAACAATAAAGGACAATGAAGAAGACTTGTATGTAGATAGCTGGATACGTTAAACACATCGCTATCCCGTCCACGATTTCTATTGACAAGAATTGACGAAATGAGTTTCGTGAAGAATTATGGTTATAGGATATAATGAGAAGATATGTCTTGCTATAATCTCGTCCCACATGTTTTCACAAATTAGAGTCGATTACATAAATTGGGCAATTCGACATCTCAATCATTTTGGGTCGAGCTTAGACAATTCAATTTGACTTGATTAATTGAGAGCTCAGGTCAAGTCCGATGGGCTCATGTCAAGCTATACCCTCCTCAAACAAATCATCCCTGACCAATTTATTTGGAGTATTTCTTTGGCCTTTTAAATGCTTGTTGATCATCCCTAAGTTTTAGGGCTGTTAAAATAGGTTATAAACCCAATTCTAACCATATTTATTTAAACAAGGTCATAAATGAATTTAAAGTTAAATGTCTAAAACATATGGGTTTAAATGGTTATGTCATAAACTCACTTTCAACTCATCTAATAATTAGGTCAGGCTCAGCCTAGTTTGTTGTTCTTCTTTGCTAGTCTCTTTTTGAGGGTAATGGCGAAGCCGAGAAAGCCAGGAACTGAAGGGTGGTTAATATGGTGGTGGACGTGTTCCATGGGGTCGCCCATTTTTCAAGTGAAACAATCTAAGGAGAAAAAGTTGCTAAAATTGAATTTTAGATCAGGTTTGGGTCGCTAAATTTGTATTGAACATAAATAAGTCAATTTAAATTGAACCATTTTCAACTTACCCATTCCGTTCAACGGGTCTACCGAATTCTTTACCTAAGAACAAGAGACCGCGCTACCAACTTTTCAAAGCACTCGACATTTTCGGAAACTCGGCCGGAGCTTCGTAGCAACCATGGTTTGCCTTTGCTCCGTCCTTTCTTTTGGGCGCGTTTTGTGATCCGAACGGAACCCGCGTCTGCGTGCGCGCACATGCCACGCATTTTGGACCGGGCCAAACACGGTCGTGGGTCACACGGTCTCGCTCAGTTTTACCAATATTATAATTCAAAGGTCCTGAAATTTTTAGCGACTCCCATAAAGAAATGGAAGTCCTTCTACTGGCCGAATCTCCAGATTCCTCGCAATTTCCTGTCATTTTCCTCGAACCCCGCGTTCTTAATTTTCCGGGAAAATTCCCCGGCGGATCAGATGTTTTCTGGTCTCGGTGCGACGGATTCGTCGTCCGGGGATGTTGTTAACGTCTCTTCCGGGAAAGTGCGACCATGATATCTGCACTTTTACGCGTGGCACTTCTTACTCCCTTTTTGTGGCATAGGTATTGGCCTATAATAATCTATGCCATGTATCATTTTCATCCGTCTAAAAGTTTAATTATATTGATTTTGTATTATATTGGTTCACGTCACGCGGGATCACTTAATTTTAGATGCGACCATGGTAAATGAAGGACCAAAACTTGATGCGTCAGTCGATATGAGTGATTTTTTTTTAAAAATGTAAATTTGAAAGGCAATCGGGTTATTTTGTGTAGTAATAGTCCACGGCGCTAAATCGCTGAAATTTTTTCTACAGTTCAAAAGAAAGAAAAATAGGTTGACTTCAGAGGCTGTGAGTGAGGAAACTGCAACTTTTTTTTTTTTTTTTGGTCGGAAGGAAACTGCAACCTGGCTTCTTAGAACTTTGCCAGAAATGACTTGCGGAAGAAGAAGAAGAAGGCCTTGAATTCTCTGTTTATACTCTGTGCGAGTCTGACCCGATCGGACCGAGCAACTGCGACCGTGGAAGCTGCCCCTTTTCTTTCCCCCGCTCGACATTGCTTTTTTTGCCCTAGAAAAATGATTATGGGAAACTAAGAAGAATTAGAAAGAGCCCTGTTGACTATTAGGTTCGACCTTTGAAAAGTCTGATGGATTTTCATCTCCTTTTGTTGTAGTCATTTTCTTCAAGATGGGGTATCACGTCGAGAGCAACATGGCATCAGGCGGATTTGGACTTTCTATGTATATCTTCATTTTATAGTTAACTGGGTGTGTTTAGTTTGCTTTTTCTTCATGTGTTTCACACTTAACTTTAACCATAAAGAACAAGATTTTGGGCTTCTCAAGTCATTTGAGAAAAAAGTTTAAGATATTTGGCAAATTCTCTTTGGACCACTTTAGAAAAATGCCAACATTGAGAAAGTTGAGTTTTTGGCATTTTCAGAAGATAAGTAAACTTTGTTTTTTCAAAATTGCCCTCACTAACGTTACCATTTTCTAGTCTTGCTCTTATAAGTTTATCGTTCATCTTCTTTGACATTGCAGATTCACGTTGCCAGAGGCTCGCCATCGTCGCCGTTTGTGAGGCTCATGGAAGCTGCAATTCTATTCGTCAAGATTTATATATCTGTCCACTTTGTCAAGATTTGCAGGTCTGATGAGCAGACCCAAGCTCTACAAATTTGTCCCACCGCAAGCTCGCCGAGGTTGCGCGACCTCATAACCTTCACCTTGACTCGCGGCAGCCCTCATTCAAATCTATTCACCACGAGGCTCACAAGGGTCGAATGTCAAAGAACAATACTGTATCTGCAATAGCTTCGTCGCTTAGCCAATACTGACTCATGCATAAAATACTTCCTATCCAGTCAGTAGGTGAAGAGAGAGCAGAGATCAAATTTAAGAACAATAATTACAAATATCTCAAATGTCAAAGATAGCTACTTGCTACTTGCTACCTTCCCAAACATAGGCAATTTGTGACATTTCAATGATAATGACAACGAAGACAAAACCCCCAACATTTGAAATGCAGGAAAAAAGGTACACAAAGGACATGGCCCTCAAGGTCTTCAATGCCATGTGCACATCTATCACTCTGTTAATAACCTCCCAGATAAGAACAAAATAAATGGTTGTGTCAATTACTCCACTTTTGCTTGCTACCTACAGCACTCGATTAGGGTTGCAGCTAACATTCGTCAAATGAATTCTAAATTCGCCTAAGAAGAAGGAACAGTGGAAGCCCTAAAAAAAGGTGAAACAATACAAAAGACTTCATCAAAATGGTCAATGAAAGAAGTATAAATCCATGTGTTTTTTCCTTTAGTTTTTCAGAACCCCATGATCATTGGAGCAAATCTCGGCAGCCTGTCCTTGGACAGGAACTTCCTAGCAAAGAAGAAGCAAATACTCGTGCACTTACCATTGTACTCGCACTTCTTGCTTCCACCTCTCAACCTCTTCAAGAGCTTGATGGCCACCTCCCCCCCTTCCCAAATAAAAAAACTGGTGGGTGGATCTTGCCCTTTGACTAGTCTGTAAGAATAATTGTGATCCACGTGACATTTTTAATTAATGGTTTAACAATTATTTGAATGTTATAAAAAAAATTCATTGACTATGAAAAGATGCAATTCTTATGAGAATGTGTAATTCTTACCCCAAAAAAAAAAAAAAATGCGACTATAAAAATAGAATGTGCTTTGATAGAAAATACATGTTGATAACTTGTATAAAGAGTACAGTCCTCTTTTCATCCAAGATAATGAAAAGTTGAATTTAATTCTCCATTAGATAAAAATACTTTAAAATAAATGTGGATTAAGAGAGAAAAATCAAATGCCTTCGTTTTTCTTATTTCTGCAACAATCATTTTCTCAAAGTTATTTCAATGGATAAAGATATATTTTCATCCCTCTTATAGTAAATAAATCAAGAATATTTATATATTTGATTTAATATTTCTACATAAAAAATTACATTATTGCTTATAGTTGGTATCAAAATATGATCTAGGATCTCATATTTTTTTTATTAAATTAATATATGGTTTCGTTAATACTCTCCCATTAATGGTCGTTAAAGATATACACAGCACACACATTGATTAATACAAGTACTTACTTAATAGAATCGCACGTAAATTATTGTTTGGGTTTAGTACTCATTGTGTATATATATTTTCTTGTTCTCTAGCACGTTAATTGTTTTGCTATATGTATTAATATATTTATATATGAATTGGTATGTATACTTAAGGCATCATAATGTACAATTTGATTCTCATACATTTATGAAAATTTTATAACAAAAATGATTAAATATTAATATTTAGAGATAATCAAATTATGAAATAATTATGTGTATTACCTTTTAAAATTCAATTATGAATGTTTTGTTAGTCACCAAAGTGGCCAAATCTTAAGGTATCTAGAATTTTAAAATTTTATAATGTTTTATTCAGTTACCCATGATTAATCGATGATATGACTGAAATTGATCTATTACACATCCTTTTTGGTGTCATGGTTATATTGAAGTTCATTTATTATAAGAACTTAGAGATTCATCCAAAAGTTAATCAATTTGTTTTAAGTCATGAACATAGTAGTTGGTAATTAATATGTATTGTCAAATATGATTGTATATCCAAAGATAGTAAATAAACTTTAATGAGATGAAATTATAAATATCAAATAAAAGTTATTAGCATCATTATAATTTAATGTATGTTTGTATATCATACGATCACCCAAAGGAGAACTATGATATACATGGGAATCAAATTAGTAGGAGTGTCATAACTTATAGATGATGCTCACTTGATTGCCATAACCTTTTTTCACTCACTTAAATGCCACAAGTTTGAAAATCGATCACTTAAAAGCCATCAGCAATTTGCTTTGATAAAAAATCTAACGTGGCATTAATTTATAATAAACCATCCAATGTAGCATGGTAGCAAGCTGAAGTCAACAATTGAAAAGGCTACAAAGAAACAATTGCTTCAATTGTATCCCTAATCCATGCTACCATTATATGAAAAAAACATGATAGTTAATTACCATCAAGGCCATATGGCCATCATAGGAATTAATGGTTGTCACGGCCCTTTTTCCGCAATGTATGTTGGAGAAAAGACAGAGTTTAGAGGTATTGCCAAAGTTAAACCAACGGCCCTCGATTAGGCGCGGGCTCTCAAACCCATGTTTCGTGAAATGTTGGATCTCTTTTCTTAAATATCTTTAAAGACTAAATATTTTTAAGAGTGCCACTAGCCATTTGGGATTGGCTAGAAAACAAATGAGACATATAGGAGGTTTGTCTCGATTCCTATGCAATCAAAGATCCCAAATTCGAGGACTTGATTTTACTAATAAATCTATTAACAGCCTTTTGGTACCTCTAACTTAGATTGTTGTTTACTTAAGTGACCTTGCACTATTGGTCACCAATTGTCGTCTTAAAGGTATCAAAACCTCCAAGTGATCATGCAAATGTTCTTGACAAGGTTTATTATGTAATTGTAAACTAGGCTCAACCTATCTAGAGAGGAAGCTAACAAGCTGAAATGGCGAAGTAGTAATGAAATAACCAACTAATTGAAAAGCTTAAAATAGAAGTGTAGAAATGAAAATCCGATACTCGTTAGGCAAAGCATATACATGGTCATGTTATAAGCCCCACAACATCATCCCCATGAGCTAAATTCAAATCAAGTTCAAGTTCCTACTTAAAAGGTTAATCTACTAGGACTAAGCTTATAAAATGTAACCCCTAAAAGAAAAACTAAACTAAGAGTTATGCTAACTAAATAAAACAAGGCTAAATCTATTACTGAAGCTGCCCAACTAGATCAAGACCTATTTCTAAGATATTTTCTAACTTTTGGGATTTTCGAATTTTTTTCAAAAAAAAAATTAAAAACAAATTTTTATTCGGAAAATATGGACCCAAGCCGGGCTGCTGGGCTCGGTCCGCATGTATGGTTAAATGGAGCTCCGAAAATATGGTCTGAAGGTCAGCATTGGGATCAGGCTATGGACACCAAAAAAAAAAAAAAAATGGGCCGTTATATTAGGCCCCCTCCTTGATTAGAGACAAAACCAGCCCACTAACAAACAGGCCCAATCCAGATCTAATTTCTGAGCCCAGCCCGAACTAACCCAGACCAAAGAAGCCCAAATCTCACGAGACTAAATAAGCCCATGCTTTCTTTTCTCTCCCTTTGTTTCTTCTCACATTTCTTCCCTTCACCGATGACCACCCCAGAACAGAATGTTTCACCTCCAGCCATCGGCCCCGACCCCCACGGAACGAGCCGAAGAGCCAGGGAGAAAAGAAATAATGCAACAAGATCTTGGTCACGAGGATCACCCAAAGCTTAGACCGGCATGCCCACAACACATCCTTGTCGTATGCCCTTGGATGGCCAAAAATTCATAGCTATAGAAATAGGCTCTTTACTCTATCAATGGCTACTTCAATATTAAAACTTTTCTAGTGATCACTCAAGTGCTTATTCCGACACTTCATCTTCCAGGACCTTTTGAATTAAATTTTGACTCTAACATGTCTCTTTTTTCTTTTTTTTTTTAAAGTTGAGTTCGATGTGGACAATCTTTGGTTAATGTGGCAAAAAAAGGGGCCAAAACGACATTGTTCGGCCTTTTTGTTCCCCCAAAATTGCCCTGAAAATAAAACTCTAATCCTTGAGTCTTCTCTTGGAAGACCGAAGAAGAAGAAGAAGATTGAGGAACCGTGGTTCAACCATCGAAGAAGAAGAGAGAGAAATGGAGGATTCGGCTGTTGGGATAGGATTTGGAGAAGACAACTAATTAACTCGCCAATTTACCTTCTCTTCTCCTCCATCTTCTTCGTCTACATCATCATATTCGTCCGAAGAAACAACTGGTTCATTTAGGTATCTATGTCACTCCCCCTCCTTCCCAGCTCTTGTTCGCCCAATTCTTGATTGGAACAAAAGCTTAATTTGGCGAAGTTCGTTCAGTCCCTACCCTCCATTGCAAATTGAACACCTAATTTTGCCTAAATTTCGTATTTGAAAAACAAGGTTTGAAGAAGAAAAAGAATTTAGTGTCAATTCGCAAATTCGGGGCAGATGGCACACATAAACTACGTTGTTTATATTTAGGGTAATTTATGCCAACTCACCTTGCCAATGACCCAAATTGGTGAACGCACAACAGTAGTCAGTTTCTTTTTTTTAATAAATTTGGCATTCAAGTGATCGCTTGAAAAAGTTTTGACACTAAATTAAGTGCCTTACAAAAGTTATGGCATATTTAATGTCTTTTTCCCTAACTAAATATAAGGAGGATGCATATCATGTCAACTTCCATTTCTATTTTTACTTTGTACTACTATCGCCTTTCTCCCATATGCCATAAAAGCTGATCTTGACTAGGACTGATCGGTTCTCAATCCGATCTGGTTTCAAGGTGGAACCGAGAATCATTGGTTCCCAAATTCTTGTACCAAGAACCAGACCAATCAATCTTGGAACCAAAAACTAAACCAACATGGTCTAGTCTGATGGAACTAGTAATTTGTTGTTTGAGGAAAAAAATAAATTGAAAAATGTGCTTGCTTCTTATTTCCTTGGATTGACCCTTGATAATTGATTAAGTGCTCTGCTCCATCTCGAAAACATCATGAGTTGCCTAACAAAACAAACCGAATGTTGAGCAAATTATAGCATACATAGACGAAACATAATAGCTTCTAGGCAAACCTAATCTAAATTAAAACAAAAAATGCAATTTTGGTTAAATCCTAATAAATTGAAAGCAAAAGGAAAAGGGCAAATGAGCTCAATATCTAAACAGTCATCATCAGTCGATTCGACCAAAAATGCAAGACATTCCTCCATATGAGCTAACGATTGGACCGAATTCTAAGTTCAATGACATGATCAAAGGAGCAAAACTATGTGAATGTTCCTGTTGCTCTATACACGCGCTTGTTTACAGCTGATCAACAACTAACTGAATAGGTATCAGGAGGACTGGGGAGAAGGAGAAGAGCACAGAAGAGAATGAGCAAACCGTGGAACTGAATGAACGCAAGGGAGATTACAAATTGATCGAGAAAACCATTTCTCGATCCTGCGATGCTTTCCTACCTGATGCATTGAACATATGCATGTATAATTGGTCTATAGAAATAGCTATTCATGTGGAAAAAACATGGGTGTGTCAGAGTGGTGTCCCGTGGATTTTCTAGCTTGAGGGCTCTTCTTGCGAAAACCACGAGAAGCAAAGCCCTAAATCAAGACTCCTCTCAAAGACGCATGGATATTATTGTTGAGCCAATGGTGATATTAAATTTGGTGCACAGTTAGTGGTTGTGATAATTCAATGCTATATTGGAACATATGTTCTATACAAAGCCCGTTGTATGGTAGTCACCATTCTTCCACTACAAACCGAAGATTCCCACAAAAGCATATTACACAGAAAATGAGGCATATGGTATGAAGAAGCATTAAGCAACATGTAGTTCTCTTTATCTAAAAACTATGAATTGCATTTGATGAATCCTAAAGTTTTTTTTTTTTTTTTTTTTTGGTAAAGGTAATTATATAAATAGGGAAAGGCAAAATACACAGCAAGCGGCTCCAAGAACTTTCACTCATACTGCGAACGTGTAGGATGAGTGGAAGGGAGTCGAATAAAAAAAAAAGAACATAGAAACAAAAAACACAGCTGAACAAATAGCAAAACAAGCCTAGGCAAAATGCCACAAGGCAGCGAAACAACACAGCAAACCACCTAACTAGGTAAAATGAGTATTGGTTTCATCAAAAACGGAAGGGTCAAAACCCCACCCACGCTGAAGCCACCTGTTTCTATGGTTGTCCGGCACCTTGCTAAAGGGAAGCCATTCTCAAGTAGAGGAACCCTCTTCAATTTATGTATTTTCCAAAGATATCCACCGGAGAAAATTGCAACTCATGATCCCATCGCATATTTCCTCAGTTATGGATGATTCCATAGAGTCGGATGTGTAAACTTTGGGAAGGAGCAGTGCTCATGTTGGCTAATTAAACCTAATCAAATTAAATAGAAAGAATGAAAACAATCTAAAGAAATTAGAGACTATTCTGGCCAATCAAACTTAATCAAATAAAACAGAAAGTAATTTAATGTACAAATCTTACCACAAAATGGGATTCAAATTCTTAATGGAAAATCTTACCACATATATTTCCTCCACTTATAAACTCTATTTACCAGTAAGCTTCGAGTCAACATCATCCATATCTAACAAAAACAAACTATTATATAAAGCATTCACTTTTTACATATACGAAAGAATTATAAGATAAAAAGATATATATACGACTTACCCTACTCAAACTTTTCTGCAATTTCTATGCACTTTTCAACATTAATAGTCATAGTAGTCAATCTCAATCAATCTTGAGTACAAATTAAAGCTTCCACCACTTTAGGAGTCAAAGAACTTCGAAAGCTATTAGATGCACAACCGGATGTACTAAAAGTCAATTATAAAGCAACGATTGTTATGGGAATTACCAAAATATCTCGATCCATTAAAGAGAGAACTTTAAACTTTTGGCCAGCAGTTTTCCACCACATCAAAAGGTCGAGATCACGACCTTCTTCCCAATCGACTTTAAGATACTTGTCAAGTTTAGATAAGTTGCATGCACACACTTTTTTGTCCTCATGTAGAAATGATTCAAATGCCATATCCAAAGTAAAATCTTCAATCAAAGCGAGGTCGTTCTGGTCACCCTCCTCCTCATGATAATCAAGATCCTAACTACTACCAATATCACTCAAAAATTGACCACTCAAATTTTTTTCACGAGAACCAAGATAAGATTTTTCATATAAATGAAACAAACGTTCAAGTACAATCCTCACATTATCGGACATTTCATCAACTTTTCACTATCATCGTAGATTAGGTTATAATAATACTACACATAATTCATCTTTTTCTTTGGATCTAACATCACCGAAATTAACTCCATCATGTTTAATTTTTCAAAACTCCCATAATATTTTTCAAACTTATCATTTATCTTTGCACCCATAGCTTTCACCTTAGGATCCAATACCTTCTTCATTTTACTAGGAAGAAAAATAGGTTGACTTCAAAGTTGTGTGTGAGGAAACTGCAACTTCACTGCTTAGTATTTGGGCAGAAATAACTCGAACAACAAGGAGAAGACCTTGAATTCTCCGTTTACTCTCTCTATGACCCAGACTCGATCAGCTACTATGATTTTCTTATTAAAGGTCATATCTTCTTCAAACTTGATGCAGAGAGGGGGGACGGGGTGTGGTGGCGCCGGCGCAAGCCGAGAGACACCGGACGGGGCATGTGATGACAATGGATGGATGGTGGGCATAGAGCTGTCATCTGGACGATCAAAGAAGGCAAAATGAGGACGTGTCATGATCTACAGGGAGTAAACTCAAGATGTAAATTTTCCTCCTAAATTTTGAGGATTCCGGTTCTTTTAGGAATGATATATGGTGAAGCAAATCAATCGACATTGAGATTTTCCAAACACAACGACGATGTCAATTTACTACATCATGCCCACACGATAACTTCATGGGAGTGCAACCGTTTTGTCACTTAACCGATATCACTCATGCAGGAGAGGGCAGTGACATAACTAAAGAACAATTATTTTCAAGTATCTCAAACGTCAAAGATAGCTACAGACCAAAGAAAAAAAAAAGGTGCACCAAAGGACATGGCCCTCAAGGTATTCAATGTGAATTCCCCCACTTTTGCTTGCTACCCACAGCACCCGATCATGCTTATTGCTAACATTAGCCAAATAATTTCTAAATTCACCTAAGAAAGAGGAGCAATGGAAACCCTAAAAAAAATGTGAAACAAGACAAAAGACATCATCAAAATGGTCATAGAAAGAAGTATAAATCTATGTGCTTTTTTTCCTTAGTTTTTCAGAACTCCATGACCTTTGGAGCAAATCTCAGCAGCCTGTCTAAGGCATTGGGCAGGAACTTCCTAGCAAACAAGAAGCACATGCTCGTGCTTTTCCCGTTGTACTCGCACTTCCTGCTCCCCCCTCTCAGCCTCTTCAGGAGTTCCACTGTCACCTGCCACCTGCCAAACCGGGTGGGGTGTGGCCCGCCCTTGGACCAGTCGACCCACGTCAAGCTCCGGTTCGAGTTCCTCCTCCAGAACTTGATGCTCACGAGTGTGGGCAGGTAGTGCTCGTCCGAGTAGCAAGAGCTCTTGCAAAACCTCCTGAACACGGAGATGTATTTCATGTCCGAGACCACCTCAACCGCCAGGCCCCGGTCCATCTCGAACCACTGCGACCCTTTCCGCCACTGTCCAATCTGGATCACGGGCCGCATCCGCGAGTTGTACCGGCCCCGGCCAACAGGCCCGGGCTTGTCGTAGGCCTCGATGAATGACCTGGTCGAGCCGACGAGGTAGGAGTAGACGGTGGTGAAGTTGAAGAGGGGGATGCATGACTCTGAGAGGAGGACAAACCGCTGGTTCGAGATATCGAGTAGTGCATTGGCGAGGAGGCGCCTCTCGGCCTCTACCATGTTGAAGTTGCCCCACTGGACCTCCTGTGTGAACCAAAAAAATTGAATTGTTATATATTCAAGTGGCTTGACTCTGTAATAATATCCCTAATCTTAAGTTATATTATCATTATACAAAGTAAACCCAACCTCCTATGTTTTAGGAATTTAAATGTTTTTCCTTTCTCAAATGCCCTCGAAATCTCATTTACAAATTTTGATTCCATAAAAAGAATATGTCGATTAATAATTGGAGTCTTCTCGGATATTTTGATTTCAAAATTTGAGTTTTCTTCTATCCTACAACAACTTCCCATCATAACTTACTTTCCAATACCATACAGAACTCTCATTTAACATTCATTTAAATTCATTTTCTAGAATAAATTTCTCATCCTCTTTTCCTCACGCCCGTGTGCTTTGTTGCTCGTACTTACAAGTAGAAGTATAGAGAAGAAAATGGGCTTTATAGAATGAAAAGTGAGAAGGCCGACATCATAGAGAGACATGGGTAAGTGAGAATGGCCATGGGCTTGTATATACCCAGCAAAGTCAGAGGACATTTACCCCTTAAGTCCAGGCCTAGCTAAGTTGCATCTGATCAAGCCCAACAACAGAAGCACGCATAAAAAATTTCTGCAATATCAATCGGAGATTTTTAGCTTTTTTTTCTCCTTTTTTTTTTAAATTTTATCCAGCTAGTTTTAATTGAAAATCTGTCGGGTTACTAAAGAGGCAGAGATAATTTTCTTTTTTCTTTCACGAAGTTTTTCGGGCACTATATGCATTTTATGATAACGAAGTTTGGAATCGGGAGGTTCAATTCGTAGGTCTTGAAGTTTCGGCGGCCAAATTCGGCTTTTACACTTTTGCACTTTTCACCCCGGAGATAGCGAGAAGAAAGGAATGCCGAAAAGGAAGCGAGGCATTGGAACTTCTCTCTTTTTGAGTTTCATGCAAAAGGAGTAGAATCCAAGTCTCGAATGTGGCAAATTCCATGCGATCTACCCACGGGACGGGCTCGGCCGTGAAACTCCATATCACAAGCTCGATTTCCTCCATCCGCGGAGTGCTATCGGATCCCGGTAGGCCGCCTCCCGGGCGAATCCCGCGACTTAACCGGGTCATGAGCTAGCCGATTATGCATATTAATGGCAATGTTCTTGACTTAAATAACAACTTACTAAGATGTTTTCTTCATGTCAATAAATGTTTGGTTGACACAGGAAGGGAAAGCGGATCCGGGAACTGTTCAGAGCAGACAAAAGAACTCGCTGCTTTCGTGAAATTTCATCACCTAAAAGCTAGATAACCGCGAGCATGTGTTAAGGTTTACATAGGCCGTAGCTCAGAGGGGTATAGCTTGAAAGAACACAGCCTAGCTAAAGCTTAAACATAGGTTCGTTTTCGATTAAGCCTTCACCTAATATAGGGTAACTTTTCCTTTCGGCGGAATTCGATTGGTCCATCGATTTTGCAAGGTATTCACAAATCAGATCACAATATATACGCAATCTTTACCGAGATTATGGAATTCACAAGGAATTTCTCCTCATGACTCGCCCCAAGGTTATATGCATGCATCAAAATTGTGTAATAAAAACCTTTCACCTTGCATTGTACTACTTGTGAGAGCTTGTCTCACTTAATGTTTCGTATACGATTGATCGAGATTTTTATTCGTATGATATGATCAACGATGCTTACGTGACCTAAAGAGGCTAGAGCAAGGCCTAATTGAAAATGAATTGAAAATGAAAGATTGGGCGTTTAATAAAGGCTGCCCGTCACTGACCTTACTAGGAATTCTCCGGCCGTGGAAGACTGAGCCTTCGCTTTCCCCGCCGCCCGCCGTCGCGTTGAACGCCGGATGAGAGTGGACGTAGATGGAGAAAAGACCCTCGTGCCCTCGGAAGAACCTCTCCCACAGCGGAGCGAGCGGTAGAGGGCCTCTCGTCAAGAACAGGAAGGCGACCTTGGGGACGCGCTTGAACGGGTACTGTCGTATTTTGGGAGCCATGGACGCCCTCCAGAGGAGCTCCCTATCGTCCATGTCGTGCATGGGGGTCGGCGGGTCCAAGAAGTCGCTTACGACGGTGCGGCACCATTGGGTGGGGGTTTGGTTGAAGAGAGAAGGCGGCAGCGGCGCGGCGGGGTGGTCCTGGAGGGAGAGTTGATTGTTGTTGTTGAGCTGGAGGGATAGGTTGAAGGAGGAGAAGTTATTGAGAGAGATGGCGAGGGCGAGCCCGAGGGCCAAGCCGGAGGCAAAGAGGAGGAAGTAGTGGATGAGGTGGTGGAAGTGCATCTGGGCGGTGGCGGCGATGAGTTTTGACGTTGGTGGTGGTGGTGGTGGTTGCTGTTCATTCTTCTTCATGGTTTGCTTGAGAGAGAGAGAGAGATGGGTTGCTTTAGGGAGAGAGCTGCTCTTTTAGATTTTGGAGAAGCTAGCTGGTGCCTGTTGCCCTTGTTACTTGTTAGGAAATTCTATTACTTATTTCCATAAATTGGGATTTAAATTGTGAAAGAAATCTACTTTTATGAATTTCTTAGGGATTGCATTTAATTCCACAAATGAGTCGGCTTTTACCCTTTTCAACAGCAAATGGATATAATAAATGAATGGCTATAAATATGTATTTGCTAATTTACTACATAGTTTTTTTTTTTTTTTAATTTACTACATAGTTTGCCATGTGGGAATTCGTGCATTCCCATCTGAAATGGGAAATAGAGTAATTTTTGCATGTTCATGGACAACTATACAAAAAGAATGTATGGAAAAGGAAATAATTTGTCAACTCTGATGTGAATTGATCAATTTACGCCTACATATAATTATAACACGGTCTAATTCTAATCTTGACAGGATTTATTTAATATATGGAACATAATTTGTGTCTCTAGAAAATTAAAGGAGTTTAAAATAAAGAATGAGACATATAGACTGATTGAGAGAGACTAATTAAAATTGATATTTTTTGTTTCTCAACTTTGCAAGCGAAAAATGTCTCAAAAATTAGTACTTCTTTGCTTTTATTGAACTAGAACTAGCAAAACAACTGGTCACTACTCGATGGAATAGGATTTTATTTGCCAAATGTGCCAAATCGTCCGAGAATAAAAAATGAACAAAACACGTTTGGTAAATTTGTATAATTTTTTTATTTCTTTTTTTAAATATTTTTATTTTATTTTTTCTATTTTCTTTCTTATTTTCTTATTTATGATATGATATTTAACACGGAATCAATCGACAACCGGCCAAAGAAAAAAAAAAGAAAAAGAAGAAGAAAAAAAAGAAAAGAAAAGAGTTTCTAAAGCCAATAAAGTGATCGACAGGAAAATAATAAATTTTCAATTTTATTTGTAAATGGAAATTAAATCACGTGTACTACAATAGCATTTGTGTAATTTTATAGGGAAAATAGAGGTCAATCTCTAGGAATTATCGTGACTGTAATTACTTAAGAGAGAATAAAAGAGTTATGATAATAAATAAATAAATAAATAAATAAAAGCTAGTTAGAGAGAGAGAGAGAGAAGAAAAGTTAGAATATAGATTAAGAACAAATAATGTAAAAGTATGAATATGTCAATTGTATTACAATCTTTGGAAGAAAAATAAGACTGTGATTGATAAAGAGTAACTAATTTTATAAATACCCATTATCTGGTCTATTGTAATTATATCCAATTAAGAGAAATCGGAGCATATAATAATGTTTGTCCAACTAAGATCTTCCGAGAAAACAATTTCATTGAAATTATTTTAAGGACGCGTGGAAAATATGAGCTAACGATGAAACAATTTCATTGAAATAATGGATAAAGTATTTTCGTCAAAAAAGGCTTGGTCCAATCAGGCCCACTTGGCCCATCCATCTCTCGCATAAGTTGGGCTTTGGCGTCTTAAGATCATCATCTCAAGGCCCAAAACCAAGTAATCTCCCTCCTGGCTTGGAGTTATCCGTTCACGTATTCAATGGTCTCCACTCGGTTACTATTGTTACTACGGCTAAGCCAAAAGAAAAATAGTCTTGCAGAAACATAGGAATCGAACTTGAGACCGATTAGTACACACAAGGGTATAGCATCGCGATCTTGTCTTAAGAGATTATTGAGTTGGTTAAGGCTAGATTATTTAAAGAAGTGTCAACAGTTTGATTCAATTTGGATTTTCAAGAGACTCAAACCAAACCAAACCATTTGGGTGTGCATTAACTTTAAATAGAATCGCAACCCAAACGGAAGACCCAATTTGGTTTTCCCATTTTCTTTTTTGTAACATTAAGAATAGGCGTACTGATAAAGGGGAGAGATTGTGTAAATTGTAACATTAAGAAGAAAGGCAATTTTCAGTTCGGTTTCATTAACCAAACCGAACTGAAACTATCCACACCGGAATAAAAAACGGTTGTCTTTTCGTTAATCACATCCCGGACCAAATAGAAAATGCACGAAAATCTAATTTCAATTCGGTTCTGACAACCCTTATCATCAGTGCTTTGAGCAAGCCACGCATGCATGTGCTCCTAAAGAGGGTCATGGAAACATGCATTCCTAGACGGTTAGTCGTGTATTAGAAGGTAGCTAATAGAGAGTTGGGAAGGTAAAAAATTAAGGCGAGCAATCATTATATGATAAAGGTTAGGCCCATGAGCTTGGCCATTGGATTTCGCCTCCAAGGTCCAATCCATTAAAAAAATTCCGGGCCTGGGCCAGCCCATTTGGGCCTATGGGCCGACCCTACCCGGCCCTAATGGGGGCACGGCCGGCCACCCAATGGTGGGGGCCCACGCAGCCCGGTGGCCAGCCCTATCTACGACTACGACCAAGTCTCTCCATGTCTTCTTATCATCTATTGCTTTGGCACTGGAAAAATTCTTACCAAGTAATGGAATCAAGAGCATCCGGTGCTCTTGCAGTGGAATACACAAGATTGATAAGTCTAGTGGAAACACCCTTCTTTAGAGCTTGATAAGTTCGGCTGAAGAACATTCAACCCGGATCTTGAAGCGTGTACTAACATCTTTTCTTTCTGTGGACAAGTCAATATCTCTTTCAAGCTTCGCTTACAACTAAGGATTTTGCATTCGATTTGTGGGGATGATCCGCAAATTCTCTAATTTTAATGCTTTGAATCTCTTTCGTGAGCACGAGCATTTTCTTTCTTTGCAATACAAGGTGTCCACATCTTTCGATTACATTTACTCTCACGGATGCAATGCAAAACTATTATCCACTCACTGTATCAGATGAAGTTCCACCCACATGGTGGTGGGTGCGTGACTCTCGAAATGGCTTTAAGTAAAGAGACACCGCTATTCAAACTCGGAATTGGACTCATCTGAAATCCTACCTAATGTTTATCCTAGAAGAAGACACATTCAAATTAAGATGGAAGGGTAGGATTCCATCTTGTCACCTATTCTCCAAACCAAAACCACTTTGGACCATAGGATAAACCAATCAATGCCCCCTAGTGAAAAAGGAAAACCCAACAACCTAATCCCATCGAGATAAAGACCATGGTGGGTCATTTTATCGAGCGAGAAAAATTATGATAACGAACCAAAAAGAAGATGTGTTGCCTCATGGGGATCTCCTCCACATGAATTTTGGTCCCTAGAAGTGGTGTTGTATCATCTTTCCCCGTCCCACTTTCATCCTTTGTCGCCTTGGGGAAAAAAAAAAAGAGAGCATGCTTTAGATATTTACCAGGGCAAAAAGGAAAAAAAAAATGGACTGACTCACCTTGCAATGTTGTCCGGATTAACATCACAAGGACCACCTTCACTTGTCCAAAGTATGTACGGATAAGGTGGTAATGCATGCCTTGTCACATGCAATTACGCAAAAGAGTGTTTCTTTTCCTTATCGAGTCTCGCTACTTTGCTTTGCTCTTGCAAGAGAGAATGACACAAAGCCGTTGTCTTTACTTACTGTACGTAAATTTATCGACAGGAGGATCTTATGACGTCGTTAATGATGTCGTGTGTTGTCTTATTGGGCCGCCCGTTCCTCCACTAAGCCAAAGCGTGCCGGTCAAGCTCGAATCCGAAATGAGCTTTATGTCACGTTCAGCTTTCGACTTCGACCTGGGAACCCGATGATGGTTTCTTGTTTCGTACTGGCGACCAACCCTAGGATTGCACGAGAAAGAAAGGAACTTATCAGATTCATCTGGTTGGCGTGCGTGATCGGGAGGATTCCAAGTTTATGCATTGGACATTAACATCGCATAGATGCTCGATCCATCTTGGCTTCGCTTGCATGTACTGAAAACGAAAGTTGTGCAAGGGACGAGATCTTGTTCAACCGGGTTTTATGATAATGTCACAGCTGAGAGGTTTCTCATGTCCAAAGGATGGTGAATGATCCAAGAAAACTGGGCAAACTGCTCTCTAAAATATTCCTAGGGACAGGCAATACTGTAAATATATATTATTCTAGAGTGTTTTTGTAATAAATGTGAATAGTTGGTAGATAGGGAAATAGAATCTCCACCTTTTATATTGGGGAGAGATCTACATTTATAATCTGAGGAACATTTATATATAAAAGGGTCTCCTTCCATCATTTATATCATCTCATAAGTAATAAGAATCCAAAACTTCCATCTTTCTCTTTACGATTATTATGAGTGTGTTTTTAAGACCACACAGGTAAGAAAACGCTAGATCAACCAATTGTGATAATAACCTATGACTTGCATGTATTGTCTTCTTTACATTTGGTCAAAGAGAGAGATCACTGCCTCAATGGGAGATTGTTCAATGCATTCAGAATAATATCGTTTAAAGCTAGGTTGCTAATCTCGTGGCTGGACTTTGTAGATACGCTCCATATTGGCAACTAACGATATCATGACATTACGTCAAAAGCAGCATAATTTCGATTGAAAAGCCAACTTGGAATCCAGTCCTCCTCGAAAATTTGACAGTAGAGTTTCGCCTTCTTATTTCTTGAAAGATTGATACCAATCGAATTTCATCCAAAATGGCATCAATAACTTCACCAACACACGTAATTGTAGAGATCACAAAACCATCGAAATAGTAGGCCCACTGCAAACTCATAAAGAAACATAGATGTTTAGCACGACGATTCCTACCTAATTTTTGTAAAGTAATCTCGATCTGACTATACATTCGTGCTCACGACCCTCTTGAGTCCGACCTCAAACTAGACTACTGGAGGTTCGAAGTTGTTCACGGATCAAGAAAACGTCCTTTGTACCGTAGTGCTCTGATGCTAAACTTTGATTGAAAGGACAATTAGGTCACTAAGTAAGCAATTTAGGTTTATGCAAAGAGAAGTAGGGAAGATAATGATGTTTATTCACATGTTACTTTCACCGTCCTCAATGATTAAGTTATGTAAGATTAATTTAGTAATTTTTTGCTCTAGTGCATGTGTTGAGCTTATGTATGGCACACTTCCGATTGAATAAAGTGGGGTGATCTTGTTAGGGATATTGGACCATTATGGAGCATAAAGCTTGTTTCGTGGAGTCTTATCTCCTTTTTACTAGGAGGGGAGATGCTTTATCCTTGTACTTTTAATATATTATCCAATTTCGATTTATCTTTCACCATCCTAATGGTGTATATCTAGAACCATGTAGGGATTTCATCCGTGCTCTCGGGCTTTTCTCCCACCATCATCTCTTTTTTCAATACTTCGTCGGTCCACAATTGAAATATAAAATTCACTTCCATTAATGTGTTGATTAAATGATTGGACTTCAAGGGAGGAAAATTTAATTTTCTTTAAAATTATCGCTTCTCCTTAATTCTCAAATATGGTAGTTGTATTTGATAATTTTGAAGAGTAGGAAGTTGTATCAAAATGTTTTATTTTGAGTTATAATTACTCCTCACTCACTCGGCATAACCCATGATACTTAGAGGTCTAGGATTGGCGACCGGACCATCGACATTTCATGTGTCTACATCTCTCTCTCTCTCCCTCCCTCGCTCCCTCCCCCTAGAAGGAAGTAACATCAAGGAGCACACGTTGGTCAAGGATTCACCTCGTGACAGGACTCGAACTTACGATTTTTCAAACGAGAGGCAAGCATAAGATCACCGAGCCGACCGGTCTCCGAGTATTAAAGAGAGAGAGAAGCTTACAAGATACATGTTTTTAATTGCAACTATACAACACCCCATCTTTCAAGGAGGATGGGATGTTTTGACATTTTACATTACCTTTCATACATTTTATTATTTTATTTGCCCTTTGATGGCCAAAAGCAGCCTGTTCTTCTTCTTGCGTAGGACAAGGTCTTTTTGGGTGAGATGGACAGAGGAATGTGGTCCACGTTAGAAACAATGTCGGGACAGATTTGCTTTAGTAAACTAAAGCTGCTTCCACCAAAAAAATGCTGATCCTCCGAGATTAGCGCATATCCCTATTTTCGAATCAATGCTGTGGATCTCATTCATCCAATGACTATATGTTAGGAAATGAAGTCGAGAATCAAAAGAAATGGAATCGGAATTTATAGCGTGATAACATTCCTTTTAAGGAATTGGTTCCCCCATAACGTTGCTAATGATTATTAGCAAAAAAATTCAGAATCTCTCCAAGGGAAACGATTGGCAAGAATGTTGTTTATCTTTTTAGAAAGAAGAATAAAAAAAGTCAATAAATTATATAAAGACGCAAAAACTATGAATATATATATAAAACTATGACTATATATATATACATATATATATATATATATATATATATATTATTCATAGTTTTTGCGTCATAATATAATTTATATATGTCTTTTTCGAGCCGAATGCAATCTTTCAAGACAAGTTATGTCCGAATAAATATGTTCTAAAAAAAAATGAAAAAGACATTGAAAATTCAGAATAAAAAAATTACAACTTTTTGAAGAGAAGAAATTATGTTCAAATAAACACAACCCTCCAAATGTTAAGAGATTATGTCTAAATAGATATAACTTTCCAAAGTTTGTAAAGGCGCCTAATAACCTTTAGGTGAACATAATAATAAAATTCGAGGGGTACCAATTATGATCCTTGAGTGAACAAGGACGAAAATGCTAATCTCCCACCCGTACGCTAGTGTTGAGGATCTAGCCCAATGTTTTCATTTAAACAAATTACAAGACATCAAGACTTATAAAAAGGCCCACATACCCTTAACTTTTCTATGTGAAACAAAATATAGCGAAGGAACATACTTCTCCTATCTCATTAACAGATCCCAATATACATCGTATGTGAGCACCGCCCCTTTTCCCATGTTACATGTGATTATAATTCATAAACGTTAAGGCGCAGCACAAATTGAGATGTCAATAATGATATAGAATATTTATGTTTAGTACGCGCAATCAAAGCACTCGATAATTTGCAAGTCCAAAAATCCGGACTTGCTTTCTACGTTGGATTATCACAATTCATGAAAGAAAAACATCGTGCCCGGTTTGCTTTGTCGTTGTCGGCTGGCCGATTAGGGCGAAATTGGAGTCAAAGGCGGAAGATCTAACTAGGGGGGCTTTTCCAGAGTGGGGACCGTAGGTGGGGGAGGTGGGGCCCAGGACGAGGGGCGGTTGGGGGATCGGACGGTCCGGATGACGGATGATGGCTCGTGAGGGCGTGGGCAAGTCGGGTGGCAGGCGACCACGTGGCACGCTCCCCACGAGCACCTCGCGTGCCCTCTCTACGCCACCCGATCTCCCCCGACCGGCCATTGCCCGATCCCCACGTAATTCTCTCTCTCTCTCTCTCCCTCTCTCAAAATCAACCTTTACCAAACGCAACCCGCAATTTACGGGCACCGATCTCCATCCGTTCGATGTTTCTACACGTGTGAGGGTCCATGTTCCTATCGTGGGAACCGAAAAGCGAAGCCCAACGACCTACAAGTTCAATTTACGACGTAAGCGAACGTTCGTTCCCGAGCAATTCATGTCGCATTGCCTAACTATGACATATCTCATATGAGATGACAATTCGTATTCATTGATCATGTTCGTGTTGCGTCAACGTATGTGAACATGACATCATGGGTTAATCGTGTCAATCTATTTGACACAACGCGCGTAATATTAAGTAATGGATTGGCAAGTTAATGGGATCGCATGACTTGTTATGATGCAAAATCAACCTGCCAAGATGAACTCATGAAATCTATGGACCAAGTATCATCAAATCAAATGGAAAAACATATTCGTATTCAACGAAATATAGTCTTGCCTGATGTTGTCTAAATGCATCATCTACCGATCTAAACGGGTTATAGGACACAATGCAATCATAACTCGTTGCCTCGTAGGATGGCATGAAATTGACCCGAACTCAATTGCCCTCAATCCAGAATCACTAATTTCTTGTTGTTTTAAAGTTATATTATAATTTCGTATTAGAAATGGCATACCCCTATCATTAACTTTTGAGTCATAAATAGTGTGAAACAGTTATAATTCATTCTATAGTGGATGTAAAATATCTATGGTAATGTCCAGGAGAGGTCTGTAGCACTAATCGTTCCTTTTTTCGCCATTATTAATAGTTTAAATTAAACAGAGAACCAAAAGTAAAATCAAATACCGTATAATTAATCAATTTTTCTGCCCCCAAGCCAATGAAAATCTGCCTTCCGACGTCATTCGAGCATCCTTCTGTTGAATTTTTCATTTCTTTTTGCCCTGATTCATTCCGGGGGGCCGATCGCCCAAAGCTGTGGGCGCCACGCTTTATCGCTTTGATTCATTTCGTTTCGCTTTGGTTCTTTCCTTCGATGACCACTCACAAAAACAAATCCTCCTCCTTTTGTACTTTAATCATAAGTGTGTCCTAATCCTAAATTAAACTAAAGAAAAAGGAGTTTTCTCACACTATCGACGCTCTTGGAAAAACACCTCTCGATGCTCTCCGTGTACCTCGCAAGTTTTCACACAAGTTGAGCACTCTTGCTATGCATAAGAGACCAAACTCAACCACAGATCATTCATATGCAAAATAAAAAATTATGAGCCCTCGTTGAGCATCAATTCTAGCTTCATCTTCAACAAGAAGTTTGTGGGCATTCCCTCTTTGCTTCACCTGCGATCCTATCGACGGGAGTCCAATGCAAATCACGGGTGGTTAGTTCCCGATTCGATCTGATTCCCAAAAATGGAATCAAAGACCGGACCAAACCATTAGTCTAATCTAGTGCTAGTTTGATCGAATGGAACCAGTCACTATTTTTTTCATGTTAACATCCGGATATCTTATCGTCCAAAGCATAATTGGAAACAAATTCAGAGCTAAAGATAAATCCTATGCGGGCTCATTTTTCCTCGAAAATGATAAACTAAACTCACTAGTTTTTTAAAGAAAAAAATAAAAATAAAAAGTATATTTTCATCAATCTAATCCAATTCTCCCTTGAAATTGGAAATCAAGAACAAGATCGTCCGGACACCGCTTCCACTTTTAGGAACTGCAAATTGGACCAACACTTTCGAAAAATCGGATGGAACTGATCAATTCTTAAATGTAAGTGATCCATTTTGCACATCTTTAATGCAACTTTCCCCTTAACACAACTCGGGTTTTCTTACAAATCAATCACACGTCAGGTTTCTAATCAATCAGGAATTGCTTTCAAGCCAGGACCAACGAGATTAGAGGGAAGTGCGAAAACCCTTCTTTATTTAAAAAAAAAAAAAAAAAAAAAAAGCAAATGTGTACTAAACTTACAAGAATCCCCTTATTATATCCGGGCGTGACGAATGAGGGAGCAACGAAAGTAAGAAAAAGATGGACAGAGAAAATCATTATTGCTTGCACTGATTTCTGTTCATGGCTTGCGGTCCAACGTAAGAAAAAGAAAGAGAGAGAGAGATTTGATTTCTGCCCATTGACCAGAAAAAGAAACCTGGTTTCGCTTTAATGCCTTGGCCATGAACGCGATCGATCGAAGTGACCCGCCAGCACCTCATTATGTCCCGTCGGTAGAACCCTCGTGAGTTCCGTGGAAGACGCACGCTTCTGATCAATGCGGGTACGGAACACTCAAAGACATTTGCATAACGTGGACCAATCAGGAAAAAATTTTAAAAAAATCAGCTGCAAATATTATTGTTTTTTTTTTTTTTTTTTTGCGTATATCCATTTCCAGCAAGAAGGGTAAAAATCGGTTTATCCGTATCAAAAAATCTGACATTGCAGCGCTGGTGAGATTCGCTCTCTCTTGCAACGATGCGATCGAAAGTTGAATCCCCTCGTTATCAACAAGATTTAAGTGGGGCCTTAGTGATGAGTTGTCGAGTTAGTCTCCCCGAAATTTTACGTCTAAATAGTGGCTTGCGACAACGTCCGACGGTGCCACTGGGCATCGAAGAGCAATGTGACTCCGTAAAAAGTATTCAACGGTTCCTCGGTCACTAAAAAAAAAAAAAAATCTTACATTACTTATTTATAAAATTTATATGTTGGCTGAATTTACTTCCATGTAAAGAAAACTCAATGAATTGCAAGCCTCAAAGTTTAAGCTCACTAATTTTAAAAGGTTAGTTGACACACAATAACAAAAGAGAAAGAAAGAACAAAAAATCTGAATTGAGTATAGTATCAAGCTAGCATATTGGAGGTCCATTTGTGACCGATTAAGCTAAAATTTTACCAACATGTTTGTGAGACATTCTTCTCGAATCTAAATGGTTTGATTTTTGCTTGGAGCTCCCTACATCAAGTTTTTTTGTGAGTTGAACCGAACCTACAATTTTTGATGAAATTTTTCATTGATCTCTTGTAAAATTTATGTGTATTCGCAAGAATAATGTTTTTAATGCTTTGTTGCTATGAACTGTTTATAAGAGAAGAACTTTATTTATTCATTTTGTTAATAATGAGGATTTTGGGATAAACTCCGATCCTGTGATTTTTTATCTCCTCTTACTAAAAGGTATTGTGTAAAAAGTTGTCTTTTATTTGTGTGCTTGGTATATTGCTCTACTACATTATTTCCTACTAGGTTTGCATAAAAAGGAAGATTGTTTTACTCCATTACGCTAATCCGATGTTGCTCGAGTTCTCATATACATATATACATACATATGTTGGGAAAATTACCCAATCCGTCATAAATCAATTGTACAGATACAAATTCAATCTTAAAATTTTCAAAATTTTCCAATTTAATCTTAAATCTTTGCGCAAATCCCAATGCTATCCTCCCGACTAATTTTCACCGGAAATCATCTAATCATCGTCAGCCATTCTACTTAACATACCGCAAGCAATTTTCAACAAAAATTAATTGGGAGAGCCACATTGAAATCGTGCATGAAGGATTAAGACTAAAATCAACAAAATTAGAAAGTTTATAATTGTATTGTTGTTTGCAAAACAAGTTTATGATAGATTTGATCATTTCTCCTGCTCTATATATATATATGGCCTCCCTTCATTATATAAGTTTTCAGGTTGAATTTTCTAATGCTATGTGTATTTGATATCTGATGACACGAACTTATACTCCACCTTTTTACGCATCGGATGCTCGGCAACATATTCAAAGCATGACCCCTCATGCAATAAGTGCATGATGCAAGGCTTTATATACGCATGCTGGATGGATTCCTCCTGATGATTTCACCTTGCGTTCTCTTCCTTTTCATCTATAATCACCTTTGATTTCTCCATTCCTTGTCTCAAGAAATTCCATTGTGCCTTGATTAATTCGACATGAAAATAGAATTAATTCTCTTGCTGGAGCGTGGTCTTGGAATATTCAATCCAAATGTCGTGTTGTTCTTGGAAAATGTCAAAGCTATGAATAGCGTGAACCAATCCATACATCTCTCTCAAACTATTTAGAATAGTCATATAGGATGATTATGTTATTCAAGTAACTTACAATTAAAGGTCATAATGAATGTGAAATCCTAACCATTTGATGACGTTATGAGGGTTGCCAAAAAAGACCCGGATTGTGAAATCTTGAAAGCCGGGTCTTTTCGACCTCCAGTTGTGTCTAAATGTATAAATTCATTTCGACAACTACAGCTAAACATGTAAATTCGTCAAAAAAAACTGAAAACTTCGGGTCTATTAGCTACAAATAGTATTCTTAATGCACTAAAATAATTTCTCGAAAATCAAAAAAAAAAATTTCTTCCTCATTAGGACCGCGCGCAAGTAAATGGCTTTTCTCGAGTTCCCTCGTTTCGAATTTCCACCAGTAGTAACTTCTCGAGAAGGAACTCTTTTCCACTTGTATATGTTATGTATCAAAATCGGATGTCCACCATGTATTTCCCCCTTTCCATTTTCCCAAGTTGCGTCCCCTTCACGGCTCTCATCATCTAACATCCTCATCCTACCATAAATGTCCCGCCTCCATCTTGTAATTGGCCGAGTTTTTTCGAAAGAAAATTATATTCATTACTCAAAAAGATACATAAGTATAAAATCTTCATGACAAAACAAAGCGAAAAAAGTATAAATATTGAAAAACAAAGCCAAATCCAAAAAATAAGAAGGATCAATGAAGTATCAGCAAAATTAAACATAAATTCGGTCTACAAGAACAGATTTGTCAAACAAAATCAGCACCCGACCATTGAATCTTGTGTACATGCTGAAATTCCTTTCTCCAATATTTACTACGTTGCTAGTTACTAAGTTTAGCTTCCTATTTACTGTCGTCATATGGAGGCAACTAAAATAGGTCAAACAAACACGGATCTAACATAGAGATGAGCAAATTTTCGTGAATCAATAAGACATCAAAACTCTTGTGATCATCATCGATACTAAAAGCAAAAAACCTTATACAAACAGAGCAGAGGGGCATCAGATCTACAAAAAGCATATTTATTAAACTCCTTGATCTAGATCGGGAGAGTTCAAACTTTCAAATCGAAAACTAGATCAAAAGAGAAACTTGTAAATCTAAATCGGGAGAGAAAAAAAAAAAAAAGAACAATAAAATGCAAATAAAATCAACAAAAGAGAGGAGAGGACGAGACTAGCTCAAATCCTCCCCTATGGCTGAAGGTTGATGAAGACGATGGAAAAAGAGAGAAGAAAGAGAAAAGACTTTTCGACTCCCTCGTCCGATTGACCAATTGAAAAGGACATTTCGAAGCTTTTTTTTTTTTTTTTTTTAATGTGATAGCTTAATCTGAAAAATTATGGGGGTCTTTATGTTATCTAAAGTTATGTTTGATAGTCTGGATAATTTAATGAATTATTATATTTATTATTTGTGAGATAAATTTGAATTAAATAAAAAAAAAATTTGGGAGGCATGTCCTTGAGTAAATGCAAGCCAGCTCCATTCACGTGACAACTTTTACTCACTCACGGTCCAAGAGCAGCGCACAAAAAAGTCAAAAGAACCATCACCCTCCCCTTCTACTTTTGACTTCTAGGGTTCCATGATCTCCCCCTGGGGTCAGCGGGAAAAACAAGCGAAAAAGGAAGATTTACGACGAAGGCGATGATGAGAAGGGAAGAAACCACAGTGGAAAAATCCAATCGCGAAATCCCTTTTCACCTTAGCTAGTAACTTTAAAGTGTTTCTGTCGGGAAAAAGAAGAAATCTTAAGTTCGTTACGCGGATGAAATGCCAAACATAACTAACCCGCCAGTGCCAATGCCATCGCCTTCATGTCATATTTCCATGCGACCTTGATCTTATCATCGCCGCTTTTAATGATATCGGGGACGGTCCAAATCCAACAGTGAACATACAACGATGACTCGGGTTGGGTTGTCTTCTTAACCAGCACCGTCTTTATGATTAGTTGATATTATTGAATGATCATGTAACTTTCACCTTACTTTTAAGAAAAGAAAAGTAAGCTGCCAATTAATTAATTTTTTTTTTAAAATTTCGCTAGCATAGGGTTTTTGCATATATTAATAGCCTTTTCTTTTATAATTTCCCATCTACAATATTTAAAAATTCTATAGGTGGTTTTCATGCTACCGCAATTCTGGAAGTTAATTGTCGTTATCTAACATTCATAACAATGGCGACATCTACGGTATTTAAAAAAATTATGTCACACATGGATGCACGGCATCTAAGTATTTACAAATTAGAACTCCCCTTTATTTAACATTGTAACATTTGGAATTGGTAAGAAATTGACATCCGATATTCACGGAGAGTAGGAGATCCTTTCTCTCTTTGAAATGTAAAAATATGATTATTAAGAAATGACAAAAAACAAAGTGTACGGTTTAGTGTTGGCCTAATTCCCTAAAGAAACTCCACCTTTAGGTTTAATCCCAAATTTACCCCGAATTTCTTTTGTCTCCCAAAAAAAAAAAAAAATCTCAACTTTCACTTTAGCTTCAAATATGCCTACGCGTCTAAAAAACACCTACTCATTTCATCTAAATGATCAACGTCTGGGCCAATCGGAGGTTCATTATCAGATTTAATGTCTTCATGAGCACACTCACTTTCATATGGAACAATAGTAGCCTTCCGAAGTTAATGATATAAAAAAAACGAGCATTGATTTGTGGGTTTGTAAACAAATTTGGATTAGAGTGAAAATTGAGAATTTTATTTTAAGACTTCACTCATTTCACAAAAAATATGACTTTTATAGAAAAGGCTTTCTAAGAAGCCATTTTCTAGGAAATGACTATATTGTTTTATGTTCAATTGAAACTTAAAAATGAACTAGTTTTTGTCATTCGATAAGGAAATCTTTACTTGCATGCACTCATTTCAATATTTTTTATTATTTTATTTTTTAAATTGATTTTTTTTTTTTTTCTTCACTTTTTTTTTTTACTTCTTCTTCCTCGGCTAGTCACCGGCTAGCAATCGGTCGGGGAAAAGGAGAAAGAAAGAAAAGGAACAAAAAAGTTAAAACTCAATAAAAAGAAAAAGAAAAATGTATTTGGCGAAAGAAAGTGAAGTCTCAAAAGATATGAAGGAAAACGTTTTTTCTTCTTTCGAAAAAAAATTCTCCATTGATGAAAAATATTTGCTCTGATCAATTCACTTTTTAGGAATCGAACTCTTAAAAATTCAGAAAATATTTTTCCGAAAATTATATTCCGCGTGAAGTCCGAGGTTGCCCAGATGCTAGCACAATTGACCTCGTAGGTAGCCAAATCCGATGCACAGGAAGTGCCGAATTATTATTTTTTTTACAGAATTTTTTAGTATTTCATGTTAATTTCAAGTCAAAATTCTAGATACGGCGAGCGAAATCTCCCGTAATGCCTCCACGTCACCCGGCCCCCCGCACGCCGTCGACGCGACCGGACGAGTCCAATCACGTGGCTCCACGCGACGGCCCGCGCTCTGACGTCAGCGTCCGACGTGGCGGATCCGCCACGTGGCGGCAGGTCGACTATATAAAAACGGCCTCCTCCTCCTGCGCTGCGCCCTTCCTCCTCCTCTGGTGGCTTCCGAGGAAAACGCCAAAACGAAGGAGAAGATTGCAGACGGGAAAAAAATTAAACGGAGAAGAGAGAGAGAGAGAGAGAGAAGAAAACGAGATAAGAGGTTGTAGAGAGAGAAAGCCTCTGCGGAGACTTTTAGAGAGAGAGAGAGAGAGAGGGAGGGAGGAGGTTGAGGTGAATCTAGAGAGAGAGGGAGAGGGAGAGCGACGGCGAAATGTCGACGCCGTTGGCGGGGAGCGGCGGCGGCGGGGGCGTGGCGGTGCTCTCGAACGCCGTCGAGAGCGGCGGCGGAGGCGGGGGCGTGGATTCGGCCCCGGCGGGGGCGGCGGCGGCGGCGGCGGCGGCGATGTGCGGGCTCGACAAGCGCGAGCTCAAGTCGCCGATCCTGATCATCCTGTATTTCCACAAGGCGATCCTCAACGAGCTGGACGCGCTCCACCAGTTCGCCGTGGCGTACGCGACGGGGCAGCGCGCCGACATCGAGCCCCTCCTCGGGCGCTACCATTTCCTGCGATCGATGTGCAAGCATCACACCAGCGCCGAGGACGAGGTACCGATTTTTTTTATCTTCCGTGTTTTCTCTCGCCTTCCGATTTCGAGATATGCATTTGCGGGTGCGGGTTATGCGATTTTGTCGAACGATTTTAGTAATTGCTAATCTGAGACGGAGGTCTGTGATTAGCGTATTTGGTTTGGGGAGATGGCGATTGAGATTAGTCTGTTGCATGATTGAATTTGTTGAGAGCATTTACTTTTCCCTCCCGAGTGCTCGGAATTTCGCCTGAAGACGAGGAGAGAACTGGTAGTTTTTAGCTCCTCATTCGCGCTATTGGCAAACGACAGTTTAATTTCTCTCGCGTAATTAGGAGTAATGGAATTGTAAGCTGCCACTTCCGAGCGCGACTTCTCTCTCTCTCTGTCTCTCTTCTCTCTCTATCTCTCCCCCTCTGAACGTCTTTAAATGTTGTAATTGATGCGATGTATTATGGCATTCACGTAAGGCACGCGTGCACACATGGAACAGAGGGATCAGAGAAAGAGGTGTACTAATATGGTTCTCTTCAACATTCTTTGCATTCCTTTTTCGTCATATTCGAGAAACAGTATCCTGGCTTCTTGTTCTCTTTTCTTATTTAAGGATTTACTCCAGACTTCCGTGGCACTATCGACAAAAGCAATATTTTCAAGTTCCTTTCTAGTGAGACGTCAGGACCACCACTCAGTAGCTTGTGATGTCAAGTTGGCTTCTTAAGAAATTACCCACTCAGACGTCAAGACTTCACACTCGATAGCTTGCGATGTCAACTTGGCTTTGCAAGAAATTACCCACTCAGTGGTGGTGTCTGAAAACCAGATTAGTCTTTGAACTGGCACTGTCAAGGACCCTGTCTTATATGGAGGAGTTGACTGGCCCTTTAACATGCTTTTTTAATGAATTGCAAAGAGTTGATAATTTGGTAGAGGATGGCAGTGGCACGCTTCATGATAGAACTCCTCTTCACATTATTACTATATTTGAACTTTTTTGTTCATTCTATACTAATGCATGATTTTTGCACTGTTGTGCCACTGCAAAGGCAATCATCATTTGTATGTTGGAATAACTATCTGCAATTCTATTTGCTTGCATAATAGTGAATATGCTCATGCTATGACATGTTCCCTTATGAGAGGGTAGGACATTTCTCATCATGTGAGAATCCTCTGACTGAGTTCCTAGAAGTGAGAGGGTTACATAGGAGCTGGGGGTTTGATCTGTAGAAGAAACTTCTGTTTAGTTGCATTGTTCTGTCTTCTGGGCTCTTTTCAGTTGAAGTTGCCTCTATGGCTGATTGTATATGAGGAAATGGTGCTTGTTTGATGTTATCGTCAGAATGAGAGAGCTCTTCTACCACATGAGTCAGTCTCCATTCTGCCCAATCTGAAGTTATGACCAATTTTTCACTTGAGCTGCAGGTGATCTTTCCAGCTCTTGACATACGCGTGAAAAATGTGGCACAAACATATTCCTTGGAGCATGAGGGTGAAAGCAATCTCTTTGATCATCTATTTGACTTGCTAAACAATGTTGCACGGATGGATGAAAATTTTCCTAGGGAGCTGGCGTCTTGTACAGGAGCCCTCCAGACATCAATTAGCCAGCATATGGCAAAAGAAGAGGAGCAGGTATGCTCTTTGCATTCTTGTATCTAATGGTATAGACTACAGAGCGTCAATTTGTTATAAGAAAGCATGTAATTCTATGACGTGACAGCTGGGAAATAAGGTATGTAAGTTGACTGCTTAGAATGTAAGGTGTATATCCATTTGCAGTTTGTCACTCTGTATGACCTGTTTTAGCATTTTATACTTCATGATGCTTTCAACCTAGCATTTGCAGTTAAGTATGATCTCTACCGATCCCATGGTGTTAGCAAATTTGGAAATAACCAACAACCAATTGCACCTCAAGATGCATGGTCATGAGTTTGAGTGCCATTTTAACGAAGACAACTTTCTTGGGGCACCCGTAGTGGCTTCATGTCCTGTTAATTAGGTGCAAACATCAATTTCGTTTTATCATCTGAACCTGCCTGATTTGATCCAGTTTCTCAGCTCATCAAATCTAAAAGTATCCTTAGGTCGGTTCAGTTCCAGTTTCTGGCGTAGATACATCAGTTCAACCAGAGGACCAGACCAACCAAGCTGGTTACATGGTTGAACAATCTTTACATTATGAAAATGAAAAAGAAAACTATCCTCTTCATGCCAGCAAAGTAGTGAAATCGTGACTTAAAACTTGGGGCCTCGCGCACAGCACCACTCAAGTGATAAGAGTTCATCAGTTGACTACTGGTTGCTTTTCGGAAAAAGTTAAAAACCATGAGTCCCTCAACCTAACCTCTCTTCTTTTCTCAAGTGCACTCTATCTGTCGTTTACAACAAAATAGAAACCTTACTTCATCTCCCCCCCTGGGGGTTTCCTTTAGGCTGTGTCATTGTGTGTAACCTATTTGTGTTCTTGGTACTAGCGATGCACATTGGATTGGATCTCTCTGACTGCAGGTAGACAGAGGAATTTGCTGTTTCAAGGCCTATTCCCGGTCTGCTGGATTCGGTTCCTGCTTTTGATTATTGAAAATTGGGACCTGTAGGATTAGTTTCAGGTTCCAATCTTGAATTAGTCTATGCTGGAATTGATCTTCCCAGCCAATAAGTACTTGTTCGCAGTGGAAGGGGAGTTAGTGGTGACCCAGTGGTACTACTTGCTTGTAATCAGAGGCCTGAACACCCAATTATCTCCATTTAACAGGATCATTTATAAATTATTGTACTTAACTGAAATAATCTGAATCCCAAGGGAGAGTTCTTGCAGTATGGAAGCTACTATGGGTTTTTGAGACTTATATTATTTACTTTTATTTCACTGATTGTTGATTCTGTGAGAAACCACTGCTGGGCCCCAAGCTCAGGAGGGCACAGCTGCCAGTTCAAGTGGGGGTTATTTGGAATATTATATGTATTTGCATGCCACCATTTTGATATATTGCCAGAGACAGCTTCACTGCCGATATTGTTCAAGCACCACTATTATTCTTTGAAGAATCTTCTGTAATTAGGTTGCCTCTGCTTTTGCCAGGTCTTTCCCTTGCTTACTGAGAAGTTCTCATTTGAAGAGCAGGCATCTTTGGTTTGGCAGTTTTTATGCAGCATTCCTGTGAATATGATGATGGAATTCCTTCCATGGTTGTCTTCCTCTATTTCACATGAGGAATATCAAGATCTCTGTAAATGCATAAGCAAGATAGTCCCAGAAGAAGAACTTCTTCAACAGGTAATGTCTCAGATCACTGTCAAGTTGACAAGGTCAATCAAATATTCTTTTGGGGACCAGAGGCACCTTATTACAGTGTCTATTTGTTGAAGGTTATTTTCACTTGGATGAAAGGGAGTAATGCCGCCAGTGCGGTTGAAAAAAATGCAGACGGACCTCAGGCACAACATGTTGGAGAGTATGATATCAGCACGTCGAACACTTCAAAGTGTGCATGTGACTCATCCAAGGCAGGGAAAAGGAAACACTCCGAGTTAATTGCCTTTTCTGACTCAACTTCCTCTCATCCAATAGATGAAATATTACTTTGGCATAGTGCTATTAAGAGAGAATTGCTTGAAATCGCTGAAGAGGCAAGAAAGATTCAAGTATGTGGCGACTTCATGGATTTATCATCCTTTAATGAGAGGCTCCAGTTTATTGCCGAAGTTTGTATTTTCCACAGGTAGGAAATTTTAGTGTTTCATGATACAGCAGCTGTAATTTGCTATTCCATTTCATTCCCAGAAAAGCTCAGTGATGGTTATCAAGCTCCAGAAGACATCAGAAGAATAAACCTGCTCGTTGATTGATATTTTAGAAAAATTGTCAACTGGCTCATCTATTATGAAAATCAGCTCATCAAAGGGCCAAATTCTAATCTCATGTCCTTTTTTTACTATTGTGACAGTTCAGGCCTCACTGTATATCTTGTGTTGTATAATCTACAGATTATATTTCTTTTTGATTTTTGTTCTTGTCTAATTCCTGAATTTCTTAAGAATTTTTTTTTTCTCTCTTGGTTGCAGTGTTGCTGAAGATAAAGTCATTTTTCCTGCCGTTGATGGGGAGTTGTCTTTCATCCAGGAGCATGCTGAAGAAGAAAGTCAACTCAATGAGTTCCGGTGCTTAATAGAAAGAATTCAAAGTGCTGGAGCAACCTCTACTTCGAGTGCTGATTTTTATGAGCAGTTATGCTCGCACGCTGATCAGATAATCGAAACCATACAGAGGCACTTCCATAGTGAAGAAGTTCAAGTGAGCTCTCATTGATACTTAATTGTTTTCTTTTGTCATCTTGAGTCTCTATTTTGAAGTCATGTGGTGACTTCTATAGGATGCAGACAACATTGGGGCGAGAAAAATGTGGTTAACCCAACAATCTGTGAAATTTTGAGGCATATTATAGGCATAAGACGTATATGGCTACATTTACTAATATCAATTGGGTGGATAGGATTTAATGGAGTTTTGTGTCATAGCGAATCTCCTATTTCAGTACAGTTATACTTTCACTATCAGAAGATAAAATAAGATCAACTGGCTCTTTAGAGTTTCAATGACCTGATGCATGAGTAGAACCTTTTCCACCAGATAATCTGTCTCCATAGAACTCACTAAGCTACTCTCATGTACAGGTTCTTCCATTGGCTAGAAGACATTTTAGCTTCAAAAGACAACGGGAGCTTTTGTATCAGAGCTTGTGCATGATGCCTCTGAAGTTGATTGAACGTGTTTTGCCATGGCTAGTAGGTTCTTTAAGTAAAGAGGAAGCTAGGAATTTCATTAGAAACATGCAGTTGGCAGGTACCAAATGATGGACTCTGAAGTTATAGTTATGGGAAAATTTTGACATATCTGCATGAAGTTACCTAATTGTTTGAGGTTATTCTGACTCTTAATCCATTTGTGTACCAGCTCCAGCATCAGATGCTGCTCTGGTTACGCTTTTCACTGGGTGGGCTTGCAAGGGCCATGGTCAGGGCGTATGCTTATCTCCTTGTGGAACTGGTTGCTGCCCTTTTAAAAGATCTCCAGACATTGAAGAAGATTATATTCAACCATCTTGTGCGTGTGCTTCTGCATCATCCGCACATTCATTATCCCCCCAAGCTGACGATGCCAAAAGACCTGTCAAGCGAAATGCAACTGTATCATGTGAAGACTGCAAAGCCCTTGATAATCCAGAAAATTTAAATGCTTGTGAACTGCCCTGCAGTGATAGGTCTTGTCATGTCCCAGGTTTAGGAGTAAACTCTAGCAATCTGGGATTGAGCTCTTTATCCACAGCTAAGTCTCTGCGTTCTCTGTCTTTTAGCTCCTCTGCTCCCTCCCTTAATTCCAGTCTTTTTATCTGGGAAACGGACGGTCAATCTTCTGATGATGGATGCATTGCACGACCCATTGATACGATTTTCAAATTTCATAAAGCAATACGTAAAGATTTGGAATTTTTAGATGTGGAGTCTGGAAAGCTCAGTGATTGTGACGAGAAATTCCTCAGGCAGTTCATTGGCAGATTTCGCCTTTTGTGGGGATTGTACCGAGCTCACAGCAATGCAGAGGATGACATTGTCTTCCCTGCCCTGGAATCCAAAGAGGCTCTTCATAATGTTAGTCACTCGTATACACTTGACCACAAGCAGGAAGAAAAATTATTTGAAGATATCTCAAGTGTTCTTTCTGAGCTTTCGCAACTCCATGAAAAATTGCACAGAACTTCACTATTGGAGCAACGTAGTGGAAATAATGATGAAATTTCTGGTAGTGATTGTACACTTAAGTACAAAGAACTTGCGACAAAGCTTCAAGGAATGTGCAAGTCTATCAAGGTTACTCTAGATCAGCATATATTCAGGGAAGAACTTGAGTTGTGGCCATTGTTTGGTAAACACTTTTCAGTGCAGGAACAAGACAAAATAGTGGGTCGTATTATTGGAACTACAGGAGCTGAAGTGTTGCAATCCATGTTACCATGGGTAACGGCTGCACTTACACTGGATGAGCAGAACGAAATGATGGACACATGGAAACAGGCGACAAGAAACACGATGTTCAATGAGTGGCTAAATGAGTTCTTGAAAGGACCTGGAGTATCATCTTTACAAGCTCAATCATCAGAGGCCAGCACATCACACAAAGGTCTGTTTCTTTTAGGGTAGTGGTAAAGAGCAGTAAGATTTTCGTTGTCTGATTGAATTAAATTAGATCTATGATGTTTCAATGGACTCTCTCTACATTATTATGCAGTTTTCCCCTAAAATTGCGTGAATTTTGTCCGTAGGCCTTGAGCTTCAAGAGACACTTGACCAAAGTGATCAGATGTTCAAGCCTGGGTGGAAGGATATCTTTCGAATGAACCAAAATGAGCTTGAGGCTGAGATTAGGAAGGTTTACCGGGATTCATCTCTTGATCCTCGGAGAAAAGCATATCTTGTCCAGAATCTCATGACTAGGTAGGTCTCCAGCAGAAAAGCCTAGAAACTGCATTAAGTAGATCATGTGTTATGAAGTTCATAAAGTATCTACAATCCTTCCTGCATACTTCTAACAAGTATTGAGTTATTGACCAATTATTCGCTTGTCATAGTCGCTGGATAGCGGCTCAGCAGAAGTCGCCTCAAGAAGTGATTGGAGAAACTTCAAATGGCAATGATATAGGGGGGCGCTCACCATCTTTCCGAGATTCAGAGAAAGAAGTGTTTGGGTGTGAACATTACAAAAGAAATTGCAAGATTCGAGCTGCATGTTGTGGCAAATTGTTTCCTTGTAGATTTTGCCATGACAATGTCAGTGATCACTTAATTAATAGGTAAGTAGCTGCTGCCATCAGTTATCATAATCTAGAACTTCTGTATTTGCATATACATTATATTGCTACTTGACCAATGCAGGAAAGCAACCAAAGAAATGATGTGTATGTTTTGCTTGGAGATTCAGCCAGTTGGTCCAATTTGCACTACCCCTTCTTGCAATGGAGTTGCAATGGCAAAGTACTATTGCAGCATTTGCAAATTTTTTGATGATGAAAGGTAAACTGGATACACTAAATCAATTAACGTACCACAATAGAGGTCAATTGGTAAATTCTGAGTGAACACATCTCTCTGAGAGCTACTTCATGAACCATAGTTTAGCTACTCGAGCTGTCTAAGACTCATCTATCATTATGATCTTTTATTTTTGCTTCTTTCGGATCATTCACTAAGATTGTCGTCCTTGTTTGTGACTTTAGGAATGTGTATCATTGCCCATTTTGCAATTTATGCCGTGTTGGAAAGGGTCTTGGAGTAGACTATTTCCACTGCATGACATGCAACTGCTGTCTAGGGATGAAGTTGGCAAGCCATAAGTGCTTGGAGAAAGGTCTTGAAACAAACTGCCCTATTTGCTGTGATTTCTTATTCACATCTAGCGCAACAGTCAGAGCTCTACCATGTGGCCATTATATGCATTCATCTTGCTTTCAGGTCTCTCTCTCTCTCCCTCTCTCTCTCTCTCCCCCCTTCCAACAACCACTATCCTTGAGGCATTTTTGCTTTGCTTGCATCTAATTATTATCATTGCCTAATCAGAAATTGAACACTTTTTTAAATTTGTTAGGCATACACTTGCAGTCATTATACCTGTCCAATATGCAGCAAGTCACTGGGAGATATGGCGGTAAGAGAACTTTCTTGTACCTTTTTTCAGAGTGTGGCCTCTATACATGTATGCTCAATCCTGTATGTTTTCTTATCCATTTCATATGACATTAACTAATTAAAAGATGAAGCATTCCTGGCTGAACTTCTTTAAGATGTCGAGACTACATGGATAAAATAGATCAGTAACATGCACCATAGTATGGAATGTTCTTTGATGTCTAAATTGGCTTAATTCTTGCGGTTTTCATGAGCTCGCTCTCTCTCTCTCAAGAAGTTGGATGCTGCCGCAAGCTTGTTTACGACACAAAGTACGTCTTTGTTAATTTTTCTTTGCATTTTGCTCAGGTTTACTTTGGCATGCTTGATGCCCTGCTCGCTACTGAGGAGCTTCC
Source organism: Eucalyptus virginea (assembly GCA_014182375.1). Classification (NCBI taxonomy): domain Eukaryota; kingdom Viridiplantae; phylum Streptophyta; class Magnoliopsida; order Myrtales; family Myrtaceae; genus Eucalyptus; species Eucalyptus virginea. The sequence goes on along the minus strand of CM024515.1, from coordinate 9,917,600 downwards.
AGAGGAATACAGGGACCGACGTCAGGTACAATTTTAACTGCATCTTCTATCGTCATGAACATGGAGATCATCATATGCTAAATGTAGAGATATTCCACGTGTTTCTTCAGAAGAGGGCAAATGTGCATGCCCGATTGCTTTAGATGTATTTCTGTATTTATCAAGTTTTCGACAAAAACTTAAAAACCGAGTTGGTGTTGTCGATTCTCTTCCTCCAATTACACAAACTAAAAGTATTCACTCTCATGTGGCTACTCAGGATATCCTGTGCAACGACTGCGATCGAAAGGGATCGGCCCGTTTTCACTGGCTGTATCACAAGTGTTCAAACTGCGGTTCATACAACACGAGGGTGATCAAGGGCGCGACGTTCGATCCCAACTGCTCGGACTCCCGTCAATAATATGCCTCGATAGTTGCCAAAACTCGCCAGGCTTCTCTGTGTATAGTTGTACAGCAAATTCTTTTATAGCAAAAGAAACCATATTTCCTATAGGGACCAAGGAATTTTGGTGCTTTTTTTTTTTTCTTTTTTTCCGGTTTATGCTTTTCCTCATGAGAAGAGAGATCGTGTCTCAGCGAAAGAAAACACTACATAGCAGCGGCAATCATGTATAGACTTTTGCAGGTTCCTGATATCCAATGTTTTCTGGCATCGTGAATGCGAGAGTCCAGATGTGTTTTGATGTCATTCCAGTCATCCTAATTCGTCGTACCCTACGCATCTATTCACCTTCAATACATGATCTCAATTTCGTTTTGACGTCCCGAGTACTACAAGGGCAGGAGGGACCGGTCCTGGTACAACGATTCTTCGGTTAGCTCAACCGGCGATTTAACGGGTACGCTATAGACATATTTTGCTGACTCATTTCTTTGTTCTTTTAGGGGACAAGATTGTAGAAATGAGAGCACCTGGGATGTCCTCGATGAAGGTGTCTGTCTCGAGGCCGAGACATGTCCCCCTCTCAAATCGATCACTTTGGCCAAGATATTCCCTTTTATCCCCGCTTTGGTTCCTCGTATTCCGCCCAAGCTTCTCTCCCCTCTTCACTAATTCAAATTAGCAAATGCGCAATCTCAGCATTGAAAGCATCAAAGGAGGAACTTTGAGTAGATTCTCAATTGACCAGGTCAAAGTGCAAATCCCTATTCAACCGAGAAAAAAGAGGACTGGACAATCCGGAAAAGATGGGCGCCCTGTTTTTGATGTCTTCCATGCTTCCATTGGAAAAAACATTACATGTGATTCACAAATTTTTCGCATCGCGATTGATTCCGTGGCTCGCATTGTCCGACAGATTTCGAGTCTGCACTAGTTTCTCCTCGGCCTAACGTGGTTGCTACAGTGCTTTTGTGACGAGAATGAGAGGAATTGAACTTATGACAAACAACGTAATTCAGACCGGGGAAACAAGGAATCAATCCTTTTTCTTTTTTGTTCTTCTTCTATTCCTTGACTGTGGAACAACCAAGACAAAAGAGGCTGGCAGCCCCCTTGGAAATGCATGAAGTTGGCAAGTTCAGCACCTGAATCGTGCTCCCGTAGGACGGAGCGAGCCCATGATTCTTCTTCGACGGAGCCTTTTGGAGCCATGGATAAGGATGAGCCGTCGACGAAGAATACGAAGGTTTGGGAATGTGACTGGCTTGTCTTCTTTGTGAAGACGATCTTCTCGGAGCCGGCACTGAACCTGTTGACTTGCTTCTTGACAGGAGCTGTGATGGGAAGACTGAATTCTTGTTGATGCTACAATCAGCAGAATTGAGACTAGTGCTTCTCCTGAATCCCCAAAAAGACCGAGACCGAAGCTTTCCTTGATCTGATCCTGATCTTGATGGTGCAATTGCAACCTCCTCTGTTCTCTCTATCTTCTTGTCGTCGTCATTGCATGTCGCGGGACTAGGAAGAGGAGTCAGGAAAGGGATAGGCGCTGCCGCTTCGGATTCACTTTTGGAGGCCCTTTTCGCCGCGAGGCATGACGCCGGCGACAAATGAGAGGACGATGGATGCAACGGTTTGGGAACGTGACTGGCTTGTCTTCTACGTGAAGATGATCTTCTCAGAGACGGCACGGAACCTGTTGACTTGCTTCTTGATAGGAGTTGTGATGGGAAAATTGACCTCTTCTTGGTGCAGCAATTATCAGAGTCGAGACTAGTGCTTCTCCTGAATCCCCAAAAAGACCAAGACTGAAGCTTTTCTTGATCTGATCCCGATCTCGATGGGATTAATGCAATCTCCTCTGTTTTCTCTATGTTCTTGTCGTTGCGGTTGTCCTGCGTCGGGGGACTAGGAATAGAAATGAGAAAAGGGAGAGCAACCGCTGCTTTGGCTTCACTTCTGGAGGCCCTTTTCGCCACGAGGCTTCCGCTTTGTATCCGAAATGGAAGGATCATGCCGTTGGCAAAAAGCTCGTCTGCTGAAGAAGACGTGTGCTCAAGCCCACTGACGCTGATGCCGAACTCAAATTCGCGGTTCGAGTTTGAACGTGACGAGGATCCTGATCCTGCATTCTGCGTTTCTACAACTTCCTTGTCCTTCCGGGGGAGATCAAGGAAGCTCAATGTGCGAGTCGGACAGGTCTCCGAGCACATTGCTCTTGTTTCGGGTATAGAAAATTTAGAGGAAGAAATCAAGAATTAGTTTTCTGAAGGTTACAAGATGAAGTGTATTTAAGCTTCAAGGACAAGTAAGTGTTTTGTCTCAGTTCAAGAATGAAGGGCTAGCAGGGATAGGGATGAAAAGAATTCAAATTTGGTGGCTAGGTAGGGCACAGGAAGAATTGACAAAAGAAGATGGGTTTTGGTCTTTGTGGGACTTGCAGGCGGATGGCTGCAGAGGATTTATACTGTGACCAGGAAAAGAATAGTCTTTTGGAGCTGAGAAGAATGGGATGATTCTGGCAAAGGAGAAGTTTTTAAAAAGTTGTCAATCATTTGAACATGGAGTGGTAAGTTGAACTTGGCCTTTGTCGGATAAAATAAGAGAGGGCAGGCATATGAGATGCCCATTCAAGAGAATATGTAGGTTACAAGGCATGGAACAAGTCCATGTGCCCATGGCCTTTTATTAAGGAGGGAGGGAGGGAGGGAGGGAGAGAGAGAAAGACTTGTCGTCATACTAGGCAAAGGAAAATGCCCAGCAACACCCTTGCAATTGCAAATCCTAGACCAAAGGAAAGAATTTCAAGGGAATTACAAGCTAATATGATTCTTTTCTTATAATCACAAGGGACCCTGTCATCCTTACTTGTGTTGGTTGCAACGGGTAAAGCCTCATGAAGCTCTGAAAAACACCCACCTCTGGAATTAGGTGAGTCCGGGCACTTTGCAATCAAGGGAATTGAGCCCTACAGAGAGATAGTGCTGTAGATAACACGGCTAATGCATGTGGGACTGCAAGCAATATGATCTGAAACATTTCATTTTGGATAAAAATGCTATAGATTCAGCCAGTCGAGATTAACATATTGATACCACAGTTGCTTTAATCACGAAACTCAAAATTTCAAGTATAGTGTAATTGGCACATTACATATAAAAATCTGTTAACAAATGTTTGACATGGCACTCCTTAAGCATCCAGCTAAAGAAATTTTATAGCTCTCAGTGCAACAACATTTCCTGTAATGGGCATTATCAACAAGGAAAAATCAACCATCTGTACGGAGTATAATCTTCCACACGAACGAATTCTCAGCACCCATAATTGAGGGGGGAAATTAAGCCAATTGAGAAAATGACATGTGAATCACACACCATCTCAGGAAACATTCAACACAAAACAATCAATGCTGACCGGCAAGAAGTTGACAGCTGCCTTGAGCTTTGGAGGGCAGTTGGCTCACTTTTCAGTTGATTTCCAAAGCAGTAGTAGCCGCAGCAATCGCGGTCTTGTGAGTCTTTTCAAGCAATTAATTTGGGCTTAGTTGGTCGAGAGGGTAATCCTAACTTGGTCAAAAAAGGAGAAATCGGGAACAATAATAAAACTTCCAAACCCCACCCCCAAAAAAAGATCTTCGTCAAAAACGACGGTTCGTTTGACCTAACTCATATCTAAAACCCACCCTACATCGAGCATCGCGTGTTGTTTTTCAATTAATGGGATGTTTTTGTTGCGTCATCATGGATTAACATGCTTCTCTAGCATTGCGATTAAGAAAGGATTAAAAATTAGCCCTAATTTATTTTAACGTGTCAGTGCCTACGCGCCTAACTTCCCTCTAATTCTCCCGTATATTTGTTTTCCTTAGGAGAAGGGAATACTCTTTATGTGTTTTACATCCAGAAGATGTTGAGATCCGTAATGACTTCGAACGAAACAATTTTAGGACTTACTTAAATCTAAACCTAACTTATATACAAAACCCATCCTACGTCGACGTTGTTGTCATCAAGGATTAACAAGCTTCTTTAACATTGCAATTAGGAAAGGATTAGAGATCAAATCTTGCCCAATCCGACCAATAAATGACCTAATTGACCTGGTATTCTTGCCCCTCAAGCACGCAAGTTCAAAAAGATGCATAAATTGTTCTATTCGGACCAAATTAGTTTTCATTTTAAGCAAAAGAGAAAGAACAAATGAAGTTTATTTTATTTCTTTCATCTTGATATACTTTCCTTTTGATAGTCGCATGTCGGTGCCACATGCAACGTTCCCATCACTGGTAACGTGGAGGAAGGATTAGACAAAATTCTCATACACAAATTGCCCTCAAAGTTTGGTGAAATTACACCAATACCATTTTGTGAGTGTGTCGAAGCAAATCTCGGCTCCGTCACTAACCTGAAAAGAGGAAAAATAGAGGGGGTAGCTTTGAGCCACAATCCAATTCGCGAGATTATTTTCAAAGTAATATAATTAGTTGATTGTTATTTCTTCTTTATAGGAAATAGAATATCTAGACCCAAATAAAAGATTGATTTGTTATTTTTTTTAGTTCATCTCTTGACGAAGCCTAGCCTTTTTCTCTAATTGACGATTTTTTTGTGTGTGTTTAATTATAATGTGTTAATGATGGATAAGAGTCACACGCATGACCGTTCTTAGTGTTTTTTTTTTTTTTTTTTTGGTTGGTCACCGACCATTCTTAGTTGGTCTATTGTTGCTTACAACTCATTTTAACCCTTGCAGAAAATTAGAACAACTCATTTTAATTGGCCTGTCTATTTAATTTTGCACACATACTTTTCTTTTTTCTTTTCTTTTTTTTAATTTTCTAATATCTGATTTTTGTTTTTTAATATTGCTGGATTCTCAATGATATATCAAATTGTGAGTTATTTAGTAGTTATCAAAATTATACTGAAAAAAATGGGGTCAATGCATGTTAAATGGGATTCTAGGGGTCACCCCTTCTATGATCCATCCAAACAAGACCCAACTCGCCTATCTGCCACCTCTATCTTAAAACTAAAGATCTCAATTTGGTTCGGGTCTGATTTTGTAGTTTTCTTTTTACCCCAGAATGGCTTCTCCACCCAAGTTAGGTGGGGCTTAAGAAGGAAATTGCCAACCAATCTAGTCAGACTTAGAGGTGGCAAAATGGACCTAAAACCCATATTTAAACCCATATTTAATGATGTGGGTCATAAATGGATTGTCTTAGATTTTAAATGGAAGTTTAAGTGAGTCATAAATGGATTGATTAATAATTTAATGGACCTTACATGTATTTTAAATGGATTATAAATAAGTTGGTTATCTAACCAATTTAAGTTGGTTGTGGATAGACAAGTCTTTTTTTCTTTTTCTTTTTTAATTCTTTTAATTATCTGTTTTTTCATAATTTAGAATTTCTTTTCTTTTCTTGTTTTTTTATTTTAGGAAATCTGATAAAGATCGCCAATTGGTCGCCAGCCACCGCTGATCGTCCCTCGTCATTCGCCACCGATAGCCGGGTCACCAATTACTGCTATTTGCCACCAGTCATTAGCTATGTGAAGACGAACACTCTCCGGTTCTCGCCCGTGTTATGTCTGACATTCCGACACGTGTTCGACACGCTCCGACACGTCCCGACACACAGTCAACGAGTGTCGAAAAATCCGACACGTGGTCAACTCTCTCCGACACGAGAGTCTAGAATTCGACACACGATTCCGACACACACATGGTCAATTTTAAAAATTTTAATACTTGAGGGGTTAAAATATAAATATACAAAAGAAGTAATAAAAGAAGTAATAAAATTGTTATAAATATACACACACGGGGTCAATTTTTTTTTCAGTTTTGTTTTTTTAGAATTTTTTTATTTTTTTTAAAGTCTTTTACTATGAAAGAAGTAATAAAAAATGCTATATATGATAAATAAATAAATTTAAAAATATCATTTTAGCATTTTTCTTTAAACAATGTTTTTTTCCTCTAAGTTTTGTATATTATTGTAACAAATTAAAATAATGAATTATATTATTTAATATTTTTCGTGTAAATTAATTCTAGGCTATTTTTATTATTTATTTATGTATTTATATATAAAAATATATTTAATATATAACGTGTCGAAACATGTCGAAATTCTTTATTTTTAAGAAATGATATGTCGGCGTGTCGTGTCGTGTCGTGTCGCATCGCGTCGTGTGTCCGTGTCGGTGTTGGTGCTACATAGGTCATTAGTCACCGATCATAGAAGAAAAAGAAAAAGAAAAAGAAAGAAAATGAAAATTAATAAAGAAATAATTTTATAAAATAATTTTTTTAATTATAAAAATTATCCATAGTGTTTTAGCAACATATATTTGTAAAAATTTATAAGAAACAAGTTTTTCCAAATCAAATTTAATACTGAAGTTTTTTAGCAATGAGTCAGGTCGGATACGAATAGCTAAAATTTTATTGTATAGAAATGTATCAAAATGAATTAAATGAATCAATATGGATCCGACCATTTTTTACTCGATCCAAATTCAACTAGACCCATCCGTTTGACAGATGTATTCAAACCCATGGCCAGCTCTAGTGCAAATCTCATGGAACCAATAGCTGGAGCCAGTATTCTCAATATTGAGAGAGAAAAAACTCTTCATTACTTGACAAGGAGTAGCTTCCCAGATGACTTCATATCAAATTCTCACACAATACAGGCCAACCGGGACAGTTTAGCTCTTCCTGTCTTATGTACAATCATGGGCTTAATCAGAATTTTCCCAAAACAAAAAAGACTATCATATTCAATATGTGCTATCGACAATTGCACGGTGGTAGAGAATTACCAGTTCTGATGCGAGAATTCTGGTCATCGTAGATCAATGATGTCAAATTTAAGATCCGGATTCATGTAAACATCTGTACACGCCTTGTAAATTGGCCCGCCATCTGAAGGCTGGTTATGAGGGTGAAACCCACGCTGCTGGCAGTTTCTTATGACCGACATGCCACCAGGTGTCGTCAACCGAAAAATCCCGTGGGTCCTGCGCAGAGAAATCATGGCAGTTAACAATATGCATATCATCCAGCAAATAAGGCCATAGGTGAAAAGACAGGCTAACCTCGAACCATCTTTTGGAGCCATTACTATTGCAACAGCTTCTGGTAACATGATCTGGACCAGGGGGAAACAAATGAGTGAACCAGTAAGTAGATACAAAGCCTAATGACACTCCACATTTAATGTGCTACGCAAGCTCAATAGCCTACTTTAGCGGACGAAAAGAAAGGGAAAAAAAAATAGAAATAGATTGTGTTTAAGACGAGTGTAATTTTAAGAAGTCACATCTTGGAATCGATGGAAGAATAGGAAAGACTGTATGATAGTACGCGTGCATGTCTGGTGTGTGAATAAAATCTTCTCTCAGGCGGAGCTTCACTAGCTATTTTAATACAATTGAACCAACTAGTTCATGTCACCAGAAACTTTCTATAGGCAACGAGAAATTTTCTTCATAGGTAAGGTAATGCGAGAAAAGGTCAACTCAAAAGTCAAGAATTTGAAGATTAGGTATAGTAAATGAACTAAAAATACACACCGTCTGGTGTGTTGACAACCATATTCCAATAGCAAGAGAGGCACAACTATTATTTTTTCCACGTGTACCACCACCTAGCCAATTAAAAGGGTGACAAAGACCAGAAGAAATACACACCTGATATGAGTAATGGGTATGAAGATCGATCGAGGACATGAAACAGGACTGCGAAGGATGTGTCTGAAATTAAACATTGATGAACAATCAATCTCTCAGTCAAAAAATAAAAAAATAGGAGCTTCCAATATAATTTAGCAAAACATATGAAAGGTACATGCAGCTGACAATGAACAAATTCTTCCCACAAAGGAGAAAGTTGTGTATCTCATTATTTGCAAGGAGATCTCGATTATGCTGAACCCCTGTGCAATGCAATCAGTTTTATCTGTTCATAGCTACATCCAGAAGAATAACATGCAAACAAGAGTGAAGATTCCTCATCCTTCTCGTGATAGGGGAGACCCAAGAAGGAAAATGCATCTGTTGTTAAGTCGTCAGATCATAGTGCTTTTTGTGAATTAACCTCTGGATGTTTGATGTAAGTGTGGGAAGATACTCAGCTTCTAATTAGTAAGTTCTCACATACGCAACAGTTTGAGTTAACTGATGTTCACAACACAACTACTACCAAAGAATTACTCCAGACTTCCTATTTTAAAGCATCCAAACAATGGATCACTCTTTTGTAGGTCGTCTCAGAATCCCAGAATTGGGTAAAAGCAAACGACTATTTGTAAGCGAATTTCACCCATCAGAAGTTAAAGGCCCTCCAAAACATGTTGTTTGATCTAAAACTCTGGTAGAAATTACATGAACCCCCAAACACGCTGATACCCCATCCTTCATTTCACAAAGGTAAAAACATAAAATTTCTCCCAACCAAAAGTGACTCTGTATTAAGTTTGCTCAGCTTTCATGTCTATGAACACATCAACATAATATATGCACCCTATCTAGCAAAAAAAGTAGCCATATTATATGCACCATTATCCACTCTACCAGACATCTTGACTGAATATAGCTCCAAAATAAGTGGAGCTTTTAACACTTTTGATGGGGGAAAGTTTCTAAAATAGTGTCATTTCCATACAACTGAGGTGCAAGAACTTCAAATAGTGCGTTCCAAATATGACTTTCTAATGCAAGGGAACCAGATGAATTTACTTCATTTCCTCTACAAATCTGTGAAGACAATTCTGAAGCCTGATCATCATAAAACTCATTATTAGATGGAATATAATCCTTCGGCACAATAATCAATCCACCATAATCATAAAAACCTATTATGATTATGGTGGATTCATTATTGTGCCTAACGAACTTTAAATAGTGTGTTCCTAATATAACTTTCTAATACAAGAGAACCAGATCAATTTACGTCGTTTCCTCTACAAATCTGTGAAGACAATTCTGAAGCCTGATCATCTTAAAACTTATTATTAGATGGAATATGATCCTTCGGCACAGTATTGAATCCACCATAATCATAAAAACACAAGGCAAGAAGAGTCCACAGGCACACCACAAAATACTCACATGAATCCACCCTAGTGGAAAAAGAGATTGCTTATCTTGAACTTCAAATATCTCTTCTTCATTTGTGGCCTGGCACTGGTTTTAAACAAATGTCAGCAGGTAAAGAACAAAATATGATGAATGAAAGAATGGTGACACTAAAAATTTCCGAGAAAGAGTGAATAGCCTTTATATGTTTTGCATCCAAAGGTTGTCGAGCAATCAATTTTAGGACTTACCTAGGTCTAAACCTAACTTATATATAAAGCCCGTCCTACGTAGACGATGCGTGTTGTTTTTCAATTAATCGGATGTTTTTGTCATCATGGATTAACATACTTCTTTAACATGGTGATTAGGAAAGGATTAGAGATCAAATCTTGCCCGATTTGACCAATAAATGACCTAGTTTTTTTTGACTTGGTATTCTTACCCCTCAAGCACGCAAGTTTAGATTTAAATTCAGTTGATAATGCAATTTTATTCTTCTATATTTGGAACAATTTTTTACTCCAAAAATAGGTTTGGAACATAAACGATAAGTAAAAATTTTCTATACCTGGCGTTAGCCGCCGCTCCCCCTCTTCTGAAATGATATTATTTAAAGATAAAAATCCTAAATCTAAATGCAAAAAATACAATGAAAAAATGAAGGCATCCGAAAGGGAAAATGGTATCAACAGAACCGATACTTATTCAATGTCTCCATTTTATATGTCCTAGGAAAAAAGGGTTAGGATGGATCCAAATGGACATTCGTATATGAGGATGTAACAAATGAACACACGAAGGAAGCTCACCGACCGACCAATCTGACTAAAACCTGAACGTTCGAGTCATATGTCCTCAGGATCAAGTATTGGATTCAAGAACCATAGATAAAATTGAGGGCATAGATATGCCAACATAATGGCAAGAAAACGTTAGTGGGCTCACATCAGAAAATAATTTGAATTATGGAAGTACAGAGGCAGAATTGCTCATTGCACTAAGCAAGATGGAGGATGGGATTCAGGAACGACTCTGCTATTGACCGAGTCCCCTTCTTTTCCCATGATCTCTCTCTCTCTCTCCCACAAAGAAATGAAGGCTTGCTCCGATTTTGCCTTACTATTTGTGAACTATGAGACCTCCTCTCTCTCTCTCTCTCTCTCCCTCTCTCTCTCTCTCCCACCCCAAAAAAAAAAGAAAATTCAATTAAACTACTTCCACGTCATTTACTTTTGTAAGATGATTCCTTTCCTAGTCTAGCTCCACTTACTTTTTTTTTTTTTTTTTCCGTTCAAAAAGATTACCCTTATTTCAAGTTAGTCTTGTTGACGCCTAAATTTTATCTTTTTACTCAAGAGTCAATCGCGTAGAAAATTAAAGATTAATTTTTAACCCCTAGCAAAAACAATTTCCATTAGATTGCACTGGATATGTACATTAGGAACATTCGATTTGCATTACTATATTAGTTATTTAAAATCTTTGAAAAATTTTAAAATTTGTCTTTTAAAAAAAAAATATTATCTAAAAATTGTTATTTTAAAAAAATCGAAAAGAGCCGGGCCAGGGCTGGGTCTGCCCGGCCCTCTTCTCTTCCTGCCGTTTCTTCTTCCCCGAGGCCAGCCCAATCCACTTCTTCTTCTCTTTTATCTCCCGAGTGGGTGGGCCCATAGCCTCTTCCTTTCCAGCCCGGCCTACTCCTCTTTTCTTCCTTTCTTCCTGACACCCCCCACAACACGTGGCCCAGTTCTCTTCTCCGCCGACCCAGCCTCTCTCTTCTTTCTCCTCTCTCCCTCTGGCCGCTGGCTCGACGACAAACGGGGAAGGACGACGGCTGTACGTGAAGCGAGGACGGCGACGACGTTGGCGACGAGCATTGCGCGCGACGCCAGCGTAGGGAATATGGTCTGGTACGGGGCTAGCTGGCGTCGCCCTGGAGGAGAGAGAAAAGCCGAGAGAGGGATAAAGGGAGAGAAGGCAGCGAGAGAGGATGAGCTCTGTTTTTCTGCTGGTTAGAACCGAGAGGGTGAGCTCGAGAGAAAGAGAGGGCGAGCTCGAAAGAGTGTTTCACCGTCGCCTGAGGTCCGTTCGGTGCTCGCCGTCCCTCGCAGTGCTGCATCCGAACGAGGTAGGTCTTTCCCGAATGCTTGTGCCCTGTTTTTGGGTGGCGTTCGCGCGAGCTTCGGTACCGTCGGTCTTCCACTAAAGCTGCTCCATGTACTAGTATGCTTCGTTAGGAGTTTTGGTCCGCGATTGAGTCCCTGGCAAGTCCGAAGTCCCTCGTTCAGTAGTGTGCACCAAGTGTTCGCTAGAATGTCTAACTGAGGTCTGGGTTCATGTGATTTGTTTTGGCCGAGATCTGTGATTTTAAGGTTACCGGTACTAAATGCTGGTGGTTCGTCTCTAAGTTAGTCTCGAGTGTTACTCATGTCTAGTATGGCCGATCTTTGGCTAAAACCGAATCCCAAACGAGCCTAGGTCCTTCCTCTAGCCAGTGCATTCTATATGTTTGATGAAATGTCAAAGCGAGATTCGGAAATTTATGAGTTCGTTTCTGTGGTGTCGTCTTTGTTCGAGTTTAAGTCCATTCCATCGTGTTGTTTGCTCATGCTGGTGTTAGCACTCGAATCGTTGGAGTTTTGGTCATACGAAATTTTAGGGCTTGAAAATCTTTTGCCAGAAGTATTCTTGCAATGGTGATGACCTCCGACCAACTAGTGTTCACTACTGTTCAGTGGTGTGGCTTCGGTGCAAGGGAAGCCACCCGGAAAGAAAAGGAGCCGCATGAAGAAGAAGAAGACCAGAAAAATAAAAGAAAAATAGAATATAAAAAATGTATTAAAAAATTAGGTTTTATTTGGGTAGTCTGGATTCGAGTCTATGGATCAGGTTAGTGAGTCGAATCAGGTAAACTCGGTCCGAACCATTTTTCACGAATATAATAATATTAAAGATTCAAAGATTTAAAAAAATTAATATTAAAAGCAAAAGCAAAAGAGGATTAAATAATAATAAGAAAAATATTAAAAAAATCATAAAATAGGTTAAAAATTTTCAAAAATTCAAAAAAATATTTAAAAATCAGGAAATTTGGAGAATAATAAAAATTGTGGAAATTTCTAAAAAATTAATTAAAAATTTCAAAATTTCCAAAAAAAATTAGAATTTCTCAAAAAATTTAAAAATAGACTTTTTGGGGGTTTTTTTTTTTTTTTTTTTTTCCTTTTAATAACAACAGAAGCCTTTTGACTCAAAAATTATGCTAACAAATTGAACCAACCCTTAAAGCTCTAACTTAGGGTTTGGATTCCTTAAGGACAATTGCCTTCAGTTGCCCGATATCAATACATTGATTTTGGCTTTGCTTTAGTTTAGTTAGGATCGTCATTTATCTTATTCCTTAGTATTAGGTCCTTGCTATCCATGCAATTTATTTTTAATGCATTTCTAGGTTGCTGATTGTTATGTTAATAATTGCGTACCCACATATTCACCTTACATGTTAGCGGATAAATATAAAATCAATCCAGACAGCCTAATGAAAATATTTTTTTGAAATGAACAAAATTAGATACCAAAATGGCACTAATTATCTAAGTAATGTAATCAAGTCCATGACCCTAAATTCTTTAATTGTATAGGAAGTTAAGTATGCTCTCATACTTCACTTGATTTCTAGCCGATTCTAATAGATAACTGGCGACACCTTCTAAAATAAAAATTCTTATACCATCAATTTGAACACTTGACATTTCGTAAAGTAAGGATTTGAGAGAACCCGCATCTAAATCATGGGCTATATGGTCGTCCTTTAGCCAATCCCCCTAAACCTACTTTCCTCCCTATTGAATGGTAGGTCCCGACAAGCCTAAAACCACACAACACCTAGCGCCATTCCTTGCTATTTCGAAGGAGAGAGAGTAGCCATCATGAGTAGGGGGCAGGGCGAATGGTTGAAAATGGATAAGGCTGTGGGATCGAGAGAAATCAAGATTAGGTCAAGTTCTGTCAACCCAAGTTGAGCTTTAGACTTGTCTAAGTTTGGCGCAAGATGAATTGATCACACTAAACATGAAGGAAGTTTTTTTTTTTTTTGATGACCTAGGAACCGCCGTACAACCGGTAGCTGGCGACAAAAACCCGAGGCAACGCTAGCACAAGGACCCACCTCCCATGGCGCCGCACTTAAGTCATGCAATTGCGCACGTAGTGACTCGAACCTCCTCCCAACCAAAAGAGGGGGGAACGCCCGAACCAATGCGCCCGAACGCGGGGTGGGTAACATGAAGGAAGTTAGTGCGTCTACAATTGTAATATTTGTTGCTTAAGTAATTCTCTAGTGTAGTCTATAATAAGACTTTTATATGAAATGACATCTCTCTCCACTATGCTTATAAATGGATTAGGTCTAGTCAATTCAAGAGGTCATGTGAAATGACAAACTATCTCCTATATGGACAAATGACAAACTCAACTTTTAATATGAAATAATACCCTTTTCACTTTTTTTGGTGCATCTTATAGAATTCAACATTAACATTTGATCACAAATTTGTGAAAAGCTCAATAGTCATTAATACATTTACAATTGCCTTTTTTTTTTTTTTCTATACACTATTACAAACTATGTCGTTCTCATATACTTGATATCAAATTTACCCAACTCAAGTCACTATTGTTTTATAGAGACAAACAATCAATGAGTAATCTGGAGGGAGATAACAAGGATGGTCTAGGAGGAATTTGTGAGGCTTCAACACTTCCTTTTGGCATCTTTGCAACTTGGGTCATAGATGGTCGAGCTCTCGAATGGTTCTGAATGTACCATAAGCCTATCACAATCATCTTCTTTGTATTCCTTCATCCTTCTCATTCACGATCCCATGTAGCCCCTGCTCTTCTTAGAGCTCCAAACCTTGGTGGGCCCAATGAGGGAAGTATATTCGGTTGGTATGATCTATTGCGACTTCAATTTTTTTCCTCCTGCCAACCATCTTCAAAACCATCATAACATAGCTATAGACATTCGATAGTGAGAAACCCCGCCATTGTTCCTCATGATCAGCTTCGGAGCAATGTATCCGGGGGTGCCTCAAGCACCTAGCATTGACATGATGCTCTTTTTTCTTGGGCAAATTTTGGAAAAACCAAAGTCAGAAATCTTGGGACAATAGTTTTGGATGAAAAGAATGTTATGAGTCTTTATGTCAAAGTGCAAATTCTTCATTTCATAGCCTCTATGTAAGTACTCTAGTCCATGAGCAACGTCAATCAAAATCAGGTACAATGTGTCCCAACTCAATTGTTGATCTACGCCCAAAGTGTTAGTTTTGTTGAATATGATCTTTTCGTGATTCATTTGGACGGGAAGGAGGAAGGGGATTGCAGAGAATAGGAGAAAGAGGTAGGAGAGTGTGGAAAGCAGTCGTGGAAGCATCAAATGGAGTTGGTTTGAATTGATCCTAACTCTCATCACTATCAAGCGTTGGTTCTTCTATTTCAAAGAAAATAACCGGCGAGGCATAATGTGGTCTTATGCGTGCATTGTTTTAAAAGTTTAAGCTGTTAAATAAATGCGTGATTTAATATTTAAATATTTTAACACTCTCCCTCACGTTTAGTCTGATCTTCTATCTAGTACAAAGCATGGAAATTTATTTAGGGAGACAAAATGCAGTTTGAAAAGATTTGTACTTAAGATTTCTAACTCTGATACCATGGGAAATTTTGTCGGAGCATTATCAATTATTCTAAAAGTTTAAGCCGTTAGATAAAGTGTGATTTATTATTTAAATATTCTAACATCTCTCATGAAAAATTCATGGCCAAGCAGTAGATAACTTGAGATTTCCTCTTGCTTTGCGCCACCAAAAAGGAAAGTCATAGAAAAGTCATTCTTGTCGCATGATATTCGTGGTTGGAGGAACACAAAACAAGTACGGCACCATCGAATTTCCAGCAAAAGAAACAAGTGGATCACATTCAATTGACCCGAGTTTTCTCTGGACAAATTCTCGGGGTCTATTGGCCATATGATCTTTGAGGCACTAATAGAAACTAACTCCGCAAAAGCTCGAGGCTTAGTGATTTTGTGCATATTCTACATGGTTGATAATAGAATCTGATGCGCCTATATAAACAAGAACCTGCTTAATAAAGTTGAGAAATATCAACCGGGAATGCTACTGAAAGAAAGTGCAGGGTCATTGCAAGTACAAGCGTAGGGTTGCCACGCAATAACACGTGACACTAGATGTTGAAGAAGAGGAGTGGCTGCCGCAAGATCCGCTAGAAAAAGGGCACGCCGAGCACTCAGCTTGGTCACTACACTGAACATCAAACCCTCGATTCAAAACTTCCTGCAAGCTGATATTGCATCTTCCTATATCATCGAGTGTGTTCTAAAATCGGAAGGGAAAGGAGACGACCAGGCTAGGCCAAAAAGGGTTCGGTTTAACGTCAACATGAAAAGGAGACTAGCTTGCTTGGCCTCATGATCACTAATTAAGCATAAATAACAAGGAATTGCTAACACATTGATTACACTTTATCAAGAAGGAAGTCGGTGCTTTTACAACTCTTAACATTTGTTGCCTAACTAATTCTTTAGTATAATCCATGATAAAATCTTTAAACAAAATGACAAATCTCTCAACTATACTTTAAATGAATTAAGCCCATCCAATTCAAGAGTTCATAATGGAGGTCATTCAATAAAATTTGTTTAACATGTCATCTATTTTGCTCAATATAAATCCTATTTGGATAAATGGCAAACTATATTGATAATATGAAATAATGCACTTTTCGCTTCTTTGTTTTTCCATCATACTCATAGGAATTTAATCTAGACATTTGATCACAAGTTTGTGAAAAGCTCAATAGTCATTAATTAAAACGTTAACAGTCTTTTTTTGTGTTTTTTTTTTATACTCTATTACAAACTATGTTGGTCTACTATTAGTGAAATTGAATAACCCGAACTCGAGTCATTACTCTCTTGCAAAGATGAACTTTCACATGGACAAGCCTCGAGTGATCTTGAAGGCGATGAGAAGGATGGTTTTGGAGGAATTTGTAGGGCCTCAACACGTCCTTTTAGCATCTCCACAACTTGAGTCATACAGGGTCGAGCTCTCGGATTGATCTGAATGCACCATAAGCCTACTATAATCATCTTCTTCGTGGTTTCTTCATCCCCCTCATTTGTGATCCCATGCAGCCCAAGGTCTTCTTGAAGCTCCAAGCGTCGATGGACCCAATAAGGAAAGTATGTTTCGCTAGTACGATCTACCATGACTTCGATATTTTTCCTCCTACCAACCATCTCTATAACCATCATGCCATAGCTATAGACATCGGATTTGTGAGAAACCCCTCCGATGTTCCTCATGAACAACTCTGGAGCAATATATCCAGGGGTACCCCGGGCACCTAGCATTGATACTATGCTCTCTTGTCTTGGGCATATTTTGGCAAGACCAAAGTCAGAAATCTTGGGACAATAGTTTGCGTCAAGGAGGATGTTGTGAGGCTTTATGTCAAAGTGCAAGATCCTCGTGTTGCAACCTCTATGCAAGTACTCTAGCCCATGAGCTATGCCAAGGGAAATCTGGTACAATGTGTCCCAACTCAATAGTTGATCTAACTCCAATGTGTTACTCCTATTAAATATGAACTTTTCGAGAGATCCATTAGGCATGAACTCATAAATCAAAGCTCTTTTACTTCCTTCAAAACAAAATCCCAAGAGGTTGACAACATTGACATGAGAAGTCCTGCTTATGCTCGCAACTTCATTAAAAAATTCTTCAACGTCGCCTTTCAACTTCTTTAGAAGCTTCACTGCCACAAGTTGACCATCTTTAAGCTTGCCTTTGTACACACAACCATAGCCTCCTTGGCCTAACTTTTCTTGGAAAGAGTTGGTCATCCTCTTGATGTCTTTATAAGTGTATCTTCTCGAAGAGATGAGTCCCTCAATTTTCATTTCGCCATCAAAATATTCACTCCTCTGCTTTATCAAAGCCATAATTCTTCTTATCATTGGTTTCTTCTTGAAGGAAAGCATTAAAATAAGGATGATCCCAATTCCAGCTCCTAATGCTGCTATCCCTAAAAAAAAAACATAGGACATTTTGAAATAGCAGTCTCACTTCATCACTTTATTGAGGCTTCCGAGTTGCGAATCTTTATAGAAAATAGACAACGAAAAACACAATTTAACGGATTACCTATGATGGCTTTTCTCCGCATAATGCTACGTTTCCCTGCCATGACACAAATGCTTATCAAATAAATCCTTAATGAAGTTGGGATGAAACTAGTAAAAGAGTGCTTCCTAAAGTGCAATGGATCATGCATATATCCTAAATGGAAGCATGTGCACATGCTTGGATCCATCTTGAAAGTACGGTTTTATATGTAGAGTTCAAATCTATCAATATTACATACTTCAACTGCACGCCTAGTGATATTTTAGCATCACTAGTGGAGGCGGAAGCTTTTTTATGTTTGGTAGCGAGGACAACAAAATTCCACAAAGAAAATGAAGTCACTTTAGTCCGACATCGGCAAATTTTACCGTGAATTTGGTGCATCTTCACTCAATACATTAAAACAATTGGATCTTGTGGGACGCAGATGGTAACCTCAAGATTAAACATTCAAGGCAGAGAAGGTTGAGGTGAAGTTTTAATTTGCACCTTCCCTCCGCATGTAGAGATGAAAGATCAAGCAAAGCAGTAGATATGAAATCTCAGTCAAGAAGCAAAAGCAGAAAATTGGATCCCCCAAGAATTTACCATCATTGCAACTATGAGAATGAGGAGCATCTTGGCAAAGGCAAACAAAATTAGTGTTCTTGAATCCACACCATCCCTCACTTCCCTCACACTTGCTGCATTAATTACAATCCAATTCAATGGGAATCCCTTCTTAATCTCAGTGTAATCTCATAGACATCAAGGCTAGGGAAATTGGCATTTATGTATACAGGTATGCTAATTGCAGAGTAGTGGGAGCTGACGGCAGAATAGTAATCCATTTCCTCCAGTGCTTCCTTGGAGGAAAGAGAAAAAGAATGGTGGGTCAAGTTGCTAGCACAGTGCACTAAATATGTTAAGACTTGTTGGCTGTGAGGATGCAATTATAGTAGAAGAAGAACTTGGCATTAGTGCAACTCAGATTGTAAGGCCATCTTTCGAGGCTGATATTACGCAAAGGAGCATCACAGGATTCCTAGTACACGGGGGCATTAAACAGGAGGTATGAATTGTGCGCATAGAAGATATCCTTGATATTGAACCCGTCTGAGAAAGGATAAGGTATATCTCTTTGCAGGTAATCTCGAAATTCAGATTGCCACAATAGGACTCTTGTTCACCAGAAACCCTCAAAGGGTAGCTGATGTTCGGCTGATATTTGCAATTCTAAGGCATGGAGGTCTTGTGTCGTGCATCATCCGATAGAGCCAGATAGACTAAGTTAGTGAAGATGATAATAATGACCAATTGGTGACAATTAGCTACTCACATGAAGTTTTGGTGATTCATTTGGACCGGAAGCAGGCAGAGGACTACAGAGGATAGGAGAAAGAGATAGGAGAGAGGATGGAAAGCATTTGCAGAAAAATCAAATGGAGTTGGTTTGAATTGGTCCTAACTCCTATCACTGTTGTGTGTTGGTTCTTCTACTTCGAAGCCAATACCAATCGAGGCACAAAGTGGTCTGAAACGTGCATATGGATTGAATTGAATTGGATTGAAGTATATATGGCTTATGCTTGGATCCACACTCATTATAGCGCTTATGCTAATAATAAATGAGGTCAAGTCACAATTAAAACCTATAGCGTGATAGAGTTAATTATATGTACGGTTCAAATCTATCAATGTTACCTATTTCAATTGAGCACTTCATCAAATTTTAGCACCACTAGTATAGATGGAAGCTTTCCTTTTTTCTTTCCTTTTTTCGTTCTTTCATTCTTTCTTGTTTGGTCGTGTGCACAAGAAAATCCCACAGAGAAAAGCAAGTTATTTCGGTCCAACATTTACAAATTTTTACTATGAATATGGTGAAGCTTCAGCTTCACTTAATACTTTTTAACCATTGGATCTTGTGGGATGCAGATACCAACCTCCGCATGTCGAAATGAAAGATCAAGCAAAATAGTAGATATTAAAACTCAGTCAACAAGCAAAAACAGAAAAAAAAAAAAAAAAAAAAAACTCCCTCATCCACTTACCATCATTGCAGCTTTTAGAATAAGGGCCATCTTGGCAAAAGCATACGAAAGTATTGTTCTCGAACCCACACCGCCCCTCACTTCTCTCGCAGTTGCTGCAATCAATTGAAGTCCAGTTCAAAAGGAAACCCATCTCCATAATCTCACTGGAATTCATAGTCGACAAGCTAGTGGTATTTGCATTAACATCAACAGGTACACTAACTGCAGAGTCGCAGGTGCTGACGGCAGGATTCATTTCCTGCGATACTTCCTTGGGAAAAAATGCAAAAGAGTGATGGGTGGAGTTGCTCGCACAGTCCACTGGATATGTAAAATCTGGCGGCGGCGAGGTACAATTATAGTAGAAGAAGAAATCGGCATTAGTGGAGCTGAGATTGAAAGGCGTTCCTTGGAAGCTGCTATTACGCGATGGAGCACCACAGGTGTCATCGTACACAAGGGCATCAACGAGGCGGATAGAGTGTTTGCATAGAAGATTTCCTTGATGTAGAAGAACTCACTGTCCGAAAAATTCAGGAGAGGGTATATCTCTAAACAGGTGATCTCAAAATCCGGATGGCCACAATAGGATTCTTGCTCGCCCGAAATCCAAAAAGGGTAGCTGATGTTCCGGACATATCCACAGCTCTGAGGGGCGCAGGCCTCATACTTCGCATCATCCACTACAGCCTGATAGACTAAGCTGGCGAGGATGACGACAAGGACCAAGCGGCGACAACAAGCTCCGCAGATGAAGCTATGGAGATTCATTTGGGACTGGAAGGAGGCAGAGAGGATTGCGGAAACAGGCAGGAGAGGGTGTGGAAAGCAATTTGCAGAAAATTCAAAATGGGGTTGGTTTGAACTGGTCCTAGAACTCCAGTCGCTGTCGTTGTGCTGGTTCATCGACTTTGAAGAGAGGAATACCGAACGGAGACGGAAAGTGGCTTCGGGGCGCACATTAGTCAAACGCCCCATAAATTACGCGGGGGAAATTTTTGCGCCCCTCGAAAAAAAAAAAAAAATCCTTAAGAGGAGCGAACCAGGAAACTTCCTAGTCAAAGGGACTTAAATTGGAGGACCCATCAGCAACGTGTTTTTCGAAATGTTTTTTTTTTTTTGTCAGTCCTACTTTATTCTTACTCTGCACTTACTCTCATACTTTTTGCCCTGTCTCTTGCAACGTGTTTTTTGAAATGTTGACTTTGATGATTTTGCCTAATCTTTAAGAACATATCCTAACCAAGCAATGCAACTAAATTATTGGTTGTTGATCTTTTTTATTTTTTTATTTTCTTTTTAATTTTCCAATACCAAATTGACATGTTCTCCCATTGGAGTGGCCTTGATCCAAACCCAGGAACGAGTGAAATTTTTTTATCAGGAGTACCCCCTTCTCTTCGAGATAGTCTTTTGGAAACTTTGGGGTTCCATATGTGATCGTTACCTTTTCGTTACCTCTAGATGATGCATGTTTTTTTTTCAATTAATCGAATGTTTTTGTCATCATGGATTAACATGCTTCTTTAACATTGTGATTAGGATTAGAGATCAAATCTTGCCCGATTCGACCAATAAATGACCTAGTTGACCTGGTATTCTTACCTCTCAAGCACACAAGTCTTTCTTCTTTTTTTTCTTTTTTCTTTTTTTTTCCGGTGGTCTACTCTATTCCTACTCTACACTCACTCTCGGACGTTTGCCCCCGCTCTCTTGCGGGCGGGAATCGAAACCCACTCCTAAAACTTATGCGTCCCCACCCCATCCCCTCTGAGAAGGTGGGGATTTGAACCCCTCACCTCTCCCTTCCAACATGGAAGGGTGGTCACTGGGGCGAATCCCAGTGGTTCTCAAGCACGCAGTTCTCCCGAAACTTACGCGTCCCCACCCCATCCCCCTGAGAATGTGGGGATTTGAACCCCTCACCTCTCCCTTCCAACATGAAAGGATGGCTACTGGGGCGAATCCCAGTGGTTCTCAAGCACGCAAGTTCAAAAGACGCATAAGTTGTTCTTTCCGGACAAAATTAGTTTTCATTTTAAGCAAAAGAGAAAGAACAAATGAAGTTTATTTTATTATTATTTTTTTTTGTTGACCAGGGAATCCCGCGCACCATACCAACACGGACACTCGACAGGCCGGGGGTAGGGTAGACGCAGGGCGGCGGAAGACCCACCACCCCGACATCGCACTTAAGATCCCATGCGACCAACATGATTTGAACTCCTCTTCTCTCGTAAAGGATCACGAAAGACTTATCCAACCTGCCACCACCGCATGACAGTGATGTTTATTTTATTTTCTTTCATCTTGATATACTTTCCTTTTGATAGTCGCATGTCGGTGCCACATGCAACGATCCAATCACTGGTAATGTGGAGAAAGAATTAGACAAAATTCTCGTACACAAAATGCCCTCAAACTTTTGTGAAATTACACCAATACCATTTTGTGAGTGTGTCCAAGCAAATCTCAGCTCATTTCCTTAGCTCCCGTCACTGACCTGAAAAGAGGAAAAATAGAGAGGGTAGCCTTGAGCCACAATCCAATTCGCAAGATTATTTTCAAAGTAATATAATTAGTTGATTGTTATTTCTTCTTTATAGGAAATAGAATATCTAGACCCAAATAAAAGATTGATTTGTCATTTTTTTTAGTTCATCTCTTGACGAAGCCCCGCCTTTTTCTCTAGTTGACGAATTTTTTTTTTTTTTTTTTTGTGTTTAATTATAATGTGTTAACGATGGATAAGAGTCACACACATGACCGTTCTTAGTGTTTTTTTTTTTTTGGTTGTTCACCGACCATTCTTAGTTGGTCTATTGTTGCTTACAACTCATTTTAACCATTGCAGAAAATTAGAACAACTCATTTTAATTGGCCTATCTGTTTAATTTTGCACACATACTTTTCTTTTTTCTTTTCTTCTTTTTTAATTTTCTAATATCTGATTTTTGTTTTTTAATATTGCTGGATTCTCAATGATATATCAAATTGTGAGTTATTTAATAGGTTATCAAAATTATACTGAAAAAAATGGGGTCAATGCATGTTAAATGGGATTCTAGGGGTCACCCCATCTATGATCCATCCAAACAAGACCCAACTCGCCTATCTGCCATCTATCTTAAAACTAAAGATCTCAATTTGGTTCGGGTCTGATTTTGTAGTTTTCTTTTTACCCCAGAATGGCTTCTCCACCCAAGTTAGGTGGGGCTTAAGAAGGAAATTGCCAACCAATCTAGTCAGACTTAGAAGTGGCAAAATGGACCTAAAACCCATATTTAAACCCATATTTAATGATGTGGGTCATAAATGGATTGTCTTAAATTTTAAATGGAAGTTTAAGCGAGTCATAAATGAATTGATTAACAATTTAATGGACCTTACATGTATTTTAAATGGATTATAAATAAGTTGGTTATCTAACCAATTTAAGTTGGTTGTGGATAGACAAGTCTTTTTTTTTTTTTTTTTTAATTCTTTTAATTATCTGTTTTTTCATAATTTAGAATTTCTTTTCTTTTCTTGTTTTTTTATTTTAGGAAATTTGATAAAGATCGCCAATTGGTCGCCAGCCACCGCTGATCGTCCCTCGTCATTCGCCTCACCGATTACTGCTATTTGCCACCAGTCATTAGCTATGTAGCACGAATACTCTCCGGAAGCCTTCGTGTTGTATATGACATTCCGACACGTGTCCGACACACTCCGACACATCCCGACACGCAGTCAACGAATGTCGAAAAATCCGACATGTGGTCAACTCTCTCCGACACGCGAGTCTAGAATTCCGACACGCGATTCCGACACGCACGGAGTCAATTTTTTTTTTTTTTCAGTTTTGTTTTTTTAGAATTGTTTTATTTTTTTTAAAGTCTTTTACTATGAAAGAAGTAATAAAAAAATGCTATATATGATAAATAAATAAATTTAAAAATATCATTTCAGCATTTTTCTTTAAACAATGTTTTTTTCCTCAAAGTTTTGTGTATTATTTTTAACAAATTAAAATAATAAATTATATTATTTAATATTTTTCGTGTAAATTAATTCTAGGCTATTTTTATTATTTATTTATGTATTTATATATAAAAATATATTTAATATATAACGTGTCGGAACGTGTCGAAATTCTTTATTTTTAAGAAATGACGTACGGCGTGTCGCCGGCGCGTGTCGTGTCGTGTCGCGTCGTGTGTACGTAATCGGTCTTACATAGGTCATTAGTCACCGATCATAAAAGAAAAAAGAAAAAAAAAAAAAAAAAAAAAAAAAACGAAAATGAATAAAGAAATAATTTTATAAAATAATTTTTTTAATTATAAAAATTATCCATAGTGTTTTAGCAATATATATTTGTAAAAATTTATAAGAAACAAGTTTTTCCAAATCAAATTTAATACTGAAGTTTTTTAGCAATGAGTCAGGTCGGATACGAATAGCTAAAATTTTATTGTATAGAAATGTATCAAAATGAATTAAATGAATCAATATGGATCCGACCATTTTTTACTCGATCCAAATTCAACTAGACCCATCCGTTTGACAGATGTATTCAAACCCATGGCCAGCTCTAGTGCAAATCTCATGGAACCAATAGCTGGAGCCAGTATTCTCAATATTGAGAGAGAAAAAACTCTTCATTACTTGACAAGGAGTAGCTTCCCAGATGACTTCATATCAAATTCTCACACAATACAGGCCAACCGGGACAGTTTAGCTCTTCCTGTCTTATGTACAATCATGGGCTTAATCAGAATTTTCCCAAAACAAAAAAGACATCATATTCAATATGTGCTATCAACAATTGCACGGTGGTAGAGAATTACCAGTTCTGATGCGAGAATTCTGGTCATCGTAGATCAATGATGTCAAATTTAAGATCCGGATTCATGTAAACATCTGTACACGCCTTGTAAATTGGCCCGCCATCTGAAGGCTGGTTATGAGGGTGAAACCCACGCTGCTGGCAGTTTCTTATGACTGACATGCCACCGGGTGTCGTCAACCGAAAAATCCCGTGGGTTCTGCACAGAGAAATCATGGCAGTTAACAATATGCATATCATCCAGCAAATAAGGCCATAGGTGAAAAGACAGGCTAACCTCGAACCATCTTTTGGAGCCATTACTATTGCAACAGATTCTGGTAACATGATCTGGACCAGGGGGAAAAAAATGAGTGAACCAGTAAGTAGAGACAAAGCCTCATGACACTCCACATTTAATGTGCTACGCAAGCTCAATAGCCTACTTTAGCGGACGAAAAGAAAGGGAAAAAAAAAATAGAAATAGATTGTGTTTAAGACGAGTGTAATTTTAAGAAGCCACATCTTGGAATTGATGGAAGAATAGGAAAGACTGAATAATCGATGGAATAATAGTACGCGTACATGTCTGGTGTGTGAATAAAATCTTCTCTCAGGCGGAGCTTCACTAGCTATTTTAATACAATTGAACCAACTAGTTCATGTCAACAGAAACTTTCTATAGGCAACAAGAAATTTTCTTCATAGGTAAGGAAATGCAAGAAAAGGTCAACTCAAAAGTCAAGAATTTGAAGATTAGGTAAAGTAAATGAACTAAAAATACACACCATCTGGTGTGTTGACAACCATATTCCAATAGCAAGAGAGGCACAGCTATTATTTTTTCCACGTGTACCCCCACCTAGCCAATTAAAAGGGTGACAAAGACCAGAAGAAATACACACCTGATATGAGTAATGGGTATGAAGATCGATCGAGGACATGAAACAGGACTGCGAAGGATGTGTCTGAAATTAAACATTGATGAACAATCAATCTCTCTGTCAAAAGATAGAAAAAGTAGGAGCTTCCCATATAATTTAGCAAAACATATGAAAGGTACATGCAGCTGACAATGAACCATGACCAAAGTTTGACCAACAACTGCGAGAGAAGAGAAGATACAAATGACGGAACATGTCTTCCCACAAAGGAGAAAGTTATGTATCTCATTATTTGCAAGGAGATCTCGATTATGCTGAACCACCGTGCAATGCAATCAGTTTGATCTGTTCATAGCTACATCCAGAAGAATAACATGCAAACAAGAGTGAAGATTCCTCATCCTTCTCGTGATAGGGGAGACCCAAGAAGGAAAATGCATCTGTTGTTAAGTCATCAGATCATAGTGCTTTTTGTGAATTAACCTCTAGACGTTTGATGTAAGTGTGGGAAGATACTCAGATTCTAATTAGTAAGTTCTCACATACGCAACAGTTTGAGTTAACTGATGTTCACAGCACAACTACTACCAAAGAATTACTCCAGACTGCCTATTTTAAAGCATCCAAACAATGGATCACTCTTTTGTAAGCTCGTCTCAGAATCCCAGAAGTGGGTAAAAGCAAACAACTATTTGTAAGCAAATTTCACCCATCAGAAGTTAAAGGCCCTCCAAAACATCATGTTTGATCTAAAACTCTGGTAGAAATTACATGAACCCCCTTGGATTTTGGCCAAACACACTGATACCCCATCCTTCATTTCACAAAGGTAAAAACATAAAATTTCTCCCAACCAAAAGTGACTCTGTATTAAGTTTGCTCAGCTTTCATGTCTTTGAACACATCGACAAAATATATGCACCCTATCTAGCAAAAAAAGTAGCCATATTATATGCACCATTATCCACTCTACCAGACATCTTGACTGAATATAGCTCCAAAATAAGTGGAGCTTTTAACACTTCTGATGGGGGAAAGTTTCTAAAATAGTGTCATTTCCATACAACTGAGGTGCAGAACTTCAAATAGTGCATTCCAAATATGACTTTCTAATGCAAGGGAACCAGATGAATTTACTTCATTTCCTCTACAAATCTGTGAAGACAATTCTGAAGCCTGATCATCATAAAACTCATTATTAGATGGAATATAATCCTTCGGCACAATAATGAATCCACCATAATCATAAAAACTTATTATGATTATGGTGGATTCATTATTGTGCCTAACAAACTTTAAATAGTGTGTTCCTAATATAACTTTCTAATACAAGAGAACCAGATGAATTTACGTCGTTTCCTCTACAAATCTGTGAAGACAACTCTGAAGCCTGATCATCTTACAACTTATTATTAGATGGAATATGATCCTTCGGCACACTATCAAATCCACCATAATCATAAAAACACAAGGCAAGAAGAGTCCACAGGCACATCACAAAATACTCACATGAATCCACCCTAGTGGAAAAAGAGATTGCTTATCTTGAACTTCAAATATCTCTTCTTCATTTGTGGCCTGGCACTGGTTTTAAACAAATGTCAGCAGGTAAAGAACAAAATATGATCAATGAAAGAATGGTGACACTAAAAATTTCCAAACGCATGCTGCTGACATACAGAATCTGATGTTGATTCCTGCTTTGGAATGATTAGGGCAGTGATAAAGAATTTTCTGTTTTTCTGTAAAAAAGACATGGAGAAAATATTAGCCTCACAAATAGCAAGGAACAAGTTGAAGATTCTGCAGTGTTAATACTCACGAGTGAACCTGCAAGGATGCCACACGTTTCCAAATTACGGTCAGTATTGGCCTTAGCTAGTTTCAGAAAGGTATTCATCAATGCCGTTGACTGCATAAGAAAACAGCAGCAAAATCAATGAGCATGCACAAATTCTCAGTCTGAACTCTCCAGTTATTTACTGACTGTTAGAGATTTATCATTTGCAAGGCTATTCTGCCTCTAATTCATACATTGCATATTTATTAAAGATCCTATTAACAAGTGCCCTGGAGACTCTTGCTAAAGCATGCCTAATAAAAAAAGTCTCGAGTTCCAAAGCATGAATTACTCATTACTTGATAAAGTCTGCATTGGAAATTCCAACATTTCCTCATTTGCTTACTTAACAACTGCCTCCAAGGCACTCTTTAACACCACAATCCTTCAAATAAATAGGCCTAAATTGGATAGTCAAAGAGTTTCAGTTACGCCAATGGCACTTTCCGATAAAAAAAAAAGGAGGTTATAAACTAGAAGGGAACAATGCAACAAAGTAACCATGAGCAAAGGACTTCAAGACTCACAATGTGCAACTGCAGGGAGACTCCGAACAAATATAATTATCAGATGCTGGCTTGTCCAAGCCACACTTTAAATCGTTATGTTCATGAGACACTCCTGGAATTAAATCTTGCACTTCTGCCAGAACAGGAGGAGGAGATGGCTGTCGAATGATATCTGCTTGAACAGTTGTTTCTGTAGTTTCAAAGGAGATCATCAGAGGTTCTTCCTCAGTTTGAGGCACCCTGTTGCCATCGTCAACACTGAGATTTGAATCCAAGCTGGATGTTTCCTTTTCCAAGTCAGTGGAGTCCTTCTTAAATGCATGTTTGTCTTCTACAGATGGTAGCAGCCTGCTTCTTGCATAAGGCACAATTCAGTCAAGGGCACAAGTTAAATCAAGATGAGAGGAAAGCACATACATGCTACAATGATCATAGAGCTTACTAGACCTTGAAACCTTTCCACAATGTATAGGTATTTAATGAATAACAGAATAGACATTGAATTCGCCAGAGTTCATAGAAGACAAACCTGGGTATTTCAACTGGAGTCAAATCTATGTTGCTTGGATATTGAACCTGGTCATAGGAAAAGTCAGCATCCATCAGGATTGAAGAATGAAGAGAAAATGTAAGACCAGAGTTCCATACCCCTTTATCACTCCTAGGTGGCTGCCAGTGCCCATTAAGTCCATTAGGCCCTAAAATAGAATGCCTGGAGAGAGTCTCCTCCTTGGGCGCACCATACTAAGTGATCTACAAAACTCAAGAGAAAAAATAAATAAGCTGAAGAAGTCTTTCATTTGACTACCTAAACAAACTTCTAGATTTTTTCATTCATCCTAATCCAGCACACAAGAATGTCTCAAGAATAACAAATCAATTTCTTACATGCTCAACTGGACTACATCTCACAAGAATCTGTACATCAAGTTTAGCTTATCTTCACAAAACTTCACTTATGCATGTCTCATATCTAAGCAACCCTTCCATACACGCATTGCAATGGAAGCATAATTTTACCTAGCCAATACATTGAAGAGTGTTTTAAGAAAATTGTAAGTGTGGCCATCAAAATGATAGCAAAAAAATAAAAAAAAAAATACAGGTGATACTAAGGGACATCAGCAGCCAACCATAAGTTCTCAAATGCCCTGATAAGAGGTGCCTAGTGTGGGGTGGGTCACAATTGACTGACCATCTACAGGACCAGTGCACATCACTTTCATTGCATTAGTGGACTGATTAGGCGGAGAACAGAAAGAAAGTGGCCTGGAGACCCAACCAAGAAACCAATGTGGGCACCATCATATAGGAACTGTCAGATCTAGACCATCAACAGTATGAGTTGCTTGCACTAGAAAAGCTCCGCTTAAAAGGAGTCAAGTAAAACTCTCCCTGATACAAAATTCTAACTTAACAAGGTTATCAACAAATCAAAATTAATTTATCCTCCAAAATGTGAAGATGTTACCAAGAAACAACCACTTACAATTTGTGGAATTGCTCATTCACTGGACTGGATTGCAGAGGAGGCTGGATCGTTGTACTTCGATAATTTGATAGTTGAGAAGCTGGTCTTGATACCTAGGATAATGCATAGCATTAAGATCAATGCTCCTTAAATCACAAAAATAGCAACACACAACTCACACAACTGAAGACAGAGTTAGGATAAGTTTGTGGAAGAATAGGCTGCAGTACCACTTTCATGTCATAACTTGTTGAAGTCTGCTTTCTGACAGGAGTCCATTCCAGAGAATTACTTTGATTACGATAACCCCAGTTGTTCATCTGGTTCGCCTGTTTTCTGTTAGAATCATCGAGTATCTGTTGCACTTTGGGCTTTAATTCCTCCAGCTCAGTCAATGCATTTAGAAATTGCTACAAGAGAAAACATAAACCATGTTCACATGTGATCCAGAATGATGCAGTATTTCTCATTTCCACATGAAGTGACATAGGAAACTAGGAACATACCATTTTCAGTAAAGCCTTCTTGTTTTGTAAAGATGCTCTATAATCTCGATGGCGAGGAATGGTCTCAGAAACCAAACTGATGCAAAAGAATGGAATCATATATAAAGCTCCAGTGTAGTTTCTTGCAAATATGAGTAAATTGCTTCTCCAGTCTTCTCATGACCAAATCAAGTATCTATTCACCGGACAGTAACACAAAGAAAAACAAGGGAAGACATATTGTACCTTGAAAACCTGAGAAGCATAACATACAGATCTACGATATTATTCTCCGCTCGGAATATATTAGCCTGCATGCAATTGACACAGGGGAGATAAACAAGCAGTTAAGAACAAAAAATTGATCCAAAAATTTTGTGGGCACAGGATTTAGGAGCCATAGACTTAATAACACAGAACTGCAAATTCAGTCACGTCACGTCGCAACAATAATCCATGATATATGCAAGAACAGCAGCATGCATCGATCAAAGAATATGGAGCCGATACTCGTTCAAACTCTTAAGTGTCCGGGGTCAGCCATTCAAAATCATAGAAGATGTTTTAGACATCCAGCAATCTACTATAACCAATGACATCAAGTAAGACGTTCTCCATCGGATAAACCGCCATGCACCATATAGGCAGAATCGAGTTCCTAGTAACAATGAGAGACTCTATACATAGCAATTCGTCAGATGTAGATCAATCAGACAAGATGGAGCGAACGTGTAATGGAGCCAGATTACCTCAATTAAGCATGTTACTAATACCAAGAGATGAATGGCAAAGTCTGGGAAGCCCAGAACAGGCTTTGCTGTCTCATTCCCGTCCTAATACATGCCACGACGAAATCTTTACCTTTTACCAAGACCGATCATCATGTGTAGTACCACTGGCAACAAGTATCCAGAAAACCGACTAAAACAGCTGACGTATCAGAAGCTTCGCACCCCCGACAAGGCGTCCTAGTCGCGAAGTGAAACGTAATTCGAAATCCTCCGAGCTTCGAAATTGGCTAGTGAACTCTCATAAAAAGCCATGAGGAACGAAATGCTCCAGAATCTAGAACTAACCGACGACTAAGAACTAAGAAACAAGCCTCCGCATCCCTTTCGCCTCGCGTTCGATTTACTCAACAATAACCGAACAAGAACTTTAAAAAGGTACGGAGAGAATCAAGAAAAAGCAGTCGGAATCAACTTCAGCACATCGAGAAGAACCACAAATCGAGCAAGGAAAACACCGCGACGGACCTGCTTGAGGACATTATCGGCGATCCTGAAGTAGTAGCGGAGCGCGATGCGATTGTCGACGTCGAGCCTCTGCGCGCTCGCCGCGATGTTGATCCTCCCCGAAGACGACGACGACGAAGAAGAAGAAGAAGAAGAAGACCTCATTCTTCCGATCGAATCGATCTCTACCGCGCGAGCTTTCGCCTCCGTCTCCCCTTCTCGAGCGAGCGAGCGAGCATCTACCGGGGCGGCTCGATTCAGGTCTTCCGGCGGCCGATTCCGGTCAGCGGCGGCGGCGAGCTCGGAGGGCGGCCGTCGGTGGCGGCGGCTGCTTCGGCCGGAGTGGCGGCGAGAGAGAGAGAGAGAAGAGAAAGAGAGAAAGGGGAGACGGGATTCGAGCGAGACGGTGATTTCTGGTTTGGCGCGGGGGCGAATTTGGAAATGCGGGCGACGCCATTAGAATAATGGCCGGTTGTTTGGTTGTTGGTGAATAGAAAGGAGAGGGAAATAGAATATGTCGTCATAATGTCGCCCCCTCCTCAACAAGACAAGTCAGCTCTAATTCGCGTTTTGGATGGCTATAGGAGGTGGCAAAATGAGTCTTAAATCCATTTATGACCCATTTAAATCACAGATGAGTTATATATGAATCACTTGCTTTTTAAAGAAACTAATTAAATGAGTTTAATAATTAAAGACTTAAGATAAGTGGGTCTTAAATAGATTTTAAGTGGATTGGATTTAGAATCCATTTTCAACCAAAACCACACAATCTCTCTCTTCCCTCTTTAACTTTACAAAACGGGTAAGTTCGGGTCGGGTTTGAGTTGAGTTATAAATGATCCGACCCAAATCGATCCATTTAACCCGTTTATAATCCATTTATTGTAATACAAAATTTTTTATTCATACATGACTCGACTTATACTCGATCCATACTCGATTCATTTAACGAAACATAAAAAAGGTTATATATATATTTTTAAAATGGTATTGTTAAAATGGTTTTATACAACACAAATTTAATGGATAATTTTTATAATTTTTAAAATAATTATTTTAAAAAATCGAATTCTAATTATTTTTTATTTTTAAAAATTAAATTTTTAATTATATTTATTTTTAAGCCTATAGCCAGGCCTTATGCGGGTTCGGGACGCCCCCGCGCCGGGTATAGAATAGAGTATCCCGAGTGGGGAGTAGGATACCGGAGGGAGGCCCAGATCGAGTTTGGTGAACGACGGGCCCACGAGAAAATGGACCTGAATGAGAGTGGGTTCGGCTTTGATTTGAGCCGCTTCGTCCGAAAGCCGAAATCTTATGTGTGTCCAACACGAAAGTCGTGCGTCCACTGTAGTCGACATGGAAAAAATGGACAAGAAAGGGACTTTTATATGGTAATGCGGGCCATTACGCAATCCACTTTTATCGCTGCCAACTTGAAAAATTGTGTGCCACCACCGATTATGGTTGCTCAGTGGTAAATGGGTCACATCACCCTTCCATGTGGTCATAACTTCGTGCTTAAAAGCAAACCACTAGTCCACTTATGCCCTGGGCATTCGATACATCATGTGAAGAGACTAATATTTTCTAGTACACTAATGGTGAGCTAATACACATATGATTAAACTGAGTAGTTATGACTTAAATCAAAGATTCCATAATAACTATGGGACTCTTATGGCAACACCCAAAGGGTAGTTGCATTGTTCGCCCTACTCAACCATTTACTAATTGAAAAGAAAACCTTGATATCCATGCAAAATATAAATAGCAACTGCAATTGGAGCATCATTATTGCAAGTTAAGGTGATAAAAGCTTAAAAATTGGGGATTTAGAAAACCTATTGCAAACCAAGTTGACTTACTTTCCTTCCTTCTATAGAAATTTTGCATTCATTTTCAATTAAAGAAGCAAAAATTAATTGGACAATGTACTGTTTAAACAAATCATGACATTTCTCCTAATTCTTGTTGATCTCAGTTTTTATTAGCTTGATATTCTTTGGTTGTTTGTCGGTCTCAAAATCCCTTTGTCTAGTTTTCCTTTGGAGTAATTTATCTTTCCAGATGTCGATACTAGTTGAAGAGGATGATACTACTTCTAGCCCAGCCATTCTCTATTACTCCTTCATTCATAGTAAAACATTGCTACCCATTTTCTGGGTTTTCTGCTCAATTAGTCCCGATTGTCAAAATGGAAGAATAGGATAAAGCTACATCTTGCTCGGCTATTTCCTGCAAGATGCTAGGCACACTATGGTCCGACAATGGTACGACTATCATGGAAGGTGCGGCTAGTGCAAACCATCTAACCAAATTTGGCAAGGCATATTGACATTAACCTAGAAACAAGGCCTTGGCCATCCGGCTGTAAATTTTACCAACCATCTAGCCAACAAATTTGGCCTATTGACACTAACGTAGATGCCAG
Organism: Eucalyptus virginea; assembly: GCA_014182375.1. Taxonomy (NCBI): domain Eukaryota; kingdom Viridiplantae; phylum Streptophyta; class Magnoliopsida; order Myrtales; family Myrtaceae; genus Eucalyptus; species Eucalyptus virginea. Next base: position 9,884,215 of record CM024515.1, on the reverse strand, counting down.
CCAGCCCCAACATGGTAATTTTTTAATAATATTTTTATTTTTTGAATTATTTATTTTTTTTTTTTTTATTTTTTATTTTTTATTTTTCCTTCTTCTTCTTTTGGCAGGTACTGGCCATTGGCGAGGCCTCTCCTAGCCATGGTGAAGCTTGCACTTGCTTGCCTGCAACGGCAAGGCCTCGCTAGTGGCAGACAAGGTCGCCAAATCAGCCATTGGTAAGGCCTCGCCTAGCTATGGTGAGGCTCGCCCTCGCCATCATGGCGCTAGGAGATGCTTGTCATCACTCGCCCTCGCCATCACGGCGCTGGGCAATGCTTGTCGTCACTCGCCCATGACTACGAGGCCTTGCTAGTGGTCAGCAAGGTCAACCTTGCCAGCCGTAGCCTCTGGCTGATCCAACAAAAGAAGAAGAATAAAGAAAGAAAGAAAATTAATAAAAAAATTTCCACGTCAGTGCTGGTTAGCTAACTTTGGCTGAATGAATTGAATTGATATGATTGTAAAAGGTTTAAGACTGAATTGACCAAAAAAAATGATTTACGACTAAATTAGAAAAATTGCAATAGTTTAGGACTCTTTTAGTAATTTTCTCCCTCTATGCTAAAACCTTGGAACCTAACACGCCGCCTCACTACTATATATTTACTTCTAGTCCTTAATGAGCACAAACTTGTAGTTCCTCATGAATGGTTTTTTGAGGAAGCACTATTCAAGTAGCACAAAATATCGGGATAGTTTTTTGAGTGACGGTGGAAGCAAAAGAGTTTGCATCTTACAAAATTGGAAGGGTAAGAGTATTTATCTAACTTAACGTCTCGATTATAATCGAGCACCATTAGGAGCCACAAAGGAAAGGAGCTTTGATTGGATTTTATATATTAAAGGTTGCCTAACTTTCAAGAAAAAAAAACTAGCAAATATTTGGGAATTCCTTAAGATTGGAGAGTCTCTAAGAAGCAAATGTTAAATTGAATTATAGTAAGAGTGAATATGAAACTTGATGGATAGAAAAAAATAATTTCTAAGGCTAAAAAGGAAATTTTAATTAAAGTTGTGATACGGGCATTACCATGATATGCAATGTCTATTTTCAAATTTTCAGCTTGCATTTGTCATGCAATTGAAAAGAAAAGCAGTAGGTTTTTGGTGGAAAAAGGATAATTAAAAATAGGGTTTGCACTAGGAAAAATTGGATGTTTTTAAACTCAAGAAACATAAGGGTGGACTTGGGTTCAAATATTGGCAAAAGAACACCCCAGATGCCAAAACTTGATACAATGAGACGCTTAAGTACTAAAAGTTAGGAAAGTGACACTTAAGTGCTTTTTTTTTTTAAAAAAAAAAAATGAGACACTTGAGTGTTACATCCAACAAATCCCGCCGGAAATTTTATGTGGCAATTTTTTTTTTTTAATTTTCTCTCATACGTAACTCGCTGGAAAGCTCACTCAGCAAAGAAACACAAAAATGACGTCGTTTGGGCAGAATTCAAATTTTAATATAAAAATTAATTAAATTAAATTTAAAACCAAATTTTAATAGAGAAAGAGAGAGAGGAGGAAGAAGGCAGCCGACGGCTGAGAGCTTAGCCCTCATCGCCGCTGCCTCCTCCTCATCGCTGGAAAGGTGGGGCTGAAGCTCGGCCACCCCAACCGATCGACGACAAAGGCCTGCTAAACCTTGCCCAAATCTGGGGCGAAGGTTGCGGCCCTTCCCCAGATCCGGCGAGGGTCAATGCCGAGGCTCGGCGACGGCAAGCCCGGCCGACCCTCCCCCACCTTTACAACGACGATAGGGAGGCGGCAATGGCAAGGGCTAAACTCTCAATCGCCGGCGCCTTCTTCCTCTTTTTTTTTTTTTAATTTGATTTTAAAATTAATTTAATTAATTTTTATATTAATTATTTACCCACGTCGACGTGTAAAACAATGTCGTTTTACACTTGGCTCGCTACATCAACATGCAAAACAATGTCATTTTGCACTGGACTCGCCATGTTAGCATTTTGATCAAATTTTCTTACCGTTGGCACTTAGTTGATCCATTTTACTTCAATTTTGACACTTAAGTGTTACTTTCCTAACTTGTTGCATTTAAGTGTCCTATTGTGCTAAGTTTTGGCACTCCAAGTGTCCTAGACTCTTCAGATATATGAATCACCTTTGATAAGGCAAAGGAAATATTCGGTGGTTCATAATCGCCACATTACCCGCCTACGTGGCATATACGCACCCATGTGGAGCCATTAGTAAAGCGACATGTGTTATTTGACGTTGGAATAAAAAATTATTTTGTAAACTCATCTTTCTCTAACTTATAGGGTTGGCTACAAGCGACGATAGGCTAAGCGAGGCATTAATTGCTCCTCTTAGGGGAGTAAGCGATTTGGTTCGGTTCGGTTTTTGAAAACCGAACCGAACCGAACCGTTAGAAAAAATTTCTGAACTGAACCGATTACGAACCGAACCGAAATCTCGGTTCGGTTCGGTTCGGTTCGGTTTTTCTGTTTTCAACTTTTGGTTTTTGATTTTTCTTTTTGGATGGCTTACCTTCTGTATAAGCTCCTTGAAGCATTGATTGACGTTCTCTCTAGTTTTTGCGCTACATTCAAGAAACGAACATCTATGTCTTTGAGCTAGATCCCTTCCTTCTTCCCTTGTTACAGCCCTTTCACTCTCCTGAAATTATCACATCATCAGAAGCAAAATGACTTCTCTTCAAAGAGAAGTCGAGCAAGAAGAAACTAGGGAGGATAGGAAGCGACGACGAGGACGGGAGCTCGGAACGTCACGAGAGAATTCTTTGGAAGGAGGATGGCGTCCTGAGACGTGGTTTCTTTCGTGAGCTTGTCCCAGTTGAGCCTGGAAATGGCTCGAATTTTGCATTGCTTCCACTCTAGTTAGGTTTCAAAAGGAAGCGAAAGCTTCACTTTTGATTTTCTGGGCTTCATGGGCAACTGGTTTGGATCAAAAACTGCCCTACTTTTTGCTTTTCCAATCTTAATTTGTTCCCAGAACGAATATCTGGTCCTACATGCAATGATAAAGTATGCTAACAACTTATCTTCTTATCTGAATGTTCTACTATAGTCTTTATGCCTCACATCACATTTCACTCAGCAAGTATACCCATTTAGTCCAGGAAATTGTCCTTCTCCAAGGACAAGAGAATCAAGACATGTTGAGACTTCAAAAAGATGTTGTGTAGCATCCCCATTGTACAACAAAAACCGGTGTTGACAAAGCTCTGAAACAGGGATTCCGTTCACCAGAGAAGAAGAGAGAGAGAAAAAAAAAAGAAGAATCCTAGATTAACAAGAACTCAAAGGAAACTAGTGCTTTTCATCCCTAAAACAAGTATCATAGGGCAATTAATTATTGCAAGAATCCAAATTATAGTCATGGCAAGGAGCAAAAGTAAATCACATTAGACATCCATTCAGTCACTTCTTTAACCCCACGATGCTGAGACAAAGCGACAACATATATCTCCATTATGTTGCAGGTGCTAAGGACAATTGCTTCTTCTATATGATTCAAACTACAGAGTTCTCCAATGGCTCGAGGCCATTCTGCCTCAGGAATGGCAAGTTTCTCACGCATCTCCACAGGAGTTGTGTGCACGCTAAGCCCAATAACCACAATGCTGCTCCTTTCTTTTGTATACCCTGACCAAAACAATTGAAATAAAACTAGTGATCTCAACTTAGGAATCTGATGTCACAATATATACTTTCGCTTATGTGTTTTCTATTTGCATCATTGCTTGAAAAGGAAGAAAGTCACTCTCTATGAACATGCAGGACTGTTTTAAGTTCAACATATCTAAGAAGAGAGGGAAATAAGTAGTTCCACCTTAAAGGTGAAGAAAGGGGTACATCACCATAGAAACAGAATAAAATCCGAATTGCTCAAACCCCAGACTAGATTCTCAAGTTCAATTGAATCATTACGGTTTCAACCCAATTTGGGCATCGAAACATCTTCAGTTAGCAATCCTACACTACCACCTAACTTTAAACCTCTTGCTTGGCCTTGTATGCATTTCTATCTAAAACCAAAGGTAGAAAATGGTCCAGACATACACTCTCTCCCTTACGCTACTATGAATTTACCTCTTCGAGCTTAAAGACGACATTCAATCATTAAGAGAAATTGCTATTGAATTCAGGTCCATGGTCGTAGATGACAACTCTGCATTAAATTCACAATGAAAATGAGAATTGAAATATCAATTGTACTATTGAAAGATATAAATATTCCATGATTATTTTTTTCTCACCTGACTCGAAATTTTCAAGTTCTTCTAAGTCCTCTTAAATCGATTGTAAAAGTGGTGCAAATCGTAGCCAATCTTGAGTACATATAAGAGCCTCTACCATGATTGGGGTCAAGGAGTTACGAAATACATCAAGTGCTCAACCTCCGGTGCTGAATGCAAACTCTGATGCTACAGTGGAGATGGGCACAGCCAAAATATCTCGAGCAATGGAAGATAAGATAGGATATTTGGAAGAATCGACTTTCCACCAATTTAAGATATCAAAGGTGGAGCTATGCCGTTCACATCCTTCTTCCAAATACTAATCTAATTCAGATTTTTCTTCCACATATTCTTGTCCCGTTTGACTAAGATACATCGCAGTCATAATGTCCGCACCAACCACAGGAGACATTGAAATGTTCACTATCCTTGTCCCCTTTAATCTCACGCTGCTTTGGGGGCATGTACTGGTGCGATATTGCTCAAACAATAATGTCAAAGATTTTGTTACTCTATCTCGCAAAATTTCTGCCCAATTGCCTTCATACACTTGATTAATCATCTATTTCACATACTTCATCTTATGTCGAGGGTCAAGTATACATGCAATGAACCATGTGAGATTTATGTTGCTCACATTGCCAAAATACTTATTGAATTTGATCTTCATTCTCTTGGCTACTTTTTGCAAACTCCTATCCTCATCCCCACAATATCTATCAATTATCATATAAATCTCATAGACATTTTTTGCCATATCATTGCAAGTGACATAAGAAGAGCCTGATACTTTTAAAGTTGCATCATAGAACAACTTCAAGAAAGGAAGAAATCGACGGGCATAATCCCAATCATTATTGGTAGGCAAACCTCTTACCTTAGAAAGTTCTTCAGCAAATCTTCTGTCCTGAATATCTAATGAGATAAAAGCATTTCGAAACTTCAAGGCCACTTCTAACATCAGGTATGTTGAATTCCACCGAGTCTCCACATCCAAACATACAAGATTATGGGAATCAATATTTTCCAGCATAATGCACTCCTTAAACCGTTGCAATCTCCACCTTCTCAGGGGGGATGGGGTGGGGACGCGTAAGTTTCAGGAGTGGGTTTCGACTCCCACGCCCTGCAAGAGGCAGGACAAAAGTCTGAGAGTAAGTGTAGAGTAGGAATAGAATAGGACTGACCACAAAAAAAAAAAAAAAACCGTTGCAATCTCGAAGGAAAAGATCTCACATAACGTACAGCTGAACGTATTCTAACAATGGAATCATCTATATCTTTCAAACATTCTCTCACAATCAAACTAAAGATATGAGCACAACATCTCACATAGAGTAACTCACCTGATAATATCAGAGCATTTCAAGAGTTAAGTCTTTTCTTCAAGTATTGAACTCCTAAGTCATTGGAGCTAGCATTATCAACAGTGATAGAAAAAATGTCTTTGATCCCCCAACTAGTTAAGCATTTCTCAACCCCTTTCCTTATAATCTCAGCCGAATGTCCTGGAATTTGACAAAAATTCAAAATTTTCTTTTGCAACTTCCAATCAGCGTCTATAAAGTGAGTAGTAAGACACATGTAACTTAGATTTTGACATGAAGTCCACGTGTCAGTCGTAAGACAAACCTTTGGAGAAATATCGGAAAAATATTTTTTCAATTTACTTCCTTCCTCCAGATATAACTTGTAACAATCCTCCGTTAATGTGTTTTTTGAAGGGATGAAAAACTTTGGCTGAATTCTACTCACGAATTTCCAAAATGCCTCAAGTTCCACAAACTTGAAGGGTAGTTCACCAATAATAAACATCACCGCTAGATCTTTTCAACTAGCATCTTGATCAAATTTCCAAGGACCAGCTGAAATAGAACTACCAACCCCAACAGATTCATTCGAGGCACTTATTTGCCTTTTCTCTACGTTCGTGTATGGATAATTCTTACATCTACCTAAATGATTATGCATCCCACTAGTCCCTTGAGTAGTATAACAACCAATAACAACCCCATAATATAGACGTTCGGCTTTATCTTGGCTATTTTTTTTTATCATTTTAAAGTGTTCATATACAACAGATCAGTCTCCTTTTATTTGTACCACTAGATTCACTTATTAAAAATTCGTTTATTGTATATTTGGCTTTGCAAATATGATTCCTTGCACTCCAACTGAAACAAAGTAAATGATTCCTTGATTCCTTAAGACTCAAAGTAACAAAAAAAAATGACAAATATTTGTGAATAGCCAGAACAAACTTCTATTAAAAAAAAATGAGAGACTCTACCTCACAGCACTGATAGTTGGGACCTGGAAGCTGTGTAGAATAAAATGTGATAATCCAAAGAATTTGAGAAGCCTGCATTATTTGTCGAAAAATAAAAATAAGGTTTAGGACTAGCAATGCAATAAGAACTAACAGCTTGATCTTTCCTATTTGATATCCTGATCACTCTTCCAATCCAAAAAATGCGCACGCTGCTGTAAATGAGACGATTTAAATGAAAATAGCACTTACAACAAAAAAAGATAAGACCCTACACCAGACAAGAACAGTGTAAATTTGTTTGGTCTTCAGAATAGAAGGATGGAAGGTCCACTGCAAAAAATATAACCCACATCAGTTCATATTCACCACGAAAGAAACCAAACAAAGACCGGCCTTCTTCAATTTATTTATGCACTCCATACTCCTTTTAATTGGTCATCAACATTTGCATTCTATCCACGTCTCCTTTGTCATAGGAAAGAGGTAATCAATCCCAAAGGTAGACAACTTGAATTATAGTAGCCCGGACTATACTCATGAATGACACCATCGACAATAACTAAACTAAAAGCTTCTTGCACTAGGTCAGTTTACTACAAAAGTGTGCTATCACAGTATCTAATGACATAATTTCAATGTCTAATTCCTGAATCTTCTTTGAATGTTCTTTAGTATGCACCACTCTGGCATGAGTGAACTCTATGAAGTCAAATGTCCATAATTTCAAGGTCTAATTACAAAATAAGTAGGGACCTGTAGCTGCCCCAGTAAGATCTCCTAAAATAATGCCCCTGCTTACTCTCAGGATAGAAAGAAAAGTACAATTTGGACAACTAGTTGCAGAAATCAACATCAACCTTACAAAAACCACAGGTTTACATCCCAGTCATAAGCAACCTAAGCCAAAAACGAGGAAACCAGCACTTTCTGTTACACCATGTAAAATAGACCCTCACTAGATATTTATCAGATTCTAACTACATCAAATTTGCTTTGATATCATTTCTTAAGTGCAAATTACCATACCAAAAAACCTCTTGGTCCACAGAGGTCATACTGATTGACAGAACATGTGACAAATCTCATAATAACAGGCCAAAATAACAGTCTGCCTCATCAATAACATACCAAATGAGGTGAAGAATTTCCCCTTTAAAAAAAAAATTTGAAATGTGAAGGCATGTAATTCTTCTACCCTCCCAAATCAGCAATTGTTTTTCCATATCAAGAAGTAACCCAAAAATGGAACTTCCCAGTTCCAAACACAGCAACTGGCTCAACTAATATCATGAAATCAATGGCAAAGAGACAGCCAATAACAACTCTTTTACAGCAACTAGCTCAACTTTCCCGAACAGGAACCCGAAAACCTTCATCAGCACCTGACCCATCTTAGTATTTGGACAGAAGACAACATCCATGCCACAGTAAAACGAAAACACAGGCACCCTCTCAATCAAACACGGAACCCAAGAACCCCCAAATCGACCACTCCCTAGACACGCCCGAACATGGCATTCTTCAATGAATGCAGAGCGATCAAAGGAGAATCTTACCGATTTGAACTAGCCCAGCTCACTAAGCAAGCAAGAGGTGTCGCAGATCTAAAACCACTGGCGGCCCCTCAGTCCAGAGCAGAGCGCGCGCAGGACATGCTCGGGCACGTGGCCGCTACAAATTCTTCTCAATCGCCTTCGCTGTCGCAGAAGGAAGAGGGACAAAGGAGAGACTTGCAGAAGAAAGGAGCTCTGTCCCTCAATCGGTCGCCGTCGCAGTCGCCATCGCCGTTAAGAGAACTCAGACGGAAACCGATAAAAACCAAGAGACACAAGAGGGATCAGAGACGGGAGTCGGGAGAGAACCGAATTAGATTTGATTTTATCATTTTGTGCCTTTGTGGTTCGGTTTTCGGTTCGGTTAACCGATAAAAACCGAACCGATAAAAAATTTTCGGTTTTTTATGAAAACCGAACCGAACCGAAAAAATCAAATTTTTCAGTTTGAGTCTTGACACCCCTAGCTCCTTTGTCTCTCTTTTGCACACTGTCTTTTCACATTTGAAAATGGAGTTCTCCTTCTTCCTTCCCAATCCTTACTCACCTCATGCCCTCTCGCTCTCATCCTCCTTCTCCTTCCACTTCAACTTCCTTCATCACCATCATTACCTTTTCGGCTTCAGCGATAGAAACCGTGAGTGGCTTGGTTTCAATTTCAGGATTGGGCACATCACCACTGAAGCGGAAGAAGTTTGCAATTGCTAGGTTTCGAGCCCTCTCGGCCTTCACACACCACTCACTTTGTTTGTCGCCATCGTCACCTTTTCAACTTTGGCAATAAAAATCACAAGTGGCTCAGTTTCACTTTTGAGCTCGGGCACATCACCACCACAGCAGAAGAAGTTTGCAACTACGAAGTCCTAAGCCCTCTTAACCTTCACACGCCACTCGCTTCATTTGTTGCAATTGTCACCTTTTTGGCTTCGGCAATAAAAATTGCAAGCGGCTAAATTTTGATTTTGGTTTGGGCAATTTGCCACCAATTTTGAAGTAGAAGCGGAAAGAAGCTTGCAATTACCAATAGGAAAACTATCTATGGCTTTTCAACTTATTTTCAAGATTTTAGTCCTCTCTTGATTCTTTTGTCTTCACGTACCAAAACTTAAGTTTGTTATGTTGGGTTTTTGTTCAGGAAGTCTACACTTTTACCCTTGGCTATCATGAATTAACATGCTTAAAAGTGCCACTGAATAAACCATTTATGGTATTGAAGAAAGTAAAATTCATGGATGTAGAGCAAAACTCTAAAACTAAGTCAGCTAATTCACCAAAGGCTGAGCTAGAAGTTGTTAGTATTATTAGGCATTATTGAGGACCAAGCCAAAGGCCCTCATTTCTTGTAAGCACTTTTATGCTACTACTTTTATTGATGGCAATTGAGAGCATATTGATTATTGAAAATAAAAGCTTGATTACTTTTTTGAAGTGATTATTGCTAAACATTGTGGAATATTGAAAGAGATTAGCATGTAGAATAATTTAAAATGATAATTTCAGTACATGGGGATTTACTCTAAAAAGTATTATGATTGATTGATAATTTTGAAAAACTTGTGATTTTAATGTGACTTCTAGATTGTATTACAATCGTTTAAGACTGTAGCTCCACTTCTATGTTGATAAATTTAAACTTTGCATTTTTTGCAGGTTAGTCGTCTATTGGATTTGATTATCCACAGTTTATACAGCCACAAGGAAGTGTTTCTTTGAAAGCTTGTTAGGTAAACATTTCACTCGCACATATATCTTCATTTCTATGTTAAATGACTTCTATAGTCTTGATGAAGAATTTAAGCTTTACCTTTATTTGTTGATTTATAGCTGAAATTGGTTTTCTTTTTCCCCTCTATTAGCAATGCTATTGATGCCCTTGATAAGTTGAGGTTCTTAAGTTTTATTGAGCATACTCTTCTTAAAGATATTGGTACTTTGGAGATAAGAATTAAACCAAATCCCGATAATGGAAACATCATGATAATATAAGTTTATTATGGCTTATAGATGAAGATGGTTTTATTTTATAATAACTGAGGAATTCATAGGATGTGGATGATGATATTTGAGATTTTAGTATTGGAATGACAAAGGAGGAATTCATTGACAAGGTATTCTCAAGATGTAAATGAATGATTCTCCTCTATGTACATATTGTAAATGCTTTAACTCATACGTTGTATCTCAACTTTTTTTTTTCTACATAAGTTTCAAAAAAGGAGATGTGTTCTCACATAACTAGGTGCGATTCTTAAGATAAAAATAATAGGTATTACTATCTTCTCTAATGATTCATTTCCTTTTTTTAAAAAATTTCAATATGGCTTAAAAGAATCTCTATTGTTTTCAAGATTACAAGGGAACGGCCTTGAAGTCATTGCCATGAAACTATGTTAGAAGCAAGTGTTCACAAAATGTGATGCGAATACTATTTTATGTCTATTGTTTTCATGAAACCTACTTACAATCTATCATGACTGAAATAAAGTATGCATACATAAAAATTTACTATCATAACTAAAATAAATTATGTACACATAAAAACTTTTGTACTAAGTTATATATTTACTGATATTTAGTAGATAATTTCTAGACATTGCTAGCTAATTATACTTGTTCTCAAGATAAATAAGTATGACTTATCTTTTAAAATTTAAATTTGTTTTGAATTTATCTTTCTTCTCTAATGATGAGTTTAAAAAAAAAAAACTTATAAAAGTTGCAAAGATAATGTCATCATCCATAATGTTGATAAAGATTTTGAATTTATAATTGGCATGACATTTGCTAATGAGAACAAAACTTAGAATGATACAATGTATATACAATTTATAAAGGATTTTGAATGTGAAGATGACAAAAAACAAACAATAGTAAAGGAATATTGCGAACAAGCACATTTTTGTGTAATTATAAAGCTCATTTTTCACCAATTCTACCTTATGAACAAAAAGAGAGATATATAGGACTGTGAAAAGAATCAAATGTAAAGCTTGCATTAAATTCAAAATTGAATCGGGAGTTTGGGTAGTTGTCAAATTTGATAAGGTTCATAATCATCATTTTGTTAATGATAAACAAAAGCATTTAATATAGTTATACTAGCATATAACGGATATTAATATAAGTATTTTAAATTCCTTTGTTAGAGTTGGTTTAAGGCTATTAAAAAGCATTCGTACCTTAGTAGTGAAGTAGAACAAGAGAATGTTTGCTTTATGATACGAAATAAGATAAGAGACTTGATTAGTGTAGAGGATTGTCAAAATCTCATTAACTATTTTAATTGTTGTAAATTAAATGGAAGTGATTTTTCTTATATATTTTAGTTGGATTAGAAGCAAAGATTGACCAAATGATCTGATGGTGTATCTAAACTGGATTATGAAAGTTTAGAGATGTGATATTTTGATATTACTTACTGTACAAATAAATATTATATAATATGTCTTTACAAAAAAATATTATATAATATGTGCATATTTTGTTGGCTTAAATTTTCATTAGAAAAATATTCTATTTGATTGTACATTTTTATTGAATGAAACCATCATTTTTTTTGTGTGAGTTTTTCAATTCTTTTTAGAGGCAATGGATAATAAAGCACAAAAGACTATTTTTACTAATCAAAATCACGTAATAGAAAATGCCATTAAAACTGTTCTTCTAAACATTAATTATCGATTATATGTCTGGTATATTGGGAAAAATATTACACATCATATTACACATATTCTTGGAAAGCGGGGTTTTCACGATAAAAATTGGCACAAGCTTTTATATAAATGCGAATGAGAATTTGAAATAAAAAACAGTTGGAAAGCTATGTGTCACAAGTGGAAGTTGGAAGATAACAAGTGATTGGATAATATGTATCGCTTACGTTATAAATGATGTCCTACATTTGACCGAAATACTTTTTCTGTGGGAATTATATTCACCCAAAGAAATGAAAGTACTAATAACATTTTTCAAGATTTGGCATGTAAGGTTATCACTTTATCTAAATTTGTCAATCATTATGAAATGTAAGCACTTTTGAATTATTGATAATTTTAAATATACTAGAGAAATGTCATGGATTATGGTTAAAAATAATGGTATATTAAAACATGCCACACATGTTTACACCCATGTCATTTATAGAAAGTTTACAGATGAGTTCTTGCATTCTTCGTCCGAACATGTTCTTCGATATGAAACTAATGGGCTATTGCATACTTATATATTGGGAGCTGAAAGTAATGAAAAAAAGAAGCATATTGTCCATTTTGTTTGGGCAATCCTACCATTACATATAATGCAAAGATGCTTGTGCAGGCATACTTTATGTATCTTGACACATGTTGTAAATGTTATAAGCATTCCATCACAATATAGTTTAAAGAGGTGAACAAAAACTGTGAAACAAAGTTGTCATTGCAATGATGTTGAAGAAAGCTCTCATGACATGAGAAAAAGTCAAAGATATTGTGCTTAAAGAAATTAATACAATTAGTTTTCAGTATTATGAACATTGATGCGAATTATGATGTTATGGAGAAGATTACAACTCTAACATTGATGGATTTTCGCTCTCGTATTATGAACAAAATGAAATAGTTCACAATCAAAGATGATGTTAATTCTTTGCTGGAAAATGATGAATCTGAATATACAGTAAATTGTGGAAATTAAATACTTGATCCTCTTTAAAGAAGACCAAAAGATGTAATAAATATTCGATTGAAGAGTGTTAGTGAAAAGTAAAAGAAAAAGGAATCATCATGCACAAGAAGCACCTCAAACTAGATGCGTGATATAAGGAAAGCATTTTCTTTCCTTTTTAATGACTAATATAATTGTATTTAAACTGTACATGACATGTTGTGAGAATGTACACCATTTTTGTCATCTTATAGTTTTGATTAATCCTTGTGATTTGAAATTTGTCATTTTTTTTTTTTTTTTAGTAGATGAAGATAACAACCATTAGTTGATGGTGTTTTATAACATCAACAAAAAGCAGAATTCTCAGTTCTTTTTTTTGGCATGATGAGAGCAGTTTCCTATAGTTCATACTTAATCCATGCTCGATTTTGCCTATTAAAGAGCATATTGGTAATAATTATTTGTTGCACATTTCTTCACTAGACAAATTAAGGTTTGTCCTTACCCAATTTTGATGTGCATTCGCAACCTGGATTTTCTCCTACATAAGGTGAGAATCCTTAATCTACTCTCATTCACTTTATGAAGTCTATGCCAATTTTTTGGATCAACTTATGTTAACTAAACTCTCCGTGAAACCAAAATTATGAATCACTAAACACCAAGTCCAATTCGTAATTCATGAGGTCGTATAGCTACATTGCTCCAGATACTTAAAAAATTGATACTTCCTAGGTCTTCTTCATTTGTTTCAATCTAAATTTTTATTCTTCTTAATACATGGAAAAATAGTACAAGCTCTTCTTACTTGCTACTTTGGTTTCTCTTGGAATATGCATATTCCTTAAAGGCAACTGAGAAAAGTGATGTTTACAGCATGGGAATTAAGCTAATGGAATTCATCAGCAAGAAAATGCCAACAAATACATCTTTCAGTTTAGATATTGATGTGGTCAGATAGGTGAAGACACATATTGAGATATATGGTTCAAGCTTGAGAAGAATTGTTAGACCATGCATTGAGGGCCGCTCTTAGTTAGGGAAGAGAATGTAGCTTTTTAAGTGCTGAAATTACATTATGGTACACAAAAATTGCCCCACATGTGAGGCCAACATCCTAGCAAGCATGCGATCTCCTTTTTCATGTATTCAACATTAGGATGATGGACTGGAGAAGACCAATCTCGATCCCTACTTCAAGGATGAACAAGCCAATTGATTAAGCTGTATTAAAATAGCTAACCAAATCAACCCTTGTGTATCTAATAGTTTAACCACTTAGCTCTCGAGAGTATGTACTATTCTAGGTGAACGATTAATTAAGGGTATTGTTGCTTCTCTTTGTATTTGAGGAGAGATTTCATGAGCAACTGACCTTATATGAAATTGTGTTAACTCCTAAAAAATAGATACGAGCCAGGCAATCAATTTCACAGAGAGTTTGATTCGGGTTCTTACATCTAATCATATCAATTAACAATTCTTGCCCTATTTGTGCTTGCAAATCCATAGCTAAAAGTAGATAATTTGATTATCAAACATGGCTTTCATATATTAATTACTATTAAACTTTCCTTTGTCAAGCGTTTTTTGATCTTTCTCTTTCATTTCAAGTCCTTTTCCTAATGTGCATAGTAATAGGGTAATCAAATTGAGTCAACCCAATATAGTACCAATTTCGAACTCGAGTTAAATTTGGCTAGATAATGGAATCGAAATCAATCAAGCCAATGCCATATAATTATTGATCATCTCTACATATTTGCATCAAAAAAGACAAGCATTCATAAGTTTCTTTAAAATCGTAATAGAACAAGTTCTACATAACCATCAAGATTGACTCCTACAATTATCTATATAGTAATATAGAGATCACGATTCCAATAAGGAAATATACAATGACTCCGTATAATATTATTATTAACATAATAAAGCTTATTTTTCTTCTAACTAACGTCAAATCTCCTTTTATGATTGTCAATTCTTCATTTTCGCTTGATGCCTCTCCAGAATTGTCTGTGTCCACATTTTTGGGTGAATAAATCCTACATTCCTCAATATAATCTTCAACCCATTGCACAAACCCCCAAAAATTATATATCTGAAGAAAAAAAATTAGTGTAAAAAAATATAAAATATTACAAATGTCACTCCATGCACAATATGGTAAATTGATATACTTACATTACAAGTCAAAGCATAATATAATCTTTCTCGATTAATAGGATTCTTTTGCTCTTTTTTTACCGTGCATAATTTCCCTTGAAGACATGGACATATCTTGGATGAAAAATCAACTGAACAATTCAAAGATCCTCAAGATGTCATACTAAAGTAATAAAATCATATAATCAAAATTAGATTAGATTTAATCAACAAAAGTAATCCAAGCAGCAATTTTGGAATAACAAATAAATGTAATAGATAAGCAACAAGCTTTGTAACAAAACTAGCAACAACCTTCTTAGTTTATTTAACAAAACCACTTATATGCCAAATATTTTATAAATAAAAAAAATTATCAGCAAGTCACATAACTAAAAACTAGCAAGCTATAAAAAAAAACTCTTATTTGGCTACACCAATCCTCAATGTCGCTATACTGACATTAGCCGATCTCCATCTCCATTGAACAACACCTAATTACTCATTAGTCCATCACTGAACCAAACTTCATCAACGGTCACAGGAAAAGCCAAAACAGAGTAAACCTAAAGTCGGAGAAAGTGAACCCGGTTTAGGCATTTCATCAAACAGACGGTGGGCGACTCGACTAAATTGTTTAGGTTCAAAATTTAAGTAACAATTCACACTAACTACATATAAACAGCATAAACATCACATTTTGGGACATGACACTTCTGGATGTTCATCTTTGAATGAATGGGAGTAGCATAGGGATTCTTACTTTGTGTGGGAGAGAATCCGATCGTGATGGTAAGGAAAACGCTAATCTGTGTAGTGAAGAAACGCTAGCGATGTATGAAGGTGAAGGGACTCGAGACCTAACAGTCGCAAGCTTCTTCCGTTTTACTTCAAAATTAGTGGCAACATGTTTGAGCCCGAAATCAAAACCAAGCCACTTGTGATTTCTATTACTGGAGCCAGAAAGGCGACGACCATGACGAACGAAGCGAGTAGAGTGTGAAAGTTGAGAGGGCTTGGGACCCAACAGTTATTAACTTTTTCTACTTCGGTGGCAACATGCCAAAGCCCGAAATCAAAACTAAGCCACTTGCAATTTCTACCGCTGGAGCCGGAAAGGCGATGATGGCAACAAATGAAGTGAGCAACGTGTGAAGGCTGACAGGGCTTGAGACCCAGCAATAACAAACTTCTTCTTCTTCAATGGCGACATGCTCAAGCCCATAATGAAACCAAGCCACTCGCGATTTCTATCATCGAAGCTAGAAAGGCGACAATGGCGACAAACAAAGTCGAAGTGGAAGAGGAAGGAGGACAAGAGTGAGAGGGCTTGAGGTGAATAAGATTCATAAAGGAAGACGGAGAGCTCCATTTTCAAACATGAAAAGACTGTGTGCAAGAGAGAGAGGAGCAACTAATGCCTCTGCTCAACTTATCGTCGCCTGCAGCCAACCAAGGTGAGAGAAGGATGATTTTAATGCATTAATTTTCTATTCCAATGCCAGATGACACGTGTCACTTTATTAGTGGATCTACATGGGCACATATATGCCATATAGGTGGGTGACATGGTGATTGTGAACCACCGAATATTTTCTTGTAAGCATGGAGAATGATTCACTCTTTATCTTCTTCGTAGAGTCAGATTCTTAAATGACTATATTTTTCTCATTGTGGTTTCTAGCGTGCTAGAAAAGGAGCTTGTGACATCCAAATTTTAGGATATGAAGTTAATATTTAATTGACTTGGAGTTTTGAGTGGCACGCATGGAATATCAAGTGAGTCACTAAATTTGTGACGTGTAGAAAGTTCAAAGGATAAACTGTCACACTCGTAGTCATTGGGAATGCATTGCATTAGCATCAAATTGATATGATGATGATATCTAGGTTGATTTTATAGAGTGGCGATTTAACACGTATCGTCGTAGTAACTACTAACGAAGATCGATATACTTTGATCTGCGTATTGGATGATTTTCAAGTTCTAAATTTACTAAGGTGACATTTTCATAACATCCGATCTCTTTTGCTGAATGTTTTGGTGAGTTAAAAAATATTTCTACATTATCAATATTTAAAACAGATGCTAGTTCCTTTATTTATATACTGAATACAAGATATCTTAGTAATATATCAATATATCTACTCTAGAATTAAGTAGTTAAGCCATTTGTCATTTTTAATTTGAACACTTCTCTTTTTATTCTTCACCTAGTATTTTTAATCCCAAGTCATCATTATTTTCAACCTTGATTAGTTACTCTTATCCCTTTGTAACTCCTAAGTAGTTTCCTAAATTCATCCCTTATTTTTCAATTAAAAGTATCCATGTTATGAAAAAAAAAAAAAAAAAAATCAACTTGTTCTTACAAAGGAAAGAGATCCCTCATCATATTTCTCTTCAATTTTTACTTTTTGTTGAATAAAAGCAATGATTGGACACTTGTGTTACTAAAATTTCTTGTTCCATATCTCAAGTGTTTACAAGGTAAAATAATATGCTTCATTACCTTTTTATCAAATTGGTTTTGTTGATTTAGTGTTGGCCGACCAAATCAAAGCTGAACCTAGAAATCACATTCTTGTGATTATGACTTAGTGTTGGCCGACCAAATCAAATTGCCTATTTTGATGAGTCATCAATTTCTAATCAAGATACTAATCTCTGTTTTGGTTATTGATTTCTAACTATTTCATAAAATTAACCAATTATCGATTCTAGTTAACTATCTCACTAATTTTTAGACCGATCTGATTTCCTAGCCAACTCACTAATTATTAACCTGAAAAGCTGGCTGATTTTGCCAAGTTATCAATCTCTAAGTACCAATTCCAAGTTATTGTTTTTATGTGCCAAACATGTTTTCTGCATGAAAATAAACAGAATATGCAAATTACCTTCCTCCATGCTCCTAATGTATTTCATGAACGCCTTATCCTCTGGGATGATCTACAAAGAATCAGTCTCTCCAATCACAGCCCTTGGATATGCATTGGGGACTTTAATGAAATATTATACCATTGGGAAAAGGTAGGAAAGAGGATGGCTGAACATTGTTGCCTTACCGCATTTAGGGACTTCTTATATGCATGTTCGCTGATGGATTTGGAAGCCAAAGGGTGCGCTTTTACCTGGACGAACAGAAGAGAGGGTGATGAAAATGTCAAAGAAAGGCTGGACAGAGCATTATGTACCATGGAATGGAGAATAACTTACCCGAATGCTGAAGTTACAGCATTACTAGCCATTGGTTCAGACCACAGTCCTCTTATCTTGTCAACTCTACCTGCTCTAACACGCAAGAGGCGACAGTTTAGATACGAACCATTTTGGGCGGAGGATGATGAATGTAAGAAAATTGTCAAGCGGACATGGGAGGCGTCCCACAGGAAGAACATGGTGGTCAGATTATCTAACGTAGCGATCGTCTAACGGCCCGGAGCATCAATTTCTAATCAAGATACTAATCTCTGTTTTGGTTATTGATTTCTAACTATTTCATAAAATTAACCAATTATCGAATTCTAGTTAACTATCTCACTAATTTTCAGACCGAAACTAACAAAATCTATGGAAGAAGATTTCCTAGCCAATTTTTCCTCACTAATTATTAACCTTTCTTTTTTTTAGTGGTTGATTTTGCCAAGTTATCAATCTCTAAGTATCAATTCCAAGTTATTGTTTTTATGTGCCAAACATCGATTTCAAAGACAGTAATTTCTAACTAAAGTTGCCATTAGAGAGGATAAGTGGCTGAACTTAGGAAGGATTGGAGGAAGAGCAAGCCCGAATGAACCGCCCAAAGTTGCTGATTTGATTGATTTTGAAGCTGGAATTTGGAAGGAAGACCTACTGCTATCCATATTTGATGAACCCCTAGCAACAGCAATTAAGGAAACACCCTTTGGACTCCCAACTACCGAAGACAGGTTGGTTTGGGCAAATAATAAATCAGGAACCTATTCAGTAAAGAGTGGCTACTTTTCAAATAGGAAACCAGACATTCCTAGTAGATCTATACCAACATCATCACACCATTTCGACCCACTCATTTGGAAACTTATTTGGAACTCTGTGGTACAACCAAAAATTAAATTCTTTCTATGGAGTGCATGCCAGAATGCGCTTCCTACCTTGGATAATCTTTATAGAGAAAGATGGTACCTGAACCGCTATGCCCAATATGCAAGTTGGAACCTGAGACGATTGAGCACACTTTACTGCTCTGCCCATGGACGACCCAAATTTGGAACGACTCATCCCTGCAAACATGCACAGATCGAGTTGGCTTAACAAGATTTGATGATTGGTTGTCTCGATCTTTTGTGAGGCAAGGTGACTCAAATAAGTTTGAAATGGTTGCCACAGTTCTTTGGTGCATATGGAAGGATCGCAACCAATTTATATTCAACCATCATACCTTAAACCCGCACCGAACCTTGTTCAAAGCCACCACATCAAAGGACTGTTTCTCTACTTGGAATAGAAAAGCCCCAAAAAATAATCAACGCCAAGGCGAATATGAAAAATGGCATCCTCCACCACCTGGAACTCTTATAGTTAATATAGATGCCTCATTTGATATCATTGGTGATACCAACATGTCGCCTGAGTTACAAGTCCAGCCTATATCACCTAGTACAGAGTCAAGAAGTCCAGCCTCGACACATTGCGCACCTGTTCGGAACAGAGTTACAAGTTCAGATCAGCCCATCCCTCGTCGAAGTACTACCCCTGCAAGAGCACCAATTCCAAAGTTGTCATTTTCTAAGCGTCCATTTCAAGTTGTCCATTTATAGGTGTCATCCCCAACTTGTTGATTTTTTGAAAGTTGTCGATTACTAAGGCCTCCAATTATATGGGGATGGATTGGCAAGAAGGGAATGAAGATATATAATGAAGTCTACAAAGTTATTCGTTTATCATTACTCATATGAGAGATGACAAGTTATTATGAACTAATGGATAATGAATTTTGTGTGAATGATGCTATGTGATGAGCACCTTTGCCACGGCCTATTTGCCAAAGAGTGAATCTTCTTATCTAAATATGTAAGGAAGACTTTTGCGAAAAGACATGTTCTACTGGTCTATTTGCGAGAGAGTGAATTCGCTTATCTAAGCATGTAAGGAAGACTCTGAAAAAAATATGATCTACCGTCTACAAATGAGTCTATAAAATGTAAAATGGATGTGAATGTCAAACAATTTACGCATGATGTGAAATGGCTTGTATAGCCGATATGGCTTGTATAAGTAAGTTTCTGGTGTAGGATCATGGTTGTAGTACTAGCAACCAACTCGACTTTCTTCTTAGGAATAATGCATTGTAATATGTACCTTTAGTACTTATATTAATACTTGAAAGAGGGAAGTCAAAGGAAATATGCACATGTAAATTAGTAAAACTTGTGAAATTTTCGTTCTCGTATGATGTGGTTATTTTATTGTGCTCCTGCCTACTTGGAAGAAAGGATTAATATTACAAAAGATCTCAAACTGATAAACTTATGACCAATCTATCATAAACTAATTTTTTGACCATTAAAAATCTCAAATTTGTATATTTGTGACAAATTTATCATAAACTAATTTTTTGACCAAAAAAACTTCAAACTGATACATTTGTGATAAATTTACCATCCATTAGTTTCTATTAAATTGGATTAATACCATGGATTACTACAAATCGGTACACCCGTGACCAAAGGAGTGTAAAATCCCAAACTAGTACACACATGAATCGCCACATCTTATCCAACTCAACAATTTGACAATATAATTCAATGGATCTGACGGAAGATAAAGTTATTAAAGGTTTACCTATTTAAGGTTTTTCATGGTGAAAAATACTAAAAAAGTCATAAACATATGGCAATGCTAATTCAATCTTGACCCATTCAATTGTACCAATTTAGTCTTAGACATTTTTATATTGATATCAATTCAATCCTTTTGACCAACTTTGGCCGATTGACGCTGACGTGAAGTTGGCGATCAACGAATGCCGACGCGGCAATTTTAAGATAACTTTTATTTTTTTCAAAATTTTTATTAATTTTTTTCCTTTTTTCTTTTTATTTTCCTTTTCCTCTTCTTTCTTTTGGCCTTCTTCTCCTACAATGGCCGACAAGCCTTCAACAGCTTGCTAGTCACTAGATAAGGGTCTTGAAGCCCTTAATGATGGGTAGAGAGGGTCACAGCCCTTTCCCATCATCAACGAGGGTTGTGAAGCCCTCACCCAGTGGTCGATGAGCCACCGGAAACTTGCCGACCACTAAAGGAGAAGAAGGCCAAGAGGAAGAAGAGGAAAAGGAAAAGGAAAAAAGGAACAATTATTTTAAAAAAATTCAAAAACATAAAAATTATTTTAAAAAATTTGACATCAACATTCGCTAGCTAGCTGGAAGGACTAAATTAGTATCAATGTGAAAAAAAATTTAATACTAAATTGGTCAAGTTGAAATGTTTATGGCTAAATTGATACCGATGCCATAGTTTTATGACTTTTTTGGTACTTTTCCTATTTTTATGATATTAACGCTAAAAGAAAACTAGATAGCTTAACAAAAGATTTCGTAATATGCGCGACATTTAGGAGGCTTCATAGAGCTAGACTCTCGTGGGGATGGAAAAGTTTACTAAAAAATAAGAGATGCAATCTCTCCTTCTATTATGTGGTCAATGGGCGATGTGGAAAAAAATTGCATCAATAGAGGACAAATGGCTTCTAGGAGATGCGATTTGGGGGCCAACAACAAGAGAGAAGCTACTAAAGATGGATGACCTTATTACTAAGGCTGAATCAAAGTGGAATGAACAATTCCTGCATAACTTATTTGATAAGCAGTTAGTGAATGAAATTCCCATTGTCCCTCTAAAGTCTCAATTGTCAAAGAATACATTGATGTGGAGCAACACTAAATCAGGTTGCTGTACCATCAAAAGTGCTTACAACAGCAATAAAGAAGCCCTGGACAAACCAAATCAGAATAACCCCCCAAAAAAAAAAAAAAAACACCCTTCTTCCTATAAGACTCCCAGGATTTTACGGAACAAAATTTGGCAATTAAAGACAATCCCCATGATAAGTTTTCCTATGAGGAGTATGCCAGAATGCTCTACTCACAAAGGAAAATTTGTTCAAAAGAAAAGTCATTCCTGCACCTCGCTTTGAGCTATAGGCAGCATTGTTGTGGCACGTCTGGAGAGCAAGGAACGATTTTGTGTTCCGGCAGAAACGACCAGACCCAAAGATAGCTCCTGGAAGCATCGCTTGCATTAGATCGAAATATCGAGAGAATATCATCTACTGGAAGAAGAAATTTGAAAAGGACCGAGCCTCGCCTCGCCTCAAATCTGAAGACCATCGAAGCTGGGTCGCCTGAAAATTAATATCGATGGCTCGTTCGCGGAGGGCACTGCTGAAGGTGCAATCGCATATGTCGTTGTGGTCACTCGGGTCTTCTCGCGGATGGTTTTGCTCGGTCTGTGAAGGTTGCTTCGGCATCGCAAGTGAAATCAATGGCACTCGTCGAAACCCCAAAGCACTTCTGCGACCAAAAAGAAGCAAGTTTGGTACTTAAATCAGACTGTTTTACACAGTGGGCACACAGATTAGTGGTAAGGGAATTGGGTCAGTGGGACATTTAATTTCAAGGTTTGACTCCTATGCTTTGCAAATAGGTAGAGCAAAAATCTGAGGGAGAGAAAAGTTAGAGTAGGATGGACGAAAAAAAAAGTCAGATTATTTCGATTTGATAAGCTCCCTTACTAGTTCGAACATAGACCACTTGGGGGCTGTTTGGTTCAACTTTGGGGAAATGCAAAGCCATTTCCCCAAGTATCTTTAGAAGAATGGGCATTTGGTGAAAGCTGAAGTGTTTGGGAACTCTTATTTTGGTGTAGCATTTTGCAAAATAGCTTTGAAGTGAAAAGAAAAAGGAAAAAAAGAAAAGGAAAAAGGAGGAGGAGATGTTGACGCAGAGGAGGGGAGCGAGTGGGAGGCAATCGGAGCTAGTGGGGGAGGCGGCCGGTGGCTGGTGGTGGGGGAGGCGGTGGTGGCTGTGGTGGTGGGGAGGCGGCGGGTCGCGCGACCCACGCACCGCCGTCCTGTGGGTCGCGCGGCCTCAGGGCGACCGGATTTGGCCGGCTGAGCACCGCTTAGCCTGTCGTGTGGGTCGCGCGACGCTGCCTGAGGCCGCGACCCTCGCGACGACGATGCGTGGCGACCGGATCTGGGCGGCCGAGCACCGCTCGGCTCGTGGCGTGGGTCGCGCGACGCCGCCCCGAGGTCGCAACCCACACAACGGCGGTGCGTGGCGATCGGATCCGGTCGGTTGAGCACCGCTCAACCCGTCCCGTGGGTCACGCGACCCAGGCGACGCCGCTGAGGTCGTGACCCAGGCAACGGTGGTGCGTGGCCACGGCGGTGTGTGGCGACGGTGGTGCGTGGCCACAGTGGTGTGTGGCAACAGCCGTGCGTGGGCGACCAGCTCCGGCCGGTTGAGCTCCGCCAGCTGAGCTTTGGTCTTGAAGAAACAAGGAAGACGAGGAAGACGATGAACAATTGTTTTTTAGGGTAAAACAAGAAAACTCAATTATCAGTGAGGGCAATATTGGAAGAAAAAAAATTCATTAAACCCCCGTTCAGCATTCCAGAGCATTCCAAATGCTAGCATTCCCCCAAGTATAGCTCCAAATGCTTAACCAAATGGCTGAAATTTTTCCCAAGGGGCTTTCGGGGCTAAAAACCCCTTGAGCATGCTGAACCAAACAGCCTCTTAAAGTGGGATGTGAGAAGACTAATTGAGGAGGACTGATCTGTCATTGCGTTTTGCAAATTAAAAAGTTGGCCCATTGATCAAGAGAGTCCAACCAGGTCACCAACCGGATGAAAGCCCAACAAACGAAAGCCCTGTCCAGAACCGGAGGCCATTTAGGATTTACTTTGCCCAAAGGCTCCAAATTTGTACTCTCGACTTTTTATCAAGTTAACGCCAAACAACAAAATCCTCTTCTTGTCTTGTGGGTCGCCCCGGGTTTACGCCATCGAATCCGCTTAACTATACGGCGGTTCCACCAAAGGCGAAAATCAAAAACCAAAAAAAAAACAAAACAAAATCCTTTACTCTAAATTTGAAAAACGAGTGTAATCTTCATGTGCCGCGTACAACTCTTTATGCCGGTACGATGCCCCGTCTTCTTGACCACGCCAATCATAACTATCACATTCCTTTGCCAAGTCAAATTTGTCTTTCAATGATGTATTCCTCCCTAATTAAGCGCGTCTTAGTCAAAATTCAAAATCCTCTCTATTGGTTTTCTCTAACAATAACGTGAATCTCATGTATAATCCCTATTTTTAGGAGAGGGCGGCAGCTAGGTTCACGACCAGGTCAAACCTCGATCATATTGTCGAATCCTCTGGTGTCTATGTTCAGGACAACCTTTTGTAGGAAAGTCAAAGTCGAAGGAAAAAAATGAATTGTTAGTTTGACTTTGGCCTAGCTTTAAAAACCATGTTTTATTTAGGGCCAGGGTTTGAATTGGTTGATTTGGAGTAGAAGTCGCGATTCTTGAAAGAACAGCTTGAGGTTGCTTTCGACTTGGCTACTCCTACATTGACCCTGACCGAAAGCATTTTTGGTGGATTCTTTATCAAACGCCTTCTAAGTTTCAACCCTATAAAAAGTCAGGATCAAAACGACCGTAATTATAGTTTATGACACGAAATTGATTGAGATTGTGTTTATCACGGATTCATATGAAAGGAATCGAAGATACAACGTGAATTTAACAGAAATTAGGGTTCCGTTTGTTTCGCGAAAACGAGATGATATGAAATGTATTTTTTTCAAAAAAAATTGATTAACTATATTATTTACGAAAAATATTTTTACCGTCCACGAAAATATTTAAACATGCATTGTTATTGTAATGAAATCTTCTAATGATATAAACGATCATTTTAAGAAAATATTTTTTAAATTATTTATTTTTCACAAAACAAATGAAATAGAATTAAAAAATATTTTTACCATCCACGAAAATATTTAAACATGCATTCTTGTTGTAATGAAATCTTCTAATGATATAAACGATCATTTTTAAGAAAATATTTTTTAAATTATTTATTTTCACAAAACAAATGAAATAGAATTCTACGCCCGTCATCAATGCTATTGACCAAAAGCCCCGTTCATTTCATCATGTTTTTTATGCGCTCATAGTTTTCTTCCACGTGCTTCCTCCTTCAAAGGTGATCTTAATACGATGTGTTTTACGACGGCGTGCAATTCAATTAGTCTTTTTGGTATACATTAAGCGAGAGGCCGTCATGTCCGATGAAAATTAGTAGGACACGAAGGTCTGCCGTCGGGGCATAAACAATTCCTAACTTCCTATTGAGATTGTTCATTTCATAGTTTAATTAATTCATCATAGAACTACGGACAACTCCATTAAATTATGTGATTTCTTTATAGCAATAGAGAACGAGTCTTGGAGATTTGGCGAGGGACGGCACAAATATTATACAATCTAAACTTATAATAAACTTATTTGAATTTTTTTTTTTTTGAGAAGGACACTAATAAGGATAATCATACAATCGATCCTGAATCTATTATATGGATGATAATTTAATCTTCGAACTTTTCAATTTTACTAAAATAATCATAAACCTTTATATGAAATTCCAATGTAATCATTCCAGCTAAATACTATTAAAAATAGCCGACATGGTGTTGAGTCATCATTGGCCGTCCTTCATGAACAACTTGTAGACTGTCACCTCAGCAATTTCTAACTTGGAATTTTGATAATTGTTTAGGATTATATCAATGAAATTGAAAAAGTTCAATATTGATTTAGCATTTGTATCACAAATTTATGACTAGATAGTAATTCTCCTTATGCTAATATGACGTAATATTTTCGTAATTTGATGGATTGGACCAAAAAATTTCCCTCATAGTTATTGATGTATCAATGATCTTGGATTGAATGCGTTCTCATTCATGCCGGCTAGAGGTCGAAGATTTCCAGGAAGACTGGAAAATTCCAATCCTACATAAGTCAAAGGGAATAGAAAAGCCCCACAACCATATAGTTTTATGACGTGAAAATGATTGACACTATGTTTATCGCCGATTTATAGAAGAGAGTCAAAGGTTCATAATGAATTCCGTGTGAAAATTAAGTTTGACCAAAATTTCCTCGTACACTTTATCTTTTCTTTCGTGCATGAATCCATCTTCGTGATTGCGGCTTTCCTTGACGTGCCCTCTCCACCATTGAAAGGGTGATTTTGATGGGACGCGGGTCCTTTTTCTCTCTTACTCAGTGCCGTATATCTTCAGTGTTCGTATTGATGTGCAATCAGGTTAATTTTTTTTTTTATATGCATAAAGAGAGCCCGTCGCTTGGTGAAAATTAGTTGGGCATCGAGTATCCCATACGGCACCTAGATCATTTTTATTGGAAAAAATTTTAAATAAAGATATGAAGTATTCCCATTTTCTCAAAAAATGATTCAAAATGGATATTATTTCAAAAAAATACCTAAAGTGTCCAATCTTATTTTAGATAAGGGCCTCAGCTCATCAATCGACGAGAATGTGATATTCCCGACGATCGAAACAAGAACATATTTGTCCAAAAAAAATATGAACTAAAAGAAAAGGTCAAAACTCAAAATCTCAAATTCGTTAAACAATCAGTCAACACTATTAAATCAA
The DNA here is from genome assembly GCA_014182375.1 of Eucalyptus virginea. Classification (NCBI taxonomy): domain Eukaryota; kingdom Viridiplantae; phylum Streptophyta; class Magnoliopsida; order Myrtales; family Myrtaceae; genus Eucalyptus; species Eucalyptus virginea. Next base: position 9,857,590 of record CM024515.1, on the reverse strand, counting down.
TGTCTCTAGTTTAAATTAGATGAGGAAATTCGCTAAACTCGTGAATGAATTACAAAAAGAGGAAATAAAAGGAAAATGAAGTTTTTCCCTTCTTCTATGCAGTTACGAATTCTTATTGTAAAGGGGAATCTGAACGTGGGCCTAGAGTCAAAGTTGTTGACTCTGGATAGACCTTTAATAATGATTTAGGAATTTTCCACTTGGCGTGAAGTTGCTGCAAAGTCGCCGGAGTCTGTGCACGTAGAATGAAAGGAGTCCGCACGCGTAACAAGCAAAACGGAGTGGGCCCCTGACGTGGTGGCCCTTGACCTGGGTACATATATATATAAGAATAGAATCGTTCTTTTCGTGTGCGCGTTGGATTGCCGAAAAAACCCTATGTAGCCGCCCGTCCAACGATCAGCGAAGCCGCGAGTCCTCCGCGAGAAGCTTGAAGAGATACGCGACCTCGTACTTAAGCGAACCAGGTGTATGTAAAGCGTTGTGTTTTGAACTTAAACGCGCAATAACTTTATGCCGTGATTTTATACTCAATTGACTTGGTTATTTATAAATACTTTGGGTTTGGAGTTATATCTAGATATAGAAAACACTTGAGCATTTTGAACGATTGTAAACTATAATACTTCGATTATAGTAGATTATTTGCTGCTGGCTCTCCCTTGGACATAGGTACCGATACTCGGACCGAATCACGTAAATTTATTTTTCGTTTATTTCTTTGGTGATTTCGCATTGACGTAAATTACAAAATCCTGTCATTTCCGCATATTATATCTCAACAAACACTTTAAACCATCAGTCAACACTTTCTCACTAATCTCAGCTGAATCACATAAGCAAAATAAAAGACACAATGGAAACGATTTTGAATTTGAGAGGGTGAAGGTTCACTAAACTCGTCATCCGGCTGTCGCCCGATTCACACCGCCATTGGTTGCGCATCGCCAACACCCGTCCATGCTTGCTCTAGTGACACTTTGTCATTCAAGCATTTCTATTCTTTTAGGTTTGTTGATGAATAGGTTGGAGAACGGAAGAAAAGAATGTGAAGAAAAGGAGAAGAGACTTTTTAATTTTGAGTTTTGGCCTTTTCTTTCGGTTTAAAAAATTTTTGGACAAAAATTTTGTTGTTCCAATCGCCAAAAATATCACATCCTTGTTTGCCAGTGAGTTAAGGTCCTTATTTAAAATAAGGTTGAATACTTCATACTATTATTTGAAATAAAATCCATTTTGGATCATTATTTGAGAAAATAATGGTATTTTAAAGTCTTATTTGGAATTTTCTCTTGCCATATAGAAGTTAACCATAGGAGACTACCCCCATAGCATGTATAGGTAGGTTATTTTTTTTCTTGGAAAAATTCCAAATAAGGATCCGGAGTAAATTTATTTTCTCAAATAAGAACACAAAGTAAACTTTGTTTTAAATAAGGACCCGGAGTGTACTTATTGTTTCAAATAAGGACTCAAAGTGATCAAGTTCATCTTTATTAAAAACCTTAGCTCGTTGCTAGACATTTTCCAGCGATTAAAATATGGGCAATTTTATTAGAAATTTGTCATTGGAAAAAAATGAAAAATTCTAAATTAATTAAGTTTAGGTTATTCATTTAGATGTTTGCGTTTTCTTCTTTCTTCTCCCTCGCTACTCCTCAACCAAATTGCTGCCTGGTCATTGTTTGCGACTCGATTCTCATCACTCCTCGCCTTGCTTGACCCACGGAGAATTTGGGTCTCCGGAAATAAAGAAAGAAGCATATAGTTTTCTTCTTGTTTTTGAATTTGTGCCTCAACCGGCGGATAATTTGGGTATTCAACTTTGCGGAGGATGGGTACAATGAATGAGGAGAACTTCGGGTGAGTGAGGAGATAAAAGAGAGAAAAAGTTAGAAAGTTGAATTTTCAATTGAAACGTGTTTTGGTCCACCATTCGAAGGAGGTGATTTTTTTAGCGAGAGGAGTTGAAAAAGAAAAAAGGGAAAATTCTAAATAAGGATATGAAGTAGACTAATTTTCTTAAATAAAGATCCGAAATGAACTTTGTATCAAATAAAAACCTACAATAGACTCATTGTCTCAAATAAAGATCTGAAATTGTTGAATCAATTCTAAATAAGGACTTGGGCTTGCTGGTTAGCCAAATATTCGGTGGCTAACAAGCATGTGACATTTCTGATAATCAGAGTTTAGGCAATTTTATCAAAAAAAATCTAGAGAAAATTAACAAATCCTAAAACAGAAAATAAATAAATAAATAAAACCCTAGGTTTTATAGGGTCTCCCCTTTCCTTATACCCATCACGACTTGAAGTAACATTTTTGATGCCTCAGAAGTTTCAACCAGATTCGTTCTTTTCCTTACCCCCATGCAATCGTCTTGTTGTGACGATAGACTTGAGGAGATGAGCGATGATTTTGATATGACGGGAGAGGGGAGCGATCAAAGCATGGCAGACTCGGCACGGAGAGTCTATAATTATTTTGTGAGAAATTCTTTCAGTGGACCTCTTTGCTCATCTTGGTCAAGCAAAAAATAGGAAGAAACTTCCAGTTGAAGCAAAAACATCGGTTTGATTACGGCGGGATAGTGAGATCCTACCACGACGAGATGAAGGAAGAACAATCAAAAAGGTTGAATTTTTAACTGGGAAATGGACATCTATATCTTACTCTAGAACGCCCATTTGAGAATTCAACAGGATGGGGATGGGACATCGATGAGGACAAATTGGGACATCGACGGGGACAAATGAAAAAACGACGGAAAGATCAGGACAAATCCAAGGTTTGAGATGGAACAACAATCTTGACAAAAAAACAATTGACCATATATTTTATTTTATTTTTTTTATGACCAAAGAACCGTCAAAAATCACTCTTCAGGGATTACACGACTAACCGGAGATCACATGACCCTCTGGTGTTCGGTAGCATCGTCAGGCCTCGCCGCAATGAGAGGATTCGAACTCTCGACCTTAGTGATGAAGGAGAGTACTCACGTCATCTGTCGCTGCCCACGGATGGGTTATTCTTTATGAATGCCTTCGACCCAAATTAGCCACCTTGAATTTGTTTAATCAATGTTATATCCCAGGTTAATTTAAAAAATGACCATGTTATTCATGTCTTTGACTTTTCAAACTAATGTCCATTGAAGTGGAAAAAATTACCCAACAAATCATAACCCCTATTACGATTTTATTAATTCAATTTTAAAGACTTTTACGTTTTATTAATTAAGTCTATTTTGTTATAAAATAAATTAATGAATGAAATACATAAATGAATATTCATTATATTCATCTTATCCAATGTACTTATTATGGTACATTTGTATCATACATTTTAAATACATCTCCCTATACAATTAACGTTCATCTCCCTATCCAACACATGTATCATTCGATACATTGATATTAATGATAAGTACATTCTTGTTTTCCTTATAAATAGGAGCTTAGTTTTTATTGTAGATATAACAGTCACTGGAAATAAAATCTTCTCCTTTGATTTTTTCTACTATCTTTGGTGTTTACCTACTTTTTTTTCTCAATTTCTTTATTCTCTCTATTACATATTTGCAACGCAATATTTTACAACATTTGACTAATTTTGATTTGAAATTATTAATATGAACACTAATAGTATTACGTGTCACTGACATGAATAATTTTAAGGTGATAATTTAAAATCACATATATTACTTTGTTTATATCTCACAAATCTCTCATAGATTCAAAGTTGAAGATTGAATATTTTCTTATCATGCAATTATTTAAAATCGCAAAATTTTATTTCTTTAATAATCCTTTTTTTTTTTTAATTTTTTACGCGTGCACGCAAAACGTAGGCAATTTTTCGCTAGTGCACCATTAACCAAATGTTAAATTTTATGCACTAATTGAAGACATCATTGAACAAGAAGAGCAAGCAAACCTTCAAATCGAAATATTTATAAAATATTTATGCGTTCGTAGTTTTCTTCCATGTGCTTCCTCCTTCGAAGGGTGATCTTAATACGACGTGTTTTACAACGGCGTGCAATTCAGTTAATCTTTCTGGTATACATAAAGCGAGAGGCCGTCATGTCCGATGAAAATTAGTCGGACAACGAAGGTCTGCCGTCGGGGCATAAACAATTCCTAATTTCCTAATGAGAGTTTAATTAATTCATGGACTCGGGCAACTCCATTAATTATGTGATTTCTTTATGGTAATAGAGAACAAGTCCGTGAGATTTGGCGAGGGACAGCACGAATATTATATAATCTAAAATAAAAAAACCCCCAAACCTGTTACACTTGTGACAAATTTACCCTAAACTATTTTTTTGACCACCAAAACCCTAAACCTGGTATACTTTTGACAAATTTATCCTCTATTAGTTTTTGTTAAATTTCATTGTTAAATTATTAAGTTAAGTGACACATGACAATTAATTGGTATACCAATTTGGGATTTTATGGTCCGTTTGTCACAGTTAATAATTTTTGTGATTATTTTGTGATATTAATCCAATTTAGCGAATGGTATATTTGTCACAAATTTATTAGTTTGGGGTTTTTTGTGGTCGAATAAATTAGTTTGGGGTAAATTTGTCATAAATGTACTAGTTTATGGTTTTTTTTATGGTTAGTAGGGGTAAATTTATCACAAGTGTACTAGTTTGGAGTTTTTTATGATAAAAAAAATAGTTTGGGGTAAATTTGTCACATATGTACCAGTTTTTGGTTTTTTAGGGTATTAACTCTAATCTAAACTTATAAGCTTATTCGATTTATTTTTTTTTTTGGGAGGAATGCTAATGGGGATAATTATATGATTAGTTCTAAATCTATTGTACGGATGATAATTTAGTCAAAACTTTTAATTTTGCTATATAGTCATAGAGCTTTACATGAAATTTTAATATAGTTTTTTTGGTCAATTACCATCAGAAATTGCTAACGTGGCATCCAGTCATTATCAATCATTCTACGTGAACAATTTGTTGATCACTGCATCAGCAATTTCTAGCAACAATTGCCAAAATGACCAAATGGGAATTTCGACAAAAGTTTAGGACTACAATAAAAAAATTGAAAAAATATAGAATTGAATTAGCATTTTTACAACAACTTTACACTAACATGATGTAACATTTTGTAATTTGATGGACTGGACTAAAGGTTTTCCCTCATAATTATTGATGTACCTTTCGTTGATCTTAGATCAAACGCGTTTTCAATCCTATTGGCTTGAAGTCGAATTTTCCATGCTTCGCAATTGTGGTTTTCCTTGACGTGCCCTGCCCATTGGAGGGTGATTTCGACGTGGGTCCTTTTTCTCTCCTACTCAATGCCATGTATCTTCGGTAATTATATTGATGTGCAATCCCATTGATTTTTTTTTATGCGTAAAGAGGCCGTTGCATTTGGTGAAAATTAGTCGGGTATTGAATATCCCATGTAGCACCAAGATCATTTTTATCGCCATTTAGAAGTTCACCATGAGGAAATACTAGCCCTATAACATGCATAGGTAGATCAATTTTTTTTTTTTTTTTTTACTACTCTTATTGCTAAATAATCACCTCCTTTGAGTCGTGGACCAAAATACCCTTCAATTGAAAACCCCACTTTCTAAATTTTTCTCTCTTTATCTCCTCATTCGCCCAATTTCGTTAATTGATGTTTTTTTTTTTTTTTTTTTTTTGGTGAAAAGTAAGAAATATATTGACTTTAAACCAAAATAGCTATATATAGTTATACATCAATAACTTGATCCCAGAAATTTGCACTCACGAAGATAACAAATCAGAACGAGTGAAAGGGAGCCAAGGCAAAAAAGGAAACCAAGCCAAGGGCAAGGGAAAGAAAAAAGCCAAACAGCGGCACAGAACTAGCAAGTCTAAATCTTAACCAAAAAAAAACTAGCAAGTCTAAACCAACACAAACAGTGAAAAGAAAATTAGTTGATGTTTTTGTTATGACTTGAAGTGACTTTTTTGATGCCTCAAAAAGTTTCAACCAGACTCGTTCTTTCCCTTAACCCCTATGCAATGGTCTTGTTGTGACGATAGATGTGAGGAGATGAGCAACGATTTTGATATGACAGGAGAGGAGAGTGATCAAAGCATGGCAGACTCGACATGGAGTGGGGGCGAGGACGAGTCTGTTTGAATCTTTGAGGCGTCATCGGGAGAGTCTATAATTATTTTATGAGAAAATTCTCTCAGTGGACCTCTTTGCTCATCTTGGTCAAGCTAAAAAAAAAAGAAAAAACTTCAAAGTTGAAGCAAAAACATCGGTTTGATGATTACGGTGGCAGAATGAGATCCTACCACGACGAGGTAAAGGAAGAATAATGAAAAAGTTGAATTTTTTTAATTAGGAAATGGATATTTAAATCTTACTCTAGTACGTACGTCTAATAATTCAAAGGGATGTGGATGGGACATTGACGGGGACAAATGAAAAACGACGAAAGCATCATGACAAATCCGAGGTTTGAGATGGAAAAACAACCTTGGCCAAAAAATAAAATAAAAATTGAGCATATATTTTGTTATTCATGGAGCTGTCCAACCCAACCAAATTAGCCATCTTGAATTTGATTAACCTATGTTATATCCCAGGTTAATTTTAAAAAATGACGATTCCAGGCAAAAGGTTATTATGGTCTTCTGACTTTTCAAACTAATGTTCATCGAAGTGTACATATTCATGAGGAAAAATTATCAAAAATCTCCTAAACATATTACTCATTTATTAATTAGCTCAAATTTTTTTTTCACATTTTGTTAGTTGAGCTCATTCAGCCAATTTTGACTGATTAACTAGCATTGACATGGACAATTCTAAGGTGGAATTTCAAAATCACATATATAGCTTTGTTTATATCTCACAAATCTCTTGTAGATTTCAAGTTTAAGGTTGAATATTTTCTTATTGAGCAGTTATTTAAAATCACATGATTTTATTTCTATAATATATATTTTTTCATTTTTAATGTGCACTCACAAAATGTGGGCGGTTTTTCACTAGTACATCATTAAGCAAATGTTAAATTTTATGCACATCATTGAACAAAAATAGCGAGCAAACCATTAAATCAAAATATTTATAGTATTTATCTTACGGTGACTCGTTAATTTTTTTTGGATAGATTGAAATTTGCAAGAAATAGCAATGCAACCGACAATGCATGATGAAAAGATGATCAATTTTCAATATGTATAAGATAGCTTAAATCACAAGTCTTACAACTTTAGATCATGTGGTACTCAAATATAGAAAACTATAGCTAGATAATGGTTAAAAAAAGAAAGAAATTGAGGACATTATATATATTGAATGCCACACAAAAAGATTGGAAAAAAAAAAGATTGCGAAAAGAAATTCAATGAAAAATAATCCGGGTCAGCCCTGCGTACGAGGGAGACTTTGTTACATATTCTTCAATTTGAGGAGTAGAAAATTGTCCCCTGAGGACCTGGTTTTCTCAACTATGGTCATTGCATACGTCACGTGCAACAACGACCTTGGAATTTTCATCCAATAGACATAGAGAGCGTATGACCAAAAAAAAAGAAAGAGAGAGAGAGATAGAAAACGACACCTTAATATAACTTTTCGTTAAGAAATTTATCTATTTTTTGTCGTGATAATTACGATTAATATTTTGCAAATTTATTATGTTTTATTAATAAAAAAATTTCCCTCATTCTTGTACAGTCACGTAAATAAAATAAGGGAAAATTTCAAATAAAGGATCCAAAGTGTCATTTTTTTCTCAAAAGAGGGCGCAAGTGAAATTTATGCCAAATAAGGACCCAAAGTGTCATCATTTTCTCAAAAGAGGACTTGAAGTAAAATTTGTCTCAAAGAATGACCCAAAGTAGTCATTTAATCTCAAAGAAAGACCTCACTCGCTGGGCGGTGAATAGATGCATCTTCAATGTATATTCCGGTGACTTGATTACGGTATTTTCGTCCTTTTTTTTTTTTTTTTTTTTTTTCATTTTTGGTTACCCTGTTCATCGTCTTCTTTGTCTCCTGTTCACTTCTTCTTGCCCAGATTAAGAACACCGGACTTGGGGAAAGGCCAACGAGCGCCGGTCACTGGTAAGGGCTTGCGAGGGCTCGACACCCATCGCCAGCAGCGAGCGAGGGCTCCACACCCATCGCTGACAGCGAGCAAGGGCCATCGAGCCCTCGCTGGCCATGGGGGAGGGGGGCCGTTCAAATCGAGGCCCTACAAGAAGGTCCTCAAGGGCAAAAGGGGTAGCCAAAGAAGTCATCGATCTAGGAGCGGTGGTGGGAGGAAGGGATGAAGAAAGCGACGCAGGCATCCCAATCGTAATCCTAGTAGAAGACAAGGTTATTGATGGAGCAGCGGGCGGAGGTGGGGGAGGTCGCCCCTCACGACCATTAGCGAGGTCACCCCTCGCCGACCCTGGGCAAGGGCTCACCCACCTCACCGGCCACTGATAAGGGCCGACAAGGGCTTGCAAGCCCTCACTCGCAGCCAACGAGGGCTCGACGGCCCTCGCCAGCCGCAACCAAGGCCACCCTCGTTAGATCTGGTGAGGGTTGGCCTACAAGCCCTCACCCGCGGTTAGCGAGGGCTTGGTGGCCCTTGCCTACTTGTCCAACCCTCATCGACCCTCACCAACGACCAGCACTCGTTGGCCCTTCCCAAGTCTGATGCTCTTGAGAATAAGACAAACAGAGGACAAAGAAGATGATGAACAGTGCCACCATTTACCCAAAATAATAATAATAATAATAATAAATAATAATAATAATAATAATAATAATAATAAAGAACAAGACAATTAAAAATTTAAAAGAAAATTGACAAAAATATCCTTGATCAAGTTACCGGAATATGCATTAGAGATGCATTTATTCACTAGCTGGCGAATGAGGTCCTTCTTTAAGATTAAATGATCACTTTGGGTCCTTATTTGAGATAGACTCCACTCCAGGTCCTCTTTTGAGAAAATGAAGGCACTTTGAGTCTTTATTTAAGACAAACTTTACTTTAAGTCCTCTTTTGAGAAAATGATGTTACTGTAAGTCTTTATTTGAAAATTTTCCTAAAATAAGGTACTCATTCATCATTATGGTTCTTTTAGGTACCGTGAGTAAAAAAATGGGACCAATACCAATTTTTAGCTATCCTATTTCTGAATCTATCGTAATTTACATAAAACTATTGTAAGGTTAGTTACACTTGTAGGTAATATTTTAACTTTATGGCATTTAATTGTAATGGTAGTAACTCCTATGTACTTGTGATTAATTATTATTTTTAAAAATGATGATATAATTATAGAATTATAAGAGCAGAATATTACTACCCAATATCTTTACCAAAAAAAAAAATATTACTACCCAATAATTAATCAACAATGTAGTATTTTGCCCCCATTGATTCTAATTTTCCTATAGGTAATTGAAAATGGCAAGTTAGTAACCATCCTTTTTGGACGTAATAATTCACATTGAGATCCCGTAACGTTGATTATTCTAACTTTATAACTTTTCCATAAATAAAAAAAAAAATGTAATCAGTATGAATATATTTTGAAGTTTCATTTGTTTTACGAAAATTGAATAATCTTGATGAGGTCATCCCTCGCCTATGGCTGATGAGGGCGACCTTCACCTAGCCCTCTTTGGTCATCGTTGGTGGCCAACTATCGCTTGTGACTAGCCACCGGCGAAAAGGAAAGAACAAATTAGAAAAAAAAATAAAAAAAAGGTAAAATGACGAAAATGTCTTAACCAACTAAAAAGTCAAGCTTTTATTAGAAACTACTAACTAGCGTCATTCAACTCTTATGGATCAAAATTTACTTTAAACTCTTATTTGAAAAAATAAGAGCACTTCGTGTATTTATTTAGAATTTTTTCTATACTGCCGGGCCGGACTCTAAAAAATTCCCCTCATTATCATTGATAAAAATACTTTCTTTAAATTAAACAAATAAAAATTATTAAAAAAAAAAAAAAAACCGGCTTTGCCGGTGGGGATTGGGAGTGTCCTTTTTCCTGGAAAGTAATGAAGCCGCCGAGGTCAACCGTCAAGTCAACCGCCAACTCTCTCTCTCTCCCTCTCTCGCGCCGACGCGTGTCGCCTCGTCGTGGCCCTATTTATGCGAAAATCGAAGCTCCGCCAAACCTCGACTGCAAGCGACCATTCCCGCTGTAGACGATTCGCTCCGAAACTCAGCTCCGGCCGCCCGGACTGCCCCGCCGCCGCCGTCTCTGCCGCCCGCCGGAAGGACCGCGGCGCCACACGATAGCCGCCGATGTCATGTCTTGCGCGAGCGGCGATGGCCATCTTCTCCAGCCTCCTCGCGTGCCTCAAGCGGCTCAAGGCGGCGGGCTGCGGCCTCCGTTGCGGCGGCAGGGGCGCCGCCGGGAGGGCCGCGGAGGACGAAGCCGAGGACGACTCCTCCTCCGGCCTCTTCTACGACCTCCGGACGCTCCAGGTCGCCACCAGCTTCTTCTCCGAGCTGAACCAGCTCGGTCACGGCGGCTTCGGTCCCGTCTTCAAGGTGAGGGAGCAGTTCGCCGCCTCGATTTAGGTGTTTCGTCGCGATGTTTGCTTTTGCGTTCGCGGTCTTGAAGAACGTACGGATTAGTTCTGTATTCCGTCGCGGAATCGCTTTGGTTTTTCCGCTTGGTCAGCAGACGAGGACGCCGGAGGATCGCGTGCTTTCTTTCGTGGTGAAATTAGATCGATCTGCTTCGATTCGAGTCGTCCCGCCTGCTTTCAGGTTTATGGTGGGACCGGAAATTCTGGATTGTGAGATGTTTTTCTCCTAAAGTTTCAATTTTTAGTTGAGTGTTGTTCTGCATCGTAATGGCGTCTTCCTTTTCCGAATGTTTCTACCTGAACTTGATTGAGAGTGAGATTTTGGAAGACGGCGATTCTAATGATGAGGGTTTCGCCGGTGCATGAGCTGTGGACTGCGAAAAGTCTTGCGTGTTCTTCTGAATTTGACGTTCTGCGTGGGGAAACTAGACCCCTTTTAGCTGTTCAACTGGAGAAATCTAGGCAACGAAACTTCGTTTTTCAATTGAAGGGAACTGTGCTAGAGGGCAGTTCCACGGTCCGATATGAATGTGTGCCGATGATTCCCTTGCCTTTTTCTTTTTTCCAGGGGTTGATGCCCGATGGCCAGGAAATAGCTGTAAAGAAGCTGTCTCAAACTTCAAGACAGGGGATGAGGGAATTCACCAACGAGGTGAAGCTGTTGCTGAAAATTCAACACAGAAACCTGGTCATGCTGATGGGCTGCTGTGTGGAAGGACAGGAAAAGATGCTGGTTTACGAGTATCTGTCGAACAGGAGCCTCGACTGTTTCCTTTTTGGTAATTCTTTTAGATACAAACTCCTAATCCAGCTGATCTAGGATTCGTAAATCTCTTGCCCGATTCACTGAGCATAGATCTGACCCAGAAGTAAAAGCTAATTCAGTTGTCTCCTTCCAGCTAAAGAAAAGTCTCCGTCGCTGGATTGGATGACTCGGTTCCGAATAATTACTGGGGTGGCGAGAGGTCTGTTATACCTGCATGAAGAAGCCCCTGAAAGGATTATCCATAGAGACATTAAGGCTAGTAACATATTGCTTGACAATCAGTTGAATCCCAAAATTTCAGATTTTGGTTTGGCGAGGCTTTTTCCTGGTGAAGACACGCATCTGAATACAATGAAGGTATCCGGGACTTAGTAAGTAGTCACATTGCTCTCCTTCTGTATATTATCGTTAGCTTCTGCTTGTTAATGAAGTCAGGAAAAAGCTCATACTCTTTTGCTTCTATGAGACATGACTCGTGATGTAAGTAAAACTAAGGATCCTTTTGTTTTGATATGCAGCGGTTACATGGCTCCTGAATATGCAATGCGTGGATATTTGTCTGTGAAAACTGATGTTTTCAGCTACGGAGTTCTGGTCTTAGAGATTGTAAGTGGGAGAAAGAATCATGACGGCCGACTGGGTGCGGAAAAAACAGACCTCCTGAGTTATGTAAGTTGCTTCATCGTGTAAAGTACTGTTACTCATTGTTATACTAGAGAATTAATCGACATATTTTCATTACTTCAAATATAGTACATACTGCTTCTTTATATTAGCATTCCATTGTGGAAAATGCGAGTTAATATTGTTTGGTCAAGCTAAGCGCTGGATTCATCTTAGGTCTTACTTCTATTCAAAACTCTCTCTCTCTCTCTCTCTCCAGGGTGTCTTGGGAAGTGGAAGATGCTTTAGGAAATAATCCACATAATCCTGGTATAAGCATTAGCAAACAGAGTGAAATAATCTGTTGTCACTGAACAATGATGTGCTTTAGATGCATGTGATTCGAAGTAATTGCCAGATAAAATGGATGGTGCTCAGGAGCCGTATGAGGTGAAAATCTAGAGAAGTCTGGAAATCTGGACTTTTAGAACTTATTAAAGAAATCATGTTATGAGATAGACATCATTTGAATGAGTTGCCGAAACTTAATCTCCAAGTGCATATTGTTATCTTTCCTCTATGCATATGTAAAATGAGGACTGCATTTCTATGCATGAAGTCATTAAAACATTGCGCGCAATTCCTTTGGCAGGCATGGAAGCTCTTTCAAGAAGGGAAGTCATTGGATCTGGTGGACTCGAGCCTTGTCAAATACAACCCTGACGAGGCAGCAATGTCTATTCAACTAGGATTGCTGTGCTGTCAAGCAAGTTACGCAGACAGACCAGATATGAACTCGGTGCACCTCATGCTTTCTAGTGATTCATTCACATTGCCCAGACCAGGAAAACCCGGAATCCAAGGGCGAACAACACGTTGGACAACGACTTCATCTTCCGCATTCACCAAAACTAATCCAAGCAGTACACAAACTGGAGGTACTAAAGTTTCTACTGGTAGCAGCTTTGCCGAGGAGTATTCTAGAAATTCAATCTCCATTTCCTCCATAGATGAAGGCAGATGACCTTAAAGCATGTAAGATTCCTTTATTATTTATAGCAGGTCTAATATTCTTTTACAAATTCTTTTGTCGATATGCTTATAGAAAAAGAAAATAAAATCATGGGGTGCTCTAGGATCCATAGTATACTCATGTAACTTTTTCGGGAGGGACCAGGTACGTGCCCTGCGGATAGTCTTGAAGAGCTAGTCTAGAATGAATCCTGTTTCTAGTACTAGTTCACTTCTAACTGATTGTCAACATGCGATTACTTCTGCCAACATTGAGAAAAATAGAACATCTCTTCTTTTTGGATTCTCTTGTATTATCATACCCTATTCAATTAATGTTCCTTCTTCTACATTTCAATGGAAACTAATGTTGACAAGAGCTGTTGTCGCTTTAAATCGAAGTGATTGACTAATAAATTTGCCAAGAAATGATTTCTTCTACTGTTGTGGAAGCTGTTCATCAGTGAGGTTTTGCGAGAGCATGGTTGCCATCCCTCTATACTCCAAGTTCAGTCTGTCAGTTCAGTGGATTCTGTCGTTGGCCTTGATTCATGGGAATCAACTCACGGCCTTTAGATTGGGGTGTCGCCCGGGTCTTTGTGATCCAAAGATTAAAACGAGATCTCGTGGCCATACATTCCGGATTCGCAGAACAGGATGTCCACAGTCCAACTGCAAGTACACTTCATAGACACAGAATGGGTTCTCTAGACTGAATGTCCTTCCAGTTCCAATTTCTTGAGGTTCTGTCAGCTTTCTTACATGGTTCCTCAGTTTCACCTTAAACAAGCATTATGTTTCGTAAGGTACTTGAGGAGATGCTGGTCGTCGATGCACAGGGTTTGACCGGGATCGTCGTAGCTCATTCAATACAATAGGTAAGAGTACCTACATGCATCGAACATGTGAGCTCACTTGATCTCGATCCTTGAATTTAAACACAGGATCTACATGATTCAGTAGTTGAGCTCGATTCCAGTCGCATTCTCCGAGAATGGCCCGAATGTATCCTCGTCCTGTGCCACGGGGGACGCTCGAAACATAGTGATTTGCTGCATCAGGGAAAGGTTTTCTTTGAAATACTTCGTTTTCATTGGCCAAAAAGGCCTTGAGAGGTCGTATCCTCGTCCAAGATAGAGGTCATCATGGGCGGGTCCGAGGAGAGTGATGCCCGCTGCCTCTTCTATAACCGTTGGATAAGCGTAGAATTTATTTCATAGATTATTTAGCTACATGTTTTAGGGAAAATTCTAAGGCTCTCTTTATTTCATGAAAAATGATATGATTGAAAAATATTATTTTTCTTGAAATGATAATTTATATGGCTTACATAACTAAATGAATGAAAAATATTTCATCGTTTATAAAAATATTTAAATATAAATTATTGTCGATAGTAAAACATTCTTTATTAACCAATTATTTCAAATACAAGGGGCGATAATTTTTTATAAAATATTTTCCAAATCTTTTATTTCTTACCAAACAAAACGAACCTAAATAAATATTCTTTTCCAACCCTCCTTAACTTATATTCATTTATCCTCTGAGCTCGTCTCTTGTTATCATTGTGCTTCGTGTGGTCTTGCTTATGCAATCCTCTACTTTCCTGCTACAATTCAAATTTAGACTTACCTATCCAAATTGTGTTCTCTCGCGAACCATCACATACCTCTACAAAGGAGTTTTCTGATTCAACTGTCATATCCCAACGAGATGGGACACGCTAGTATTGGTGATATGTTTTTTTGAGAAAAATCTAAATAAAGACCTAAAGTGCTATTATTTTTCTAAATAAGAGTCTAAAGTGAACATTTTTTAAATAAGGATCTGAAGTGTTATCATTTTTTCAAATGAAAAAAATTTCAAATGAGGGCTTGAAGTGCTCTCATTTTTTCAAATAATGATCTCAAATGAACATTTTCCCAAATAAGAGTTTGAAGTGTCATCTTTTTCTTAAATAAGAGTTTGGAATGGAACTTGTTTAAAGTAAAAGCTTAAAATGGCCAAACCTTGGCATTTTGGTCTTTCAATTCTTCTTTTTCTACTGTTTCTTTTTCTCTCTTCTTGTCACTAGACTCAGGTGAGGGCCGCTATCACCCGACGCTAGCAAGGGCAACCCTTGCCCTTGCCCTTGCCCTTGTTAGCTTAGGTGAGGGCCATAGCCTTCACCGACATCAGGCAAGGGTTGCCCTCACCGGATCTAGCAAGGGTCGCCTCACCTAGGTTGGTATTGCCCTCACTCACCCCACCTAGGCAAGGGTCGTCCAACACCGGTGAGGGCAACCCTCACCCTTGCCAACCTAGTCAAAGGCGGCCTTCACCCACCCAAGCGAGGGCAACCCTCGCTTGGGCCTTCGCCTAAGGCCAACGAGGTCACCGGCCATCAACGAGGCGTTGTGATGGCTAGGGGAGGGAAGAAGAAAAATGAAAAATGAAAAATGAAAAATAAAAAATGAAAAAAAAAAAAGGAAAAGGAAAGGAAAGGAAATATTAAAAAATTACTTAATTTTTTTTACTAAATTATCTCTTTTCTAATGGCCGGAATGGTCACTCACTAGCTAAAAATCCTTATTTGAGATGATTTGACCACCTCAAGCTCTTATTTGAAATAATTTGACTACTTCAAACCCTTTTGAACCATTATTTGAGAAATTAAGGACATTTTAGGCTCTTATTTGAGATTTTCCATTTTTTTCGTTAAAACTTGAAGTGAACCTTATTTCAAATAAATATTGGTTTCAAAAAATGGCTATATTAGTTTAAAAAAATAGTTTAACTCTCCGATTGATAAGGACAATTTCTTCCATTATTTTTTCCTTTATTTTTTTTTTTGTATTAGATGAAAAAAAAATTGGAAGGGGAATGGAAAATGGTGGTGGCGAGGGCTAAATTTCCTTAGTTGTTGTTTTTTTAATTAATTAATTTTTATTATAACTAATTTATATTAAACAAAAATGCCCTTGACCAACTAAAATATTTAGCAGGGCGGAGAGTCATGTTCTTATTTGAAATTGTTATGGCCACTCAGTACTGCCATGACCATTCCAAACCCTTATTTAAGATGGTACTTCAGGTTCTTATTTAGAATTTTCCTTTTTTTTTTTTTTTATCACAACGCCAATGTATCCAAAGTTTGGACTTGACCAATCATTGGAATACATGTAAATCGACTTATCTATGTGCACAGGTAAGGCTCTAGTCGTGGAAGTACCAAGTCTAATCCTCGAGATTATTTTGAGTAAAAGATGTGAATCGAGATGATCAAATCTTAAATTCACAAAATACAAGGTCGAATTAAGAAGGTGAACAAGCACTGAAGGCATTCTAAACCCGGAAGTGGGCTTTGCCAATTGGTTCCAAAGATTTGGAACAATACCACAACTTATAACCGTTCCCTAAAGTTAATGGGTCCCGTTCCCTAAAGTTAATGGGTCCGATTAAATACTCATTAAGGATCCGTGGCATCACTTTGAAAATCAATCTTCCCATCTATGGCATTGCTCTCACTTCTTGGTTTTTCTCCTAAAAAAAAAAGAGGAATTGGCTTTAACCCTTAAAATTATGGATAAACGACTTCTCGCACATGGCGCGGCAATCATCAGATCGACAAAAGCGGAACTCATTTTTACTAGGGTCGTCTCTTCTCTCTCTCTGTCTCTTTTACACTGACCCTTTCCTTACTCCGGTCGACAGAAGTGAACACGAAGCATCTTCCAAGAAAGAGACACGAACGTCCGAAAGCCAATCAAGAAAAGCTATATAAAAAAAGAAAAAAGAAACTCAACTTTCCAGACTTTTTTATACAGTGGATTGCTTCCTGAATCTTAACGTGATTACTTCCAAATCTCTCTGCCTTTCATATAATCAATAATTCATCGGGCTTTCTTGCAAGTATTGACCTACTCTCTCGTCATCACCTTCCAACCCTTTTTCGTTTCTTTAGCCTTTTTCGATTTGGCTTTCTTGACTATTAAATTCATTGGGAGTGGGATGTGCTCTGTAACCGTCCAATGGGGACTCCTTTCTCTAATTCCCAAGTTCAAAAATTTTCAAATCTCACCAAGCAGAGAGAGAGAGGAGAGAGAGACGGTGATCCCTCACTCTCATGAATGAGCCTTCATTATCCTGTGATTTTTTTTTTCTGGGTATCCCCGCAAGAAAGATTTGAAGGGGGAATAAAGCGGGTGAGGAAAGATCCAGGAGGTGGTACTCTTGAAGCTTTCAGGTGGTAGGAAAGATGAGACCCAATTGGGAGCTCAGGAACTGTTGCCACCACGAGCAAGTCGTGTTCTTGATAACCATCTCTGTTTGCACTGTCGTTATACTTGCGGTATGGTCTCTCTTTCTCGACAGTGTCTATTAGATCAGCGATCTTGTGGCTGGCCTTTGAGGAATATGTGAACATCTGTGAGTTTTTGATCTATTTATGTCCGAAACATTGAGTGTTGCTCTTCTTCGAAGTGCCCATTTAGGAACTTTTGCTACCCAGGTTGATTTGCACTGCATTGGAGTCTTACTTCGTTCTGTTTTTCAGTTTAGAAAGATCAGAACTTGGCAGATTTGGCTCTCTCTCTCTCTCTCTCTCTCTCTCTCTCTCTCTCGTCTCGTTCGTACTTATGCTGCAGATTCAGTAATTCATAGTAAAAGGATTATTGGGTTTGCGAGATTTTGCAGTAAGAACTTGGACTGAAATCATAAATCAGTTGAAATCATGACATTGCAGAAAATAACTCTAGGGAAGGTAGCTGAAGGCCGATTTTCCCCAAGTACATATCGACTAAAGTTTAACTTCACTACTTTTAAGTGTCATGTTGCGACCTAACCTCGAGTGAACCACCTCAAATTTGGCTAATGAATTACTAAATCTAAACTTTAACTCTCCCAAGCTCATACCAATGATTTTTCAATTAGAAGTCGCCACTAATCTATTTTTGGTGGGTCAATTAGAAATCCAAGTAAAGTAACGGGAGATTTAGGGCGTGCATGAAAAAATTTCTAAAATGAAATTGATTTCGGTAGTAAATTGAGAAGTTAAAAATTTTAGTTTTGATTTCTTCTTCAAATTTATTTACGGAATAGAACTCTCTTCCGAAATAGAAAAATCAAGTGCGTTATCAAACAGTTTGCATTCTAAATCATTCAGGAGAACGAGAAAGCAGACAAATAGAGAAATAAAAATTTTATCATGCGTGCCCCTTACTTTACTCATGCAAACCAAAGATTATAAGTTCGGGAACTTGATTATGCTAGATTTCTCTAACGCCTTTTTAGTATCTTTCTCTTTTATTTCGAAAAAAAATGTTTTGCAGAAAGTTTGAATTTAATTTAATTTACTTTCCCGACATGTGAGGTGATTATGCCGATACGCAAACCATCAATTTAACACCCAAATAAAGCACTAAATAGATTAGGGGACTTTCCTCATAGCAATGAAAGCATCTACAATCTTATATTAGAATTCACATCAATAGTTGTTGACACCTAAATTTTGGCTACCCGTATAGTCATTTATCAGATTAAAAATTAGGGGTTAATTTAATTCCTGAAAAAATATTAATTGCATAGCATATAGATTTAAGTTGCATTTATTTTGTTATTTGCATTTTTGCCTTTTCTTGGACCGCGGCGGATGGGTCGAATTAGTGGTTTTGAGTTTTAAATTAGCGGGTGGCTAGGCCACGAAATGAGAAAATTAACCCAAGCCCGTTGTTATTTAATTAATTATCTTGTGAAAAATTAAGATTTGATGCGATATTATGATGATTTTGGAAATTAAAAAAATCGCGTTGTAATCTTATCTTTATCAATAGATGATGAAATCGGCGGAGAATATTTTTGAGATAAGGATTTTTGTGATCAAGAGGTTATAAGCGATATTCGTGAGACGAAATATTAACAAAAAAGATCATGTTTTGTTTCGCCTATAAAAGGATGCGTACGAAGAGAATAAAGAAAAGGAAGGCTTTTGGGGGGGCTTCTCTCGGTTCGAAGAAAAGAAATCAAAAAGTCAAAAGGTGAAAAGTGAAAGTGAAAGGAAAGTTGCAGCGAGTGACGTGAGAGAGGGGCAGAGAGGAAGGGACGTGCAACAGGAGAGAGAAAAAAAAAAAAAAAACCAAAAACAAAAGAGAGAGAAATCCTAGCACTATTCATCATCTTCTTCAACGTTTCCCCCCGTTGGCTGGCCGCCCACTGAGCCACCGCCATCGCCGTGCCGGCGTCGCATCTCCAGTGATGACCTGACGCCGAGCCGCTCCCTGTGGTCGCAACCAGTCCCGACGCCGGAGCCGGTCGCCGATCCGTCGCGCGCCTCCGCCTTGGTCAGCGACCCTGCCCCGACAACCCAAAACCTCGACGCTCCATCCTCCACGAGCAGGCCCGAGCCGTGCTACAGCCGAGCCGCCTGCCCGGCGCCCGACAGCAAGCTTCGCCCCACTACCAGCAGCAGCTCGCGCCTCCGCCCGCTGATCCCCTTCACCGGAGCTCCTTGCCGGCGTTTTTTTCCCCACCGAAGCTCTGTCGAGACCAGACCCGAGGCAGATCTGCCCAACGCCGCCCCTGCTCAGCCCGCGCTGACCCGCGACGAACAAGTGCCCCTGCAGATGCTTTCGTTGCTTTGAGGTAAGTTCTGCATCATTTAATTCTTTTCTTGGGTGTTAAATTGGTGGTTTGCGCACTGCACGAACACCTCCTCACGTGTTAGAGAAATAGATTTAAAATTAATCCAAATCTTTGCCAAACATTTTTCAAAATAAAAAGAAAGGTACCGAAAGGGCGTTAGAGAAATCTAACGTAACCAAGTCCCCGTACCCTTAATCTCTCTGGTTCGTAGGAGTAAAGTAAATCTCCCGTTACTTTACTAGGGTTTCTAATCGACCCACCAAAAATAGATTAGTGGCGACTCTAGTTAAAATTCAATTGCATGTTAACAATTCAAACCTAAGTCGCGAATTGGTAGGGGCTTGGGAGAGCCCGAGTTAAGTCAGCTTAACAATCCATTAGCCAAACCTTAGGTGGTTCACACCCGAAAATTTGGTCGCGACAATAGTCTTAGATATGATTTCTAATAAATACGCAATCACTTAATCTTTTTCAAGAATTTTTTTTTATTTAAATGAAACCTAGAAATTACGTGTAATGCAATGCAATGACGTACAAAATTATTTTAACTAAAATGGCATGTAACATGCAACTTAACATGCGAACTATTTGTCACGCGACATTTATTAAATGACCTAATTTAGTGATAGGAAAAGATTAATGAAACTATTCTAACATTTACACATTTAGATGGTGTGCAATGGATGACCTAATTCTATATGACATGTGCATGAAATTTTTTATGTTTTCTTTTATTTTTAATTACTCAATAATTAAACATACAATTTAAATTAATGAAAGGAAAAACTAACATCCTAAATTAATGTTTTCTTTGGGATTTTTATTTCAAAAATTTGAAAATAAATAAATTTCCTATTTTAAATATGCAAAATAACCCTAAAACAAACAATATCCTAACATGAACCTAATCTAACTCAAATATATTTTTTTGGGTTTTCTTTTGCAGAAACAAAATCAATTCAAACAACACGACAGCAAATCATGCAAGATATGATTGATAATTGACGGATCATATCTCGCGTATGAGATCGGAATGGCCAATTTTAACAAAAATTGCAAATCGCATATCGAGCGTGAGATCAAATTGGTGATTTTTTCATGCGATTGCGAGTCATATTTCGGGCGTGAAATCGGATTGTCAATCGTATGCATGTTGAGAAATTAGGAAGACTTTCCAATTTAAGAAGCTACTCAAGATTACGGATATGACTATATATCATGAACTTCAATTATGTGCATCTAGATATTTTAAATAAGGAAACGGAATATTCAGAAATCAAATTAGACAAAATGTTTACCTATTATGAATATTGGCTTCCAAATTTGAACTATGCGCAATCAGAGCAGGATTGCAATTGATTCCTCGATAATGAACGGCAATAGTCGTAATGACTCAGCAAAAACCTGCAAATAAAAATCGAGATTATGCTGGTTTTTGATTGAGAGCTTGCTGGACCGCCACTATTGCATCTCTTGTGCGTTAATCCGGAACTGGGAATTCGCCAAAATATATGAACGTTGGTCAAGGAGGTGGTCTTGCGCAGCAACAGGAACCCATAGAGATGTTGACTTTGCTAATGTAGGGGTGCTTGAAGCGTTAGACTATTATTTGGATGGAACTTTGTGGCATCAAACCCACTGAATAAGACAAACTGAACGTGAAGGCCGTACCCCAGGGAAAGGAGAAATTTCTTGGCTTTCTCAATGTCCTTTTGAGTTGTGCGGCCCCGATGATGTGGTGTTCGCTGGTGCACAATTCAGCCCGCGAAGCAAAGAAAATCGATGGCACAATCTGAACAGCAAATAATTGAGGCTGAGGTCGTTGATAAAGGTATCTGTTGGTGGTCTGGTTCGTTTGGACAGCAGGGGCGGTGTCGTTGGTAGCTTGCGGTTCAATCGGGTGAGCAATAGTGGCGAAAGGACACGGCAGTACGGACGACGATGGGGGTGGGGAGTAGCAGAAATAGACGATGGTGGGGGCGAGTGGCAGCAATAGGGGACGTGTATGTCTCTCAATGCGTTCTCAATGTGGCCGAGTATGGAATTGTGTGTCCCCCTCTCGATCGAAAGAGAGCGCCCCTGTTATATGCAAAGGGAAGGAGCCCACCAAGCAAAGAAACAAAATCACATATTACATGGTCAAGACACGATTTCTTTTTCAATTTCCTTCCACCTTTGACCATGCAAAAATTGTGACCCATCCGCATCCTTTTCTTTCCTCTATTTCTTTTCTTTCCTACAAACAAGAGAATTGGTCGCCGCACGTTTACATTCACAAGATTAACAAAAAATTCTTTTCCATTGGATCATCCCACAACCCAAAAATTGACCGAATATTGTCAAAAGTTCTTGATCGTAATTGAATTTTTCCCAATTCCAAATCTTGCAAAGATGAGCTTGCAATATCTCCTTCCCGTACCTATCCTTATTGAGAATATACGAATAGATTGCACGAATATACGAAAAATCCACCATCATATCATCAAAAATATTAAATCGCCATTTCTCATAAGTTAATTTTCAGTCATCAGAAAATAACCGGCTCGGGCTAATTCCCTCTCTTCATGGGCTTAGCCCAACCCGTCAAATTAAAACTTAGAACCATCAATTCAAATCTATCTCGTCAGTACCCAATGCAATAATAAAAAAATGTTACGTAATTTAATTCTAGTTTTTTTAGGGGTTAAAAATTAATCTCGAATTTTCTATGCAATAAATGATTGGATCGCCAAAATTTAAGTGTCAACATGCCATTTGAGCATGCCATCTCTCATAGACCTAAGTTTTATTCATCCACAAGTGAAGAGATTCCAGGAACTTTTAATCATATTGCCCGCCGCCCTTTTAGGTGCTTTGCATGACAACGTTTGTTCCTCAAAATTTCGTTCTTTGGTTCCCCGGAACAAAAAAAATGTAAAACCTCGTTTAGTAAAACATTTGTTCCGGAACAATTTCTCAATTTTTTGTTCCCGTTTTGTTCCAGGGAACAGTCTTGAGAAGTAAAAAAGTTGCTTCTTGTTCCGGGAACAATTTCTAGAAGTAAGTGATTTTCTTTTTTAATTTTATTTTCTTGCCGCGACCACCGTCAACCGCCCAAAGCCACCGCCCACCGCCATCGCCGCCGGTCGCCGCCGCCGCCGCGCGCCGCCGCCGCGACGCCGCCGCCGCGGACGCCGCCGCGGTCGCCGCCCGCCGCCGCCGCGAGACGCCGCCGCCGGTCGCCGGGCGCTGTGGCCGCCGCCGTCTCCGATTCTGCGTCGCCGATCGCTGTCGCGATCACCGTCGCCGGCCCGCCGGGCGCGCGCCGCCCGCGCCGCGCCCGACCCGCCTGCCCGCTACGCCGTTGCATGACCGCTGCTGCCACCGCCACCGCCGCCGAAGCCCATCGGCCGCCGACGACCGCGCCGCCGGCGCGGGCCACGGCCGGCCGTCGGAGGTCGTCGGCGGCCGATGGGCTTGGCAGCGGCGGTTGGCGGTGACGGTCGGCGGCCGGTCATGCAACGGGCGGTGGGCCGGCGGGCGGCGTCGGCGGCGGCGGCGATCTGTCGGCAAAAATAAAAATGAATAAATACAAAAAGAAATTGTTGCGTTACCAAACGCAATTCTATTCTTTTTCTATTCCAGGAATAGAAATTTTGTGTCGTTATCAAACGGGGTTCTTTACTCGAAATTGTTCCCGGAGCGTTAAATAGAAAAGAACTATTTTTGAAAAAAAACTCTTCCCGGAAACGAAGCGTTGTCATGCGCAACCTTATGTTCTCACTTATAAGTCTCTGTATCCCTTTGGTATTCTGACAGATCCTTCCTTGTGTAGCTATGGAGGACGGTGTTGCTGAAGCCATTTAAGCTCGTGACAGTATTTCTTCACGAGGCAAGCCATGCCATTGCTTGTAAACTAACATGTGGCCATGTAAGAATCTTTCTTTAGCCTCATCTTAGATTTAGTAGGAGGTCATACATTTGCATAGAGCTAAATTGCTGCGTTGCTTTCACCGATTGCTTTTCTTTCTTTGTTGGCGAAGGAAAACATGCGACTCATTGCTTTAAATACACTCTCAGGTGGAAGGAATTCAGGTTCGTGTTGATGAAGGAGGAAGTACTCAAACCAAAGTGGCGAAATATCTTGGTTCATCCCGCCACTGGATGTATCAATTCTAACCTCAGCATTTTCCTCTGTCGTCTCAACTTACACTGGTTGCCTTAACACAAAAAATATCCGTTTGAGTTGTTGGAATTCCAGCATGACATGAGAAATTAATATCGGGTCATTTGAAATCTAGATTTACAGGATTGAGTGAATAGATTGTTTCTTCGGCATCGCTACAAAATTATTGATTTATTCTCTAATTGTCATTGCCTTCCAGATCTCGGCTCATCATTCTGGGGAATGCTCTTTATCCTTGCTTCTACAAATCTTCTTACAGCTAGGATTGCAGCAGGTTGTTTGCTTGTCGCTCTTGTTATTGTCCTATTTGTGGCTAAAAATGTGAGTCTTTGTTCTTCTATTCTAGCCTTTAGATTGAGGTGTTGGATATAATACGCGGAACGATGAATCTCGCAATTTACGTCGTCTGCGAAATCGCTGCAGAAATAAACGAGAAAATCGGGACACCGAAATTTACGTAATTCGGTCCGAGTATCGATACCTACGTCCACGGGGAGAGTCAAGAATAAATAATTAACTAAAATCGAGAATCGAGTTTACAATCACTCAATCGCCATGTTTCAGTGTTTCCACAATTTAATCATAAATCTTAAGTATTTATAAATAAATAACTCATTTGGGGACATAAACTCACGGCACAAAATTACTGCACGACAAAACGCTCTACGTATAGCTTCGCGAGTCTCTTCAACGCTTTACGCGACTTGCGGCTTCAAAGGTCACGGACGCGCGGCTACGTAGGGTTTCTTTCGCATAGGCTTCAACGGCTTCTCTCTTTACCTGCAAAAGAATTCTGTTTATATATATATGTTTACGCGTGTGCCCAAAGTCAAAACTTTGACCTTGGGCCCACCATTAAATTTCCTATTTTGGCTTCACAGAATGGTGTTGCAGTCTTCTTTCTACGGACCTGTGTTTGTTGACTTTTGGGCCCCCCTGCATAACAAATTTCGGCCAACTTCTGCAGGTAAAGAAAAATTTCGTATCTGACTTTTATTTTGTAATCCTTAGGAGATCGACAAAATTTCTTTTTGGCTTGGGAAAACTTTATCGATAAAATTCGGTATAATAAATCATCATCCGAATTCAAACTCGAGACATTATTTAACATTGAGGGATCTTCAAAACATAATATTAAATTCTTCTTTAGTTTCTAGTTACATGCTTATCAGGTCAATCAATTAGAACGGGTGGAAGTTAACATATATGCACTCATGCTAATCAATTTGTGCTGTTAAATGAAGTTGGAGAAAGGACTTTTCACAGGTTGCAAAATTTCTACTCTTGAAATGAATAAAATTTGTTTCTTTGCATTTGACCTGTACCAATTTGACTTGTGCCTTCCCATGTCGCTTATACTTTTTTGCACTGTTCTTGACTGATTGGGCACTCTGATTTATATAATTTTCTCTTGTTTATACAGTGGACGCTTCGAGGGCTTTGTATAGGTATGTAGTCATATGACCCAGATGAATGCTGGCTTTCCGGAATACAATATTCACCAGGGATATGATTGTTCTTCCTGAATTATGAATGCGGAGTTATCAAGATTTATTGTATTCCTTGGTGTGGTTTGGCTTCTCCAAGAAACAACAAAAGTTCGAATTCTTCGCTACGTCATTATGTTCATTGGTAATTTCTTGTTCTTCCTCTATAGCGATAATCTAGTCCATGGAATTCCTTCTATGTAACATAATGACTGGAGTTTTGTCCATTTTTCTAACCTGCAGGTGTAATGAACAGCTTGTTTTCTGTTTATGGTATTTTCTGAAACTGAAGCATAGTTATTGATTTGACTAGACCATTGTTCCGCTGCCCTTTATGTTCTGGTATCACAGATATATATGGGAAGAATTACCAAAAAAATCCTAAACCTATTACAATTGTGTCAATTCAGTCATAAACTTTTTTTTTTGGTCAATTTAGTCATAAACCTTTTATAATTGTGCCAATTCAGTCTATCCGGCCAAAATTGGCCAGCCGATGCTGACGTGGACGCTGGCCGAGGACAGCTAGCCGGCGAACAATTTTTTAATGTATATCTTTTTAAATTTTTTTTCGAATTTTTAAATTTTTTTTGAATTTCTTTTTTTTTTCTCCACCTTTTTCCTCTGGCGAAGCCGCCGTCGCCTAGCCAAAGCGAGGCCCGCCTCGCCTCGCCAAATCGCAACAACGGCCTCGCGCCGCAGGCGAGGCTCGCCTTTGCCGTGGTGGCGAGGGCGAGCCTCGCCAAAGAATCGCGAGGCGCTGTCGTTAGATCTGGCAAGGCTCGACCTCGCTAGCCAACAAGGCTGCCATCGCTGGGCGAGGCTCACCTTCGCCAGTGGCCGGCAAGGGCGAGCCTCGCCAGTAGCCGGTGAGGCTGACCTCGCCAGTCCTCACTTCTAGCCGGCCAGAGGAAGAAGAAGTTGGGAAAAAAATTCAAAAAAAAAAAATAAAAAAATATTAAAAAATTGTTCACCGGCCCTGTCTCCGGCCGACATCCACGTCCGCGCCAACCGGCCAATTTTCGCCGGATGGATTGAATTGGTACAATTGTAAAAGATTTAGAGCTAAATTGACAAAAAAAATTAGGACTGAATTGGCACAATTGCAATAGGTTTAGTACTTTTTTTGATAATTCTCCCGATATATATGATGATTTGATATCTCGTAGAATCCACACCAGTGATGCAGAAAAATTTGCGGAAGTGTCCTTGTTGCACCGGTGCTGGATGGGGTGCAATCTGGTGAGCTCACTTTTAGAAGGAAAAGTCGTGCTTGAGGACGGTTTCTTCTCCTTTTTGAATTTCCGCTTAACAGTTGCCTGCTCTGTCTCATGCATGTCTCTTCTCGTTTCACTTACTAATCATGGTGAAATCTTCTCGCAGGGGCTTGATATCATTGCTGTTTCTATCCGGGGCCATGTACCCCGGTCTAGTTATCTTGTCCTGAGGTAAAGTCTGTAATTTGTCTTTCAGTCAGATCTTTAGTCCTGCAAATCCTTCAGCGGGTTCTGGCTAGAGCACGATCGCGTTCTGCTAGCTGCAATCAATGAATTATTTTCGATGATAGCGGTCTGAAAAATGATGCTGCTGATAGACCTTTATCAAAAGTTCAAAGTACTTGCGCAAGGCATTTCAAGCCTGAACAATATGGTTTCTGCATTCATCAAATCCTCTGAAGAAACCACACCATGTATAATTAAAGGACATTCCAAATTCTAATCCATAGCAGAACTACATTCCACTCTGCCGCTCGTGGAGTTATCTCTCTTCCGCAAACCCCAAACCTGACTGAAACTTGAATGAGGAGTGATGAGACTGACAGTCCAATTGCTTTTTCAAGACGACTTTTCATTCAATGGAGTAATTTCCACAACTGCAGACTTCCTTGCCTAGGGTTGTTCTTCATTCCCTACTTAAATGATGACCTTTAGAAAGAAGAAAATATTCGGTAATTTGCAATCATGAGCTAGTTCAGTTAATGTGATGGTCATTTTCTTTCTCACGATCAGGAAAAAATTGACAAGCGTGTATTGATGTGGAATTAAATAGAAAACATGAAAGTTGCCCAAAGATCATTTATTGGATTTAGGCCATGGAAGTTTCTTTGCTTCACTATCGATGGAGTCATCAGCACACGTCCTTCGCGTCCGAGCTGAGCGACCCTTCTCATGGCCACAAGCGACAGATCTCAGGATCGACTAAGCCATCGCCCTGTCGTCGCTCATCTAGATCTGAATTTGTATCTCGAGCTGGGCCTGCGTTGTTTCACCTTTAAGATTTGCAATCATAAGCTGGTTTTGGAACCGGTTTGGGTATCGGTTTTGTAAGTAGAGGTCTAAAACCCTATTTTTCCCCTAATTTCTATTTTTACTTTCGCAATCACATGATTTTTTTCCTCTTGGTTCTCTTAGACATGTACAACACTCTTCATTCGTCGTTTCTCTTCCTCACTCGCTTCTCTCCCTCACCGGCTTCTTCTCGCATCGTCTAACGGACGGATGGTACTTGTCGCCATCAAATTTTTGTGTATTACATAAATTGGCTCATCTAACTGCTCTTTTAAGGAGGAGTTATGTTTGCATAAATGAACAGTTTCATATAATAGTGTGGGAATAAGACTAATATTTTACTCATGTTTATTGCTAATGTTTATGCAATGTCATGATTTTGCTTTGTCTTATTATTCTATTTATGATAATTAGCCCAGTGGGACCCTAAAAATTCCTCTCATTATCATTGACAAAATTGTTTTTTTTTTTTTTTTTAAATTAAATAAATCAATTAAAAAAAAAAAAAAAAGGCGACTTTACTTGTGGGGACTGGGGAGTGTCCTTTTCCTGGAAGTAATGATGGCGCCGAGGTCAATCGTCAAGTCAACCACCAACTCTTTCTCCCCCTTCTCTCCCGACACGTGTCCCCTCGTCGTGGCCCCATTTATGCGAAGCTCGAATCCCCGCCAAACCTCGACTGCGATCGACCATTCCCGCCGTGGACGATTCGCTCCGATACTCAGCTCCGGCCATCCGGGCCGCCCCGCGACGCCGCCGCCGCCGCCGCCGCCGCCGCCGTCTCCGTCTCCGGCCGGAGCGACCGCGGCGCCACACGATAGCCGCCGATGTCATGTCTTGCGCGAGCGGCGATGGCCATCTTCTCCAGCCTCCTCGCGTGCCTCAGGCCGCTCAAGGCGGCGGGCTGCGGCGGCAGGGGCGCCGCCGGGAGGGCCGCGGAGGACGAAGCCGAGGACGACTCCTCCTCCGGCCTCTTCTACGACCTCCGGACGCTCCAGGTCGCCACCAGCTTCTTCTCCGAGCTGAACCAGCTCGGTCATGGCGGCTTCGGTCCCGTCTTCAAGGTGAGGAGCAGTTCGCCGCCTCGATTTAGGTGTTTCGTCGCGATGTTTGCTTTTCCGTTCGCGGTCTTGAAGAACGTACGGATTAGTTCTGTATTCCGTCGCGGAATCGCTTTGGTTTTTCCGCTTGGTCAGCAGACGAGGACGCCGGAGAATCGCGTGCTTTCTTTCGTGGTGAAATGAGATCGATCTGCTTCGATTCGAGTCGTCCCGCCTGCTTTCAGGTTTATGGTGGGACTGGAAATTCTGGATTGTAAGATGTTTTTCTCCTAAAGTTTCAATTTTTAATTGAGTGTTGTTCTGCATCGTGATGGCGTCTTCCTTTTCCAAAGTTTCTACCTGAACTTGATTGAGTGAGATTTTGAGAGACGGCGATTCTAATGATGAGGGTTTCACCGGTGCATGAGCTGTGGACTGCAAAAAGTCTTGCGTGTTCTTTTGAATTTGACGTTCTGCGTGGGGAAACTAGACCCCTTTTAGCTGCTCAACGGGGGAAATCTAGGCAACGAAACTTCGTTTTTCAATTGAAGGGAACTGTGCTAGAGAGGCAGTTCCACGGTCCAATATGAATGTGTGCCGATGATTCCCTTGCCTTTTTCTTTTTTCCAGGGGTTGATGCCCGATGGCCAGGAAATAGCTGTAAAGAAGCTGTCTCAAACTTCGAGACAGGGGATGAGGGAATTCACCAACGAGGTGAAGCTGTTGCTGAAAATTCAACACAGAAACCTGGTCATGCTGATGGGCTGCTGTGTGGAAGGACAGGAAAAGATGCTGGTTTACGAGTATCTGTCGAACAGGAGCCTCGACTGTTTCCTTTTTGGTAATTCTTTTAGATACAAACTCCTAATCCAGCTGATCTAGGATTCGTAAATCTCTTGCCTGATTCACTGAGCATAGATCTGACCCAGAAGTAAAAGCTAATTCAGTTGTCTCCTTCCAGCTAAAGAAAAGTCTCCGTCGCTGGATTGGATGACTCGGTTCCGAATAATTACTGGGGTGGCGAGAGGTCTGTTATACCTGCATGAAGAAGCCCCTGAAAGGATTATCCATAGAGACATTAAGGCTAGTAACATATTGCTTGACGATCAGTTGAATCCCAAAATTTCAGATTTTGGTTTGGCGAGGCTTTTTCCTGGTGAAGACACGCATCTGAATACAATGAAGGTATCGGGGACTTAGTAAGTAGTCACATTGCTCTCCTTCTGTATATTATTGTTAGGTGCTGCTTGTTAATGAAGTCAGGAAAAAGCTCATACTCTTTTGCTTCTACGAGACATGACTCGTGATGTAAGTAAAACTAAGGATCCTTTTGTTTTGAAATGCAGCGGTTACATGGCTCCTGAATATGCAATGCGTGGATATTTGTCCGTGAAAACTGACATTTTCAGCTACGGAGTTCTGGTCTTAGAGATTGTAAGTGGGAGAAAGAATCACGACGGCCGACTGGGTGCGGAAAAAACAGACCTCCTGAGTTATGTAAGTTGCTTCATCGTGTAAAGTACTGTTACTCATTGTTATACTAGAGAATTAATATATGGCGACACTTCTCAGATTGCCTCGGTTTTGGTAGATTAAGTTCTTAATTTGGTTTTAGTTTTGGTTGGTTCCTGATGAGTTGCAGTGGTTTATATTGTCCATGTTTTAGTAGAAAGAAGGCAGGCGACATATTTTCATTACTTCAAATATAGTACATACTGCTTCTTTATATTTGCATTCCATTGCGGAAAATGTGAGTTAATATTGTTTGGTCAAGCTAAGCGCTGGATTCATCTTAGGTCTTACTTCTATTCAAAACTCTCTCTCTCTCTCTCTCTCTCTCTCTCTCTCCAGGGTGTCTTAGGAAGTGGAAGATGCTTTAGGAAATAATCCACATAATCCTGGTATAAGCATTAGCAAACAGAGTGAAATGATCTGTTGTCGCTGAACAATGATGTGCTTTAGATGCATGTGATTCGAAGTAATTGCCAGATAAAATAGATGGCCCTCAAGAGCCGTATGAGGTGAAAATCTAGAGAAGTCTGGAAATCTGGACTTTTAGAACTTATTAAAGAAATCGTGTTATGAGATAGACATCATTTGAATGAGTTGCCGAAACTTAATCTCCAAGTGCATATTGTTATCTTTCCTCTATGCATATGTAAAATGAGGACTGCATTTCTATGCATGAAGTCATTAAAACATCGCGCGCAATTCTTTTGGCAGGCATGGAAGCTCTTTCAAGAAGGGAAGTCATTGGATCTGGTGGACTCGAGCCTTGTCAAATACAACCCTGACGAGGCAGCAATGTCTATTCAACTAGGATTGCTGTGCTGTCAAGCAAGTTACGCAGACAGACCAGATATGAACTCGGTGCACCTCATGCTTTCTAGTGATTCATTCACATTGCCCAGACCAGGAAAACCCGGAATCCAAGGGCGAACAACACGTTGGACAACGACTTCATCTTCCGCATTCACCAAAACTAGTCCAAGCAGTACAAACTGGAGGTACTAAAGTTTCTACTGGTAGCAGCTTTGCCGAGGAGTATTCTAGAAATTCAATCTCCATTTCCTCCATAGATGAAGGCAGATGACCTTAAAGCATGTAAGATTCCTTTATTATTTATAGCAGGTCTAATATTCTTTTACAAATTCTTTTGTCGGTATGCTTATAGAAAAAGAAAATAAAATCATGGGGTGCTCTAGGATCCATAGTATACTCATGTAACTTTTTCGGGAGGGATCAGGTACGTGCCCTGCGGATAGTCTTGAAGAGCTAGTCTAGAATGAATCCTGTTTCTATTACTAGTTCACTTCTAACTGATTGTCAACATGCGATTACTTCTGCCAACATTGAGAAAAATAGAACATCTCTTCTTTTTGGATTCTCTTGCATTATCATACCCTATTCAATTAATGTTCCTTCTTCTACATTTCAATGGAAACTAATGTTGACAAGAGCTGTTGTCGCTTTAAATTGAAGTGATTGACTAATAAATTTGCCAAGAAATGATTTCTTCTACTGTTGTGGAAGCCGTTCATCAGTGAGGTTTTGCGAGAGCATGGTTGCCATCCCTCTATACTCCAAATTCAGTCTGTCAGTTCAGTGGATTCTGTCGTTGGCCTTGATTCATGGGAATCAACTCACGGCCTTTAGATGGGGGTGTCGCCCGGGTCTTTGTGATCCAAAGATTAAAACGAGATCTCGTGGCCATACATTCCGGATTCACAGAACAGGATGTCCACAGTCCAACTGCAAGTACACTTCATAGACACAGAATGGGTTCTCTAGACTGAATGTCCTTCCAGTTCCAATTTCTTGAGGCTCTGTCAGCTTTCTTACATGGTTCCTCAGTTTCACCTTAAACAAGCCCTATGTTTCATAAGGTACTTGAGGAGATGCTGGTCGCCGATGCACAGGGTTTGACCGGGATCGTCGTAGCTCATTCAATACATAGGTAAGAGTACCTACATGCATCGAACATGGGAGCTCATTTGATCTCGATCCTTGAATTTAAACACAGGATCTACATGATTCAGTAGTTGAGCTCGATTCCAGTCGCATTCTCCGAGAATGACCCGAATGTATCCTCGTCCTGCGCCACGGGGGATGCTCGCAACATAGTGATTTACTGCATCAGGGAAGGGTTTTCTTTGAAATACTTCGTTTTTGTTGGCCAAAAAGGCCTTGAGAGGTCGTATCCTCGTCGAAGATAGAGGTCATCATCGGCGGGTCCGAGGAGAAATAGTGATGCCCGCTGCCTCTTCTATAACCGTTGGATGAGCATAGAATTTATTTCATAAATTATTTAGCTACATGTTTTAGGGAAAATTCTAAAGCTCTCTTCATTTTCAAGAAAATGATATGATTGAAAAATATTATTTTTCTTGAAATGATCATTTATATCGCTTACATAACTAAATGAATGAAAAATATTTCATCGTTTATAAAAATATTTAAATATAAATTATTGTCGATAGTAAAACATTCTTTATTAACCAATTATTTCAAATACTACGGGTGATAATTTTTTATAAAATATTTTTCAAATCTTTTATTTCTTATAAAACGAAATGAACCTAAATAAATATTCTTTTCCAACCCTCCTTAACTTATATTCATTTATCCTCTGACCTTGTCTCTTGTTATCATTGTGCTTCGTGTGGTCTCGCTTATGCAATCCTCTAATTTCCTGCTACAATTCAAATTTAGACTTACCTATCCAAATTTTGTTCTCTCGCGAGCCATCACATACCTCTACAAAGGAGTTATCTAATTCAACTGTCATATCCCAACGAGATGGGACACGCTAGTATTGGTGACATGGTTTTTTGAGAAAATTCTAAATAAAGACCTAAAGTGCTATTATTTTTTCAAATGAGAGTCTAAAGTGAACATTTTTTAAATATGGATCAAAAGTGTTATTATTTTTTCAAATGGAAAAAATTTCAAATGAGAACTTGAAGTACTCTCATTTTTTCAAATAATGGTCTAAAGTGAACATTCTCCCAAATAAGAGTTTGAAGTGTTATCGTTTTCTTAAATAAAAGTTTGGAATGGAACTTATTTAAAGTAAAAGCTTGAAATGGCCAAACCTTGTTGCTTGAAGGGCATTTTGGTCTTTTATTTCTTCTTTTTCTACCTTTTCTTTTTCTCTCTTCTTGTCATTGGACTCAGGTTAGGGCTGCCATCACCCTACGCTAGCAAGGGCAGCCCTTGCCCTTGCCCTTGCCCTTGCCCTTGCTAGCTTAGGTGAGGGCCATAGCCTTCGCCGACATAGGGCAAGGGTTGCCCTCACCGGATCTAGCAAGGGTCACCTCACCTAGGTTAGTGTTACCCTCACTCACCCCACCTAGGCAAGGGTCGTCCAACATCGGTGAAGGCAACCCTCACCCTTGCCAACCAAGTCAAGGGCGGCCTTCACCCACCCAAGCGAGGGCACCCCTCGCTTGGGCCTTCGCCTAAGGCCAACGAGGTCACTGGCCATCAATGAGGCGTTGTGATGGCTAGGGAGGGAAGAGCAAAAAAAAAAAAAAGAAGAAAAAGGAAAAGGAAAGGAAAGGAAAGATTACAAAAAATTACTTAATTTTTTAAACTAAATTATCTCTTTTCTAATGGCCAGAATGGTCACTCGCTAGCCAAAAATCCTTATTTGAGATGATTTGACTACCTTAAGCTCTTATTTGAGATAATTTAATTACTTCAAACCCTTTTGAATCATTATTTGAGAAATTAAGGATATTTTAGGCTCTTATTTGAGATTTTCCATTTTTTTCAATAAAAACTTGAAGTGAACCTTATTTCTAATAAGGGTTTGAAGTGGCTATATGAGTTTCAAAAAATGGTTTAACTCTCTGGTTGATAAGGGCAATTTCTCCCTTTATTTTTTTTTTTTTTTTTTTGTATTAGATGAAAAAATAAAAAATAAAAATAAAAATTGGAAGGGGAATGGAAAATGGTGGTGGCGAGGGCTAAATTTCCTTCGTTGTTTTTTTTTTAATTAATTAATTTTTATTATAACTTATTTATATTAATAAGACAAAAATGTCTTATTTGAGATAATTTGACTATTTCAAACCCTTTTGAACCATTATTTGAGAAATTAATGACATTTTAGACTCTTATTTGAGATTTTTCATTTTTTTCAATAAAAACTTGAAGTGAACCTTATTTTAAATAAGGATCTGAAGTGGCTATATTAGTTTTAAAAAATGGTTTAACTCTTCGGTTGATAAGGGCAATTACTTCCTTTATTTTTTGAATTTTTTTTTTTGTATTAGATAAAAAATAAAAATTGGAAGGGGAATGGAAAATGGTGGTGGCGAGGGCCAAATTTCCTTCGTTGTTGTTTTTTTAATTAATTATTTTTATTATAACTAATTTATATTAAACAAAAATACCCTTGACCGAATAGAATATTTAGCAGGGCGGCGAGTCATGTTCTTATTTGAAACTATTATGGCCACTTTAGGTACTACCATGACCATTCCAAACCATTTTTTAAGAAAATGATGGCACTTCAAACTCTTATTTAGAATTTTTCCTATTTTTTTTATCACAACGCCGATGTATCCAAAGTT
The DNA here is from genome assembly GCA_014182375.1 of Eucalyptus virginea. NCBI lineage: Eukaryota > Viridiplantae > Streptophyta > Magnoliopsida > Myrtales > Myrtaceae > Eucalyptus > Eucalyptus virginea. The sequence continues at coordinate 9,822,933 of CM024515.1, read as the reverse complement.
TTGACTTGACCAATCTTCGGAATGCATGTAAATCAACCTATCTATGTGCATAGGTAAGGCTCTAGCCATGGAAGTACCAAGTCTACTCCTCGAGATTATTTTGAATGAAAGATGTGAATCGAGATGATTAAATCTTAAATTCACAAATTACAAGGTCAAATTAAGAAGGTGAACAAGGACTGAAGGCATTCTAAACCCGGAAGGCATTCTAAACCCGGAAGTGGGCTTTGCCAATTGGTTCCAAAGATGTGGAACGATACCACAACTTATAACCGTTCCCTAAAGTTAATGGGTCCAATTAAACGCTCATTAAGTATCCGTGGCATCACTTTGAAAATCAATCTTCCCATCTATGGCATTGCTCTGATGCTCTCACTTCTTGGTTTTTCTCCTTAAAAAAAAAGAGGAATTGGCCTTAACCCTTAAAATTATGGATAAACCACTTCTCGCACATGGAGCCATTATTGCAGGAACAGTGTCGGCAATCATCAGATCGACAAAGCGGGACCCATTTTTACTTGGGGTCGTCCCTTCTCTCTCTCTCTCTCTCTTTTACACTTACCCTTTCCTGACTCCGCTCGACAGAAGTGAACACGAAGCATCTTCCAAGAAAGAGGCACGAACGTCCAAAAGCCAATCAAGAAAAGCTATTAAAAAAAAAAAAAAAAAACTCAAACTTTCTAAACTTTTTTATATACAGTGGATTGCTTCCTGAATCTTAACGTGATTACTTCCAAATCTCTCTGCCTTTCATATAATCAATAATTCATCGGGCTTTCTTGCAAGTATTGATCTGCTCTCTCGTCATCACCTTCCAACCCTTTTTCGTTGCTTTAGCCTTTCTCGATTTGGCTTTCTTGACTATTAAATTCTTTGGGAGTGGGATGTGCTCTGTAACCGTCCAATGGGACTCCTTTCTCTAATTCCCAAGTTCAAAAATTTTCAAATCTCACCAAGCAGAGAGAGAGGAGAGAGAGACGGTGATCCCTCATTCTCATGAATGAGCCTTCATTATCCTGTGATTATTTTTTTTCTGGGTATCCCCGCAAGAAAGATTTGAAGGGGTAATAAAGCTGGTGAGGAAAAAGATCCAGGAGGTGGTACTCTTGAAGCTTTCAGGTGGTAGGAAAGATGAGACCCAATTGGGAGCTCAGGAACTGTTGCCACCACGAGCAAGTCGTGTTCTTGATCACCATCTCTGTTTGCACTGTCGTTATACTTGCGGTATGGTCTCTCTTTCTCGACAGTGTCTATTAGATCAGCGATCTTGTGGCTGGCCTTTGAGGAATATGTGAACATCTGTGAGTTTTTGATCTATTTATGTCCGAAACATTGAGTGTTGCTCTTCTTCGAAGTGCCCATTTAGGAACTTTTGCTACCCAGGTTGATTTGCACCTGTATTGGAGTCCTACTTCGTTCTGTTTTTCAGTTTAGAAAGATCAGAGCTTGGCAGATTTGGCTCTCTATCTCTTTCTCTAGTCCCGTTAGTACTTATGCTGCAGATTCAGTAATTCATCGTAAAAGGATTGTTCGGTATGTGAGATTTTGTGGCAAGAGCTTGGACTGAAACCACAAATCCGTTGAAATCGTGACATTGCGGAAAATAACTCTAGGGAAGGTCACTGAAGGCCGATTTTCCCCAAGTACATATCAACTAAAGTTTAACTTACTACTTTGAAATGCCATTTGCGCATGCCATCTCTCATAGACCTAAGTTTTATTCATCCACAAGTGAAGAGATTCCAGGAACTTTTGATCATATTGCCTGCCGCCCTTTTATGTTCTCACTTGTAAGTCTCTGTATCCCTTTTGTATTCTGACAGATCCTTCCTTCCTGTAGCTATGGAGGACTGTATTGCTGAAACCATTTAAGCTCGTGACAGTATTTCTTCACGAGGCAAGCCATGCCATTGCTTGTAAACTAACATGTGGCCATGTAAGAATCTTTCTTTAGCCTCATCTTAGATTTAGTAGGAGGTCATACATTTGCATAGAGCTAAATTGCTGCATTGCTTTCGCTGATTGCTTTTCTTTGCTGTTGGCGAAGGAAAACATGCAACTCATTGCTTTAAATACACTCTCAGGTGGAGGGAATTCAGGTTCATGTTGATGAAGGAGGAAGTACTCAAACCCGTGGTGGAATATACTGGTTCATCCTGCCAGCTGGATGTATCAATTCTAACCTCAACATTTTCCTCTGTCGTCTCAACTTACACTGGTTGCCTTAACACAAAAAATATCCATTTGAGTTGTTGGAATTCCAGCATGACATGAGAAATTAATATCGGGTCATTTGAAATCTAGATTTACAGGATTGAGTGTATAGATTGTTTCTTCGGCATCGCTACAAATTATTGATTTATTCTCTAATTGTCATTGCCTTCCAGATCTTGGCTCATCATTCTGGGGAATGCTCTTTATTCTTGCTTCTACAAATCTTCTTACAGCTAGGATTGCAGCAGGTTGTTTGCTCGTTGCTCTTGTTATTGTGCTATTTGTGGCTAAAAATGTGAGTCTTTGTTCTCCTATTCTAGCCTTTAGATTGAGGGATCTTCAAAATATAATGTTGGATTCTTCTTTAGTTTTTAGTTACATGCTTATCAGGTCAATCAATTAGAACTGGTGGGAAGTTAACATATATGCACTCATGCTAATCAATTCGTGCTGTTAAATGAAGTTGGGGAAAGAAGTTTTCACAAGTTGCAAAATTTCTATTCTTAAAATGAATAAGATTTGCTTCTTTGCATTTGACCTGTACCAATTTGACTTGTGCCTTCCCATGTTGCTTATACTTTTTTTGCTCTGTTCTTGACTGATTGGTCATTCTGATTTATATAATTTTCTCTTGTTTATACAGTGGACGCTTCGAGGGCTTTGTATAGGTATGTAGTCATATGACCCAGATGAATGCTGGCTTTCCGGGATACAATATTCACCAGGGATATGATTGTTCTTCCTGAATTATGAATGTGGAGTTATCAGGATTTATTGTATTCCTTGGTGTGGTTTGGCTTCTCCAAGAAACAACAAAAGTTCGAGGTCTTCGCTACGTTATTATGTTCATTGGTAAAAGAAACACGTGAATTTAGTGTTCTTCCTCTATAGCGATTTTCTAGTCCATGGAATTCCTTCTATGTAACATAATGACTGGAGTTTTGTCCATTTTTCAAACCTGCAGGTGTAATGAACAGCTTGTTTTCTGTTTATGGTATTTTCTGAAACTGAAGCATAGTTATTGATTTGACTAGACCATTGTTCTGATGCCCTTTATGTTCTGGTATCACAGATATATATGATGATTTGATATCTCGTAGAGTCCACACCAGTGATGCAGAAAAATTTGCGGAAGTGTGTCCTTGTTGCAATGGTGCTGGATGGGGTGTGATCTGGTGAGCTCACTTTTAGAAAGAAAAGTCGTGCTTGATGACAATTTCTTCTCCTTTTTGAATTTCCGCTTAACAGTTGCCTGCTCTGTCTCATGCATGTCTCTTCTCGTTTCACTTACTAATCATGGTGAAATCTTCTCTCAGGGGTTTGATATCATTGCTGTTTCTATCTGCGGCCATGTACCTTGGTCTAGTTATCTTGTCCTGAGGTAAAGTCTGTAATTTGTCTTTCAGTCAGATCTCTAGTCCTGCAAATCCTTCAACAGGTTCTGACTAGAGCACGATCGCGTTCTGCTAGCTGCAATCAATGAATTATTTTCGATGATAGTTGTCTGAAAAATGATGCTGCTGATAGACCTTTATCAAAAGTTCAAAGTACTTGTGCAAGGCATTTCAAGCCTAAACAATATGGTTTCTGCTTCATCAAATCCTCTGAAGAAACCACACCATGTATAATTGCTGCGCCCTTTTTAAATGGACTTGCAAGTTTAACTCTAAGATTATCACCCTAAGCCTTGTGGTTTCCAGTGGTTGAAGAATTTATCCTAAGGCCTTAAATGTGGTTTTGTTTTTTTGTCCCTAAATATGCACAGAAGAATCGATATCTGAAGCCACTTTAATCGATTTCATTTGTTTGTTAGGATTCGTCCACCAACAGAAACTTGTATTGATGCTCTAAAATCTTTTTTCCACTTAGTTCTCCTGACTTTGATCAGTTCAGTTTTAGTCCACGGTCCACAACAATAAATCATCATACCTTACATGATTTCAACATATGATATGCACATACCAGATATGCTTCTGTTAAGAAGTTTACCAGTGCGGTAATCTAGTCGGGTCCTGACTCCATTTTTCAACCCTGAGCATTTTGGTCTACTCTTTTGCTGCAAAAACTTAGTAGCATTCTTCAAGCTGCTTCTGCTAAAAGGTTTTGATTGGATCTCTCCAGGTACTGCATTCTGGTCCAGATTCTGAAGTTGCTATGAAGCCCCGACACCACTTGAGTCCACATGCCGATTTCTTGTTCCGACATTACATTGAATTAGGCATATACAAATTACCCGACTTCTGCGGCAGGCATCCTCTCATATGCAGTCGTCAGTTATAGGGTCTACAGGACAATACAGTGCTGATTGTTTGATCATACAGGGAACTTTTACTACAAAAGCTGGGCAAATATAACATAGTGATCTCAACATTTCCATTTGCCTGTTGATATTTTGCACCCCTTGCTGCACTCTAAGCCTAGCGAATTAAACAACATTCCAAATTCTAATCCATAGCATAACTACATTCCGCTCTGCCGCTTGCGGAGTTATCTCTCCAACCCCAAACCCAAAACCTGACTGAAACTTGAACGAGGAGTGATGAGACTGACAGTCCAATTGCTTTTTCAAGACGACTTTTCATTCAATAGAGTAATTTCCACAACTGCAAACTTCCTTGCCTAGGTTGTTCTTCATCCCCTGCTTAAATGATGACCTTTAGAAAGAAGAAAATATTCGGCGATTTGCAATCATCAGCTCTGAACCCAGCTAACGTGATTGTCATTTTCTTTCTCACGATCAGCAAAAAATTGACAAGCGGGTATTGATGTGGAATTAAATAGGAAACGTAAAAGTTGCCCAGAGTTCATTTATGAAGTTCAACCATAGAAGTTTCTTTGCTTCACTACAGACGGAGTCATCAGCACACGTCCTTCGCGTCCAAGCTGAGCAACCCCTACTCAAGGCCACGAGCGACAGATCTCAGGATCGACAAAGCCATCCCCTGTCATCGCTCATCTAGATCTGAATTTGTATCTCGAGCTGGGCAGGGTTCTAATTTTTTGTTATTCCACATTAGCTGCGTGTCAATATAAAAGAAAACAATGACTACCACGTTCGCTTATGATGTACTGGCTGCAAAATACTAACGTCACTTCCAATATTTTCCATAACTTACGCCGTTTCTGATTATGTCATGCTATCCATATACAACTCTATCTAATTTTATCAACAGGAGACATTTCTCATGCAAACTGCAAAGGAACAAAAACAGATTACCTACACATAAAGTTGGCATTTAACTGGCTAGGTAGCTTGAATCAGGGCCATAAATCTCCTGATCCATGCAATAACATAACCTCTCAACTTCCAAATTTCCAAGACATGGAATTCCTAACAGAAATTTTAAAGAAGTCCAAGAAGGAATATAGTTCAAGCAACATTTTCAAGAACCGCATAGTAATTGTCAACTGACATTGGCCTCTACTAGAACTTGAGAAGAACGAATCAGATCAAAAGTTGAGGATCATATGCCTGATTCATGGGACAGATAAAAGTTTATAATGAGATAAATAGTAAAAACCCCCCAACAAAGGTTCACTCATCATAAGCCAACTTCTCTCGACACCAAAATTTGGAAATGTAACTAGAAGAGAAACATCTGAATGTCTTCGCTAGCAGATCTATGCCTCCGTAATTGGGTACTCAAACACAACTTCTTTCCCAGCAAGTTTCCTGTAGACAGCTGAAAATGTCTCCAGCTTGTACTCTGTGCTGTTCCGTTCTTTCGGGTCCAACAAAACCTGATAACAGGGAAGAAAAACATTGACTCAGTATCAAACCACAACACTTGGGTGCAAAGTCAAACAAAGTAATCACAATAGTGACTAGCGAACTACATTCATCAGAGAGTGGCATAGGTACTCAGAATTGAGGATGATCACTTAAGATCTAATGTGAAATTCCCTTACCTTCATAACTTTGGAGCCGTCAAGACGATACCTAACGCGCTTTCCAACAATCTCAGCAGGCAATACAATGTCCTCAAGCATGGCATCATGCACCGCTGTGAGTGTGCGGCTGCGAGGGCGTTGAGCTGCAGAACCTTTCTTTGGGGGTCTTGTAATCCTGCGGGTAGCAATCAAGATCACATCCTGCAAAACCAACCGCATGTCACATACAGAGGAACTTATAAGGTTAGGAATTGAGAATAAGCTATAACATTTTTCAACTAGAAACGAACACAACATCTAACAGGAAAAGAAAAAATAGGTGGCATGTCAAAGGAAAGAGAACTTGGAGAAAGGGAAGAAAACAAAATAAAAGAAACAGAATTTGGAACTTCATTGCTGCTATTCATGGGGAAAAGAAATATTTAAAACATTTAAGCTAAGATGATGAAAAGAACATGAGTACTAATATAAAGAGAAAAAGAGAGAACACGCCTTAACATTACCTTCCCACTAAGTTTCTTCTCAAGCTCTCGCACAAGCCTAACATGAATCTTGCGGAAAGCTTTTCTCAATCTATATGGAACATGAATAACAACAGCCTTTTTGCTCCCAGAAACATCAATTTCACTGCCAAAGGATAAAACAACCCTATAAGTAAGAATGCCTTATAATACAAAAGAGATCGACTTTCTTTCATATCTATCAATTTGAACAAAAGCATTTCTATCTCAATGATAATAATGAAGCTGGATATGCACTCTTACACTGCTGAGTTTATGTAAAGGTCCTTCAAATCACTTTTCAGCTCCTGGTTGGTGTTTTCCAAGTCAAAGAAGGACTGCAATAGTTTTTAAAAAAAGATGAGCATCAGCCAAGAGAAAACACATTTACAACAGATAAATAGTTCGGCCAAACAAAATACATAACACACTAATATGAACTAGATAGCAATCAAACCTGCGCAACAGACTCCTCAAACTCAGTGGGTTCAACATCCTTGTCCTTGTGGATCTTCCTCCTTGACGTGTACATCTTGTCAAACCTGCTCATCACAACAGCAGATCAGCTCGATCCTGACCAAATAAACGAACTCACGCAACCAAACAACAAGCAGGTACGCAAAGGGCCTTTTCTCACACAACGTCATCACTTCCTCAAAACCAACACCATCTAATCCAACACGCACCGGACATCACGCATGCTCTCGACCTCGTTACTGTTCATTTGAAACCCGGGTTCTTCTGCTTCATTTTTATTCACTTATTTCCAACACGCATTAGTTAAATACATCCACCCCAATTCTTAGACAATGTCGACGCTAAAACTAGACAACAAAACAAACATAACCCAATTGGGTCGATCGTTCTCGGTGCAAAACGAGCTCCAACACCTTCCAACCTCGCTCTTCCTAATCCAGAACATAAGGAACACTAAAAAAGACGCAGGCTTGAGCTCTCAACAGAACCACCCAGAACGCCGCCTCATCTTTCTGGACAAAACCCACTCCCAAAAAAGCATCTTTTCTCCTTCCCCGGCAAGAAAACATCAAATCTCCCACAACCCATCACGGACACAGATCCCCACGACCTCTCCGAAACAACAAAAAGCAAAATCCACGCACACAAGCGCATCTCCACGCTTTCGCAGCGATGCCCCCGAGATCGAACGAGCGACGAAAGGATGATATTTCCGAAGAGAAGTTTACCTGGAGCTGGAGGAGAGAGAGCCTGCGCGCACGGTCGAGTGAAAACCCTACGGCTCTTTGGCTCTCGGTGAAGCGTCTGGTGCTGTCTAGGGTTTGGGAATGAGGAGGCCGCGGAGCTTATATGGCGAAGATTGACGGCTCGGATGAGGGCCGACCTCCCCCGAGAAGACATCTAGGCCGTCGGTATGGGGGCCGAATAATAGAGGCCCAAGAGGGCTAAATTGGGCCCGCAGTACGGGCCATCGCTTTTCGGCCCGTACTCGCAGTTGGGCTAAATGCCGGGGCCCGTTAACCTCTTCAGCGGGCCGGACGTCGCTATCCGAAAGGGCTTTACATGCCCGGACACTAAAAAATGCAATTTAAGCAGCAAACTAAAACACCGTTTATTTCGAAAAAAATAAAACTTTCAGGAAAATATTTTTTAAAATTTTACAGCATTTTTTTTTACAAAAACAATTTAGTTTAGAAAAATATTTTTTATCAACAGCAAAAGTTTTCAAAAATAGGAAAAAATGTTATTCACTTGTCAAGTCGTAGAAAATATTTTTCTCACTCACTCTCTCTCTCTCATCTCACATGCGTAGCCTTGCTAGCCCCTCTTCTTTCTTTCTTTTCTTTTTTTCCTTCTTTCTCGAGTAACCAGCCATAGGCAAGCTCGAGTTGGCCACTTGCCAAATTGACGAGCGCAAGCAAGCTTGCACAAGATGACAAGGTTTGGTTTAACCCGCAGGGTCGTACATGTTGGAATTATAATTGAATTTATATTTTTTTTTAAAAAATTGGATTTTATTCTTCTAAATCCAATTTTAATTTTCTTATTTTTTCTTCAACTATGATGTATGGTTTGTATTAGTAAGGAAGAAATAGGTCACATATGGATCCGATTCTTCTTGATTATCAGAGTAATCCATTTTTCTTCAAGTAAAGTAATAGCTCAAATAGGTATGCTTTAATTCCGTTGTGCTTATCGATCTCGGTGTTTGGTTTATCAATCACTGCCCCTCTCTCTCTGGACTTCTTCATCCTGACAAGTCTAGCCCGGAAAATAGCCTAGCTCCAGAAAATATTAGGTAAGTGATATACTGCAGCAAACCATTCATATGTTGAAACGTGTCGTCCGGACCCACACGAAAATCATTCCAAAATTGATGTAGACCCCTTTTTCTCTCCTTTGTCTCCGGGCCCACGTTTGCAACAAACCCGACGCCGTCTTCGCCTCCGCCTCCGCTTCCAAGCCCCGCCGTCACCTATTGAAGCCCCATTGGCAGCTCTGATACTCGAAAGTTAGGGTTTTATGCAAATTCTGCTCCATATAGTTTAAGGTGATGTTAATGTGGTGTTAGCAACTACGCATTTTTTAACTATATCTCGACCTATCTCCTCTAATCCCGAGTCAGATGATGTTTCCACATCTCCAAAAGCCATTTTCTTGAATAAGTCTCATGACTTTTTTGTAGATAAGCCACATAGATTATATTTAACTGACTTGCCTTTTGTAGCCTCCACGATTGACAAAGAGCACATGGTTATGAGTATCTTGCTCCCCTTGAACCGCCCATTAGCAAAGTCTGGAGTTTCAACCATGCGATTTTCATTTCACAAGTCATCCAAAACAAGCAAGTACTTCTTTCCATCTAGTACCTTATGAAGAGCCACTGCAATTCTTCCACACTTTTATTCTCAATGTCTTCCATAGATCAGCTTTGGCAAATTTCAGTATTTTTTTGACGATCTGATCCACATCAAAGATTTTAGGATCCCCATGGCACAAATCCATTCACGTTTTCATCATTGTATACCTGATTAGCAAGTCTGGTCTTTCCCATTCCTCCTATACCGAGGATAGAAACAACTGAGGCACTCTCTCCGGAGGAGGAATCGAGCAAACATGCGATGATCTCCTCCTCATCCTTTTCTCTACCAATTATATTTTCATCGTGCTCAAAAGTGGGAGTTCTCATCTTTGTAGGAAGAGTTGCCTCACAATGATGGTTCTTTAAAGAGAAATTCCTTAGTTTTTCAACCCGAACTAGTTTCTTCCTAAGTTTCTGAATCTCATCACCCACTTTGAGGCCGTGTGCAAGCTGATTTGATTTAGAGAAGAAAAGGCGCACCTCTTTCAACATCTTGCTGCCGAGAGCTACCTTCCGCCTCAAATATGTTGTGACGTGTCAAGCAAATCTTGTTCATCGTACAGCACCTCCTTGAGCCAAAGCTTGACATGTTGGTAAGGAATAAGAACAAAATGTGAATTCTTGCACAAAATCATCACCAAAATAATCATGTTGATGACAAGGTTTGTTTAACCCGTAGGGTTGTCCATTTTGGAATTATAATCGTATTTAAATTTTAAAAAAAATCAGATTTTTTTTCTAAATCTATTTTTAATTTTCTTATTTTTTCTTCAACTTTGATGTCTGGTTTGTATTGGCAAGAAAGACAACATTTTGCTTTTTGGCATGTTGGCAAGGAATAAGAACAAAATGTGAAATCTTGCACAAAATCATCTTGTTGATCACAAGTTTCATTGCAAAGGGAAATAAGTCAACATTTTCATGGATAAGATGAAAGGGTGTTTGTTCACTCTGGACTACTTGCTCAGCTTGCTTAACATATGGAACTCATGCTTCTCATGTCTTGGCATACCCGGTATATTTTTCTCACTACAATTTGGAAGATAAGAACAAAAACAAAATATGAATTCTTGCACAAAATCATCTTGTTGATGACAAGGTTTGGTTTAACATGCGGGGATCGTCCATGTTGGAATTATAATTAAATTTAAAATTTTATAAAAAAATGGATTTTTTTTTCTAAATCAATTTTTATTTTCTTATTTCTTCTTCAACTTCGATGTATGGTTTGTATTTCGGCATGTTGACAAGGAATAAGAACAAAATGTGAATTTTACACAAAATCATCTTGTTGATAACAAGGTTCATTGCAAAGAGAAAAAACAAACATTTTCAATGATAAGATGAAAGGGTGCTTGCTCACTCTTGCTCAACTTGCAGATGGAACTCATGCTTCTCATGTTTTGGCATACCTCGGTATATTTTTCTCACCACAATTCGGAAGATAAGAACAAGAACAAAATGTGAATTCCTGCACAAAATTATCTTGTTGATGACAAGATTTGGTTTAACCCGCAGGGTCATCTATGTTGGAATTATAATTGAATTTAAACTTTTAAAAAAATTGGATTTTTTTTTTCTAAATCCATTTTTAATTTTCTTATTTTTTCTTCAACTTCGATGTATGGTTTGTATTGGCAAGGAAGAAAGCTTTTTGCTTTTTGCCATGTTGGTAAGGAATAATAACAAAATGTGAATTCCTGCACAAAATCATGTTGTTGATGACAAGGTTCAAGGATAAGACGAAAGGGGTGCTTGCTCACTTTGGACTGCTTGCTCAACTTGCAGATGGAACTCATGCTTCTCATGTTTTGGCATACGCTGGTATATTTTTCTAATCATAATTTGCAAGATAAGAACAAGAACAAAATGTGAATTCCTGCACAAAATTATTTTGTCGATGACAAGGTTTTGTTTAACCCGCAAGGTCATCGATGTTGGAATTATAATCAAATTTAATTTTTTTCCTAAATCCATTTTTTTTTTTTTTATTTTTTCTTCAACTTCAATGTATGGTTTGTATTGGCAAGGAAGAAAGTTTTTTGCTTTTCGGCATGTTGACAAGGAATAAGAACATAATGTGAATTCCTACACAAAATCATCTTGTTGATGACAAGTTCATCGCGGAGGAAAATAAGCCAATATTTTCAAAGATAAGATAGAAGGGGTTCTTGCTCACTCTCGCTTGCTCAGCTTGCTCAATGGATGGAACTCATGCTTCTCATGTTTTGGCATACCTCAGTTTATTTTTCTGATCACAATCTGCAAGATATGAACAAGAATAAAATATGAATTCCTGCATAAAATCATCTTGTTGATGACAAGGTTTGGTTTAACCCGCAGGGTCGTCCATGTTGGAATTATAATCAAATTTAATTTTTTTATAAAAAAATCGGATTTTTTTTCTCTATCCATTTTTTATTCTCTTATTTTTTCTTCAACTTCGACGTTTGGTTTGAATTAGCAAGGAAGAAAGCTTTTTGCATTTCGGCATGTTGGTGAGGAATAAGAACAAAATGTGAATTCCTGCACAAAATCATCTTGTTGATGACAAGGTTCATCGCGGAGGGAAATAAGCCAATATTTTCAAAAATAAGACGAAAGAGGTGCTTGCTCACTCTAAATTGCTTGCTTAGCTTGCTCAACAGATGGAACTCATGCTTCTCATGTTTTGGCATACCTCGGCCTATTTTTCTGACCATAATTTGGAAAATAAGAACAAGAACAAAATGTGAATTCCTGCACAAAATTATCCTATTAATGACAATGTTTGGTTTAACCAGCAGGGTCTTTCATGTTAGAATTATAATCGAATTTAATTTTTTTATAAAAAATCGGATTTTTTTTTCTAAATCCATTTTTAATTTTCTTATTTTTTCTTAAACTTCGATGTATGGTTTTATTGGCAATGAGAAAAGCTTTTTGCTTTTGGCCTTGTTGGCAAGGAATAATAACAAAATATGAATTCCTATATAGAATCATCTTGTTGATGACAAGGTTCATCGTGGAGGGAAATAAGATAATATTTTCAAGGATAAGATAAACAGGGTGCTTGTTGAGCTTACTTAATAAATGGAACTATGCATGTTTGGGCATAAACGGGTATATTTTTTTAACCATAATTTGCATGATAAGAACAATAACAAAATGTGAATTCCTACACAGTTGATGACAAGGTTTGGTTTAACCCGCATAGAGTCGTCCATGTTGGAATTATAATTGAATTTTATTTTTATTTTTTAAAAATAGGATTTTTTTTTTTCTAAATCCATTTATAATTTTCTTATTTTTTTCTTCAACTTTGATGTATGGTTTGTATTGGCAAGGGAGAAAGCTTTTTGCTTTTCGGTTTGTGGGCAAGAAATAACCTGCACAAAATCATCTTATTGATCACAAGTTTCATCTCGGAGGGAAATAAGCCAATATTTTCAAAGATAAGACGAAAGGGGTACTTGGTGGACTACTTGCTCACGCCTTTACAAGGCTAGCGAGCTCAAGGCTCATTGGAATCTGCAAGCCTTGAGTTTGCTGGTCATCGTTGTGGCTCGTGACCGATCGAAGAAGATGGAGGAGAAAAAAATAAAATTAATAAAAATTAGATTAAAAAAACTATTAAAAGTAGTGAAAAAAAATAAAATCAAAATTTTCATATCAAATAGTAGAAAATATTTTCTAATTCATTTTCAGATTTCAAACAAATATTGGAAAAATACCGTTTTCCAAAAAATGAAGAAAAATATTTTCCAAAAAGTCTTAGTTTCTAGCGAAACGAGCTGAGCTAAGACCAAGGCTTCCAATGAGCGTGGAATGAGGCACGTTCAGGAAAGCGAGATGCTTTGGACTCCTCAATCGATGCCAAGTTCTCCGAGTCCGAATTCCGCTAGCATAGGTGTGAACCCCGGCACCGCTCCACCTGCCTTACCAAGATGTCCCCATTTCGAGCGAAACCGTATGGTGATTGTGCCGGTATTGCGGACTCTGCAGGGACGCGATCACCAGGGACGCGATCACGGGAGCGAGCAGCCCCCGGAGACATAACCACGCCGATGCCGTCGCGGGCGATGATGCGAGACGAGCCTTGTGTTCTCTGATGCGAGCATGGATGCAGGAGCTGCTCTTCTGTAGAGAAGCTTCCTCTCCATCTGCAGCTCTTGCAAGTCCTCTTCTACCCTGGACCCGCACAGTAATCAAACACAGAACCGCATATCAGTAAAAAAAAATGAAGCTGAAAACAAGAAGATGGAATGTTGCGTGTTAGGGCATCGCGTGCTCCTCCGCCGGCCTTCGCCGTGATAGGGCGATGCAGTGAAGCGGGAGGCCGTCTTCTTCGAGCGACCACGGGCCCTTTCCTCAGCCGATTTCGAGGTCACCATCCGTCCTGCTTAGGCGCTCAGCCTTTTTTTTTTTACTGCGTTTATATGAGCAGCAGGCGTGCATCATGTACAACTTACAGACGAAATAGTTTGATATATAGTATTTATGACGTTAGTATAAGCAAACCCTGGCGCTGTGTTTGTCGCGATTTAAGTCCTATTGTATGGAGTTCACGTAACAAAGACCTATGACTAGTACATACTTGATGAGATTGACGCCGTGGTAACTCGAGAATGGTGCTAGCTAGCATTTACCGAAATACTTCTTTATGAGTAAAACACATATTTTCAGATCGAACAAAATCGGGTATCATCTCCTAATCGCGACCAAATCGTCTTGTACCATGAATACACATGCCTATCCATTCTATACATATGCAAAATTAAAAAACCCTAAGGAAGGGTTGAGTTTGTACAATGGAAGGATGTCAAGAAAGGCTTCATGATTTGGTTATATTCTCTTTTTGCATCTAAGTTAGTAACCCTCAAGTTCTACATGCTCTGAAAACAATAATATGCAAAAATAAATAAATAAATGATTTAGAAGATATTTTTTCGAAAATGATTACTTATATCGCTCGTAAAAATAAACGAATGATAAATATATTCTTTTGACAAAAAAATAAACATAAAATTTTCATTAAATAATTATTTTAAGAGAGTAATTTAAAGAAAATATTTTCTAAATTATTCAATTTTTGTGAAATAAATTTATCAAATTTCTTTGGGACCAAGCCATGACACTAACACTGAGGTGGTGATGCCGATGCTGATCATGATTGACAATGACGAAGGGTGATTAGTGCCAAAACCCTAGCCACTATCAATGCTGATCATGATTGACAATGGCGAAGGGTGATTAGTGCCAAAACCCTAGCCACTATCAATACCTTCGTATAATTCCTAAGCCACTAGTTTCATTTCATTGCAGACGGTTCCCATTTTAGTGGATCAGCTAGAGTTATCGATCGGTTTGATACGTGAAAGTCCACTCCGAAAGAATCGTGTCGTCGGAATTCTCCACAAAAAAAATAAAAATAAATAAATAAATAAATAAAAAGAAAAAGAAAAAGAAAACGAAAAAGAAAGGAGAATGCCTTCCGCGCGAAGTAGATCAAACACTTCTTCGAGCTCTTTTTTACTTGGGCCGTATCTAATTTGCAAGCATAAGGTTCTTGCCCGAGCAATTTCTCTATCTTGGCTTTTTCTTCATCATCTGTTCATGTAACATTAAAGTCCCTCAAATTTGTCATTTAGTGGACATCCAACAAAGCTATGCGTGTCAAGGTAATAACATCACAATAATAACAATAATAGTAATAATCACAGGAACTTTTGTCATTGCCAAGAAAAAAAAAAGTTAGTGAATTGAATAATTTAGGGATGTTAAAAAATATAATTCTTGAACTTTGATTTAATGTGTAATTTCGTCTTTGAACTTCTTCTTTGTGTAACGTGGTCCCTGAAATTTGGCCCAATGTACAATATTATCTTAAGATTTTTACTCAATTCAATTTAGTTCATGAACTATTGACAAATTTTCAATGTGGCCGTTCAATTTATGTCATTCTCACATAACCATTTACTAATAATTCATGGACCATAATAAATAAATTAAGAGTTTAGAAATGAATCAAAGTTCAAATACTATTTGTGTCAGAAAATGGATGTGTACCAATATGGGATCTGGTCATAGTTGTCAGTCTCTTTTTAATTTTTTTAACCCACATGTATCCAGCCCGGCCCTTGACCTATCCAGCAAGGAAGCCCAAGTTCATTAGGCCTCTCTCAAAACCAAGTTTCATGTCGGCTGATCCTGATTTTGTTCGTTCTCAAACCCCAAGATTCCCTCTCATAAAAACAAATCGTCTCATATAATCACGCGTTTTATTTAGCCAAAAATAAATAATCTAAAAAATGTTTATTTTAAAAATTTACCACTTATATTATTTATAAAAATGAATCAACGAACAACATTTTCAAGATCAACAAAAAATATTTAGGCATACATGATAATTGAAAACCAAAATATTATAAGTCAACTAAGTTTTTAAACCCACACAAACATTCATTTTTTATGAAAAAATTTCAAATTATTAAATCCAGAATTCTCTGCTGGTGCTGGGAAAGCCGAGGGAGAAAAGACACAGGATCTAGAAAGCAGAATATTTGCTGTCGGAGAAAGATTCCGAGACTCCCCACGTCTTACGTTCAAAAGCTGTTTACAAAGGTTTGGAAAATCCATTATGTTATCAAGACTTTGATTATGCTGGTCGGAAGATCCATAGCCATCGATCCCAACATAATCTCTACAATATATTTTTGACTTTTTAGATTTCTCCTCGAGTTTGTAATCTTTGGGGCAGCAAGTGGTTTGTTAGGGCACCTAATCTTTAGGTTCGCATTAATTTTTTTGTTGTATCATTTTCAATCTCGAAATTAATTGTCACCTAATTAGTTTTCTATCTTTATACCTGCTTGTCTCAATCGGTCAAATGAGCTACCGGCCAAAAACTTCATAACAGCCGACTAAAAACAAAATCAGAGGAGAAGGAGCCTTACCAGAAATGAGAGTTGTCCTCTTAGAGGAAAAAGAAAAAGAATTTTATATCATTAAAAATCCTAAAGCGGTACCTCATAACACGTCTACCTTAATCTAATATTAGTCTCATGAAAAATTCCAAGTTTGTGCCTCATGATACATGTATGTCAAATTAATTTTCATCTTACCAATAACCCTAAACCGATACTTCCAACACAAACTACCCTTTATTAGTATTTCGTCATATATAAATCAAAATGTATATGTATCAATACACATGGCATACACTTCAAGAAGAAGAAAAGAATAATAGATTCAACGTGAAAAAATTCATATATTGACTTGTATGCATTTTGACGGGATGTTTGATGGAATGCCGATAGAGTGCAGATTTGGTTTAGGGGTGTCGGTTTGAGATTTTTTGGGAAGTGAAAAAAGTTTTGCTTTAAATGTGTCATGAATTGTTGGTTTTAGATTTTTAATGGCATTAAAAGAAATAAAGAAGTAAGAATCAAATTGGGAGACCGTCAATTTGGCAGCAAAAATTGAATGTAACCTTTTTAGATCAAGAAGTACAACTCTCCCATATAATTGTTTCCATGTATAGGCAGAAAAAGCTGCGATAGAACTTTTTGCTGGACCATCCACTCATTCACCTCCATAAAACCTTCATGGGTCAAAGTCAAACTCCTCCCAAATCAACAAGTATCTCGCTATGGGAAATGGGATGTGGCCTTTTCAATTGTCTAGCTAAAAATAACTTGTACTACCATAAGCATGGGCAATTTGGCATCGATTAGGGTTTTGTTTGCGAGGAAATTTGTGGTGATTGGAAGAGGAGTAGAGAGATGGGAGTCAAATGTAGTTGAGATTTCCAAAGAAAAAAAGTGTGGATAAGATTGCATTATTGGACAATCGAAATCAACCGTGAGATTCACGGAAATGTGAAAGATGGTATCCTTATTAGATTGAGACAGAGTTGAATTGGTTGTCCACCTTTATTGGACGTGCTCGTCTTAATATTAGATTCACAGAAAATTTTAGGATTAAGAGTTCTATCGACATTGTCATTGCCACATGTCAGAAACCTATTGTCCTCTGCATTAATCCTAGGTCGGCTTTCCTATGTAGGTCATTCACACTATTTAGCTATTATCAAGTAATTAATTGTCTAATTCAATTTTCAACCCCAAGGACAAATCTATATTAAAGTAAATTATGGGGAAGCTGAATGTTGACCGAAGAATAATTGCAACAACATTATAGTCAAATATATATGTTTAACATTGGTTATTATGTCATTTGCAAAATAGAAGGACTGTCGTAATAACAAATATATCTTTAAGATCAACGAAGACTAAAAAAGTTGACATTGCTGAAAGAATTAATTAACATTTGTATCTAGACATAATTAGAACCTTAGCCACATGTTCAAATGCCACATATGTGACTACAATATAGGAATGATAGGATATATATGTATTCGGTTTTATTACTATAATTCAACATCGCAAAATTCTTGAATTTTATATCTTATCCTGACTAAAAATCTATACAACCAAACACGATGTTATTAGATACATTTGGATAAGACAATTCATGAGCGTTCATTGAAATTAATTGAGTTAAATGATTTAAATATATCGTATTATAGAAAATTAACTTTGAAATTTTTTGGAAAATTAGAAAGAAACAAGGAACTTAATTTTTTTTTATTTTACCTAAAAAACTAACTAATGTAACATATAAATAAATTTGTAGCTAAGCTGTTCTTTTCATATCATTGAGTTGGCCCCAACAATTTTCATGGGGTAGAGCTTCTGGATATACATCTCCTTAACAAGCTAATATGGGGGCCTACAAGGGAACACAACAGTGGAAAATGGGTGCCACGTGGGCTTTCCAAAATTCAAAGCTTTACTAGTCTTTTCTTAGGGCATATTACATCCTCTTGAATACATAAAAATTTATTTTTACTAATTTGTCACGTATTATGATACAAAAAAAGATGACTTATTTTCACAAAACTAAACGTCTTTGGATTTTTGAATAAAATCATGGTGAAATACTGAAATGTATTCTAATTAAGCTATGAAGTTTCTCCATTTTAATTGCATAATCAGAAAGTATCACATGCACTAAACTTCCCATGATTCATATATAAATAACTATATTTTGTAAGTAAACAATTATGGCTTTTAAAACATTGTAAACCATTTAAATTTTCTTGACAAGGCGTTTATGTCAATTGTATCTTGCACAATATAAGTGATGAACAACTTGATACATTCTACAAATTTCAAATATATTTCTTAAAAAAAAAAAGGGATGTACCTATTATGAATTCCGCTCTAGCATCTGTGTTCAAATTCGAACCTTCTCCCATCTCAGACTCTGCTAAATTAATGTGATTTATCATATGATAAAATGAAAATAAATTTTCTAATAGTAGGTGCCTCTCTTTACCTTATTAGTTACGATATCATGAAGAAAAAAAAAGATGCATTTGAACAAAAAAAAATTAGGTATTCCTTGACTATTTTTTTCTTATACTTCAAGAACTTTATTATTAAAATAAACTTATCATGTAAATTTGTCGTTAAGTAACTAACGTTACCATATAAGTACACAAACCTTTCGAAAGCATCTCCAAGAGCTCCAAATTCACGTTCTCTGTTGGCTAATACAAGAAAGAACACAGAAACTCACCAAGCTCCATCAATGGCTGAATTCACAAGAGAACTGCAATGCTTTCAACCCTTCTCTTCTTTTCTCGACATCGACATGGTCGAACCCACGAACGACTTCACTGGGCCAAACCCGAGTGCCATCAATTCTCATCCCTCCTCCAACTTTCATAGCTCTGCAATTCTCTCTAGTGACAATCCCTTGTTTTTGCAACCGGTGGTCCCTGATTTCCCCAGCAACTGGGCCAACGTTTTCCCGGGCATTTTCCATCCTTACGAGCAAAATCTTGCACCGCTCAGTGCCGGAGACGATTCGTATGAAGAAAGAAAGAGAAAATGTCCGGATTACCGGCTGAAAGCAGCTCAGGAATTGTTTCATCTCCACTTCAAAAGTCAGATACAGAGGTTAAGAGAAAAAACCATGTCTACATATATCACATCACTTTACTTGTGCAGTAGCTGTACATGACAAACTTTCTGGTGTTCTCAGAGTTTAGGAAAGGCAAAGAGAAGGAAACGCAGCGAGAAAGAAGAGAAGCCAAAGGAAGTGGTTCATGTTAGAGCTAGAAGAGGCCAGGCCACTGATAGCCACAGTTTAGCAGAAAGGGTAAGTAATTTTCTCTCTTTCTATGGCAGAAAACATCGATTAAGCTCTTCATGAATTACTGGTGTTGATTTTTCCTTGCTGTATTTACTCAGGTGAGAAGAGGGAAAATCAAAGAGAGACTGAGGTATCTGCAGGATCTTGTTCCAGGGTGCTATCAGGTAAAGCAATATTCTTCCTTTCTTGCCTAAATTTCATTGTTATGTCCAGATCTGATCAGATTGAACTTCAAAATTGCAGACCATGGGAATGGCAGTGATGTTGGATGAGATCATTAACTATGTCAAGTCATTGCAGGGTCAAGTTGAGGTGAGTGGTAATACCCAAAAAAAAAAAAAAAAAAAAAATTCATTTTGGTCCTTCATTTTTCTTTTACTTTCCATTTATATCCAAAAATAGTAAAATAATGTTCCATTTCCTTTTTGTTCTATTTAGTTTCTCTCCATGAAACTTGAAGCAGCAAGCTCATATTATGATTTCAATTCAGAGGCAGATGCAATAGAAACACTGCAGGTAGTGGTTGTTTTTGGATCTGAAATCAATATCTTTGATTCACTCCTCTAATATTCTTTTAAATTTCGAATTTTCTTTGAAATTATTAAATGTTGGATGTTGTACATTGCAGAGGGAACAGATGTACGGGAACAGGGAGTTGGAGAGTTTGATGAGAATAGGACATGCCAACTTCCATCCAAGTTCACACCCTTGATTTCTCACCTCTTCTGATGTTACCCAAAAGAAGCATGAAGAAGCTCAGTGGAATTTTCCATTTTAGAGCAAGTTTTTTCCAGACCCCTTTGGCTCATTAAAAAAGAAATTGTATACTTGTAATATCCCTCATAGAAAATGAGGGATTATGATAGTTCTTCTCTTCTGAATCAGATAGATTCATATTTAAAAAGGTTGACAATAAGTTATTTTAGAATTATTATCAATTACCTAGGGTTTATGGAGACCTCATATATTGTGCTTCAAGATGAGGGTTTAATCCCATTATTTGTGAAATGTGCGCAACATATAGCATTTAATATAATAATAATTTGATGTTCTAAATTCTAATTTGGCATCTCTTTAATAAATAAAAAAAGACTTTGTCGGACCTTTCATTCGTTCGCTGTCTCGAATTTCTGATGCTACGCTAGTATGCACTCATCTAGACATAATGCAATCTGGTGGGCAATTCTCACTCTAATTTTCGTTGGGCTTTTTATTAAAATTGGCTTGGAAGCATGTTCCCTAGCTAGACAACATGATATGAATATATCCAAAAGCATTTCTAAAGGGCACATTGATTAAAGATTGAACTTGAAAACGAAGCATTGCATGAGACTCCATAATCATGTAGTGATCGCGAGATGACCCCATGAATATATTTTTTAAGAGATTCGCCGGGGCTTTTGACCTGGTTTGATTTGTCTAATTATGCGCACTGGCGTAGATTCCCTCCCACATTAGCCCACGAGCTCAATACCTTCCCCTGCTCTTTTGTTTTAAGAACATGGCATTAATGACCTCCTACTTCTATTCGAAATTTAAAATCATCCATCTAAAGTATTTTGATCCAAACCCGTTCATATGTTTTTAAAAAGTTACACCTTTAGTCCTTCTTTTAGTCTGGTGATGAATTTTGTTGACGTGAACATAACAAAGTTAAAGAATTATTGACTTGGATCTCTCTTGCCAGCAACTTTTTTCTTCTTTTGTCCTGCAGCCTCCATGGCTATAGAGCTCGAGCTCAAATAGCTTTAGCCAAGGTGAACACACAGCTTGAGCTCACGGCCACGGCACTTCCCTCCTCTTCTCTCTCTATGGTGCCGGATAATGGCATTCATGTCTTTTCATTCTTTCATTCTCTCTATCAATGTCTCTCTATATCTCTTCTCTTGCCACCTCAAGATCGCAGCCATAGCTACTTGAGTTTCAAGCTCATGGCCCTGGTCAACCGAGCTTTGAACTTCCCATCCATGGCCACTACGTCCAAAAACTCCTGTCCATTGAGGAATGACCTTAAATCGAAAGAAACAACTCCTTTACACCTTTTATTATGAATGTAACGTGACAACTCACTTGTTCCAATAATGAGGTTTAGAACTTTCCTCCTAAGTAGCAAAATGTATCAAATCAAATCAAATCTTAATTCCCCTTTTTTTTTTTGGCGCTAGTATATATATGTGTCTCAATATATATCGAAGGTCCACAAAGAATTACAAATGGAGTGGACCCTGAGGCAGAAGAGCTTTTGTAGCTAGCCCATTCCACGTCGACCAAAAACCTAAAGAATACTATATCCGCAAAATGGACGAAATGCTCTCATGGATGTGGCCAACTCAAAGGAGTGAATGATTGGATTTGAGAAGCCACACAAACCAAGATTTCGGGGGTTTTTGTTTCGTTCCTTTGGCTTAAATAATTGAAGAACAGAAAGCGAGATGCAATGTATATCCACGAGGGTCTCGTCGATAGTGAAAGGAGGACAGCTTGAATGGGGCCAGAACACGCTAGTAGTTGCAAGTGCAAGTACTAGTGCAAGCTTCACTCAAAAGAAAAAGACCATGAGTGCTCATGAAAATTCAACTTAGTACATAGACATATGAATACTGATTTCAAAACTATTCTATAATTGAATGAGTTGGAGAACCTTTTCATCGACAAAATATTTCAAGTGATGCGTACGATTATTTTTTAGAATTTTTTTTTTCAAATAATTCAAATTTCACGAAACAAATGGAGCCTAAATAGTATAGCGATCTCTTCCCAACCATTGAATGTGATCCACTTACATAAATGTCCACCTACTATCCGTCTCGTTACTTAGTATGTCGACGTGTGGATCTTGCTTTTTTTCTGCCTGATATTGCTTATTAATTTTAAAGATGCTTTTGTTTCCTTTTGCACACAATCGCTTTCTTTGACCCCTTTTGACCCTTCTACTAGGGTCTCTCTCTTTCCTGTTGGAGTGTGCATGAACAAGTGTGGTGGGAGAGGAATTCGAGGGTCCCAAGGGCAATTGAATAGGAAGTGTTATATTCCCAAATCTAGATTTGGGGTCAAGTCGAAAAGATGATGACTACCTGCTAAGATGGGCAAGTTCAAGGATCCAATCATGAGGTTGCTCATCCTCCATCATGAAGTTATCTCCAATGGAGTCGTTGGTGCTTGTCGAGAGGTATGGAATAGTTTTGGGATCGATTCACTTGGGAAAAATGGACAAAAGAAATAAATAAATAAATAATCATTTCCTGTCCTGCAGTTCCGCCTAATGCAAGCGAGTTGGATCGGGAACGACATGGGGAACTGCACACATGAAATAGACTGAAGCAAAACCTAACTTTGATACCATGATCAAAAGTCCCATCCAAAAATTTAATTCATAGGCGAAGGAAAATCATATGTATACGAACCTATAATGAAGCGGTGTGTGATATATGCATATTTGAAAATCGATAGTGGATGCTCTCTCATCCAAACATATTAGAAAATCATATTCAAAAGTTTGATTGATAAATGAAGGGAGACCACGTGTATATAAAGATTATACAAAATCCATAAACAAGTGATGTGTGATATTTTAATATAGAAATAAAGATGCATATCCGAAGAAGATGTGTATCTAAAGACTAATAGTCATAGTAGACGCTTGCTTGTCCAAACATGTTCGAAAGTCCCATTCAAATATTCAGTCGATAGGTGAAAAGAGATCACATATTCATAAAAATTATACAAATCTCGTAAACAAGTGGTGTGTGATATTTTAACAACAAAGATAGATATACATATCTAGTAGATACTCCCTCATCCAAATTGCACCAACTGCCACTCTTAAAGGTGTGATTGGATAATATACATGGATGAGACATTTTGTGGTGATGCGAAATTGACTAATGAGGTTGTGATTAGTAATAGCGTTAACGGGAAGATAGTACTAAAGACAAAATTAAGGTCCAACTCCATCTTAATTATTTTTTTGATCGTCAAAGATAAGATTCAAGCAATTAATTCATTAGGGAAACATTCTCTTTCGATTCTTAATAATCTTTACACTTTGATTTTCAAATGGGCTCTGTATTTCGCATTTTCCAATGCGAGTCCTATAGGGTTAGGCCTAAAGTATCAAGCCCAAGAAGAAACAGATACCGGCTTAAATTAGATTGCAAGCCCAAGTCCATTGTAAAGTCTATGATCGTCAACTTTGTGCCCATCATTGCCATGTTGGTGTGGCTTGATCGCAGAGATTGGTCATGAATAGACCTGATCAATGGTCGAGTCTCGATGAATAGAGTCTTGGCATGTTTGACTTGGCTGGCAGGCCCAAGCTACGCTTGACAAGCTTCTCCCAAACCCATTCGTAACTCAAAACATGTTAGAACTTCTTTTTCCCTTAGAAATAGATTGAGCGTGTTTGGATTGGGTTGAACTCGTGATTGCAGCCATTTGCTTGGATTCATCCACCTCAAGAACCCGGATGGATCAGGATTCTAGCCCTACATGGGTGGATCAGGAAGAGAGTTTGATAGACTCGATTGGAACTCGACTAATAAGTAATTGGCAGTAGCAGAGTGGTAATTATAATAGTCCTTTGAAGAACTATCTAGTTTTCGTTTCAATTGACATTTTAGCCATACTAATTTATGATTTGACACAGTAGTCACTTCTCTCGAATTATCATTTGATATGATCTTCACATACTTTCAAGATTGTCCGAGTCAACTTTTTATATTTTAATTTTTCTCGGTCAACTCTTTCCATAGTTTTTTTTCCCTAACTCTTTCTATAGTTCACGTCTCCTCTCATGTTAAGTTTTCACTTTCAATATTGATAAAACCGTCCGTGCACGTCATTCCCTTTGGCAAAAATTGACAAGTAAATCAATTTGCTCCTTCCTCGTCCAGTTAAAAATAATAAGAACAAAATAGAACATAAATACATCGGACCGATGTCGAGTAAATCACCCGCAGAGATAAATTACATGCAGTCTAGTCCTTACGCCACCCGACTACTAAAAAGAAAAGCAGCTTTCTTATTCTGTCGGCAAGGGAAAAGAGTATATTAATCATTTAAAGCCAAATCGATAATTTGATTTTTCTTAATTGACCAAGAAAATTGATGAACAGTATAGAGGTAACGTAATTTCCTTTTTGGAGAAACTACACAAAAACCCTTGAACTATGTGGGTAATACACGCCTTTGAACTTTCTATTGTTAAGAAAACCTCATTGGCTTTTTTTTTTTTTTTTTTTGTTCGAAATAATGACATAATGGTCCCGAACTTTAGGGGCGCGTTTTGGTAATGATTCATTGAAGGGAGGCGATTCGACTAGAGGCGATTCTTTTGATTACATTCCGAGGAAGCGATTCGAGTAAAAAGTGCGTTTAGTAAGCTGTTCAAAATTTTTGATTATGGAATAGAATTGCGTTTGGTAAGTATTAATTGATTTTGTTCCAAATTAATTTCTTTTGATTTTTAAATAATTTCTTTACTTTTTTACTTTTTTCTTTACTTTTTTCCTTTTTTCTTTTTTTTTTTTTCTTTTTTTCCCCTTTTTTCCTATTCTTCTTCTTCTTCATTTGGCGGTCGCCGGGCGGCGGCTGCGGCCAGACGAGGGGCGGCGACGCTCCGGAGCGTCGTCGGCCCTCGGCGAGGTCGGCCTTCGTCGGCCGAGCCTCGCCGGTGGCCAGGCGAGGCTCGCCCGGCCCGCCGAGGCTCGGCCTCGCCCGGATCCGGGCGAGGCCGAGCCTCGCCGTGGTCAGCCGGCCTCGCCCGGCCTTGGCGAGGCCAACTTGGCCACGGCGAGGCTCGCCCGGCCCGCCGGTGGCAGGTCGGCCTCGCCGGTCCGGGCGAGGCCGGCTGGCCACCGGCGAGGCCGGGCTTGCCTCGGCGAGCTCGCCGGACCTCGCCGGACCGGCGACTGCGGCGGAACCCGGTGGCCGGCGGCGGTGGCGGCGGCGGGCGGCGGCGGACGGCGGCGGGCGATGGCGAATGGCAACCGAGATGTTGAAAGAGAAGAACAAGGGTTTTACCATTTTGATTCTTTTTCGATTCTCGGACGTAGAATCAAATTTTTTTGATTCTCAAATCTTGTCCAAAATCGTTCTGGGAACAAATTTGTTCCGGAGAACAAAAAGTTTACCAAACGCGATTCTCGTCCCAAACCGATTCAGGAACAAAAATCGAATTTGGACTGTTGGGCAAGTTGCCAAACGGCCCTTAGTGTACATTATAATACTTAGACTTTTAATTTTTCTAATATAATCTCTGAATTTTTAGTAAATGCTCAATTTGGTCATTTTATTTGCTCAAATGACAAATAAGACATTATTTGATGACTAGGATTCTTATATAATGAATTAATTTTTTTTTTAAATGATGAGTCAATATGTCCATGTTTTTAATCATCTACCTTAGAAAAGGAAAAAAAGAACTTAACATGTGACATGAATTATTATATGATAATTTGACATGAGTATTTTACATGGATGATTCATTTGTAACTTTTTTTTTTTAATCTATTGTTCAGACTTAACGAATTGAAAGTCAAATTAGCAAATTCCATTAAGTTGACCTAACACAAGGATGACATTCAATATTTTTATCTGATTTAGGGACTAGATTGAACATCCACTAATACTTTAGAATTCAAATTGAATAAATTAAAAGTTTAAGAACAATATTACATATTGAATCAAAGTTTATAAATTATATGTATTATTTTCCCTTCATTTTATTATAGCCATCGACCCTTTGTCTATATCTTTTATTTACAAGTGCACATTAGACACGTACATTTGGAAAAAAGAAAATAGAAGGAGGGAAAATGGATGCAACAAAATGAAAATTGAGGAGAATCACCGAGAGTTTGGGGGATTTGTGTATTTTTCGATTTCTTTTGTCGAGGCGAAAATGCAATTTCCAAAGTTTAGGGAACTAAAACCTCGAAAAGGGAAAGTTCGTAGGACCGGACTGAAAAGGGAAGCCCCCGTGACTGCGGTAGTTCCTGATTCTGGGAGGAGATCCGATGGCGACAGGACAAATGGCATTCCTTCTGCTCTGTTCAGGGATCGAACCTTCGCTGATTCGCATCGTCAGAGGAACTGGTAACTGCGGCTGATCAGAGGCGAAAGTTCTGATTCTTGAAACGACCCAGAGAACACGACCGTCCAATCCGCTCACTGGAAGAAGCAAACGTGTGTTAGTTGGGTCTTTCTGTCGAAACCCGTTGTTTCTTTTTGGGTCGGGATCGGGATCGGGAACGGGAAATGGTTGTGGGGGTTGAAGGGAATGATGGGTTCGCAGCAGTGATGGAAATGATGATCCGGGTCGGGTCATTTTGAGGGAATCTTGGCGTTGATGGATTCCCTCGTGCTTGGTGGAGCAAGAATGGCGATGCTGGATTTGTCGTGGGAGGAATTTGGATGTTCTTTATCTTTCTTAGCGAGCTTCTGGTAGATGGGTTCCAGCTGGGGTTGCTGTTGAAGTGTTTTTCTGAAAAGGGTTTGGCTGCCATTGGCGCGGTGTCTCGTTTGGCCTTGATTGCGTGCTGCTGAATATTCAGAAGATGGCTGGGGCGAGCGAAGCGAGAAATTGGCTGGAGGGTCTGGTGAGGGACGGATCGCTTGGGCGGTGGATGGGAAGGCGGTCCCCCTTCGACGATGATTTCGTTGATGCGGGAACGTCTGCAGCTGCTGGGAAGAACTGGATGGTGGAGCTCTCTCCGATTGCAAACATTGTTGTTAGAAGATGCTCAAAGTAAGCTGTAAGCATTTTAGTGGCACAAGTTTTATACTTTTCAAGCTTTAGTTCTTTAGACCATTGGGCCTTGAGATGGTTATGTAGAATTTCGTGGCATGATTTGTTCTCTGTTTTACGTGCTCTGAATTATAGGAGATGGTTAGAAGGGTATCCAGGTAAGCATGTTAATAGCACCGCATGCTATTTCGACTCCTAAGAGTGAGTGCACCTGGAGACAGATACATAGAATCTTGGATCTTTTTTCGGGTTTTTCATAGCTAGTAGACTTTATTCTTGCTTTCAATGTCGTAGACATAACGTCTGTGATTTTGTACTGCTTATGTAGACCATGTGTCTTGTAGGTGCATCAGAGATTATTGGATAGATAGACATTGTAACTGTGTCAACAATGGAACTAAATGATGCAGGGTACTTGGCATTTCTATGAGTGAACTTCAACAAAGCTTCGATGAAGAGGCTCATGATAATGTGAAGCATCCACAACGTTATGCACGGAACTTTCTGGAGTTTTGCTGTTTCATGACACTTTCTCTTTCTGTACGTGCTACTGCTCATCTGGCGGACAAGAAATTCTGTCGACTGACTTATGACATGATGGTTGCCTGGGAGAGTCCTGCAGCGTCCAATCTGCCTTCCCTTAACATGGTTATTGCTGTGACAACTGTATTATAGTATCGTCTTCATTTGATACTCAATTCACCCCTTTTTTGTGCATTTTTATGTTACTTTTCATCTCATTGCCAATAGGTAGATGAAAATGTTTCAGTTGGAGCAGAGGCTTTCTCTCGTATAGCTCCTGCCATTCCTATTATTGCCAATGTGATTATTTGCAAAAATCTTTTTGAGGTGCTTAGCACTTCAACTGGTGGAAGGCTCAAATTTCCCGTCTATGACAAGTTCCTTTCCGCATTAGAAAGGTATATCCTCTCCGTTTGATATCTGATGTCCTTCCTCTGTTTACGTTTCTGTCATCCTTAACGGTTGTCGTTGACAATTGGCTAATTATTCTTTTTGAAATACCTACGGCTATGAGAACCTTAATTGTTGCTTCTTGTAATGATGTTAAATACTGTAGTTTCAGCGGCATATTATCCAGGGATGTGTTACTGATATGCTGATTTAAGTATCAAATTTTTAAATTAGAGGGTAGATAACTAAAGTATAGAACATAATGGTAATTTTGTAACTGATTTTAGTCTGTCCAAGAGGCAATTTACTATGGATAAGATTTGAACTAGTATTTTTTGGCTTGTAAGTAAGCTTCTAGGTAATATTCTAATAAATATGTATGTGGTATACTATCTACTCTTGATTGATAAACATGCAGCATTTATTACTATTAATGAGGAAATGTTCAGAGGCAAATGTGTATCAGTTTTTTGTTTGGTACCACCACACTATAGAGTTTCTTGTAGGCATGTTATTGGCTACTAATCACTCATTAAGTTTGGCACTTGCATTTATCAATTCATAGAGCTCTGAGGAGATTGAAGAGCCAGACAGCTTCATCCCGCCTTTCTGCTGTCAGATCCTTGAGAGGAGAGCAGGTCCTTGAAGTAGGTGGAAAAATCGCCAGTCAGCCAATTCTTGAACATGTTGGAAGATCCACATGGCCTGGTAAGTACCTCTATATGTTGTAATCAGTTTTCTAACCTATCTTACTGTGAGTAAATAAGCATAAGCTAAGATGACTACATATCACTGTTGCTACCTGGTCAAACTGGCTTGTGCATATTGAGGTGTGTAGCATGACACCATAAGAGCCACATACTTTGAAACATGGAAGTTCTATAGTGGAGAAGATTTCACATCTCCGTTTGCCTTGGATGTCCACTTAGTTACTGTTATTGGTTGTGTAGGTCGGCTTACCCTGACAGATCATGCACTTTACTTTGAAGCTTTTCAAGTAGTATCCTATGACAAGGCAAAGAGATATGACTTGTCAGATGAACTAGAACAAGTTGTTCGAGCAGAGGTGACTGGTCCATTGGGTACTCGATTATTTGACAAGGCAGTCTTGTACAATTCAGTATCCTTGTAAGGCATGACACTATGCTTGTCTCAGCTGATCTTTTTTCTTTTTTTCTTTTTTTTTTTAGGTGTTTAACTGTCTTTCTTCATTGGCTCTGAATTTCTCCCTATTTTTAGGAGTTTGGATGTTGACTTTCTTGAGTTCTTGCAGATTAGAACCAGTCATTATCGAGTTTCCTGAGATTAAAGGTCATAAACGCCGGGATTATTGGCTGGCAATTGTCAGAGAGATTCTTTATGTGCATAGGTTCATAAACAAATTCCAGATAACTGGTATTGAAAGGGATGAGGCAATTTCCAAGGCTATTCTTGGAATCTTGCGTGTACAGGCCATTCAAAATATGAATACCTCTGGTCCTCTCTGCTATGAGGCTCTTTTGATGTTCAGTCTTTGTGACCAACTTCCAGGGGGAGACTTAATAATGGAAGCACTAGCAAAGTTGTTATGCTTGAGGGAGTCGGACGAAAGTAATTCTAAGTTCAACAGAAGGATGTACTCAATGTCATCTGTCTCCATGATTTCCAACTTGGGCTTTTTATCTGGTAACAGTTCAAGTCATCTCAGTGAGGAAGGCCTTCCAGTTGGTGAGATCTCTGTGGGGCAGTTGAGTTTTCTGGAAAGAGCAGTAAAGGAATCTGGGGACAACTACAAGGAAATGGTAGTGGCACGAGAATCCTGTGATGGAGCTAAAGTCAACGGCATTGATACAAATTTAGCAGTAATGAAGGTATCACTAGATGGTTTTGTGTTTGTCTATGATGCTGAAGTACTTTTCTTCTTGTCTCCCCCCCATCCAGCATCTTTAAAACTGCAGACTCTGAGTAATTCGTCAATTATTTAACATTTGTAGGAGTTAATGTTCCCCATTAAGGCAGTTGGAAATTGGCTTCTTTCTCTGGCATACTGGGATGATCCTTTGAAGTCTTCGATATTCTGTCTGAGTTTCACTTTCATCATTTGCAGGTAATATGGTTGTACAAGAGTGCTCTTCCTTTGTTAATGTTCCTTTTTCTGACTGTTTGAGAAAAGCCTTCTTGTCATCGAGACATGCAATCTCGTAACTCTTGTTTTGTTGCACAATGTTTACTTTCTTCTACATCGTTCAAGCCTGAAAGGCGAGCAGGAAGTTAGGGGTTTCCTCTTTTTGTTTCTCTTCCCACCAAATGAATTTCACGAACTTAAAAATCATCCAGGGCAGATTTGGTTCTCATAGTCCAAGTCGGATCATTGAGCTTTTGAACTGGTTATAATAAGGCACAGATTTATATTTGTTGGTTTGAGTTTGGCCTTGTTTGAAATTCACTGCAGGGGATGGCTCAGCTACTTCTCTGCACTGGTGCTCACTGGTATTGTGGCTTTTGTTACACTCGCACGGCTTCAAAACCGAGGGAGGCCCGCTCCTGAGATTAAGGTAATGGCACCTCCAGCGAAGAATGCAGTCGAGCAGCTTTTGGCTGTTCACAATGGAATCTCTCTAGCCGAAGGGCTTGTCCGGGATGGGAACATTATCCTTCTCAAGCTACGTGCATTATTGTTTTCTTCACTTCCTCAGGTAACAGTTCCCTCTCTCTCTCTCTCGCGCGCACGCGCGTGTTTTCTGCCGATAGTCGATTGACTCTTAGCAGTTTGGATTATCCCAGAACTAAGATAAATTTTTTAATGCTCCTGTTCTCCAGGCTAGTGAGAAACTTGTCCTTGCTCTCGTTGTCTCGGCTTTGATAATCGCCTTTTTGCCTGGAAAGTACACGGCACTACTCGTTTTCTTGGAAATTTTCACCAGATATTCTCCCTTCAGAAGAAAAGGCACGGAAAGATTGATGAGGAGACTGCGGGATTGGTGGTTCAGTATCCCAGCGGCTCCAGTCATCGTGGAAAGAAAGGAAGAAGAGAAGAAGAAAAAGTAAATGCTGTTGTTACGCGCGTGCACAGTTTTGTACATTACATTTTCTCCAATCTCTGTGTATGTCCTCAAAAATTGAATGGGGCAAAAAGGACATAGATAACTAAAGGAGCTGTAATATTGAAAGGGAAAATGATGATTTACAACTTGTTTGAAATAGGGATGAGCACCAAACCCTGTCCAACCCAGAAATTGGACTGAACTGGCAGGTTCTGGGTTGTTCCCGGTTTCTTGTGCGGAACCGAACCGACGGAATTACTAAGTATACCGATTCTTTTGAAGTGAGTAAGAGAAGAGTTTTGCATAGATAGAGTCCAATTTTTTGGACCGTTTCTCTATGCTTGTGTTTCAGGGTTAATTTATATTTACCTTTTCACGCATTTTGGAACGACCATCTGTCCTTGTCTTGTTTCTTTCTTTGTTTATGCACTAGTGGAACTAGTTCTCCTATCTAGATCAAAAAGGAAAGATGGTGAGGGCCGTTCTTGTCCTTAGGAGTAGGCGAGGGTGTCAGCAGAATTGTCGACTTCACTCAAGAAGGAGATGGTAGTATCGTCATCTGGAAGATCTTCTCACTTCTGAGGCCAGAGTAATCGAGAAGCTTGGTAACATTAAGCACTCAGCCGATTCCTAGATTGACACCGGAACTGGCTTGAATCGATGGGTTCAATTCCCAGCCCCACAAACTGAGAACTGCCGGGAATTGATCCTGTTTGGGTGGTTCCTAGGCAGGAGACAATCATAAGATTTGATCATGATAATTATAATATATATTTTTATCGTGGGTTATAAAAATGGAAAGCAGAAAAGCTTATTCAGGTTCTGGCAAGTGGCAAGAAGCATTACGTCCTCTTTGCAGTCTCATCTCATTCGACTACTATTGCATACACTAAATTGAACATGCAAAATGCAGCGTAGCATGTGTACTACATTCATATCACTTACGTCCAGGACACTGCGTGGAATATCTCTACAAATATTGACAGTTAATGATCCTCGAATGCTCTTGAAGGTAATTTCATGGCACCGGTTTCAATGATTCCAAAACCAACACGTATGTGTACTAGTAAATCACAATCACCGCACATGATCAATCAAATATTGCAAAGAATCCCAGTATCTAACGGAATTTCGCTCTATACCGGAACCATGATATTAGATTGGGGAGGAAGATTAGAATTAGAGATTGATTAAAAAGCAATGGATATGGGCTCGTGAGAGTAGGAAACGGAAAACAACTATTCTAGTTCTATTATCAGTTATGGATTTGAATCTAAGAGAAATTCTAAAGATAATTCGATGGCGGCTTCAATCAATTGACAAAGAACACCAAAAATTTCACGAGAAGAACATCTGAGTTTCATTCCTGCTCCGATACATTGAAAGATCTCTAACGGGAACCAAAAGAGAAAAAAGGATGAAAAAAAAGAAGAAAAGTACTATGTACAAAAATGGAGTGAAGAAGGGGAAAAATAACATGCGAATAATTTCATTTTCTGTGAGAAGGTTCGTCTATTTTATTCAGCAAAATATTTGAAATTTCTTATTGGCATTCAACGGATCCCCAGAAAACGCCCAGTGAAAAAGAATTAATAATTTCTCATACGTATCGATGCTTAAATAAAAAGAGAGAAAAATCGAAAACCAGATTTAGAGACCCAAAAAAATATTTATAATTTTTTTTTCAAAATTCGCGAAAATTGTTCGTCCTTTCAAAACCGGAGTACGACATGTAATTCGTCGTCCTCATGCCGTTCCCCGGAAAACCGAACGCCGTCGCCTCGTTGAAATCGTAGAAATTAGGCGGGTTCGAGCACAGGAAATCCGCCGCATTATTCGGCAAGAACGGAAGATGATTACTCAGGTACGCGCCGCCGCCGTTCGCGGCCTCGAAGGTGGGCGGCGCCGCGGCGGCGGCGGCGGCGGGCGAAGCAGGAGTTCACCTGGCTGCCGTCCCCGACGCTGCTGCTGCAGTTCTCCTCCGTGATCACCGACGAGCACTCGTTGTCCTCGCCGGGGCCCCCGCCAGCGGCCGCGGCGGCCTTCGAGCTCTTCGCGTCGGCGTCGTCGCCGTCGCCGCTGTTGGCCGCGGCGGAGGCGGCAGCGGCCTCGGTTGCCGGCGGCGGCTGCGTCGGCGTCGGCTTCGGCTCGTCGTCGGGGGAGGAGCGGGAGAGGCCGGTGAGCTTCTGGACGAGCGCCATGAAGTCGCGGGGCTGCGTGTGGATGATCTTCGGCGAGTGCGTGTAGATGATCACCGGGTGGCGCTGCTGCTGCTGCTGCTGCTGGTGCGACGGCCTCGCGGCGGAGGCGGAGGCGGCGGCGACGGCGGCCGTGGTCGAGGAGGAGGAGGAGGGCGGCGACGGCTTCTTGATGGAGCGGGAGTCCCGGTTCGTCTTCAGCGGCGGCGGGAACGGAGGAGCGTGGTGGTGGTGGTGGTGGTGGTGGTGGTCGGCGTCGAGATGGGCGGGGCTCATGGTCTGCGCGATCGGGAATGGCAGGTTGAAGAAGAAGGCGATGAAGAAGAAGCTCCTCTTTTTTTTCCTTTTTTTTTCTTGGCAGCTTTTTCAGAACAGCTAAGAGAGAAAAATATTTTTTTTCTGATTTTTTTTCCTTTTTTTTTTTTTTTTTTTTTTTGTCTGTTTCGTTGCTGTGGCCTTTCTTTTCTTTGATTGGAGACAGAGGATGGAATCTGGTGGTTGATGATGATCTGCGTTGGGAGGAGACGCGCACGGGCGTGCGCCCGTTTTATAAAGTCGCGGCTCGAAGGACCGCCTGGGGACGGGCCCACCGGTATCCAATGAGGGACTTCCACGTGGCGGGCGTGGGGTTTGGGGATTTGGGATACCGAGCACGTGGGGGGTGTGGGGGGAGTTTGTTTCCGGGTCAGTATCATGTGGAGAGGGGAGATGACAAGTGGAAGAGGAGGGACGTCAGGTGATGACGTGGCCGCGCGAAGGTTGAGATTTTGCAGGGGAGGCGGTTGGGGATCGTTGCCACGTGGCGGCTACCGCGGGGGTTTCGGGTTGGCCGGTGGAGGCGGATTTGGCGGGAAAAATATGGCTGGGGCCCCTGAGGCACAAAGTTTTCTCTCCTCTTTCCTTTATTTTTAATTTTTTGATTTTAATTTTTTTTCCTGAATTTAATGATGAGATTGCATGAGTTTGCATGAGGATGAAAAGGGTTATGAGCGTAATCCAAAATCTTTTGAGAAAGGTAAATGGAAAGGTAAATGACCAAAAGGGTGCCTTTTCTCTTCCTCGTTAGTGTCTTTTCAAAGGAAAAAAAAAGGTATAAAATCAAATAAAATAGATTATGATTAATAAGCTTTTTGTATAAAAAAAATTGATTATAAATGTGCTAGGGATTGGGAAATTACTGTTTTTTGCCGTTAACTTGGCATTAGAAAGTATAATTTTCACTCTATCTATTATTAGTAATTTCTAAAGAGATAATGATAGTAATCCTTGTGTTGAAGCTCTCCCTAAAAATGAAAAACAAGAGGCCATATCTTGAATATTCGCCATATAAACATTTGTATTTCTTTTTTACAATGAAATGGTATTTAAAGTTGACAAATCTCAGATCTTTGATAAGATTATATTTCGTGATGGTGTCATGCTCTGCTACTCCTAATCTCACCCACCCATTACACTGGCAAACTCAAGGGGAGGGTTGTGGCGACGGCATCGGCAGCCCCACCTCTCGATTGAAAAGTTTCTCACCGGTTCTCATTCTGATTAACTCCCTGCTTCCTTTCCACCTCAATTTTTTTTTTTTTGAATAAACTAAGTGATATATTAATGACGAATGAGACTCACCATTGTTTTCCTATTATATCCCACGTGTTACATTTAATTTGACAAGGTCCTTATAGATTATGAAGGTGATGTCCAGGTCATTCTTCCTGATGTTTGAAACCGTGTATCTTGCTTTTCACACGAGCGCACGAAACGCACGCCCAAACAAGAAATGTTAAACAACAGCGAGGACTCTCCTTTTGGAGTCTCGCTGCCTTTCTTTTACGAGGATATTTCACGCGTGAATGTTCCGACAAGACCATGAAAGAGGGAGAATTACCAAAAAAGTCCTAAACCTATTGCAATTGTGTCAATTCAGTTCTAAACTTTTTTTTTGGTCAATTTAGTCCTAAACCTTTTACAATTGTGCCAATTCAGTCCATCCGGCCAAAATTGGCCGGGCGACGCCGACGTGGACGCCGGTCGTCCAAGCAAACGCTGATGTGGAATTTTTATAAAAAAAAAATTTCGAATTTTTAAATATTTTTTCAAATTTTTAACTATTTTTTCGAATTTTTTAATTCTTTTTTTTTTTCCATCATCTTCTTCGCCTCCTGGCCGGCCGGCGCCGGTCGGAGGCGAGGGCCGACGAGGTCGGCCTCGCCGGCCACTGGCGAGGGTGAGGCCCCGCCAAATCCGGCAAGCTCGGCCCTCGCCAGATCCGGTAGGGCCTCGCCCGCCGTCCACAATGCGGCGCCGATCGGAAGCCGCGAGCTCGCTCGCACTCCGGAGGCGCAATCGCAAGGCACGGATTGAGGCGAAGAGAGAGAACGGTTCCAAGCGAGCGGCGAGGCGACCTCCTCAACCGGCGAATCTTCAGGTGACTATCCCTCTCTCTCTCTCTCGTTTGAAGTGACCGAGCGGCGGTGACATAGCGGACGGCGACGGGTCACGCGGCGCTGTTGCAGTAAGCGCGGAGTACGCTTGGCCAATCGTGACCGAGACGTGGCGGCCGATAGGGTTTCAGGGGAAGACAACGGCGACGACGCGTCGGGCGGCAGCTTGTCACTTGTTCGTAACGAGGGTACGGCACGGCGGCGTTGCTGGTCGGCGAGATGGCGTCAGCTGCTGCGACGGCGACAGACAGCAGGGATTTGTCTCCGGGACAGCGTCAACGCTACGTTGAAGCAGATGCTGGCGGGCGACAGCGACGCGGCGGAGATCCGATGCAGCGACGGCGTCAGGGGGTTCGGGCAGCATCAACGGTGCCTCCTTCCTGCTCGGATCTAGCCCCCTTCTCTAGTTTCTCTTCCTCTCTCCGGCCCCTCTTCGCAGATCCGGAACTCCCTTGCCTGAACTCCTCCTCCGCCGGATCTCGAGATCTCCGGCGGGGCCTCGCCCTCGCCTGGGCCTCGGGGCCCTCGCCTCCGGCCGGCCAGGAGGCGAAGAAGATGATGGAAAAAAAAAAAGAATTCAAAAATTCAAAAAAAAATTAAAAATTCGAAAAAAAATTAAAAAATTTCACGTCAGCGTTCACCGGACAACCGGCGTCCATGTCAGCGCCGGCCGGTCAATTTTGGCTGGATGGACTGAATTAGCACAATTGTAAAAGGTTTAGGACTAAATTGGCAAAAAAGAAGAAGCTTAGGACTGAATTGGCACAATTGCAATAGGTTTAGGACTTTTTTGGTAATTCTCCCCCATGAAAGAGTTTCGTTTGGACCGTAGTTTAAGTTCGTCAAGCTATAATGTTCCGTCTAGCCCGCCGAGATCAATAGGGTGATGGAAGGGGAAGACGAGCATGATCAGGATGATACGTACAATGACGAACTAGTTTTGCAAGTGAGGTTAGAGGCTAGAAGTTCAAATAAAATAAATAGGAATGTGACTGCCTAATATACTTTGAACTTCCAATTCTTTAGTATTCTAATCGATGAACACATTACAATGGAGAAAAATTCATTAGTATCCGCTTCATTGATTGTAAGAAAGTGAGAGATATTTGTTGACGTCGAATTTTAAATCGGTGTTTGTCATTATATATTTTAGACATATAATGCTTAATTTTTTTTTTCACAAGACATTAACACCGTTTCCCACAAGCCGTCAGCTTAGCGCAAAGAGATATTGGCTGCGTTTGGGAACAGCTTTCCCAAGTATCTTTAGACACCTAAAGGCCTTTTGGCCAAATATCAGGTGTTTGGCAAAAATTTTAGAAACCCGATTGAGCCAAAGCCAGCCTTTCGAGAGAAGGCTGAAAGCCCAAGGCAGCCCTTGGGGTGCCTTGGGCTTTCAGCTTTGGCTTTGCATTTGTTTCCCCCTTTTACTGTTCATCGCACTATTCAATCTTCCTCTTCGTCGAATTCTCGGATGTCAGCAGGCGAGGTGGCGACTCGGCCGGCGAGGTGGCGATGGGTCGGCAACGGGTTGGAGAGAGGCCGACAACCGTCGCCGATCGGTCGCGCGACCCAGATCCGGGTCGCGTCGGTTGCCTAAGTCACGGCGAGGTCGGTTGCTGCGACCTCCGGCGACCCACGACCTCGCCGCGACCCAGATCTGGGTCGCGGAGGTCGCCGGAGGTCGCGGCGACCCAGGTGACCCAGGACCTCGCCGCGACCTCGTGGTGACCTTCGCGGCGCGGTGGGTTGCGCGACGGCATGGCGAGGGTTGCGGCGACCCTCGCCGGATCGCCTACCCTTCCCCGGCGCGAAGCCTGGCCGGCGGTAACCGGCGAAGCCTTGGCCAGCCAACTTTCCTTTTTTTTTAATAATAAAAGCATTTTACAAATTTAATTTACCCAAACACTATTTTGCACAAGTATACTTCACAATGGACTTTCACAAATAAATTTACCAAACACACTTTGCATTTTAAAAAACACCTTTGACTCAAAGGCCTTTGCATTTTCTCAAGGATTTTCCCCAAAAGTCTTCCCAAACGCACCCATTGAGGCGTTTCAGCTGTGGAAGTCCTTCGGTAAGGGTTTCTTTTCACAGTATTTTCAATAATTTTCTCTGACTTTTGTACGATCTGATAGTGACATGCTCGCAATTATGTTTGG
Organism: Eucalyptus virginea; assembly: GCA_014182375.1. Classification (NCBI taxonomy): domain Eukaryota; kingdom Viridiplantae; phylum Streptophyta; class Magnoliopsida; order Myrtales; family Myrtaceae; genus Eucalyptus; species Eucalyptus virginea. Next base: position 9,784,806 of record CM024515.1, on the reverse strand, counting down.
AAGCAATTCGGGAAGGTGAAAGCAACCTTATGTCGAGAAGACCTGCATTTCGTGCGGGTTAAGCTAAGGGTGCACATGGTAATATTTTTATTTTACAAGATTATTTTTTTTTAGAAATAGTTTTTTCCTATTTCTATTATGAGAATAATTTTTGAGTAAAATAAAGTGTTTGATAATTATATAAAATTTATATTCTTGGGATAGAAAAAGAATAGAAATGTGTTTGGTAAAAAATTATAAATTTTTGTATTTATTTGTTTTCTTTAATTACTCATGGACCGCCGACTGCCGCCCGCTGCAACACAACCGCAACACGACTGTGGCACGACCATCGCACGACCGCAACATAACTGCGGCACGACTGTCGCACGACTGCCAATCATTGCTGTCGACCGCCGCCACAAGATTGCCAAGTTTTTACCGATTTATTTTGGTATTTTCATTATTCATACAAAATGGAGAATTTTTTACGCTTGCATGAACTAACACTTTCAAGATGGGTTGCATAAATGTCATTTTTGCTGTAAAACATCTTTCGAACCAATACCTATGTTCAATTCCACGTCAATGGAAAGTCGAAGAAGGGAATGATTACCTCTCATTTTAATGGTGAGGAAAAACTCGATCCATCGCATCATGACCTCCATATGCTCGCATGGACAGCATAGCAACTCCTAAGCAGGAACGTTTTACTCGTGAAGGATATCTAATTCTGAGCAGAATCGTGAAGAGTATCTAGTTCTGAGCAGACTCAAATCATGGCGTGAAGTGTTTCGTTACTAATACAACAATTACAAAATTTCTAGATTAGTAATCATTTCGTTTTTACCCATCGTTACTAATACAACAATTACAAGATTTCTAGATTAGTAATCATTTCGTTTTTACCCACCATAAGAAACGGCCAGTAGGTAGGGTCTTTATTTCTTTCGAGGAGAATATATATACATATATATTTTTTAAAACTTTTTTTTCTTGGTTTTAGTGGTAAAATTGTATGAATTTGCATGAGGATGGAAAAATATTGAGTGTTTATTTAGAATCTTTTGAGAAAAATAATTACCAAAAGGATGGTCTTTGCTCTTCGTCGTTAGTGTCTTTTTCAAATGAAAAAGGTGTAAAATCACACAAAATGGATTTGCGATGAATTTTGTTGGCATTAAAAAATTGATTATAAATGCGTAAGTAATTAGGAAATCACTGTATTTTTGTTGTCAACTTGGCATTAGAAAGTATGATTTTCACTCTAACTATTATTATTAACTTCTAATATTATAATGAAAGTAATCCTCGCGCTAAGTTCAATAAGGGCGAGTTCTCCCAAAAAAAAAAAAAAAAGAAGAAAAACAAAAGATGATAAGATATATTCCACAATGTCACACTCCACCACTCTAATCTCACTCAACCATTATGATAGAACACTGGAAAATTCGAGGGGGTGGCGGCGGTGGCCGCTCCCGCCTCTCAACCAAAAAGTTACTCATTGATTCACCACGTGATTTACTTCCCACTTCGTTTTCACCTTGAAATTAAAAAAAATTTCACATCCACTAAGTGATATGTTAATGAGGAATGAGATTCACTATTATTTTTCTTTTTATATTCCACGTGTTATATTAATTTTAGAAGGTTCTTATAGATTATGAAGGTTATGTCCAGGTCATTCTTCCCGATGTTTGAAACCGTGTATCTGCTTTTCACACGAGCGCATGAAACGCGCGCCGAAAGGAATTGTTAAACGACCGCGAGGACTCCTTTTGGAAGTCTCGCTGCCTTTCTTTTTACGATGGTTTTTCACGTGTGAATGATTTGACAAGACCATGAAAGATTTTCGATTTGGACGTGTGGCTTGATCCATACCATTAGTTCGTTGACAAGATAACTTGAACAAGTGAAAGTGTGATGTGCGCGCATTAAGATAATCCATCGCCAACTTATTGTGTCCAATCTTTGAAATGGTGGACCGCTCTTTAAATCGGAGCCTTTTGATTCCCTTTTTCGCCGGGGGGTGGGTGTTGTTAAATATCATGAAAATAAGACGTCTTATTATGATATTATAGGAGAATTTATGAAATTATTACTAATTATTTTATAATTTTAAGTAGTTAAATAAATGTGTGATTTATTATTTAAATATTCTAATAAAAAATATATTATGAAGGGAAAATTTTGTAATAAGGGTTTTGAGTATGGTTGTTTTCTTAAAAGAAGGTTAAAAGTAAAATTTATCTCAAATAAAAGTGTGAAGTGGTTTTATTTAATCTTAAATAAGAGTTTGAACTCATCGGCCGATTGACTCTTTATCGGCTGCTTATTCCGATGGCTAGAGAGGGGGCAATTTTGTCATTCAGAAATTGAAGCTTTTGACTCTCTCTCTCTCTCTCCATTCGGGTATTTTCTATTTTTATTTTTTTATTTATAAATGAAATCCATAATCGCGATCCCTAAAATAGCGGTAGAGTCCAGTGAATGCCTTTTGAAAATCCGAGAGTGTATGAGTTTATGCTAAGTTTTGTAGTCAGTAAAAGTTAGGATATAATAATTTCTATCTTATCCTGTATTTGGTTCCTGCCTATGACATGATAAGATTGGATATAAGAGAGATATAACCAAAATAAAAATATCTCATAAGAGAGATAAGATAAAGATGGAAAAGATTTCATATATCTATAGTATGAAAACTATCTTCTCATATAAATTCGCAAGAAAACATGTAGGGAAGGTTAAATATCATGAAAATAAGACGTCTTATTATGATATTATAGGAGAATTTAGGAAATTATTACTAATTATTTTATAATTTTAAGTAGTTAAATAAATGTGCGATTTATTATTTAAATATTCTAATAAAAAATATATTATGAAGGGAAAATTTTGTAATAAGGGTTTTGAGTACGGTTGTTTCCTTAAAAGAAGGTTAAAAGTAGAATTTATCTCAAATAAAAGTATGAAGTGATTTTATTTAATCTCAAATAAGAGTTTGAACTCATCGATCGATTGACTCTTTATCGGCTTGCTTATTCCGATGGCTAGAGAGGGGGCAATTTTGTCATTTAGAAATTGAAGCTTTTGACTCTCTCTCTCTCTCTCTCTCTCTCTCCATTCGGGTATTTTCTTTTATTTATAAATGAAATTCATAATCGCGATCCCTAAAATAGCGGTAGAGTCCAGTGAATGCCTTTTGAAAATCCGAGAGTGTATGAGTTTATGCTAAGTTTTGTAGTTAGTAAAAGTTAGGATATAATAATTTCTATCTTATCCTATATTTGGTTCATGCTTACGGCATGATAAGATTGGATATAAGAGAGATATAACCAAAATAAAAATATCTCATGAGAGAGATAAGATAAGGATGAAAAAGATTTCATATATCTATAGTATGAAAACTATCTTCTCATATAACTTATTAAATTATTAAAGAATAATAAATAAATATAAATAATATTTGAATTCTAAAATAAAAAGAAAATTCACAATAAAAAAAAAAGGGTAACAACAATTATTTATATATACATTAAAATTCTTATTGTCACCCTTAAATATGAGTACTCTCCTAATTCTAACGAGTGCACTTTGGGAATTTGAGAGTGAGTATGAGCCTAATTTCACTTCTTAGTATGCACATTTGGAGTGGTGTGGTGTGGTGTCGTATTATCTGTCCTTGTGTGTCTCCGTGTCATATCTGTAAGTGATAACTTGGGGATCATCATGGTCGTCAATTTTGTAGAACTAATCTTTGTAGTAGACTATCCAACTGTTAATATGTTAAATTTATAAGATGGGACTTGGTGATGCTTTCCTCCTCCTCGAAAAAAGTATCGAAAAAGTAATAAACCTATTGTATTTGTGTCAATTCAATCCTAAACTTTTTAGTTGAACTAATATAGTTCTCAACCATTTTTACATCGATGCCAATTCAGTCTATATCGTGCTTGGACGGCCAACACTCCCCCTCAGCCTAGTGAGGGCAACCTCACCCAAATGAGGCCAGCCCTCGCTGACCATGGTTGTAACCGATGGTTGGCCACCGACCCAAGAAAAAAAGGGGCAAGAAAAGAGAATAAATAATAATAAATAATAGTAAAATAATATTAAAAATATCTATATCAGTGTCAACCAATGTCCACGTCAACAATTTTTAACCCCAATTGGCGGAGTGAATTGAATTGTGTGTGAAAATGTGTTTAAAAAATGTATAAAAATAAAACTTTTTTGGTACTTTTCCTTCTCAATTTTTTTTTTGTGAAAAACTACTTTTATTTGTCATGATTGACAAAAAGCTCAAAGATGGGACATCAAATCAAATATAATAAATTTACTTTTTTGGTACTTTTCCCTTCTCAATTTTTTTTGTCCGAAAAACTACTTTTATTTGTCATCACGAGTTCTTAGACAAAAAGCTCAAAGATGGGACATCAAACTAAAGCAAATTCCATGGCCGAGGCCGGCGACCGGCCAAAGAAAAAAAAAGAAAAAAAAAAAAGAAAAAAAGAGAAGAAAAAAAAAGTTGGGGCGCTTGAGTTAACCAAGCTGATGGAAGAGTATCTTTGGCTTTGGCTAACCAATCTGCTATCTAATTCTCCATTCTTCCACGATGGGCCAAGGATATTTTCTTGAAATGGATCAGTTGGGCTTGGGCCTCCAAAATGAGTGCTTCGACCTGCCACGGTATGTGGTCGGCTTCTGACAGAAAACTAATGATTGCCAAGTTATCAGACTTGAAGTACAGTTCCTATTCACTTCTTCTCTTTATTTATTTATTTATTTATTTTTATATTTTCCCTCATTGCCAATTCATAGGATTGGAATTGGTTAAAATGATGGTGGTTTTGTCCAATCTGTAGTTCACTCGTTGTCCGACCGCATTATAAAAGAGAAATAAAGTTGGGAACTTTGTTCTTCTTCAGGGCAATAAAATGGATGAACATGCTTTACTTTGTTACAATGCAACTCCTGAAATGTGCATGCTTTATTTTGTTACCTCAAGCACTTATTTGAAACGAGAATTAGTTCGAATAATCTTTTGAAAAAAATGGTTTCACTTCAAGTTATTATCCATACTTTTGCTGACGATATAATTTGAAAAACGAAAATGCATTGTGCATGTGCTAAAACAATTCATTACCAAAATAGCTTGCACAATTTATGAAATACTGGATCGCCCTTTAGATTGGAGCATTTCAATTCCCCTTTTCCGAGGTCCCACTTCACAATAACACACATGTGAGTACGTGATGTTATATAATAGAAAAATAAGGAAAATGGCAAATTAGTTAATTTCGAAATGCATATTCTTGATGGTGGACTCTTTTAGGAACTAGAGCATGCGTGTTCTCATAACATAGGAGAAAAGGGGCGCGACCATAGCAGAGAGAGGTCGAATAGGTGGGCGGAGCAAGAGACAATGTATGTAATTTCTTGCATGGCCGTTCATAAAACTTGACGATCGAATCTCGAGAACAAAAGCCGTCGCCATTGTTTATCATAGGAGAGCCTAGACATAAGGTTAATGAAAAATAATTATGGTTGCGAAAATTGCTTCAAATAACTTAAAATTTAGTGAAAATAATCTCATTTGTAGAATCCTTTGGATGGTTGGGCAATGCGAGTGGCCCAATGACTCAGGCCTACACGTACGATGGCCCAACCAGGCCCACTTCATTTCTCAGGCCCGATCCGTCTCGACACCTGAAAAAGAGATAAAAATAAAATAATAAAATTATCCCCAAAGAAATCAAACGTCTTCTTCGTCGTCGTCATCTTCTTCAACCTTTCGTTTTTGAAATATTCGGACCATGGGAGACGCCCTGGCAGACACCTCGCTTCGCTAGTAAGCTCCGACACAGGGGAGAAAATAGCCGCCGCGACTGTGAAAATCACCGGACTGCCACCGTGAGATGCTCTCCCTCACACCTTCTCATCCGGCAAGAGCTCTCTTCACCTCCTCTTCGCTTCTCCGACACCGCTGCGGCCTTGCGGTGTGGATCAAATATCGCGCGTGTTAATGAAGCATCGACGCTTTTTTTTTTTTTTTATCTTGCGCCGAGTGGAATGTCCATTGATACGTTGTCTTCTCTTTTCAGTAAAGAAGTGGGAAGAAGGTGCTGAATTCTCTAACGTGCAGTGCACCAGCAAGAGCAACCATTTCTAGGGTTTCTGATGAACTTGCATGATTTCCCCGAATTCATACGAAGCATCGTAAGTTCACCAGCTAGTTCCTTTCGATAACGCAACGGATTCAGCGCTGCTTAAAAGAACGAGAAAGGATTCTTTTTTAGGCTCGATCCTCAGCCTTCAAACAAGAAAAGTTCAGGTTATTTTATTTCCTTATTTTCTAATGACTTCTTGCGAGCCCAACTATAATCTCAAAAGCCGCGTATGTATCTTGCTATTAGGAACAAACAATTTGATCGATGCCTTTTTGGATTACTTCAAGCCGTTGACATAAAACCGTTTTCGGACAACCCGTCCACCCCGCTGAGATCAATAGGGTGACGGAAGAGGAAGACGAGCATGATCAGGATGATGCGTACAATAAGGAACTAATTTTGCAAGCAAGGCTAGAGGTTTCATTTGTCTTGCTTGCACTGATGCATGAAGGTGATATGGAAGTGTGAATTGCCTCCATAATGAGTCACCATGTCAAAATGCCCCACGGTTTGATTCGGCCGTAACATCCACGACGGTCGTTCGTGAAATTTTATGATCAGATCTTCAGAGCAAAAGCAGTCGCCGGTAGGGCTTTTGTGACGGTAAGAACCGTCTAACATCAACCACACCTTTTATGGAGGAAATAGGGAGATCGGCTCCAGTGATTTTTCTTTTTCCTTTTTCACTTCCCATGGCTTCCTATTTTCTTGGTTTAATTTAGGATTAGATTGGAGTAATTGAAAAGGAAAATATAGCTAAAAGCTAACGGTACCAAATCACAAGTGGAAAAATTCTAGTAAGTGGAACATTTTGAATATGAAGAATGGAAAAGCAATTTAAGTACCGTAATACAGATGATCATAGGTGAAAAAAACATTATCACTAATTTAAAAGAAATCATTAGTACCATTTATTAAATTTTAAAGATGAAAAATTATTTAAAATGTTAGCTGTGCAACTAATAATGAAATCACTCTGCAATGAAATGACTCTTCCTTCCTTGCGCTCAAATCAAATTGTAGTAAAATGCATATAAATAGATGAATTTTAAAAAAAGTTTAAGATAAGAATAATAATTAGTAGATGAAAAAATTATCTCATCACCACAAATCTAGTAGATGAAGATATGCAATACAAACTCCATCCATCTGAATGAGATTAGGAAAAAAAATTAACCATTATCTGTCTAAATATATAATGACAAACACCAATTAAAATTTAATAGTCAACAAATATCTTTTACTTTCTCACGATCAATGAAGCAGATACTAATGAATTTTTCTCCATCGTAACGTGTTCATCGATTACAAGATACTAAAGAATCATAAGTTCAAAGTATATCATATGGTCACATTCCAATTTATTTTATTGGAGTTACTAAGTTTATTTTTTTTGGGGACAGCAGTCCGTAACAATTTTCTTTGGTGGAGAATGACATTCACTCCTTTAAAGTTTCTATTTAAAATTTTTGGGTTTACTTAAAAACTTTTCTTTGATTGGAAAAATATCCACTTACGGGGATTTTTCTTGGGTACTGCAACCTAATCATTTTCCCTTTTAAATTCTCTAATCTAATTCTAAATTAAGCCAAGGTAATAGGATGTCATGGGAAGTCAAAAAAAAAAAAAAAGAAAAGGAAAGAAAGTGGTACAACCGGTAATCCTGTTTCCTCAACCTCTGTAGAAAAAGCGTGGCTGATTTTGCAAAATGATGGTACCGTTAGCTAATCATTTTCCATTAAGGAAACATAATCGTGTTGGAATTCTAGAGACAACGAAGTCGCTTGTAATTGGGTCCCTCTAGCATGACGTTACGTTTAGCTAACGGTGGAGGGACCCAGCACAAAGTTTTCTTGCTCCAGCAGATGTGGTGGAGGGTTCGCAGTGTGTTTCATAAGCTAATGGTACGGTTAAGATAATCATTTCCCCTTATAATTAATTGTTTGAATTTCCTGGTGTTTTCCTTTATTCTTTTTCATTTCATTTCCTCTTTCTTTTACTCTTCATCATGAACTTGCAGCTTCTCCGAGCAATCTAACACAGGTTACTCACCAGAATGTCCTAAATTCCTGACAACTCATCCTCCATCAATTCTGCCCTTCCGTGCCAAGCCCGAGTTCAGCCCTGACGCTGCTCGCTGAGCTCCATGCGCGAGCAGCAGTTGCCCACTTGAAGAGACTAGGCGTCGATGGCTTCAAGATCAGACTTTCTGAAGTTATCGAGCAACAACATTGCGCTGCACTACCTCTTCAACGGAGCTCCAAAGTCGGAATAGGCCTGGCACGCCGCCGCCTTGGGACTCTCCGAGATCCCGATCCTCTTCCTCCCCGGACCATCTATCGCGTGCACTTCAAGCGCCGAAACCCTAATCCCTCCTCCCTATTGCTCAACTCACTCTTTCCACATCCCTTCACCGCATAAAGTCATTTTTCTTGATCTCTGAATCGGAAAAAGGTCCCTATGCAAAAATTATATCGGAGTCAATTACAGGGTTCCAAGGTCGACTCAGGAACTAGCCTAATACGTTTCTTGATTTCATTTCATCACCGGATGCTATGACCTCTTGAATGAAAAAAACCCCTATCCTCATACGATCACTTTATTAATCACAGGATTCAGTATCAGGATAATGGTGTAGACATGGTGGGCTGGTTCATCATCTACGACCCAAAAGCTTGGCCGAACTGGAAAAAACCGAGAATTCATTGTTCAACAGCAAATGTGAGCAACGGATGGCCTTTATGCCCTAGCCAAAGAAGAGGACCCTATGAATTCGAAACTACACTAATTAGAGGTAGTTTAAAGAGGAGAAAAGACAGATGTGGAGGCCCTTTTGTGGGCCAAACAAATGTTTTATAATACTAAGAAAGTATTTTGCAAAAAGTCTGTTGAAGTGTGCAAAAATCAGTGATCGCGATTCTAGCACAGAGAGATAAATTATTTTTTAATCTCCAATGACTTCAAAAAATAAAAAGAACAAGAAACGACAGCCCATGTAATTTCCAGGTAAAAAAAGAAAAACAACAGGATCCTCCATTAAAAAAAGAAAAAACACAACAACAACAACAACAACAACATCACAGACCATCAATGTTGATCCACAAACTAAACAACCGCAAATCCTCCATAAAAGCCAAAAAAAAAAAACCACCACCACCACCACCAACAACAACAACATCACAGACGATCCAAGTTGATCCACAAACTAAATGACCACAATCTACTTCCAAACTTGATCCAGAAATTCATGAAACAGAATAATTATCACTCATGATTAGCCATATTTTCCACTGCAGCTGGGGGTGCTTCAACGTTCACGAGGCAGAAACAAAGGTCCCCATTCGCTCTAAACGACCAAAGCTGGACGAGGCCACCCTTTCTGAGTCTGTTCTGCGCAATCGGGTGCGTGACAGCGGTCCACTCCTTGGTCAATACATAAGAAAAATGATTCCTCACGTTATTCCATTTCTGGAGCTGCAACCCATGGCGTACTTGTAGACAAGGCTCGATTAGGGAAACTGTAATGTCCTCTCTGTTGTCTAGGGCTTGGATCTCTCCACTGGTCAAGAAATTTGCTCGTATCTGCCCCCTGGGTATGGAGAGCCAACCATTGCATCGCTTCAAGTCGGTGGCACACAATCTCTTCTCTAGCACGAGCATCACTCCCTGGCCATGCATCTCCAGTATTTTGTTCCAGAAGATTTGCGGCAATTCGGTCGGTCGGGTTTGAGCCGTGGGAGAGAGGCTTAGCAGTCCCTCGTGAACTAATTCAGAAGTTTCCGCCAAGACATGAAAAGATGACCAATCGACTTCCATCTCTCTCTCCCCCATGAGACTGACCGCTTGGTCTGCACTCGTGTGAGGATTTGTCAACTTCACAATTTAATACTGACATATGAAAACTTCAAAATAGAAATGCTTTTACGATATTAATTGTCAAATGAGATGCTAAAACAACGAGTTCAACATTCGTAGCTTTGTCAACTTCAGTGAGGATTTGCGTAGCGAAAGAATCGGACTTCACATCTGTTGCGCCATGAACCAAAGAGAAGATGAACCCATGTAAAGGACACTTGGCAGACATCTGAAATTGAGTGGGTTAAAGGAAGCTGTTTTTTTCCCTTGAATCGAAACAAACAAACCCTAGAATCTTTGTCGACTACGCAAAGCGAGGATTGGCTTAGCCAAAGATCGACTTCATATCAATGATGAGTTGCTCAATGAACCAAAGAGAAGATGAACCCATGTAAAGGACACTTAGCTGACATCTGAAATCGAGTGGGTTAAAGAAATCAGTTTTTTTTTTTTTTTTCCCCTTAAGCGAAACAAACAAACCCTACAATCTTTCTCAACTTCACAAAGTGAGGTTTGCTTAGCGAAAGATCCAGTTCGCATCCATGACGAGTTGCGCTATGAACGGCAGAGAAGCTGAACCCATGTAAAGGACACTTAGCAGACCATCTGTTTTTTCTTCTTCTTTTTTTTTTCGAATGATTTTTTTTCCTTAAGCACCCAGAAAGAAATAAGAAGCGCTTATGAGAGAATGAAAGGGTGATAAGAATATTCAGATATCAATGTCTACAAGTTTGTGCACTTCAATCGAGTATCTCCAAATTTCGAAAGCTTACCTTCGATGAAGGCGCAACCCAACGGCAGGTAGCGCAGAGTAGCACCGCCACTGCCACCAAAACTGACCCCTCTAATCACCAAAGGTTTTGTGCTGTTTTAAGGGAAGAGGAAGGAGAAGGAAGAGTTATGTTAAACCGAACTAGGATGGGAATGGTTTGATCAAAGGCAGCAGCACATTGATATTCAGATATTAAAGTCGACAAATTTTGGCACATTACTGTAATGTATACCTGAGAGAGGGACCTCAGACTTCGAGGAAAAGAGCAATTTGATACCCCTGGTCCATCTTGACCCTCAAGTGTTGCTTTGTTTATTTCCTAAACCCGAGTTTTAGGATGTCTTATGGTAGAGGCGTCTTGGGATGTTGTCCGGGACAGGCTCTATTATTCTAATGCCGGGTCATATCAAGTAATTTGGTGCAGGTCCTATTATTCTAGTGCCCGGGTACTTATTTTAAAGGCGCGGAATAAACGGCAAAGACATCCACCGGTTGGATATTCATTTTTTATGAAATCGAGTCTAAAAATTGAGTAGTCATTCTGTCATGAGGAGTCCCGGACAATTGTAAGTGGGCAGCTCAGTGATTGATTTGGTTATTTTATCAAATCTCAAACGATGGACAGATCTATAGCATGCATGCATGACGATTTGCAATATATAAACGTTTAAATATCGATGGATGATCTCATGTGCATCATCCTTTTTACCTTGTTTTGATCGTCGCTATTTAAAATTTTTTAGAGATCTCGAGTATCCATCAATGGAAAATTTTCCACACGCACATGGATAACATGTCATTATTTGCTTATGGCAACTGAAAGAGCACACGCATATGCACTTACGTTTCGAATTCTCGGGCTCTAATCGACGGTCTCGTTTTTTCTTGTCTCTTTTCCTTTGCTAAACGGGCGCCAAGGTTCAAGAATCTTATGTACACAACTAAGTTGATCAACCGCTTTTTAACTCGAAAGTTTCTGTTATTAGATTAATTTAGTTTGAAAATATGCATTTAACATTTCTATTACATCCTAAGTACATCTGATTTAGACGTTGATCTCCATTTCTGTGGTGGAGCCTAGCTCTAAAGCAATCACCCACCCCAGTTTGTCATTTTTAATCATTTGCCGTAGCTAGATCAGTCGATGCCATGCAGTACTTGCCCCAGTACCAGGAACCCGCCCCCGAGGCCCCGCCCCGCGGTGGGAACGCTGCCCTTCGCCCGGTAAGGATAAAAAATTCCTTCATTTTTCTAATCATTACCTATGAAGGCGCGCCGTGCCTATATCAAACACCAAAACGCCCATGCCCAACCACAACCCACATGCGACATTGTCAAGCAAGCGAAAAAGTTGCCTTTTCAGTACAAAACTCCTGCCGCTATATTATTTGTTTAGATCGATATGTGCGTAAAAAAATTTGGATAGCTTCTGCATAGTAAATGCATTTTATATAGCAATTATACCGTCCATATAATTAGCGTCACAGGATATTTTCGTCATATAAATATCTTTTTTACATGGGTACATGTCTTAAATTCTTAAATCTAGCGATTGCTTATTGTCAAGAAATAATCTATACTGCTCTGTGAATGGTACGATTAAAAAGGAAATTAGAAAAAGAGATAAAATATCTAACCAGAGGTAGAGCTGAGAAAATAAGGGCGCTTCCCCCGGGGGTGGAATATGAACAATAGTGCTAACATTCGCATGGGACCTTGAACCAACCGCCAAGCATCAAACCTACGCTGAGTTTCATTGTCTCTATCAATTGATTCAATTCAATCCTCTCAACCAAACCAACCAGACACAGTTCTTCCATATTTAGGTCAGGTCATAAATGAGTTACCCTAAACTTAAAAAACAAGCTCAAGATTGAGTCTCAAAAGATATGAATGTCCAATTACATATGATTTTCTAAATAACTGTCTTTGTAATCCCTGTATTTAATCAAAGTTCTGTATCCACCGTCGGATTTTCTTATCAGTCTTGTACGACACATACATTCAGAGTATATATCCTCACAATATATACATATTTTTCTAGTTCGTTATAATCATTTTAATCTTTATGTTTTATTACTTTTTTACTTTCTTTACTATCATCCTTTTATTTGGTTAATTTACTTTATTAAATGTATATAAAATTGTTCAAATAACATATTCACATGAAAACGTAAAGTGGGTTAAAAGGGTGCATATGAGTTTTTCATGGATTGTATTAAATATGGATGTATTTTAATATTTTTCTACAATATTTTGATAGTTATTTATTTCAAAGCTGCACAATTGGATATGACATTGGATTCCCATGAAGTGCTGGTAAGGCTGATAAGGCCATTGACTTGAGAAAGCAGGTGGTCCTCCAAGGTTTTACCCCATTTGCACTTGTAGACATGGGAAGAGGAGGGCTTCCTTCAAATGAAAATGGATCTTTCTACAGCTGTAACACACTTTATGCCACTCTCTCTCTCTCTCTCTCTACTTTATGCCAGATGGTCTCTCTCTCTCCCCCCCTCATGACGTGCTTGAATTTTAGGACGAGCATGGTTTCTGTTCGCTCTTTGTGCATAGTCCAGATCGGTGGTGAAGTTTAGATATCTATTATCTTATGGTAATGAAACCACCTTGTTGATGTTACTGGACTACTAAATTTGTTAAAATAATTGATAGTTTTAGAGAGAGAGAAATAATTGATAGTTTTAGAGAGAGAGAGAGAGAGAGAGAGAGAGAGAGAGAGAGAGAGAGAGAGAGAGAGCAGCTTAGCTGAACTTTTAGAGTACTGTTGGTGATCGGAACGTAAAATTTGGTCTATTAATTGTTCAAGCCTGTTGATTTTCAAAGTAACTGTAGGTGGACTACAAATTTGCCATTTGTTCAACATGTCTCTCGATCTCTCGATATGCATGCACGCAGACAATCAAAAGAAAATTCATTAGATTTTGTCATGATATTTTTCAATTTACTTCTCTTATCCATAAAAGTATTTCTAGTGGTAAAGAAAAACATAGTAAATTATTGGTCTCTGCTCCCATAATTACCAGATTACTTAATCCATTCATGCTCATATGCGGATAGTGTATATAATTACAATTTGATTTGAGCGAAAGGAAGGAAGAGTCATTTCACTGCAAAGTGATTTTGTTATTAGTTGTAAAGCTAATATTTTAAATATTTTTCATCTTTAAAATTTAATAGATGATATTAATGATTTCTTTTAAATTAGTGATAATATTTTTTTTTTTTTACCTATGATTATCTGTATGTCAATACTTAAATTGCTTTTCCATTCTTCATATTCAAAAGGTTCCACTTACTAGAAATTTTCCACTTGTGATTCGGTACCGTTAGCTTTTAGCTAATAATTTTCCTTTTCAATTCCTCTAATCTAATCCTAAATTAAGCCAAGAAAATGGGAAGCCATGGGAACTCAAAAAGGAAAAAGAAAGAACCGCTCGAGCTAGTCTCCCTATTTCTTCCAAAAAAGAGTGTGGCTGATGTTAGTCAGTTCCGACCGTCACAAAAGCCCTACCGTTAGACAAGCCGGACTCTAAAATTAGTTGTTTGAATTTCCAGGTTTATTCTTTTTTCTTTTTCCTTTCATTTCCTCTTTTACTGTTCATCTTCTTCAGATGAACTTGCAGCTTCTCCAAGCAATCAAACACAAAGTTACTCACTAGAATGTCCTAACGCCCTGACTACTCATCCTCCTTCAATTCCGCCCTTCCATGCCAAGCCCGAGTTCAGCCTTCACGCCGCTCACCGAGCTCCACGTGCAAGCGGCTGTCGCCTGCTTGAAGAGACTTGGCGTCCTGGGCTTCGGGATCAGACTTTCTGAAGTTATCGAGCAACAACTTCGTGCTGCACTGCCTCTTCAATGGAGCTCTGAAGTTGGAATAGGCCTGCCACGCCGCCGCCTCAAGAGTCTCCGAGACCCCGATCTTGTTCCTCCCCAGACCCTTGCGTGCACTTCACGTGCCGAAACCCTAATCCCTCCTCACCATTGCTCACCTCGCTCTCTCCACATCGCTTCAACATCACGTCACCGCATAGTCATTTTTCTTGATCTACGAATCAGAGAGAGAGTCCCAATGCAGAAATCAAGTCGGAGTCAATTACAGCATTCAAACAGAAATTTCCGGCGATTCTGAAGTTGTGGGGGCTCCAGGTTCCACACAGCCCAGATGATGGCCGGTAAGTGACCCAAGGTCTGGATCAAGTTCGGGGTGCTCACCCAGAGATGAATAGTACCGGGGAAAGAAGGAAGAGGAAGATGAGCCGTGTAGCAAAAGAAAAAAAGAGAAGAAGAAAAAGAAAAAGAAAAAGAAAAACAACTCAGAATAAAAAAAAAAAAAAAAAAAATCATTGCTTAGTGCTTCTTGATTTGAGAACTTTGTGCTTACTTGATAGTGAAGTTTCGTGCTCAAAGTGCCTAATAATGAAAAGAAAAGTAGAGAATACGACATAAGAGTAAGCAAGCGACTGCTTGTAGTTTTTCTGGGCCTTGGAACGGGGGCACCCTATGACATCTTTTGTGGCGAAGGGAGAAACAGGAACAATTAAGGTTTGGCAGCAAAAACCCTATATTATTATTCAATCTCCTTTTTAATTGTTTTACATTATTTCATCTCAAGTTGAAAATAAAGGGGAAAAGGGGCAATAATTAGAAAGACACGTTCAGTTCTGGAGTGAGCAGTTTCTAGATAAAAATCCGAAATCTATTCCGTTAGAGTCAGTTTCTAGTTTTTATAGGCCCTAAAACCAGCCAACTACCGAAGTGTCCATGGTTCTTTGCCGGTTCCAAAGTCCACTCAGGAATTAGCATAATATATTTCTTTTTTCTGTTTCATCACCGGATGCTACGAGCTCTTGAATGCGAAGAACCCCAACCCCAGACGGTCACTTTCTTCATCACGAGATTCGAAATCGGGACGATGGTGTGAATGTGGTGAGCCAGTTCATCATCGACGACCTAAAAGCTCAGCCGAACTGGGAAAAACCCAGAATTCATTGTCAACAGCAAATCTGAACAAAGGATGGCCCATCTTTATACGCTACCCGAGGAAGAGGACCCTATGTATTAGAAACTAGACTAATCATAAGTTAGAGGCAGTTTAAAGACAACGAAAAGACAGATGTGGTGGCTCTTTCCTAGCATATGGAGATAAATTACTTTTTTTTAAAAAAAAATCTCCGATTGACCTCAAATACTATTAATTTGTTTTAGCCGTCTCAACTTATATGTACCATCGTTAAAGTTTTTTTCTTTGGTCGAAAAAGAAGTGCATTTCATTAGAAACTAAAGCAAAGTTTGTACAACATCCGAACACAGTAAATCTAAAACAGCCTAAGGAGGGTTAAAAACAAAAAACAACAGAATCCACCGTTGAAAACAACAACATCATCACAGACGATCATTGATGATGCACTAACTTCACCACAATCTACTTTCAAATTTGATGAATTTCGTCACAAAACCAACTGACGATCACTCATGATTAGCTATATTTTCGACCGCAGCTGGGGGTGCTTCAACGTTCACGAGGCAGAAACAAAGGTTCCCATTTGCCCTAAACGACCAAAGCCGGATCAGAGCACCTTCTTTTAGTCCGTTCCGCGCAATCGGGTGTACGACGGCAGTCCACTCCTTGGTCAATACATAAGAAAAATGATTTCTTATGTTATTCCATTTCTGGAGTATTAAATTATGGCGTACTTGTAGACAAGGCTCGATTAGGGAAACTTTAAAGTCCTTCCTGTTCTCCAGGTCTTGGACCTCTTCTCCAGTCAAGAATGTTGCTTTTAGTTGTCCCATCGGTATAGAGAGCCAACCATTGCGTCGCTTCATGGCGGTTCTACACAATTTTTTCTCCAGGACGAGCATCACACCCTGGCCATGCATCTCCAGTATTTTGTCCCAGAAGATTTCCGGCAATTCTGTAGGTCGCGTTTGACCCGTGGGAGAGAGATTTAGCAGTCCCTCATGAACTAAATCAGACGTTTTCGCCAAGACATGGAACGATGACCAATCTGCTTCCATTTGTTCATCGGCTTCCATTTGTTCTGCTGCACTTAAGAGGATTTGTCAACTTTACAATATAATGCTGACATATAAAAAGCCTCAAAATAGAAGTGCTTTTACGATATTATTTGTGAAATGAGATGCTAAAACAGCGAGTTAAGCAAGGATCTGATTAGGAGGGTACAATCTTTGTTAACCTCACAAAATGAGGATTTGCTTAGCAAAAGATCGAGTTCACAATTATGACCAGTTGCGCCATGAAACAAAGAGAAGATGATCCCACGTAAAGGACACTCAGCAGATATTTGAAATCGGGAGGGTTAAAGAAAGCCCTTTTTTTTTTTTGGATAACTTTTTCCCTTAAGCAAAAAACACTCCTAACCCAAAAAGCAACAAAAAACCACACTAAAATGAACAGTAGCTGACGAGTGATGAACTAAAGAGAGAATGAAAGGCTAAACAGATATTCAGATATCAACGTCGACAAGTTTATGCACTTTGATTGAATATGTCCAAGCTTCGGAAGCTTGCCTTCGACAAAGGCACAACCTAACAGCAAGTGATGCAAAGTAATGCCGCCGCCGCTACCCAAACCGACCGTCTGAACGCCAAACGTTTCTACAAAGGAGGAGGAAGGAGCGTAATGTTAAATGGAACAGGCAGCCTGAGAGCTTTTGGATGTTGGCTTTGCTCCATCTTGATATATTTATAGTAACATACCCACAAGAAAGCCCTCTGACATTGAAGAAATTACCTTCATTTGACACTGGGTTTGCCTGACTTACGTTTTCTCTGACCCAAGTTCTCGATCGTTTGATCATTGCATTAGGTTCGTCTTAGAATGAGTGGCAACGCATTTTCTTGGAATTCACAATAAATCATACCTTTTGATGTCCTTCATAGGACAATCTTTAACATTTACTTGGACGACAATATGTCGTTATTTGACCCATTCGTCGAAACACTGCAAAGCCAGTTGTGGTTAAAAAATTTTGCGTAACACAATGGAGGTTTAGCCCACCCCATAAAACAAAAGTAACATTAAACAAAGCGGCAATTGGAGCTTTTGTCGGGGAGGGGGTGGTTTACGTTTTCACGACACCCTTCAATTACCATGGTTCGGAGCATCTTTCTCATGTTCTCGATCCTTCTCTAAAAGAACGACGAAATGTCTTTGCCGACCTTGAAAAAATAAGTCAAGGGTATGATATTGACTTAGTTAAAACAAAGGTAATGATAGTACAAGGAAATGTAACGGCGCATTGGACATTTAATAGAAGGAATTAGCTATTGTCTTTCCGTATTTGAAAAAAAAAATGGCGCATCTTTAGCTTGGCATCCTACGTTGCAAGGGATGATATTGTATGAAAAAACATACAGATTCATTTATAGAACGAGATGATTGCATGGTCGGACTATGAACAAATCTCGAGGTGACAAATGGAAGGTCGAGGTGACCATTCCGTACCAGGAGGTGGATAATCATAGGCAAAGCATTCCTTCCCATGATAAGTTCAACACCTTGGACCTGAGAGGTACTTACAAGGTTCAAGGTAGAAACGGACGAGACATTCACGTGAGGGTAAGAGATCCTGTACTATCTCCCAATAATAGGAGGAAATTGAATAGGTATTAGGCATATAGATATCGACACATTAAAATTAAAAACGTAATTTTATCAACCCACTTGAATTATAAGGCAAGTGGGACGGCCCCAACATGGGAGGTCAAACTCCCTATTGCTTGGTAAGGTTACCCCGTAACCACACGTCAGTAATCCAAACAATACTTCTAGTTATAAGGCACATTTCTTCCCAAGATAAGTTTAACACATGCATAATCACAATCGATGAGTCTCATTTTCCATTCGTGGCCACATCTCCCGTGCCTTGCTGTTTAACAAACCGCTTTTACCTTTAACATTCCGAATCCATCTCGTCGTTCAATCACCCACCTTGTTTTTTTTGTCGTTTTAATCATTTCCTGGAGCTAAATTAATCGAGGCCATGCATTTTTTTCCACGCTGTCTACGCTTTAACTTAGCTCCCCACGTGGACCGCATCCCGTGCCAGGAACCATGCAGACATCCTCGTGACGCATGCGACACATCAGGCAACTACGAAAACTACTCCCGCTGAATTATTCGTTGAATTTTTTTTATTCATTCAGACCAACATCTGCGTAAGATTTCTCGCATCTCGATATCGCTTCTGCATAGCAATTATACCCTCCATATAATTCGCGTCACTAGATGTATTCGTCGTATAACTGTATTTTTTACATGGACATGTGTCTTAAATTCTTAAATCTGACGATTGCTTATTATCCGAAAATAATCTATATCACTATCTATGAATGGTATAATTAATTTTTGAAGAAAGAAAGAAATTAGAAAAAGAGATCAAAAGCGTAACCACACGTATAGTGGAGAAAAGGCCCCTAACGCCCCACGCATAAAATCCTCTTGCACCATATCAACCAGACACAGTTTTTTGATATTTAATAGGTCAGGTGATAAATGAGTTACCTTTTTTTTTTTTTAAAAAGCTCAAGAATGAGTCTCAAAAAATATAAATGTCTAATTAGATATGATTTTCTTAGTAATCCGCCATTGAGATAGGAGTTTATGGAGGAATTGGTGTTTTCAAGGCGGTTCTCGACACCGAATCAGATCTTCTTCAGTCTCGTACAATGCATACATTTTTTTTTTTTTTTTTTGGTAACCCAGGGAACCTCCGGTACAATGCATACATTTATAGTAGTATATTATCACAACACATGCATATTTTTCTAATTTGTTATAATTATTATTACGTTTTTATTTTCTTAAATAGCATCCTTTTATTTGGTTAATTTATTTTATTAAATTTATATAAAATTGTCCGATAACATATTCACATCAAAAATTAAAGTGGGTTAAAGGGGTGCACCTGAGTTTTCATATATTGTATTAAATATGGATGTATTTTAATAATTTTCTACAATGTTTTGATAGTTTTTTATTTCAAGGCTGCACAATTGGAGATAGCTTTGGATCTCCATGAAGAGCTGGTAAAGTTGATTATGCGTTTGAGCTGTATCCAGACTCTATAAAGCAGGGTGGTATTCCTAAGTAAGAGAGCTTGTCTGGGTCGATCAATATGGCACGAAGCACTGTAGCTATAAAACAATTTATGCCGGATGGTTTCTCTCTCTCTCTCTCTCTCTCACATCATGGTGACCTTGGGCATCGATCCAACCGAAGAGGAATTCTTCTTGAAAATCACAATAGGACGATGACTTGGATAAAGTAAGGAAAATAAGAATAAGACTTGTTATGAAGTACAATCTTGGCGGAACATTGCAGCTGTCCCATTTATTTATTTATTTATCGAGAATCCTTAAAACCCGGGACCGCATGCAATGTACGAGGACAACAGTCGGCACCCTATCGGAATTAGATAACCATAAGAAGCCACATTAAAATCAACTTAAAAGAAAGAGGGCTTCATCCACGACAATCCATAGCGCTCCTAAAACCCAGCGCCTATATTGGGCTAGTTTTGCCCTAGCCTTCTCGTAAATACAGGCAAACAGTGCAATACTCACGTCACCACCTGCCAATTGATAGAATTACCCCACAAAAGCTAGCTCTTCATTCAGCAGAAGTACGAGAAATTCACATGCTTCTTGTTGCTTCGGAAAACACCTTGAGCGTACAGCGGCTACGCCATCACCTCAGCCATCATTATCACACTCCCAATTGCTCCATACGTGGAACGAGGTCATTGACCTCACAATTGAAACCAACGACCTCGATCTAACGGTCAATAAAGGTCGCCGGCCTTAGATTTGCGACCTTGAACTCGCCCACTATAGAAAGAAATAGTGGCTGATGTACCTGTGCTTGGGGGTGATAGATGATGGAGATGGAGGCGGTCCCATGGGAAGTTACTGTCATAGATAATTAGGATATTTTCCTATGTTATAAATAATTAGGATATTGGAGGATGGATAAGTTTAAATATAAGCTCGTGTACTATTCATTATATTCTACAAGGGATATAAAAAAAACTACTACTTTCCACATTGTTCTTGTCTTGATATTAGGCTAGTCAACATTTGCAGCACGTGATGAATCGAGTTGGGAGAGGAATATTAGTAGTTTTTGAAAAAGAGAATGGCATGGAAGAAAGGATCTGATTGTTTTTGAGTCTTTCCTTCGGCCTTTCTGAATATAGTGGATCCTTAACACATAATCTGTTAAATTAATGTTTCGATTTTGAGGAAGTTTTTGATTTGCTCAAAATCTATCGGTCCCCATCTGAACCAGATTTGTTTCAATTATTCTTGGGCGTTGGTTTTCGATCACGGTTCAAGTTCCAAGTTTAAACTGTAAAAAATTTTATCCTAAAAGACGAGTTACGTGCACTGTCTTTTATAATATCCATGTATTTAAGGGGGGAAAGATATTTTATCAACAAAAAGATGCCGCACTGTGAAGACGCCTTGAGAATCCGCACAAAAGGACGAGCGTACAGCGTGCTTGTGGGTTCGGGAGTACGATCGCGAAAAGTTCACGAGTGCTATGAATTCATGTGAAAAGAAATGATGGTGCATTTTGTCCTGAAGAAGTCCCGATCATATTGGCAGTGGTTGGGTTAGTGATTATTTTGGTCATTTGATCAAATCTCAAAATAATGCACAGATCTACCATTCTCGTCCGACAATATGTAATTTACATAATAGTTTAAACATTGTGGACGATCTCACGAGTTTCGTCCTTTCTACTTTTGATTAGGGTCCATAAATTGGACAATTTTCCACATGCACATGGATAAAAATACGTAACCATTTGCCGTAAGGAATTGAGAGACAACATGTATATGCCCTCATCCTTCTAATGAATCCTCGGGTTTTAATCAACAGTCTCGTTTTTTATTGTTTATTTTTCCTCTGCTAATGGGTGCCAAAGTTCAAGAATTGTTATGCAGCTAACTAAGTTGATGAATCACTTTTTTACCTCGAGAGTTTCTGTTATTAGATTAACTTAGTTCTAAGAGACGCGTTTAACAATTTTACTACATCCTAAGTACATCTGACTTATATGTTAATATTTGTTTCCTATGGTGGAGTTTAAGTCTAGAACAATCACCCACGAAGGTGATGGATCGAAAATGCCAATGAACGATAAAAAGTATCAATTGCAATCTTTTTCACGGTAGGATTTTATACTCGGATCAACCGCTTGTGGCTTAACTAAAAAAAAAAAAGCCATTAAACAAATGCAAGTTTAGTGCCTCCTTTTTGGGGAAACGGAGATGCACGTCAATTTGCTGTCGCTACGGATTAGTGCTCTTTCTCATCGAGTTCTAATCAAACCATATTCACGATCAAGTACATACGGCTAGCGTGCTGTCTGACAATGAATAGTGGTAAATGGTTAGCAACGAGGCTTTACAATTATCTGCTGAATGCAATAGCCAATGTGATTACCTCACAGTCACAGATACAAGCTTTGATCTTGCTCCTCAATCCCCAAAACACTCCCTTACAAAGGACACTCAGCAGATATTTGAAATCGGGAGGGTTAAAGAAAGCCTTCTTTTTGGATAACTTTTTCCCTTAAGCAAAAAACACTCCTAACCCAAAAAGCAACAAAAAACCACACTAAAATGATCAGTAGTTGACGAGTGATGAACTAAAGAGAGAATGAAAGGCTAAATAGATATTCAGATATCAACGTCAACAAGTTTGTGCACTTTGATTGAATATGTCCAAGCTTCGGAAGCTTACCTTCGACAAAGGCACAACCTAACAGCAAGTGACGCAAAGTAGTGCCGCCGCCCCCGCTACCCAAACCAACCGTCTGATCGCCAAATGTTTCTAGCTATTTAAAGGGAGGAGGAAGGAGCGTAATGTTAAAGGGAAGAGGCAGCCTGAGAGCTTTTGGGTGTTGGCTTTGCTCCAATATATTTATAGTAACATACCCACGAGAAAACCCTCTGACATTGAAGAAATTACCTTCATTTGACACTGGGTTTGCCTAACTTACGTTTTCTCTAACCCTAGTTCTCGGTCATTTGATCATTGCATTAGGTTGGTCTTAGAATGAGTGGCAACGCATTGTCTTGGATTTCTCACAAGGATCTTTTGATGTCCTTCATAGGACAATCTTTAACATTTACTTGGACGACAATATGTCGTTATTTGACCCATCAGTCAAAAACACTGCAAAGCCATTAGTGGTTTAATTATTTGAAAGACACGTAACTCAATGGAGGTTTAGCCCACCCCATAAAACAAAAATGAACATTAAACAAAGCGGCAATTGGTGAGGTTGGTGGAGCGGGTTCTTTTTATCAATGAACGACAAACAGTAACAAGCGCAACCCTTTTCATGGTCGGAATGTCGTCATATCAATCGCTTGTAGCTCAAGCTGAAAAGAAAACCATTAAGCAAATGCGAATTTAGTACTTACTTTATGGGGAAAGGAAGATGCGCGTCAACTTGCTGTAATCAAACACATGCACGTTTAAGAACATATGGTTTAGATTAGGGGGTGCAAAATGGACCGCTCGAATTAGAAACCACTCGGATCGGATTGAATTGGTAGGTTGGGTCTAGTTCTCGAGAGTGAGGTTCAATTCCCAATTCCTAAAATTGAAATCGGTGTCTAGGCAGTCTGCTTTGTTCTTAAGGGGGACTGGACAGGACCTGACTGACAACATGTATATTTTTATATTTTTTCATAAAAAATATTAGTAAAATGTGAACTAACATTACCTTGTCTAGTGGCACTATAAGTTGCGGCACAATAACTCTTCACCCATCGTTGCTTCCATAAATATTTTAAGATTTGTTATTCTCTCTCGTTGTGTACAGATACTCTTTGGTGGGGAAAAATAAGTGATTGATTCCATTAGCTCGGATCGGGAACCGATCAACCCTAATTTAGATGTTAATCTCTAAATTCTTTCGTGGAGTTTAAATTTAGAAGAATCATCCACATCAGTCAAACTTAATCCCCAAATTCCTCCCTCCGACCAGGACCCAATTCTAGATGGAGTCCGGCGGAGATGAGAGGCACATATGATCGATTCGCACTTCTTTTTCGGTCTCAATTATTTGGAAGACACTGGCGAAGTTGTCGGGGAGGGGGTGGTTTACGTTTTGACGACGCCCTTCAATTACCATGGTTCGGAGCATCTTTCTCATGTTCTCGATCCTTCTCTAAAAGAACGACGAAATGTCTTTGCCGACCTTGAAAAAATAAGTCAAGGGTATGATATTGACGTAGTTAAGACAAAGGTAATGGTGGTACAAGGAAATGTAACGGCGCATTGGACATTTAATAGAAGGAATTGGCTATCGTCATTCCGTATTTAAAAATAAAAAATAAAAAAAATGGCGCATCTTTAGCTTGGCATTCCACGTTGCAAGGGATGATATTGTATGAAAAAACATACAGATTCATTTATAGAACGAGATGATTGCATGGTCGGACTATGAACAAATCTCGAGGTGACAAACGGAAGGTCGAGGTGACCATTCCGTACCAGGAGGTGGATAATCATCGGCAAAGCATTCCTTCCCATGATAAGTCCAACACCTTGGACTTGGGAGGTACTTAGAAGGTTCGAGGGTAGAAACGGACGAGACATTCACGTAAGGGTAAGAGATTCCGTGCTGTCTCTTGAGGATGAGAGGAAATTGAAGAGATATTAGGCATTTAGACATCAACACATTACAATTAAAAACGTAATTTTATCAACCCACTTGAATTATCAGGTAAGTGGGACGGCCCCAACATGGGAGGTCAAACTCCCTATAGCTTGGTAAGGTTACCCTGTAACCACACGTCAGAAATCCAAACAATACTTCTGTTGAGAAATATAGTTTCGAATTGGGTAGAATAATAAAGTCAGATCTTTAGAGTAATCAAGTTATACTTTGAAGCGTGATATTACTTTCTTTAAGGATTTATTTACTCCACAAAGTTGCTCATGGTCACTAGCAAATATCATTCAGGATATAACGAAGTCTCAAAATGAGAATACTATATAGCAATTTTAGTATTTCTCTGGAGTCTCTTTAGGAAACAATTGAAAAGATAATTGTAATTTTATTTTATTTTTCAGAAGGAAGACTTGAAAAGATAAAATAATCACACACACTTCTTTTGGAAAACTGACATATATATATACGTAGGCAACTCTTCGTGAAAAATTGCAAAGTGAACAAATGTATCTTTTCGAAAAATTGCCCAAATGAACAAAAGCATCCATTCGGAAGAAGTTGAAATAATGAACAAATGTAACCCTTCGGGAAAAGTTGCAAACTGAACGAATACCTTTTCTAAAGGTTGTCTTGAAAAGACACAAATAAAAAATTCGGAATAATTAAAAAAATATTATTATAATTATTTTTTCATAAATAAAATTTCGATTTTTTTTTTAATTTCTGAAAATTCTCAATAAACAAAACAACCTTTGAATTGATTAAAGTTAATAAAATAACTATACAAAATCGCGCACCCAAGACGCGGGTATGATGGGGTCTAGCCCACATCCAATCATTTCTTTAGGTATACTAAAGAAACCACACACTTATTAATTTGCATACTTCTTCCCACTCTTTCTATGTAGGACAAGGAAATATACACTTAGGGTGTGTTTGTTTTGCGAAAAACAATTTCCGGGAAAACGTTTTTCTCATTTTCTAGCATTAAGTTCATTTAGAAAAATGAGTCAACTAAAAATGTTTTCCTAATCAACAAAAAAATGTTTTCTTTCCAAAACTTAAATTCAGGAAGATGATTTTCAAAAAAACGTTTTCCAAAATGTTTTAAGGTCCTTGCTTAATGAAAAATTTATTATTAAAAAGAATTTCTAATTAAAAATTTTGAATTTGTTATTATTACATCTTTTTCTTTTCTTTCTTTTTTCTTGTTTTCTCTTTTCTTTCTTTGCCTGTAAACGTAAACCTTAGCTCCTCATCCCTCTCCTTCTCCTTCGCCCCCTCCCTTTCGTCACCGCTGCCTCCTCCAACCCTAGCCCCTCCTGTGCTCCTGTTGGCTTCGCTTCCTCCTCTTCTTCTTCTTTGTTGACGTCTTCTACACCTTCATTCTCCAATGGATTTAGCTCTACGTTGGCAACTTCGGCGCCAATGCTCTTCGGTACACTGTCGTCAGTCTCGTTCAGAGGATCGTCACCCTTTGGAATGGCTCGGCCTGCCGCGAGCTTTGGTCCGTCGCTGTTCGCATCGAGTTCACCTTCGCCATTGTTTGCCTCGTTGGGGAGCTCTACTGCTTCTCTGTTTGATGTGCCTGTGCCTTCTTCTAGTGCGAGCCCAAGTTCGTCCTTGTTTGCAACGTGTGTGCCTGCGCCTCGGGCATGGTCAAGGCTCGCTAGCTTGTGCTTGTGCTTGGAGCTCAATCGAGCTTCGATGGACGGAATCGCTGCAGAGGGAGGTGAGGTCGTCGAAGATGGCAGTGGACAGGGGAGGAAGGGGCGATGGGTTAGGTGGAGAGGCGGCTGGGAGAAAAGGAAAAAAAAAAAAAAAAATTATTTTAAAAAAATTATTGAAGAGAAAACATTTTCTAATGAGATCCAAACAGGAAAGACTGTTTTCAATGACACATACCAAAAAAAAAAAACTAATCGTATTCCTGAAAAGTATTTTTCAAGAAAATATTTTCCTTAATTATTGAGTTTTCCATGAAACAAATGCACCCTTAGTTTGTTTTACAAATAAACTTCCAACAACTTTCGGTTATAAGGCACATTTCTTCCCAAGATAAGTTTTAACACATGCATAATTGTTGACACCTAAATTTTGGCGACTCAATTATTTACTTATTACATAAAAATCAGGGATTAATTTAAAAAAAAAAAATTGCATAACATATAGTTTTAGGAGCATTTCTTTTTATTACATTTGCAATTGATCGGCCATGGGGATTTTCGAATTTCGAGAGACACATGAGAGACAGAGTAGAGCAGACGTGAGGAATCTCGACCAGCTCTTGGCTGAGTCGCTCCTTCCACGCATCCGCCCCTTCCACGACCAGACTTGGGGTCGTGCTTCTGTCTCCATCACCGCCACATCGTGCTGCTGCCCTTGTGAGGTGTCGACGACGGCCAAGCTGCTCCCTGCATACGTGCCACCTGAGAAGTCAACCGAGTCCGAGCTGTTGCACCTAACTGCGTTGTTGCTTTGGTTTTGTTGTTGCTACGCACTGGCACCATTAGCGCGCGATCCTCCACCGATGAATGCTGCCCGATGCTACCCCTCTCGTGAAGGGATCGCTGCCTCATCGAGTCGGCAATCTTATTGTGTTTCTATTTTGCAGCAACTCTCCCTTTTGCCGTTCTAGTCTTCTTGTGGCTGCCCCCCCTTGCCGTGTTGGTCATCCTTGTTGACTTTGCTAAGCCGAATCAACAAAGCATCAGTCACCACTCGAAATTTGCTGTTGCTTACTAAGCGAGGCAGCATCTTTGAGCAACACATCATCTTGAACTGCTGCCCATGAGTCATCCCGCCATCCGTCGTTCGACCGAACTTGACAACGTGGTTCACGTGACGCCAAATATTAGGTAAGAATCTCTTTTAATTTGATTTTCATATATCCTTATTGCCTAATTTGTGGGATTATCTCGTTTGAATATTTGAATGATACCATCATATCCACAAAATATCGATTAGCCTTTTAAATTGGGAAATCTTCCTAATTTCGCAACATACATATGATTGACGGTCCGATTTCACGCTCGAAATACGACCCGCAATCGTACAGAAAAATCACCAATCCGATCTCACGCTCGAGATACGATTCGTGATTTTATTTAAAATTTGCCCAATCCGATCTCAAGCGTGAGATACGATTCGTCAATTTATTTCCCAAAATTAAATGGGCGTGGATGATGTCTTGCTTGATTTGGTGCCATGTTGTTCTTGATGCCTTATTTGTTTGCTCCCGTAAAAGAAAAAATATTTGAGTTAAATTAGATGCATGTTAGGATATTACTTGTTTTAGGTTATTTTGCATGTCTAGAATAGGAAATTTATTTATTTCGAATTTCTTAAATAAAAATACCAAAAACATAAATTTAGGATGTTAGATTTCTGTGTCACTAGTTTAAATTGCATGTTTAATTATTTGGTAATTATTAATTTCGAAATTAAAAAAGGAAAAAGGAAAAACAACAAAAAATCATCATGCATATGTCATGTAGAGTTAGGGTATATTTTGCACGTCATTGCATATTAGGGTAAAATTGCACTTAATTCATTTTTAGATAATACGTTTTCTTAATTTATTATAAGTTTAGGTATTTTCTTAAATAGATGGCATTTTAGGATTATTTGGGTTAAGATAATATTTTAGTTTAAATTAGGATTTGGCTTAACCTAATTCCTAATGCAAATTGAATAGAATCTTAATCTAGTTAGATAATTTTCACATTTTTCCTAATTCCGAATTTCATGAAAAATACAAAAAATGTCTTAGAATAAATTGGTTCCATTCTCTAGGATAGATTGCATTTTTAGAAAAAATGTCATATAGGATTAGATTCATGAAATGCACGTCATTTAGAGATTGTTATTAGGTCCATTTAATTAGAAATTGCATGACATTAGAATTAGGTCATTTAGCTATATTGCATTGCATATTGCATGATTTTCATTAAATAAGTGAAAAAAAAAAAGGAAATTGCATGTTAATTAGAAATCATATCTAGGACTGTTGATATGAATTACGATCTAACAATGCGGAGTCTTTTCGTTCTTTATGAGGTAAGTCCTGCAATTTATTTACTGCTTTACTTGGGTGTTAAATTGGTGGTTTATGCACCCGCATGATTGCCTCATTGTCGCGACCTTCCCGAGGGTGAATTACTTAAAGAAGGCTAATGGATTACTAAGTTCGAAGACTTGGCACGGACTCTCCCAAGTCCTACCAATCGCGACTTGATGTTAAGAAATTAATCTATTCAAACATGCAATTATACTCAATTTGGAGCCGCCACTAACTAATTATGGCTGGTTAGAAACCCAAGTAAAGTATGGGAGAATACTTTACTATTGCGAAAGAGAGATTCAAGTAGGTCCGGGGACATGGTTATGCTAGATTAGTCTAACGCCCTTTCGGTACCTTTTATTTTAATTTTAAAAATATTTTGCAGGCAATGTTGATTAATTTAAACTTAAGCTACTAACATACGAATGGTGGTCATCATGGGTGCACAATCAATAAAATAACATTCAAATAAAAAAATGCTAATAAAAATGCATGTCCTAAACATGATTTCTAAATGACATGACACCTAATTTTTCTTTTTCTTTTAAAAATGTTAATTATATGCAATCTTAATTTAACTTAATATGCATGAATTTATTTTAATGACATGCGAGATGCAATTCATATGGTATGACTTAAACTTATCACTATATATATGCAATCTAATTTATATAATCCTAAATATACATGTGCTACGTGATATGGGATGAATGACATGGTATTTCTACATGTATGCTCTTTTATGATTTTTTATTTTATTTTTTATGATGATTCATTTTTTAATGCATATATGCAACCTATGCTAAATAATGATGATATGAAATTAATTATGAATTAACCTATTAACTAACCAAGGAAATGATCTTTTTTTTTTTTTTTTTAATGACATAATGTTTTTATTGAAAAGAAAGTAACTTAATGGTGCAATGATCATCTTTTAGCATTTTCCTTTTATTAAAAAAAAAACAATTAAGCTATAACTCATATGGCATGCATAACATTTTTTGTTCCTCTTTTTGTTTTACTAAATGAAAATTGACTTAATCTAAAAATATCTAGGTGTGTTGCTTTAATATGAAATGTGTATGGACCTAAGTACCTAAGCTTTAGATATGACAATATTTCACTAATAAACAAATTCTAATTAAACCTATTATGCAAATTAACTAACATGTACCTAATATTTTTGATTTTTTTATTGAAATTCGAAATTAATAAAGAATAATTAAACTATCTAAAGTGAATAATATTCTAATTTATTTTAGGAATCAATTTAACTTAAACTATATCTTATCTTAAAAGCTATATAAAAAATCAAGACATGCCAACATTATTAGCCCTAACAAAAATCACCCATCTAAAAGTATAATCTAAAAATTATAATCCTATAAATGCAATTCTAATTTACAAACCCTAAAAATATAGTCCTAATTTACTAAACCTAAATGCTCTAATGCAATATATAGATTTTTATGTACTTTTTGATTTTTTTGATTTTTAAATCTTTCCAAACAAGTAATTATTTTAAAAGAATGAAGATAAAAATTAAAATAACCGAAAAATAATCCGTTGTCTCACGGATTAAATTAACAATTATTTTAACTCTATAATGATTTAACGATTGAAATGTTATCAAAATTCCTAAAAATTAAAGTAATTAAAAAAATGACCCGACGTCTTACGGGTCAAATTAATAATTACCTTAATTTGGGATAAAACTCCTAATGTCTACAAGGTCTACAAATATTGACATACAATACTACAATTCAAATAATTAAACTTAAAAAATAAGCTAACATAACATGGAATAAGTAAAAAATAAAAAATAAAAATATACTACCTAAGGCTTGGAAAATGGGAGCAGCGACGGTGGTTCAGTGATGGGTCGTGGTGGCTGGAGTAAGGCAGTCGTCGGAACTCCGGCGAGGCTCGGGTAGCAACCGGACCTGCAGCGAAAACAGGGAGACAGCAGGTGGCGGAGCTTGGGGCGTTGCAGCGGCGGACATAGGCGGTGCGGGGGTCCGGCGAAACACAGCTGACGCGTAGGCTACTGGCGCGGGCGTCGGGGGTCGAGCGGCGAGGCGTCCGGCGGCTGGGTCGGCGAGGAGGGCTCGCGGGCTGGTGCGTCGGAGGCGTCGGTTCGGCGTCCAGTAGGGTTCTGATGGTGCTCAGCGACGGCAAGGGGGAAGCGTCAGGCACCGGGTCGAGCAGAGGTGACGCGGCGTCGGGGCAAAGCAGCGCGGGAGGTCTAGGCGCTGCAGAGGCGGGCGTAGGCGGTGCGGATCTGGTTCGAGCTGCTGCGGTCAGGAGCGGTGCGGCTTCAGCAAGCGTCGGCGAGGCGGCACAGCGATCGGCAAAGGCAACAACAGATGCGGTAGTATTGCGGTGAGCAAGTATCGCGTGCGTCGCTTGTGGCCTCAAGCTACCGGACAGCGGGCTGCTGTGGGTGTCGGGCGCTGGTAGTCGTCGGGCGCCGGTGGCTGCAACGAGGAGATGGAGACGCTGATGAGGGTCACGGGTTATCAGGTGGAGGGCTGCAGATCCGGCTTGGGTGGTCAGAGGCGCAGCAACAGCGGGGGCACGGCGGGCAGGCTCGGAATCGGCTGGGCTGCAAGTTGCGGAGGCGCGGTCGTCGGGGCTGAGGCGCCGAGTGCAGCGACGGGCAAGCAGAGAGCGAGGCGCGGCACAAGGGGTGTAGTGCGGAGGTGCAGTGGCTAGCGCGAGGGGGTGCTGGTGCGGCTCGGTGAATGGCTCGGACGAACGGCAGTCGTAGAGGAGAAGATGAACAGTTGCTGTGTTTTGCTTTTCTTTTTTTTTTCTCTCTCTCTCTCTCTCTCTCACGTCTCCCTCACGTCGCTTTTCTGCTGTTTCTTCTCTGCCACCCCTGTTGCTGTTGTACTTCGGCAGAAAAACCCAAAAAAGCTTCTGCTGACTTTTCCTTTTCAAAAAAACGAAACCTCTCTTCCCTTTCCTCTCTTTTCACTTTTTCTCCTTTTCTCTTCTTCTTTCTCCATCCCCCCACCCCGCACCCCCTATTTATGAGAAAATATTGGTTGCAGCTCTGACTCCAACGTGTCTTCCTCCGAGTCCATTCACCGGGCGACACGTGTCGCCCGGCAGCCACGCTGGAGTCCGAGCGCATCCCTTATATCTTCGGTAAAATAATCTTATTTCTCTCTCCTCTAGCGCCTGTACGCTAGCCCTGCGCTCTCTCTCTCCTCTGCAGAATCTGCACGCATTTATTGTATTCTCTTTCCTCTTCCCTCGTTCTTTCCTCCGAGTAGAAGAGCCATTCCAAGCGAGCGAGCTTTCAAATTTTGAATCTCTGGTTTCGCTCTCGTTTGCTACCCCGCGCTCGTTGTTGCCGCTCGGCATTGCGTTTGTCAAGCGGCCGTTCCCGCCGTCGCCGCGCTCGCTCGTCTGTCGCTTCCTCTCTCTCGCCGGCGCTCACTCTTTGCTCCGTTGCTCGCTCCATCTCTCGCCGGCGCCTCTTTCCTTCGCATATTAATTTGCTTGGGCGGCCGAGATTTGGGAGATCCCATTTCGCAACCACCGCACGGAGCGGCGTCAACGCCTTCCGGGCCGGTTACGAGATTTGTGGGATGTGTACACGCAGAGCAAGAGCGAGATTGCCCAAGTTCGGCGGGACGCCTTCCGGACGAAGCACGAGTTCTTGACGAGTGATGTGCCGGCGTTCGCGACGTCGCCGTTTCGGAGATCGTGAAGATTTCCCTTCGCCGCTTTACCTTCTCCGATCCTCTCGTTGCTCATTCTCGTCCCGCGGTAACCCATCCTCGCCCTTCAAAACCCCCTTCTTCTATAATGCTTTCGCCGGGCTTCATTTGCTTGCGAGAACTTTTAGTGCCGAGAAGTTGGGCATTTCTTGTGAAATTTTGGGAGTTTGGTCGCCGACTTGTCCTTTCGAGAGATTGGATGGAAGTCATGAGTTTATGAGGTCTTGGTTCTTGTCATTGAGCCCTCTAAAGGACGTCGTTAGTAGTTTAACCATGTCGAAGGAGCTTCTGAAAGTACTTTTTTGGGTCGGTGCTCTCGAGAAGCAACATAAACCGACTATAGCCCTCGTCTCAGCCTTAGGAGTCGAGCTCGATCGTTCCATCATCCAGGTTGAGCGGTTGATCCATGAAGAGAGGTCTCATTCTCACCATTGATTTCCTCATGAAGCATTTCGTAAGAAAAGGCATCTTGGAGAAGAAAGGAGAGGGAACGAATCATGGCAAAAACGCCTAGCAAATGTTGGTCCCAAAGTGGGAACCTTCCGATTGTTTGTTTCAACTTTTTGGACTCTGATTGTTTGTTCGACTTTTCGACTTCATGGGCTATTGTAAATTCGATTGCAAGCAACATAGTTCATAAATACTTCTGCTTGATAGTTGAGAAAGCAATGTTATATTTAGGTTGCACAAAGTAAACATGTACGTATCCGTGTAGTAGGACTCTTGTAACTAGTCTACGTATCTTGGCAATGAAATAAGAACATTAATGACTTTTCTCATGAATTAATTCGATCTTTTCTTTCGGTACCTCGGTGTCGAGTTTTTTTTTTTTTTTTGGGGGAGGGGGTTGGGGTTTCGCCGTTTCAATATTTTCCAGTTCCATGCACTCGGTCTTATTTCAACAAAGGCGGTTTATCTTATAACAAATGCTGGCCCTCATGCCAGAGAATCTATTTGGCCAGTTGACGACGAAATGAGTTGTTAAGGAGCACATGGAATGATGAAGAGCATAGGTGGAATTATTCTCTCATGTTGATCATAACTCTCGTGGAAAAGTTTATTTTAAGTTCTTTCGGGCGAGATGACACCGGTCTTGCAACCGGGACAGCAAAGAACATCAACATGGTACTTAGTAGCAAGAACTAAAATTGCGAATTGGGATGGTTTTTAACATCGGCACTAGACCAAAGAACACATACAATTATAGTATCAAAATTCTCGAATAGGACTAACGCGAGGACATCGTTTGCTAGCAATTTCTAGTATTCCCTGCCTAACATGGAGATGAGCGCAAAAGGAAGAAGGAAAAAAACTCTTTAATCCCCGACTCGCTTCGATTTCGCATTCATTACTCTCTCCCACGAGTCCAACTCTCCATGCCGTGATCTTGCGGAGGCAAGGACGGCTCCATGGCCGATCGGACTAGCGAAATTCAACGGTGATGGTCCTTGGGCTGCGAGCGCTCTGTTTCTTCGGTTTCGTTTTCCTTGTTGCTGTCCATTTTAGCTGGCGAGAAGAACTCTATTAGTCTCCTGCGTCGAACCCATTCGGAGTTGTCATGAGTTCTGGCACCGTCATGAAGATTCGCCCCTTTAGAGTTTCCTCTTCTTAAGGAGATGCTCTCCCATTAAATTTTGTTGGATGATCTCCTCCCATTGAAGTTGAACTCATTATTTACCAAGACCCATTTCGAGTTCTCTTGATTAGTATCGTCGTGCGCGTAGCTCCACTTGTAGCTCCCGGTGTTGTTGTCCATGTTCAATTCGATCGAATGAAGATCGCTTTCGCGGATTCATTTCCTTTGCACTCCTCTCCATAAGCTTCTTTATTCTCTCGAGAATAATTCGTTTTCAGCGCATTCAAGATTGATTTTGTCGCTCAAGAACGCCTCGAGCTCCTTGGCTTTCTCGATTTCGGAGAATTCTCATCTTTACTCATTTTGGATCTCATGTAGGCCTCGAGCCGAGCCCTCGGCTTTCGAGGGCGGCATTCTTCTCTTCAAAATGGTACTTGGCCTCTGAAAGTTTCGTCTGCACTCTCTCCTTGCCAAAATGGTAATTGGCCTCTGAAAGTTTCGTCGATAATGGGTTACCGCAGGACGAGAATGAGCAGCGAGAGGATCGGAGAAGGTGAAGGAGCGAAGGGAAATCTTCGCGATCTCCGAAACGGCGACGTCGCGAACGCCGGCACGTCACTCGTCAAGAACTCGTAATCGGTCCGGAAGGCGTCCCCGCGAGAACTTGGGCAATCACTGCTCTTGCTCTGCGTGTACACATCCCACAAATCTCGTAACCGGCCGGAAGGTGTCGACGCCTGCTCTGCAGTGGTTGCGAAATGGGATCTCCCAAATCTCGGCCGCCCAAGCAGATTAATATGCGAAGGAAAGCGGCGCCGGAGCGAGAGATGGAGCGAGCAACGGAGCAAAGAGCGAGCGCCGAAGCGTAGAGAGAGGAAGCGACAGGGACGAGCGGCGCGGGCGACGGCGGGGAACGGCCGCTTGACAAACGCAATGCCGGAGCAAAGCAACAACGAGCGCGGGGTAGCAAACGAGAGCGAAACCAGAGATTCAAAATTTGAAAGCTCGCTCGCTTGGAATGGCTTTTCTTCTACTCGGAGGAAAGAACGAGGGAAGAGGAAAGAGAATACAATAAATGCGTGCAGATTCGCGAGAGGAGAGAGAGAGCGCGGGGCTAGCGTACGGGCGCTAGAGGAGAGAGAAATAAGATTATTTTACCGAAGATATAAGGGACGCGCTCGGACTCCGGCGTGGCTGCCGGGCGACACGTGTCGCCCGGTGAATGGACTCGGAGGAAGACACGGCCGGAGTCGGAGAGCTGCAGCCAATATTTTCTCCCTATTTATAAAGTGAAGCTTTCCTCTCTTTTCACTTTTTTCCTTTTCTCTTCTTCTTTCTCGATCCCCCTATTTATAAAGGGAAGGTAGAGATTTTCACTCAACTTCTCAACAACAAAGTAACTCCAAAAT
Source organism: Eucalyptus virginea (assembly GCA_014182375.1). NCBI lineage: Eukaryota > Viridiplantae > Streptophyta > Magnoliopsida > Myrtales > Myrtaceae > Eucalyptus > Eucalyptus virginea. The sequence goes on along the minus strand of CM024515.1, from coordinate 9,749,509 downwards.
TACACAGTTGAGTTTTTGAATTTAATTTTTTTTTAAATTTCCTTCTAATTAAAGATTATCTCCTATTTCTAAAAGATGAGTTTAAAGGATAAGTTTGATCATAAACTAGGTGTTAACACTCACATGTTAGGGAAATAAATTTAAAATTAATCCAAGTTGTTTGCAAAAAAACATTTTTTTAAATAAAAGAAATGGTACCGAAAGGGCGTTAGAGAAATCTAACGTAACCAAGTCCCCATACCCAAATCTCTGGTTCGTAAGAGTAAAGTAAATCTCCCATTACTTTACTTAGGTTTCTAATCGACCTACCAAAAATAGATTAGTGACGACTCATAATTGAAAATTAATTGTATGTTAAGAACTTGAACCTAAGTCGCGAATTGGTATGAATTTGGGAGAGCCTGCGTTAAATCTAGGCATAACAATCCATTAGCCGTACCTTAGATGGCTCACACCCGAAAATTTGATCACGACAATAATCATAATCAATGAGTCCCATCTACCATTCGTGGCTATATCTCCCGTGCCCTCCTGTTTAACAAACCGCTTTTACCTTTGACATTCCGACTCCATCTCGTCGTTCAATCACCCACCTTGTTTTTTGTCGTTTTTTTAATCATTTCCTGGAGCTAAATTGATCGAGGCCATGCATTTTTGTTCCCACGCCGTCTACGGTTTGCCTTAGCTCCCCCCGGTGAAGGCATGCCGTGCCAGGACCCATGCAGACATCCTCGAGACGCGCGCGACACGTCAGGCAAGTACAAACTACTCCCACTGAATTATTCGTTGAATTTTTTTTTTATTCATTTAGACCGACATGTGCCTAAAATTTCTCGCATCTTGATATCGCTTCTGCATAGGTGAAAGCATTTTATAGCGATTATAAACCTCCATATAATTCGCGTCACGAGATGTATTCCTCGTATAACTGTCTTTTTCACATGGATATATGTCTTAAATTTTTAAATTTGACGATTGCTTATTGTCCAAAAATAATCTATATCGCTATCTTTGAATGGTATAATTAATTTTTGAAGAAAGAAAGAAATTATAAAAAGAGATAAAAGGCGTAACCACACGTATAGTGGAGAAAAGGCCCATAACGCCCCACGCATAAAATCCTCTTGCAACAAATCAACCAGATGTGATTTTCTTAGTAATCCGCAATTGAGATAGGCTTTAATGGAGGATGTGGTGTTTTCAAGGCAATTCTCGACACAGATCTTCTTCAGTCTCGTACAATGCATACATTCATAATAGTATATAGTATATTATCACAACACATGCATATTTTTCTAATTTGTTATAATTATTATTACGTTTTTTATTTTCTTAAATAGCATCCTTTTATTTGGTTAATTTATTTTATTAAATTTATACAAAATTGTCCGATAACATATTTACATCAAAAACTTAAAGTGGGTTAAAGGGGTGCACATGAGTTTTCATATATTGTATTAAATATGGATGTATTTTAATAATTTTCTACAATGTTTTGATAGTTATTTATTTCAAGGCTGCACAATTGGAGATAGCCGGTAAGGTTGATAATGCCTTTGAGCTGTATGCAGACTCTATAAAGCAGGGTGATATTCCGAAGTTAAACCCGTTGCAGGCCTGAAAAGAGGGCTTGTCTGGGTCGATCCATGCACAAAGCGCCGTAACCGGAAAGCAATTTATGCCAGATGGTTTCTCTCTCTCTCTCTCTCACTCACACACACGTCATTGTAACCTGGGACACCGATCCAAGCAAAGAGGGAATCTTCTTGGGAATCAAAATTGGACGATGACTTTGATAAAGTAAGGAAAATAAGACTTGTTACGAAGCACGCAGTCGGCAGAACATTGCAAGCTGTCCCATTAATTTATTTATTTATCGAGAATCCTTAAAACTCGGGGAGCACATGCAATGTACGAGGACAACGATCGGCACCCTATCGGAATTAGATAACCATAAGAAGCCATATGAAAATCAACTTCAAACTGTCAAAGCAATGTAGAATGATGAAAGACGAAAAGACAGTGCATACACAAATTCATAACCTACAAAACTAGTATTGCTCCCAGCACCAGTGAAGTGCAGAAGAGAATTCAATCTCTGAGAACTAAGCAAAATGATTTTAGTAAAGCCATAACAGTGGATATTCAGATTACCAGGACTTGAATTCAGGAAGGCCGCCAATGAAAGGCTTAACATCAATCTGATCCTTTTGCCGCGGCGAAGCCCCATCCCGGACTTTCAACCATGAATCAACCATAGGCGAAAGGAACCAAATCAGCAAGTTCAAGATTTAGATTCCAAGTCCATATGAGACAGCGTAGAACCCTTGAACATAGTAGACCCTCAACCCGTCAGTTGACGTAGCAGCAAGAGCTCCCAGCCGCGGCTACACCCGGAGGCTTCCAATAATAAAACCATCCACAATTATCAGGAGATGTAATTGCCCAGAACAAAGTCGTAACCAAATTCATAGCGATCGCAACCAAATTCATAGCGATTCATATGGATGGTTTTATTATTGGAAGCCTCTGCCGTTGATGGATGAATATGGCTAATATTTAATTAGGGATAATGATGCAAATAATCCATGAACTTTGATTTAATGTATAATGTGATCCTTAAGTTTTTAATTTGTTTAGTATAGTATTTCAACTTTTAATTTATTCAATCTAGTTCATAGACTTTTGATTCATGTTCAAATTATTTTCTAAATTATATGAAAATGTTCAATGTTATCATTTTATTAATTTAAATTTAAAGATAATATTGGATATTTTTATCTAATTTAGGAAATACATTCAATTGACGTTGGCACTTAGATAAGGGGTTTGTTTGGTTAACGATCCATTTTATATTCTATACCCAGGTTTTAGGGATGTTGTCTGGTGGAGTTCCAGGAATCTTTTAATCTCGGTCATCTTTTCACACTTAGAAAACATGTTGCATCGGAATCTGATGCCCACTACGATCGCTATCCAGTTGAGTCAAGCTACTGCGAGACACATTTCTCGGCCCCACAGAAAGGCATTCGGTTGGTGGGACGTTCATATAGATGAATTCAAGTTTAAAGGAATGGAGGTGCAGTTTGTCCTAAAGCAGTCCCGATCAATTAGCAGTGGTTGGGTTAGTGATTATTTTAGTCGTTTTATCAACTCTCAGAATATTGCACAGATCTACCATGCTCGTCCATATGTAATTTAGATAATTGTTTAAACATTAATGGACGATCTCACGAGATCGCCCTTTCTACTTTTGATTAGGGTCCATCAATTGGACAATTTATGTAACCATTTGCCACAAGGAATTAAAAGACAACATGTATATGCTCTTATCTTTCTAATGAATCCTCAGATTTTAATCGACAGTCTTATTTTTTTATAATTTATTTTTCCTCTGCTGACGAGTGCTAAAGTTCAAGAATTGTTTGCACCTAACTAAGTTGATGAATCACTTTTTTACCTCAAGAGTTTCTATTATTAGATTAACTTAGTTCAAAGAGACGCGTTTAACAATTTCCTTACATCCCAATTACATGTGATTTATATGTTAATATCTGTTTCCTATGGTGGAGTTTGACTCTAGAGCAATCACCCACAAACGTGATGGATCGAAAATGTCGATGAATGATAAACAGTAACAATTGCAATCGTTTCCACGGTTGGATTTTCCTCAGATCAACCGCTTGTAGCTTAAGCCAAGAGGAAAGCCATTAAACAAATGCAAGTTTAGTTCCTACTTTTCGGGGAAAGGGAGATGCACGTCAATTTGCCGTCGCTACGGATTAGGGCTCTTTACCATCGAGTTCTAATCAAACCATATTCGCAATCAAGTACATGTGGCTAACGTGTTGTCTGACAATGAGTAGTGGTAAATGGTAAGCAATGAGACTTTACAATTATCTGCTGAATGCAATAGGCAATCTGATTACCTAACAGTCATAGATATTTGATCTTGCCCCTTAATCCCCAAAACAATTCCTTACAAAGGATGAATACGAAATCACGGTCGCTCATACACAAAGTCATAAGCTACAAAACTAGTATCACTCCCGGCACCAGTGAAGGGCAAAAAGAATTTAATCTCTCGAGAACTAAGCAAATGATTTTGGAAGCCATAACAGCGGAATTCCGTCTTCTACTCCCGTTTCTGGGTTTCTCTCTCGCAGGAAGAGTTTTCTCCACGTCTGATATGGTAATGGCTCCGCCACTCCCAAACCCCAACCCTAATCAAAACACCCAACCTTCCTCCTCAGTCTGTCTCCGTCCCTGTTGACTGCTTTTGAAGATCTTTTGCGTTTTGAGTAGTGTTTCATTTTGGGTACTGTTTTATTCGTCCATGAGCTTCATCCATGGTGCGAAAGTATTTTCTCCTTACTGAGTAAGCCATTTTTACCAAAATCCACTATAAAAGAAACTAGATCTTCACATACTACCCATCAAATAGCCATGCCGTCCCATTCAAAAACCGTTCCTTCATTCTACCCCAAATTACAAAAACCCTAACCTTCACCTTGTTCCTTTCATAAAGCAAAAAACCAAATTCCCGAGAAGGTGTTTAAGGAAGATGGGGTGCTTAAACTAGTCATAGTTGATTACATTCAAACAGAGGCAGTATATTCGTCATCCTCATCATGGTATCATACGCTCTCCACTGCTCCAGGTTGGTTTCTTCCCTTAAGAAGGTATGAACTGCATTTAGGGTCTCTGCGACATCACTTGCTGCCCAGTTTAATACTTCCTTCGATATACTATTGGGGAGTTGGCTTTCATGGAAAACAAATGAGCAGATCCTCGTTTGGAACTTCTCTGTAGGAAATTGGGAGATATGTGGTCAGAAGATAATATAATTGATCTGGACGATATAGATACTTCTGAGTAGGAAAAGAATTGTCGAGCTATGTTGATAGGAAAGCTATTTATGAACCCATCTGTCAACTTTCAAGCTTTCCAAAGTACTATGAAGAAGGCTTGGAAAACAAAAAGTGTTGATATTACCCCTTTGGAGCAGGGACTTTTCTTATTTGCCTTTAGAATAGAAGGGGAATCTAAAAGAGTGTTAAATAGTGGGCCGTGGTCTTTTGCTAATCACTGTTTGTTATTAAAATCATGGGAACCTAATACTCCCCCTAGCTGTTACAACTTCTAAAAAGGGGTATTATGGGTACACATATTTGGCCTCCCTGTTGGAATGGCTTAATGAAGAAGCTGTAAGGAGGATTGCACAGGATCTAGGAGAAGTTTTAGAGATTAAAATGGAATTCAAGGGTGCTGCTAATCTTGTTTCGGGGAAAGTGAAAGTTGAGTTAGATCTTTTCGCACCTTTAAAGCAAGGGAGTATGGTTAAACAAGTAGGGAACAAATTCTGGCTAGAATATAAATATGAAAGGCTATCTCATTTCTGCTATGCTTGTGGTAAACTGGGCCACTTTACTACTCATTGTGCTGAGAACCAAGTTGACTTGGAGAAAATTAATGAACTACGATTCGGGTTTTGGTTGAAAGCAGAAGCAAAGGAATTCAGCATTATATGGAAGATGTTTTATGAAGATCGAAGGAGGATAGTGTAGCGGAAGAAGTAATACCTGAAACTCAAGAATCTCCAAGTCAAATGGACATTGTTCAACAAACTCCCCCTAATAGGAGCTGCATGGACAGACTTGAAAAAATAAAGGAAATGGATTATGATAAACCGAAAGAAGCACAAGGGAAATCTAGCTCTCAATTCCTGTTATTAACATGGCCAGACAAAGGACCTTCCTCTTCAACTCAACAACAAAACCCCCAGGAAGGACCGGATCAGAAAAAAGAAGGGAAAATAGCAAGGCAGACTAGCAAGAAACAAAAAAGGTTCAACCCTTATGGCAATGAGAAGATAGACCAGGAGCTTTTGGATGAGACATAACTTTTAGAAACCCTAATCCAAGTTGTAAAGGGAGAGGGTACATGGGCTTTGGTGGCTAGCCCTAATAAGCCACTGGGGTACCAATGAACCTGTTAAGTTGGAATTGTAAGGGGTTGGGCAACCCCCTGACAATTCGGGAACTAAGAGCCTTAGTGGCTCAAAATATGCCCAGTCTAGTGTTCCTAATGGAGACAAAGAACAAATAACAACTGGTTGTGAGGCTAAAGAAGATACTGAAGTTTCAGAATCATTTTATGGTGAACCCAGTTGGGATTGCAGGGGGGCTAGCTTTAATGTGGAATGCAGATATTCAGGTATCAATTGAATCGTACTCTGCTGAGTTTATAAATGCCATTTGTAAGTGGGAGGGAGACAGGACAGTTATTCGAAGTACGTTTGTGCATGCTCCATATACTTTCCAAAGAAGGGTGTTGTTATGGGAGGAACTAAAAAATATCAAGTCCCACAATTCTCTACCATGGATCTGTCTTGGAGATTTTAATGAAATTTTATATCATTGGGAAAAAGTTGGAGGATGACTAGCTGAATATTATAGAATAGCAGCTTTCCGGGAAGTCCTAAATGAGTGCTCTTTTATGGAATTAGAAGGAAAAGGTTGCGCGTTCACATGGGCAAATAATATAGAAGGAGCTGATTTTATAAAAGAAAAACTTGACAAAGTCCTATGCACTATATAATGGAGGGTTTCTTTCTTAGAAGCTTTAGTTTTTACCCTACCGGCGATAGGTTCTGACCATTGTCCCTTGTTGGTGTCTTTCATGGATGTAAGGGTGAAGAGGAAAAGGTAGTTTAAGTTTGAAGCCTTCTGGTTGGAAGACAAGGAATATGAGGAGAACATACATGCAGTATTGAATGATCCCGGTATGGAAAATCTGAGTTGGTGGGAAAAGATACAGCAAGTCACTACATCGTTAGAGACATGGAGTAAAAAATTTTCAAATGCCCAGAAGCAAGATCAGAATTTTAAAAGGAGAACTTGAGTCCATTACTAATAGCCAAGAGGCGGAGCATGATAAAAAGAGGGTACGAGATGTTAAAGGAAATATAGAGCGGTTATGGAAGCAAGAATAAATGTTTCGAGAGATGAGATCGAGAATTACATGGCTAAAATGGGGGGATAGGAACACTAAATATTTTCACGCTACCACGATTCAGCATAGGCAACGAAACATAATATCCATGCTCCAAGTTTCAGATGGTGAGTGGAGCAAGGATGAGGGAAGACTGAAAAAAGAAACTTTAGCCTTTTTTACTGAATTATACAGCTCGGTCGGAGCTCGCAACTTCCAACCCATTATTGAGCAATGCCCTACTGTGGTGACTGATGAAATGAATACAGACCTAACAGCAAAAATTACACTATAGGAAGTCAAAGATGCTGTTTTTCAGCTAGGTGCCATCAAAGCCCCAAGACCAGATAGATTGAATGGTAAGTTTTATCAACATCACTAGGAAGCCATTCAAAAAGATATTTTGAAAATGGTAGAGGACTTCACGGAGAAAAGATGCCTCCACCCGATTCTAAATAGAACCCAAATCGCACTCGTTCCTAAAATCCCAAGCCCATAAAAATTAGATCAGTTCCGACCGATTAGCCTTTGCAACTTTACCTATAAAATTATTTCAAAGGTGCTGGCAAATAGATTGAAAAAATGGCTTCCTGAATTGATTGAAATTAAACAAAGTGCTTTTGTGAGTGGAAGACAAATACAAGACAACATTCTCATAGTCCAAGAAGTCTTCCACCAACTAAGAACCAGGAAAAGAAAGAAGAAGTTCCAAGCTGTGCTCAAACTTGATATGAAAAAGGCTTACGATAGAGTTGAACGGGATTTCCTAGAAGCTTATATGCTAAAGATGGGGTTTAGCACAACATGGGCATCTTGGATAATGCAATGTGTCACTACCACATCGTTTAGTGTGAAATTCAATGGAGAAGCTCTACCTTATTTTCAACCAGCTCGAGGTATTAGGCAATGAGACCCTATATCCCTTTACCTTTTCATACTTATAGCCAATGTTTTATCAATATTGATGAAAAAAGCAGTTGTTGATGGGAGTCTTAAAGGCATTAAGTTAAACAGTCACTACCCCACACTATCGCACCTATTGTTTGCGGATGACTCTATTTTCTTTTTAGATGACAAGATTAGTGAATGCCAAAACCTAGCTGAGGTGTTAAATCAATATTGCATAGCAATTGGGCAAGTAGTGAATCTGAACAAATCAGGAATTTTTTTCAGTACGGGCTGTCCCCAAAGTTTAAGAAGAAATATGGCAAGGGAGCCGAGAGTCCCAAAGATCAAGAAAACAGGATCCCCTCTAATTGGGGTAGTTCAAAAAAACAGATGTTTGCATGGATTTTGGCTAGGGTTAATATGAAACTGGAGGGATGGAAGGAAAACTTGACGTCAAAAGCTGGAAAGGAAGTTCGGTTGAAAGTAGTAGTTCAGGCCATTCCACAATATGCAATGTCAATATTTAAAATCCCGGTATCCATATGCAAAGCCATTGAGCAAAAGATAGCTTTTTTTGGTGGAAAAACAATGAGGTGAAAGCTGGAATTCACTGGAAAAGCTGGAATATATTAAAAATGAGAAGAGATAGTGGTGGGATGGGTTTTAGAGACCTCATTACTTTCAATAAAGCCATGCTAGGCAAGCAAGCATGGCAAATGGCAAAAACTCTCCCACACTATGGATTCAGCTCCTTAAAGGATTATATTTTCCAAATATAGACTTCTGGCATGCAAGGCAAGGGCAAAGAGCTTCATGGGGATGGAAAAGCCTCCTAGTTTGGAGGGAAGCCATATCGAATTCTGTTCAATGGGCAGTGGGTGATGAACAATCAATTAGAATATGGGAAGATAAATGGCTCAAGCGGGGTACACTCACATGACCAGCTAATCGAAAAGACCTCGAGCATGTAAATGAACTGATCGACAAGCAGACTTGCTCATGGAAAGAAGACATAGTACAAAACATGTTTGAAGACAACATTGCAAATGAAATATTGGCAATTCCTATCTCGGCCACGAGCGAAAAAGAAAAACTCATATGGACAGCAACAACATCGGGCAATTATACAGTAAAAAGTGGGTATAATCAACTCAAGAAAACAAATATCAACCCAGCACAGAATGAAGCATCAACCTCATACCAAAAGCCTAGAGAACTATGGGGTAAAATCTAGAGTTTGCAAACCCTCCCAAAAATAAGAGTTTTTATTTGGAATCTATGTCAAAATGCTCTCCCCACGAAGGAGAACTTATTAGACGAAAAATTATACCTGCATCGACGTGTCATCTGTGCAAAATGAAGCTCGAATCAACAGAGCATTTATTTTTGCGTTGTCCCTGGACATCCAAAATCTGGTTAGATCCACGCATCAGCATCCCTATACAGAGCAAAGGACTAACAAACATAGATTGATGGCTTCTTCATTATGGGAAAGGCTTACCAGACGCACCATCCCTCGAACTAGTCGTTGAAACGCTTTGGTTAGTGTGGAAAGAGAGGAATGGGGCTATCTTCCGAAAGAAACCACCGGATCTAGATAGAGTAGTCACCAAAGCCCTTGCAAAGCACGAAAACTTCAGAAGCTAGAACTCAAAACAGAAAAATGGTGGAGAAAGAGATCGTACCTCGCTACGAAGTGGAGTCCCCCTGCCTCGAAGTCGCTGAAAATAAACGTAGATGGAGGGTTTCGCGAGGGCACATCCACCGGAGCAGTCGCCGGAGTATGTAGAGATGCCGTCGGACTTTTATTAGGAGGATTTGCACGCCAGGTGAGAGTGCAATCTGTACTCCAAGCAGAAACCCTAGCTCTGCTCAAGGGGATGGAGTTTGTGCACGAATGGGAGAAAGAGAAAGGTAAAAGTGAAAGTACAACTATTGAGTCGACTATTGTTGTTTAGTTCGGGCAATGTTAGGGGAGAACCAAGTACCGTGGGAAGTTGCTACACAAGTCAAGATGGGCCGAGCCTCAATGTCCTCTTCGCCTTAGTTACGACTAACTCACTGCTTCAGAGAACAAAACAAAGCCGCCGATTGGGTTGTAAAAGCCCAACTCAATCAATCCCTCCCTTTGAACTGGGTATCACGCCCACCCCAACCGTTGTGGTGAGGCCGAGCCTAACCATGGTTGTGCAAGGCTTGGCCTCACCTTAGCGGGGTGATGTTAACCTAGCCCAGATCTGGCGAGGCCGAGCTCACCCAGCAGTGAGGTCGACTTCGCCTAGCCACGGCGAGGCTTGGACTAACAACACTTCGACAAAGTCATCAGCCCTCGTCTGGTTGGTCACTGGTCATGGCTGAGGTTGGTGACCGGCCAAAAAAATGAAGAAGAAAAGGAAAGAGAAGAAGAGAAAAGAAAAGAAAAAAAATAAAATTGATTTTAGAAATTATTCCCGGAGATAAGAAGTAATTTTTTTCTATTTCTTGATTTTGTTCCAAATCTATTTCCAAAAACAAAATATTTTTCAAATGGCTGATTGTTCTTTTTTAACTTTTGGGAACAAAAGAACAGAATCGGTTGTTCCCGAGAATGTTACCAAATAAGCTCTAAAAGAGACCCCGGACGCCCTATGATGTTAAAAGATTACTAACTAGTCTTTCTAGTGAGAAGGAATATAATTATATCTTTCATAGAAAAGGTAATTGATCCATTAAAGTGACCAAAACTCATCCACAAATCAAATTTTCTGAATACTTTAATGTCATGATCTCAATAAAACCTTCGAATTTGCACAATGCATGGGATCAATCCACACGATCGTGGCCCTCTGCCACGATCAATATCGCTCGACAGAGGATCGATCCGCATGATGCATGGATGGATCCATGATCGATCAACACAGTGCATGGATCGATCCATACGGTCGAGGCCCTCAACCACGATCGATCCTGCTTGATCGGGATGGATCCACAATCGATCTACACGGTACATGGCATCCATGATCGATTGGCACTGTGCAGGGATCAATCCCCGCTTGATCGAGATTGATTCACATGGTGCATGGATCAATCCCCGATGGATCCACATAGTGCATGGGATTGATCCACATGGCCAAGGCCCTCGACCACAATCGATCCTGCTCGACTAGGATCGATCCATTCCGAAATTTTTTAATGGCCTTTAGCTTAATAGAAGGTTGTAGGTGCTTTGGATTTTTAGGGTGTGAATGGTACGTTTCTGTTTTTTTTTGTTCCAGGGAACGAAATAAAAATACGTGTTTGTTAGGGGGAACGGTTTTGAACAAAAGAACACGTTTGGTAACGTTTGTTAGGGAATAAAAAATGAATAGAAACACGTTTGGTAAATTTTATTCTTTTTTGTTTCTTTTAATTTTTTAATATTTTTATTTTATTTTTCATTTTTTCCTTTCTTTTTTATTTTTTCTTCTTTTGGCCGGTCACCGGCCTCCGGCGACCGGCCGACGGGGCTGGCAGCCTCGCCTAGCCACGGCGAGGCTCGGCCTCGCCGGGGCCGGCGACGCTCCGGCGAGGTCGCCGGCCCTCGACGGCGTCGCCGACCCTCGACGGCCGGTCGCCGGCCATGGCCGAGGCCGGCGACCGGCCAAAGGAAAAAGAAGAAAAAAAGAAGAAGAAAAGAAGAAAAAAAGAGAAGAGAGAGAAAATGTGTTTCTTCAAAATTGTTTGGAACAAGAAGTAACTTTTTGTGTTTCTTTCTTTTGCTCCAATTGTGTTTAGGGAACAAAAAAAAAGAACGAAACGCAACCAAACGCGTTTGTTCCTTTTTGTTCCGGGAACAAAAAAAGTAAAAAAGTGTTCCAGAAACACTTTTTGGAATGTTTCCATGCGGGGCCTTAGTATTTCCAAAATGCTAATGCATTTTTTTTTTTTTTTTTTATCCTTTCCACTTTGTCATAGATAAAATTTCAAAATTGCGGAAATGCCCTCATCACTTGACATTGCCGGCAAGGCCTAATTAGCCGTTAGCAAGGCTAGACTAATTGTTGGCAAGCACGATTTGGCATCGATGAGGCCAAACCTAGCGGTTGGTGACCTTAGGCAATGCCTAGTCACATGATTTTAGTTGGTGAGAATTGATTGAAATGATTATATTGCAATTTTCCAAAAATTTAGGACTGAATTGACAACACTAAAAAGTTTTTAATTGAATTAACATCCATACAATGTGTTTATGACCGATTAGACAATTATTCTGCAATTTGAGCATATTTTTGCTTATTATCTTATAACAAGAAAAGTTGAACCTCATTTACAATTGTATTGGTTGATATTCCTGCTATTTTAATTTCCTAATTTACAATTTGAACTAAATTTTAATTAAGAAAAAAATGAAATTTGAAAATTTGAAAATTGTATCTATCTCAAAATTTAGGAACAAGATTAGGTTACTATAAGTCTATAAGTACAAGAAATCTATAAATAAATTAATATCTTATTAAATATTCTTACAAAAATTATTCTTAAAATAAAATGGATTTGAAATTTTATTTAATGAGGTTATATTTTTACTATTATAGAGATCATATGCTAAAATGTACTTAATGGAACTCTAGTAATATTTATAAAGACTAAAAAGGTAAAAAGTTAAAAAAAAAAATAGAGCATATATTTTTTTGGTTGATTTAGGAAATGGATTGCAATGAAAAGAAATTCTAACTATGTACAATAATATAATTATGAAAACTTGTAAATAATATCGAATGATTGATTTGACTTTGTCATTAAAAGTTAATGAGCTATAGAACAATTCCAAAGTTTAAGGATTTGATTAAATATTTAAAAATAATATTATGGCTATATTGAACAAATTAAAAATCTAAATATATTACTGTACATTGAATAAAAGTTTAGAAATAATTTGTGCCATATTTTCACACGGAATCTTAGCGTGGTTACCTTGCACGTACGCAATCAAGGTCAAGCAAGTGGGCCAACGACTGATTAGGCTTCACGAGCGTGGTGGCCCTCGACACGGCCCACATTATTTCTCAGGCCCGATCCATCTCACCACTTCTGAACGATAATAAAAATAAATAATATCCCCCAAAAGAAATAAATATCTTCTTCGTCATCGTCTTCTTCATCCTCTTGTTTTTTCTCCTTCTCTGTAATATCCAAACAATGAAACACGCTCCCTCGCCCACCTCGCTTCACTGAAGCTCCATCCTCCGGGGAAGAAAATGGCCTTCGCAACCGTCAAAATTACCGAACTGCCACTGCGCAACGCCCTCCCCCGCGCCTCCTCCGGCTCCTGCAAGAGCTCCCTCCACCTCCTCTTCGCCTCTCGGGCGCCGCCGCGGCGGCGGCCTCGCGCGCTCGAACGGCGCTGCTTCTGCCAGTCCCTCCGCACGACCAATCCTCGAGACGCCAGCTCCTCCCACGGAAGGAGCGGCGGCAAGCCGCACTCCGCCCCGTGGCTCAACAAGTGGCCGCCGCCGCCGCCGCCGCCGAACCGCGAGATCGACGAGGAGCCGCCCGGCGAGGTCGCCGGCTCCGATTCCCGCGGCGAGGCTGAGCGTAGGTACTCCGGTAACGACAGAGGCCAGAATGCGATCGAGAGGATCGTACTCAGGTTGCGGAATTTGGGATTGGGGTCGGAGGATGAAGAGGAAGGGGACGAGGAGGACGGGGAGGGCGAATTCGGAGCCGTGCGGCCGACCGGAGAGGAGAGGCTAGGTGACCTGTTGCGTAGGGAGTGGATTAGACCGGATAGCTTCCTCGAGGAGGACGAGCGCGAGGAGGACGATGCGGGGTTGTTGCCGTGGGAGAAGGAAGGCAAGGGAGAGGTCAAGGTCGAGGAGAAGGCCGTCGGGGGGATGAAGAGGTCGGTGAAGGCGCCGTCGTTGGCGGAGCTCACGATCGAGGACGAGGAGCTTAGGAGGTTGAGGAGGACGGGGATGTACCTTAGGGAGAGGATTAGCGTCGCGAAAGCGGGGATCACGCAGGCGGTTTTGGAGAAGATACATGATAAGTGGAGGAAGGAGGAGCTTGTGAGGCTTAAGTTTCATGAGGTGCTCGCGCACGACATGAAGACCGCGCACGAGGTCGTCGAGGTTGGTGTTCAATGATAACTTATTGTAGATGGATTTGCCGCAATTTTGTTATAGCACATGTTGATGAAGCATCAGTGCTTAAGTGTGTTCTTGCTTTTTGAACTTTGTGCTTGCTTGATAGTTGTGTTTCCTGTTTGCTTAAAATTATGATGAATATGACATAACAATGTTTGAAAGTGAAAAGGAAAGCAATGAATATGACTCGAGAGTATGTAAGTGAATGCTTGTAGTTTTTCTCAGCGGCGAACTGGGGGATTGGTCATATGGAGGTCTGGCAGTGTTATGGTGGTGTACCGTGGGAAGAACTATGAAGGCCCTGCTTCAAGATCCCGACCGATCGTGAGGGAAGGTGATGCTCTTTTTATCCCTGATGTTTCTTCAGCCAACAGACCAGTCGCAGAAAGTGGCGATGATGTGAAGCCGGAACGTGAGAAGAGTGAAGTGTCGGTGAGGAGCCCGGTGCTAAACGAGAGCTTGACAGAAGAGGAAGTTGAATATATCAACTTGTTAGCTATGAAGCATCGACACTCTTCACGAGCCTTCGTGTTGTGTTGGACACTTCAACACGTGTCCGACACTCTCCAACACTCTCGGACACTCTCCAACACTCGATCAACACGTGTCGGAAAATCCGACACCTAGTCAACTTTTCCGATACTCTCCGACACTCGAGTCGAAATTCTGACATACGAGTTTCCAATACGTGATTCCGATATCGAGGTCAATTTTAAAAATTCAATAAATAAGAGGTCAAAATATATATGTGAAAAAATAAAACACAATAATAAAAATAATTAATGGAGAAAGAATAAAAACATAATTTTCTCTTTTCTTCCGACTCCCACTTCTCGTGATACACAATTCAGCCCTTAAGTTTTTTTTTTCTCCTCTTCCAACATACCTAACATGCAAGTCCAGAATATAGATCGCTTGTTTTTTCTCCAAGTTTTATGAATTATGGAAATAAAGTTGAATTTGTCAAATTGAAATAATAAATAATATTAATAAATGGCGGATTAATATTTTTAGTGTAAACTTATTCTAGATTTTTTAAATTATTTATATATTTATGAATTTGATTCAAATTAATTTGATTGAAATAATCATAAAAATGATAAAAATATATATTTAATATATAACGTGTCCCAACGTATCAAAATTCTCTATTTTTTGAGAAATGACATATCGGCATGTCGTGTTGTGTCGTGTCGCATGTTTGTCGGTACTACTAAGCTTGTTAGATGGCTTAGGCCCTCGTTTTGAAGAGTGGTGGGGCACAAGAGTGCTTCCGGTTGATGCGGATCTACTTCCTCAAAAGAAATTGACAAGCTATATCACAACATGTTAAATATTACCTTGATTCTCCATATCTCTCAGTATTATACATGTATTTTTATTGATTGCGCATATCATAATGTAACCTACTTTTCTTTTTAGTCTCGCGGGTGTATCGGGTGTCTGTTTAGGAGGGGAGAGCTTGAAGCACCCTAGCTTCAATTGGGGCTTCAATTGGGGCTTCTACTATAGAGTTGCCCTCACTTTAGCCATCGGAATAACCGCACAGGCGAAGACTTGGTTGGTCGTCGAGCTCGGGCCCTCATTTGAGATTAAGTTGCCACTTTAAGCGCTTATTTAAAACATCATACACTTTGAGCCCTCTTTTGCACTTTAAACCGGTTATTCATGCTTTCGCTGACAATATAATTTGAATAAGTGAAAGTGCGTTGTGCGTATGCTATGATAATTTGGATCCGTTTGGTAAGGCTTTTGCTCCGAGGAATAATTTCTTTTCAAAAATAACATTTTCCTATTTCTATTCCCTCGAACAATTTTTGAGTAAAAGAATGTGTTTTGTAACAATATAAAATTTCCATTCTTGGAATGGAAAAAAAAAATTAGGCATGTATTTGGTATGATCCATAATTTTTTTGTATTGTAGAATTTTTTTAATTTTTTAAGATTTTTTTCTTTTGTTAGTCTTCCTTGTCGCGGCCGCGCCCTTGTGGCAACGGCGGCGGTTGGCTGGTGGTGGCCGGCGATGACAATGATTAGCGGTCAGCAGCGGTAGCTGGCAACGGTCGATAGTGGCAATTGGCAGCGATTGGATAGAAATGGGCGACGATGGAAGCTAAGGAGGAAGAAAAGAAAAAAATGAAAAAAAAAAAAAAAAAAATTTATTTTTAGAAATTGTTTCCGAGAACAAAAAGCTCCTTTTTTTTTTCTTTTGTTTCCATTCCAAATCTATTAACCATTTTTTTATTTCGAGAAAAAAAAAAAAATTAGTTGACATTACCAGATAGATTTATGTTCTTTTTTTTTGTTCCAATAAACAAAAGAAAAAAATTTGGGAGAAATAGAAATATTACCAAATAGACCCTCCATTGCCAAAATGGTCTGCACAATTTATGAAAAGGCAGATTGCCCTTTACACTGGAGCCTTTGAATTCCCTTTTTTCAAGGTCTCACTTCGCAATAAAACACATGCGGGAACGTTACATAATAAAAAAATTAAGACATGTGTCAAATTAGTTCATACATGTTCTCATTAGAGCATAGGGAAGACTCTTTTAGGAGTTAAAGCATACATGTATTCATTAGCACGGGGAGAAAAGGGAGCGAGTAGAGTGGAGAGAGCTGACCAGGCGGGCGGAGAAAGGGGCAGAATGTTCGTAATCTCTTGAATGATATGAAAATCACCTCATCTGTAGAATGGCCCAATGACGTATTAGGCTCACACGTGCGACAGCCCAACCCGGCCCACTTTTTCTCAGGCCCGATCCTTCTCAACACCTGAAATAAAAAGGAAGAATGATATCCAATTATCCGGGAAAAAAAATTAAATATCTTCTTCAACCTCTCGTTGTGCAATATCCGGGCTATGGGAGACGCGCTAGCAGACACCTCGCTTCGCTAATAAGCTCCGACCCGGGGAAAAAATGGCCTTTGCGACCGCGAAAATCACCGAACTGCCACTGCGCAACACTCTCCCTCGCACCACCGCACCTCCACCAGCTCCGGCAAGAGCTCTCTCCACCTCCTCTTTGCCTCTCCGAAGCTGCCGCGGCCTCGCAGCGTGAATCAAATATCGTGCATGTTAGAGAAGCATCGACGCTATTTTTATCTTGTGCCGAGTGGGATGTCCATTGCTGCGTTCTCTTCTCTTTTCAGTAAAGAAGAAGTGGGAAGAAGGTGCCGAATTCTCTAACGTGCAGTGCACCAGCAAACATTTCTAGGGTTTCTGATGAACTTGCAATCCTTTTGATAACGCAAAGGATCAAGTGCTGCTTAAAAGCACGAGAAGGGATTTTTTTTAGGCTCGATCCTCAGCCTTCAAACCAGAAAAGTTCAGGTTGTTATATTTCCTTATTTTCTAATGACTTCTTGCGAGCAATTCAACGACGCACGACCTGCACAAATTTTTTGGATCAAACACGAACCCAACTATAAACTCAAAAACCACGTATTTATCTTGCTATTAGGACCAAACAATTTGATAAAACCGCTTTCCGACTACTCGTCTAGGCCCCCAAGATCAGTAGGGTGACGGAAGGGGGAAGACGAGCACGATCAGGATGATACGTACCCATAAGGAACTAGTTTTGCAAGCGAGGCTGGAGGTTTCACTTATCTTGCTTGTACTGATGCATGGAGGTGATATGGAAACGTGAATTGCCTCCGTCATCAGTCACCATGTCAATTATAAATTACTAAAGAATCGGAAGTCCAAAGTATATTAGATAGTCACATTCCTATTTATTTTATTTGGGGACTAGTCCCCAATTATTTTCTTTGGTGGAGAATGATATTCACTCCTTTAAACGTTTCAATTTACTTAAACTTTTTTTCTATAGGAAAAAATCCACTTACTGGGATTTTTTAATTTATGATTTCAATACTGTTACCCAATCATTTTCTTTTTTAATTTCTCTGATCTAATGCTAAATTAAGTCAACAAAATAGGAAGTCTTGGGAAGTCAAAAATAATAAATAAATAAAAAAGAAAAGAAACTGGCAGAAGAAACTGGCAGAACCATTCTCCCTGCTTCCTCAGTAGAAGAAGTGTGGCTGATGTTGTACCGTGCATTTTGCAAAACGACGGTACCGTTAGCTAATCATCTCCCATTAAGAAAACATAATTGTGTTGGAATTCTAGATGAGACGAAGTTGCTTATAATTGGGTCCCTCTAGCATGACGGCATGTTTAACTAACAGTGGGGGGACCCAGCACAAAAGTTTTCTTCCTCCAGCACAAGGATGTGGAAAGTGGAAACTTGCCAACCGAAGCACAAGCATGGGGAAATGTGAGGTGGAGGATTCACCGTTTGTTTCATAAGCTAACCGTACAGTTAGCTAATCACTTCCCCTTACAGTTAATCGTTTGAATTTCCAGGTGTTTTCCTTTTTTCTTTTTCCTTTCATTTCCTTTTTCTTTTACTGTTCGTCGGGAACTTGCAGCTTCTCCGAGCAATCTAACACAGGTTACTCACCAGAATGTCCTAAGGCCCTGACAACTCATCCTCCTTCAATTCTGCCCTTCTATGCCAAGCCCGAGTTCAGCCTACAAGCCGCTCACCGAGCTCCACGTGCAACCGGCCGTCGCCCGCTTGAAGAGACTTGGCGTCCAGGGCTTCGGGATCAGACTTTCTGAAGTCATCGAGCAACAACTTCGCACTGCACTGCGTCTTCAATGGAGCTCTGAAGTTGGAATAGGCCTGCCATGCCGCCACCTCGAGACTCTCCGAGACCCTGATCCTCTTCCTCCCCAGACCCTCGCGTGCACTTCACGCGCCGAAACCCTAATCCCTCCGCACTATTGCTCACCTCGCTCTCTCCACATCGCTTCAAGTTCAACATCACTTCACCGCATAAAGTCATTTTTCTTGATCTGCGAATCAGAAAAATAGTCCCAATGCAGAAATCAAATCGGAGTCAATTACAGCATTAAAAACAGAATTTTCCGGCCATTCTGAAGTTGTGGGGGCTCCGGATACCACGCCCATCGCTGCCCAGATGATGGCTGGCAAGTGAGTCAAGGTCGGCAGGAACAATCAGGGTTTGGCAGCGAAAGCCCTACTATATTAGTATTCGATCCGCTTTCTAATTGTTTTAAATTATTTCATCTAAAGTTGAAAATAAAGGGGAAAGTAGACAATAATCCAAAAGGCACGTTCGCTTCCGGAGTTTCCAAATAAAACTCTGACATCTATCCTGTTAAAAAGTCCGTTGAAGTCTGCAAAAATCAGTAACTGCGATTCTAGCACAGAGAGATGAATTACTTTTTAATCTCCGATGACTTCAAATACTATTGTTTTGTTCTAGCCGTCTCCACTTATATGTACAGGGATATAGTCAAGTGTCATGTCAACCAAAGTGCAACTTGTGAGCAAAAAGGGTAGAAGAAGAAGAAGAAGAAACAACAGCACATGCAATTTAAAGGTTAAAAACGAAGACAACAGAATCCTCCATATGATTATTTAAAAAAAAAAAAAAAAAAAAACAGCAATAACAACATCATCACAGACGATTAATGTTGATCCACGAGCTAAACGACCATGATTTATTTCCAAACTTGGTTCAGAAATTGCTTGAATTTCGTCACGAAACTGAATTATTATCACTCATGATTAGCCAAATTTTCGGTTGCAGCCAGGGGTGCTTCAACGTTCACGAGGCAGAAACAAAGGTCCCCATTCGCTCTAAACGACCAAAGCCGGACAAGGCCACCCTTTCTGAGTCTGTTCCCCGCACTCGGGGGTGTGACAGCGGTCCACTCCTTGGTCAACACATAAGAAAAATGATTGCTCTTGTTATTCCATTTCTTGAGCTGCAGCCCATGGCGTACTTGTAGACAAGGCTCGATTAGGGAAACTGTAATGTCCTCCCTGTTGTCTAGGGCTTGGATCTCTCCACTGGTCAAGAAATTTGCTCGTATCTGCCCCCTGGGTATGGAGAGCCAACCATTGCGTCGCTTCAAGTCGGTGGCACACAATCTCTTCTCTAGCACGAGCATCACTCCCAGGCCATGCATCTCCAGTATTTTGTTCCAGAAGATTTGTGGCAATTCGGTCGGTCGGGTTTGAGCCCTGGGACAGAGACTTAGCAGTCCCTCGTGAACTAAGTGAGAAGTTTTCGCCAAGACATGGAAAGATGACCAATCGATTTCCATCTCTCTCTCTCCCATGAGACTGTGACGGCTTGGGCTGCACTCGCACGAGGATTTGTCAATTTCACAATATAATACTGACATATAAAAAGCCTCAAAATAGAAGTGCTTCTACGATATTATTTGTTAAATGAGATGCTTAAACGAGTTAAACACCCGTATGAGGATTTGTTTAGGAGGGTACAATCTTTGTCAACTTCACAAAGTGAGGATTTGCTTAGCAAAAGATCAAGTTCACGTCCATGACGAGTTGCACCATGAACCAAAGAGAAGATGAACCCTTGTAAAGGGCACTTAGCAGATATTTGAAATCAAGTGAGCTAAAGAAAGCTTCAGTTTTTTTTTTTCCTTCCTTCGGATCATGTTTTTTCCTTAAGCGAAACAAATGAACCCTACATATCTCTCTCAACTTCACAAAGTGAGGATTTGCTTTAGCAAAAGATCAAGTTCACATTCATGACGAGTGGCGCCATGAACCAAAGAGAAGATGATCAAGGACACTCAGCAGATATTTGAAATCGAGTGATTTAAATAAAGCCCTTTTCTTTTCGGGATAACTTTTTTCCCTTAAGCAAAAAGCAATCCTGAACCAAAAAGCAACAAAAGCCTCACTAAAATGAACAGATCTTGACGAGTGATGAACTTAAGAGAGAATGAAAGGGTAAATAAAATATTCAGATATCAACGTTCACAAGTTTGTGCCCTTCAAATTAATATGTCAGAGTTTCGAAAGCTTACCCGAAGGTGCAATCTACTCGTAGGTAGTGCAGAGTAGCACCGCCGCGGCCACTAAAACTGACCCATCTTATCACCAAACGTTTCTAGCTGTTTCAAGGGAGGAGGAAGGAAAATAAAAAAATAAAAAATAAAATTAAAAAAAGGGAGGAGGAAGGAGGAAGGAGGAAGAAGCGTAATGTTAAACGGAACAGGGGGCCTGAGAACTCTTGGGAGTTGGCTTTGCTCCATCTTCATAAATTTTTAGTAATGTAACTACGGGAGAGACCTCTAAAATCGAAGATATTCCTTCATTTTACACCGGGTTTGCCTGATTTACGCTTTTGACCCTCTAATTCTGTTTCATTATTATTTTCTAACCTAAGTTTTTTATCATGTGACCATCGCTTTACACGTGGCCCCGCATTCTTGCAATCTTGTCAGAACACTACGTTACGACGATTCTCAACATGCACATTAATTAACATTATCGTGCCAGGCCGGATTCTGGTTATCAAAAGCAGAAAGCATCAGTCAACAAATGGGAGATTATACTTCATCCCTTTTTGGGGTATCAATTGTTTGAAACACACGTAACTTAATGGGGCTTTATTCCACCAACACGCGCCGCGAGCAAGAAATCATTAAACAAAGACTTGGTGTGAAGTGATTGTCGTGTGAATCAAGGCACAAATCGATTGCTATGCTCGAAAAATCTTACTTCCTTCTTTTTTGATACGAGAAGTCAAGCTGCATTGCGGACATTGATGAAGCCAAGACGAGGGAAATGGTGGTGCAAACGCTATGTGACAGTGGATTGGGTATTTGATAAAAGGAATTGGCCATTGTCTTCCGGTATTGAAAATCATAAAGATTTAATTACAAAATGAGACTACTGTAGGGTCGAACTATGAACAATTAGGACCGTTTTGCTTGATCTTGCATTTGCTTCTTATCTATGATTAAAAAGCTATAATTTCATCATAGAGATCTTATCTTGGGGTGAGAAACGGACGAAAGTGAAAGTCGATCGGACCATTAGGTGCCGAGAGATCAATACTCATATGCAAAACATTGCTTCCCAAGAAAAGTGTAACACCTGCATAGTTACTGCTAAGATCTAACGAGTCCTATCCACCATTCATTATAATATCTCCCATCCCTTCTTTTTTTCAGCCTCTTCCGTTGACCCTATGAGCCCCATGTCGGTTCAAACAAATCGCTTTCTCGTTTAGAATTCCGTCTCCATAGCTCGCCGTTTAATCACCCGCCCCTCTCTGTCATTTTAATCATTTCTCGGAGCTAAAGCTCCATTTATTTCATGAAAAATATGACATTTCTAATCATAAGTAATGGTATAACTAGAATATATACTACAGTATCTCCAGGGGATAGGCTCGTAATTTTAATTTGTGATATGAAATGACATTCTCAATACAGTTTTTTTTTTTGGTAAGACATTCTCAATACAGTCTTTAGAAGCCAAAGTAATGAATCTTTTCATGAAAGTTGGGCATCCTATTTGAACCAATGAAAATTGTAGTGAATGTTACTTCTTTCAAACTTTTGGACACCACGGCATCACTAGAGGTCGTATTTTAGACGACAGTTCACTCGTATCATCTTGTTGTTTCATTGCAGAGGTAAATTTACTCTTCCTCAATTCCCCTTTGGTGTTGGAATTTCTATTCGCAAGTGTTGTTCGGCTCGATGGAGATAATAGCATGGGTCGGGACTTCTGACTCGCTTTTATCTTGTCATATTGTTTTCACCGTTTACTTTTTATCTTTCTGGTACATTTCTTTCAAAAGATTGATTGATGTCGCCTTTGTTCCGATCTTAGCCATGGACAGCTACGCATTTCTAAATAAATGGATTGAAGTCTTCCCGAAATTCAATTACGAGGAAGAAAAACACAGAAACATTATCAAAATTTAAGTTTGTAGCAAAAAAGTTCCATGAATGTCCAATACTTGCTATCAAGATGAATGATGTGTGAGACCCATCTGCGCTTTCACCTCACGGAAAAAAAGAAAGAAAGAAAAAAAGCCTAGATTAAGAGGAACAAAACGAATTTGAATAGTGAAAAGATCAACATGAATTGGCAATAAAGTAATGTATCCTCTGGAGTATTTTCTCATGATTTTGAATTTATTTTCAAAACTCCTATATCTTAATGCTATTATCGCTAAACCTGAAGTTACCTTACATAAAAACAAAAATGAGAACACTCAGGAGAATAAAAGAATAATGCGGTTTCTTCACAAGTTTTTACCATTTTATTTTGGTATTTTCATTATTCACACATAGTGGAGAAATTTTACGCTTGCATGAATTAACGATACTTTCGACATGGGTTGCTTAAAATATCACTTTCGCTGTAAAACGTCTTTCTACTCGATATCGATGTGGAATATGACATGAACGGAAAGTCAAGAAGGGAATGCTTAGCTCTTATTCTAATGGTGAACATCCGAGCCATCGCATCGTGACCTCCATATGCTCGCATGGACGGATTACTGACTCCTATGGAGACAGCAACCGCCTAAATAAAGCAAAGCAAAACAAAGGGCGGCACGCATTAGTGGGGAAAACCTACGGACTTTAAAAGCAGGATCGATGTTGACAAAAGCATCTAACTTTCCAGATAATAATGGGGAAGAATCATCTCGATTGGAATTATTTCCCTTTACCCACTATAGAAGACAACAGTGGAACGCTTCTCGACCTGCGATCTATATTCTCTTTCCATGATGATACCTTTTCATCATTCACATCTCCCACCACTTAGACATAACAGATATGATCAGACGATAAAACTTTCTAAAGGGGCATTAACATTGGAATGGCAAAAGTGGCTTTGAGAATCTTGGATACCGAGGCAAAGGTTGCTCATATTGTGATTGCCTTGGGAGTTAAGTAACAATAATGTCATCTTACAGCCATTTCTCTGAATCTTATTACATGTAATCCCACTATATTAAGGATTTTGTGATGATCTCACTCATCTAGCATCATCGACAATCACGTTTATTTGCTTCGTAAAAAATAGAACGTCACAGATTTGTTAAACGGACAATTAGCATTCGTTCTCCTAAAGCCGAAATTGGAGGGCAAGTGTATGAACTCGCAAAGGGGGCAATCAAATTGATGTGCGCACCTAAAAATTCTCGACCGGACGTCAACAAATTCCACGGTTTTCTCCCCCCTTTAATCGGGAACGATTACTTTAAAGTTCGCGTAGCCGGCCAACTGCCCCTGGGACTCACTTAAAGTGAACCAAAGTGGGTTATGAGCACGGTAGCTTCGCGTAGCGTTTTCTGCCCACTGTGGCCCAAAGATGTGCACTCTTTTCTCTGTCTCTATTTTTGACGTTAAAGTATGTCATGGTCAATGACCACAATTATCAGGAGATGTAATTGCCCGAACAATTACGTATTCTATATTATTCTTTTTTTTTTTTTTTATGAAACAAACGAAATTTAATGGTGTATTTATTTGAGAAAAAAATTATATTTTAGGATTAATTTCCCAAAATTTCACCGCTTGGTTCACAAAAATGATTAATTAATTGAAAATACTTTCGATCAAATAAAATATTCATGCATAAAATTATGAAAGTGAATTCTTTAATCTAAGAAGGCAAAAACATTTTCTAAAATTGCTCTCGATTGGCCACAAGGCAATAAGGTCGAGCTCGCTTGATACCTCTCGCCAAAATAGGTCGGCCTCGACGATGGCTAGCGAGGAGGAAGAAAGAAAAAGAAAAAGAAAATTAAACAAAATGTTTAAAAAATGATTTCTCTTTTGCCTGAGATATAGTCATGATATTGAAATCATTTTCCAAATGTGATCAAAACACCAAAAATTATTTTCGGTCACATACCATCAAATAAAGAAAAATGAATCATTTTCTTAAACAAATGATTTTCCAAAAAGTATCTTCCTTTTTTATGAAGTTTTCTTCCAAACAACACGCCTTAAGGTGCGTTTGTCCATTTAGAATTTTTCTTGCATTAGTCTCCATCGCTCATTTTGATCGGGTAGTTGAGATAAGAACAAATTGCTTGACATCTAGGACCTACATGTCGTGAACACGACTTTAAAATATAAGTCTCTTTGTTTTTTTCTGACAGTGATGAGCAATGTGGCTTTATAACAATCTGCCAGATGCAGTAGCCAATCTGATTACCTAAAAGTCGCAGATGCAAGCTTTGATATTGCTCCTTAATCCCCAAACAACCCCTTGTGAAGGATGAGTATAAAATCACGGTCATTAGTATGTAGGATGATAAAAGACGAAAAGGCAGTACATACACAAAGTCATAACCTACAATACTAGTATTGCTCCCAGCACCAGTGAAGTGCAGAAGAGAATTCAATCAATGTAGTCCATAGACTTTTGGTTCATGTTCAAGTTATTTCCTAAGTTATATGAAAATGTTCAATGTTATCATTTTATTAATTTAAATTTAAAGATATTACTGAATATTTTTACATAATTTGGGGAATACATTCAATTGACTTTGGCACTTAGATAAGGGGCTCGTTTGGCTATCGATCCATTTTATATTCTGTACCCAGGTTTTGGGGTGTTATCTGTCGGAGTTCCAGGAATCTTTTAATCTCGGTCATCATTTCACACTTAGAAAACTGTTGCGTCGGAATCTGATGCCCACTACGATCGCTATCCAGTTGAGTCAAGCTACTGCGAGACACATTTCTCGGCCCCACAAAAAGGCATTCGGTTGGTGGGAACTCCATATAGATGAAATCAAGTCTAAAGGAATGGAGGTGCAGTTTGTCCTAAAGCAGTCCCGATCAATTAGCAGTAGTTGGGTTAGTGATTATTTTGGTCGTTTTATCAACTCTCAGAATTATATTGCACAGATCTACCATGCTCGTCCATATGTAATTTAGATAATAGTTTAAACATTAATGGACGATCTCACGAGATCGCCCTTTCTACTTTTGATTAGGGTCCATCAATTGGACAATTTACGTAACCATTTGCCATAAGAAATTAAAAGACAACATTTATATGCCCTTATCTTTTTGATGAACCCTCGGGTTTTAATCGACAGCCTCGTTTTTTATCGTTTCTTTTTCCTCTGCTAACGGGTGACAAAGTTCAAGAATTGTTATGCACCTAACTAAGTTGATGAATCACTTTATTATCTCGAGAGTTTCTGTTATTAGATTAACTTAGTTTGAAGAGACGCATTTAACAATTTTACTACACCCCAAGTACATCTGATTTATACCACCCGTGGTGGTGGCGTAGGTGGTTGAGCAAGGGAACTTTTCACGAGAGGTCCCAAGTTCGATCCACGGCGTTGTCGTTCTTGATTTCCGCGAGAAACCGCGACTTGCCCGGGGTGCGTGGGTGGTGGTTTGCGTCCCCGGGGTTTCTAGGTTGCCCTTGGCCCGTGCGGCGGGTTCCCGGGTCAAAAAAAAAAAAAAAAAAAAGTACATCTGATTTATTATCTGTTTCCTATGGTGGAGTTTGACTCTAGAACAATCACCCACGGACGTGATGGATCGAAAATGTCAATGAACGATAAACAGTAACAATTGCAATCCTTTTTCATGGTTGGATTTTCCTCAGATCAACCGCTTGTAGCTTAAGCTAAAAGGAAAGCCCAAGTTTAGTACCTACTTTTTGGGGAAAGGGAGATGCACGACAATTTGCTGTCGCTACGGATTAGGGCGTCTTCCCATCCCATCGAGTTATAATCAAACCATATTCAGAGTCAAGTACATGTGGCTAACGTGTTGTCTGACAATGAATGGTGGTAAATGGTAACCAATGAGACTTTAACAATTTTCTGCTGAATGCAATAGCCAATCTGATTACCTAACAGTCACAGATATAAGTTTTGATCTTGCTCCTTAGTCCCCAGAACAATTCCACACAAAGGATGAATACGAATTCATGGTCGCTCATATGTACGATGATGATGAAAGACAAGAAGACAATCCATACACAAAGTCATAAGCTACAAAACTAGTATCACTCCCGGCACCAGTGAAGTGCAGAAAGGAATTTAATCTCTCGAGAACTAAGCAAATGATTTTTGTAAGCCATGATAGCGGAATTTCAGACTACTGGGACTTGAATTCAGGAAGATGGCGAATCAAAGGCTTAAAATCAACCTGATCCTTTAGCGAAAGCAACCCAATCAACGTGTTCAAGAATTAGATTCCGACCCATACGAGACAATGTAAAACCCTTGAACATAGTAGACGCTCAACACGTAAATCGACGCAAAGTACACTTGATTAGAGGTATACTTTAGATAATAATGTTTTATATGTGGGTAATAGACTAACATAAAAAAAAAAAAAATCAATTTACAATTTTTTCTTTGTTAGATGCTAAGGGTATGTTTGGTAACGATTATGTTTAAAAATAATTTATGATCGAAATGATTTTTTTAATTCTATTTTCGAAAATAATTTCTAAGTAAAAGAAACGCACTTGGTGACTATATAAAATTTCTATTGCATTTGGTAGGGTTCTTAAATTTTTTCGTTCCTTTTAATTTTTAATACTTTTATCATATTTTTTCTTTTCTCTTCTTTTTCCTCCTTCTTTGTAGCTGATTGCTCGCAATAGTGGTGGCTGGCGTCCGACAAGCTCACTAGAGGCCAGATGAGTCTTGCCAGGCCATCGTGAGACTCAACCTCAACCAAACGGCGCAATTTTGGCCTTGCCCTGTCCTAAAAGGCCAAGCCTCGATGTAGTTGTGCAAGGCTTGGCCTTACCATAGTTGAGCGATGTCGACCTTGCCTAGATCTAGCGAGGTCGACCTCGCTCAGCCACGGTGAGGCTCGGGCCAGCGACACTCTAACGAGGTTGTCGGCCCTCGTCTGGCTGGTCACTAGTCATGGCTAGGGGTGAGCGGTTCCTGGTTCCTTACAGGTTCCGCTTGGAACCTGGAACCTACCCTCGGGTACAGGTTCCTCATTTTTTGGAACCTGAAACCTACCCTATCACAGGTTCCGGGGTCGATTCGAGGTTCCAACAGGTTCCAACAGGTTCTTTATTTTTTTTTTCATTTTTAGTTAAAAAAATGGAAATGAATGCAGCAATAATAACGACAAAGCCATGAATCTTGCAACCTGATGCTAGAACACACTTCACATGCTAAACCGACTTGAAGCTATTGAAGATGCCCAATAAACTGATGTTACTCTCATTTAGACATTGCAGACAGCAAACCAACTGGTAGGCGAAATTAGGCACTTACATCACTACTGCATACATACCACATAAGTTGAAATTCCTCAGAATTGACACAACTAAAAGCTCCCCAATGTTTGGAAGGACGACCACTAATAATCACTACCACACTTTGAGAACAAGCACCACCGTGACCTCAACAAGCACTGAACAGGAAAAGCAGGTCCAACACAAGCCTATAAGTCTCATCTAAATAAGAAGATCAGGCCAATCATTAGCAGAACCAATCAAAGGCACTGAACGTTGAACACAATGTGTTGTAACAGCCACAAGCTTAACAAGACATAAAGTTGAAGCAACATTAAAATTCACTAAAATCCCATCCCTGATACTATCAAAACCACATGAAGCAACATAAACTACCACAATTCGCAGATCATCGGATATAAAAAATGGTTGTGCTCGAGAGTAACAAAGCAGCACTGTATCTAAGCAGCTATTTGCTTCCTTAAAAGTCTTCAATTCGCTTAAAAGCAATAATCAGAAAAGCATCGAGAGGTCTCTTTCGCAACAACTAAAAAGCTCTAACCCAAAGCAAAAGCACCTCCTCCCATGAAAACACCTCAGAACCCTAGCTTGGTGCGGCGCCAGTGCCTGCGCTTCGCGTTGTACCTGAACGATTTCGGCGACAAAAATTAGGCCACAAAAAAATAAAATAAAATAAAAAGACAGCTTTTTTTGGACAAAACGTGAAGGAATTGGATATGAACCTAATGGTGTTGTCGGTCCGCATGCGAATCCAGTGAGGGATGGGCCTGTTCTGCCTCATCTTCTTCACCAGCTTCTTCTTGATCTGGCGACGGCGAGCACGCGGAGACGGTGGCGCGACGGCGACGAAGGCATGAGTCTCACGGCACCAACGGCGGCATGAACAGCGCACCGAAGACGGCGGCAGTCGCGGCTCAACCCACAGCCAAGGGGGGAAGAGCTCAGTTCGGGCGGAGGTGGTGACGGTTCGAGCAACGACGGCCGGACGGCCGAGCAAGCAGCAGCAAGAGGTGGTGATGGTGGCTTGGGGACGGCGGCAGTGCCTCACGGCGGCGCCGACGGCAAGACAGCTCATCGGGCTCAACGGTGAGACGGCTTGTCGGACGAGCAGTGGGTGGTGGGGGTTCGGTGGCCAAGAGGTGGTGGTGAGTAGGGCGTGGGGCGGCGGTGTGGTGGTGGGTGAAGCAGCAACCGGCGAGAGGAAGGAAGAAGAAGAAGAAGAGGTGGGGGGTTCGGCTGAGAGAGGGGGAAAGAGAAGAGAGAGAGAAAGAGAGAGGAAAAGAAAAAAAGTGGGGGGCAGGAAGTGACGTGAGGAGGAAAAAGGGGAGAAAAGAGAGAGAGAAAAAGAAAGGGAAAGGGGGGAAAATTGAACAGAAGGGGGGGAAAATCGCGTGGAAGGGATTAGGGTTTTTTATTTTTTAACTTTGCCGGTTCCGGTTCCTCAGGTTCCGGTTCCTATGGGAACCAAAACCGGGAACCGAAACCGGTCCCCTTAGAACCGGGAACCGAACCGGAACCTCCTCCGGTTCAGTTCCGGTTCGGTTCCCCAGGAACCACGCTCACCCCTAGTCATGGTCGAGGAGCGCGGCGGCCAAAAGGAAGAAGAAGAAAAGAGAAAAGAAAGAAAAATTAAAATTGATTTTAGGAATTATTCTCGGGGACAAAAAGTAAGTTTTTTTTTTTCTATTTTTTTATTCTATTCCAAATCTATTCTCGGGAACAAAAAAAACTAATTTTTGTTCCCGAAAAGCAAAATATATTTCAAATGGATTTTTGTTTTTTTTTTTACTCTCGGGAACAAAAGAATAGAATTAGTTATTTTTGGGAATGTTACATAACAAGCCCTAAAAGAGCTCCCTGGACGCCTTATGACGTAAAAGATTGCTAACTAGTCTTTCTAGTGAGAAGAAATATAATTATATCTTTCATAGAAAAGGTAATTGATCCAATAAAGTGACCAAAACTCATCCACAAATCAAATTTTCTGAATACTTTAATGTCATGATCTCAATAAAACCTTCGAATTTGCACAGTGCATGGGATCGATTACACGGCTGAGGCCCTCTACCACGATCAATCTTGCTCGACTGGGATTGATCCATGATTGATCCGCATGATGCATGGATGGATCCACGATCGATCAGCATGGTGTATGGATTGATCCATACGACCGAGACCCTCGACCACGATCAATCTTGCTTGATTGGGATGGATCCACAATCGATCCGCACGATACATGGATTGATCCACGATCGATCCGCACTATGCAGGGATCAATCCTTGTTCAATCAGGATTGATCTGCCCGGTGCATGGATCGATCCACGATGGATCTACACGGTGTGTAGGATCGATCCATATGGTCGAGGCCCTCGACCACAATCGATCCCATTCGACCAGGATCGATCCATTTCAAATTTTTTTTAATGGCCTTTAGCTTAATCCAAGGTTGTAGGTGCTTTGGATTTTTAGTATTTCCAAAATGCTAGTGCATTTTTTTTTTGTCCTTTCCACTTTATCATCGCTAAAATTTCAAAATTGCGTAAATGCCCTCGTCACTCGACATTGTCGGCAAGGCCTAACTAGTCGTCAATGAGGCTAGACTAATCATTGGCAAGCATTATTTGGCGTCGATGAGGCCAAACCTAGCGGTTGGTGACCTTAGGCAAGGCCTAGTCGATGATCTCAATCGGGTGAAAATTGATTAAATTGATTAAATTGTAATTTTGCACAAAATTGAATTAATATCCATATAATATGTTTATGACTGATTAAACAATTATTATGCAATTTGAGCATATTTTTGCTTATGATCTTATAATAGTAAAAGTTGAACCTCATTTAGAATTGTATTGGTTGATATTCTTGCTATTTTAATTTCCTAATTTACAATTTAGACTAAATTTAATTAAGAAAAAAATGAAATATGAAAATTGTATCTATCTCAAAATTTAGGAACAAGATTTAGATTACTATAAGTACAAGAAATCTATAAATAAATTAATATCTTATTAAATATTCTTACAAAAAAATTATTTTTAAAATAAAATGGATTTGAAATTTTATTTAATGAGGTTATATTTTACTATTATAGAGATCATATACTAAAACGTACTTAATGGAACTCTAGTAATATCTAAAAAGACTAAAAAGGTAAAAAGTTAATAAAAATAGAGCATATATATATATATATATATATATATACATATATATATTTGTTGATTTAGGAAATGGATTGCAATGAAATGAAATTCTAACTATGGACAATAATATAATTATGAAAACTTGTAAATAATATCGAATGATTGATTTGACTTTGTCATTAAAAGTTAATGAGCTATAGAACAATTTCAAAGTTTAAGGATTTGATTAAATATTTAAAAATAATATTAGGGCTATATTAAAAAAATTAAAAGTCTAAATATAATACTGTACATTGAATTAAAGTTTAGAAATAATTTGTGCCATATTTTCACGCGGAATCTTAGCGTGGTTACCTTGCACGGACACAATCAAGTTCATACAAGTGGGCCAACGACTGATTAGGCTTCACGAGCGTGGTGGCCCACTACACGGCCCACATTATTTCTCAGGCCCGATCCATCTCACCACTTCTGAACGATAATAAAAATAAATAATATCCCCCAAAATAAATTAAATATCTTCTTCGTCATCGTCTTCTTCATCCTCTTGTTTTTTCTCGTTCTTTGTAATATCCAAACAATGAAGCACGCTCCGTCCCCCACCTCGCTTCACTGAAGCTCCACCCCCCGGGGAAGAAAATGGCCTTCGCGACCGCCAAAATGACGGAACTGCCACTGCGCAACGCCCTCCCCCGCGCCTCCTCCGGCTCCGGCCAGAGCTCCCTCCACCTCCTCTTCGCCTCTCCGGCGCCGCCCCGGCGGCGGCCTCGCGCGCTCGAACGGCGCTGCTTCTGCCAGTCCCTCCGCACGACCAATCCTCGAGACGCCAGCTCCTCCCACGGAAGGAGCGGCGGCAAGCCGCACTCCGCCCCGTGGCTCAACAAGTGGCCGCCGCCGCCGCCGCCGCCGAACCGCGAGATCGACGAGGAGCCGCCCGGCGAGGTCGCCGGCTCCGATTCCCGCGGCGAGGCTGAGCGTAGGTACTCCGGTAACGACAGAGGCCAGAATGCGATCGAGAGGATCGTACTCAGGTTGCGGAATTTGGGATTGGGGTCGGAGGATGAAGAGGAAGGGGACGAGGAGGACGGGGAGGGCGAATTCGGAGCCGCGCGGCCGACCGGAGAGGAGAGGCTAGGTGACCTGTTGCGTAGGGAGTGGATTAGGCCGGATAGCTTCCTCGAGGAGGACGAGCGCGAGGAGGACGATGCGAGGTTGTTGCCGTGGGAGAAGGGAGGCAAGGGAGAGGTCAAGGTCGAGGAGAAGGTCGTCGGGGGGATGAAGAGGTCGGTGAAGGCGCCGTCGTTGGCGGAACTCACGATCGAGGACGAGGAGCTTAGGAGGTTGAGGAGGACGGGGATGTACCTTAGGGAGAGGATTAGCGTCGCGAAAGCGGGGATCACGCAGGCGGTTTTGGAGAAGATACATGATAAGTGGAGGAAGGAGGAGCTTGTGAGGCTTAAGTTTCACGAGGTGCTCGCGCACGATATGAAGACCGCGCACGAGGTCGTCGAGGTCGGTTCAATGATAACTTATTGTAGATGAATTTGCCGCAATTTTGTTATAGCACATGTTGATGAAGCATCAATGCTCAAGTGTTTTCTTGCTTTTTGAACTTTGTGCTTGCTTGATGGTTGTGTTTCCTGTTTGCTTAAAATTATGATGAATATGAAGTAACGATGTTTAAAAGTGAAAAGGAAAGGAATGAATATGATTCGAGAGTATGTAAGTGACTGCTTGTAGTTTTTCTCAGCGTCGAACTGGGGGATTGGTCATATGGAGGTCTGGCAGCGTTATGGTGGTGTACCGTGGGAAGAACTATGAAGGCCCTGCTTCAAGATCCCAACCGATTGTGAGGGAAGGTGATGCTCTTTTTGTCCCTGATGTTTCTTCAGCCAACAGACCAGTCGCAGAAAGTGGCGATGATGTGAAGCCGGAACGTGAGAAGAGTGAAGTGTCGGTGAGGAGCCCAGCACTAAAGGAGAGATTGACAGAAGAGGAAATTGAATATAACAACTTGTTGGATGGCTTAGGCCCTCGTTTCGAAGAGTGGTGGGGCACAGGAGTGCTTCCGGTTGATGCAGATCTACTTCCTCAAAAGATTCCGGGATATAAAACGCCTTTTAGGCTTCTTCCCACTGGAATGCGTTCGCGACTGACCAATGCTGAGATGACCAACTTACGGAAGCTGGCAAAGTCACTTCCTTGTCATTTTGCCCTTGGTAATATTCACCTTGTTGTGATACAGTTTGTCAGCTTCTTCCCTATGCAAATAAGTTGTTGACATAATTTGTTTCCTTAAATCATGAAGGGAGAAACAGGAACCATCAGGGCCTGGCAGCTGCTATAATTAAGCTTTGGGAGAAGAGCTTAGTTGCAAAGATTGCTGTTAAAAGAGGAATCCAGAATACGAATAACAAACTCATGGCTGATGAGCTGAAGGTCTGTCTTTTGCACATCCTGATCTAAAACACCAGTTTCCTGGTGATATAATTATTTTATTACCCTTCAGTACTCTAAAGTCAGTTCCTTATGTCTCTTTGCTTCTTCTACGAATGTTTATTGAAACTGATCACATTTCCTTTTGTTCTACAGGATTTAACTGGGGGGGTCTTACTACTTCGAAATAAGTATTACATCGTCTTCTATCGCGGAAAGGATTTTCTGCCTCCTACTGTAGCTACTGCTTTGTCAGAAAGACAGGAATTGGCAAAACAGATACAAGATGTTGAAGAAAAACTTCGGACTGGAACAGTTCCTCCTACTGTAGCTACTGCTTTGTCAGAAAGACAGGAATTGGCAAAACAGATACAAGATGTTGAAGAAAAACTTCAGACTGGAACAGTTGATGCTGCTCCATCTAAGGAAGCTGGCTATGCGCAAGCAGGTACTTTAGCTGAGTTCTATGAGGCTCAAGCCCGATGGGGAAGAGATATATCTAATGAGGAACGTGAAAAGATGATCGAAGAAGCTTCCAAGTCCAAGAGTGTTAGACTTGTCAAAAGAATTGAGCATAAGCTAGATCTTGTGAGTGCTTTTCTTCAGTATAATGTACATTTCTTGTCTACTTCCTTTGCTATATTTGATGGAATCACGTCTACTAGGTGGAATACTAAGATATATTTTTGCTTGATGAGATGAACCAGATGCAGATGCAAAATAGGCTACACAGAGAATAGTGTTAAGACAGCAGAAGTAATTAGTGATGGTTTAGTAAATAACCTCCAACTACCAACACAGCAGAACTTTACCTTTGTCTAGATATAGAAAATGTCTAGACAGGAAAATAAAATATTTATTAGAGAAATTCTTTCTCCTGTTTGAAGAATATGGGATTATGTTATCAAGGAAAATGTATTGCTTTTAAATGCAAATGGACTCTAGAACAGTGTTCTTGTTCTTAAATTTTATTTTTTATTACCAGTTGAAACTTCATGTGAAGCTTTTACAAAGCCTTCTTCCTTCTCTGGGTGCATGCAGCTTGTTCTTTGGGCTGATTCTTAGATCACTCAATCAGTTTGGATGATGAGAAGAGACATATGCTTTATCCTCAAGTGATCCATGTCATTTGTGTAATATTTATCTGCAATGCAAGCATCCTCTTTTCTATTCTTTTGTTGTTCTTATGATTGGCCTCTCAGATCATCCTGTCATCAATTTTACTAAATGGTGGTTCTCTGCCATGTGATGAACAGGCACAAGCAAAGAAACTAAGGGCTGACAGACTCTTATCTAAAATAGAAGCATCTATGGTTCCTGCTAGTCCTGATGATGACCAGGAAACTATCACCGACGAGGAACGGACTATGTTTCGCAAAGTTGGTTTAAGAATGAAGCCTTACCTGCCTCTTGGTACTTATATATTTCTTCATTTATTAAAGGAATAATTTTAACATCAAATTGAGGGCATTAATGTTTTCATTATTTACCAGGTATTCGTGGTGTTTTCGATGGTGTCATTGAGAATATGCATCTGCATTGGAAGCATAGAGAATTGGTGAAGCTTATAACAAAACAAAAAACCCTTGCTTTTGTGGAAGACACAGCAAGGCTATTGGAGTTCGAGAGCGGTGGAATATTAGTATCAATAGAAAGTGTGCCGAAAGGCTATGCTCTTATATATTATCGTGGAAAGAATTACCGGCGGCCCATCAGCCTGAGGCCAAGGAACCTTCTCACGAAGGCAAAAGCATTGAAACGTTCTGTTGCCATGCAACGGCATGAGGTCACCTCACATGTCCCATCTGCCTATACATGCAAAATTGACATTAATGTTTCTGAATTTTCCACTTGTTTACTGTATCTTTACTTGTCATGCGCAGGCTCTAAGTCAACACATATCTGAGCTGGAGCACACAATTGAGCAGATGAAGAAGGAAATAGTAAGTGCTGCTTATTCTGGAGAGCTATCATAAATCTTTTCATGAGTAGGTTCCTTATGGCCTTCACTTCACGTTTTCTGCAGGGTGACTCTTGTGAGATAGAGAGTGAAGATCCCTGGAGTTCCAAAGGAAATGGCCAGTTTGATGAAGTATCAGAATTGAAAATGGTATATTGCTTTGCACTGCTTGCCAATTGGACACATGCTTTCTTTTGGCCATACACAATTTTTAGGTGTTGAAATTTCTGGTTTGTGTTCTGGATGTGATGCGAAAATCTTTGATTCTCTTATTTGGGAGAAAATTTGGATCTGTAATGCAGTGCAGAGTCATTGCTACTGGTGGTGCTAATTTTGATTTGATTTTTCATTCCAGAGTGAAGATGATGGTCCAATGTCTGATCCTGATGATGTTGAAGGCAGTGATTGGGAAGATGATGAAGAATCTGACCTTAATTTAGATATGTGATGATCCTTTGAGAAGAACTTCATATTTGTGCTGAAGGAAACTCGAGAGGCATTTGGGGCATTGCCTCTGTACTGTCGGTGAGTTCAGTTCAATGCTTACATACAGTAACACAGACACACACAATGCTTCCTCTTGAATTGCCCTTGTTTTCTTCAATAGGTTCAAATCTTTTATGTTTGAGCTCATTCCTTTCAAGACAAATCTCACGAGATGTACTCTTTTTACTTCCGACAATTCAACATGTGCCTGTACTTCTGTAATAGAAGGAAATATGCGGTAACATGAAAAGATGTCCAGCGTTGGTGGCTCACTAGATTTTTGTAGCTTGCTTTTAATCTTTGTTCTATTTCCTGAGCAATAATTTTGCTGTTGAAGTTTGAAACAAAGTTATGCATCTGACTTGCTCTCTCTTTCTGCATTCCATGTATGCCTTTCGCAGCTCTGTGTTCGAGTGGAACTTTTTCCTGTCGGAACTGAACCATTCAAGTTCGTTTGGTTAGCTTCTGAACAATTTCTCGTGCCTCATCACAATCATTCATTCAGAAAATCGTTTGCCTGTGAAGGATTTGCATTGAGTATGAACTAATTACCTTGATGAGTTCCTCAGACGAGCCAGAAGCTCCGTGAAGCACCAAGGAGACACTGACGGATAAGACGAAGCAAGGACAGAATCCATATTGGTTGATGCTAATCAGTACTTGGTGTAACCCTCTTCGACAATTTTGGAGAAAGTTACATATATTTTGCCAGTAAAAGATGAATCTCTTACTACGCAATTGGTGGATGCTAATCAGTACTTTTCACAGAAAAAGAGATGGTTGTTTTGGAGCGAGCTCAGCTTTGCAATGATGCAATTCTATTGGAGAGTTCGATACTGTGCTTTGAGGGGCTGAATAGTCACTCAGGGATTGAAAACTAGTGTATGCTTGAATGAATTCTCAAGGCAAACATGTAAAAAGCTTCTCCAGTTGTTAAAGCAAAAAAAACTCAAACCGGGACCAGCCTATTCATCATTTGTTATCAGCCCAAGCAAGTTGACACACACAGGAACATCTGAAGAAACTTTACATCTACCGAGATTTAGTATATGATTCCAGCCATCTCTAATAGCTTAACCTTCTAGAGAGACGGCCAAATTAAATTTCTCATGCCCTCCTTCACCCATTTATGGGTTCTCTTCTTTGTATCTCTTGGGTTTCTACAAATTCTTCTGCAATCTCTCTCCCTCTGCCTATATGGTTTACTAGGAATTTCTATGTACCTAAACATTTCACTAGTTTTTCTTCAGAACTTGCGTACTAACATTTCTTCATAATGTGCATAAAAATGCATTTGTGCTTAAGTTTTTCTACAAAGATACCTAAACATTAGAAGTGTCAACAATCAATGCCTCACGGTTGCATGATTAAGGATTTTAATGAGGGCCAGAGCAGAATATTCCAGACCTTCAGCAAATCAAGCCTCCAATTTGGACTGCCAGGAGGATATTTTCCAAGAACATTTCCAATACACAACCCGCCAAAGCATCTATACCAGTGTGATCCATACATTCTTCCGCCCGATAATTAAAGAGGCTAGTTCTTGAGAAGATTATGGTTTAACCACCAATACAAGGCTTGCATACACTAATAAATATATTGACCTGATCGACATCAGTTAACGTTGCTTCATATATTCGGCAGTCAGGTCATCCTCTGTCCCTGATTATCTCCCTTATTCAGCCTCAACGAGCAGGCCTTTTGACTGGGCCAAAGAAGAAATGATATTTGCGTAGGAGATACTATTTTCGAAGGAGAGATGTGAACCAACTGCCATTACTGAATAAAATCCCTGGAAAAATTCAAATGACAAACAACGTGAACAGATAATTAATTGACCTATCTTTCCTTTAAGCGAGTAGGCTGCAGCTTGTGACACCAAACTGCATCATCCCCTATGCTAGCCAATATAGGAAATAAATCAGGGTGGAGAGACATATACCAAATTAATGGCTTCCGTGAGATCTTTCGGAATTCCAAGATCAAAATGAACTGTGACTGGAACGTGCCATAAAAGCATGTGCATCACCCTATTTAACTTATTTGCTCTGTTTGCATTCACTGAAGTAGAGCAATCATTGACTCAAATGGACATATAAATGCAAACTAGTGTCTTATACCCCAAAACTTAAAAAACCAATGATAGAAAGTGAACCGATATAACGTTCCATTCTCCATATTCCATGTGTTATTTCAAAACAGATACTTTCGGTATAAGCTCAGGTTAAATGGTATGATATCCACAAGATCCGCATATCAGAACAAATAGCTTTGCAGAAAAGAAAGCCAGATGAGGCTTCCACGAGTTGTTGGGCTGCATTTGACTGGATAAGCATCTCTATAAACCAACAATGCAGAAGGTCCCATCGATTGTATATCATTTGTCCAGAGAACTGAGATCTTACCAGAGAGCATAATCCAAATAATTTTGTCTGGACAAAGCATGTAGCAAAATTTCTAGCTGCAGATAAGTGCAGTACTCGTGTCCTTCTCCCATTCAATCAGATATGAAAAGCGCTTACATTAGCCTGTTCAGCAGCAAGATACAACAGGCAACTGGGGGAATCCCTCCTTGCTTAAAGGCAGCAGGATGGATCTGCAAGGAAAATGAGCTCAACCCTGGACAGGCAGTGGAAACTACCAAGCTGGAATATGGTAGGGGCAAAGGGAATTTCCGGTGGACCGGTGAAATGCATAGAGATCGGAGTCCATGCCCTACTTTGAACTTTAGTGGGAATGTTAAAAGACAGAAAACGGAAAGTGATCTTTTCATGAAGGAGCAGTGCCAAAAAATTAGTCAAAATCCCTTCTTTGAACTTTAAGCTTGTAGAGTGAAATTTAATAAGCAAAGAGGATGTTTGAGATATTTTGGTCAGCTTTAGCAGATAAAAGTACTATAGAAGGTGCAACAGCCTAAGACACTTCAGCATTATGATCCTTCCACACAGCAAGCCTTTCAGGTATCTGATAATTAGCCAAACTTAAAAGCTGAAAAAAATCAAGTTTCAAGTACATTTGTCCAACCTGTAATGTGGCAGGACTCTTGTCTTCCTCTGCTGCAGCAATGACTATTTCAACTCCTTCCAAGTTATAAACATTGAATGTACCGGCAGAATAACCTCCTTCTTCTGCATTCTATTAAGAACATGAAACACTTGAACTATTATATAAGTTTAATCCTATTACAAACACTAATCTTGATGATCCTGAACTGGAGATGCTCTTTTCTTGAGGAAAGTCTGACTGGAGGAGCCCAATATTTTACGAGTTCAGCCAGCGCTGTACTGCTTACAACATTACCAAAGAAAGGAAAGAAGGAATCCTGGTATGATGTTCCTATGTTAGATGTGTGGATGTGCAAGATGTAAAAACAAATAAGATATGCACCAGCTGCTATCATATGGAAAGCTTTGCTGTCATATGCCTCAGAACCAAAATGCCCATACAGCAAACGTGAGCAGGGTCTCTAAAGGAAGTGCCTAACCATATGCATGTAGACAGAGATATAGAAGCAAAAGCAGTCACCTTCCTAAGTATATGTTGCAAGACAATGCCTCACACAATTCATACTGCTTTTGTCCCAATTCTAGTGTATATATGATGTCGGGGGTTAAATAATTAATCTGGGATTAACCAATTGCCACAGCCACCGGCATACCTCATTAACTTAGTCTATGTTCTCAACCATGGTAAGAATTATGTGCCAACTGGTTTGAGGGCATGATCAAAGTTAGTGCAAAAAACAATTTTCAGCTTTATTGTATTGAATATTCTGTGAGCTGCCAGCAATATAGGCTAAAGCCTCCTTTTGGTTGATAAAAAAGCGCCATTTTCAGCTTAGCAGGTAAATCTTCAGATGGTGCAACAGTAGACTGTTATATTGGTCCCCCCAGACACCAAATGGGGGAGAATCATGCGCTGCAGCAATCACAACAGCGAGACATATTGTGGATCAAAATGGTTGCTGACACTTTGTCATTTAGCTTGAATCTCGGCGGATGATGCCATCTTCATTCTCAGCATTCAGCTTGAATCTCGGCGACATCAGCAGCTTGATTCTCGGTGCCGTTGGCGGCTTGAATCTCGGCCACATTTCCAGCAGACATGGCTATACAAGGGCCTTTGTAGCATGATCTGATGAAGTGGTTCGACCTGCACTCAAAGATAACATATGCACCAAATGCTATCCTATAGAGAGCTTTGCTGTCAAATGTCCCAAAACAAAAATGCCCGCACAACAAACATGAGCAGGGTCTCTAAGGAAGTGCATAAGCGTTTGCACATAGAGAAGTAGAAGCAAAAGCAGCCATCCCCCTAAGCACATGTTACACAACAATGCCTCGCATAATTTGTAGTGCTTCAAGTTTGACCCAGATATTCTGATGTATATATGGTGTTGGGGTTAAATTATTTACACGAGATTAACCAACTGCCTCAGCCACTGACATACCTCATTAACTTAGTCTATGTTCTAAACCATGGTACGAAATATTTGCCGACTGATTTGAGGGCATCATCAAAGTTAGCCCAACAAAAGAATTTCAGCTTTGCATGGCATTGAGTAGTCTATGAGCTGCCGCCAATATAGGCTAAAGCCTCCTTTTGCTTTTTTGAACAGCGCCGTTTTTAGCTCAACTATGAAGTAGGCAAAACTTCAGAATTTTCTCGCACGAATGGAAAAAGTTTGATCTTGCCCGACAACAAGCCAAATGGGGGAGAGTCACGTGCTGCAGCAGTCACTACAGTTATGCATATTTTAGCTTGATGGCATTTATAGATGTTGGGAATAACGGATCCCCGAAAACCGGATTCGACACTGAATCGAACCCCTAAATCAATGCGGAAGACGAAGCCCGGGAAAACACGTATCACCGATCGTAAAGCACACCACGGATTCGAGCGTACCTTGTTAGCCACAGATTAAACACCAATGCCGAAGATCGAGGAAGAAATTCTGATCCGATTATGCCAATTTGCCTTGAAGGGAAGACGGGACGCCTTAAGCGTTTTTCTTCTTTTTGTTTTTGAGAGAGAATGCGCGGGGGAGAGGAAGCGTACGTTGTTTTTCCAACGGTTGTCTTCTCTCTCTCTCTCCTCCCTTTTATACCTTCCCCATCCACGGGCCCTATTCCCGTGGGCCGGGCCCTTTTGGGCCCAACTTGAGCGGATGGGCCTTAAGCCCATCTCATAAATCCATCATCTCCCACTCGCACATGGTGGTCCAAAACCAATATGGGCGGACAGGCCCTACCTAGCCCCATCAGAGAATAATCCATCATAGACTCTCACTTAACATGGTGGGCGAACAGAATCCTCTTTTCCTCTCTTCAACATTCATAGGTGAATAATCCGTGCGACCAGCATACTTTGAGAGCTCGTTGCCATACATCTGTTAGGAATATATAGCAGCTCATAATGGGCATCACACTCCGAGTAGATTTAGTATGCGGTACCCTAGATCGATCGATCACATTTATATCTCTCTTGATCTCTTTTAAACAATGATATATTTATTGTATTCACAATTATGATTATCACAAAGACAGTCATAATTGGTTAACCGGTGAATACAAAACTACAATTTGATTCTCCAAAATCGATCTTCCTCTTTCCTTCAAACTCTCAATTTCAGTCCAGCTTGCTTTTCTAGAAATGCCCCATTAGATCGAATCACTCATGACCATTGGCAACATCCTAAGATAGCAAACACTAAATAGAAATCTTGAGAATAAGTAAGAGTCATGAGGGGACTAAGAAATTGAGGAACTCTCTTCCTCAAGAGTCTCACACGACATAAAAGTTGAGATCAAACTTTTGCCACTCTTATTGGTCGTCTCATGCATACGTAGTATGAAATACGTATTACGGTATTAACTCCTTTCCCATGGAGCGTATGTCTACACCTTTCAATACCGTACGGATGATAGTTAAGACATACCCAATGTCTAACTTGAGTTCACGTATCTACTCATTCACAAAATTCATCGAACTCACATCGGCATCATAGACAGATAAAGTAAAATATGTGGGGTATTTTACTTTCGGACATAGTAAGTATTATGTCCTCATCTTAACACCGATTAAGGCGACATACGTGTTTTAAGCTTGAGCTCTCGATTATCACCTAGATAATAAGCTTAAAAACAGTCTCATCTCTATTTATCACACAAGTAAATAGAGGCGATTACCCGTGTGAGTGGGCTAATCTTATATCTGTCCGACATACTTTCTCAACTTAAAGTAATGCACGAGCATTAAGATGCATAAAGATCAAACAACAAAGATTCATAGGCATTAATGATGAAAAACACAAATTCATCAAATGTGAACACTTAGGGAAAATTACAATATTCAGTACATTAGCCTCTACGCAGTCCTAGAGATTTCATATGGCTACAAAACATATCTCTAGGTAATGGCTTTGTCATAGGATCTGCTACCAATCTATGCGTAGTATGTACTCTAAGTTCACATCTTTTCGTGCAACCATATCTTTGAGAAAATTATACT
This sequence comes from Eucalyptus virginea, assembly GCA_014182375.1. NCBI lineage: Eukaryota > Viridiplantae > Streptophyta > Magnoliopsida > Myrtales > Myrtaceae > Eucalyptus > Eucalyptus virginea. The sequence goes on along the minus strand of CM024515.1, from coordinate 9,706,895 downwards.
TGGTATCTATATGTTTGGTCTTGCCATGATATTTTGGATCTTTAGTGTACGCTATAGCTGCTTGGCTACCACAGTTAACCAATAATCAATTTGCAGCACTTCCAATAACACCTAAATGATCCAAAAATCTCTTAAGCCAAACACTTTCTTATACTGCTGCTGATAATGCCACGAAATCAACTTCTATCGTGGACAAGGCTATACACGTTTGTTTCTTACTGCTCCAACATATGGTGCTATTATTCGGTAAGAAAACAAACCCAGAGATAGATTTCCTTTCATCTAAATCTCCTCTCCAATCAGCATCTGAATAGCCTTAGAGTCGCAGATCCTTTCCTTAATAACTCAGCGTATAATCAGCAGTCCCCTTTAGATACCTTAGTATTCTCTTAACGGCTTTCCAACGTGCTTGACCTGGATTGGATTGGTATCTACTCACCATTCCAACTGCAAAACATATGTCAGGTCTTGTACACATCATAGCGTACATAAAGCTTCTAACAGCACTAGCATAAGGAACATGTTGCATTTGTTCCTTCTCTTGTGGAGTCCCTGGACACAGTCTATGGCTCAATCCTTCACATTTTGCAATAGGAGTGTCTATGGGTTTACAGTCTTGCATACGAAATCGTTCAAGAACATTATTTATATATGTTTCTTGCGAAAGAGACAACGATCTCTTAAAATCTTAACTCCAAGAATGTATGCAGCCTTACCCATATCCTTCATCTCAAAGTTAGAAGACAACCATCTCTTGACAGTATTGACAAACTCCATATTACTTCCGGCAATTAGTATATCATCAACATATAATGATATGATCACAAATTGATCATTGGATATTTTGATATATACACAATGATCATTATCTATCATTGTAAAGTCATATGCCATTATGGCATTATGAAAACGTATATATCATTGTCTTGACGATTGCTTAAGGCCATATATCGACCCCCAAAGTCGACATACCTTTTCTTCTTGGACTTTCACTATGAAACCAGCAGGTTGTTCCATATATGTTCCTTCCTCTAATTCTCTATTGAGGAAAGCAGTCTTTACATCCATTTGATGTAACTCAAGATCCATACTAGTCACTATTGCCAGAATAATGCGAATCAAGGTAAATCTCACTACAGGAGAAAATATATTTTCATCATCAATTCTTTCATGTTGATTATACCCCTTCGCCACAAGGCGAGCCTTATGCCTTTCTATTGAGCCATCAGCATTTCGCTTTATTTTGAGAACCCACTTGTTCCCAATAGCTTTGTGTCCTTTTGGAAGATCAACCAGTTCCCAGACTTGGTTTGATTTCATTGACTCCATTTCCTCTTCCATTGCATGAATCCATTTTTCCTTATTAGGGCAATTCAGAGCCTCATTAATATTTCTTGGCTCATCCTCATCTTGTGGAGCAACCATAAAAGTTTCCCTTTCAATGTCAAAACATCGACGGGGAATACTTTGGCAACTTGTTCACCGTATGGGAGATTGTACACTTAGCACATTATTCCCCATCATGCTCCCACTTGGATTAGGTAATGATGATGTCGTCACATCAGGTGGTTGCAATTGAGAATGAGTTGAATTCAATTCATCACATCTCATATTACTCCCACTTGGACGAACTCCACTGACATCATTATCTTGATCCAAGGTTTCAAATAGGGAGTAATTTTCCCTTATTTCGCCCCTCTTAGGAAATTCGTCCACTAAGGATGTGACATCCCGTGATTCAAATTCAGTTATACTCCCACTTTCCTGCTCACCTATGAACACATACCCTTTTGAGTGTTCGCAGTATCTCATGAAAATACTCTTATTTTCTTTGGGACCCAATTTCCCAAACTTGTGAGAGGACTCATGAATATAGGCAGCACAACCTCATGGCTTAAGAAAACTTAAGTCCGGTTTTCTAACTGTCCATAACTCATATGAAGTGGAAATAACTGATTTGGAAGGCATTCGGTTAAGTATTTTGGCAGCAGTTAACAACGCATCACTCCAAAAAGTGATAGGTAAGTTAGCATGCGCCATCTTGGACCTAACCATTCCAGTAGAGTTCTGTTTATTCTCTCTGCAACACCATTTTGTTGAGGAGTATATGGAATAGACAACTATCTTTCTATTCCTTTTTCATCACATAATTTTCTGAACTTATCAGATAAATATTCTCAACCTCGATCGGATCTAAATACCTTTATTTTCTTGTCTAATTGATTTTCTGCCAGGTTCATAAACCTTCTGAAACAACTTATGCTTTAGATTTATGAGAAATCAAATAGACATATCCGACTCGAGTATAATCATCTATAAAAAAAGTGATGAAATAAACAGCCCCTTGCCTTCCTCTCACATTCATTGAACCACAGACGTCCAAATGGATTAAATGCAGAGGAAATTCAGCTCTTTTACCTTTTCTAAATGGTTTCCTTGTCATTTTCCCTACTAGGCAATGCTCACATATGGACAAATCGACTTTTTCAATATTGCCCAACAAGCCTTCTATAGCTAGTCTATTCATACGTTGTTGGCCCATATGACCAAGTCTAGCATGCCACACAATCACATCATTGTCATATAAAGAAGAAGACGTGAAACAAGGGAATAACAAATATTGACATCATCACAGTCAACATTTAGTACAATAAAACCATTCAGTAAGTGATCACAACCATAGTAATTTGTGTCTAAACACAAATCTACACCTTTATTATGGAAGTTCATACCAAAACCAAGCTTAACCAACACTAAGACAGACTCTAAATTTCGACGAATCTCCAGAACATATAGAACATCAAGATGCGTCCACCATGCATGTTCAATTGGCAGGTGCCAATCCATTTAACTTCAGCTCTGGAGTTATTTCCAATATATAGATCCACTTAGTTCCAGTTGGTATCGTCGGAATTCCACGAAGGATCCTCTATCCTTTGCTACATGGTATGTCGCTCCTGAATCTACAGTCCACAAAGGATTGGATTCAGCCAATAATATTGAACTTGACACATAAGCAAAGTTCTCAAATGTACAAGAGGTGTTGACTTTTTTTTTTGACTCACAACAGTTGCAAGCATAGTGACATTTCTTGTCACAATTGTAACACCTCACTCTTGACATTTTCTTCACTTGAGGACGTTTTCCTCTCTTGTGTTGGTTAACCCTTGATTTCTTGCAATAAGGACTTGATCCTTTGCATTCCCACATATTGAACGAATCAATACGCTTGCGCTTAGAGCACAAAGCCCTTTCTGAGCTAGAACCAGCATTGCAAATATCTATTTTCGGCTCACATGCCGTCAAGCGGTCCTCTACCAGCTCAAGGTGGCGCACAGCATCCTCAAGATCTTCCATAACATGGTCAAGAGCTTCTAGTGCTTCTTGCTTTTCCAGCACATATTGAATCTTCTTATTCAATATTTCACAATTGTAGCCGTACATATCAGCAATTACATTCTTAGTTGCTGAACCATCGTTCTGAACACATCAGACATACATGCACGAATAATTAATGCCTATCATTTATGCATCCCTATTTGCATAGACCTATCATATTAATGAATAATTTCAAGTAAGGCTTCAGAATCAAAAGGTCACTATGTTTCCAATCATCCTCCAAAAATCCTAACTCAAAATTATTATTAATATAATTATCTTATGCAAATAAATTCTATGAAGTTACAAAAACTTCTATTACTACCCACAGCTAATTACCCACAGCAACTAGCAATAACAGAAAGCAACAGATAACTAACATCCAATAAAACAATAATGCTTTCATATAATACAACTATACATTACACTAAGCAATATATACAGAGGAATATCAACATGGAAAGAGATATTTACACCTATAAAAAAGAATCTCATAATTAATCTAAGAAATAATTAGGGAATGTCATTTCTAATCTATCAGTCAAAACATCTGAGAAAACTGAAGGCACATTTGCCAACCATGGAAAAACTTTTGGAGAGCTTTCATGTCGCCACCAAGGCGCATTTACTCTACGCCATGTGGCGCTCAATCTAAGGGTTGAAGTTTTGGCCAACTCAATCCTATAGTACTCTCTTACAAAAGCTTCCACCAGCCTCCTATAATCCGGGACCACGTTGATCTCCCATAACCGATCCAACACTGCTTGCCATTCAAGTGGAAGAGTGTTCATCAAAGCCGGCACCTTCTCAAAATCCGGCATAAGATAACCATTCCAGATGATTTCCTGTATCATCTGATTGACCTTGACCACATGTGATACTAAATCACCATCATGCTACTGATAATTAGCTAATTCTGACATCAGCCTTTTAAGTTTTGCATTTCCCTCGTCCGTTCTCGGGATTGCAGGTATCCTTGCATAACGCATCATAGTTCCTGCAACAAATGCAGAATTAAAAATGGATCACTTATAATCCATAATTAATATAAGGGAAAATACATAATTTTCCAAAATTCATGCAACAAATGCAGAATTAAAAATGGATTACTTATAATCCACATAGGCATGACTGAAAAAGAAAACAAATTCCTTTTTTTTTTTTTTTTTTTTTTTTTTTCGGGTCAACGGTCAACGGTCAAAGTCAACGGTCAACGGTCAACGGTCAGTCAACGGTCAACGGGTCGGGTCACCGGGCGCGCGGGTCGGAACGGTCGGACCGCTCGCGCGGACCGACCGCACGTGCCTCGCGCGTGCGGGGAATGACATCACGCGAACGTCATCGGCACGTGCGGGCGCGTGCCTGCGTCTGCGAGTCGGGTCGGGTCGGGTTGCCGGCCGGTGATCGCCCGGCGAAACGTCGTCGGCGATGACGTCATTCGAGCGGTTATCGACCGTTGGATGACGTCACGATGGCGTCATCGCGTGGCGTCGCCGCACGCGTCGGTCCGCGGACCGGCGCGTGCCGGCCCGCCCGGCGGCGTGCAAGCGCCGGTTCGCCGACCGGCGCGTGTGCCGCACTTGCGCCGGGCGAGCCAACGCTTTCCGGCGCGTTGCGCCCAAGCGCGCGCCTTCCGGCCGCGCGTGTGGGCGCGTGCGGCGTCGCCCGCGGCGTTCGACCTATCCGGACTCGTCTCGACGTCGCCTTTCACCCGGTGCCTTGAGAATTTGATTTCGACTTACGAAAACTCAGAAAAATGGCCGAACAACGCTCGGGTGTCGGGATTTCTCGCCCGATCCGTACGGCCGAAAGTTTTTCACGAAAAATCAATCAAAAAACATCAAATTGATCGGGAAAAACGTGAACTAGGGCTCTAATACCAATGTTGGGAATAACGGATCCCGAAAACCGGATTCGACATTTTGAATCGAACCCCTAAATCAATGCGGAAGACGAAGCCGGAAAACACGTGTCACCGATCGTAAAGCACACCACGGATTCGAGCGTACCTTGTTAGCCACAGATTAAACACCAATGCCGAAGATCGATGAAGAAATTCGATCCGATTATGCCAATTTGCCTTGAAGGGAAGACGGGACGCCTTAAGCGTTTTTCTTCTTTTTGTTTTTGAGAGAGAATGCGCGGGAGAGAGGAAGCGTACGTTTGTTTTTCCAACGGTTGTCTTCTCTCTCTCTCTCCTCCCTTTTATACCTTCCCCCATCCACGGGCCCTATTCCCGTGGGCCGGGCCCTTTTGGGCCCAACTTGAGCGGATGGGCCTTAAGTCCATCTCATAAATCCATCAATAGAGAGCAAGCAGCTCAAGCAAAGGACATCAGTACTCTCATGTCCAGAAACCAGAATGTCATATTAGGTTATACTTTAGCGGTCAATCCCAGTGCCATAAATAATTTTGAATGCCTTATTATTCCTTTGTCATGTACCCTTTCTGTTCAGCATTCATAAACCTCGAGACTACGGCCAAGAACCATCAGTTCTTGAGGTCTAAAGACTAGCGGATACACGCCTCGGATGACAGTGGAAACTGAAACGATACCATGCAAATGTAATTGGCAAGGCAGCATATTACCATAAAACTCACATTCAGTCACCTAATCATCTCACAAAAAAAATCACGTCCATGTTACAATATATTTCCATTTACTGTCTACTTGCAATATCTTGTAAATCGATCTTTGTATCGCTATCTTTATTCAATGAGTAAATTCCCACAAATGTGAATAGCCCAGTTTTGCAAATAGGAGCAAGAACAAAGAAAGTTCAGCTGATCACAGTCAAACAGCTGCGGCATTCATGATTCCGCGATGACAGCCACTGCAATGCTCCTGGTTTTTTTCGCTAATCGTCATGCTTCCAGTGTGTTCTTGACAATCTAAAACCATCTCTCCTGCGACATGACTGAACACCTACCCAACGAGCTCTAATTCATTCACTCCATTTCAATTTCAGCAGAAGAAAACGTACACAAGCATTATCGATGCAGAAACAGAGTCGCCATCCAACCAGCTGCTAACTAAAGGCCTCCGACGGTTCATCCAGACACATCAATCCAAATTCTAGATCACATAAGCAAGACCGTGTTTGAACGCCCTGAGAAACGAAATCAACCTCGAACAAGCGGCGGTCGATGCCCGAGTTGGACTTCCCCGAAGGCATCTCTCTCGTCTCAACAGAGTATAACGGCGGAGCTGACTTGGACGGGCCAAATCTAGCTGGATGTAATAACTTAATAATGTTTTATTTACAACACCGGTATGTTGAAAAATATGGCTAATTAATCGTTATTGAATATCAAATATGACTCACTTATTCAACGGTCACTAATTATTCATCGCGTCACTAGTGCTATTATTATATTTTATGTAAGAATTTTGACATATCGGGCATTGCTCTAGCCAATAATTTAATTAACTTGTTGAATTTGCGAGAAGGAGGACCGTGTACAGGAGAAATAAACTTCACATGCGTGAGTAATGACAAGTCTAATTTAAGGAAAAAATGCAAAAAGAAAAAGTAGATGACATTAATTGTGGATAAATGATGTGATACAACAGAGCCGGTCATCGCTATGCAAAGAAGACTATGGATGAAAATTTGTGCTTTCCGATGAAATCCAGTACGAGCCATATCATAATCTCGTGTTTGCTCAATTCGGGCTAATAAATTGAGACCGGTAAACATCTTGTCCTCAGTCAAATGCAAGCCGAAAATTTCCGCATCGAGTTCGCTCTTGCATGACCCGCCAATATCAAGGGTTCAGATGCTCTCAGATTCTCACGAATCCGAATCATGTGATCGAACTTTATTGAACGCCAATGCGTTGCCGTATTGACGAGCTGCGGGTTGAATTTTTTTTTTTATCTTTAATTTCTTTGTCCGTAGCTGCGAGTTGATTGGCATTGAATGATTAGGTGCGGTGGTTAACCGTTGCTGCAGCTGCAACCTGGGCCGGTCGTTGGTAGTTGAGAGAGGCTTCACCATACCATCTACCCCTACTCTACATGTATCTTTTGACGTACCTGTCTGACTTCTTTTTGGCCTGTCTAGGTGATTTACTTGTCACGGTATATATGAATTGCTCCGTCAACGCGCATCGAGTCAAACTCCACCGACGGAAATTGGGCATGTCAAAGTCCCATCTCGAGATAATTGAGGGTTTTGCCGACATTTTAAATTAAACTAAACATGATTAGGCACCGATTAGCACAGATGAATGAAGCAAATTTTTCTACATGCGCGTGCCATAAAAGTCGTTTTTTCTTTGGAAAATTTTCACGCGTTGAGTTCTGGTACTTTTATGCCTTTCCAAGTCAAGTCAATATATTTTTATTTCTCCTAATGAAACCCTTCTACTTCTTAAAAACTACCTAATCAAGTCTTTTCCCCATTAAATCTGGCTTAGTCAAGCTGTGAAGGCTGCTAGATGATGTTGAGGACGATCAGTTTCAAAGTCAAAACCCACATGCGTGTTGAAAAAGAGGGATCGTGAGAGGAAGAAGAGGATGTTCTTTTTTTTTTTTTTTTTTTTTTGGGCTTCTTATATTCTTCATGGTAGCGTTTACATCGACATAATGTTGTCCAAGTGGCGCTCGAGCATTGGCGAGGCCACGTCGACTGATTTTGGCGGGCCGTATTGCCGGAGGGACTTAATTAGACAATCTGTGCAAGTAGAATTTGTGTGAAACCGTAGGATGAAAAGTAGAAAATTTTCCTTTCACTTTATCACACCCAAGTTGCATGATGATGTGTGTTACGTGTTTGAACATCATTTATTTGGGATAATTGTCCAAAAAATCCCAAACCTATTGTACAATGACCAATTCAATCATAAACCTTTCATTATGTTAACTAGTCTTAAACCTTTTGACAATTTGCCAATTTAATCTTAAATCTTACAATTATGCCAATTTAGTCTTAAACTATTATTTGAATATTTGGCTGAAATGACTACGTTGGCAAATTATCAAAAGATTTATGATTAAATAGGTGAAGTATAGAAAAGTTTAGGACTAATTTAGCATTATTAAAAGGTTTAAGACTAAATTGGCAAGTCGTCAAAGGTTTGAGACTAAATTTGTATAATTGAAAGATTTATAACAATATTGACCTCCGCACAATAGGTTTAGAACTTTGTGGATAATTTTCCCAATTTTCTTTATGCATAAGCCAGATGTTAAGTTTATGCAAAATGCAATACAAATAATTTTGAGTAACTTTGTAAGGTGGTATAAAAAATTTGTAATTTCCAATCTATAAAAATTAGTAATACCATAAATATGTTGATAAGTTACCAACAAGTTACATGGAAAAGAAGTCACCGATTATTTTTTTAACCAATATTTTTTTTACACTTATCAACAATTATTGATATTTACTAGCATGGTAAAAAAATGTTTTCTTTTGCATGAAGCAATATAAATTATGCTCTCTACAAATATTAAAACAAAGTTCACGAATTATGCAAGATGCCAAATGCATTTGTGTGTGTGTATATATTGTGAATTGCCGAATAGAATATGACAAGCCAAATCTCCTCGACTTTTGCTTCATTTGATAGTTTAAGATCGCCAGAGTAATTTACAGTTAATTACTGGACAGATATGCATATTTTATATTGAGAGAGAAAGAAAGAGAGAGTTTACATTGGACATTAAAATGAAGTGCAGGGAGATTTGAAGACTACGTGATATAATCTATACATGCATATTAACCTAAGATAGCGATGATCAACGTTGAACAAACAAAAGATGGTCTAAGCTTTTCTAGCTATTACACAGTTGAGAACATTCGACACGACTGTAATATCTTTGAAAAGAAGTTAGCTATTTTCGCAGGTTTTCAAATCCCTTCCCTTAATGGAGTCCAACTGAATGGTTGCTCCGGCTGTTGGTGATCCGGCACGGACGATTCCAAATCCTTCGAGCTCGAAGACACATTGAAGCTCGTCGAAGATGTTAAGTCGTTCATCCCGAACAGATTATGATGATGATGAGAAGCTCCTTGTGCTTGTTGCTGTGGCTGAAGATGATTAGAGTAGTCATAAGTGCCTAACAACGTTGCTGCTTGATCTCTTGGCTGGTGACTGTAGTTGCCGTTGTTCCTCGCCTGAAGTGCCTTGAGGAGGAGCGCATTCACAGCAAAATTCGAGCTCAGCAAGGTTGAGGGCCATGGGAGAGACGGTAGGCCGGCGATCGTTTCTCTCGCCGACGAGGGCCAGTTGTTCATCATGTTCATGTGGGGATTGCTTTGCATGTTATAGGCAGTACTATCACTATGATTACTGTAGTTTTGAGCTAAATTAATGTCGGCGAATCCACTCGATGCATTATTAGGCATGCCGGTTAAACTATTTGACAATTCGATGTCTCCGTACTGGTCATGAAGTGCTGAGTTTGTGTCGCCGGGAGAGTCTGGAGATTGCTCGGAGGACAGTGCCGGCTGTGGCTTCTTCACGGCCGTCTTCTGGAACACCCTACATACCACCCATTCTTCCTGTTCACAAAGAAGCTGTTTAGGGTTACCATTGCAATCAAGAATTAATGTTCTGAAACTTTTTCAGACTACCATAAAGTTTAAATATGATAGTCTATTGTCGACACCTAAATGTTGGGTCCAAAGAGGTCGTGACATTTATATGTCATGGATTTCAGGTTAACTAATCTTGCACAAAAAACTTTACTCAACATATGCCTATAGATACACATTTATTACCCTGCATTCCTTTGTTAGGGCGTGACTCTGAGTTCTTCATATACTTTGAAGTACTTCGCACAAACATTTTATAGTTTTAGAAAGGTTAAATTAAGAAATGCATACATGTACCTCTCTCATAATGAAATACTATACTTTGTATAATCATGAGGAGCTATAATGCAAAGTAAAGAATTAAGATGAGTTTATAGGCCGAGACAAGATATATCGGATATCTAGTCACCATTAAATGTAAGTTTGATTCGAGTAAGTTCCACCTTTCAGATTTACTGATCTCAAGGTGATTGAATAAGATTCGAGTTATTTCAAGAGTGTTTGAAAGGAAGTTCGAGATTTGATGGTCGTAAATATATGGAAGAGAGTAAAATGTACCTTGGTGGATTTAAAAGGATGCTTATTCTCTAGCCTATATTCGTGCATGACCCAGTTGCTCTTCTCACCCCTCGGAGCTCTTCCCTTGTAAAAGACTAGGGTTTTCTTCATCCCTACCAAGATACCTCCACGGAATATCTCCTTGTCCTTCCCGGTGGTTTTCCAATACCCCGCCTCCGTCGCTCGGTTCGTCCGGAGTCCGGTCGGGTATTTCCGATCCCTCAAGCTGAAGAAATACCATTCTTTCTCCCCCATCGATGCCTTGCCTGCAACCCACAATCGCTTCTTTTAATTAAGTTGCTTGATGAAATAGGATTCTAAATTCTTCCAAAAGGAACTGGCCAAAACAAATTCTTACTTGATGAAATTTCATCAAATGTTTCTAATTAATCTTTGCTCGGTAATCGCAATTACTACGATAAATCATTTGCAAAGAAGATATCAATAGCCTCAAAAAGCTAGGTGAAAACTTTAACTCCAATTTTGACCGATTCTATCTAGTCGTCATCTTGAAGATTATTAACTGTGCTTAAAAAATATTAACAAATTTCTATGTAGAGCATGCTACTCTTTTGAAATATATTTTTGTTCAATTATCAAGCTGTATTAATATGTGCCTCTTCTATCTCTTGGTGGTCTTAACAAGAGCACTTGTTGACAAGGCACGTCTTAATTTTGCTTCTGAGCACTCACAAAACACCAATAATATCGCTTGTTGTCCTACTGTCTCTAAAAGTATGTTTGTGTCATGGAAAATGAATAATTTGAAAAAACTTTCCCTAAAAATGAGCATTCATATTCCTTACAAAAAACAAATTAACACAATTTTTTTGGTGGTCTATAAAACTATTTAGACATAACTTATTATTGGCAATGAAAACAAATTAACACAATTATTCAAATGATACAAGCAATTATTATTAGAAAAATATATATTTTTTAAATAATTTATTTTACGTGAAACAAATAGATCCTACGTAAGAAATAGTCACGCTTCAATCTAAACCAAATATGAAGCCCCAAAGCAAACTCCAAAACTGACTAGTCCTAATGCCTGTCAGAAAAATGGAATTACCTTGCTTCAAGTTGAGAAGTCTTGAAAGAGAGTTTGATGTTATACAATGTGGAAGAGACAACCTCAATTAAAGACCGAAATTGCAGATGATGACATCATCTGTTCTTAAATTATAAGATAAGGACATATTTTGTTTTGAATATCATTGTAATATGAAATTGTTTGTTGAGAAGTTCGTTTAGTCTTCCTCACGTATTGCAAATGAGGTAATATGGCCCTCCTACGAGAAGAATAAAAACCCTAAATTTTTATAGTCAATCAAAAACTGTCGAATTTTTGGGTCCCAAACCAAATTTGTCAAGAAGCAAAAACTTACCTTCTTATACGTATAAAAATTAAATAAATAAAGCACTAAAATCTCCAAAATCTTGATGATTTCTTACTTTAACTCTTCCCTTCTTCCTCCCCATTTCCGTTTCAAAAGGTTAAAAAAAAATGAAGGAAAATTAAAGGCAAAGAACAAGTACCCAAAAGGAACTAGGCAACCTAATTATGGCAGTAGACAGCAGTTATATTAGCTTTGATTAAGTTCAAGATCATCAGCTCATGATTTGAGAATACAAAAAACATAGAAACAAGAGTCATCTTTTTATCTTCTTAAGGAAATTGTAAAGCATGGAATAAGGCTGAAGAGTGACCAAATCAAAAAGGAGAGAGAGAGCATGCAGAGATCGTTCATGCATGCACAACAAGATCAGGAAGTTACCAGCAAACAAGCATAGATAGGCAGTATACCAGGGATATACATATATGTGTTTACCTGGAAGATCCCAAGGTTCGCACTTGTTGAGATCGACGTCGGTGATGGCTTTTGATGTAAAGCCGATGTCGGAGACCTTGCAAGAGAGATAACAAGTGATGAGCTCCTCATCGGTCGGGTGGAATCTGAATCCAGGTGGAAGGTTCCCCTCCATTTTTCTGTCGATTCAGATTCAGATGGCGAGGCGACCCGACGCTTTTCTCTTTCTCTTCCACACCCCAAGACAAGCAATCCAGGACTCAAGTACGGTTCACATCTATAAATAATAAAGCCTCGTCCTCACGCTGTATGTTCTCAGGAAGCCTATGAGATATGAATAAAACTGGGATCCTCCGTCAAGAAGAAGCTTTCAGAGAGACTCCCCCATATCTCTGAAATAGTCTTATTCTATTGTGCAAATTTACAGCTAACATGTTGACAATGATGGTCCATGAAGGTGACGAAAGTGCTCGGTCCCTGAGTTTCGCGATAATGCCCCGCGGGATTTGACTGGCGATACGCTCTGTATGGAAGAGAGAGTAAAGAGGGGGGGGAAGAAGGGCTGTTTAGATAATACGCAAGCGAAGTTCGCATGCCACAGAACACGTGTAGCGGATATTAGTGACAAAATTCAAAGAAGTAGAGTTGAATTTCGGTGATTTTATACTTTATGGTCAGCTTTTTCTTTCTTGTTTCCTTGGTAGTGAACGAGGGATAATCATTTGTTGCACGGGGACCGGGGTTGAGTCTCGGTTACACCAAAGATCTGGGCCTAAATATAGATGATATTGATATGATATTGATAGATTGATAGTTGTTGTTTATTTTTTTTAGGACGTGATCTTAGATGCCCAACCACCTTCAACCATTTCTACCCACCCATCCCCAAGAAAACCTCGAGCTTGTCCAATGGGAACATGTCTTTCCGACTATTCCCCGCATTATTCTATGTGCACTTGTCTGTGCATTCGTCATAACCAATCTCTCTCGCTCTCGATATATACATATTTATGAAATATACTATCAAATGGTGTTGCGCCTTAAGTAAATGATGTGGTGAATTGAAACAATCACGCTTGCTCAAAAAAAAAAAAATTGAAACAATCACGGTATAAAAAAAAAAAAAAAACTGTATATGCATAAATAAATTTAATTTTTCGTAAATTTTGATACGAATCTTACTATTTTTTATGCATGATTGGCTCTTAATTTAGGGGATTAACTTAAGCAATCGTTTCTTTTAATGGTCTGTTGTATTGGGTGCGCTACTACAAGTTGTGTCCGTTAGGTTTTTTTTTTAAAGGATGCTGTCTCTTTAGAATGTGTACTTGCACAAGCAGATAATTTATATTGATTTGAGAAGAGGGTGATCATTTGAAATGCTATATGTTACTGTGTTGTCTGAATCTATGTAAAGTTTTAGGCTGCTTTAGACAAGAATAAAACACGACACAACAAAAGCATGAACACGCAAACTTACCTTGATCTTCTCCAGAAGATGAAGAAAGGTATATATTTACCAAGTTATATTGACGAGTTAATCTAGAGCAAAGAAAAATATGGATTCCAACTTAAATCTCATGAAAAAGGGGCATTGTATTTTGGAATTTTCTGGGTGGAATCGCATCGATGACGAAAATAACCGAGCGACGGTTTACTAAATTATGGAAACAATCTTGCTTCACAAAGAGCTGTTTTTTCCCCAAGAATTTTTTACGCCAGATGATTTGTGCTATGGCATATATGGGATATACATATATCGTCCGTGATCCATGAACAAGATGCAAACATACCCATTAATTACTTTAAGTTGGGTCTAGACAAGGATTTGTCGACACATATAGACGAATCTTAACTCGAAATCACCAGGACATATGATTGGAAATTATGGGAGACGAACGGCTAGGAGCTATATATAAATATAGATGTCCAATGCTCCGATATGTTTCTATTTTGTGCCTGCTTCTCAAAGACATAACCAGAATATAAAAGTACGAGAAAGAGAGGGGGGGTTATGATAAGGGGCAAATGGAAGTTCTGAATGAGTGGTTAATGTGGTTACCAAACCAGAAGACTGCGTCTAGAACCGAAGCTTCCTCGTTGGGATCTCCTTTTTTCTGTCCATGCAATGTGATTGCGAGTACATCACTCCTTTTCGTCTTCCAAACCCTCCTCAAAGTTTCAAGCCTAACATGGATTTTCTTATGTAATGAGCCTCACGTTTACCCGTTCCAACTTGGGCCTTCTAGAAGTGTCCTCTCTCTCTCTCTCTCTCTCTCTCTCTCTCTCTCTCTCTCTCTCTCCATATAGCTTTTGGCTAGCTAGCATTGACATGGACACCTGGGCGACGTCTTAACGTGAATAATTTTCAATAATATTTTTTTAAATTTCTATTATTTTTTATTTTTTTTTTTTTTTGCTTTTTCCTCTTCTTTTTCCTCTTCTTCCTTCTTTTGCTTTTCTCCCCACAATGGCCGGTGAGGACCGCGAAGCCCTCACTTGGCCCCACTTAAATCTAGGCAAAGCCAGCCTCGCTTGTGATTGGTGAGGCCATGGCAGCTTCACTAGGGCGACCATGGTCTCACTAGTCATATCTGAGGTCACCTTCGCTCGCGGCCAACAAGGCCTAAATGAGGTTGGTCTCACCCACTGCCCAATAAGCCTCGTTGGCCATTGTTGGGGGAAAGAAGCAAAAGAAGGAAGAAGAGGAAAAAGAATAAGAAAAAGGAAAGGATAAAATTAATAAAAAAATCAAATCAAATAATATATTACTAAAAATTGTCCCGTCGGCCTTGGCTAGCCAAAATTGGCCGGATAGATTAAATTAGCATGATTGCAAAAGATTTAGAATTGAATTGGTAAAAAAAAATGTTTATCATAGAATTGATACATTTGTAATAGATTTAGATTTTTTTTTTTTTTGTGGGTAATTCTTCCTCGTTAGAAGATATTCGGACATGTGAGACCAAATATAACCTTAGATTGGAACGACACAATCAATATTGATTCTGATGGATCAAGGGTGCATAAAAAAAAAGTCACGGAAAATGATGATAATCTTTGATTTACCATATGGAAAGAAAGGGGTTTGCAGACACTCTTTCGTGTTCGGATATATACAAAAGAATTTACTTAATTCATGAATAGTGCTAGGTGATATTCATATTCCATACTATATTCATGCTAGCAAGTTTGTGATTTTGTGTAAAGTTCTAATTGCACTAGGATGAATTTGCTCCTCACTCGAATTACTTTGATCAAACTATTTAGGTTGGAGAAAGTACCATAAAAGTCATAAATTTTTTGCATTTGTGCACATTCAATCATAAACCTTTTAATTATATAAATTAAAACTTAAATTTTTTTATGATTTGCCAGTAAAGTCCCTCCAACTAATTTTAGTAAAAAATCGCTAACATAAATGTTGGTCATCCTACATGGCATGGCCACTACTGATGTAGATAATTTTAAATTTGTTTCTAAATTTTTGAATTTTTTTTTGAATTTTTTTTTTTTTTTTTTTTCCTTTCTTTTTTTTTCTTGACTACAAGTTAGCGAGATTGCTAGTCGGGCCTTGCTAATCACAAGTGAGGTTTGGGCGATGACCTCCATGCCTCATTGGCCACAAGCGATGGCATCAGGCCCTCGCCTAGATCTAGGAGAGGGCAATGACCCTTGCTTGTTGGCCAACAAGGGCCACAAGGCCCTTGCTTTTTCTTGGTGAGGACCACAATGCCCTTGTTGACCATGGGCAAGGGTCACGAGCACCTCACCTAGATTTGGGTGAGGGCCCAATGCTCTCACTTGGATCTTGGCAACAGCACAAATGCCCTCATCTAAGGCTAACGAGGGTTGGTTTACAACCTCACTCAAAGTTGTAAAATATGTATATATACTTAAAAGTTCAGAAAAATATTTAAAAAATTATAAAATATGTATATACACACTTAAAAGTTCAGAAAAATATTTAAAAAATTATAAAATATGTTCGTGTAACATTAGTCGTGCTGTACAAAATGACCGACGTCCATATCAACGATTTCCTACCAATAGGTGAGAGTTGCGGTCCTCTCCTAGATCTAGGCATGGGCATATCCCTTTCCTTTTTGGGGCAACTCTCAATCTTAGGCCGGGCCAGAAGTATCTCCATCTTGCCATGTATTTTGACCCGGCGGGCTCAAACTTAGGTTAAATTTATGTATTGTCTTCATATCCCCATCTTTCATGCATCCACGGCCGCGACCACCAATACATTCCAGAGGGAAGAAACGGAAAACATCATCTGTGTCGTCTTGTCCCACGTCGGAGTCCCACTCCTCTTTGTGCAGCTCACAACATAGCATAATCCTAGGATTAGTCGAAATCCATGGTAAAAAATCTTGACCAACATTGTCTGTTAATAGATTATATGGTTGGAAAAAATGGGAAAAAGTGTTAAAAAAAGTCCTAAACATTTTGTATTTGTGCTGATTTAGTCCTAAACCTTTTTTTGATGCCAATTTAATCCTAAACATTTTTACTTAGTGCCGATTTAGTCTTTTCCAGGCAATTTTGGCCGGATTATGCTGATTGGACACCAGCCAGCTGATGTGGCTTGATCGGTGCTAATGTGGACAACTTTTAATAATATTTTAGATTTTATTTTTATTTTTATTTTTATTTTTTATTTTTTCCTTCCCCTCCTTGACCAATCAGGACCTCGACGACCGGCCAGAGGCGACGGCTAGTGAGGTCACCTTGCCGGACCTCGCCAACCACCTCGCTAGTGGCCGTGAGGGCGGCCTCACATTGGGTGGTGAGGCTCGCCCTCACCGGCCATCTCGCCGTGGCCGTGAGGGCAGCCTCGTGTTGGGTAGCAAGGGCAAGCCTCGCCGATGCTACCCAGGCTGCGATTCGGCGAGATCGAGCCTCGCCAGCCATGGGCGAGGCTCGCTCTCACTGCCTAGTGCGAGGCCGCCCTCGCGGCCACTGGCGAGGTGGCCGGCGAGGTCCGATGAGGTCGACCACGCCAGCTGTCGCCTTTGGTTGGTTGTCGGACCTCGATGACCGGGCTGAAGGAGGGGAAGGAAAAAAAAAAGAAAAAAATTCTAAAATATTAAAATATTATTAAAAGTTGTCTACGTCAACACCGATCAGGCCACGTCAACCGGCCGGCCTCCAGTCAACAAAATCCGGCCAAAATTGGCCGGAAAGGACTAAATCAGCACTAAATAAAAAGGTTTAGGACTAAATTGGCACTAAAAAAAGGTTTAGGAATAAATTGGCACATATACAAAAGCGTTTAGGACTTTTTTTAACACCTTTCCCGAAAAAACGCGTGTGATGTGAATATCACTGTTCTTATTTCTTTCTTTCATGCACCTAGTCATTATTTCTTGTTATTTTAGTGCACGTTTAAGGGTGTCGGTGGAAAACGAGACCAGCATCGATTAAATATATAAGAGATGTGGAGTTGCTCAAAATCAATAAGATAAGCTTCTACCCCAGCTCAATAAACTGTAATGGATTAAACCCGATTATTCTAGTTTCAACACATGAACGAGTACATATATCGTTCTGTGTAGTGTTTAACCTTCCTTTTGGCTAGAAAAGAATTCAAAGTATGCTTATAAATTAACATCATTGCAAAAGAAAACTTCCCATGTTCTCTTTTTTCTTCTTTTTGATGACGAGGACTTTCCATATGATACACGCAGGAAAGATAGTGACAAGCTAACATTTACAACTTGATTAACCTCTAGATCACATGATCTTATCCATTTTCATCATGAAATAGACTAAGCCTCCTTTTTCCTGTCAATTGCGCTATCTAACCCACAATTTCGAGCTTTTCCTAAGTCGTATATTGTATTTCCGAAAAGAAGATGAAAGGGGTGCTGCTTTTGTAACGTGAAATTTGATTAGGCGTCCCCGAGTTCGGCATGGAAAAAGAAAAAAAAAAAAAAAGGCGCGTCTACACTAATCGAAAGAAAGCAGCCGCCTAGAAACCTTGATAAACAAGTTAATTAAGAGGGAGAAGAAAGGGCTGAATTGAAAGAGAAATCAAAATCAGATTGTATGCACCACAACGTATCCAACTTTTCCAAAAGGCCTCTTTATGCATTTTGGAGGCAAAGAATACTCCGAAGCCTCTCGGCCAAGCCGATAAGAGAACAGGCCCAATACGTTCTCTCAACTCCATCTAGATTCTTTATTAAATTCGAATTTTTAAATCTTTTTTTGGGAATATTTAAATATTTAGTGATCATTCTTTTGCAAAAGTTGAAGCAAACACTTTGGATGCGTGTAACTAGGTTTTGGTCTCTTCTTTTAACTTTTGTTTTTACATACATTTCTCAAAAGATGGAAAAGAAACGCAAGGGTTTTTCGTCACTTCCTTTTGTTATTTTAAGTGAAGAGTTTTTCACACTTTAATGTAAAGAGCACTACGCGGAATCTTCTCCTCAGTTCATCAAAGTTGACCAGGAAGACTATTTGGGTGGTATCTCACTACACCAATCGGCATGTCTTTTCCACTTTCATTTTGCAGCCAGACATGTATTTATTCATGTTCTCTCTCTCTCTCTCTCTCTCTCTCTCTCTCTCTTTAATGGCAAAGAAAAACATTTATTTTTTTTCTTGGGTCCATTCTAAATATACACCTAAAACCATGCATACTTATTAGATGGTTCTCTACAACAATTCCATGATTTATCTAAATGGCCAATTTCCTAAAAAAAAATTCAAAGTTTAGGTTCAATCTTAACTCTGTCCTAAATATTTTTTCTAAAAAAAAAACGAATTTTCAGTATAATCTCATATCTACCTTGTATCAAAATATCATCTCTAGTGTCTTTAAAATTATTAAAATTAGAAGACTTCTATTATTTAATAGGAAAGTAACAGTGTTGATGAATACATAGGTTTTGATAATGGACGTATAACTAGTACTGATGTTGATAATTTTGAAAAAACTAATGGCAATTTTTGGAGATTTAGATTAGAAAATAAAGTTTGAGGTAAAAAGGTAAAATTAGTCTTAAAGTTGAGGGATTTTTAGGGAATTAAGGCTCATCTAAAACTACCAAACTTCTATAAAGCACTAAGGCATAATACATGTTGTACTTATACTTTGGGATTAACAAGAAATTATCTCTTTTTCTTTTCATGAACTATTCACTAAAGATACGGATCAGATAAGGCGAGAGCCGGAACCCATATTTGTTCTTCAAAGACAAAAACTATTTGGGTGTAATAGACCGTTTCGGTGACGAAATCGCCGTTGCCATACAAATGAAATCACTGCCACATGACATGGGAAAAGAAAGGGGTAAATTAGGCACGCGAAAAAGAATTTCATGGACCGTGAGCAACGCAAAGCAAAGCAAACCAAAGTTAGTACTTTTCCTTTTTCTTTATTTCTCATCTAGGAGTGCTTTGTGTCTTTTTATGTTGGACGAGACTCGCACTCATTGGAGAGATTAAGAGATCATCAAGAAAGAAAATGCCATGTTCCAAAGAAGAAGCCCTTCAGAGACTCTTCTATAACATCTCCAGCTCCTTCCAGCTCCTCTTCATCTTCTACTTTGTCTCTTCAACTTTGCTCTCCAAGCTTTCCGACTTGTTTGCAAACATACCCTTGTTTCAAAGGTATCGTGCATAAATATCTACCTCGATGTTCTTGATTAAGTCGAAACTTCATGATGTTTGCTAATGCTCTTTGCTTAATTCTATGTTTTGCAGGAATCAAGCTGAGCATGAGGATTGCTTCTCTGAGGAGGATGTTGAAGAAGAAGAAGATGAAGAAGAAGAAGAGATTCAAGAACACTATGGGCAGAGCAGGTATTACCAAGTGGGCACCAGGGAAAATGACTTGGTGGCTGACATTATTCATGGTGGAGAGTCCCTGCTATTCTACCATAATAGTGTCAATAGCCCAAAAAGACATCAGACTGTTCTCATGGAAGGAGGAGGAGGAGGAGGAGGAGGCGGAGGAGGAGAAGAAGAGATTGACCACGAGGAGCAATTAGTTCATGAAGAGACTGATGATAGCAACACCACCAATGAGCTGGACTCTGCTCAAGACTTATCCTTTGGCCATCATGATTCAGAAAGTGAAGTGGAAGAAGATGGTGTTGAAGAGGAGGTTCCGAGCTCCGATTATCTTCCAGATTCCGGTACAACTGATGAGGATGGACTGATGTTACGAACAGACGCGGATCGACACAAGAATGACCTGGCACAAGATGTTGGAAAACAGAAAGGTACAATCTTCATGTCTTTTGTATCTCGATATTCATAATGATTCTGTGCTAGTCCTGATTATTTAACTTCATTGATGTTGTGCACAAGGTTGCTACGACCAAGTACACTGGAAGAAGGAAGAGAGGACTGATCATTTCTCAGGAAATAATGGGAGCCTGAGTGCTTTTGTGCAACCCCAGTTGGAATTGGAGAACAGGAGATCTCAAGTCATCATCGAGAAGGACGAGAATGAGATCTTTGGCGACTCGTACACCATCGGGTCTACTTCGAAGAGCTCCTCTGAATGGAGGAGCTCCATAAACTGCAGAGATTCGGGGACTGAAGACCCATTCTCTTCCTCGTCACGGCGAAGTTGTCCGAAATGGGAATCCTATACCGTCTTTCAGAAATACGACGAAGAGATGATGTTCCTAGACAGAATCACTGCGCAAAAGCTACATGAAACTGGTAATCTCAAATTATTTAGTACTTAAAATAATATACCTTGTACAATAAGATGATCACCTCTTAAAAAAGCTTAGTCAATTTTTTTTTCTTTTTTCAGAGTCATTGAGATCAATCAAAGCGTGTCCTAGATCAATATCAGAGAGGATTGTCCATAAAATTGCAACCATAAACAAAAAGCCGCCGGATGTCCGTCACAACCCATATCGAGAACTGGAGGCAGCGTATGTGGCTCAGATTTGCTTGACATGGGAAGCTCTAAATTGGAACTACAAGAACTTCCAGAGCAAGCGGGTCGCTCGCCGTGACTTCGATCCTGGATGTCCTGCTCATATCGCGCAACAATTTCAGCAATTCCAAGTTCTCTTGCAACGGTACATAGAGAACGAGCCTTACGAGCAGGGCCGACGACCCGAAGTCTATGCTCGGATGAGGCTTTTGGCACCAAAACTTCTTCAAGTGCCAGAATACCGAGGTAAATAGTTCAAAACAGAAGAAAAAAAGAACATGCTACTTCATTATTTTTCATATTTGTACAGTGAAGTTCTCGTATATTCAGTGAAGCATGAAAGACCATAATATATGTGTTGCTATGTTTTCGAGAAAAATTAAGCATCTCTTTTTGTTTCTTCTTGGCTTATGTTATAAAAGATTCTGAAGACGATCAAATTAAGGAGGAGGGTTTCCGGTCGAGGATTTCTTCGGCGGCGTTCCTCATGATAATGGAAGACTGTATCCAAACCTTCATGAATTTTCTCAAGGCCGACAGGGCAAGACCCTGCCAGGTATTAGCAGCCTTCTTCAAGAGGCACAAAAGAAGCTCTGTTGATCCTGCACTCCTTACTCTCATGAAGAAAGTCAATAACAAAGTAAGTCTCTAGTCTAGGTCTTACATTGGAGATTTGGCACTAACACATATTAATAATGTTATCTTTTTTCTCTTTCATATTCATATATAATTCATGATCAAGGGTCATTCATTCAACCTTTTCTCTTTTTGCTTCTTGACCTAATGTAATGAATTGAGCAGAAGAAGATGAAGCTCAAAGATGCTCGCCGGACGCGGAAATGCATAAGGAAGAGGAAGCTCAACGTGGATGAGGAGATGGAGATACTGATGGGCCTGATAGACCTGAAGGTGGTGTCTAGGGTTTTGAGGATGAGTGACTTGAGTGAAGAGCAGCTTCATTGGTGTGAAGAGAAGATGAGCAAAGTTAGGGTTTCGCAAGGGAAGCTACAAAGAGATTCTTCACCACTTTTCTTCCCATCACATTGACCCCACCATCCATTTTTCTAGCACATATTGCTTTGATGACTAGGGGGTGAAGATGCATGAGTGTGCATGGAAATGAATATCCCTAGACACCCTTTTGTAAATACTTGCAAAGGAAGGAAATAAAATAGAAAAAAAGTAGATCAATATTGTCGTGGGACCTGCAAATCAAAGTTACTACACGTGGGTGACATGGAATTCTGGAGTATTGGAAGCTATGAAGGGAAGTCTGATTAAAGCTGGTTTGATGGTGGGATCTTATGAATATTGAAAGTGAAAGATCAAAGGCAAAGCAAGGAACGTGAAGATAGAGACAAGAGTGGCTTTAGCTTTTCAAATTAGGGTGTTATCAACATGGGATTTTATCTTTGGAGGATAACTTATAAAGCAAGGAGATGTCCAAGCAAGGCTGCAAGATTTGGAGTGGGAATTAAATAAAAAGTAGGGGTTCATCACATGGGAACGTTCAAAAAGGAGGTACATCAAAGCTGTGTGGACTTCAAGAAGATCCCACTTGATTTGGGGAAATGGAAAATAAAAGGCAAATGAATAAAAAATAAAGATGGCTATAGATAGGATGACATGTCATGATTCATGGAAAAAGTGGAAAAGAAGAAAAAAGAAATCTTTTTTTTTTTTTTTTTTTTTGGTCAATAGAAAAAAGAAATCTTGGAGCTGGGTCATCATGACATGTCTTTTTTTTGGTCGATCATCATGACATGTCTCACTAGCTAGGAGTCAATGACTAATAAAAAGGAGAGTCATTTAGTAGGTGCTGGAGCAGTCTTACTTTATGTCCAAGATGGTAGCTACGAATCGTCGATATCTTGTATGCTCGAAAAATTTAGTAGATTTCTTACCAATTACCATTGATTTCAATATTTTCTTTGCCTCTCAACATCGTCCGTGCTTGCTGGGCTAGTTTGCACAAGAGCTGAGATGGACACATCATTGAAATTCATTTCCCCATGACTCCTCCAATAAGTAGTTTTCTTCATTGGGTAAAGATAATACATCTCGCAGCATCAAGACTACACAAATGATCGTGACACATTGAACTAGACCATTTTCACCATCATAAGTCATATCCAATGTGCAAATCACTTTAAAAAAATATACCTTTTCACTCTCAAATATTCATACACCAAAAGTTAAGAAAATATTAACAAAAAGATTAACCAGATATATGTCAAAGTCCATATCAATAACATGAACAATCAAGATGGTGCCTAATTTACAATTGGTATCTGGTAGCCACATCGTCAAGCGAGCAACAAAATTGATTTTTACAATTCTCAGATAACCAAAAAAAAAAAAAGGAAAAAAATTAGAAAAATTAGAAAGGTAGAGCCTCTAACGCCTATTTACATGATATTATCCATCTGAACTCGAACTGGAATGAGCAGAAAAGGAAATACGAATGAATGCATTAACAGAAACTGTGGCCGAGAAAAGCGATCGGGCTATATATTCACAAACCAGTAGAGCAGGTCCAGAAAACAGCGGCGTTCGAACTGACTTCTTGCTTTACTGCCACCGTCGGGGCGGTTTGAGTAAACTAGAAGAGCCGGTCGGGGTGGTCACAGTTTTCCGGGCACCTGATGTAAGGGAAAGACACATTCAGTTAAATGTTCGGTTTCAAAGGGAGCACAACATGTCTACGCAAAGCAATGGGAGTTTTACTTGTCGAAGCCTTCAATGATTCCCGAGAGGCCGACTTTCTCAAGGGCGGAGGAACTTTAAGTCTTGACCTTGGCCTGATAAAGTGAGAGCAAGTTGGTGGAACGACATAAACGATTCAAACTGAATCCAGAATGCTTCTACATGGAACTACTGGAATCAAAAATTTTCCGACGATGGCAAAGTTAAGATTATTGCGACATTACATTTTTTGGTTTTTTTTTCCTTGTGTAAGGGAAAGCAAGGGGGAGAGAGAGAGAGAGAGAGAGTTACTTCTCTAAGCTATCTGGTCGATCAGTCGCTTCAGATGACAAACTATTTTCAGCAGAGCAATCAGAAACATCACTTGTTCTCTCCTCATAGTCTTGTTCCCCGTACCTATCGTCCCCAGGGACAGTCGAATCAGAATCGTAGTGTTTATCGCTGTGCGCCGAAGAATTCTCAGGATCATGAGGTCCTACACCTTTGGAGGGAATTTGGCTTGGAGTGGAATAATCATATGGCAAGGCCACGCCACGCTTATCTACTGCAGGATACACACTTTTGAGATCCTTAAGCAACTGCAACCGCTCAATCTCCTCGTCTTTTCTGCCAATAGTGTCTCGTAGAGATGCCACCTTCATACGAAGCACATAATTAAGTACAAGACCACAGAATTTACATTGTTTGCGCCTTGTTTGAAGGTTGTAATCAAAGTTTTTTGCAGACATGGAGAAGTGTGTCCATGGATTTTCGCTAAGGAATTGCAATGCGAGAGAGAAATTACCTGCTGCATCAGATCCCGAACATCCCTGCCATCTTTATTGCTCCTCGCTGCCCCGAGCTCAACCCCAGAGACTCTCTCAGCGAATTTTAAGGTACTCATACTTTCCGAATATGATACCACTTCGGGATTGAGCTGCACGAACATCAATGTTTTTGCTTGACCACCTGCATCGAGAATCGCAAATCACATGTTCGAGGTTCGTGTCAATTTTCCACTCTCAAGTACTTGGACTATTCTACAATCTTATAGAGACAAGATAAGCAAATTCAAGGCATTATAAAGAGGATTACCCAAAGAACTCTGTAGCACTTGAGTGAGCTTGCTATTACGGTAAGGCACATGAGGACTCTTCTGAGAAAGAGCAAAAACGACATCTCCAAGGGCGGAGAGTGACTTGTTTATATGCTGTGCCTCTTTCAGTCTGTCACCAGTTACTTCTGAGCGGTCGACTCTTTCGCTTCCCGCAAGATCTACCAAGTGAAGATTACCATGTGATGCGCTTCCAGTCTTCACATCTGTCCCACGAACATGTACAGTGACGATACTGTTGCCACCAAATTTCAAATAAAATTACAGCTCGGAACCACAGAAATGCATTAGGATCTAGAACATCAATTGAAAACAGAACATCGGATCAAGAACCTGTGCGAGCGGCTACTTCTTTCATTCAATGCGGTGGCACCAACAGCTCTATTCTTAAGTCCTATGTCCATTAGTTCCATAACATCCGAGCTTGCTCTCACAGGATGCATGCTAGCATCTGGAACAGCTAGACCACTTGCATGAGAGATTGATGAAATCCCTAGTGTAAGCATGTTAACGAAAACCAAGTACTTCTTCCTATTTAAGTTTGGAACTTCCATAATGAGAACAAACGAATCTTATTTAATTCAACTTAAAAGTAACTATAATGCTGCAAAAGGATATTTCTTCTGAGAGCCGTCACTGGAGAGTAGATCTCGCACTTGTTCATTGTAGATCTCAATCATCTGAACCCAGATTTCATACACAATGGCTCTACTTCTGCTCTCGGACATATTGAAAAGGTCATTAAGAGCTCGATAGTTGACACCCCAGCTCTCCTCAGTTGCTGCACCAGGACCACTCTGGCATGGCCATCTCATAACATTGAGTAAGTTTGTAAGGACAAAACATTTATTGAGGAAATTTCAAATGTAGAGAGGACTCTTACCATCGTGTAGGTTTTTCCCGAACCAGTTTGGCCGTAAGCAAATATGCACACATTATATCCATCAAGAACAGAACGAATGAAGGGTTGGATGTCAGAATATACCATCTCTGCCAACAATCAGGCAAGAAGCAAGACATTCTTAACTGGAGGATTTAAAATCAGAAACTGAGATAAAATCAGCTTAAAAGAAAAAAAAATCTACGAGACATAGATGACTAATTGTTACACGCAAATACCCGGAGACTATTTTAAAAGAACATGATTAACATAGAGAGAGAGAAACCTTGAGAAGCAGCCGGACCATACACCTTGTTGAACTTGAACATGCGATGGCCATCTTTGCCTTGTTTGGAGGGATTAGCAACAACCAACTGTCCATCGTCACCAATACGTTCGATGATTGACTGTTTTCCACTCTGTCCAGGAAGTAGGGGCCTAATCCTACAATACACTCTGATATTACCTGTGCAACACACAAGCTACAAAAATCAAAAGCTGTGACCCTCACGAATGCCATGTGTATTGGAAGTGCGAGTAGAAGTTCATGCACCTTTTAGATCTTGAACCTCATTAAATAGCCTCCTATTTTCTGCAAGAACATGGTGGTAGTTCTCTGCTGCGTCAGCTAATGCTTCAACCTGTAATCCTGCAGAAAAAGATTGAGTGGATTTTTGAAATCGTTCCATAAATTAAAAGATTTGCATTGATGGACAGAAAAATTCTAGTAAACCAACCAACGCTGTTGAATTCCTCTGAATAGTTTCTTTGGGTGACCAGAAGTTCATGCTTGATAGACTTGAAAGAGACCCTTAGTTCCTGGAAGTTTTAGTCATTTAGAGGCACGTGTGTATCCATAACAGCATAAAATTAATTCCAGATACAGAGAAGATGCAGCTTACACTTAGAGCCCCAAATTGAAAATCCATAAAGCTATGGAAACTGTGCTCTTTCTTGTTCCACTTGTGGTTTTTGGATTCCGAACATGCCTCAAGTTGTTTCACCTTATTTCTTGAGCCTGCCAAGTCCTGCTCGAGTTTTCTTATCCTCTCTTCAAGCATCATTTTAGCCGCATTAGCTTCTGTTTCAATTTGCACGTGACGGAGCTGGTACGTCTTGTTCGCCGCTTCCAGCTCCTGAACCTTGTTTCTGTATCCTGCCAAGTCCTGCTCCAGTTTTCTTGTCCCCTCTTCAAGTGCCAATTTAGCTGCCTTAGCTTCTGTTTCCATTTGCAGGTGACGGAGCTCATATGTCCTCTTTGCCACTTCCAGCTCTTGCTTCAGTGCTGAAATTTCTAAGTTATGGCTTTCCTTCTCTTTAGTCAATCTAGTTAAGTCTTCCTCTTCAAGCTTCCTCTTCTCTTCAATCTTCTCTTCCATCTTGATGTTCTCAGCCTGCATGATGAGAGCATCACAGGTGTCCTCAAGATGTCCTCATGGATTCATAATTCTGTCAGAAAATATGCCTCATGATAAAAAGTTGGCACTTCACCTGGAATCGCTGAAGCTGATCCACAGAACTCTGTGCATAATGAAAAGTACCCTATGAATTCTGTATCTGACGTAATTATAAACCTGAATATGACCTTCCATTTGCACCAAGTTGATCATTTCACTGACCTCTGTCTCCTCGTAAGGTCCGGTTGCCAGGGCTTCAAGTACCTTAATCCTAGATTGATACTTCTCCTCACGAGACTTGAAGAGATTATTTTGCTGAATGAATGGCACATTTATTAACCAATCATCTAATAGAATCAATAGAGCGCCGAGAATATTTAGATGCATCTTACAGTTCTTAAATGTTCTGCCTGAGTTGATATGCGCCGCTCTATCTCCTGCACAACTTTTCTCAAGAGGCACGCGACACGCTGAGCAAGAATAGCACTAAAAATCATAAGTAACAGTTCATTGGAACTATAAAACAAGTGTATGAACATGTCCACTTTGATTGCGAATTGTTCAGCATACATGAGGTATTTCGCCATTTTGCCTTTCGATGCTTTCATCGAGAATTCCATTAACCACACTTAAAAGTGATTGGGTGGGGGCATTCTGCAGGAAGGATCAACGGCAAATTAGGTTAATAATTTTCAGAGCAAATTAAGATAAGCTAATGAAATATCTGCATAAATCAACATGCAAAAGCTTACGTCTAAACTATTCGACTTCATCATCTCTGAGATCTTTGCTGCCGGAAGGTCTGCATATCGACCTTGCTTTAGTTGAAATACCTCATGGAACTTAAGCCCAACATGATGCATTAGTGTAGCTGATGGCTCTGTAATGAAAGTAAAATAATATATCTCATGCTTCAGCGAGAGGTGTTCAAATGAAAGGCATAACTTCCTGTGGGACTCTCAGAGAGAGAGAGACAGAGACAGACAGAGACAGACAGAGACAGACCTGACATGACAGGACTTCGCAAAGCCCGTTGGAATTTTGAATCTGTTGAAATTTTGCACCTCTCTTGTCATAACACGCGAGAAGATCATCATGTCAAATTAGCTAGGAGAATATCAACCATTTCGAAGATACAGATTAAGCCGAACAAATTTGCAGAAAGTACCTGCATTACCATATGGCATGAGCTGAGCTTTAATCGACAAAAAGCACTCTATTACAGGCTTCATAGATCCCTTCATTATTAGAACATTCAAAATGAGAACATTATACTGGAAAAAATAAATAAACGAAGAAGCTTGTGAAAGCATCAAATAGAAGGGTGTCTGAAGATTTGACTAGTAGGCATTTGGCAGGAATTTTCTTCAAATGGCATTTATAAATCTGTGTACCCCTATAAACTACTTGCATGACAAGGCCATTCGTATCTGTATTAAAAGGATCAGTCCCCTCTTTTATAAATCGACTAGCTAGATATTTCTCCTTTTTATTTGCCCTTTTGTAGACTATACAATTGAAAAGATAGAAAATTCTTATACTTGGATAAAGTATGAAAATGCATACAAAAGCCAATACCTTCTCTAGGTCTGCAATGTCAAACTTGGGAATCCCCATCTCATCCATTGCTGCTAGGAACCTTTTGATCCGGTCTCTATGTGGGGCTGAAGAGTGTTCGAAATAACCTCCCTATAAATCTAAGCGTGTTTAAAAAAAAAAAAAAAACCTACACCCTCCAACTGTAGTATCTTCAAAATAAACAAAAGACGTCTCATTTACCGCGTTGATGTTACTAGGTCGCAACCTTTTCAAGATCTGACACAGGGCGGACCCGTCAATCAAACTTGATCTCAACTCCTCGTCCGATGCTTGTAGAGGTAAGGCTAAATCAGGACACATGCTGCTCAACCATTCAATGAGGAGCACTCTTTGTTTTGCTGGAGGGAGATAACATTACAGGCAAGTGAGAAAAGGAGATGACAGTAGACATGGATAGAGCAATTAGACTGTATTACCTTCGACCTCACCATTGTTATTCTCAGTGGGAACATTGTGATTGTTCACAGTCTGATAGGATCCGGTGGGTTTCCCATTCTCTTTCATGGACTTTGTTGCTAAAGGTTCCATTAATAAATCATCAAATTTTGTGTCCGACTGCTAATTCCTGTCACCAATTTGGAGAAGAAGTCAAATTTAACAGAAAAATCAAGGTAACCGCAAGGCAGTTCTCGCTGCCTAAACTAAGAGAAAAGTCGATGTCAACCATTGCTTAATATGATCGGATGCAATGAAAGGTACTCTGGAACATGCAATTCACTAGAGTGTAGTTCTACGGGGTGAAAATGAAGGTAGGGCCAATTTGGTGCAAATTGCAATATGTACTCAAAGGACTTCGTAAAAGCATTCACAAAGAAGAGCTTGATTTCCATCCGAAAGATCTAGGCACACTCCAATCACCATTTGAGACAGGAAGCTCTAAGATCACCAACCAAGAAAGACTACTCCCTGTTCTCACCCTTTCACCTCTCACTGCATCCTAATGGACATTCCCTTGATCATCCTTCACTGTCTTTGTAATGCTTTACAAGGCAAAATGATTGCTTGAGTGAAATTGAAAGAAAGGAACAGAAGCAGAATAGTTTGGTAATTGATACAGACAAATCATCCATGTTAGTTTCGTATGGTGAATAACAAACAGATCAGCAAGCCATGGCATCGTAGCCAATGCAGGCAATGCTTTAGATTAGTTGCATCATGAAGCAAGCCAGCGAAAATGGCTCACCTATCTGTCTTAAGAAATTATGGTTAAATAGCTCCAAGAACAGGAAGGTGACATGAAACAGCATGACTAAGGTAACTTGACAAAGAAGCAACAACGAACTGGGTGAATAACAATCATCATCAAGCGTCCCGTGAACCCTTAACTAAAAAATCGTAGCGACAGAACTGCTGATAGATTTTGCTATTCCATATGATGCTGATACACTAAAAATCATATACACACAATTCAAGAAACAAAAACCTCAGCAAGAATATGCTTCTTGCATAGACTTCAGGATCTCTACCTGAATATCCAATCTATTTAACTATCCGCTCTAGTCCGATGTTTTTCCTCCATCAACAAAACGCAAACTCATAAAAACGATACCATTCTTCCTTTCTTAGTTCCTCATTACCTATTTTGTACCTCAGGAGGCCCAATTTGACGCAACCAAATAGTGCAATCTATAAATACTGGAAACCTACCATATGAAGAACCATATGAAAGAAACCTGACCTGCAGGAGACAGATGCGACAGATGCTTGAATATCCCCAGTGGATGCTCAACCTCCAAGAGAAAATGTTACACTATATGGAGCCTGCTCCACGAAGCCCGATTCCAAAAGACTTCAAATCCGGCCGTTCAAAAAACTGCAAGAACGATCACAAGAACACGTTTTTTCGCAGTCGTATCAACAGTGAACCTGGCAAGAAGATAGAAACATCCAAAGGTCTCATCGCCGCGGCTAACAAAAAAAACTAAACAGAACGACAGACCCTGATGGTGGAATTGGTAATGCGGTTCCACGAAGTAGATTTTTATATTTTCCACCCCGAATTGATCCGAAAGGCAAAATTATAATTACCCAGATACTGTTCAAATCTACCCTTTATGATCAACATGGAAAAAGCACACCAGTGCAGATTGCTAAACGGGGTAGGATGACTAAAGGGACGACGTTGACAATGTGAACTCGACCAGGAGAAAGAAAGAAAGAAAATTCAAGAATGTGAACAGCACCAAAGGCAGGAAGGAATCAGGAACCTGAGAGAGGGGCAGAGAGAGAGAGAGAGAAAGAAACCGGGGAAGACGTGAAGCTGGGAGCACGTCGAATTCAAGTTGCATGCGAGAGACCGACCCAAGAAGACAGATTTGGAAAATTCTCTCGCTTTTGTTTGTTGTTAAAGATCGAAATTTTTCATTTTTTAATATATATGATCTGGAAGTGAGGCGGTGCTTGATCGGGTCGTTCCGTGTACTCTGCACCATCGCTCAAAGCAATCTGAAGATGGGAAGGCGAGAGGGAGCAGCGCCCGCGAGCGTGGCCGTCGGGCCTTGCAAGTCGGAGTTTTTCTGCACGCACTCTCTCTCTCTCTCTCTAGCAAAGTCGTGGGTGGTCGCCACGTGTCCGGACCATTCAATGGCGACGCCCCGTCTTCTGCGCTGACCTTCGTCCGTCGCTGAAAGGGTGGGAATTTTTGTGGACCTAATACCACGGCAAACCTCCTATTTGAACTTTTGTCCCAATTTTTCGTTTATTTCATAAAAAAACATTCTATTTTAAATCAAGTCCCAATTTTACCATAATTTTTTTTTCAACTTTAGGTTATATTCCAATTCCACCATGATTTTTTTCGTGTCCCATAAAAAACCCCAACTTTGGATTATGTCTCAATATTACCCTAAATCTTTTACAAAATTTTTACTTATAAATTTGTCAACATTCCAAAATGTCTCATTGACAATAGAGAGATGGAAAACTCCTAAACACGAGCTGTTCAAGCGTCTTAAGTGTGAGCTCTCTAATTGCAAGAAATAGAATCATTCCCAAGCATGAGATATTGAAGAGTGTAAAGTCACTGACAACGATTTTGGCAAAGGGTTTAATGGAGAGCAGATTTGGGATTTAAGTAAAAATTGATGATATTTTATGAAACAAAAAGAATTAGAGTGAAATTGAAACTAAACCTGAAGTTGGGATTTTTTATAAGACAAAAAAATTTAGAGTAAAATTGGTAGTGGACTTAAAGTTGAGGGTTTTTTATGAGACAAAAAAATATTTAAGGTAGAATTGAAACTCGACCTAAAATTAGAGTTTTTTATGAGGTAAAAAATAGTTTAGGATAGAATCAGAAGAAGACCCAAAGTGGTTTTTATGAGATAAAAGCTAAAATTGATATAAAATTTTAAATTAGAGTATTTAGGGTATTAAGCCGAAAATTGTGTTAGTGCAATGATCTATTTTCTTTCTTTTTTTTTTTTTTTTTTTTTTTTTGAGCAAGGCAATGATCTATTGTCACTATGTTAAAATTGGAATTACTATAACTTTTAAATATCCTTAAGAAAATGCAATCCAGGAAGATAAAGATCCGATTACAAGATAATGATTAATTCTTGCTTCTTGTTTCCTCTTTTTGTCATTTGACGAGTGTGAGAAAATTTTCGAGAAGCTAACTTTAGATTTGGAAAAATATTTTAAAGTGATATCCAAGGAAATAGCTTTTTTTCCGCAAAAGAGAAATTGTAGAATCAAATCAAAATATTCACGTACCTTCAATTAATTTTTTCCAATCCAAGGGTTTCGATTGTTTATAGTCGCTCTTCAAAAAATTTTCAAATGCGCTAGAACATTATGGCGAGTTTGTTTGGATTTAACCGAAAGCAAAAGACGGTATGTTTCCTTTTCCATTGAGAATTAAACTAGTATTCAAATCTAAAACAATTATGAAAGGATTATATGTGGATTCATTAGTCAAAATTTATATGTGGTGAAAGTTTGAGGTGTTTTGGGTGTTAAAAAATCATAATATGTGTGCCACGAGATTCACATTAAGTGAAAAGTAAAAATCAATCCAAATGCGTCCCCACCTATCAGACAGATCGTACAAATTAAAGCTGATTTGAGGTGATCAAAATAACACGGAAACGAAAAGCACTCCAAGTGGTCAACTAGTCTGAAAATCTTTAGCCTCTCTTATGTCATGATCCACCTGATGCGAACTCGGGGGATTTCAATTGATTCCCAAGCGAGCACGAATTGTCCGTCGCAAATGTAGCTTGCAATTTACATGAACTCTCCCAAATCCTAGCAATTGCAATATAGTTTCACGATATAATTATTTTTATAATATTAAACTTACGAGCCGTCATTAACATATTACAGGTTAGTTAGGGCCTAGTAAGAAAAAATAATCAGTGTTACCCTTTCAAAGCAAAGACTCATGGGTATGGGACTTGATTATGTTAGATTTATTAAAGGAAAATGACATCAATAGTTTCTAAATTTTAGCTTAATGCGATCTGATCTCTAAACTTTTAATTTATTCAATGTGGTCCATAAACCTTTATTTTGTTCAATAGAGTCCCGAAACTTTTTGTACATATTCAATTTAGTCCCTAAACTATATGAATATTCAATATTATCAATGATCTTGAATTAATGAAATGACTAAATTAATTATATACCAAAATTTTATGGATCACATTAAATAAATTAAAAGTTTAGGGATCATATTGAACATTAAGCTAAAATTCATGGGCCACATGGAATAAATTAAAAGTCCAAAAACCACATTAAACATTAAACCAAAATTCAGAGATTATTTGTGTCATTATCCCATTTATCTAATGCCATTTATTGGTTAACTTTTCTTTTATATAAAACATTTTGCATGCAATTTATTTTTAAATTTTTTTGTCAAAAAGTTTGGAACCATTAGAAAAGCAAAAAGAAACTATAAACACCATGAACAACCCTCCATATTGCAAGATCCCAAAGCATTAGTACTAGGAGTGAGGTTTCAAATTCCGTATAAGTTCTACCTAGAACCTAGAACTTATTCATTGGAGTAGGTTTCTTACTTTTTGGAACTTGGAACCTCCCTTACATACCCTAGAACTTAGAATTTACCTAATCATAGGTTCTAGGATACACCCAAGTTTCATCTATATTATTATTTGAACGATTACAATTAACTAACCATAATTTATATTTAGACAAATGAAAATATGAACATTAATAAAGTAAAAAATTTAGCCATAAAATGGAAATTCGGACTAGTACTTTTAGATTATACATTTATCATGGAACAGTATGGAATATTGGAAGATTGCATGTAGACATGGACTAAGAAAAACATTAATACTTATTTCAGATTCTAGGTTCCTCCAACTAAAATTTTGGAACTTACTTGTCGAAATAGGTTTTTTATTTTTTGGAACCTTAAATCTACCCCGCATACCTTGGAACCTGAAATCTATATGTACCCACCGATCTGATTATCAAGTTTCAGATTCTACCTTGAAATCGTGCTCACCCTTAATTAGTACCAACTTCATAAAGGAAACAACCACACCTAAAAGTCGCTCATCAACCACAACTAGATGATACTTTGTCACAATTTTTTTTTTGTTGGACTTTTTCATTAAAATAAACAACATAAAAATCCAAGGTATCATAAATGGATATTTAAACAACGAATAGTCAAGCCAAGCAATAATAAAGAAAATAATTTATGAGAAAAAGAATAACCCGAGCCTTTATTCAACACCACGTTATTAAGGCTTGGGACAGAACTCGATGAGCTAAGCATAAAAAGTAAAGGTACACTAAATTAACAAATATAAATTCCTCAAATTAAGTGACGAGAAATTAATTCTATATATGAAAAGATTAAAATAACAAAACTAAAGAGTTTATACTATGAAAAACCTCAAACTGATATACTTGTGATAAAATTACCCTAAACTAATTTTTTTACAACAAAAAATCCAAAACTAATATACCTATGACAAATTTACTTAAAATTAATTATTTGACCTCGAAAACCCAAGGTATCATACCCGTAATAAATTTACAAAAAAATAATTTTTTGACTATGAAAAACCCCAACTAGTACTCATGTGATTTACCACAAACTAATTTTTTGATCACATAAAACTTCAAACTGGTAAAATTTACCCCAAACTAGATACACTTACAACAAATTTACCCTATGTTAACTTCCGTCAAATTTTTATTATTAAATTTGCTTACTTAGATGACACACAGTAATGTAGCGAGTCCACATGGATATCCATAGAGTAAATATCATAAAAAAAACCCTAAAACTAGTATACCTGTGATTAATTTAACGGTAATCTTATGATAAATTTAATGGAACTCTCGTGACAAATTTAGGATTTTTCGTGACATTAACACTATGGATTTCCATATGGACTTATCACATCACTATAACACATCACCATGTGTCATTCATTTGACAGTAAAATTTAATGAAAGTTAATGGAGAGTAAATTTATTAAGTTTTAGGTAAATTTGTCATGGGTATATCAGTTTAGAGTTAATTTAGAATAAATTTATTACAAATATATTAATTTGGGATGTTTCGTAATATTGAATTCCTCTTCATATAATGCAAGATACACCTAACTACAATCTAAATGTTTTCCTTTTTCATCTTTTTTATTATTATCTTTTATTATCCGCTCAATAAAACATTCTAAACATCTAAGGATATTCAACTTGCGCTCGGGCTCAGACGGTCCCAAAGCGGGCTTAGACGGTCCCGAGGCAAGCCCAAACCTTCCTAGTGCAACCACAATTGTCACAGCCTTCCGTTACCATGGGAGTTTAGAGGTTATTGCCTAAAGGTGGGCTAACAACTTTTGATTAAGCGTGGGCTCTTTCAAGTTTTTATCTCACACGATATTTGACTCATTTTAATTTCAGAATTATTCTAAAGAATTCTATATGAGACAAGCCGTTATTAACCTTTCAAAATCAATTAGAAATGTCGCATCCTACATAACCAGAGATTACTAAGACCGAGAACTTGATTATGTTAATAGTCTTTTTTTTAACCGTGATTATGTTAATAGTCAAATTTGACTTGGTTCGTATGTTCATCTAGGTGATCAGGCAATTTTTTTGTTGCCGATTAGTAGATCCACGCGATTGAATTAATCGAAATGTTAGGGACAAGAATTTCAGATTTTTTCCACCTTGAGAACACGACGAACGCAGGATTCCTCCGTTTGCTTTTTGCTTTCCTTGTATACGGCCACGCCAGCTTTGCTTCAGCCCTCTTTAGATTTTTGGCTTTTTCCTCTTTTTGATTCCTCTTGTTCAGTTCAGTCCCCCTTTAGATTTGTATCTTTCCCTTTCGAGGATATGTGAATTTATGGTTGAATTGTTTATTCAAAAGATGAAATTATTTTTATTTTTATTTTTCCCCACCTTTTTATTTTTATTTCTTTCCAGCCTATTTTGGTCAAGTCCACATTTCCTATCTAGTACTGGCTAAATATTCTCATCTTGTGTTTTAATTCAACAAGAATCGCAAATGAAATCATTCCCCCAAGCGAGATAAGAAGTGGGCGTGGCCGATATTGACATAAAAGCCGGGCTCAAGTGGGTTCGATCTTAAAAATTCAAATGAATTTGAAGCCCCTTTCGTCTGAATTCATGCTCGTTTTGCACTTTGGGCCGATTTGGATGAAATTTACGTCCAGATCTGTGTTTCATTCTATGAGGACATGCCATTCCTAAAAAAAAAAAAAAAAAAAAAAAACTTATAGTATCTAGATGCAATACGAATGCGAAATTACACGATAGCGATATTCATATTTAGGAGTCAGATTCTATTGTTCTCTTAATTTTTGTAAAATGCAAGAGAGACCTTAGAAAAAGTTTTAAGTGTCGGTACTTTAAAATTCCTTTTCTTTTTTTTTAAATTTTATTTGTCATGCAATATCAAAGTAATATTCCTTTGAGAAAATATAGTATTAAACAATGATCAAATGAATTTTGTTGATTGATCCTACGATATTCCGTGGATAAAAGGAATCAATTGCGGCCCCGTTTGGTTGGGCTTTTCCAAGGGGCTTCAAAGCCCCGGAAATTTTTTTGTGTTTGGCAACGGTTTTTGAATGCTCATTTGGGAAATACCGGCATTCTAAATGCCGAAAGCTGAATGTTAGGGAGGACCAGCTTTGAGCATTGGGCATTTCAGAGATGCAAGTTTATTGTTCATCACCGTTACTGTTCATTTTCTTCCCCGTTTGCCTTAGTCTTCCCCGTTGCCGAGAATTCGGCTTCTCCGGCAACCGCCACCACCGCGTGGGGGTTGCACGTCCCCAGTGACCATCACTCGGGGTGGCACGACCCGCGACCCAGGCGGCGTCGCCTGGCGCGCGCGAACCAGGCGACACCGCCTAGGTCCGTGCAACCTCAGCCGCTAGATTTGGCCGTCGGGAGGCCGGCGGTCGGCGGCCGGATCGGCCGTCGGGAGGCGGATTTGGTGGTCCGCGGCCAAATCTAGCCTCCACGACCTCAGGCCGCTAGATCTCGGCGGTCCGACGGCTAGATTGGCCGGCCGGCAATTGGCCGACGGTTCGTCGGCGGTTGGCCGGCTAGTCGGCTACCGGATTTTATTTTTAGACTTTAAAAAAAAAAAAATAGCAAAAGCCAATTACAAATGCAAGTTTTGCCAAACGGTGTTTTTGCTAAAGTTATTTTTCAATGCTACTTGAGATTGTAATTTACCAAACAATGTAGCATTTTGGGAAACCTCTTTACCTAAAAGGTATTTGCATTATCTCAAGGGCATTTCCAAAACTGAACCAAACGGGCCTGCCTTTCTCGAGATGGAAAAGAAGGAAACAAATCCCCGCCATTTGCAAAGTGCAATTCCCAACCTTTCAATACCAAAATTTCAAGGAGCTCTACATCTCGTTGGATCCTAAGATTTTGAATCCTAGATTTACAAGGAAATTTCAATCCCAACACATGATCCAAACTTGCTGATGAGGTTACTATGATCCGTCACCAAAACCCAAGTTTGCATTGAATCATTGTCGCAAGGCTTCATGATCTTAGAAACCCGCTTGGAGATCTTTCTCATTAGGTCCTGCTTCTTTCAGTTCATCACTGCAGTCCTGAAATGTCCGCGTGCACCGAGCTTTGCTTGTGTTATGCGCCTCTTCACCATCTCTACACTGGTTGAGTTTGCACTCCGAAGCAGGCCACCGGTTTTCGCTTTCATGGGTCATCGACTGCGAGAAGCACTCTCGCTGCTGCTTCTGCGCTGCAACAGGTACTGTGCCAAAGAACAAAGGCTCGGCTGGCGTAACAAACCAACCATAATAATATCATCAGAAAAGGTATAAGAGAAAGGGAAAACATTATGCTACGGCCTCATGGAAGAGGCTGAAATCGCTCTCACTTAGGCAGGCTTGGATGATAAAGATCAAGTGTCATCTACATCGCTGTGTGCATGGTTTGGCTTGATTCGATGGCGGCCCTCACATATATTATCGGCTCCCGTTCAATATTTAAGGTGGTGGAACCTGTCATTGGGCAGCAAATCTCGTTTCCCCAGCATCGAAACGCTTCCTCTTCTCTTCGGACTTGTTTCTTGACCAATAAATCTGATGAAAAAAGAAGAGATTAGTCAAACAGGCGACATATAGGAACAGCACTATTAATATGCATATGCAAGCCAAGAACATGATAATTATATGCTGAAGCCAAAATGAGAGGTGCTATAGGAGCTCCCTTCAGTCCAATCAATGAGCGGAGCATAACGGAAGGAGTTGCTCCCACACCATGCACCTAGCTAGACTCAACCTTTGATTGATTGGTTAGCCAATTGATCCCTCCAACTAGTGGCCGAAACGATTGAGCATAGCCTGGTGCATGAGATGGCAGCTCGGTCCGCATCTCAGCCCTCTGTATTGGACTGAAAGGAGCTCCCTACCCTTTGTATGGCCTTTCGCACACCAGAGAAACTGATTAAATTTAGTAGATGGCATTAAAATTTCCTGGAGAGGAGAGGATGAGATGATATCACTGAGATGTGCAGTTTCGCCTTCCGCCGCTGCTTCCTTTAAATACTAGCTCGTCACCACCTTGCGAAGGAGCTAAGGTAAGATGACATGACAGGTCAGAGGAAAGCATCAGCAGCAGGAAGAGACACCACGATTCATTCATGGGAATCTTCCAAATGGGTTCGTAAGATATACGGCTGAGCTGTTGATGGTTTTTGTCCTCATTCTCATGGGAGGGTACCAATCAATGGGCATCTTATGCACTGTTGAGGCACGCCCCGTGATTGCTTTTGCTTGCACCAGCTATCCAAGACACTACTGATCTGTCACCTTTTTTGATGGAGTTTACTGTTGATATATGCTTTATGATTAATCTTTCTTTTCATCGGTTTTACGTTTGAAATGACATAGTTTTGATTCATTCTTCTCGTGATGCTCAACTTGATTTACAATTAAGAAAGCTTGTCAATCTGTTACACAAGGCATGGAGCTTAGTGTGAGATTTGAGCATTAGCAACATGGTGCATACTCTTTCGATTGGTGAAAAGGGTGCCTGAAGGACGGGCTATGACGACCTTGTGTCATAAAAGTCTCATACTCAACTTGGAATCAACCATTTTCGCCCATATAATCCTCGATGGCAAACTCCATCTTGTTGCCGTCTCAATAATGTGTAATCCTCTTCACGTGAGATCGAGACCACGGTGCTCAAGACTCAACCCAAGCAGGCCAGAGATCCGTTAAATTATGACTCAAACTTCTGACATCTAAAAGACAGCAAACGCGAGATCACTAAGCCAACCATACTCGACGGCATAAACCATCTAATCAAATTGAATGGCTTCTATGGTGTTTAGTACATCACTGTTATCTGAAGATCAAAACATGGGGTTTTGCTTCTAATTGCACAGGGAGGCTCCTGTCCACCAAATCTATGGGAGAAGATTCAGCCGTACAAATATTCCCATAATCAAAACGTTCGTCCAAGGTTTTCGGTCAAGAGGACAGCCACGGGAAACCGACAAGGTGCACGAAACTCCGAACCCTAGTCGTCCGATGTCGTTCCAAAACAAGGTACGAGCGGACGGACGGCCATGATCCCCAGGCCCGGGAGGGACTCTCTTCTTTTGTCCCCATCTCCCCTGCGATTTCTCCGCGAGCCAGGCACGTCTTGATTGACCCTTTTGGAAGCTTGGGGAGAGACATCTGTCGTGGCTTTGGAGGTTTGCAGAAATCCACGTCTTTCCCCTTCGCTGTTGCAGACGTTTGCCATCGGCTGTTTTGAGGTCACATGGCTCGTTCAGTTGGAGTGTCGGGTACGATCGTGTTTTGCGATCTTGAGCTGGATATCGATTCTCATCTTTGACGAGACGTTGCATGTTGCAATCTGAGAGCGCTCTGCTTTGTCCAAAATACTTTTAACATCTTTTGAAAATGCAAGATAGTACTATGAAGATTGCATGGATTGCGAGTAATAACCCCTAAGTGAGCTTTGAACAAAGTAGAGATATAATAAACTAGTGGACAAATCCTAGTAATACTTGTGGTGGTTTCTTCGAACAGCATCGGACCATCACTTTGAATTCAATCCACAAATACGAACGGCGGAAAATTTGAAAGAAAGCAAGAAACCGAAGACAAGGAGAAGAGAATAACAGAATTTGTGAAGGAAAATTTTTGTACTTTTCTATTACGTATTGTTTCTATGTACATGCTCCATA
Organism: Eucalyptus virginea; assembly: GCA_014182375.1. Classification (NCBI taxonomy): domain Eukaryota; kingdom Viridiplantae; phylum Streptophyta; class Magnoliopsida; order Myrtales; family Myrtaceae; genus Eucalyptus; species Eucalyptus virginea. The sequence continues at coordinate 9,666,295 of CM024515.1, read as the reverse complement.
TTATTGTACAAAGTGTATACAAGAAAAGGTAATAATGTATTTTACAAATCAAATCCGATATTAAATTGGTCTTGATTGATTTAGTATATTGATCTCGATCCAAATGATATCAAAAAATTCGCGTATATCTTCCAACAATCCCCTTTAAGCCGGCGGTTTGTAGATGTCCGAGACGCCTAACTTGCTCAATAAATATGCGTGCTGTCTCTAATATAGAGGTTTGGTGAAAATGTCCGCAGGCTTTCTGTGGTCCCAATCCCTCTTGTCTCAATTACTTTCTCTTGAATTTTTCTAGAGTGAAATGGCAATCCACCTCTATATGCTTCATTCTCTCGTGCACTATGGGGTTAGATGCAAGTTCGAGGGCTGCATCATTGTCAGAAAATAATTTGGTAGGTCCCTTAATTTGTACCCTAAGATCTTGAAGCAAGCCTCATAACCAAACTATTTCATAGGTGATTTTTGCCATAGCTCGATATTCTGCTTTTGCTAAGGATAATGAAATAATTGGTTGTTTCTTTGTCTTCCACGAGAGTAGAGATTCTCCCAATTTAATATAGAAACCTGTGATGGATCTTTTGCTCATCAGACAGGTCGCATAATTTGCATCGCAATAAGTGGTCATTTCCATACTACACTTCTTGGAAAGAATAATCCCAAGTCTTGGGCATTTCTTAAAGCATTCACGATCTTCAAGGTAGCATTCATATAAGATTGCTTTGTTTTATGCATAAACTGACTAAGCATTTGCACTACATAACATATATCCAACTTGGTCATGGTCAAATATATAAGTTTCCCAATGAGTTTTTGATAACTTGATGGATCTCTAAGGCTCCGTTCATTTCGCGGAAAATAATTTCGGAAAAATGTTTTCCGGATATTCCGGCGTTTGTTTTTCGAAAAATGAATTCCTTGGGGAAAGTATTTTCCATGAAAGAAAAAAAGTCTTAAGGGAAAAACTTTTGAAAAGTGGAAAACATTTTCTCACTTGATCTATTATCTCACACCTCTACAAATCCTCAATTCCTCCTCCCTTTTCTTTTTCTTCTTTTCTTTTTTTGTTCGAATTATTTTTTAATTTTCTTTTCTTTTTTAATTGGAATTATTTCTAATTTCCTTTTTCTTTTCTATTTCTTTTCTCTTTTTTTTTTTTTTTTTCTTTTCTATTTCTTTTCTCTTTTTCTTTTCTTTTCTTTTTCTTTTCTTTGTTTCCCATCTTCTTCTTTCTTGGCTAGTCGTCGGCCGTTGCCAAGCGAACCTCGAGCTCGTCGATCTCAAGCTCGCGCTTTGCACTCTTGCTTATCATTTTCTTTATTTATTTTACCATGTAGTTGTACATTGCTCAAGTAAAAGGCTCTACATGCTTTACTTTTTTTTTCTTTTATTTATTAGAACACAAAAGACGCAGGGGGATATTCTTACCTTTTACCAACAAAAAAAAAGACGCAGGGGGAGAATAGGCCACTCAACTGGAAGATTCTCATGAGGGTTGTACATGCTTTGCTTCTTTTCTCTTTTGCTTTTTTTTTTTTTAATTCATATGAACATTTTTTAGAGTAAATAAGCGTTTGACGACAATGAGGGAATAAAGATATGAAGTAAGTTTGTATGGATTTAAAAGCAAGTTCATATTTGATAGATTTATAGGTTGGTAAGTGATGCATGCCTAAGTGGTGAAGTCTTAGAATATATTTTCCTTACCAAACACCAGAAAATATTTTCCAAAACATTTTTCAGGTTTTAGCCAAACACAAAAAAATATTGTCATTTTCCTGGAAAATAACTTATGGGAAAATATTTTCCAGAAATGGTCCATTTTCCATGAATCGAACGGACCCTGAGTGCGAGATCATCTTCCTAAGATATGCCTGCATCATAATCCGCCATATTAACTTCATATTTTGCTCGATTGGAACAACAATTGCTTGCATCCTGATAGTTTTGTTTCTAATATGATTTCTAGTACAAATTTTCTCTCACTGAGAGAAATCCCTTAGTATGATCGTGCAATTTCAATTCTCGAGAAATATTTGGGTGATCCTAGGTCATTTATATGAAATGTAGAGTGCAAGTATTCCTTGAGACTCTTAATGGCAACCTCATTATTACCCATAATGAGTATATCATCAACATATATCATCAAGTAGATGGATGAAATACCTTTTGTCCATGTGAAAAGAGCATAATCATATCTGGACGTTTGAATCGACAACTATCAAGGCCTTAACAAATTTGCCGTACCACAGCCTGGAGGCTTGTTTGAGGCAATAGAGGGATTTGCAAAGACAACAAACTTTATCCTCCCCCTGTCTCCGTAAACCCTGAGAAACTTCCATGTAAATTTCTTCATCTAAGTCTCCATGAAGAAAGGCATTGTGGACGTCCAATTGGTGTAATGCCCAATCTTGAAAAGCTGTAGCTAAAAGAAATGAGCGGACTGTAACATCATTGCCTATGAGAGATAAGATTTCATGATAATCAAATCCTTCTCGCTGATCCTTGTATCATTCAATGGAGCCATATGCTCGATATTTAATTTTGTACACCTATTTGCATCCAATTGGCTTGCGGTGAGGAGGCAATGTCACATGCTCCCATGTTTGACTATCTACTAGGGCTTGTAGTTCTGCTTCCATAGCTTTCTGCCATCGTGGATCAGAGTATGCTTCATCGTAGCTAGATGGTCCCGCTCTTCGAATATGTGATTGATAGAACATCTATGTTTTGAAGATAGTTGATCAAAGGAAACATAGGAGGAGATGGGGCAATGGATACCTTATGAGTTTTGTGTAGCACAAACGTAGTCTTTGGTCCAAGTTAGAGAGCATGTGACATGTCCAAAACGTTGTGGTGAATCTTGCTTTGGTGGTGATAGTGAATTATCCTTTGGAATTGGTCCCGTCATGGGACTAGATGTTTCCTCAATAGCCACTTCATTAGAAGTCAGGTCCAACATTGCCATCGAAGAAATTATTTTCGCAATTAGATTGGACGCCAAAGGATTGCTTGGATTCTCTTGGGATGCAATCAAAATATATTCTAGATCGTTGAAGGCTTCCTCAATAGGAGAAATGTGAGAAGTCCCCATGTCTTCTATTGGTAATTCTTGTTCGTTGAATGGAAGGATATCTTCATAGAACATAGCATCCTTGCTATCAAAGAATTCTCCTATGGACGGTTCAAATACACAGTATCCCTTTTGTAGATTTGGATGTCCCATAATTATAAAATATCGGGCATGAGGACCCATACTGTCCCAAGGGTCTACTATAGTGGCATAAGATAAGCACCCAAAAATTTTAAGATGATCTAGCTTTGCACCTTTCCAAAAAGTAGCTTGAAAGGAGTCCATCCATTAAGTACTTTCATTGGCATGCGATTAATCAAGTAAATTGCAGTCATCACACAATCCCCCAAAAATTATCCGAAATAGAGGCTTGAAATTTCAAAGCCCATGCAACTTCCAACAGATGACGATGTTTCTGTTCTACTACTCCATTATGTTGCAAAGTGTATATGCATGAACTCTCGTGTAATATGCCTTGAGCTAAGAAAAGAGCAGCACACTCATGGCTGAAAAGTTTTCTTCCATTATCTGCCCGTATGTGTTGCACAGATTTTCCAAGGTGGGTCTTCGATGGAGAAAAGGAAGTCTTCAAATTTGAGAAAATTTGACCCTTAAATTGCATAAGGAAAATCCATGTGGCTCTAGAGTAGTTGTCTACAATAGTGAGAAAAAACTGAGACCCATCATGATTCGGCATGATGGGATCCCCAGACATCAATATGAAGTAATAAAAGAACACTATTTGCATGATTTTTGCTTAGTGGAAAATGTGCACGTGACTATTTTGCAAGCGGATGGATATGACAATTGAAGATAAGGAAATAGAGAACTAAGGCCCCTTTTGGAATGCAAAAGGAAATTTTTATCATTGATAGTCGAATTACATAATGATTATTTATTGAAGGAAATAAGAGACAAATCAAGATTTATTGGAAAATCGATCCAAAAAAATAATCATTTAGAAAGATTACACAAGCCCATCAGTTTGCTAGTCGAAATGGCATGAAAGAAACAAGTATCAACATTGAAAAGGACTCGGGAGGAATTTTTCTTGCAGGCTCTAGACAAAGAAATGAGATTAAATTGGAAATCCGGGACATAAATGATATTTTCGAGAGTAAGTTGGAGACTAAGATTTATTGTTCCTTTATAGTGACACAAGTAATATTTCCATTGGCAAATGATGATATGATCACTAGCTTCTGAATCAATGATCCAAGCATTTCTTAAAATGGAATTTATCAAGTGTTGACACCTAAATTTTGATTAGGTTTTTAATTATGCCTTAATTTCCTTTATTTTCGGATAATAAAAAAAAATAAAAACAACAAAAAACATACAAAAACAAGAAAACAAAAAAGAAGCAGCCAAAGGAGGGCTGGGCCTACAAGCCCAACCCCTCCTTTCTTTCTCGCGTGGGCCACAAGCCTAGCCCCCGCGACCCCAACCCCTTCTCCTTCTTCCCTTTGTTTTCTTCCTTTGCAAACCTGCAACACCTACGACTGAGGGGGATAGGCCGACGTCGGCCAGAAGGGACAGGTCTCGGACGCCATCAATGCCAAGCATGAGGGAGCTTGGATGGGATGCCGGTTCAACCGAGGGGAACCGGTCGGCAGGCCGAAGGCTGGCAACCAAGATTCTCCGTCGATCGGATCTCCCTCGCCTATAAATAGGCGCCTGAAGCTCGTTGGAAGAGGAGGGGGCCGACACCAAGGAAGCTCAAAGGTACGCAAGCTCCGATAGCTTCCCACCGAGAGACTTCGGGGGAGGTCCGAGAGTGAGCGAGCCCAGATCTGATCGGAGGTCGGCCGAAGAGGAGGAGATTTGGGGCTGAGTGAGGTCGGCCGGAGAAGGAGGCCGTCCTGGTGCAGATCTGAGAGAAGCCGTCCCTGAACCTTGCCGTGCCGTTGTCACCTCCACTCTGATAGCCAACGAGCCTGCTCGACTCCACCACCGCTACCATCGCCATCGACCTCTGGTAAGAGGGTTCTGTTTTGCCCTGCTCCGATAGCCTGTGCCGGAGCTCATGACCGTAGGGCTCGCGCAAGCTCCGGGCCGGGCTGTTCTCCTGATTTCTCACCACCGCTTGTTCAATGCCTCCCCCACCGATGATCTGTCAACACCACCATCCCCATGCCAGGCCGTCGCCGCTCATCATCGCCGTCTCCGTCGAACAATGCAAGGGTAGGGCAAAGCAAGCTGCGGCCATGAACCGAGTCGAAAGCGGGTCGACATCCGAGTAAGGTTTCCCTTGAGTCGGGCCGGGTCACGGGTGAACTAAATTCGCACAGGCCTTAGAGAAGTGGGCTTATTTTTGGGCCAGGCTTGTTTTTCTTTTTTAAAAAAAAAAAAGGAAGGAAAAGGAATAAAAAAAATCCAAGTCAGGCCCACGTTACGGGCCCGTCCGGATCTCGAGTGGGCAACCAGGTTGAACCCAACCCAGGATCCGACCCGGTTCACATTTTAATATTATATTATGATATAATATTTTTAAAATAAAAAGTAAAAAAAATTTATTTTCCAAAAAAATCAAAAAATAGAAAATATCCATATTTTCCCAAAAAAGCCAAAAAAAAAGTCAGAAAAAGCCAAAAAATAATTTATATTTTCATAAAAAGACCAAAAATCCAAAAAAATGCTTTTTATGTCCAAAAAATGTTTTTCCTCCTCAAATGCATGGAAAACCCCTCAAAAATCCAAAAAGCCTTAGGGTTTAAACAAGTTTAGGTACCAAAATGGCATTAATGATTAACTAGTGTAATCAAGTCCCCGATCCTAATTTCTCTAGTTATGCAGGAGCGAGTATTTCTCCCGATACTTCGCTTGGGTTTCTAATCAACCCACCCCAAATCATTTAGTGGCGACTCCGTTTTAAAATCAACTTACAGGTTAAAAACATCAAACCATTAAGTCATGAATTGGTGGACTTGGGAGAGTCCGGGCTACGCTTAATAAACATAGCCGAACCATTAGCCTTTACAGGCGCTCGCCCCGATCGGGCATCGAAAAAAAGAGGTCGCGACATCAGGCAATAATAAATATCTGAGAAGCTACTTCCTTTGTTGGAAGTGTCCAATTTCTGTAATGTCTGCATTAGTTGTTGATATTGCATATGTGTGATGGGCTGATTTAAATTTGGACCTGCCGACCCAGTAAATTGATAGGTCGCCACTGAAATTTCCTTCCCTTTTCTTTCCTTTTCTCCGGACTTACCATATAACTTCTAGCAATTATCAATTTTATGATGGGGCCACTTGCAATATTCACAAAATAATTTTCCTTTGTTTTTTGAATTGAGACCATAATTTCTAGAAAATTGACTGCCATTGGATCCCTTAAGCCCATACACTTGTCAATTGTCCAAATCTAATGGGGAATCGCTGCCTTTGGAACCATTGGATTGTTGCGCTCAATCTAGGCCATTGGCTCCAGATCTTTTAAAGGCTCGCTATTCTCCCCCAAACCCTAGCCCTTCTAGCCGCTCCTTCTCTCGGTCTAGGGTTTTATGGACTTTCTTGCCCCTCTTGCTGCAAGCTGCGAGCGTGAGACTCTTGGCTCCTTTCACGTACTCCTGCGAGGTGAGGCGCTTGCTCTCTTCCTACACTGTCAGTTGAAAGATGCAACTAAGTGAAGGCGTAGGTTCCATAGCCAAGATCTGGGACTCGAAAGTCAAGTAAGAATCTTTTAAAATCAAGAGGAAAGCATGTAGCTTTCTCCCTGTTTTTCATCGCCTTATTCTCTTCTCCTTATACCGAAGATAAGGAGAAGAGAATAAGAGAATTTGTAGGAGAAATTTTATGTACTTCTCTATTACGTATTGTCTCAATGTACATGCTCCATATTATAGTATAAAGTGTATACAAGGAAACACAATAATGTATTCAACAAATTCAAATCCGATTTAAATTGATTTCGATTGATTCAGTGTATCGATCTCAATCCAAATGATATCAGAAGATTCACACATATCTTCCAACAAAATTGAGAAAAAGAAAATTCTTGGTTGTTGATTTTGCACCAAAATAAATAGGGAAAGAATGTCCAAAAAACCCAAAACTTATTACCCTTTTACTAATTCAATTCTGAAATTTTCTATTTTACCAAATGAATTTTAAATATTTTCATATTTTGCCAATTGAGTCCTTTTAACTAACTTTGGTTGATCATTATAGGTGGCATGGTCGATGTTGACATTGACAAGGGCGTGAAGTCCCTCTCCTATGGTTGGCAGCCTCACTAGTCTAGGGTTAGAAAAAAAAAAAAAAAAAAAAAATCGAAAATATTAAAGTATTTTTAAATTTATCCCCGTTAGAACCGATTGGGTCACATAGAATGGCTAGCATTCACGTCAGCAATTTCAGCTAAAATTGGACAGATAGACTCAATTGACAATAGTAAGTCTTTACGTGTTTGTTATTTTATCTCTTTGCGCAATCTTGTGGTATTCTATGGTGTTCGATTATAAGCATGCAATTTAGAACCACTAACATGAACTTCCATTTCTGGTCATATCCATGACGAAGATTTTTACTTTGTTAATATTTCATATTTTTTATGTGTCTAAACATGAGTTGTGATCAGTGGACTGTAATGGCAAATGGTGATCATTAGATGTGGTGATTCACTATAATCGTTCAACTAAGAACACAATTGGAGCCTGGATAGACTTTAAAACTAATGATAAGGTAGTTTAAGTTCCAAAATATATAGAGTGGGTTTCAAGTTTTCAGTTCCAAAAATTTGGAACTAGTTCCGACCGGTAAGTTTTAAGTTTCAGGACCAAACCTAGAATCGCGCACCTTACTTTATTTGATGCGGCATCGGTGTACAGGGTTCTTGCTCTAAACATGAGTCACGTTTAAAATTTCTTCTTCTGGGCTCAGGCCCAATTTGTAAGTGGACCAGATAATGTTGGCAGTGTTGAGACTTGGAAGTTGAGACCGTAGGCCGGGTCAAACCTTTTCAGGCCCCTCACGAGCTCCATCGATACACAGCATCGACGGCTGACCGGTGGCCCCGGTCGTGTTGCCTCGACTAGAATCTTGGATCGAGTCGCAATACGCCCGGTTCCTGCGTTACGGGCGCCTCACACCAATGTCAGATGCCCGGGAGACTGACTTTTTTTTTCTTTGGGACTGATGCTCATGGCATCCGCTCAGAGGCATTGTTGTATCAAAGCACAGGAAAAGCTCGACTCGAATATCGTCGATTCAGCTTGATTTAGACAATTAAGTTACCGCCCATGAGCAATACTGTTATAATTTCCGTCTCAAAAAATCTGATCCAGTCGCTTTTGACCATGATGCGTATATATTTCAAATAATCTTGTCCATTGAAATTTGTCTTACGATGAAAAGATAAACAGACAAATGATGCCACTTACCCGGCCACTATTCAATCATTTATTCAGTGTTTGGTCACTAGTACGTGCTTCTGACCCAACGCACACGATCTCATCATATAAACCCAAACCTAGTCCACCTTTCCCTCTCCCTCCTCCTTTGTCGGCCCCGGATTGCGCCGACACCCCACTGGAATCGCTGGCACTGCTTGACCATCATCGACCACCGCCATCGTAGTGATCGTCACCACCGCGCCACAACCACCACAATCAAGCTCCTCAGCCCTTTGCTCCCTAGCTGATCATGAGCTGTCCCGCAATAAAATCCATTGTTACGGATACCTTCTTCTCGGTTCCTTGCTCTCCTTCTTCCATAACCCGGGGTTGGGCTGACCTTCCCTGTCTCTCTTGTTTCTTACGAATGGTTCACACATGTCCGGCAGTGACATGACCTTTTCCAAAGAGAAACCACCACAAAAGCATAGAAGGATGACCAGCTCAATTGTAATAGTGGGCTCCAATCTTCCACCGATGAATGACAACTGCGTCAAGTCTTGTGGTCGAAAACAATGACTTAAGAGAATCTCACAGAATCTAATTCCATTTCAGCCATTTCTGTGACATGACTCCTATCAAGTAGGGGTGAGCATTGGTCTAGAGTCAACCTTGAACCGACACTGGACCGGCCCAACCCCGGCAGTCCTGGTCCGGTTCCCAGGAAGATTGGGTTGGTCTTTGGTCATGGGATTCCTGAACCAGTACTATGTGAGTTGGTTCTCAATCCTGAAAGTTTAAGGTCGATCCAACCCGGATAGGATATATATATTATATCTAATATATTATTTATAATTTTTTTAATATAGAAAAAACATTAAAATACTTGACGTCAAAAACATTAAACGGCTCTTTAGTAAGAAGTTCAAATAATTTTATATTGTTGTTTAATAACTTAGATTTTTAATATCTTTTACGGCGTCAATAATCATAATTTACAAAGGAGGAAAATGTTTTTGTGAGGAGTCCTCACGGCGTCCAAAAGGACATAAACAACTCCTCACGACATCCTCATCTAGTACTCATTCTCTTTATTTTATTTATCCTCTTAGTCTTCAATTTGCTAAAATCGAAAGAAACAACTTCTCTGCTCGCCACTTGACACTTGCCTCGCTCGCTTTGGCTCACTTGTGCTGCTCGTCACTCAATGCTCGCCTGGCTTATTGTTCCTTGCTTGACGCTCGACGCTCACTTTGCTTGACACTCAATGCTCACCCCACTCGACACTCACCTCTCTTACCTAGCCTCGCTCATCACCAAATCCATTGAGTCGATCCGACCATTGGTCACCTTTTAAGGAAGTACAAAAAATAAAATAAAAAAAATTATCAGTTGGTCCTAAGTTGACCGCGGAACCTGACCGAACCCATTGGGTCGATCTAGTCCTCGGTTGCCTTTATAGTGGGTACAAAAAAATAAAATAAAAAAAATAATCAGTTAGTTCTGGGTTGACCTTAGAACCAGACCGAACCCATTAGGTCAGTCTAGTCCTCAGTCCCAAGCTCAATAAGATCGATCATTGGTCCTAAAAATTGACCAACACTGTGCGGGTTGGTCCTAGGGCTAGAAGGTGGACCGGCGCAACCCGGACCATGCTCACCCCTACTATCAAGTCACTCATTATTGATTAAATGCCTCTTTTTCTTTTTCTTTTTCTTTTTTTCCCCTTATAATGGTATGAATAATTTGTGTTTCTTTTTTGGCAAAAAGAGAACCATAAAATATCTAGAAAATGACGGTACATATAGTAGAGACAGATCATCCTTGGCAAGTTTCTCAGCAATATTGTTAAGGTTTCTATCGACCTTAACAACTCGACACAGCTTTTGACAGAACTAATTATTGAATATCTTGGCCGTCGTTGCATAACAACTCGACACAGCTTTTGATAGAGCTAATTGTTGAATATCTTGGCCGCCGTTGCATAACAACTCGACACAGCTTTTGACAGAACTAATTGTTGAATATCTTGGCCGTCGTTGCATAGGAGTCATGGCTTTTGATGCTAACCTCTTAGCGTGTGCATCCATTATTCTGTGAAAGAACTCGGATATGGACTTTACCCGCATCTAACTAGATGATGCATGTGAATCGACAATGATTACAGGATCGGGAGACAAAAATCAACAAGAGATCTGTGAAGAACTATATGCATAGCCGATCGTGTGGTATTCTAGGCTGCTGATTTTTGTACACTGGACTCGGTTTACGTTACAGGTATGGTCAAAGACATGTCACGTATGTTGAGACTAATGAATTCAAAAGGAACTACTTCCTCATAACCCAAGTCTAATTGGTTGCATCAGATATAGGAATCGAACTTAGGACCTCAAGCTTCTTGAGGCACAAAATCTTAATCATCACTCGCCTTAAAGAACTTCGATCAATGCTAAGAACTCAGCTTTTCTATCCAAACATTCAATTTCTCAAACTTTTTCTATCATACTGTTCATTGCCATTGCATGAAGCAAGTCATGTCAACAACCAAGAAACCCTAACGACAGGTCGAGTCACGGACTTTCACGAGAGGGTTTGTGGTCTCCCCTCCTGTTAATGAGAATGAAAGGTTTTCAGCCTCAACAGGGGATGACCATGGCCAATTCGAGATTGTGGTAACAAGCAAGCACCGGACTTTGGACCTCGACCAGCCAAAACAGGAAAGAAACGACACATTGAATCCTCCGAATTTCTTTTGCTCCTCAATATGTATGCTCATGTACGTGGCCCAGATTCATCGGCGAGCCAACGAAATTAACGACCTCTAAAGCTGAACTCTCTCCCCTCTGAACATGAGGCCATGATCGACGATCCTTCAACGTACAGCTTTGCATCCGATGGACCCAAATGCATCTCTCAGAGAGAGAGAGACAGAGAGAGAGAGAGAGGGGGGGGGGGGGTTGAGAGCAACCTTTTGGACTTAGGAACAAGGGTAATAAAGATATAACAGGAATAATTGATACGTAGAGACAAAAATTACAGTAGGGTCGCGGCTAGCTACAGAGAGAGAGAGGTGGGGTCGTCATTTTGCATGGGAACGAGAAACCGAAAGAAAATCCAAGGCGCTGGGCCCCCACAAGGAATCCTCCTCGGCGACATCCAGCCAATAGGAAGGCGGGGATTCGGATGAACTTCAAACCTCCAGCCAATCACCACTGAGATAAGACCTGCGAGTGGGCCCCCGAGAGCGCCTCCCACAAACACCACGAAAATAACAGGGACAGACACTGCGCAAGAAACCGCCAAAAAGCGCATGGGGCAAAGGTGCGCTGACGCGCTAATACCAGATCGACCCATGGCAAGGAGCAAAAACATTTCTCTCTGTAGAGTAGGGTTTCTCTTTCAGAAGAGCCATGAAAAAATCCATTCCATAATCTCTCTTCCATATTCAAAAAGAAAATCTGAATAAAGGTATAAAGAGAATCAATAATTGTACCCGTTGGGGCCTGCACATAAATACTTGAAACCGACTTGATATTCTCTCTGCTCTCTCTTCTGAACTCTAGCACTCTAGCACTCTAGCACTCTCACTCCCCTCAGCTCTCTCTCTCTCTCTCTCTCTTCAGTTTCTTGAAACCCTTTGGCGCTCACCACGATTCCAATTCTTTTCCCAGCTGTGTAGATATATACTGTGAAAGATATTCGGTGCTGTGCCGGTCGGCTTCGCGGCGATCTGTCATGATTACTGAAAGGAAGGCCGCCAAGGCCTTCGGGGCGAAGACGGCTCGCGCCTGCGACAGCTGCTTGCGGCGGCGAGCCCGATGGTACTGCACCGCAGACGATGCCTTCCTCTGCCAGGGCTGCGACTCCTCCGTGCACTCTGCGAACCAGCTGGCACGGCGGCACGAGAGGGTCCGCCTTGGGACGGCCTCGTCGTTGTCTTCCAGGATCGGCTGTGGCGGCGGTGCCAAGTTGCCGTCGTCAGCCCCACCTCAATTTGTCGACAATTCAGAAGCTCCGGCGTGGCACGGCGGGTTCACCCGCAAGGCCCGGACGCCCCGGATCAGCAAGAAGATCCTGCTCCGGTCGCAGGCGAGGAATAACCATTGTGAGGACGACAAGGTCTCGAAACTGAACCTCACTCGTGACGACAATTTCATCGATCACAACCTAGTTCCCGAGATCGGCAACGACTTAGGAGGGTCACCAAACGAGAATTACAATGAAGAAGACGAAGAACAGTTCCTTTGTCGGGTGCCAGTTTTCGACCCTTTCGCGTCTGAAATGATTGGGGATGAGATGGCAGATTTGGTGCGCGTGGGCGATGATGTTCTCCGAGATGGGTCGTTCGACCTACCCTCGGACATGGACCTTGCAGAGTTTGCGGCCGACGTGGAGAACTTGTTGAGCAACGACAACGAAGGAGGGACCGAGGAAGATTTCGCATGTGATGTGAAGGACCTGGGAGTGTTGTTGGAGTGCAAAGAGGAAGGACATCATGAAGAAGGTGTGATTGGGGTTTGCTTTGACAGGAGAGATCAAGGAGTGGTTAAAGTGGAGGGATTGGTGGGAGGAGGAGCCCTGGACTGCCACATGGAGATAGGGTTCGATGCGACGGACGCCGGTGATGATGTGGACTGGGACTTTGATTTCTATAACGACAACCACGTTCAGTCACTGGGGATTGAAGAAAAGGAAGACGAAGAGAATAAGATGAGGATGGTGATAAGTGGTGATGCAGAAGAACAGGCGACGATGAAGAAGAAGAGGAAGATGTTGTTGAGGCTGAATTATGAGGGTGTGATGGCCGCTTGGGCCAGTCAAGGCTCTCCATGGACAACTGGAGATCGACCCGATTTTGAACTTGACGAGGGATGGCCTAACTCCAATATGGTATTCTCTCTCTCTCTCTCTCTCTCTCTCTCTCTATATATATACACACACACACAATCTTTCCAGAATTGAAATAAGGAGCAGATCTTATATCCTATCTCAATATGGGAGTCATACACAGGTATATGAAATCAGACAAGGTTTGAGCAGCCAATTGTAGTTGGAGTGATGAAAAGTGAAAACGGTGACCGAAAACTCAACAAAAATTGGAAGTGTCTTAAAGTTCAAGCTTCTTCTTGTTCGATTACACGGGAAAATTCAATAAGTTTTCCTGTTACATCTCTTCAGCATAATGGTCTAATAAATGAATTGGCGATGCCTTGGATCGTCAGGACTTGCTGATTTTATCTTATGATTGTTTGCTTACATAAGATCATAGTCCACATATTGAGTATAATGGTGTGCGCATGCCCGTCTTCAGTCATGCTCTTATAGATCACCATCAGTTTTTCATAGTACCCTCTTCCTGATTTTTTGGAAATGGCTTAACGACGACATTTATCCATTCGGTGTTGCTTTTGGATTTAGGGTACCGCGAGCCATTCCTTGAAGTATCATCTTCCCTTCGCAGAAGCGATGGGGCTTAGGGCACATGTTGGGGCGGAAGATGGCGGGAGAGAAGCTAGAGTGTCGAGGTATAGAGAGAAGAGAAGGACCCGGATGTTCTCCAAGAAAATAAGGTACCAAGTGAGGAAGCTCAATGCCGAGAAGAGACCTCGGATGAAAGGCCGCTTTGTCAAGCGGATGTCCTTCATCTAACTGGGAATGAATAAATAACATCGCCGTAGAGAATTCCTTCGAATTCCTGCACGTAGACGGCGCGATAGGAATGATTGGAAGGGAAAATATGCGACCTAGGAAATGTAAGCTGCCAAGTTCGATTTTTTGCTTGGTTTAGGCAAAATAATCGGCGAGCAGTGTTCTTCAGGCTTTGTACTATGGCCTATGGTGTCACATTAACGGAATAAAAGCGCTTAGGTTTGCATAGCTCAGTGGCCTCTTGCTCCTCTCGCTCTGCTTGCCGCTCGTGTCGAGCTTAACATGCACTAATTATTAGGGTTGCTGCAATAAGGAAAACCTAGCTGAGTTTGTCGATTTGTACATGCCCGAAGACTCCTGGGTATGTATTCTAAACACTTGGTCTGATTACTCTAATCGCTTCATTCTCTTCCTCATGTGAAATATGAAGGCAATCCTGTACGTGCTCAGTGCGGCTTTCTACACCGAACTGGAGAGTATTCTGGTCTTCTTTAATCAGGTTCTCAAACCAATCAGGAAACTTCCAAAGACCAATCCATGTCCGTGGATGGGCACTTTAGTGAGAGCCACACATCTAGACTAAGCTTTTAGAGCAATTCCCTGGTGAGTAGAGTTCTCGTAATACAGTCGATGGCCTTTTCTTGCTGGGCTTGAAAGAATCGGTCAACCAGTAGTGAGGAGTTCCCTCCTGAAAGGGGAATTACCTGGTGGGGCGCAACTCTCCTTTTCACGAGTATCGCCACGTGGATTAGGGATCCTTCCTCGAATGAACTCGTCTTGGGCTACTTTGGGAACGAGCAAGACTGGGTTATAACAGCACGACAGAGATTAAACAGCTTACCGGCTAATTAGTATACCGATCACGAGTCTTTGTGAACAGTATCTCAAACTTGGAGTTAACTTGCATGTGAATCTTTGTATTTCTTGTATTATTCTAGATTACATAAATGCACATTGGGAATAAATGTACCTCGTTGGAATTCCTACATTTTGGAGAGTTCAAGACGGCATAAACACCTGTGGTTATGTTTGATCGTCTGAATCTATAGTCAAGATATGACTTGATAAAATTGGATATGAAATTTAGAAATTTTATTATATCATATTTACTGTTGGGTGAATCATCTTAAAAAATTCAGATATTTTCATATTTTATTTTATTCATTGTTTGGTATGAACAACTTATCAATATATATGAATTTGACAATGTACAAAAAGACATCGTAAGAGTCTCTCATGATTCACTATTAAAGAAACTGCAAATGAATAATGGAGGTAACCTCCATCTATCAACTTATGACTATTGTAATATCTAGATGTTAAATAGCAAAAGAGCTTATTGAAACATTCTAGAGCCACAAGTTTGACTATGACAAGCAATGTACGTGGGTTACAACAATATCAATGAGTTATATTAGCCAACAAATACCAAATTTAGTAAGAGAGAAAACGTGATTATTCATCCTTGCAATTTTGAAAAATGTAGTTCTTCAACTTTCTCACCACTTTCGTGAAACTTCAACATGAACTGCAGAATTGTAGAGGGAGTTTCAACTTTCTTACTACTTTCATTGACTTTCAATGGGAAATAGAGAGTTACGAAGGAGAATGAGCTTCGACTTTCTTGCCTCTTTCGTGAAGCTTTGATGTGAATAAAAGAAAGGTGGAGGAGTCGTGAATATTCAACATAAACCAAACATACAGAGAAGAAGCAGACAAAGAGGATAGGTTTTTTTTTTTTTTTTTTTTTTTTTTTAAGAAAACCCATCACCTCTCATTTTTCGAGATTTAGAAAGATGGTTTTAAAGTTTGAATTTGTTCATTTAAAATTTGAATTCTTCTACTTAATTAATACTTATTTTTTTCCATATTCTTTCTTTTTATTCCCTTCCATCATTCCTAAATAAGAATTTTATTAAATAATAAACTATACTAATATACATCAAAAAATAATAAATATAGATAATATATACAGGAATATATGTACATAATATATATTATACAGTAGAAAGAAATTCAAATATTTAAATAAAAATAGGAATAATTATAAATTAAAATTATATTTTAATTTTTGATTTTATATTAAAATTCAAATATTATTTGTATATAATTATTATTTTAGTTATACTAATTGAGAAATTTATTATTCGAGAAAAATAACTTTTATACCATGAATATAAGAAATCTTATCTACCTTTATCCTATGTACTCTATAAGATAATTTTATTTAGGTTATATACCCCTTATATTTAACTTTATCCTCTTTCAGATAGAAATCAAATACAGAATATGATAAAATTATCCTATTATGACTTTTGTCCCGACTACCAACCGTGAGTCTATGAGTTTAGTTCCTTCCGTGCATTTGCTTTCGATTCCCCCGTAGTTGGTGCTAAAGTTGTCTAACTCAAATCCCCTCCCTCGAATCTCAAGATCTTCCTGTTAACTTCCACTCTGACTAGATGGGTCGAGAGGTCCAGTGACAAGGGGGATCAGGATAGTACTATGAACAAAATCAGATTTAATTTAAAAACAATAAAAGATCTAGCCGAACGAACAAAAGGAAGATCCACTCTTTTATCGGAGTGAAGCTTGCCCTGATTAATCCACAAGGATCCGACTCTCGCAAGAGCAAGATATGCCAAACTCGGACCGCATCACAGCGAGGATCCTTAAGTTGATTAACAAGATCCTTAAGTTGATTAACAAGAAGTCTATAAACAAGTTGAATCACTAGATGATCTGCAAAGAAGTTGCACTCATGCCCTTGCTCATTTATTACTCTTTGCTCGGATGTCGAGTTTTTTTATTCCTATTGATGTTAAGTTCCTGTCTCGCTGAAACTGAATCAATGATGAAATACCATTTGATATATCTAAAAAGATATTTCACAGAAATTGAATCCATGATGAAATATCTTTCAAATATATATGGATTGATGTATGAATTGACAAAGGTTATAAAAGGTCCTTTGATGATATTGACACATAAATTTTGGCAACCCATTTAGTTATTCATTGCATGGAAAAAACAGAAATCAACTCCAACCCCTAAACAAAAATATTTATTAAGTCGCATACAGATATTAGGAGTTTTTTTTTTTTTTATAGTAATAGACTCATATAGTTGCATTTAAATTGGACCGATGAGGGATGGACTAAACTTAATTTATCTAATTAGACTAGGCCCACATTGAAAAGAAATTCGGCCAAGCCCATGAGAATTACGATGCGTTTGATAACATTTTTAATTCCACGAACAATTTCAGTTCATAAATAGGTTTTTTCCACATCCATTCCCTAAAGCAAATAAATATTTTTTTTGTACTTCTTATGTATGTTCCAAATCTATTTTTAAAAACTTTTCTACTTCAAGGAATATTAGGTAACGTTACTAAATGAATTTCTATTCTTTTCTATTCTGAAGAATAAAAAAAACATAAGAATAGAATAATTACCAAATAGGCCCTCAATAGCTGAAAATTGCAAATGCTAAGTTGGAAACTATTAAGGGAGAGAACGATTACCATGGATATTATCATAAATAGATTCGATATCATTGCAAACTATATAAGATAAAGAATATCCTTTTTGAATCAAAATAGGTAAGAAGGGTTTTTTGGGATTCTTGCAAGACAACCCTAAACCCAACATTACAAAAGGGTCTCTCCCCCTTTGGGGCCTCGCTCTCGGCCGATCTCACTACAGGGGAAATACAAACTCAGATGGCTATAATAAAGAGAGAGAGGCACCTTTGGGAGAACTTCACAATAGACAAAACTACAAAGGAGAGAGGGAGCACATAAAAGAGGATGCACGCCTCCAACCATGAACGTGAAATTTGGAGGTACCTGGCGAGGGGCATCCAGAAAAGACACAACAGGAAGGTTGTCCCCTCTTCTTCGTCGCGATAGAATTTTCCAACGGGCACATGTCGTCGCTCTAGTTGTTCCCTATCTCCAGCATTGCTGCAATTCCGTCCACAAGCGCTCCACTAGTCCCTGGCGACATTGGGACGTCCTGCCTGTTGCAGTCCAATAACGTCACCATCTCTTTCAGCAACACCGGCGCTCCGCCTGCGTTAACTCAGTCCCCCACCACCATCTTCGTTGCCGTCCGGCGAGCCTCTTTGTCAACCGCCACCAATCCGTGAATGTTTTCAATTGTGATCAACAACTTGAGAGATCGACGTCCTTCACCACTCAGTCGCACTTCTTGGAACACGACCAATCCAAGTCGAGAAGCCAGCACCGGCGTCCTTATCTAAGACCAGCACTGAGCCATCACTATCCACAAGCCGAGTACACACAGCCAGTCGAGGTTCCACGGCCACCTGCCAGCTGTCGGTCCAAGTTTGGAAACTCAATATTTGAATAGGTAGTTATCCTTCCAATATTTGAATATTCGATTTTGTTATCTATTTTGAATTATTGTGATCTAACTTTGCATCTTTTGAGATTATAGTCATATCCAAATTTGAATGGATTGAATTATTCTACATCTGTCTTTTGCGATCAAATGTTTATCTCTCGCTATAGATGATTACTTTGTTTGATTTATTTCCTATTAAAAAATTACCCAAAAGATGGTATGGTAGTTTATGATAGATTTTATAGATAACTTGCATAATTAGATAGCGTGGAATGTTATGATAGAATTTCAAATAAATTTGAGTTTATCTCAGATAAGATAAGGATTTATTCTCGATAACATTTCATGTTACCATAGATTCTAGAATAAGTTAGAATAGATTTAAATAAGATTTCCTTTCTAAAGTAGGGTAGTTTTGGGTTGAGTGCATCTTTAGATAGATTCTAGAAGATTAGGCTAAGTTTTCTATTTTATTTAGGATTTGACTTAATTTATTATCTAATTTGAATTAGATAATATCTTAATCTTGATTATTGATCTTTAGTGATTTTTTATTACGGATTTAATTAAAAAAATACCAGAAGCCTCATCATATAATAGATTAGATTCCTCTCCTAGATAAAATTGTGTCTAAATATTGGCATTTATTCATTCCGAATTTTCAAAAAAATACAAAAATGCGATATTCATGTCATATAGTTTACATGTTCATTTAGTTAGCTTGCATAACATATAGCTTAGTTTTCATATAGAAAAAAGAAAACAAAAATAATTAATTGAAATTGCGTGATAATTAGATTTCATGTTTAGATTAAATATATGATTTTATTAACTATTATGCTTCAAAGGAAGTAAATTCTTTTCATATCCTTATAATTTATTTATTGCTTTGATTATTGAGTATTATATTAATGGTTGCACACCCACGTATACATCTCAAATGTTAGTGGCAAAGTTAAAATTGATTCACGTTGTGTGCAAAACATTTAGAAATATTTTGTGATGAGTAATTTAGCATAATCACATATCAGATAATCTCTTGTTCGAAGTAAGTAAATTCTTCTCCTATCCCTCTAATTATTTATTGCTTTGATTATTGGGTGTTACATTAATGATTGTGCACTCGCATGTACATCTTACATGTTAGTGTTAAAGTTAAAATTGATTCCAATTGTATGCAAAACATTATTTCATAAAAGGAAAAAAAGCAATTGGAGGAATATTAAGTAATTTAGCGTAATTAAGTATTAGATAATCTCTGGTTTGTAAAAATAAAGTAAATATTCAACACTTGGTTTTCTTAACCACCCACAAAAAATAGATTAGTGATAACTCATAAGTGAAAAATAAATTGAACCAAGTTCCGACTTGGATTGGATATGTACTTACTTACCATTCTAACTGCAAAATATATGTCAAGTCTTATATACATCATAGCATGCATTAAGCTTCTAACAACATTTACAATAAGGAGCACGTTTCATTTGTTCCTACTTTTTTAGATTCTTATGACACAATTTATGGCTCAGTCATTCACCTTTGGTAATAGGAATATCTATGGATTTATAGCCTTGCATATGCAATTGTTCAAGTATTTTGTTTATATACATTTCTTGCAAAAGAGATACGAAAAAATCGAGATGAAGTGCTGGATAAGAGTATGGTAAAGGACATCACTCTCAACGGAAGGTTGAGATAGAGGCATCATCAGGAGGCAATAAAAATAGTGGACGTTTGCATATAAGATCTGTAATATATTTATTTTTAGAAGCATCAAGCTTTAAATTTGCATTATCTCACATCAAGATTTAAATTTGATTTTGTTTACCGATTTTTAGAGTTATTTGATTTGTTATTGTTCTTTATCCCCAAACTCCTATAAATATGGGACATTAGAAGCTCTGCCTCTCCGTCAACCTCCCCGGTCATAGAATCCGTAGATGATTACTCTTCTCTTTTCTCTCGTTTGAAACTAAGAGCTGTCTATCTGTCTTTCTCGCTGATCTTGTCTCGAATGATGCAACTACAATCTTTCTTCGAATTCTTTGCTTTTCATGAGGGGCGAAGATTTGTAACATCTCAGCTTTGTGGATGGATTTATCAAATTAGGTAAATTCTCCAGCCGGGGAGGTTGATGGAGAGGCAAAGCTTCTAATGTCCTATATTTACAGGAGTTTGGGGATAATGAACAATAACTAATCAAATAACTCTAAAAATCAATAAACAAAATCAATTTAAATTTTGACGTGAGATAAGGCAAATTTAAAGCTTGACGCTTCTGGAGATAAACATATTACAAATCTGATATGCAAATGTCCACTCCTTTTATTACCTCCTGATGATGCCTCTATCTCAATCTTCCATTGAGAGTGATTTACCATACTCTTATCCAACACTTCATCTCAACTTATTCGTATCTCTTTTACCGGAGATGTATATAAACAAAATACTTGAACGATTCCATATGTAAGGCTGTAAATCCATAGATACTCCTATTGCAAAAGGTGAATGACTGAGCCATAGATTGTGTTCTAAGGTTCTACAAAAATAGAAACAAATGAAACGTGCTCCTTATTATAAACGTTGTTAGAAGCTTAATGTATACCATGATGTGTATAAGACTTGACATATATTTTGCAGTTGAAATGGTAAGTAAGTACATATTTAATCCAAGTCAAGCACATTGGATAGTATCAGAAGACTCTTGAGGTATATGAAGGGTACTGCTAATTATACGTTGAGTTATCAAGGAAGGGATTTGCAACTTGAAGGCTTTTCGAATGCTGATTGAGGAGGAGATTTATATGAAAGGAAAACTATTTCTAAATTTGTATTATTAATGAATAATTGTGTCATATTTTGGAGCAGTAAGAAACAAATATGTATAGTCTTATCCACGATAAAAGCCGAATTCGTGGCATTATCAATAGCAGTACAATATGGTGTTTGGCTTAAGATATTTTTGGATCATTTAGGTTTTACTAAGAATGCTGTAAACCCATTGTTGGTTAACTGTGATGGGGAACCTCCGCTACATCTCCTATGTCCATAGCAAACCTATCCCATCACACATCACTTGATTATGTTAAAATATTAGAACATCAATCAAGAAACCCTAATCATCTTGCTCTTCATGATTCATTGAAGTCTGAAGGTGGGAGGGAAAACCTATCCAGAAACTTTGCAAGTTTACCTAATCTAATGAATCTATAGAGCTGAGATGTTACGAATCTTCACCTCCCATGAAAATAAAAGAATCCAAAGAAAGATTGCAATTGCATCATTCGAGACAAGATCAGCGAGAGAGACAGATAGACAGCTCTTAGTTTCAAACGATAGAGAAGAGAAGAGTAATCATCCGCGGATTCTCCGACCGGGGAGGTTGACGGAGAGGCAGAGCTTCTAATGTCCTATATTTATAGGAGTTTGGGGATAAAGAGCAATAACAAATCAAATAACTCTAAAAATCAGTAAACAAAATCAAATTTAAATCTTGACGTGAGATAAGGCAAATTTAAAGCTTGACGCTTCTAGAGATAAACATATTACAGATCTTATATGCAAACATCCACTAATTTATTGCCTCCTGATGACGCCTCTATCTCAACCTTCCGTCGAGAGTGATGTCCTTTACCATACTTTTATCCAGCACTTCATCTCGGCTTTTTCATATCTCTTTTGCAATAGATGTATATAAACAAAATACTTGAACGATTTCATATGCAAGGTTGTAAATCCATAGATATTCCTATTGCAAAAAGTGAATGATTGAGCCATATATTATGTCCTAAGACTCTACAAGAGTAAGAATTGTAGAACAAATGAAATGTGCTCCTTATGCTAATGTTGCTAAAAGCTTAATGTACGCCATGATGTGTACAAGACCTGACATATATTTTGCAGTTTGAATGGTAAGTAAGGGGGTGCATGACAAACTGAAATTTCTGTTCCAGAAATAATTTTTCTATTCCAGACCTGTTTCTGGAATAAAAATCCGTTTGATAAACCTATTCTGTTTTTTTATTTCTAAAATAGATTTATGTTTCAGAAATAAATTTGGAATAAAAATCAGAAGTAGAAATTTTCTACTTCTCTATTTCTGGAACAGAAATCAGAAATAATTTCTCCCATAAAACTCTCTAATCCCTAATTTCGGTGACTCCCTCATCTCCTCTACGACGTCTCTACCTCCTCCTCCTCCTCCTCCTCCTCCTCCTCCTCCGCCTCTCCTCATCTCCTCAAGACATCGTCTTCTCCACTGGACACTCTGCCTCTCCTCATCTCATCGACGTCTGCTTGCGAATCCGTCCCCTCGCCGCGACCCATTGTCCCTGCTTATTGTCCCAACACCCCTCGGCAACAGATCTCGCACCTACACCCCCACCGCTCATTCCCTTGCGACGCCAGAAGCCCTCTGCAGCAGATCCCGAGCACCGATGCCTAAGCCGCTCCTGCTCTGCTCCATCTCACCAGAAGCTGCCACCGCCCCGCGACCTCAACAACGCCGTGCGACGCCCTCTCCTCATCCAGCGACAAGCTGCTTGCGAATCCGCCCCCTCACCTCATCCAGAAGCTCTCTACAGCAGATCCCAAGCATCGACGCTTGAGCCGCTCCTGCTCTGCTCCATCTCACCAAAAGCTGCCACCACCCTGCGACCTCAGCAACGCCGCACGACGCCCTCTCCTTTTCATCCACACGGTGCAAGTTTTGGAACTTGGCCCCCTCCTCTTCAAATTGCCTAATTGAGTCTCTCTTCGGTTCTGCCTTCTTGGGTCAATCTGTAAACAACTCGAGTTCGTCCGATGAGGCCCAGGACCGCGAAGTGCACAAAGAAGTAGAACTACCCGTCTCCTCCCTTCTCTGGTTCGTGCCGATTCCACCTTCAAATCATGTCTTCCGTTTTCCTCTTCTTTTTGCATGGGTTTGTGTGCTTTTTGCGTATGAATCTTAAGATTGAAACTGGGTTTGCTACATGTGGATATGAATAAGAGATTGGAGTTGGGTTTGCATGCAAAGAAGCAGAACTACCCGTCTCCTTCCTTCTTTGGTTCGTTCTGATTCCACCTTCAAAATCGCGTCTTTCGTTTTCCTCTTTCTTTTTACATGGGTACGTGTGCTTTTTTGCATATGAATCTTGGGATTGGAGTTGGGTTTGCTGCTCGTGGATATGAATAGGAGATGGGTAGATTTGCCTGTCTTTGAATTTTCTTGGTGGTCGTTGCTTTTTAAGGATGAAAAGACGATGGGAAATCAAGCAGGCATTAACCAGTGGCGGCGAATGCTCTGTTATTGCATGTCTAGTTTTGGGTTAGTTTTCCTTATGAGGTCGAATTTATGATAGAGAAAGTATATGTGCTCTCGAATTATGTCTTGAGAAGTTGTTGGAATTGGTTGTGATCCTGCGAAACGAGGTGTGATTAGTCCCAAACACTTTTGGCTTTGGTGTGAAGATGTGGGATTCTCATGGTTCTGCCGTTACCCTTGTGCTGATTTCCCCTCTCCCCTGTAAGAAGATGTCCCCTTTTTCTCGGTCATTCGCAACTTTGTGCAGAAAAGCCACTCCCCTTGCTTTTCGATTCCATAAATCTGCAGCTCCGCTCCTCCTCTTCCTCCTCCTTCGAATTGCTTCTCCACGGTCATAATGCCAGCATACCTCGTCATGCTGCAGTGGCGATACCTGCTCAGTGACTGGGCAGACAACGTTATCTCATCAACGAAGGGTCATCATTGTTTTAGTTTCCATGGAATTTATCTAGTGCTATGCATATGCCTAATGATTGTTTTTAATCATTGTAATCTAGCTTCTGTGACCAAAGCTGTCTCTTGTTTCTTCTAGTGTTTTGGATGCATTAATTCATATGCATTGTTAAATTGCCCTTATATAGACTATTCGGATCCTGATCCCCTACACTGACCTTTAATTGTGATGGATGTCTATAACTTCTGAGTTTTCACTTGGAAACTTTGTGCGTTCACTTTTTTTTTAATCCACCCCCTCGCCTCATCCAAAAGCCCTCTGCAGCAGATCTCGAGCACCGACGCTTGAGCCGCTCCTGCTCTGCTCCGTCTCACTAGAAGCTGCCACCGCCCCGCAACCTCAGCAACGCCACCCGATGCCCTCTCCTCATCTCCTCGACGTCATCTCCTCTACTGGTTAGCTCTGCCTCTCCCTCATCTCTCCCTTATTTGTAAATTCTAGAGGCCCTACTGGATTAAATGTTGCAGTTTTATATGAGTGTATGCATAACTCAACATTTTTGAACTAGGAACGTATATTTGAAACTTCTGTGTAGGATTTTTTAAACGAAACTTTTGTCTGGCTGTTGTATTTTGTTATATTTGTGTGATGGATTATTTGACATCTATATATAGAGATTTCAAGTCTGGCTCTTTAGAATGCCGATGATATAGGCGAATGGATTAATTTTTAGTGGGAATGTTCACTGCTGGTTATTATGAGCAAATAAATGGGGCATTGGTTGGTGCAAATGTTCCTTTTGCTTGTAATATATAGTTGCTTGTAAAATTTTATATGAGGATGATTCTCTTTTAATTTTCTTTGTGCATTTCGGTTTATTGATAGTCATAAAACATTGTATTAATGTGATATTGACATCAAAGTTTATGCGCTTGAACTGGTACACCAATTGATATGGCTCATTTGATGCTCAACTAGTTAAGGTTAAATGGCTTCCCAAAAAGAGGTTTGTATAGCAAAGTGGACTGTGCCTTTGACCAATGAACTTGTAAATTTGTTGGTAATAGAGGTAACAAAGGGAAATCGCACCACTTCTACCTACAACAAAACGGGATGGAATAACATACATGTCGAATTCAATAAACGGACGGAACTCCACTTTAGTATAGTTCAGTTGAAGAACATGGTCAACAAACTGAAGAAACAATATAGTAGTTTCAAGAAACTTTTGTCATAATCTGGATTTGGATAGGATAATATAAACAATAAGGTTGTTGTGGATGATCAAAGTGTGTGGGAGTCTCACATCAAGGTATCAATTTACCAGGATAATTTTGTTCATATTGTATTGCAAGCTTTGATTATGTTGCTGAAATCTGTCATTATTGTATAAATTCCAGAATAATAGCGAATGGGCTAAATTCAGAAATGATGGGTTTCCTCAGTATCCTGATTTGTGTATCGTGTTTGGTGATATATATGCTACTGAGGAATATGCAACAGGAAATGCAAAAGAAGTGATAGTGTCCTTGGAGAGATATGACAATGGTGGTGACGATGGTGATGGTGGTAGTGATTATGCAGTAAGTGATCCAGAAAAATTTGATGAACAACATATTGATGAGGAGGTCTTCATACCTAATACGACTACTACCTCAAATCGTAAGAAACACAAGCAGGATAGGACTCTAAATTCTAAGAGGAGAATGAAGAGTAACATATATGATGTTAGTGACACCTGCAAAGCCATTCAAAAAATGATTAAAATCAGGACTGCTCAATCAACAAGTGGCTCTGTGACCTCAGATGCCCCATCAATTGTAGACCCCTACTCCACAGCAGCCGTGGTTGCCATCCTAAATTGCATGCCTGATTTAGAGCAAAATATTTACAACAAAGCTGTGAACCAATCATGTCTTAATGCCACTTGGAGAGAGGCTTTCATCACAATGCTACCTAAAAGGAGACGTTGATTTCTTGAATCTCTTTAAACAGATGTTGAGCAGTATTTATGGATTTATATATTTTGTTTAATTTCACTCTATGACTTATGTATTTGAGATACTCTGGTCTTTTTATAATGCAATTATGAAAACTTTGTGTCTATTGTTGATTATTATTAGATTCCTTACTTATATATTATGTTTATTTTCTTTTTTCATGTGATGGCATAGGTAATATGGAGGGGGATGAAAGTAGCATGTATAGTGATCAAGTAGCAACAGGTGAATCGGTTGAACTAAACTTTGATGATTTTGACAACGATATTATGATAGCATCGTTGAGCATGGTTGTGGTGGATATGTCTATGCG
This sequence comes from Eucalyptus virginea, assembly GCA_014182375.1. Classification (NCBI taxonomy): domain Eukaryota; kingdom Viridiplantae; phylum Streptophyta; class Magnoliopsida; order Myrtales; family Myrtaceae; genus Eucalyptus; species Eucalyptus virginea. Next base: position 9,639,859 of record CM024515.1, on the reverse strand, counting down.
CTCGAGAGAACCTATTAGGGATAGCATATTATCAGGACCCAAATGGATGAGGGAGGTTCTTCAAGGACATTCAGATAGAATATATGAATCTTTTAGAATTGAGAGACACGTCTTTCTCAACCTTTGTGATTTGATGAATGCAAAAGATTGGCTAGAAGATAGTCGATATATAAAGGTAGATGAACAAATTGGAATATTCTTATTTATAATTTGTCACAGGAACTCAAATAGAAATTTATGCGAGAGATTCCAATGTTCGGGACAAACTATTAGCAAATACTTCACTATAGTGTTGAAAGCAGTTCTCAAACTTGTAAAAGATATTATCATACCACCTTCTTTTGATGTGGTCCTAAATGAGATTCTTATGGATCTTAACCATAAACTTTACTTCAAGGTAGGATTTTCATACATTCCTTTACAATATCAGTTTCATTTTGTTACTAATCTTATATAACACTAGTCTTTGATAAAATGACAAGATTGTCTGGGCGCTATTGATGGTACTCATGTTCATGTTTCTATACCTTTGTCGAAGCAAATTCCATTTAGAGGCAGAAAAGGAATTACCACTCAAAATATGATGTGTGCATATTCATTTGATATGAAATTCACTTTTGTGTATGCTGGTTGGGAAGGGTCTGCCAACGATTGCCAAGTGCTATCAGCAGCACTCGAGACTCCTTGCTTGGAATTTTCTCGACCACCACTAGATATTTACTTGTTCTAGAATTACCGATTTTCTTTAAGATTGTATTGTATTTACAAATCACTACTAATATATGAATAATTTGTTATAGGCAAATACTATGTTGTAGATTCTGATTATACATCAATTTCGGGATTCTTAACTCCTTTTAGACGTGAACGGTATCATCTAAATGAATATAGGGGTAGAGCAAGACGACCAAGAATAGCAAGAGAGTTGTTCAACTATAGGCATTCTTCACTAAGGAATGTCATCAAGAGATTATTTGCGGCATTAAAGAATCGCTTCTTCATTTTAAAACACATGTCTGCATTTGCAATTCGAAAGCAAGCACATGTTGTAATTGCATGTTGTGCTATCTATAATTACATCCGTAATCAAGACAGGAGGGATATAAACTTTTCCTTATATTGCGATCCAGAGTAGTCATTTGAACCTACACAAGATGAGGTTATAGGCGATACATCGACCGAGGAGGAAACTGAGATGAATATGCTTAGAAAAAGTATTGCCAATAAGATGGCAAGGAATCATAATATGCCGGAGATTCCATGAAATCGTGTTTTCAACTTTTGTAATGTATTTCTATTATTTTGCATTTGGGGATTTCCAATATTTGCTTTTGTAATGTGATACTGTAATTCCTATTTCAATTCTTGTAATGTGATGTTGTACTTGAGGATTTCCCTTATTTGTAATGGTTCTTTATGACAAACTCTATTACACTTCATAAAATTCGCCGATTTTGTAAAATTTGCCGCAAATTGCCCAATACACTTCGTTGTGTTTCTTTCTAAAACGATTGCTCGATATTGTAAATCGTGGCGGCGATCGACATGACACACTAGCATGAAGGGGATCAGAATATGGTTGCTCACCTTCATTCTACTAGAGTTTTGGGAACCTTCTATCATGCTCAAGAGTAATGCATATGGATCTCTTTTTTCTATTGTATGGAGACTATTGATAAGTATATTGTTTGACTGTAATTGCCTATCTAGGTGGATGCTAAAGAATTTTGTGTGAAAATTTAGAAAATTTGATTAACAACTCTTACTTTGTATTTTTTTTTTTTCAAAATAGGGAGACTTTACCAAAAAAAAAAAAACTCTTACTTTGTATTTGGGTCAATGGGTTCATAAGCATATGAAATTTGTAAGAATGGACATCTCACTTGCTCCAAAAAAGAAAAAAAAATTAAGAAATAGAAATTTTGTATAATTATCAAACAGTTTTTTTTGCTCAGAAACTCTTCTAGAAATAGAAATAGAAAAATCTATTTCTTTTCCAAAAACTATTTCTGGAACAAAATGGTTGTCATGCGCGCCCAAAGTACATATCTAATCTAAGTCCAACACATTATATAGCCATAAAAAGAATCTTGAGGTAGTTGAAGGGTATTGCTAATTATACATTGAGTTGTCAGAAGAAGCCGAGATAAAGTGGTGGATAAGAGTATGGTAAAGGACATCACTCTCAATGGAAGGTTGAGATAGAGGCGTCATCGGGAGGCAATAAAAGCGGTCGACATTTGCATATCAGATCTGTAACATGTTTATCTCCAAAAGCGTCAAGCTTTAGATTTGCCTTATCTCACATCAAATTTAAATTTGATTTTTTTAACTGATTTTTAGAGTTATTTAATTTGTTATTGTTCCTTAATCCCAAACTCCTATAAATATAGGACATTAGAAGCTCTGCCTCTCTGTCAACCTCCCCAGCCAGAGAATTTACGGGGTGGCTACACTTCTCTTCTCTCTCGTTTGAAACTAAGAGTTGTCTATCTATCTCTCTTGTTGATCCCGTCTCGAATGATGCAACTCTAATCTTTTGTTGGATTCTTTGCTTTCCGTGAGGGGCGAAAATTGCAACATCTCAGCTTTGTAGATTTATCAGATCAATTAAACTTGCGAATTTTCTGATCGGGTTTTCCCTCCCACCTTCAATTTATAATGAATCTTGAAGAGTAAGATGATTAGGGTTTCTCGATTGATGTTATGATGTTCTGACATAATCAAGTGATGTGTGATAGAACAGGTGTGTTATGGATAGAGGAGGAGCAGGGAACATTCCCAATCACAATTAATTGACAATGAGTTTATGGCATTCTTAACAACGCATAAATGATCCAAAAATCTCTTAAACCAAACACCTTATTGTATTGCTGTTAATAATGTCATGAACTCAACTTCCATCATGGACAAAACTATATATGTTTGTTTCTTACTTGTTGACACCTAAATTTTACAATTTTATTTAGGACTTAATCGTGTACAAAATTAGGAATTATTAAAAAAAAAAAAAAAAAAAAGAAGAAAACAAAAACAAAAACAACAAAAAAATAGAAAAAGAAAACATGGAAGAGGCCGGGTCGGATCTCACCTTGGCCCGGCCCATGCCAGCTTCCTCTTCACGTGAAACCCTAAAGGGGAGAATGGAGTAGGAGGAGAGAGGGAGAGAGAGTTCTCGAGAAAGAGAGAGAGCTCGAAAAAGGGAGCTGTGCCGCCGCCACTATCGCCGACAAGCCGCCCAATCAACGCCGTTCACCGCTGTCTTCCCCGAAATCCAGATCTGAAGAAACAGAAGGGAGGAGGGCAGCGGCGGCGCTGCCTGACACCGTCTGAGCCGCTGCCCTCCTCGCCACCTCAACCCGACGCCAGCCAAGCCACCTCGCTACAGCCCGTGCCGTCGCTCGCCCGCCTCCACCTGCAATCCAACGCCACCGCAGCAACCTGCTGCAACCGGCTTCGTCACTGACGCCACAGCGACCACCAACAGCTCGAAGCCATGATGCCGTTGCAGCACCTGCAGCCACGATGACCACCACGCCAGCAATTGGAGCCCTCCTCCTGCCGGACACCGCCACTCCAAGCCCCCTCGCCCGTGTCGCTCCCTCGAGTCGACGAGCCACCCAATCGACGCCGTTTGCCGCCGTCCTACCCGAAATCCAAATTTGAAGAAACGAGAGAAGGAGAGAGGACCAGAGAGGAGAAGGGGGGGTCTCCGACGCCGTCCAAGCCTCCTCGCGCCACCGCCACTCCACCCCAGTAGGCCGTCATCCCGCCAGCCGTCGTGGTTCCTCCTTGCCCGCGAGCTCGCGCCACCGCTTCACTTGCGAGCTCGGGTCGCTGTCCCTACCGTTGTTGCCTCGCTGCTCCGCCCCCCTGTCCGACGCCGCCAGAGCCACCGTTGCTCTTCTTGCTGCCGCCGTTGTCCGCCGTCCACCGCGCCGCCGCCGCCGAGTCGCCGACGTCCCTACCGTCCCCCTCGGCGCCACGAACAAACCCGAGAGAAGAAGGTTAGAATGCCAGGTCGGGTGTGGGTCAAGGAAACAAGTAGGGTTTTAGGGGAATCAGGGCTGGGTTTGGGCTTGTGGACTTTTGGGCCTTTGGGCTTATGGGCTGGTCTCATGCGGGCTTAGGAAATAGGTGGGTCTTTTACTTTCTTTGGGCCATGACTGAGACATCAAGAAAAGGGAATTTTAGGCCCACTCGAGCCCGTCGTCGCCAACCGGGCCGAGCCCAGTTTAAAAATATTTTTTTAAAAATATTTCGAAAATCCAAAAAAATATTAAATATTAAAAAAAATTAAAAAAAAATTTAAAAAAAAATTCGAAAATTAAAAAATGATGGGGTTTGATTAGGACTTGCCGTGTATTTCCATTTTAGTGTAATTAGACCTTTATTTGCTCGTATATTAATTATGTTGCATGTTTTATTTGCATATCTAATTATGTTTAATTGCACGTATTTAATTTTACTGCAATTAGGATATTGATAACTATTATTGTTATTTTAATGTTTGTGCACCTGCATGATCACCTCACATGTTAGTGGATAGGTATAAAATCAATCCAAACTGTTTGCCAAAAATCATTTTGTTAAAATGAACAAGATTAGGTATCGAAAGGGCATTAATTGATCAATTAATGTAATCAAGTCCCCGACCCTAGATTCTCTGGTTACGTAGGAAGTGAGGTACACTTCCAGGTTTCACTTGGTTTCTAGCCAACCCCAATAGGCTAGTGGCAACTCCTTTTATGCGAATTTCTTTAGAATATCCCAATGTCACGGAGTATGGGCTTGGGAGAGACTACGTCTAATCATGGACCTTAGGCCCGTCTTTTAGGTAATACCCCTAAACCTGTTCCCTCCCCCCGAGGGTAGGTCGCGACATTACTGCTTCAAGATATGACGCCATTATTTAGTAAGAGTACAAATTAGAAATAGATTTCCTTTCATCCAAATCTCCTCTCCAGTCGACATCCAAAAAGCCCTCAAGCTGCAAATCCCTTTCTTGACAATTCAGTGTATAATCAGCAGTACCCTTCAAATACCTCAAGATTCTTTTTATGGCTATCCAATGTGCTGGACTTAGATTGGATATGTACTTACTTACTATTCCAACTGCAAAATATATGTCAGGTCTTGTACATATCATGGCGTACATTAAGCTTCTAGCAACATTAGCATAAGGAGCATGTTTCATTTGTTCGTACTCTTGTACAGTCTTGGGACACATTCTATGGCTCAATCATTCACATTTTGTAATAGGAGTATCTATAAATTTACAACATTGCATATGGAATCATTCAAGTATTTTGTTTCTATACATCTCTTGCAAAAGAAGCAATAATTGATCTCTTCAAATATTAACGCCGAGAATATATATATAGTTTTACCCATATCTCTCATATCAAAATTGGAAGATAACCAATTCTTAATAGTATTAACAAACTTTATATTGCTCCCACTTAGACGAACTTCATTAAGTTCATTATCTTAATCCAAGGTTTCAAAAAGTGAGTAGTTATCACGTATTTCACTCTTCTTAGGAAATTCATTCTATATAGTTGTGACATCTCGTAATTCGAATTTAGTTATAATTTCACTTTCTTGCTCATCTATGAACACATATCCTTTCGAATATTCTAAGTATCTTCTAAAAATATTCTATTTGCCTCTTGAACCAAATTTTTCATACTTATAGAAGAATTCATGAGTAGAGACACCACATCCCCAAGGTTTAAATAAACTCAAATCAGGTTGTATACTTGTCCATAACTCATATGGAGTAAAAGTAACTAATTTCGAAGGCACATGGTTAAGTGTATAGGCAATAGTTAACAAAGCATCGCCCTCAAAAAATTATTAGTAAGTTAGCTTGCGCCATTATGAATCTAACAATTTCTAGTATGATTCTATTTCTCCTTTCCACGACATCATTTTGTTGATAAGTATATAGAATAAACAATCGTCTTTCTATTTCTTTTTCATCACATCAGTTTCCAAACTCATCAGATAAATATTCTTAATCTCAATCGGATCTTACTGCTTTTATTTTCTTATCTAATTGATTTTTTTACCAAACTCATGAATTTCTTAAAGCAACTTAATGCCTCAGATTTATGATAAATCAAATAGACATATACAAATTGAGTACAATCATCTATAAATGTGATGAAATATCAATCTCATGCCTTATTTTTACATTCATTAGACCACAAATGTCAAAATGGTTTAATTGTAAAGAAAACTCAGCTATTGTTTTTCCAAATGGTTTTCTTATTTTTTTTCCCGTTAAGCAATACTTGCAAATAAGCAAATCAACTTTATTAGTATTGCCTAGTAAGCTTTCTTCGGCTAATCTTTTCATTCGTTGTTGGCTAATATGATCAAGTCTAACATATCATACATTCACATCATTATCGTAGGAGTTAGAAAATATAAATAGAGAATAACAAACATTAACATCACCACAATTACCATCCAATACAACAAAACTATCCAGAAAATACCTAGAGCCATAGTAACTCATACCTAAAGACAAGTCCAAACCATTATTATGGAAGTTCAAACTAAAACCAACCTGAACCAACACTAATATAGGCATCAAATTGTAATGAATCTTTGAAATATATAATACATCATATAGGAACAACGTGTATCCGCCACGCATAATTAATTGACAAGTGTCAATCCCTTTAACTGCAGTTTTGGAGTTATTCCCCACATAAATCTATTTTCTTCTAGAACTTGTCGGAACTCCATGAAGGCATCTTTATTTTTCACTACATGGTCTATTACTCTCAAATCACTCCTATATTTGCATTCTACAGGGGATTAGATTCAGTTAGAAAAACTGAACTTGATAAAAAAAAAAAAAAAAAAAAAAATAGCACTCTTAAGAACACAAAAGTACCTACCTTCATTGACTCGCCATAGTCACAAGCGAAATAACCCATCTTACTACAATTGTAACATTTCACCTATGATGCTCTAGCACATCATGGCTAATCTAGAACTATTAATGTAGCTATCTTTTTTGTTTCGTTTTTTCTTAAGCATGCGGAAGCGTAAGAAATTAAAGTAATCTCTAGGTGCAAGTGGACTTTGTAAATAGGGTAACTTCTTTTCTTATTTATTTATATATACATCAAGCAACAAGTGGGGTGCACCGGGGAATTCAAAAGATTAATTCTACTGACTACATCAAATTGTACTTCAGTCGGCCCATCCCCACCAAGCTATACACGTGATTGCCTAACCGTGGTCTTTGACTCCACCAAAATCTTCCCAGCTCCAATAATCCAACTTCCCGTCTATGTGGTAAGGCTACCTCCATCTCCCAGCACATCAGCGAACAGTGTAAAGTAGACCCATTGTATGCCTATTGATGCGAGCGTACATTTCGACAAACCCAAGCATGAGATGCCCTATTAGGGGCCGTATATCGACAACCATGCGAGACTTAATCCAAATAAACACCATATCCGGGAAACTCGGGTCTATGAATTCGTCCTCTTCCCACATGAAGTCGACCAATACTCCATAACAAACCATAATGGAGGCAGGCAAGATCAACTATCTATTGATATAAAAAAGATAAAGTCAATGATCAGTGAGTCTAAACCCAGTAAGCAGAAGGCCCATCAATCTACATTACGTGAATCGATCATCGTACTGATAAAGAAAGTCTTAATATAAAGTATAGCAATATCAACTTGAGAACCTTTTCAAATTACATAACAAATCAATAAAGGTAATAAATTTTGCCAGTACATAATTAGTAGCTCAATTCAGAAGTACTAAAGTTATATTTAATATAAATTAATGTTGTCATCATCATCCAAGGAACCCTGTTACCCCTGGGCATTTGGCACCCATCCAACTTCGCAATGATATAAGAGGAAATCACATTACATCCTCTAGGCATCTGGAGGAAGCCAATTCCCCTCCAACCATCCCTACCACAACCTGAGGCATCGTCGGCTCAATGACCAACGGTATTCTCAATCATAGATTCACATCGTAATGTAGCAATTCCATAATTCAATTTAAAAACACGTTAATGTTACTATTATCTAGGGACTCAAGCGTGAATCTAATAAATCCTTAGTCACTTTTATCCCTTAGGCGAATATACACTTACCTGTGGCGATATTAGGTGAATCGTAAAAGGAATCCGATATTCTTGGTCCTAAATTAGCCTTATAGGGCATTTTGTGTGCCTTTAGAAGCTATTGTCCAAGAAAATGGGTTTTCAAAAATTATGATACTTTAACATAAGGTAGACAAGATCTATATGAATAATTTTTTTATGAAGAACATAAAATCCGATTCAACTCATACAATTCTGAATAATTTTTGTATGCCGGGCCCAAATAGTAAAATGTTCCAAAATGAAATCAAACAGAAAAATACATATTTCGTAGGCTAAATGAAATTGAAAAAATTGTGAAAATTTAATATATGGTAGCATAGGATGTACTCCACAACTTTCATGAAGGACACATATTAGAATTCTGGACCAAAAAATCTGTGGAAAATGGAAAGCACGAAGAGGTTAGCGAACCTAAAAATAGATTTCGAATTTAATAGTTTCTCAATTATATTTTTGTCGTATGAAATCCAAAAATTATAGAATTAAAGTATGTCGTAGAGCAGCCAACAAGGGATGGCTTTTGTGAAGAACATCCCATGAAATTTGCTTCACATAAGTTGGTATGAAATCAGCAAAATTTGGGATAGGGCTAGAACCGAATCTGCCCTTAACCCGATCACAACTATCACTCAAGGTTTCAGCCATTCCAATTTTCACACATGCTAAATATCAACCTCCATGCTCCTACGACCTAATCATAAGTTCAACTATTTCAAACTCGATAATGTACCTAGGTAACATAGTCGAAATTTCCAACTAAGCGAAAATCTAAACTACATTCATAAATTTTTAGGAAACTATCCTCATCAAACAACAATCAATCAACATAGGATAGAACAGAGGATATCTACTTGCCTTGAGTCTTAGAGTACTGCAACTGCAGCTTGGCGGAATAGTGGCGTGGCTGACGACGGCAATAGAAGTAGCTGTGTACTCGGTGGCTGACTTGGACGGCTAAGCACCCTTTGTCTTCGGCAACTGAGGGTCGTGCGTCAAAAGCTTGCATAGAACTGCAAGCTTGAGGAGAGTGTGGCAGTGAGCTAAGGGAAAGTTGAGCGATGGGTGAACTTGAAAGATGGCGGTGGATTGAAATGAGAAGGGGAACTGAGGTGTAACGGCAATGTTGTTCGTTCCATGTATACAAGGGATGAGAAGGAGAGAAGAACTAAGACAGTGGAAGACTGGCGGTAGAGACAAGGGCGAGCGGCTTCTCTCTCTCTCTCTCTCTCTCTCTCTCTCTCTCTCTCTCTCTCTCTCTCTCTCTCGTTTGGTCTTCACCAATCCACCACAGTTGCTAAGATATCATCTACCGTTGGTTTATTGAGGAAAGCGTGGCACGTAGCTATCAACCAGCTGACCTTATAGGTGGATGTGGTGGCAAACTAAGGGGCGAGCAGATGGTGAGGCTAGTAGAAGATGGTGCGATGTGAAGGCAGGGAATGAGGAAGAAAGGCATTAATTCTCTATTTGTGTCCACTATTGTATATTGTCGCTGTTGTTGGTCTTCATCTGGGGCGATAATTTGCTAACTCATCTATCCCACCTGCTTTGTTGTCGCCTACTTGAAGCAGGTGGCGTTGATTTGGGCAACGCCATGACGCGATGATAAGGTGCTAGTTCTCTACTCGTGTCCACCACCGCATGCTATCGCTATTGCTGGTCTTCATCTAGGGCGATAATTTGCTGACTCATTCGTCCCACCTACTATGTTGTCGCCCACTTGAAGCAAGTGTCATTGATTTGGGCAACACGTGGCACGATGACAAGGCAATGGAGAGTTGGCTTGGGTTTGGTGATGACGCGACATTGCGGTGTCACAATTGATAACTTGGCGTGGCTCGAGGTATTGCAATAAAGTTGTCTCGGTGATAACGAGGATGTTAATGCAAATGGCTTAGTCTGGCGATGAGGTCACTCAAGAAGCGTGGATTGTTAAATATTCAGGACTCGTTATTTTGTTGAGCGAAATTTCAGATGTCACAAACTGTCAACGTTTTCTTCATGAGAGGATGCTTTCCTTTCTTATGTGGGTTGAGGTTCGATTTCTTGCATGAAGATATTGCTTTTTTGCCTTTCCACCCCCTGAACCTATCCAGTGCTTGCACTTGGAGCTCGAAGCCCCATGTAAGCTAGGACTAGCAAAGCAGATATTTGTTTCTAATTTAGCACCTAGAGGTAGTTTTCTTTTTAGCTCAAGATAGCGCATGGCATCCTCAGAGGTCTTTATATTCTCATTATGAGTTATGTGTACCTTCATGTTCTCCCAACTTTTCAACAAGAAGTGGGGCAGAAGTAAACCCAAGTGCCAAAATTTGGCAAGAAATGGCACTTAAATGCCAAAAGTTAGGAAAGTGATGTTTAAGTGTCATCTTCAGCAAACTCCACCAAAAATCCTACATGGCAATTTTTTATTATTTTTTTCGTCTATATGGCTCGCCGGAATGTTAACTCAACAAAAAAAAAGGCAAAAACAACATCATTTTTTAGCGGATTCGAATGCTAATATAAAAATTAATTTAATTAAATTATAAAAATCAATTATTATTATTATTTTAATTTTTAAAAAATGGGGGAGAGGAGGCGGCGGGCGAGGGCCGAGCCCTCGCCGCCGCCACCTCCCCGCCGTTGCCACCCTTTCAAGCGGCGGTGGGGAGGCGGCGGGGGCCCGCGAGCCCGGCCGACCCTCCCTCCTCCGTCGCCGCCCCTTCTCAGCGACAGCGTAGAGGTGAAGAGGGCTCGCGGGCCCTCGCTGCCGGTCGACCGAAGGTCGACGACCTCAGCCGACCCTCCCCCCTCCGTCGCCGCCCCTTCTCGGCAACAGTGGGGAGGCGACGGCAACAAGGGCTCAGCCCTCGGCCGTCTCCCTCCCCCTTTTTTTTTAAATATTTGTATTTTTATTTTTAAATAAATTTAGTTTTAAATTAACTTAAATTAATTTTTATATTATTTTTTACCACATCAAAGACAAAACGACGTCGTTTTTGCATTTCTAGCCACATCGTGAACAAAACAACGTCGTTTTGTACTTACCTCGTCGGAAAATCGTTACGTTAGCATTTTGGCTGGATTGGCACTTAAGCGATCAATTTTGCTCCGATTTTAGCACTTTAAGTATCACTTTTCTAAATGTGACAAGAAAATTGTAGCGGAGAAATGGGAGTTTCCAGATGGAATGAAGGACTTAGTCTATGCGAAAGATGGACGAGAACGAAGAGAAAGTCGTGAAACGCAAAGTCGCCGATTAACTAAATAGACCAATCGATCATGAGAACAAGGTCAAGGCCGCGAGAGGACGGGTTAAAGGCCAAGCAAGACGAAGTTGAAGGCGTGGAGTAAGAAAGGGTTTGAGGCAAGGCACAACAGAAGATTGGGGTTTGTTCTTTCTCCCTTTTCTTTCTTCTTCTTTTTTTTTTTTTTGATAGATTTACATTTTGACCCATAATTTTTTGAAAATGTTTAAAATTATCCTCATGCGTGTCGGAATGGCTTGTCAGGATGCCGGACTCGCATGCTGCTAGGGTGTCCAAAGCATTGACCACATGTCCGATGTCTGACACTTATTGACCGCATGTCAAATGCCAACACGTGTCTAACATTAACGTAGAGGCCCTCAGAGAGTGTCCGTGCTTCCTAGAAGGCTGAACGTTAAGGGCCCCTGAGAGTGTCCGTGCTTCCTAGAAGGATGTTCACCCACTCGAGGAGACCATGAGACAAGGTATATAAAGATACAAACACTAGAGGCAAACATGGCCAGCCATTTAAGTTGCGAAAAAAGTAAAGATAAAAATAAATTTGCAAAGAATGCTGAGTTTTGTAATTAATTTGGGGTTACAAAGAGTATGGTGTGGCTATTTAAAACCTACAATTGACAAATATAAATGGTTGTTGAATTTAAAAAGATACCTTCACATTCCTATCTTCAAAACAAATAGCTTCTTAATCCTATCCAAGGTTACATAAAGTTACAATAACATTTATCCAAACAAAGTACACCCCAAGTGCCAAAACTTGGCACGGGGGATACTTAAGTACCAAAAGTTTGAAAAGTGACATTTAAGTACCAAAATCGGAGCAAAATGGATCACTTAAGTGCCAATCCAACCAAAATGCCGACGTGGCAATTTTCCGGCGAAGGAAGTGCAAAACGACGACGTTTTGGTACCGACGACGGTAAAAAAAAATTAATATAAAAATTAATAAAATTAAATTTAAAACTAAATTTATTTAAAACATTTAAAAAAAAAAAAAAAAAAGAGTGGGGGCAGGTGGCTAAGGGTTGAGCCCTTGCCACCGCCGCCTCCCTGCCACTGCTGGAAGGGCAGGCGCCGGAGGGGAGAGGGTTGACCGGGGTTGTTGGGCCCTGGCCAAGGGCTGGCAACCACGGCCGACCGGCGACAAGGGCCCGCGAGCCCTCGCCCAAATCTAGGCAAGGGTTGGCGGCCCTCACTCGACCGAGCCAAGGGCCACCACGCTACGGGACCCCCCAGAGGGCGGCAGCCCTTGGCCTGGTGTGGCCCTCATCCAGCTCTGGCAAGGGTCGGCAGCCCTTGCCCAGATTTGACGAGGGTCGGCAGCCTTCGCCCGATCGAGCCAAGGGCCGCCACCCGCTGGAAACCCCCTAGACAGTGGCGGCCCTTTGCCCAACCGGGCAAGGGTCGGTGGCCAATCCGGTGAGGGCTCGCAGGCCCTTGCCACCAGTCGGCCGAGGTCACCGGCCCCTGGCCAGGGCTCGGCGACCCCGGCCGACCCTCCACCGCCGGACCTTCCGGCGGCGGCGGGGAGGCGGTGGCGGCGAGGGCTCAGCCCTTAGCCACCTACCCCACCTTTTTTTAATTTTAAGTTTTTTAATATTTTTATTTTATTTTTAAATATTTTAAATTTAATTTAATTAATTTTTTTACCACATCAGCACCAAAATGGCATCGTTTTTGTATTGTCTAGCCACGTCAGCGTGCAAAATGACGCTGTTTTGTACTTGCTTCACTAGAAAATCGCCACGTTGACATTTTGGCCAAATTAGCGCTTAAGTGATCCATTTTGCTCCGATTTTGGAACTTCAATGTTTCTCTGTGCCAAGTTTTGGCACTCCAAGTGTCCGTACCTCACATTTATCCATAAGAGTTACAACAATCCTAAAATAAAAGCACCAAAACATAATTACCTAGCAGTAATCTATTACCTAGTAACACTTATCAAAAAGAAATTACATCTCCAATAATATCGCTACTCAGCAGTTGCACAAGAAGGTTCTTATCAATAATTGATATTTCCTGTCAATAAATTCTTTACCAAGGTATCGATACCCATTAAGTTGTTGACTACTCTTTTTATTATTGATTTCTATTATTCGTCAAACTTTACCATTATTGATTGAGTCTGTGACTGGACAATTAGAATAAAAAATTAGTCATTTTTTGGACTTAGCGGTTTCCTCATAGATGAATCTTTTAAGTCTCACATGGGATCTTCTCTTTTTAATCTTCGTATTTAATTTTACCGATTGACCCGTGTCGTTTGCCCAAGGGACTTTTGCTAGTTTTAAGAGAGCACAAACGATAATAGTATTATTTTTTTTATCACATATCGACTACTGTGGAAGATAACCACCGCGATGATTGGTCAAGCGGTCCGGGACTTGATTTGTAAGTCTAAGGTCACAAATTCAATTCCTCAATCTATTATCGGTCTGAAGAAGTTTTAGTTAATTCCTAAGAAGACGATCGAGGGGGAGACGAGCTCGCGCAGTGAGCAGCAATTTACAGATAAAACCTGCAATCTCAAATTGAGCATTCTTCTGCGAATGATCAATAATCTGTCTAAAGTGGACACCTATTAGTTTAATTTTTTTTGTGCGTTGGGAACAAAAGGAGCTCCGTCAAATTGTCTCAGTTTGGATAATTGAGACGAAATTAACACTTATTTAATTTATTTCGTGTGTTTACTTTGGATTAATAAAAACCGGTGCTAAAGTTTTGTCTTTGCTCGAATCCCCATTCCGTTCCCTCCCTCGAAACTTGGGGCAATGGATTGAAGGTCCGTCAAGGGGGGGGGGGATCGAGATTGTGGTGTTGAGCAAAATCAAGAATATGTTTGTGTCATGTGTAGATAAAATCTGCGATCTTAAAATAAGCATTCTCCCGCAAAAGATTTGTAATTTGCCTCCACAATTTTCTTTCCAACAAAAAAAAAAATCAATTTAGAGGATAGTTTGAGGAAATAAAAAATAAAAAGAAAACTGTGGTCCCAATGGATCGCAAGGCCGTATACGAGATCCGTATAATCTAGCCATGCATGTAAACAGGGCCACATACATTGGAATCACCAAATATCTGTTCAAATGCAAAAGCCATACTAAGCTATTGACCATGGCCCACGTTGCATTTAAATGGGCTTGCCTGCAAAACCTTAACAACAACAAAAATGAGAATCCTGTGGACTTTCGCAAGTGGTTGAATTAAGGAAAGCCCTATGTCATGAATTCGTTAAATCCTATTTGGTTTTATTTGTTGGTACTTGGTGCAATGGGTCAGGCAATGTCTGGCCAGCTCACGCTCTCGACTGTTTCGCCTTCCGAGCGATTTTAAAGGCGCACTCCCCACATTATTGTTGACCTTGATTAAAAACTACAACCTTCTTCAATCTTTTCTTGATCAAGGTCGATTTAAATCAGGCGAAACTTGATTACAAGAATTGAAAAATATAATCTGTTGATAAAGGTACAACTTTGAATTTTACAATTCTGATTTCCCTTCAATTCTCATAGAATTTGAGTTTCCTTTTTCCAATTAGTTTTCAATTCAAGTTCTCCGTTCAATAATCAACAAATACCATGTGTTGAAATCACCCTCCATTTCATGAAAAATTAAACGACACGATTTGCTATACAGCTAAATATTACCTCCAACAAAAGCACGTTATATCTATTTTAAAGCTTTCTGACCCAATCTTTCAAATTGAACTCAGTGTTGGAACCATCACTTCCACATGTTCAGTCCTAAGAAGTGCATCCTGTAGGAATACAATACGAGTCTTAACACATCCCTTTTATAAAGACTTAAGGTCTCAATCGGTCATACCAATTTCTAGAACCTGAGTTGATCAAATTTGATCGGCAACTAAGTTTGAGATAAAATATCTAATCACGTGCTTGCTAATTGTAATAGTCTTGAATTTTAGGGTCCGTTCGTTTCGCGGAAAATGACTTCTGAGAAAATGTTTTTCGGATTTTCCGGTGTTCATTTTCACGGAAAATGAACTAGTCAAGGAAAATGTTTTCCATCATTGGAAAAAAACAACCTTTAAAGTGAGGAAAACGTTTTCCACTTTTGAAAAGTGGAAAACGTTGTCCATGACTTCTTCCCTCTTACTTCTTTTTATCAATACATTTTCGTTTTCTTTTTATGTTTTCTTTTTCTTTTTTCTTTTTTTAAATCGAGTTTTTAATTTCTTTTCTTTTCTTTTTTCCTTTTCTTTCTTTCCT
Organism: Eucalyptus virginea; assembly: GCA_014182375.1. Classification (NCBI taxonomy): domain Eukaryota; kingdom Viridiplantae; phylum Streptophyta; class Magnoliopsida; order Myrtales; family Myrtaceae; genus Eucalyptus; species Eucalyptus virginea. The sequence goes on along the minus strand of CM024515.1, from coordinate 9,624,227 downwards.
TTTCATCTTCTTCTTTGGTGGTGGCCGACGCCGACCACGGCGGCGGCCGGCGACCGACCGCAAGCCAGCGGCCGGCGACCTCAAGCCGATGAGGCTCCGCCTAGCCCGATCTGGCGAAGCCGAGATTGAGCCTTGCCGGATCGGGCGAGGCGGAGCTCTCGCCAGCCTGGGCGGAGCTCACGGCTCGCGAGATCCGCCGAGCCGGGCGGGGCTAGGGCCTCGCCCGAGCTCATTGTGAGCTTCGGCTGGATCTAGTGGCGGAGCTCGAGCTCGCCCGGATCAAGAGCCCGAGCTCCGCTACCAAATCCGGCGAGCTCGGGCGAGATTGGCCGAGCCTCGAGCTCGTCGAATTTGGCCACCGAGTCTTGGTCGGCCGCCGGCAACCGGACATCGTTAGGCGGGAAGGAGGCGGCGGCGGAAGGAGGAGGAAGAAGGAGGAGGAAGGAGGCGGTGGCGGAGGAAGGAGGAAGGAAAAGAAAGAAGAAAGAAAAAATAATAAAAATTTAAATTTTTTTAAAATATAAATAATTAAAAATTCATTTTTAAAAAATATAAAATAATAAAATTAACTTTTTTGGTCAATTAAAAATATTAAAATTCAATTTTTGATAATTTTTCCCAAATAATTAAATGAGCTAACGAACGGTGGAAAATATTTTCCACTCAAATTTTAGCTTTTGGCCAAACACCGGAAAATAGAGTCATTTTCCGGAAAATGACTTCAGGAAAATGTTTTCCGGAAACATGATATTTTCCACAAAACGAACGGACCCTTAGGTTCATGAGAGTTTGTCGATATCCCTCCTATCCAAAATTACTACAAAACCAAAATCAACGATGAGCATTACGTTGTCCCATATAGAAAATTATCTATGATTGGGTCAATTAGCACCCTCTGGAAAAGATGAAAATAAGATCAATTATTTGAGTGGTGCAAGTACTATTCTTAACAATAATTTTGCCCCTTGAAGTATGAAACTAGATGCAATAGATTCCAGCGACAATCTTCCTAGGATACAATAAACCTTCTTTACTTTGCAATGAATAATATAGGGAACAAGAACAACAAATTTGTACGTAAGGTGGACTAGAGAAAGGAAAGAAAATGAAGGAGAAAAAAGAACTTTCTTGTTTTGATATATATTTTTTGGATAATGCTCGGAGTAATAATTTTTAGGTAACTGAAAGAGAGAGCCATTTTCATCATCAATTCTTGCATCAAATTGAAAACCATTACAATTGATGGTTGTCAAAATAGTTATAAAAAAATTAAGTTAGAAAATAATGAGTTTCATGATTGTCATAACTTCTATCTAACTCCTAACAAAATTGTTGTAATATTTAACAATCCCCAAACTCTGTTGAATGTAATGCATCGGAACTAGTGAACTTTGGACTATGCACAAGACCTAAAATGAACAAAATATAATTTACAAAATCATTGGTGAAGTTTGAAACTTCAATGTACCCAAAATTTCTTCTGTGAGTTATTATTATCATAAATCACATTGCAGCCTCACAAAATTTGTTGTTCAACGTGGTTTTGTGCTAATTGGCCATGCATGTGCCTAGTTTATTCTTAAGTCCTCTAGAGATTTTGCCAAATTTTTCGTAGGAGCAACTCCACTCCATACTTATATAGATGATTCTATTAAGTGTATACTACAATTTAATATACCGCCAATAATGGTTATGGAAATCATTCAAGGTTTAACCCAACCTCTCTTTTATTGCAATCTTGCACTATTCTCACCTTATGAGGAACAATAATTTTAATAGTGCAACACTAGGTAATATGAATTTAATTCATAAGATTATTGTCACATAGGTTAGGTTACCATCATCATTGATTTTTCTCAACCCCTTTAGGTCTCAACCCGCTTGTATAGTTAGAGAATTGGTCAAATTCACTCCTAACCTCACATAATCAAGTGATGATTGTTCTATTATTAAGTGGTTGTTTTTCCATCATCATATCTTGATTGGATGTGTCTATTTTTAATATTAAAAGTTTTCTTCTTTACAATGGCTATTGCTACTTGGCAATCATAATAACAATATATAGATGCCAAAACTATCGGGAAAAAAAAATACCTACTAAGAACTTTTTTAATCCACTTAGGCTCATTGCTAGTCAATTCTAAAGCTAAATTATTCAAACCAAAAGTTTTCGTCCAAAAAAAAAAAACAAAACAAAAGTCTTGCCACATGTGAGTTTGGGAATAACTGTCCCTTTCCCAAGAACTTGAGCAATTCTTAAATCACCATCCCTAGTAGAGCATAGAAGGAAAAGGAATTTTGTTTGCACATATATGCCAAATAGCACTTGAGTCTAGCACCCAATCTTTCATATTGGCCACAATATTAGCATGGGAAATGAGAGCAACTATTATGCCATCAAATTCATTTGCTTCAAACAAGTTGACTTTTGGTTCTGCGAAATTGTCATTTCCCCACAATTTGTGGAAAAAGTACGAAAAAAGTCCCAAACATATTACATTTGTATCAATTCAGTCATAAACCTTTCAATTGGACTAATTTAGTCATAAATCTTTTCATATTTGTACAAATTCAATCCATCTTGCCAATTTAGGTCGGAAGTCAGTGATGTAGATGTTGGTGTTTCTATGTGACTAACATTAGCCAGTGTTACGACGTTGACATTTAAAAATGAATTTTTACTAATTTTTCTATTTTTTATTATTTTTAAATTTTTTCCTTTTTTTTTCCTTTGTTTGGATTGTGGCCAACACTGACCATGGCTGGCAACTGGTCACAAGCAAGGGTGCTGGTGAGGGCATCATGGCCCTTGCCGGCATGCCCTCGCTGGCCATAGGCAAAGGTTGCCCTTGCCAAATCTGGCAAAGGCAAGACCCTCGTGGCCTGGGTGAGGGCAGCCCTCACCAAGTCGGCAAGGGCTTGAACCTCACGCACTTGTCGAGTCTAGTGAGGGCCGCCCTCACCCAAGCCACAAGGGTCTCACCATCGTTAAATCCGGTGAGGGTCGAGCATTTGCCAAATCTAATGAGGGCCACGACACCCTCACAAGCAATAAGAAAAAATGGAAAAAAATTTAAAATCTAAAATCTAAAATTTAGTAAAAAAAATCATTTTAAAATGTTCACGTCAGCACTAGCAATACTACATAAGATCGTTGGCATCCACATCATTGATTTCCGGTCTAAATTACAAATTGATATTAATATGAAAAAGTTTAGAATTAAATTGGTCAAATTAAAAGGTTTATGACTAAATTGGTACCAATACTTAGGTTTATGACTTTTTTGATACTTTTCCCCATAATTTTTGTTCATCTAATTTTCAAGTTACAGCACCTTTACCAAGGATGAACACATATCAACTAATATATTTTGTCTTATCTAAATCTAAGATCTAGTAGGTATTATTGTATTCTTCTAATACAGTTGGGAATTCACTATAAAACGTTGGGACAACACAATAGGAGCCATAGTACTTAAAAAAGCTCTCCCCGCCCCCTTTTCATCATGTAAATCTTTTTCACTTGGATATGCGAAAAGCAATGAGAATAAATGTGACACGAGTTCATAAACAGAAGTAATTCATAGTGCTTATGTTATCACTACGTCTAGATACCATCCAAAACCGATGATTAGGAATTGCTTAGATGAAAGAAAATTTATTATTCAATTCGCCTTCCACAACAATCCGAAGACATCAAGATTTTTCTGTAATTGTCCCCGAAGATTATTTTTCTTCAATCACATAGAAAATCATAGAGATGTCTTTCTTTTTCACTCTTATTAGAAGCATGCGAAAATAAATTCCAGATGCACCAAAAAGATTGCAATGCTTCAGTTCTAATAAATAGAACTCTAAAATTAATCACCTCAGTTATAACATTTTGCTATTCTTAAATCATATAAGAAAAAAAAATTCACCAAAATCAAATAACATCATCAGAGGGGAAAAATAAGCAAAAAGGAAAAAATTGTTAAGATCGGTGGCCACAGCACGACTCAATCTACCCGCGAAAGACCACGAGCAAGGACCGACTAGTGAAAATCAAAAGAATGAAATGTTGCACTTAGCTTATTCGTCTAAGGCAAAATCCTCTAAACGAGATGGACGCATTCCTGCAATCCTCACTGAGCATCATCGAATTCCACGAGACAACATCACTCGTTCTTTTCTCAGACAAATCATCGAACATCTTCCGTGCAGTATCAATAACCCTAATGCTACGTAGAGAATTGAAGGGGGCACCTCGAACTTCATTTAGCAAGCCCTTAGAATCCGTCGCCCACACGCCGTTACTCAGCGTCACCTCCACCTCACACAGATGCACGCCCAGGCTCGCCGCATCACTTCTTGAGTTGCAACGTCACGGAATCATGTCGGGGTTGTAATGACGCTAGAAAATTATCCTTAAGGTTGTCGGAAATTCTGTTGGAGGAGATAAAAATAAGATCAATTGTCTAAGACATGCATGCGTGGTCATTATGGATAATTTCACCCTTCAGCGCATGAAACTTGGTGCAACGGGCTCTAGCCACTAATTTTATCAGGATACAACAAACCTTCATCTTTGAATGATAGAGGGAAATAGGAATAACAAATTTGTATGTAAAGCTTAACAGAGGGAAAAGTACCAAAATAGTCCTTAAACCTTTAGCATTGGTACCAATTCAGTCTTAAACTTTTCGACTTGACTAATTTAGTTCTAAACATTTTTACATTTGTACCAATTCAATCCATCTAGCTAATTTAAGCCGGAAATTCTAACGTGGCTGCCGGCGGTCTTATGTGGCGCCACGTGGACAAATTTTATAATTTTTTATATTTTTTCAGATTTTTTAAATTATTTTTTTCTTTTTTTTCCTTTTTTTCTCTTTTTTTTTTCTTCTTTTCTCCTTATCATTTGGCCGGTGAGGTCGCCAGCCGGCCAACCATCGCCAGCCACCGGCTGGTCGGGGCGAGGGGCCCCGCGCCCTCCCTAGCCACCGGCGAGGGCCACCGCTCCTCGCCAGCCACAAGCGAGGGCGTCAACCCCGCCTAGATCCAGGTGAGGCCCGAAACCCTCGCCGGCCAACCAACGAGGGCGCAGCGGCCCTCGCCTCGGCCAGCCCATGGCCGGCAATGGTCGGCCGACCGGAGACCTCGTCGGCCAAGGGATAAGGAAAAAAAAAAGGAAAAAAATAAAATTAATAATTTAAAAAATTTAAAAAAAAATTATAAAATTTGTCCACGTGGTGCCACATAAAACCGTCGCGCCACAAAGCAGCAATTTCTGGCTTAAATTAACCGAATGAACTGAATTGATACCAATATAAAAAGGTTTATGACTAAATTGATCAAATTAAAAAGTTTATGATTGAATTGGTACTTTTCCCGCTTAACAGAAAAAGGAAAGAAAATAGAAGGAGAGAAAAGAATTTTCTTGTTTTGGTAAAAATCATTGGATTATGTTTGTAGTAACAATCTGGAGATAAATAAAAGAGAACTGTTTTTTTCCCCTTCATCAATTCTTGCATCAGATTGAAAACCGTTAAAAAACCGTCCCAATTTGATGGCAATCATAATCATTACAAATATCGTTACAGTTTAACAGCGACTGATTGAAACTGTTACAAAAATCATTACAAAATAGCAATTCTCGTGCTGTCATTTTATCAAAGACGTTACGAAAGCTGTCGAGAGATCCAACAGCATCTTTCTCGTTCACACTCATGCACCGGGTCTCCATCTTTCCTTTTCGAACGATCTATGGTAATGGACATAGATCATTTCTATCCAGAAGAAACGACATCGATGATGCCCCATGTAAGATATTTCTAGTTTCGACAAGCCTTCGACCTCGACTAAGTTTGACTCCTGCGAAATGGACATCAGCTCCATTGAGTCTTCCCTTTTTATTAAATTGAGATGGCTACTTTCAGTAATGAATCGGTACCTTTGATCCTCTCGTTCCCTCCATAAGTGGCGCCTCAAGTTGGCCACTTTCGTATTAACCATTGCATTAAATATTAGCCTTGTGATAAGTGACATCGATTAGATAGAAATTGGCAAAAGGGAAGAAGAGATCGAAAGGCAAAAGGGAGATCCCACCAACCCAACCCCAGTCCCGCATGCGTTTAAATGAAAACCCTTTAATTGGTTTTTTTTTTCTATAAACGACGGGAGACAGATGGGGGGCATTAGATTCCTTTTTATCATGACAAAATGTAAATAAATATCTACCATTTGCAAGGACAAAACTGGAAAAAGCAAAAAAGAGCCAATGTAATGTCCAAGCGGAAGAGATCGAAATTTAAGATTGAGCAACCAAACCTAACCAGTCCAAGCCACTTCAGATGAGGACCAGTTGAGTGCCCAAGTACAAGTTTAGTAACCGGCCTTGACCAATTCAGTTTCCTATATTGAGCACTGAAACAATTTTAAATGGACCTTGAACCGGTCTCTTAATCAAAAACTTTTGCAAAAATCAATAAAATTGAGCATTTTTTTATGGTGTCCTCGTGAAGAATGTTTGTAAAAAAAAAAATTGCATATGATAGAGCAATTAAAAAAAAAAAAGTGGGCCGTTTTTGGAGTCAATGCTGAGTCGATCGGTTCGATTTCAAATTTCAAAAATTAGGAACAAATTCTGAAAAGAATGGTTCAAAGTTCCCTATCTAAAACCAATCGGAACTGATATCTCTGTAGTCAGAAATGGTCATATCGCCGGCATGGAGTAACCATAGAGACTAGAGAAGGGACTGGGCGGACAGCTGGTCCTGTTTTTGTGCATGCTTGGCTTAAATGACCAATGCCCCTGTAGAAAGTGATTTAAAAAAGAAAAAAGACGAGGAAAATTTCGTGCATTTTTCAACCAGGTGGAACTGAAAGGGAAACGCACGCTCGCAATTACTCCTGGCCTCAGCCTCGTTTTTTTTGCCTTGGGGAAGTGGCAAGAAACAGAGTCTTTCTTGCGCGAGGACCCAGTTCCAGTCCAGAGGAGGAAAGGCCAGAGAGGAGCAGAGCATCGCGGGGGGAACGCTCGGGAGCTTGAATCCTGGCTTTTTCGAATCGCGGGTTACGGCAATTGGGGAAGCTTCGAGGGGTTCTTCTTTTTCGAGTAAGGAGCGAAAGCTTTTTCTTTTTTTCCCATTTTCGGCGCGACCATTCTCGTCGATTCCGATATAAATAAGATCCGCTCCCCTGGCGTCTGTTGGTCTCTGTTGTGCCGCGGAAAATGAGTCTTGGGAGCGGAAAATTTGAGTCTTGTGGGGTGAAGGGTCGGGTTTGCGTTTCTTGATTGGCGAGCGGGGCGTGGTTTTTTTGATCGTGTTCCCGGTATGTTTTCGCCTCGCAAGGTGTCGGATTTCGCGAGCCGAGGGAGGAAGGAGCCGAGCCGAGATCAAGAAACGTGGGATTTATGTCGTCTGGGTTTGATCTGGTTGCTGGAGCTCTGACGCAGCTCTGTTTCTGTACTCTGCTTCTCCGGTCGGTCACGTGCTCCCCCTGGTGCATGCAACATCGGTCGCTTGATCGGAGCGTCGGACCGTGTAATCCCGCCTCGTTCCATGTGATTGAAGTCGAAAAGGTTGGTGGGCTCTCTGTTTCTCCCGTCTTTGTCGGTTAAATTCGGCGTTTTTGTCTTCTGATTTTCACCGGGGTTTTAAATGGGTTTTAGGTTTTCTTGGTAGAAGAACTGTTCTTTCACAGAATGAGTAGTTCCATGATTCTTGTCTGCTCATTTCTTTCTTGTTGGTTCCACTTTTTGTTGGTCTTGTGATCTGTACTGAGGTTCTTGATGGGTTTTAAGTTTTCTTGGCAGACGAACTGGTTTCTCACAGAATGATTAGTTCCATGATTCTGTCTGCTCATTTCTTTCTTGTTGGTTCAACTTTGTGTTTGCCTTGTGATCTGTACTGAGGTTTTTGATGGGTTTTAGGTTTTTCTTGATTATTTGTTGTTTCTACTACATAATTTGTGCAGGCTTGCCTTGGATCACAGTGTTCTGGGGCTTATTATCAAACGGGCAGAAGTTTGATTTTAAATTCTGGGAACTTGGCGTGACTGGGTTTGGAGTTGAAACTTAGGATAGCCCGAGGAACTCAAGAATTCATTTATTTCTGATCTTCTTTTTTGTACTCTAGGGTAAACTTGATTCATAGCCCATTGAATCTTTCAGGCAATTGAAGATGCCTCGTATTGATAGGAGATTGTGGCACCCGATCACGAGTTGCAAGAAAGTTAAGGGGAAGCGACCGGGTGATGAGAAAAATCTCGAACATGTGAGGAGAATCCGTGTAATTTATAACGACCCTGATGCAACTGATTCTTCCAGCAGCGATGATGAGGGCATGTACATTGCTGAGGGGGGCGTGTTTAAGCAGAATAAGCAGGTCATCAAGGAGATAGTCATTCCTGTCAACTCACATAAATCATCGGGTGAGGGATGTTCCCGTGCAAATAACGGTGGCCAGAAGTATATTAGCATAAGCAAGAAGTTTGGTTGTGATGGTTCTGCATGTCAAGAAAAGAAAAACGTGCCGCCACCTCCTTCCGAATATAAAGGAGTGAGGCGGAGGCCGTGGGGGAAATATGCGGCTGAGATTCGAGACCCTATCAGGAAAGTCCGCGTGTGGCTTGGGACTTTTAATACTGCGGAAGAGGCTGCGCTAGCTTACCAAAGAAAGAAGCTTGAATTCGACGCCCTCTCTATACCGGGGAAGAACAACACTACTTGCCAAGACTTGACTGGTCCTGCTTTCTTGGTTCCATCCCCTTCATCCGTGCTCGATGTTCCTAGTTCTTCATCAGGTAATCGCCATGAAGAATCAGCCCTAGAACAACGTGGCAAAGACAAGGTGCAGATATTTGGCAATGCGAGATCAGAGCCGCACTTAGATGATGATTCATGCATCCAGGAGTTTTTACTAGAACCGGTACCATCAATGTCAATCACTGAGGAGTTTTATTGGGCCGAGGAGTTTTATTGTGGCGGCTCGGACGAGAATTTGCTGCTCCAGGATGAATCTGACGATGGTCTTCAGGATGGAATTGCGGGAACCGACAAGAATCTTGCCCAGGGCGAGTTTGGCGAGGGCGAGTTTGGCGAGGACAAGATGCTCGATCTTGCAAACATCGAGATCAATCTAGACAAGGAGGAGATCAATCTAGACAAGGAGGAGCTTGCTTGGATTGATGAGGCTCTGAATTTGCCGTCCTTGTAAGTTGTTGCAGATCAGAACCTCTGCTGCTTTCCTTTATGGTGGTTTTGTAGAGCATATACCAAAGGAGATCTTGAGCCGGGGCAAGCTGTCGAACCCGAATCACCAATTCTACAAGACTTCCAGGTAGTGAAACTTTTGACAATCTAACTATAGATGGTATGTTATTTTTAAATGCCTATGGTTCTGGGAGAATAAATTTTCTGGAGTTACTGGTTTTGCCTGTTCTTGTTGCTGTGCCCTTAGGCATATTCAATTGCTAGTGCAATAAGCTTCTTGTGACGACAATTTCACAAGACAATATCTAAGTGAAACATACATTTCTTTTATCATTGCATTGTATGAAATTTACTTCTAGCCATCAAATGCATAGTGAAAAATGCACCGTTAGGTCAATCGACAAATACTCGTCGAATCGGAGATTCGTTACGAAGGAGTGGATACATTCATTTGCGATTTAGGAGATTCTTGATTCATACTAATTGACACGTGTCGCTATGGTTTGAATCGAATCGAATCGTACAATTCAATGGCTATGATTTTGTGACTCTCTGTTTGCTTAAGGCGGAGATGACCACTGGGCTGGGCTTCACCGGGCCGGGCTAAGGTCGGGCCGAACTTGTTGTCGAGCCTCAAGCCGAGCTTGATTTGGATCCGGACCAAGCCAAGCGAGGCTTCAAAATCAATGATTCAGTTACAAGCCCACAATTAGTTTCGGGCCCATTGGGCTTGGACGGAATGGTAAGCCCATAATCAGATCTTTGTCTCCGGATGGTGATTAACCCATATATCGTCGACTTCCACTTTTAAACTTCGTTTATTTCACAAATAATTGATTTGGAAGCTATTTTTCTTAAGAACTGTCGCTTTATTGCTCACTAAATTGAACGAGCGATAAATGTTTTCATCGTCCACGAAAATTTTTAGATATAAACTATTGTCAATAATAAAAACAATTTTTTATTGACTAATTATGTCAAATAGTATAATTGATCTTTATTAAGAAAATATTTTAGTGGAGCCAACTTCTTAGCTTTCCATTCTGTTTGAAACCGACTTCTACTTTTGACGAATTCTCTATTTTGCGCTTTCATACTTGGACTTTTATTCTACAAGAAACTCACGAAACCTAACCGATAGGTACAATCATTTGTACTTTTTTCCCCGGTCCTCATAATTTAAGGGCTAGTTTGTTTTATTGAAAATAAATAATTTAAAAAATATTTTTTAAAAATAATTGTTGTCATTAATGTGAACATTCTTTATTGACTAATCATATCAAATGATATAAAAAATTATTTTTAGGAAAATATTATCCAAATTATTCTTCTTTTCTAAACGAACAAGTGTAAAATCACTTTTATTTTTATATTTTGAGAAAGATAGCAGGCCATTGCAGGACCCGCACATCAATTCCGTATACCAAACCCTGAACACCGCGTGGAACAATGAACGAATATGAACGGGCAGAGCCGCAAATGACGACTTCTTCACTGATTTTTTCTTTAATTTGGTATTTTATATTTTTTAATATTCTCCGGAGGAAAATGGTAGGCATCGGGCCTTCAAACCTCGTACATCGCGTCAAGTCTATTTGAGTTGATTTCTACTTTTAAAACTCCAATTATTTTGTGAAACGTAATCAATTCAAAAATCTTTAGATATAAAGTATTAGAAAATATTTTTTTTATTAATTAATTATTTCAAACGACATCATTAATCTTAATCAGAAAAATATTTTACTTGAGCCAACTTCTTAGCTTTCCGTTTGATACCGACTTCTACTTTTGACTGATTACCAATTTTGTGCTTTCATACTTGGACTTCTATCCTACAATAAAGTCATGAAACCTAATCGATATGTCCAATCACATACAATTTTTCCCTTAGTCTTCATAATTTAAGGGTGAATTTATTTCATGATAAATAAATAATTTAAAAATATTTTTCTAAAAATGATTGTTTGTATCATCTAATGAAAATGAATGAACGAAAAGTATTTTCATCGTTTATAAATATGTTTAGATATAAATCATTATCTATAATAAAAATATTTTCTATTAACTAATCATGTCAAGCAACACAAGTGATTGTTTTCAAAAAATATTAATTAAATTATTCATTTTTTTTTAACGAATGGAGTGTGGAAACACTTTTATTTTTAAATTCTAGAAAGAGAATCATGAGCTAGAGCAGGCCATCGCGGCACCCACACGTCGATCCCTTGTCCTAAACCCGAAACATCCCCCGGACGATGAGCAAATATGAACGGTCGGAACCGCTCATGATGACTTCTTCACCGATTTTTTTTTTTAATTTAATTTTATGATATTTTCTATTTTTTAATATTTTTTAGTGGAAAATGGTAGGCAACGGCCTTCGCACTTGACACGTGGCATTTAATCAAGGGCCGCGAAAGTCAAACTTTGCTTTATCATGGTGGGCCCACGTGGGCCAGAAATCTGACACGGTGGGTTTCGAGTGGGCCCACGAAAACCGCGTCCTCGGCTCAATGGCTACGAGCCCACCACCGCTCCAATCAAGGGGCTAAGCGACGCCTTTTTTTTTTTTTTTTTTTTTCCGATTGCCATAAAAAACGGGAGAGGGCCGACCGGAAAAAATTTCCTCCGAGTCATCGCGTATCCACCGCCCCGAGGCCCACAGTCAGCAAGCCACCGGCCCATCGTCTTAGCCTCGCGAGGATGTTGACAGTAGGGGATATCTCTCTCCACGAAGTATGCCACGCGACCTTCGAACCATTCGGAATCTCAATCATGACGTGACTTAAACCGATGACTTCGTGAAGGGAAAACTTTCCGAAAAGCCCTTAAGCTATAGCACTTTTATCGATTCGGCCTTAAATTTTCTAATCTTGCTAATCAATTTCTAAATATTTTTACGTGTTGTCAATTGAGTCTATCTAGTCAACCTTTTGTCAAAATCATTGATGTGAACGTCAGCTATTTTATGTGATATAGCCGATGCTGACATTGTTCGAGACTCAACGACGATCCCGGTTGGCTACTGGGCGAGGGCCTCGAAGCCCGTACCGACTTGAATCCATGACATCATGAAAGATGAACGGCTCCTTTCACCGTCGAGCGGACCATTTCGTATGGGGATCGGAATAATATCGCCATCGTGGGGGGGATTCGATCTCGTCGGATGCGTGGATCGTGCGCCACTCGTTTCGTCGGGCGCCGCTCGTTTCCTCCTACATACAGTCCTACTCCTATAGCAAGAATCTCCCACAGCTTTAATGTCCTTCGTCGGCTACCAAACCGAAAAGAATGACACGACAATGGGATATGGACTTGATATTTATCCCCGCTTGCCAAAAAGCAAAATAGTATATTTAATAATAAATGCATCTAATTGTTATATTTTAATTAATAAAAAAACCAGTGTATTTGCAAGTGGGGTCATTTGAAGAAAATAATTGACCGCATCTGCAACATTGTCAAGGGAAAAAGGAATACAATGTATAAATAGAGAGAGACGCGCATTTATTTCACAAAAAGCAAATCATCTGCAAAGCATTCTTTTCTAAAAAATGATCACTTAATTTTTTTTGGTAACGTAAAAATATATTGACAAAAACCAAACTATACAACTCGGAAACTGGCATAAAAAACTTACACTCAACAAGGCAACAAACTCTTAAAAAAAAAAACAAGGCAACAAGCTAGGTCGAGTGGAAGGATGCCAGGAAAATGATCACTTTATTTTTCTAACAGAAAATGAAGAAAAAAAATTTCATTATCCATAAAAATATTTAGACATAAATTATCATTGATAACGAAAATATTTTTCATTGAATAGATTTTGAAGTAATACGAATGATCTTTTTTAAGGAAATGTTTTTTAGATCATTTATTTTCCAAAATAAACGTTTCGCTAGCATTGATATCACAAAAAGTTTTCAATATGATACATAAGTGTCACATATACCTTAAATTAATTTTCGTATCACGGAAAATCTCAAACTATTGATTTCTTTCTGCATTTATTTCAAACTAATTTTCTTGTCACAAAAAATCCCCAATCGATATTGTGTTATATTTACCCCAAATTAATTCGGGTCACAAAAAATTCCAAATGGGTACACCCATGACAAATCTACCATAATCCTAAGCATCATGATAGAATTAGTAGGGTTCGCAGCTCAATTTCCTTCATATCTAGCTTCCCCAAAATGATTTCGTTTATGCACCCCATTCATGTTGAATTTTCATGTCACGCGCTAATTATTTGACTTATCTGCCACATGTATTTCCATGTTACCATAACTAGTTTATTAGGCGGAAGCTAATGGATGATAGATATATCGTAAGTGTTTCGGTTTTAAATTCTTTTCGTTGCACGAAAATTGGTTTGGAGAGGTGTAGATGCAACGTCTTGGAATTTGCCCTGTCACAAAAATTAATTTAAAGTAAATGTGGTATGAACATGTGGTATGAACTCACTCGATTGGAGAATATTTCGCAGCACTATCCCACATACCGAATCCCTCGAGACTGGAGTTGCTGGCACCCACCCATTTAATTCCGATTACAAACCGCCAAAAAAAGAAAAAAAAAAAGCATTGTGAAAATATCGACGAAAGGTTCTTTGCTTCCATAATTTCAGGAAATCGACCAAGAAGACCAAACCAAAAAGCATCAGCTAAAGTCAATTTCGCTTTCGATTTCCACGGTCCAATAGGAGCAAAAGTGCCATAATGTATGCATAAATGAGTGTGTTCACGCAAGCGCACTTAGGTAATGCGCGAACGAAATGGATTGCCGGTGACGTGTTGTCTTTGTCGGAACCATCGCAGCGCTCGTCTTTCCCCGCAAGATCGCCATGGATTTCGGAGTAAACAACGCGAAGGAATCGGATCTGTTCTTAGTTTTAAACCTTGCCGGGTTGTCCTTGGTATCTGCTGTCGTGAGACGCACTTTGCAACGTATTTAACTCTTTTCTTTTTATATAATTGATCCTCGGTCTTTGTTTTTTTTAATTTTATTTTGCTTCGTTCCTCTCTCTTTTTTTTTTTTTTTTCCTTGCGCCCCTCATCTTTTCTTTCTGGTTAGGTGAAAACCATAAGAAAAAAAAAAGAAAAACTTTATAATTATACTTACTGTGACGTACCCAAGCTTTTTTTTTGTATTACCAAAAACTCTATTCTTGAAGTGATTATAACTTATATCTAGACGCACGAAAAGTATATAATATTAACAAAGTAAAGTTTGAGTTATAAAATGGAAGTTTAGACTAGTGATATAAATTCATCATCAAATGCCATAAAATAGTATGGGATTGTGCAACAATATAAATAAAGAAAACACAAAAACTTATTCCAAATTCTACGTTATAGGTTTCAGATTTTACTAATTTAGAATTTAAAACTTATATTAAAACAGGTTTTCTAATTTTTTGAACCTAGAAGAAGATAGGTTCATCCCTTATTTGTGTTATAATATGTATTTTAAAGATTTTCAGTGGTACAAAAAAAGTTAGGAATATATGTGTTATAATATAATTTGAAGTTTTTTGTGGTATTAACAATTTGGTTAATACTAACAAAAATCCTAAAACTATACCAACTGTGATAGGGTGACTCAAATCTTCTATTGTCTCATAATATCAAAACCTCAATTTTTTTTTGTAGAAATAATATTTGGAGGTTTCCGCGACAATTTTTTCTGTTTGAGATATCGGTGTCTTAATGGAATAGTTTGAAATCTTTTTGTAATATCTTTCATTTTTTTTTTTAAAAAAGAGGAGTTTATTTCCTTTTTGCCTGTCGTACTCTTTATTCTTGTTCCCCAAAAAGGAGATCGCCCCCTTATCTCTCATTCTTTTTCTTTTTAATTTTTTTCCTTTTTTCTTACTTTTGGTGAATTGATTATGTTGACCCACCACCGAGTCTATGTCACTGTGGGTCTTTGTCATTTCTTAAATTCAAAGGAAACCTCTCCAAAGTCGCCTCGGTCACCATGCACAACAGCGACCCTCACGCGCGGTTGAGTCCATTTTCACCCATAGCCCTTGAAGATGAGGTTTAAAATAAAAAGACAATTTAATTAGCTTGAGGTTAGCTTGTCTCACAAAAAAAAAAAAAAAAAGAATAAAAAAAAAAAAAAATAATCTGAAAACCTTTAGAAAAAATGATCGCTTGCATGATTTCAATAGTTAATTAATAAAATTATTTTTCATTTATCTATGTTTTTAAGTATTCATTTTTTGATAAATGGTTTTCGAAAATTCGTTTGTCGTAAAATAATTGAGTCTTAAATTGTAGTGATACCCCTACTAGGTTGGCTTTGATTATAATAGCATTTTCTCTTCCTTTCATGGTCCTAGGTTCAAGCATGTTTTAGAGTCCTTCATCAATGAAATCTTGAATACACTGCGTTAACATAAGGGAGCACGGCCTTGAGTCACCTAAGAAGATGGATCAATCCAGTTATATTTAAATTGACCCAGACACCGCTAAACCCCTATTAAAAAAAATACACAAAGTATATTTACACAAAAGCAGTTTGACATACGACACACGTACATTAGAGTTGTGTACGCAAAAGGATTTCACATGTAATTAATAAATGTAAAAATAAAGGACACATAAGATACATTAGAGTTATGTGTCACGGGCCGACGTTCCCTTATTCGTGCGGCCTTAGGATTTTTCCCAAGTTAGCCTTTCTCACTCGAGGATCTTTAGAGAGAAAAACGCTATGGATTGTATTACTTGTGAATGAGATGATACAATGAGGGGGAGGAGACTTCTATTTATACAAAGACAAGACAAACCGTATCCATAAATCTCTCATTGATCTAACGGTGGAAATCACATTTCTCCAACTACCAACTACTCGCATTTATTACACACGAATATAATTACTGTATTGCCCGCCCTAGGAGTATTTTAGAAGACTTGAGAAAATTCTAGGTCTTGGGGATACAAGCCAGGGGTCGCTTGATCCACGGATGTGTCACACCCGTCTCTTAGAATCCTCTTGGATCGACTTTATTTCGGGCCGTGACATATGCATACAAGAGGTATATTTTCATAGCATTAATATTATGAAAAATAAATTTACATTATATTATTTTTCATTAGATTTTATCATCAAATGTACTAATAGAAATTAATGAAGGATAAATTATTAATAAATGTATTAATTTTGGATTTTTTTATTTAAAGTAAATTTATTTGGGCATATCATATTGAGGTTTTTTGTTATATTAATTGAAAATATATTTAATAAAAAAAGAAGTCAATGAAAATATACTGTTAATGCCAATTATTTATTTTTTATCGGTTTTATTCTATTCTAAAAATATGGGGATTCGAACTCCACCTCCCTCTTCCACGTTGGATTAACGTTCCCGACAACATTTCAGTCAAATGGCCGAGGCGCGTGGACCTACTCGCTAATTCCTTTGCATGGGAGCTCCTTCCCCAATTCACCGTCAATCACCACCTACCGGATGTCGCCAGGAGCATGCCGTCACTTTGCCCCAATAACCCGTGACGTCACCTCCCCTCGGATTCCACATCCGACGGCTGAGATTGACTTCGCTCGCAAGAAAAGAAAGAAGAAAGCTTTCGGCGTAGCAGATGCCATGGCCACAGAACTTCTCCGAAACTCCCCTCCTCCTCTCTCTCTCTCTCTTCTTTCTCTCTCTTCTGCGCATTATGATACGACCGTGCGTTTTGCAGTAAACTAATGGGCGCGACTTGATTTATTATCTCCATTAAAGTAAGACCTCGGAAGACCGACAGCTTTATATGAAGCGGCCGAGGAACGAGCTGTCTCTTTCGTAGTCCCTCGTCCTCCCCATCGTGGTTTACGAAATCGGCTTTGAGATGGAGGCGGAGAACAAGGTCAGGAAGACGGACGATCCGGGCCGGGGCGGCAAGAAGAGGAAGCTGGCGGCGGCGGCGGCGATGGAGGTGGCGCCGGCGGCGGCGGCGGTGGAGGGCTCGGCGCCGAGCGAGGCGGAGGTGGAGGAGTTCTTCGCGATCGTGCGCCGGATGCACGTGGCGGTGAAGTACTTCGAGAGGGCCGCGGCCGCCGGTGGGGGAGGCGCCGGCGCGGCGGGGGACGAGAGGGGCAAGGGGTGGAGGTCGGCGCTGGAGAGCGGCGCGGGGTTCGCGGCGGCGGCGGCCGAGGAGATCGACGGCGACGGCGATGGCGCTGGCGACGGCGAGGCCGAGGACGGGGTGAAGAAGGAGGGGCCCGACGGCGCGGCGGCCGCGAGGGCGAGCGGCGGCGGGTTCGACTTGAACGCCGTGCCGGAAGGCGGCCCCGGCGAGGACTAGAGGCGGCGGCGGCGGCGGCGTGCGGCCGGCCCTTCTCCTCCGTCGTGTTAGTGGTTCCATCTTTTGATTTTTTATTGTTTTCTTAACTTCCTAATTTACGTAATGTCATCTTTATTTTTTTTTTCCTTTTTTTTTGGGCTATGTGGCAATATTAGTAATTCCGTTGATGCTATAAATAGTTTAATGTGCTGCTTAAATCGTAGGGTAGAAAGAAAAAAACTCAGCTCTGGATTCTGTAATTAGGAACAGAAGACAAAACCTGATGAACTTGATTTTGATAATATGTATTGTAAATGTAATTTTTCATCCTTTTTTATTTATTTACTGATGATGTCGGCAAAAATTTATTATTATTATTATTATTATTTTTTAATTTTGTCATAGATCTACTTTGGGATAATTGCTCGTCTGTGATTGGCTGGCGCTGTCTTTCCGGGTTTCTTTTCTAGCAAGACGTAGAAACTCTCAGATCGAATCGGATGCGGGGGAAATCATAATGGCGCGGGCCCCACCTGCTGGGGGGTATTTTCGTCTTCGCGGGGGTGCGAATTTCTCTCCTGCTGATAGTAGTAGTAGGTCACGCAGGCGTAGACTTTTTGTGGAGGTGGAATCGCCCGACGTGGCGCGATCGGGTGACGTCGGATTGCGCCCGTAAGCATCTCGTCCGTCCCTTTGGGGGAGGTCAAAGGTCAAGGATGGTGCAACGAGAAACTGAAGCCGGAGTGGTCGGCCGCGTTTGGTGAGAAGTTCTTCAGATCTTTGCTTGGGTGCACTTTGTGAAAGTCGATTGATTGCAATAATTTTGTTTTTCTTTTGTTTTATTAAATGAGAGAATGGGATATTTCTTCTTTCCAGAGCACCTAAGAATTTTAGGTGCGTTCGATATTTCGGATTTACAGGGAAAACAAGAGAATTTTTGAAATTTTCTGCTGATTTATTTATTTTCAAGTGGATAAACATATTATGTGCAAATAGAGGAATTATTATTCAAGGTGCGTTTGTTTTATGGACACCCTACGACTTTAGAAAATATTTTCCTAAAAATAATCGTTTGTATTACTGATAGAAAAAAGAATGAACAAAAAATATTTCCATCGTATACAAAACTAACAATAATAAAACTATTTTCTTATCGACTAATTATTTCAAAAGATGTAATCAATCATTTTTAAGGAAATTTTTTTCTAAATTGTTAATTTGAGTGGATGATTCGCCAGAATTTAATCAACATCGAAATATCTTTCCCAAAAATCGTTCTTCAACTTTGATGAGAAGAGATGAGTTATTGGCAACTTCGGACATGAAATATTCAAGTGGACAAAAAATAACTACAAACCTTTATTTTGAACTTTGAACCAAACTATACATACAAATCGTGCTGGAATTCAATCAACAACAAAACTCGAAAGTACGATCACTTTGAATTGTGTTGGAATTTAATCTATGACAAAGTTGAAAAATGTGCAAAGATGTAATGTTGAAATTGAATCGATGGCAAAACACCCATGATAAAGATGCATATCAAAATTTAATCGACGACATGGTATTAGGATAAAGATACGTGTTGGAATTTAATTGATAATGTGAATTGGAAAGCTATAACTAAGAAAAAAATAAAGTACGGGAAAGTAAATAAAAGATTACATTTTGATTGTCGAGAAAGCCTCTCCAGTTGATGAGAATTTGATATTTATAGACCTTCTATCATAGCCGTTTGAGAGCAGTTCCTTTGTGAATGTAGCTATAGTTCCACACTTTTCCAATATTCCTACGTTGTTGATTCTCTTCTTCAAAGTTGTTGTCCTTCAAAATAGCGGCCACGATCTCCCCATGTTCATTTGCCATTGTAACTGTTCTCCTCGATCTCCTCTAATGGGTCTACACGTGCCTAAGCCTTGATAAAGTCATTGCTTTGAATTGATCATCTTTCTCCTTAGTCAGTGCACTCATCGACGAACTCTGGTCAATTGTCAACAATCATTTGTCGTCACTTGTCCAATTTGATAAGAATGTGGTAATGCATCTATTTTTCATATCCATTTGACCTTTAGGTCCCATTAACCAAAAATGTCAAGAAAGACAAAGGAACTTTCTACACCCATTAAATTGCCTTGCTCCTCATATGATTAAATATGCACAGATAGTATATTCTCCTTCACGTTATCACATGTCGATAATAATTAAAAATCGGACATTATTAATCTAGCAAAAAAAGAAAAGTCATGCAAACAGCAGAATAAATGGATCCTTAAAAGAAAAGTCATGGTCAAAGTTAATTATTAATCTAGCATAAAAAAGGAAAGGGTCAGAATTCAAAAGTGATGCCAATAGTAAAAGTCTCAAGAGACTTGACAAAAGTTGGGTCTACGAATGGGTATTGTGTTTCCATAAGAAATCAAATCTTCATTGTAACGTGCATAACGGGTATATGTTTTGTCGTATCATGAAAATCTCGAAGAGTTTCAAACAACATTTTGGGATATTTTTATTATTTTTATCCAACAGCTAATCAAATTAAGAAGCAGCCATCCTCATATTGTACAATCATGGCAACACAAAACATTTAAATGTGAAATAGAAAAAAAAGTCCTTTGGTCTTAATCATCACTTCATTTCTACATGGCCACCTGCAGACAAAGTCTTAAAGTATGAAAACTGATGCATGAAATAACAGGACGGGCAATGCAGTATTTAGCTAACGGGTCATAATTATTACCGAATGGGAATTCATAAGCATCGATTTATAGGTGGGTTTTTGCCATGTGACTCTCCATACATGCTCTCAAATGCCTATAGAAATTAGAATAGCTTGCCGACATGAAACCCTTAAGAGTTTTGGTTCATTTGAAAAAAGATATTGAATTTATTTCTATTGTTGACTTGCCCCATTATATCGTCATTGATAAATACTATTATATTTTGCTTTGGATCTTCCAAATTATTCTTGCGGGAGATTGGGACCGAATCTTTTTTCCTGATCCCTCGATAAAAGGATTCGTTCTCTTTGACGAGGTTGACAAAACGGACACATCATTTTGTTGCGTACAACTATTAGCATTCACGCACCAACATATAGGACAAAATCGAGTTAGTCAGATTTTTGCAATTTTTATATTTATTATAAACAACAAGCACTTTCCATGCACGTCACTCACAAGTTAAAAATAGAAAGATAAAAATTATATTTTGGCCTTTCCTTGACCTAATTGCTTGGACGTGGTAAAGAAGACACTTGCTACAGTCTGCTTAACTAAAGCATGTGACTTGGTCTTGGGTTCCAAAGTCAAATTAAATTAGTAAGCTCGTCAGTTCAATTAAAACTAATCGATAGATTAGACCTCTCGAATAACCTTTTTATGGCCCGACATGACCCGGTCCGGTTTTTTTTTTTTTTTTTGGGGTGTGAAAATGTTGGTAAAACTTTTCATTGACTTTGAATTGACTCTCAAATCTAACCCAATATAATACTTTGACCTAGATCTCGTCTCGCGAATTCCATGCCCTCTATTTCTTCGGAAATAGTTCTGAAAATACAATTCTTAATTTTTTCTCCAAATAATTTAATGAGAAAAGATTGATCTTTTTTAAGGCCTTTTGTTTTTATGGAATTAGGGTTGAGTTTTTTGAATCCATATAGAAGAAGGCAAGAATATAATGTAGGCACCAAACAAGTGGGCCAGTCTCAATGGGCCTATGGACTTTGAATTGGGCCTTTGACCCAAAATTCGCCGACGAAGCTTTGACCAATAACGATTTATCAAACGATTATGACCGTCCTTAATATATGCTGGCAATGCATCCTTTTATCTATGTTTTATGGAGAGAAATCGGAAATATAAACGCGAAACGCGAATAATCTCATAAGCACGCCTAATACCTAATTTTGTAAGCTCAAATCCTCAATAAAATGCCTGTGCTAACAACAACAACTGGACCACAGCCGCCGCAAGAAAGGTGGGTTGGCCTTCCCGATCCATCGTTGTGCCGCTGCTCAGGCCAGGGCCGGATCTGATGATGCTCGGTCTCGGTGCCACCTCCACGGCCACCGGAGAAGCTGGGATTTAGAGAAAGTTGCAAGAGAATCAGAATTCAAATGAGTATAAAAGAAGCAGCAGAAAAGTTTTGTGTTCGTTCATATGTTAGTGGCATACCAGGAACCGTGTTGTTGTTGGGCCTCCTCGCTCCTGCAGAGACCCGTGGAGCTGGTGTGCTTGGAGATGCAGGCACTCCTAGGCCTCCAAGAGACAAAACCATATGACAAAATTGAACATTTGAATCAGACAACATAGATAGGCATGACAAAAATCATCAAAAATCATTGAAAGAAAGCGCGTTCGTGAAGAGATCCCCGTCGATCCCCATAGAAATGAAAGAAAAGGCTCATCCGAAATCGGAATCTTTTGTGAAAATGTTATGTTTTGAAAGGTTTAATCCCTTTTATCCTTTTTGGTCCCCTTGATTGTTTCATTGTACCTGAACAAGAAGAGACATCAGCTGGGAGGTTGCAGAGCCGGGGAAGTTCAAGAACCATTGTGCCGTTAATAGGCAGAGGAACGAGGGGCGTGTCATTGAGCACGAGGCAGAGGCACTGTGGCTGCTGGGTGTAGATCTGGCTGAGGTTGTCGCAGCACGGTCCGGATGGCGACCGCGCCGTGCCCTGCACAAATGGAGCACAGGGGGCCAGCGACAGGAGCCGAGGCTGGCATGAGGCTATGGTGGGGCTCGAGGAGGCGGGGTCTTGCGAGAGGGCAGCGGGGGTCCAAGCGAGGAGAAGGGGCAAGAAGGAGAGGTGGAGGAGCAGGAGGTTGAAGGGGACAAAGGGCGGAAGGGAGTGAAGAGAAGTCATTGTTCGTGTTCTGAACTCTTTGTATCGTGCAGCTGAATTGGGTTGTGACAGAGGAGGCTTAATAGATCAAGTGCATGGCAAGGGTGTGAGCGCGTCTTCATGCATGTTTGATGTTATTCCTGTCTCCATAGTCCAGACACACTTTTCTTGCTCCATTTCTGGGCTGTGCAGTCACATTGCGGAAATGAACTTTCAGTTCTGTCATCACTTTATGGCGGGTCGATAATCCGTCTCGAGGTTGAGACGCTTCAAGTCGCATCACTCGAGATCGCAGGAATTGGACAAAGGCCTCTGTATACATAAAGAGAAAGAAGCATTTCATGAAGCACGGATCGAAGGTTGTTCCTTTGGCGAAGGTCGGCTAGGTAGAGCTGACAATTCGCGTGAGGTCTTTAGGATATCCATGCACCTTTCGGTGATGATGAATCGATGATTCTTCTCATAGTTCAATATGAGATTTACCATCAGAAGTGTTTTCAACTTAAAATTGGGCAAAAGTGCAGTGTAAGTACCAAAAGTTTCGAAAAGTATATTTAAGTGCTGTTTTCTTAAAAAAAATGAGACATTTATATGCCAACTTTGGCAAATGATGCCATAAATTCGATGTGACTTATTTTTAATAATATAAGTCACTAAATGATTCATCAAAAGCTGAGTTAGTAAAAAAAAGACAAAACGACATTGTTTTGTCTCTAATTTAAATTTTAATATAAGTATTAATTAAATTAAATTTAAAACTAAATTAAAGAAAAGGATTGCAAAATGCGTTCGACGAGAGCCTACAAGCCCTCGTCCCGATCAAGGGTGAGGGTCACAACCCTCCCCCAAATTCAGCTAGGGTTGCCAACCCTCGCCTAATTGGGCCAAGGCGAAAGTTTGCAGGCCTTCACTGCTGGTCAGTTAGGGTTGTCAGCCTTGGTAGGGCCCAACGACCTTGGCTGCCCCTCCCCAACCGTTGCTGGCCCTTCCCAATTACAATGGGCGATGGCAATGAGGGCTTGCATAGGCCTTGCCAAACAAGTGCTACAATTCGTTTTTAAGATTTTTTTTTTGTTTAGTTTTTAATTTAATTTAATTTAATTTAATTTATATTCAAATTCAAATTCAAGGCAAAATGAGTTGATTTTGGCTTGTCTAGCAATATCGTTGTGCAAAACGATGTCATTTTATACTCATTTCGTTGTAAAAATGTCATGTCGGCATTTTGACTGGAATTTCTTATTGTTAGTACTTCTTGATTTTAATACTGAAGCGTATTTTTTTGAACTTTTGTAACTTAATTGTCCCCCATGCCAAGCTTTGGAACTTGGGGTGTTTGGCCTCCTTAAAATTGTATGAATTGAGTGAAGGCTTTTGTATGAAAAAGGACGGAAAATGGAAAGGAGAAAGATGTTTAAGCTGTTCATGAAAATTAACAAGGAAACTGGTGGAAAAAAGTTAGGGAAGAAATGACTAACCTTTTTGATATACAATTGTTGACATTTAAATTTTGGTTAGGTATTTTGAATTAAATTAGATAAGAAAATTAGGGACCAATTTGGCCCTAACAAAAATGATTTTTTGTTACTTAGGTGTTGGTTCTTATTTGCATCCATTAAGTTTTATTTTCCTTTTTCTTACCTTATTTCGGATAAATAGAATTATATAAAAAAAAGTTCCGACCGATTTGGGCTAGACACGCGTGGGCTTTGCAAAGTTTTGGGCCTATTCTCTCTTCTTTCTAAAAAAGATGTGGGCCTATTTTGTTTTTTTTTAAAATGTGGGCTTGGAATTTTTTTTTTTTTAAAAAAAGAGAGGGGGTTCTGGTTGGGCTCATACTTCAGGCCCATCCGGGCCGAAGGCTGGCGAGCCGGGTCGGTTCCAAATCGAGAGTCCGACCCAGATCCTTTTTATAATATAATATAGTATATAATTATTTTAATATAAAAATATTTCAATAAAAAAATCAGAAAAAAAGTTTTTATTTTCCAAAAAATTAGAAAAATCCAAAACGTTTTTATTTTCCAAAAAAAAAAAAATGAAAAGATGGTTTATATTTTCTAAGAAATTAGAAAAACCTAAAAGATGGTTTTTATTCTCTGCATGAAAAATCCTTGAAAACTCCAAAAAGCTTTACGGTTTAAAAAAGATTAGGTACCGAAAGGGAATTAGTGATTAACTAGTGTAATCAAATGCCTATTCCTAGTTTCTCTATTGGTGTGAGAGTGAAGTATTTCTCAAAATATTTCACTTGGGTTTCTAATCCATCCACCTCAAATCGATTAGTGCGACTCATATTTGAAATTGATTGGTAGATTAAAAATTCGTACCATAAGTTGAGAATTGGCGGACTTGGGAGAGCCTAGGCTAAGCCTTGCTTAGTCGAGCATTTGCCTCCGTATGCCCGCACGAAAGAGGGCACCTGAAAAATGAGGTCATGAAAACAATAAAAGGGATTACCCAAGAATATGTATTGAATCATGAGTGAGTAAAGAATGGATTTAAGACTTCATGATGGTCCTAATACAATCACAAGGAAGGTATTCTTGTTCCACAGTATTAATACCAGTGGAAGCCTTTTGTGTGATATTCTTTTACGGGGAGTGGAGAACATTATGTTTCTGAACGGGTCTTTTCTGTTGTTATTTAGACGGTTGTCTACAGCAAATCTAATATTTGTAATGGGCTTTTGCTTTTATTTTTATTTTTTTAAAATCTGAATATCAAATTCGGTGGTCGGCCAACTGTCGGACGGCCATATTTGGCCACATGAGGTAGTAGGCTAGATTTGGCGACTTGAGGTCACGCGGACCCAGGTGGCGTTACCTAGTTCTGTTTGCGCGCACCAGGCGACACCACCTGAGGTTTGCGCGACCTCAAGTGGCACCGCCTAAGGTCCATGAGCGCCAGGCGGCACCGCCTGAGGTTTGCGCAACCTTAGGTGGTGTCACTTGAGGTTTGTGCGACCCAGGCGACAGCGGGGAAGTGCGACCCTCAGGCGGTGGCGGCGGTTGCCGGAGAAGCCCGATGGGTGGAGAAGAAGAAGATGAACAGGGAAGAAGATGGGCGGGGAAGAGAAAAGACGCAGGGGGAAGAGATGATGAACAATGACGCAGTTGTATTTCCAAAATGCCCAATGCCCAAAGCACTTCCTCCCTAACATTCAGCTTTCAGCATTGAATGCTCATATTTGGTAAATGAGTTTTCAAAAACATTTGCCAAACACAAATTTTTCCCACCAAAGCCCCGGAAAGTCGAACTAAACGGGTCCTTCAAGAGGTACCTCTCAAGATATACCCATCATAGGCAATTGGTGTCTCTTGAACAGAACCCATCATGGACAAAACACCGTAATATAACGGAAACAAAAGGTTTATCTAGCTTACGTTTCACCGCTGAACTGATTTAATAAAGCAAGTTCGGCGGTGAAACTTTTTCCAACGCCAGTTTTGCATCTGAAGCTGAGACGAATCAAAGAGATGCCTTCTGCCTTTGCGCTTAGTTTTTCCCACGGGTACCTTCTGGATTACTAGAAAGAGGGAGATGCTTTGTTCCACTGCTGTGCATAAAACAACGCAAGGAAGTCAAGAATAATGAGCGACCGAGCGAGCTAGGCTAGCCTGTGCGCGTTTGCCTTTCTCTGGCTCTTCGACACGAGAGATCAGAATCAGATTCCTCTAGAATCCAAAGCCAAATAGTTTCAACGTCTGTCATCTTTCCTCTCTCTATAACCCCTTTTTATAGTCGCCATCTCGGCCACGCTAAGTCGATTCCGAGCACTCGCTCTCTCGTCTCTCTGGTTTCCATGACTGGAAAGGTGACCACTTTTCCCTTCCTTTTCTGGGTTATTCTGCTCCAGTGTTTTCATCAAGCATTCAAAGAGCTATACTCAACTTTTCACACGCTAAAAGAAAGCTTTTCTGCTAGTTCTATTGCATGGTACTTAGGATCAACATCGACTGCAACGGCTGTTACCGAAAAGTTCAAAGAGCCCTTCTGCAAATCCGAGGTAATCCCTTTTTTTTCTGAGCTTCTCGAGAGGAGCTATACAAAATCAGAAATGTTCACTTGATCCCAATGGGAATCTTTATCACAGAACTGGAAAACCATTTGATAGAGGAGAAGCAGTGCAGAGTAATCGTATGCGGCAAATTCGTCCCGCAGGACATGGCCATAGCATTGAGAAAGAAGACGAACCGCCGAGTGGAGATACTGGACATTCAGGAGCTCGGTCATGGTGAGGAAAATGAAGAAGGCGGCGGCGAACATATGCAAAGCTTGGTTCCTAGATGGGGTCCTGTACCGAACCAAAAGCAGGTTTTACGTATGTAATGATGAGACTCGAGAGCAAACTCTGTGTCTGTTCTTCGTACTTGTGTAGAGCTTGTGTGATGCACGTTCGATATATTCATATGTTGAGTCATTGATTCAAGAACCAGTCTACACGATTCATGAGATATTGTTTTTCTGTGTTTCGCTGGAATTCAACTCTTGGACGACATGTATTTTACTGAAAGTTGGTTCTTGATTTATTAGAGGAGATGGGTTCTGGTGATTCTGGACATGAAATATCATAGGTTGTTTGTACTAAAAGGTGACTCCTTGATAGCCAAAATTAGTATTGATATTGACGCGCCTTGGTTGTCACTATAAGTCAAGGGAAAGTTGAACATATAAAAGGTATTGAGTTGCGGTTACAAGTTTGAAGTTTTTAAAAAACAAAGTGGCTTAGGTTCATGGAGCAATAAGTACGTATTTTTAAAGGGACGACCGTTTGGGAACAAGATCATGGTATTGTGAAGGTATAGGGCAAAACTTAATGAAATGAAGAACAAAGGTACAGTTATTGGAGAACCGCTCAAGAATGGTTATAGCACAACCATTTTAAAATACCATCAATTGTCTAATGTGCAGCTCCCACACTAATTAACCAAATTTACTATCTTTCAATTATTTTTTTCTTTTTTGCACTTACTTTTAGTTTTTAGATTCGCGTTCTTGATTAAATTCTGACATGTTTCTTAGCTAAATTCTGACATGTTTCTTAGCTGTAGTTTCCAGATCTATGTCTCGATTAAATTCTCGCATGTATCTTTATCTTAGGTGTTACGTCATCAATTAAATTCAAATGTAGCATTTTTCATTCTCAAGCTTTGTTGTCGATTAAACTAGGCACAATTTGTTTTCATTTAGTTATTTTGTAGTAGTTGTATTTCCTAGGCCTTATTGCCGATTAAATTTTGGCAAGATTGTACTTGTGTAATTTTTTTTTTTTTTTTGAAAACAAGCTGTTGGTTCCCTTATGTGCCTGTGATATTTCCCATCAGGTGTTGGAATAGAACCTATCTCCTTAAATTAAAAATCAAAGAACGACTTTCGATGAAAGATATTACGTTATTAGAGAAATTCCAACAAAAGATAAGTATACAAGAAAATCAATAACTTCACTTCAAACGGAGCTAAACGTACACAATAAAGCCTGGGAAATTTAATCAACTACACAACCTAAGAACGTAATCACTTTAGATGAAACCAAACGTATACAAATTGCGCTGAAATTTAATCAACGATAAAGCTTGAGAATGTAAAGATGTAACACCAAAACATAATAACAACAAGGCACCTCGGATAAAATAAAGATACATGTCGAAATTTAATCAACACACGAATCAGGAAACTAAAGTTAATAAATACATCCAAATTTATTGGACGACGAGAGTCTAAAAACTATAACTACTATGCAAGAATTGAAAGAAGAACTGAATGATTAAATGTTTGTTTGTTTGCTTGCGGGGTTTCTATGGTACATGAATACTAGAATTTATAGAGTTTACAACATAATTGCTTATAAGAAGTTCTTCAGCGGTTTTAGCCATGCCTCCACATCTTTGGAGCTTTTAGTTTTATATCTTCACGTTGCCACAACTTCTTATCTTTAGATGAATATGTTCCTAATCAATCTGTGGTTACAAGAAGCTACAGTGACACTTACCCATTAAAAGCTCAAATATTCGAAGATATTGCTACTAGATAGTTACATGTTAATGTTGAGGTTGATGACTTCATATTAAATTACTGACATTTGTTGTGATAATTTCTTTGGTTGTCGATGCTCTTTAAATTGTCAACATTTATTTAAAAGAGCTTAAACATCCAAAAATTTTGTTTTTGTTTTTGTTTTGTTTTTTTTTTTTGTTTTTTTTGTCAACATTTACCGCGCCAGTAAAAAAGAGCTTAAACATCCGAAAATATTGTTATATATCAAATTGTCGACTATTGTTATTTTATTGAAGACTTCTATCTTCACCAAATACCGCTCTCATCAACTAAGTCTATTACTTGTCCATAATAACCAAAATTAATCATAATGATTCATCAATAATTCAATTCTTCTAAATTAGATAATCAAAAGTTATCATATGCACCGTTTTCATCGACAAATTTGACATCTTCTTGTTGAATTTTACCGTAGTCAGATTGATCATGTTGCTCATATTTTTCATGAGAGGCACATTTTGTGCAACGTCTTCATGTGGCCCTCTATCTTTGTCCTTAAGTAATTGCTTATACTTAGATACTCTTGTTGCCAATTGGAATAAATCAAGAAATTTTTGGCTTTTGAATTTTTCTTTAATATTGAAATGTCAAATTTGTGAACCTCTTTATGTGAGAGTGAAATAAGACATATATTACTAACCTTCTTGAATTGAGTAACAAACTAATCGATTGCTTCATTATCATATTAAAAAATTCTTGCCAAATCAGCAATTGATATTTTGGATATCATTCTATAAACACAAGAATGAATTTGTCTTTCCATCTCAGCCCAAGTATGGATTAAATTAGGAGATAAATTCGTATACCAAGCAAAGATAGTTTAACAAAAACAAAGGAAACCACCTAAGTCTCAGGAATTCATTTTTTCTTGCCTGTCCACATTGGGTAATAAATCACCCAACGTGTTCAATAATTGAGTGGTCAGCTTCACTAGTGAAAACAATAAAGTTGGGAGTTTTGAATGTCAACTAAATTAGGATGTGACTTCCTATATATTGGCATGACCATTCCTCTATTAGAACATAATTATTTTAATACATGTTTAGCCACTTGTTCATGATTCGCAAGTTGGCCCTTCCTGCCCTTGGGTTAAAGGTAGATAAATTGATAGACTTGACCTTCCTATTTCTTAGGTTTAGGGTAGATAGGATTTTTAAACCTTTGTAAAATTTTTACTAGTGGTGGGATTGCTTAACCTAAATTATTTCCATCATTCAATTGATTCAAAGTTGGAGGAACAAACCAGATTCCGTTGTGTTAGGTTACATCGGTATGGACTAATTGAATGTCCCAAGCCTGAATGACATCATTCATCACATCGACAACCATGGTCTTGATCACATTGGAAATGTGTCTTGCATCTTATTATGCTGTTTCTTCAACAACCTCTTCATGGTAGCAACCAAAGTGAGGTTTGGTGCTAACTCCCTCATTTGATTCTTCGTAAAGTGTCGGGATTTCAACGTTATCCTTTTGGCTTGGAGCAATTGAGGTCTCGGACTAGGTCAGTATATGATGACTCTTGACTATCATGTTGCCCGTAGCATGATCATACTCTGGATCATTTCTTGTTTTTGGCATTGTACTTCCTCATATTGATCACACTAGTCTTACCAGACATGCCAAAAATATGTTTAACTGGAATTTCACTCCATGACAAATATCTTTAACTGAAAGTTATTCGTCAGTTTTATTAGAAGAGATGGGTTCTATGTCGATTCGGACAAGAAATATCATAGGTAGACAAGAAAATTAAGAACTTCACTTCAAATGGAACTAAATATACACAAACTGGAAATTCATTGATGACAAAACCTAATAACATAATCACTTCAGATGGAACCAAATGTCCACAACTTATGTTGGAATTTAATCAACAACAAAGCCTATTGACGTAAAGATGAAAAGCTAGATTTTAATCGACAACGGGGAACTCAAGATACAACAAAGATGCATGCTAGAATTTAATTGACGATGTGAATAAGAAAACTATAGCTAAGAAATTTATTGGAATTTAATCGAGATGCGAGTTTGAAAACTACAACTATTGTGCAAGAATTAAAAAATAACATGTTTATTTGCTTGTGTGGTATTTTATAGTGTTTGCATCATAGCCGCCTATAAGCAATTCTTTAGTTGTTTTAACCATGCTCTTATGTCTCTGGAGCTTTCGATTCCATATCTTCACATTGCCACGACTTCTCATCTTCATATAAGTAACTTCTTCATCGTAATTATGGTTATAACAAGTTACAGAAATTCTTATCCACAAGAAGCCCAAATATCCGAATATATCAGCCACTAGGTAGTTACACATTAATATCAATGTCGGTGACTTCATCTCATATAACTCACGTTTGATGCAATAACTTCTTTGGTTGTTGATACTCTTCAAGTTGTTGTCATTTATCTAAAAGAGTTTAAATATTTGAAAATATTGACGCTCATCAAGTTGTGATTGTTGGTTTTTTTATTGATGACCCCTGCTTATCTTCTACCCTAATCATCTAAGTCCATTACCAAAACCGGTCATTTTTAGGTGCAAACACTCAAAAGATCCTAGACGATAGAAACCATCGGGCATTTACACAAGAAAAGTGGAGAAATACAGAACATTAGCGGGTGAGTTACATGTAATTCGTTTGCTGAATCTAGACTAGCCAACAAATCACGAGAAAAACTTGGCGTTTGGTTCAGAACACAAAAACGACGACACGTTTTGCCATTTCCCTTGGTTACGTTTTGCGGACAAAAACGACAGGAAGCCATCGAAAACGCAATCTCGTCTGCCTCTGTCTCTCTTCACATGTCAATATCATCGATGACTTCATCTCATACAACTTATATTTGATGCAATAACTTCTTTGGTTGTTGATACTCTTCAAGTTGTCGTCATTTATCTAAAAGAGTTTAAATATTTGAAAATATCAACGCTTATCAAGTTGTGATTGTTGGTTTTTTTTATTGATGACCTCTGGTTATCTTCTACTCTAATCATCTAAGTTCATTACTTCGTTATATTGACCAAAACCGGTCATTTTTAGGTGCAAACACTCAAAAGATCCTAGACGAACGAAACCATCGGGCATTTACACAAAAAAAAGTGGAGAAATACAGACCATTAGCGGGTAAGTTACATGTAATTTGTTTGCTGAATCCAGACTTGCCAACAAATCACGAGAAAAACTTGGCGTTTGGTCCAGAACACAAAAACGACGACCTATTTTGCCATTTCCCTTGGTTACGTTTTGTGGACAAAAACGACGGGAAGCCATTGAAAAACGCAATCTCGTCTGCCTCTGTCTCTCTTCACACACGTCAATATCAATGTCGATGACTTCATCTCATATAACTCACGATTGATGCAATAATTTCTTTGGTTGTCGATACTCTTTAAGTTGCCGTCATTTATCTAAAAGAGTTTACATATTTGAAAATATTGATGTTCATCAAGTTGTGACTGTTGGTTTTTTATTGATGACCTCTGCTTATCTTCTACTCTAATCATCTAAGTCCATTACTTCATTATAATGACCAAAACCGGTTATTTTTAGGTGCAAACACTCAAAAGATCCTAGACGATCGAAACTGTCAACCATTTACACAAAAAAGTGGAGATATACAGAACATTAGCGGGTAAGTTACAAGTAATTCATTTGCTGAATCCAGACTAGCCAACAAATCACGAGAAAAACTTGGCGTTTTGGTTCAAAACACAAAAAACGACGACCCGTTTTGCCATTTCCCTTGGTTACGTTTTGCGGACAAAAACGACGGGAAGCCATCAAAAAACGCGATCTCGTCTGTCTCTGTCTCTGTCTCTCTCTTCGCGGCACTCCAGGGCAAGATCTACCTCGGTTCACGAGTCGAGGTGAGTCGGAGGCCACTTGATTGCGATAATCAAACCACCTCCGTCGTGGCTTACGCTCCACTTTAACGTTGAAAGAGACAAAATCCATCCCGACATCCCCCCACCCCACACCAGATCTTTCCTGCGATAATTTAAACCAGAAAAGAGCTCTCTTTCTCTCTCTCTCTTGCACTCACCCATATGTATCGGAATCACCGCCCGGGGTGATAGCATGTGTGGCCGTTCTCTCACTCGATCCGCATCCGTTTCGCCAATCCTCGAGTACCCTTTTGCGGTTCTCCTCTTTCGGATCTTGTTCCTGTGAATGAAGTGCAACCAAAGGCGCTCTCTCTCTCTCTCTCTCTCGCGGGCACGCACCCGTTTTGTCCGAATCACTGCCGGGGCGATCGCGTCTCTGGCCGTTCTCTCTTGATTCGCATTCGTTTGGCCAATCCTTGCATACCCTTTTGCGTTTCTTCTCTTTGGGTTCTTGTTCCTGTGAATGAAGTGCAACCAAAAGAGCTCTCTTTCTCTCTCTCGCACGCACCCGTTTTGTCCGAATCACTGCTCCGGGTGATCGCGTCTCCGGCCGTTCTCTCTCGATTCGCATCCGCTTCGCCAATCCTTGAATAACCTTTTGCGTTTCTCCTCTTTGGGTTCTTGTTCCAGCGAATGAAGTGCAACCAAAAGAGCTCTCTTTCTCGCAGGCACGCACCCGTTTTGTCCGAATCACTGCCCGGGGTGGTCGCGTCTCTGGCCGTTCTCTCTCGATTCGCATCCGTTTCGCCAATCCTCGAATACCCTTTTGCGTTTCTCCTCTTTGGGTTCTTGTTCCAGCGAATGAAGTGCAACCAAAAGAGCTCTCTTTCTCTCTCTCTCTCGTACGCACCCGTTTTTTCTGAATCACTGCTCCGGGTGATCGCGTCTCTGGCCGTTCTCTCTCGATTCGCATTCGTTTCGCCATTCCTTGATTACCCTTTTCGTTTTTTCTCTTTGGGTTCTTGTTCCAGTGAATGAAGTGCCACCCATCTTGAATACAGAGTCGAGTCCTCTGTTGGGTAGCCGTGTCTGGGAAGATGGGGTCGCTGAGAGAGCGGCTGATCTCGACCAGGGGCTACTCGGAGCTGGGTCTCTCCCACATAGGGACGACCAACGACCGGAGCGGCTCCTGCTGCTCGTACCGCCGCGCCCGCGAGGCGGTCGCGAGGTGGTGGAAGAACTTGGAGCGGGTGGCCTCCAAGGCGTATAACATGGGCAAGTCCGATCCGAGGAAGATCGTGTTCTCTGCGAAGATGGGCCTGGCTCTGACGCTCGTCTCGCTGTTGATATTCTGGAAAGCGCCCTTCAACTTCAAGGATACGAGCCGATACTCTGTTTGGGCGCTTCTCACGGTCATCACCGTGTTCGAGTTCAGCATAGGTAGTTCTACGTGTTCTTCGTTCTTTGTGGCTGTTGTTTTTTCCATGCGCTTGAGTCGCTTGATACGTCCTTTTACTGGATATGGTACGATATTTTACATTTCCGATGGATAAAGTGACAGTCCAATACATTGTTTGTTATGCCTTTGCGGAGTGCATTTTCTTACCGTTTGTGTTGCGTTTGGCATCATTCTTATGATAGTGCTGGGTGCACTTTGTGCGTGCTGAAGGTTATTACTTGTTGTATTTGTTTCCCCTTCCTGAAAGATGAATGGTGACGGACTGAGATGCAAATTACTAGTACTAGTCTACAATTGGAAAAACCATGTAGGCTAGTTATATATTTATAGTGTTAGTGTCCATTGAGCAAAAGCAGTATGGCAAGAGTGAAGAGTTATGCACGTGTTTTATACCCCGAGTTTGTCCTTTTTTTGGCCAGTCTCCCATCATTTTCGACCAGGATCTTGTTATAGGGTGTGCCTTCAGAGGTTAACATCAGGTGTTTTAACTACTCTGTTGGATGTGTGCCCACATATGGGCTTATATGTGAACAAAAAGATTACTTCTTTTCTGATCTCTGCTGGCTCCTTCACTGTATTTCCTACTTAGATGTGGTGCATTTAGAGGATACAGTTTGTGTGTCTACGAATGCTAATAGGAAGACGGTTGATCGCGTTACCACAACGAAAGGGCTACTTAAGTGCATTTGAATTATGTTGGAACTTCTTTTCAATTGTAAAGCCGAGTTTCCTCATTTTCTTGTTTTGATGCTGTCTTTGTCAGGTGCTACTCTTAGCAAGGGATTAAACCGGGGAATAGGGACATTATCAGCAGGAGGGCTTGCTCTAGGCATGGCAGAATTGTCTCAGATGGCTGGAGATTGGGAAGAACTTGTTATTATCCTCAGTATATTCTTTATAGGTCAGCCCATCTGGTTAATAACATAAAACGTGGTGTATCTCTGAGAAGTTCTGCTCTGTTCTTTTTCTGTCATTGCAGCTAGACTTTTAACGTCTGTTTAATTGCTCTTATTGATAGGATCTATTGCAACTTATGCAAAACTGTACCCAACAATGAAGCCTTACGAATACGGGTTTAGAGTTTTCTTGCTGACATATTCTCTTGTAATGGTATCCGGATATAGGACAAGGGAATTTATCCATACAGCTGTTTCCCGCTTCTTCCTCATTGCACTAGGTGCTGGTGTTGGCCTGGCAGTAAATGTTTGCATTTTTCCCATCTGGGCTGGCGAGGACTTGCATAAGTTAGTGGTTAAGAACTTCATGGGGGTTGCAACATCTTTGGAAGGTTCACCCTAGGTTTATAATTCTGTTTTCTAAAGATTTCTAAAAACTATCTGATTAGTTATTTTGTCTATTCTATTTTGCTTCTCATCCCTCCTGTTCACTTTATCTAATTTTGCTTCTCATTAGGTTGTGTTAATGGGTACCTCAATTGTATCGAATATGAAAGGGTTCCCTCAAAAATTCTTACTTATCAGGCCTCTGATGATCCACTCTATAATGGTTATAGAGCAGCTGTAGAATCCATCAGCAAAGAAGATGCTCTGGTAATTTTCTGCTCATCTGCTTTATTTGAAATATTAGTTGGTCTTGTTTTCTTATTCTTCCCATTTCCCATTCTGTTATGCGAGAAGTTGGGTTTTGCCATCTGGGAGCCACCTCATGGTCCATACAGAGCATTTAGGTATCCCTGGAAGAACTATGTTAAAGTAAGCGGTGCACTGAGGCATTGTGCATTCATGGTCATGGCATTGCACGGATGCATACTTGCTGAAATCCAGGTATGGCTCTTTGTGTTGTTAAGTTCATCTCAATGGCTATTCCTGCCTAATGTACCATCAGAAGCTTTTCATATATTGTTCTTTAGATACTCTGTTTTCTGCGTGTCCTTAACAAATAAAAATATATTAGTTCTTTCATTCAATATCAAGTCTATCTATGCCCATTTTCATTGTAGGAGAAATCACTCATTTCTATTTCCATAATTTTTCCAGCAGAGATTTTGCACTGACAATCTCTGCAGGAATTTAGTTTAAAGCCCCTATTCTTTTAGTTCTAGCCGTCACATTGTGGGGGAAGCATGTCGTTTACCACTTCTTTTATTATACTCGAATAAAATCTTGTGTTTTATCCTTTCACTTATAGAAGAATGAGGGATGCTATACCATTGTTTCTTAAGTACCACCGAAGTCTTTGAAAGGTACTTCTGAAGTTGTGGCTGCTGCTGGTGTAGATGTGAAGATGCAGAGCTTCTTTGTCTTATCAACAACACTGCATACGACCTTTTGTTGTTATGAACTGTGTTGTTTGTCTCACCTGCCTGTGTGGTTGGATGGCATCTGCATGCAAGGCTTATTTGCGCACACCCATATGCGTCCACCGAGCGTGTGTTTAGGTCTTTGAATTACCCATGATCAGTCATGATGTTAGGTCTTTTGGGTTCTAATTTTCTGTGCCATAATTTGCTATCCTGATGAATGAATGATATTGACATGGAATGCTACCGATTCAACAAAATGGCATAAACTGTGGGTTTGATTGAGCACGATTGTTGATTAACATGCTATGAGGAAAAAAGTGGTGCTCATATTCAACTATGCTGAACAGAGGCCCTGAAGTTTTAGATGCAACCAGTTGACTAACTTTTAAAAGATACTTTCGAGAGGCTGTATGTAATTTAGTTTTTTCTCTTATTAATATATAAGCATTAATGAATATAAGACCTTGCTAAAGGATTGAGCATTTTTATAAGAGGTGTCGGACTATTGTCATGCGCTGATGTATCATTTTTATGAAGCAGATTAAGACAAGTAGACATGTGAGATCAATGCCTAGGCTCAGATAGTTCAATAAATTCGTTATTACAATTGTTAAGATATTGGAGTAGATGTTACTGACTTCTTTGTCTGTCAAAAGCTGGGTGACTTTGCATTGCCTTGATTGTCTGCATGCTATCTTCTATTTGCAGGCTCCAGCTGAGCGAAGAGAGGTCTTTCGCAATGAGCTGCAGCGGGTGGGTACTGCAGGTGCTAAGGTACTACGCGAACTTGGGAATAAGGTAAAGAAGATGGAAAAATTAGGGCCTGTAGAAATACTCTCTGAAGTGCACGAGGCTGCAGAAGAGTTGCAGAACAAAGTTGACCGGAAGTCGTACTATTTAGTCAACTCAGAGAACTGGGAAATTGGAAACCGAGCAAAAGACTGGGCAGAGCCTCAAGATCTTCTTAACTTTGATGATGACGAGAATAAGGTTTTACAGTGTAAGTCACTTAGTGAAACTGTACTAGATCTCAGGCCATTTTCTGCAACAAGAAGTCTGGACTCCGCGAAGCCAAACACGGGGTTGAAACCCCCAGTTCCCGTAGTTATTCCCGCGGATGGTTGGCTGAGAACTGATTCTGTTGTTGAAGAATCAAAAACATATGAAAGCGCAAGTGCTTTGTCTCTAGCAACTTTCACGTCGCTCCTCATTGAGTTTGTTG
This sequence comes from Eucalyptus virginea, assembly GCA_014182375.1. Taxonomy (NCBI): domain Eukaryota; kingdom Viridiplantae; phylum Streptophyta; class Magnoliopsida; order Myrtales; family Myrtaceae; genus Eucalyptus; species Eucalyptus virginea. The sequence continues at coordinate 9,587,061 of CM024515.1, read as the reverse complement.
CAAGGTTACAAAATCTTGTGGAAGCTTTTGAAGAATTAAGTGAAAAGGCAAATTTCAAGGAACCGGTTGAGCCATCGGCAGTAGCAGAGCCTGTAGGGATATTCGGCAGATTGCGGAGATGTATCAAGTGTTGATAATTGGATGTTGCTCATAACACGGAAGGATGAACCTCTGATTTGCTTCCAGAGCCAAAATTAAGATACAAATCTGGTAACTGCGAGATCAAGCATGGGTATTGTTTTACGTTCGCGGCGCCCTGAGAAGTTAATTTCTGTGTTTGGCTTGTCTGTCATCGATCTCAGAGGTTGAGACTGGACTATTGAGGAAGCCTTTCGGCATCAAAGTGGACTGCTGGTGTCTGATGGTGGTTTATCTGAGTTAACAAAACTAGGGTACTCCGGAGAAAGTCGTGACTGGATTTAGAGAAACGATCTCTGCCGGACCCAAATTTAATACGAAAATGCAAGAAACGATAAACGAATTGGAAACTTATCACAATGGCCTATGACCATCAAGATGTTGAAATATACTCAATTTTCTTATGTATTCTAATTTTGCCGTTGTCTTGCTTCCAGAACTGGCCGAGCAACAGTGTAGTTCTTATTTCCTTGTTTTCGGGTGTACTGCTTCTCACAGAATCTCTAACTCGTTTCACATCCGTGCAGGATACATCATAATAGAACATTTGAGTCGCGGATAGGCTTATTGGAACTAAAGCAGAATACAGAAAAGAAAACAGAAGCTAGGCAATTTTCCTGTAAAAGTAGTATTACTGACAGGTCGAAAGGCGGCCTTTTTGGGGGATCTAAACAAGCAGGCGATAGGTCGGCACTGCAAACAAGTGATTAGCTCTTGGAACTGATAAGCCGAACCTTTCACTTATGTCGATATCGCTCGGCACCATGCCCTTGGGTAGTTCCCACTTGAAGCAATGCGCTAATTGAGCCAGAACAAGCTTCACTTGTATCAGGCCTAACTGAATTCCAGGGCACCCCCTACGTCCTGAACCGAAAGGAAGCAGCTCGAAATGATGCCCTTTCACGTCTATACAATTGTCAGCGAATCTCTCGGGTACGAACTCTTCAGCGTTTTCGGACCACACACTAGGATCTCGCCCGATCGCCCATATGTTCACAATGATTTGCGATTTCTTTGGTATGAAGCGTTCGTTTATGATGGCATCCTCCATGGATTCTCGGGGAACTAGTAATGGTATAACTGGATGGAGTCTCATGCTCTCCTTCACCACCATGTCCAGGTAATTTAGCTTCGATAGATCTGACTCCTCAACCATTCTAGTCAAGCCAACAACGGTTTCCAGCTCTTCTTGAAGGCGCGCCATTGCCTGCGGATTCCTCATGAGTTCAGAAAATGCCCAGTCGATGGAGGTCGATGACGTCTCGAAGGAACCTGAGATCATGTCCAGTATTATGGCTTTTATATTCGTTCGATCGATGATATACTTTTCTTCACGAGGGTCTATGGGTTGGTTCATCATCGAAAGCAATATGTCGATGAAATCCTCCTGATGTTCGCTGTCATAATAAGCGGCATCTCGCACATGGTCATCGATAATCTTCTCTAAGAGTTTGTCGACTGACCTTCTGATTGCCTTGAACCGCCGTGTCGACCCCTAAGAACAACAAACTTCATTAGTACCTCGCTCAAGCTTGCCACAGAAGATAGACTGGAAAGTCGATGGATTATTAGAAGCAGAAGATGAGTGTTCCATCATTGATCATGTAAGATTTTGTATGATCATGATCACTATCAACTGTTCTAAAAGCTCAAGCTGTTAGACGAACGCGTAGTTTAATATTTAATTATTACAACGTTCTCCGTTAGGCTTAGTTTGGTCTTTTTGCTTAGTACTAAGCACGGACATATTAATTAAGTAGGCAAATGGGGTCCGGAAAGATTTGAACTCAAGATCTTTTGCTTTGATATCATATAGGATTTTGTAGTACCATTGCCGGTTGTTTAAAAAAACTTAACCTGTTAGACGAAGGCATGGTTCAATATTTAATTATTCTAATAGATTAGAAGTTCGTCGCATTGAATTTCCCTCTAAATGTACGCCTGGATTGTGTGTCTGTGTACACTGCAACTGTCCATGTTCCGATGGCGATGTTCGTTTTTGTTGATTATGTTCATCAAACGCGCTCACATACATTTGTGAACCGCATGTGAAATTATTGTATTTGAAGGATGTACTATGAGAAGACATGGAAAATCGAACGGTTTGATGATACAGGGAGATGCACGATCTGTGCCTTCTTCAATAACTGAAAAGACGAACTTTCTTAACTAAAGATGGAGCCAAGAGAATGGCAAGAATAGCCCTGCACGTACCTGAAGATCAAGTGGCCTGAGAAAAGGCACGAAATCGGCCAAGTTGAAAGCTCCGGCGACTCTCGCTGCCTCCTGAATTATCCCCTTCAGATCGTGCTCGCCGTCTGTGCTCCTCCCCAGTATCATCCTACAAGCCATCTCCTCCATCGTACGTGCCACTCGCGTGCTCAGGTCCACCGCCTCGCACGCTGCCGCGGACTCCCTCAGCGAGGCCACCAACTCACCTGCCTCCTCCCTCCTTACGCCCTCGAAGCTCCGGACCCTGGCCCCGCTCAGCAGGTGCGTGGTGCACAGTTTCCGCACGCTCCTCCAGTACGGGCCGTACTCGGTGAAGACGAGGCCCTTGGTGGTGTAGAAGTCCAGCTCCGCCTCTGGGCTCCTGGGCCTGCTTGCGAAGACGCCGTCGTGGGTGCCAAGGAACAACCTGGCAGCCTCCGGCGAGGAGACGACGACGGTAGGGACAAGGCCCAGGCGGATGGACATGATCGGCCCATACCGGGCCGAGAGGCAGCGGAGGCCGCGGTGGGGGAGGTCACCCAGCAGGTGGAGGCTGCCAATGATGGGGAGTGGCAGCGGGCCGGGTGGGAGCCTCTGGCGGTGGCTCCGGTCACTCGGGAGGAGGTGGAGGCAGGCGGCGAAGGAGAGGAGGGCTGTGAAGAGGAGAGACAGGAGGATGGCGAGGGCCGAAGAGTCCATGTTTCCTGTGGTTTTACGAATGAGTGAGGGTCATATCATTTATAACTGGACAAGGTGAGAAACTGTTCTTACACTTCTAGGAATTTTCCTGTGAACTGACCTTGTAAGAATTTTTCACATGTTCCCAACTTTTTACCTTGGTACAACGGTGCAACATCCCCCCTCCCTCCCTCCCTCTCTCTCTCTCTCTCTCTCTCTAGGGCGCGCATCCTGCAGTCTAAATTGCGTCCCCAGTTCTCGTTGCACTCATGGTCCATCGCCGCGTGTCCCTAAGACATGAAGGAATGGTGGTTGGGGACACCACGAGCCGGAGTCAACCACCACGACGGCGCCGAGGGTGAAGTAAATTCAGTGATGAATGAAGGTGGGGACAAGAATGGTCGCACCTAGTGGCAAAGTCGGCGACGGGACGAACGTGATGCACGCCCAGGACATGGACAGTCGCAAGAGCAAGAGGCTGAAAAACAAGACATGCACGGACTCCTTAACATGTGAGGTGGCAGGCGGCTGCAAGCCACGGTCTTCTCGTTGTTTTTGGATGCTTTGTAAGTACGAGACCAGGACAAATGCGTCGCCATCACATCGCGTGAATCACATGTTACAAATAGTCCCTGAACTTTGATCTAAATTTTTAATCGATGACAAGGCACTTAGGATACCGCAGAAAATACGAGAGAGATCTTTTGGTTGCACTTCATTCACTGGAACAAGAGAACCCAAAGAGGAGAAACGCAAAAGGGTATTCAAGGATTGGCGAAACGGATGCGAATCGAGAGAGAACGGGCCAGAGATGCGATCACCCCGGGCGGTGTTTCGGATAAAAACGGGTGAGCGCGCGCGCGCGGGAGAGAGAGAGCGTTTTTCTGGTTTAAAAAACTGCAGGGAGCGGGGGATGTCGTGATGGATCTCGTCTTTTTCGTCATTTGAATTGGAGCGTAAAGCGACGACGGAGGTTGTTTGATGTCGCGATCGACTGGCTTTTAACACATGTCGACGCGTGAACCGAGGGAGATCTTGCACTGGAGAGCGGGCCAGAGGGAGACAGAGAGAGACCAGACAGACCAGATTGCGTTTTTCAGCGGCTTCCTGTCGTTTTCGTCCACAGAACACAACCAAGAAAAATGGGAAAACGGGTCGTCGTTTTTTTACTTCTCTCTCTCTGTCTCTGTCTCTCTCTCCTTTTCGATATTACGGACCGTCGTTTTTATGTTCTGAACTAAATTCCAAGTTTTTCTCACGATTTGTTGGCTAGTCTGGATTCAGCAAACGAATTACATGTCACTTGCCCACCTATGTTCTGTATTTCTCCTCTACTCTGTGTAAGTGCACGATAGTTTCCATCGTTTAGGATCTTTCTAAGTGTTTACACCTAAAAATGACCAATTTTGGTCATTATGTTACAAGTAATCGACTAAATTGACGAGGACAAAAGAAAAGCAAAAGTCATCAATAAAAAAAAAAAAAAAAAAACATTTGAAAACTTGATTAGTAGCACTATAACGATAATTCGAAGAGTGTCAACAATCAAGAAAGTTATTGCGTCACACATGAATTATTTGGGATGAACTCATCGACATTGATATTGACGTGTAACGGCCTAGTGGCCTATATATTCAAACATTTGAGCTTCTTGTCGATAAGTGTTTCTATACCATCCTATAACTGCAAATACAATGAAGAAGTATTCAACTGAAGATGAGAACTTGTGGTGACGTGAAGAATTGGAATCGAAAGCTTTGGAGATGTGAAGGCATGGCTAAAATTGCTAAAGAACTGGTTATAGGCGGTTATGATGTAAGCACCATAAATACTACACAAACAAATGAACATGGTATCTTCTAATTTCTGCCCAATAGTTGTAGCTTTCAAACTTGCATCTCAATTAAATTCCAACAAGTTTCTTAGATGTAATTTTCTTATTCTAGCATGATGTATTAAGTGTTGATAATTGGATGTTGCACGCGGCATGGAGGGATGAACCTTTGAACAGCTTCCAGAGCCTAAATGAGGATACAACTCTGGCAACTGCAAGATCAAGTACAGGTATTGTTTTACATTCGCGGCGCCCCGAGGGGGTCATTTCTGTGTTTGGCTTGTCTGCGACTGATCTTAGAGGTTGAGACTGAACTGTTGAGGAAGCCTTTAGCATCAAAGTGGAGTGTTGGTGTCTGATGGGGATTTACCTGAGTTAACAAAGTCGGGGTTGTAAGAGTTTTCTTAATGTGGAATACATTAATTGATATTGTAATTTACCGTTTTACAATTATTGTAAAATGAGATTGATTTAAAGTGAGATAGAAAGTTTCTAGGTGGAAGCCTCCGGCAGTGGCTCCAATCGCTCCGGAGGAGGAGGAGGTGGGTGGCGAAGGAGAGGAGGGCTGTGAAGAGGAGAGACAGGAGGATGGCGAGGGCTGAAGAGTGAGGGAGAGTGACTAAGGGTCACATCATTTATAACCGGACGAAATGAGAAACTGTCCGCACGCTTTTAGGATTTACCTGTGAATTGACCTTGGCATGCTTGAATTTTTTATATGTTTCCAACTTTTTCCCGAGGTACACGAGTGCAACATGTCATCTTTAATGTGATCCCATTTTTAAGGGATATGATTTTAAAATAGAAACTTATCTTTTGACATTAGCCTCTTTTTTTCTTTTAAGTGACAGTTATTCCATACAATTTTGCCCTGATGGAAGGCAATTTATGAAGACAATCATTCATTTAAGAATTGCATCACAAAGTCTAATACAAACCCTCTTATTTGGAAATATACCATTAGTACGCAAGGAGATTAGGTTAGTAGAGTGCGTCCATAATCGAAATTGAATTGTTGTCGAATCTCCATGGATTTTCGTTGCACACAAACTCGAACAATAGCTAGATGTTAAGTTTATTTTTTATCGTGTTTTTCGCATGTGATTCTAATTGATACTTGAATTCTATTCTATCTTGCATTATTAGAATCATTAATTTTTTGTCTAACACAACATCCCCTCTCTCTTTGGCACGATCCTATAGTCTAGATTGCGTCCCCAGTTCTCGTCGCACCCATGATCCATCATCGCGTGTCCCTAAGACGGGAAGGAATGGCGATCGGGACCATGGGCCGGAGTCGACCACGAGGGATCTGAGGGTGAAGCAAATTCAGTGATGAAAGAAGGTGGGAACAAAAGAGCTTACATCCAATGGCAAAGCCAACGACGGGACGAATGTGATGCATGCCCAGGACAGGGACAGTCGCAGGAGCATGAGGCTGAAAAAAGACATGTATGGAATCCTTGACCTGGCAGGAAGGTGGTGGGCGGCCGCAAGCAACGGTGTTTGTGGATGCTTTGCAAGGACGAGACCAGGACAAAATGCATCGACATCGGATCGCTTCGCACCTTCCGAACGCTGCTTCTGAATGTGGCTGTCCATTTGCGTGAATCTTATATACCTTTTCATCTCTAAATCTGGGAAAAATGACACAAATGATCTTCAAGTTTTTAAATGATGTGTAATGCGGTTCCTAAATCTCTAATTTATTCAATGTGATCTTGAACTTTAGCTTGATTTGCAATACCGTCTCCGAAGTTTCAATTTATTCAATGTGGTTCATGAACTTTTAATATGTATTTAATTTAATCCCTTAACTAAATGAAAATATTTAATATTGTCCCGGAATTTGAATTAATTAAAAGATAATATTAAAAATTTCCACATAGTTCAATGATTAACTTGAATATATATCAAAAGTTTATGGATCATATTGGACATATTGAAGTTCATGGATGACATTGCACATTTGGCTAAAGTTTAAAAATCACATTGAACAAATTAAAAGCTTAGGAACCACAGTGCGCATTAGATTAAAATTTAAGCTTTTGAGTTGGGCATTTTATATAGCATTAGCACCAAGTTCTTGTCTCGGCTTATTTTGCTTGTGCGGCCCAACGGTTCCTCAAATTTCATTTGTCATTTCCCATTCAATTTGCATGTGAGAGAGGTATTAAAAGTGTTGTAAATCATTTCATAAAGAGTTGATGGACTTAATAATGTCTCCATGTAACTTTTTTTTTTTTTTTAAATTGACATTCTATCGATCTTATAACAATACTTGATGCGTTACTCATTTCTGTTATATTATATTAAAGAAAGATGACACGCCATCATCATTGCAACATAATTGCTACATGAAAAAACTTAATTCAGAAAAATATCATGACTGTATACTTTAAATTATTTTTTCTTCGGTATTAGCCAATTCGCTAAAATTGACATATTGCAATTTACTGCTGTTTTGTCTTTTAATCCATTGAAATGTTAATAGTTAAAGTAGAAAAATTGTGCCGTGCCAATTCAATCCTAAATCTTTCAATTTTGCCAATTGAATTCTATTTTTTTTTTTAATTTTCTTAATTGAGTTCATCTAGCCAATTTTGACTAGAAAATACTGATGTAGACATCAACCATCCTACATGACATAAATGGCGCTAACATAGACAACTTTTAATATTTTGTTTTCTAATTTTTTGCTTTTATTTTTTTCTTTTCTTTTTTTTTCCTTCTTTTTTTCCCCCTTTTCCAGCCACCATCTAGCCTTGTCGATTGCTGGTGACCTAGGCAAGAGCTGCCCCTAAACTTGAGCTGGCGAGGGTCACCCTTGCTTAGGTGAGCGAGAGCAATCAAGGGTGACCCTCACCATCACCTAAGGTCAGGTCATCTGCTATTGATGAGGCTTGACACGGTGGCTTTAGAGGGAAAAAAAGGGAAAAAAGAAAAAAGAAAAAAGAAAAGTAGAGCAAAGGGGAAAAGAGAGAGGAAAGAATGAAGAGAGAAGAAAGGGAAAAAATAAAATAGAAAATTTGAAAAAATATTAAAATATTATTAAAATTATCTACGTTAGCATCGATAGCCACTTAGGATGGAGAAAATATTAGTTGCAGTTCGGATTCTAGTGTGTCATAATCATAGTCTACTCATCGGGTGACATGTGTCACTTAGTGCCCATGCTAGCATTAGACTTCTAGAGAAAAATTTCAACTCTCTCTCTCCTATGCCACCTCTGGCTAGGCCTCACTAGAGACCCCTCATCATTTAGTGTGAGAGACTTTCTCTTTCCACTTTCACTTTCTTTGTCGACTCTCTCCCATTCGTTCTCCTCTTCGTCGCGTTGCTCTTTCTTTGACATACAATGGAGCCCACCGTCTAACAAACCACGCCATTGCTGCCACCACTTCCACATCTCCTCATTCGCCGCCTCGGCATCCACCTCTTCTGCTGCCTTCGCCTTTGCATCCGCTCACTTCTCTCTCAACTCACTCTTGCCTCCGCCTTCGATATCCACCTCCGCCTCGATTTTCTCTCTCTCAACTCACTCTTACCCTCTTCGTCACTACTCGACGAACCATTCCACCTTCGCCTAAGTACTGATTTTCTCGCATTTTCTCCAACATTGTGTTTTTTTCCCCTTTTTTTGCCATCAATTTGTAGTTTTAGGGTTTTCTTTCAATTCAAGGTTTTTTCCCCTCCCTGTTCTCATCCTTGCTGCCTAAAAAACCATGTTCTCTCCGTCTCACTCGACTCACTTTATCTCACGTTGCCTCCGCCTTCCGACTTCACTAGGTATTGACCAGTGTAGCCTCATTTTAGGAATCGTAGATGTTGTGCTTGATGTTAAGAATGAAGGTGTGACATCTTGAAAATTTGACCATGTCTCAACTAAATGAAATGGGCTTTTCATCAATGCGCCTATAGTCCTTTTTCTTTGAACTGATTACTCATGAGATAACTAATTTATCAGGTGAAGCCATTAAAGGATATAAATACGACAGACTTGAGAATTCGACCAGAAATCGATTGCTCAACCGTGCTAATCGACAAGGGTAAATACCGCACCATTATAATCGATTAGAGACCGAAGATAGGTTGATTCGACAAAAGTATGTAATTATGGGTGATTCAACTTGATTGCAAAATTCACGTCGAATAGCACTAAATCGATTTTTCTGTCGATTTTGTACCCAATGCCCATAATTGAAACCTTGAGATTTTTACAACAATCTATAGTCGCCAATGAGTCGAAGATGCACAAATGTGGATCAAGAATTATTGACTAGGGTTAAATGCGATAAAATCCCTAAAAGCTACCCAGTAGGTTAGGTCATGCTAAAATTGCGTTTGATCGAAATTAACCACGAAATTGAACTCGGTTTCAGGAATCAAAAGTTTGAGCGTGTCACTATTTATTTGTAGGACATCGTCTCATCCTTTGAAGAATTTTCAGCTAGCTCGAAATTTTGGCGGAAAATCAAACTTTGGCAAAATTAAATCAAGAATTTATGATGGGCTGCTCTGGTGTGATTTTTGGGCCACCAATTTGAGTTATTTGAGAATAAATGGTGGAAATTCGTTTAGGCTGCCTACTTGACATTTTTGGACACCAAATTGAATTGATTTGGTGAGGAATTGAGATGAATGGGTGCAAATTTGTAGGGCTGATGCTATGGGCATTTTTGGCCTTCAATTTGGCTTTGTTTGGTGAAGATTTCTGAAGAACTTGGCTTGTGAAGGAAGCTCAGCCAGCAAGGGCAGAAGGCTTTGGGGTTGAAGCACTTGAGTGGAAGATATTTGCTTGTGGATGCTCATTGGCCAGTAACAAGACTTCCAAGTCCCTTGTCCCCTCTTGGTTCCCCCTCCTTCTCCCTCATGCTCGACCAGCCTCATCCCCTAGCAGATTAGCCTTGCCTTCTTCCCTTCTTCTTCATCTTTTCCCTCCATTGTTGAAGCTACAAGCCCTAGGAAAACTAGCTTAGCCTTCACGCCGCCTCCTCTATGACCGCACTAGCCCGGAGCCGCGAGCCCAGTTTGCCCGCGAACCAGCAGCCAACAACGCCAGTGCCTCTCCGCCTCACGTCGTTCTGCCGTTCGTTGTGTTCTACTCTAGCTCGACCCTAGCCCCTACTCAACCAGCTCCGACCACCCCTGCTCCCCTAACTGCCACCTAGCTTCGTCTGACCGTCAGCCGCCGTCCCTCCTCGCGCCGAGCCCCTCAACTCAAGCTGTGAGCTTGCTAGGCCTTTTTCGGCCCCTTTCGACCCTCCTTTAGTGTTGCCTTAGGCCCGAGTCTTGGTCGCCGTCGCACTGCTATCGCCGTGAGCCCGTTATCTCACTAAACCAGTGAGTTAACCTCCTAAACCTTAATTAGGGGTTAATTGTACTTTATAGGGGATTAGTTAGGCTAATTAGGGATTAGTATAGTTAGTTCATGTAACTAGGTTAGTTAGGATTAGTTAGTTGAGCTAAGTATTTAGTTAGGTTGTTAGTTGGGTGGCTTAGTTAGTTTAAGTAGATAATGTAGTTAGTTAGTTAAATTAATTTGATTAGTTTAAGTAGATTAGGCTCGGTTAGCTTATGTTAATTTAATTGAGTTTTTAATTTAAATATTTTGCAATTTATTTAATTAATTATTATTTAGCATAAATTATATCGGGATAGCCGGTTGTCAGAATTTCGCGTTGATCGTCGTGGTTGCATTGGTTTGTGCAATTGATTGCTAATTTATGCAATTGGATGCTTGGTGATGATTTTTGAATTATTATTTAAAAAATATGGAATTTTGGTATTTAATTAGAAAAATTGGGTGTTGGGTTTTGACACCAAAAATGTTTTAAGTACTATATAAAATCGTAAAATTTTAAAATGAGAGAATAACATGCTTTATGGTTCAATTTGACTAGGTGACCACACATAATTATTTATTGGGTGTTTTTAATATGAAGAAAATAGGCCAAGTACATTATTTGAATTTGAGGCATTTGAGTGCAAAGCACGATGTCCTTGGCCGAGATTGGATGTGCGTGTGATCGCTATTGGAAACCATCACGATGCATTTACGTCGGACGATACTCCTTCGGAAATGCCCCATGTCAACGGATGCCAGTCGTAGTGGAGGCTGGGCCGATGCTCCTTTAAGAATGCCGTCTAGATGTAGACGTTGCCGTGCCCGACGAAGCGAGACGACGCCCGGTTATGCTGGATGACCGCTGACTGGTGAGTTAGCCGTGACCGTTGGGTCATAATTAATTGAAACGCTTGAATGAGTGAGATAGCCGCGCCTGATTATGGGACAAAATTTTGTGGTACGGAATGAGACGTGTCATAACGATTTGGCCTTATAATCGGGACCCCTATGATTGATTACTATATGTTATGAGGTGTTCCAATTAATGGTTTACACTTATTGCGTTCATATATGATATATGAGATGTGTTAATGTGCAGAAAGGTATTGAGGCGAGGTAAGTCCTTTATGATGTGTGCTTAGGCTGCCTCTGGGTGAATTATCGTCTTAATCGGGATTTAGGGTGTTGACTTGTTGAGACTTTGTCTCACCCCGTCATGGTTTAAAATTTTCAGGTCCTTAGATAGAGATACGTCATGTATGTTATGGGGTCCCGTAGCAGATGGACTTTCAGCACTCTTATTTCCCTATTCCCGGGACCAACCTGACTCATGAGTTAGTTGAATCCACGGTCTGGGTTGATGAGAGCCTACCTCACTGGGTATCTCATCGCTTCAAAGCGTGGTTCATGAACTTCCCTAACGAGGGTCGGGAGGGTCCCATATAGGGTTTTGGTGGGCCTCCCATCGAGATCGGGCAGTGGGAAATAGGGTATCCTATGGATATCGACACCCTTGATGGTGTCGTGGAGGACCAAGAGCCCATGATTGGAGAGTCTGGAGTTTAGATGGCATAGTAGCTCTTTTTAATCTAGACTCCTATATGTAAACCTTAGGTTTTTGCTTAACTGTATATATAAACCTGGGTTGTTTATAAAATATGTTTTGTGTTAATTGGTTGTTCTACTTTTCTATCCCATGTTTATTTGTTGTCTGGAGATTGTTATTTCGCTTCTGCATGTGCATAAATCATTTGGATCGGTGACGCGTCCTGGGAACGTCGCATTCTAGTCGACCGCCGATGGATGTGTGCATGCCCGAGGTTTGGGGCGTGATAGAAGACTTGCTTTTCCTGGGTATTACATGCCTTTCCAGCCTTATGATTAATTAAGAATGAAAAAAAAAATGCCCTATTTCATGAATTTACAAACTCTAGGCCTCTAGAATGTTATAATCTGCCTCCGGCGAAGTGATGTTTATGTTCTTGTGGGTAGAACAATGTGCGCAACACATGATAGTGTCCTTACCTAGAGTATAATCACAGCCTAGAGAGTGATATTGCAAATGTCTTGAATCAATAACTCTTAGTATACTTGAAAATAGTGATTGAAGATGGAAGACGCCATTATTGTAAGTAAAATTAGAAGGTTTCATGGGAGATGGAAACAATTCTCATCGGAACAGATTTGATAGGTTTATACTTGTGAATGTTGTGGATGCAGGTTCTCTTCAGTCTTGAGCAAGTTACTAATTAGTAACGATGAAGTATCAAGTTGTTTCCTTGTCTGTATTGAAGTATGGTTTATACTACAAAAAATGACGTCAACTATGAATTAGGATAAAACCTCATTGTTTATGTGTTATGATTGATGAATAAGCTCAATATATTTCGTTGAATTCAATCAATTAATTCAATAGCGAGTGAGTGGATTTACTTGCGATTAGTGGATAAATGTTTGTCTCTAAAATTTGATCTTCTAGGCTTGATTGTGATCATGTGGTTCCATTTGAGAGTCACTAGTTATAAATGACATTAAGCATGCATGATTTTGTCAAATATGGAGGACCTAATATACCCTTTTAGGATCTCCAAATGATTGATTGAATAACAGATGACACTTACACTTGAAGCAATACTTAGGAGATGAATTTAATTTACTTTATGTTGCTTATGTAATTAGTCATATTGTTATTTTAGTCAAAATTGGTTAAATGGATAGGAATTAACTTCTAAACTTGTTGGTTGGGACTATTTTGGTGTCATTTTAATCCCAATTTGGTAATTTTTGGATGCGAATTTGCATGTGTAAATTTATCAAATGGTTGAAACACAAGTAATTCTTCACTCATACTATGTAAAATATATTTTGCTTCCTTAAGTAACGGATGAGATTTTATTATGCTTGCAAAAGCACTATGTTAATTACATTTTTGTTATTTTAATTGCAGCATGAAACTTCCTATCTTTCACATGTAATATGTGATATGGAAAAAGATTTTGAATTTTTAGTAGAAATGGTGTTTTCAAATGAACTTGAAGCATATCATAAGTATGTGGTCTATGCAATCGATAAAGGATTTTGAGTGAGGAAAGGTAATATGTTTAGAAATAGTAAAGGAGAACTAACCTAATGGACTTTTGTATATAATCGTGAGTGGCATTCCGTTAGCTCATATGGTAAAGGAAAGAAATATGAGAGGTATGAAATTAGATTTGGCTATCTTACTTATATCAAATTTAAGGTTGACAATTGTGTCTATGAAGTCATAGAGCACGTTTCTCAGCATAATCATCCATTTATTCCATAAAATGAAAAGCATTTGATTAGATGTGGAAAATCGATATCCAATACTTGCAAGAGAATTCTAGTTGACATGACTAAAGCCGGCATGTAGGAGACCATGACATATAAGTTTTTAGCAAATGAAGCCGGAGGAAGAAAAATTGGGTTTCACTTTGCATGATTGTCAAAATTATTTGCAGATGAAAAGATCCAATAGTATAAGTGGGGGAGATTATCAAAATTTTGTAAATAATTTTCATTGCATGCAAATGCAAAATCCAATATTCTCCTACGCTATTTAGGTAGATTAAGATAGTAGATTGACAAATTTGTTTTGAAAAGATAACTAGTCCAAATTTGATTACGATTGTTTTGGTGATATGCTAATATTTGATATTACATATCGCACCAACAAATATAACTTGATATGTGCACCTTTTATTGAAGTTAATCACCATTGAAAAAATACTATATTTGGATGTGCGCTTTTGTTGAACGAGACTGTAGAATCATTTATTTAGTTATTTGAGGCGTTTTTCAAGTCTATGGGAAATAGGGCTTGGAAAACCATATTCACTAATCAAGACGCAATCATGACAAAAGCCATTAGAATGGTGTTTCCAAATACACAATATTGTTTATGCACTTGGCACATTAGGAAAAATGACAATCAAAACATCTCACATCTTTACAATAAATTAACTTTTAAGGATAAATATTTCTTAATGCTTATGTATAGATGCAGATTATAGGACAAATTTGAATTTACTTGAAAGGAAATGGAAAAGGAGTGGGGAATTGAGAATAACAATTGGTTTTGGAGATTGTACGACCTTAGACATAAATAGGGACACCCAGACCCTTGGAATGCCAAAAGTTGGCATAAATGAACACTTAAGTGTCAAAAATTATGAAAGTGACACTTAAGTGCCAAAATTGGAGTAAAATTGATCACTTAAGTGCCACCAGTGAAAAAATCCGGTCAAAACGTTGACGTGGCAATTTTCCGGCAAGTTGCGCGTAAAATGACATCGTTTCATATGCTGATGTGGGTAAATAGTGTCAAAACGACGTAATTTTGGTATAATAGTTAATTAATTAATTTTGGTATAATAATTAATTTTGGTAATTTTGGTATAATAATTAATTTTGATATAATTAATTAATTAATTTTGGTATAAATCAATTTTAAATAATTAAATTAAATTTTAAATTTTCGTTTCACCCCCACCGCCGCCTCCCTCCTCCTCCCCCTTTTTAAAAATAAATAAATAAATAAATAAATATTTATTTATTTAAAATTTAATTTAATTAAATATTAAAATTCGAGTTATACCAAAAATGACGTCATTTTTGTGCGTGTTTTGTTGAGTTAGCTTATCGGCAAGCCACCTAAGCGAGAAAATTAATAAAAAAATGCCATGTAGGATTTCCGGTGAGGTTCGCTAGATATGGCATTTAAGTAATCCATTTTTTTATGAAAAACTTTCATAAGTTTTGGCACTTAAGCATCCATTTGTCCCAACTTTTGGCACTTCAAACATTCTTTTGCCCATAAATGGGGTTTAGCTTTTGATTGTGATACATTTACATGTGGTATAACATCAAGCCAAAGGAGTGAGAACACCAATAATGTCTTCCAACATATGTCAAAGAAAACATTAACTCTTATAAAATTTGTCCTCCACTATGAAGAACAACTAAAGCACATAAGAAAAATTGAAAGTCAAGATAATTACACCTCTCGTGAGAAGCCCAAATTGCAGGTTTCGAATAATGGAATCTTGGACCTAGTGGACTTTTCAGTTTCTTGTGAATACAAATTATTTGAATCAAAATGGTGGTTATGTCATCATGCCTTGAAAGTGCTGATTGAGAATATGCCGATTATAAGCATTCCATCCACTTATAATTTGAAAAGATGGACTAAATGGGCCAAACAGGGGCTTGTGAATAATGAATCTCATCCAATCTTATCAGGTTTATAAGGTTTATCAGGTTTATCTAAATTTAATCGATTTTCCACATTAATATAACAATGTCTTGAATTAATGGGTTTGGGAGCTAAAAATGTAAACACTATAAGAATAGTGTGAAGAACATGGAAAATGCGAAGGCTGATGAACTATCATCATATCAATCAAGTGTGTTTGTGACTAATGATGCAAGTGATGTTGATAATGAGGCTTGTTTGTGTGATGTTTTGGTATTGGACCCCTTTCGATAGAAAGAAAAGAGAATAATTTATGGAATGCTTAAAAGTTCAAGTGAGAAGAAGAAAAAAAATCTAAGAAAAAGACACCCTCAATGCAAATAGAAAGTCAAGGTGAGTGACATATTATTCTAGTAAATATAATTAGGTAAATTTTTCATGCCAATTAACATATTTATTACTTTGTAATGAAGAGTTGGCTGTCTAAGCAACACTCGATGAAACTCATTTTTCAAGTTATTTGACTAATTCAAATCAGTTTCCACATGCCTTTTATCCTAGCAACATTGGTGATCCAACGGTAAATCTAAATTTTCGTTAGCATGTATATCGCTCTTAGTCCTCCATTGGTATTTACATGTTACTAATTCGGTCAATTTTTACATAGATGCAATAGCCACCATACATTATGCTGGCGATGATTATGAGTGGATTTTGCCCATTCCCTAATTAGGTGCTTAATAGTTTGGTGTACCAATTTAGTTATAATGGATTGTGCCTTTCCACAACTATAGAAAACTCATCCTTCATAGAATTACAATCATTAGGATAATCTAATTACGTTATGCTAGTGGAGTCATATATTATGTATAGATGCAATCATCATACATCATGCCGCCAAGGAATTATAGATAGATTTTCACCATTCACTAAGCAGGTGCGTATTATCAAATCATTCTTAATCCTAGTTTTATTTAATCTTTTTGTTACTATTGTAATTTTGTTAATGGTTTCTTCTGAATAAATGTTGGCGTACCATAATATATCTCATGGAACTTTTTTAAGTTAGGTACAACCTATGTTGCATTTTATCTCATGAGATTACTTGAGACATATTTATCTTGGCAATTTATTAAGTAAAATGTAAATAAATTGGTTATTCGTTTGTACAGGGTCATCAAACTCTTTTCAACATCCCTATGGTAAATAAATCGAACAATTATGAAGAAACGCGTATCAATTCTCTGAAATAGCCATTTTGTACAAAGAACCAAAGAGCTAGACACTGCAGAATTACTTGAGCACTTGCCAGCTCTACAAGTGCTTCTTTTTCGTGTGCTTGGTTGCCAAGCATTTCTTGAATCTTCTAAGTTTAATGTCTTTTACCCCTAGAGAATTACTTGAGAATACCACTAGTTGTCTCACATTTTTCAAGTGTTGCGGAATTCTTGTAACATCACATCTAATTGCTTTTTTTATGTTTACTGATTTTTCACCGGTTGGGCTTGCAACAAAGGCGGGAGGGCTCGACGAGCTTACACTTGACAGTTGTATATGGACCTCTTCAAGTTCAAATGGCAGCAATGCACCGACAACAGGCCTTCATGTTGCAGCAGCAGCAAATGATGATGATGAGCCCACAGATGCAATAGCCGACAAATCCTTTCGGCAATCCATATGCAGCCAACCGTCCATTGCGGGGAAAGAACTCCTCTCCATTGCCCACTTTTAGCTGGGAAGGAAGCCACAGAAGTTTGTGTTATTCCAGATGATTGTTTAACAGTCCATTGCAAACAAACTGATTTTTATTTTTATTTTTATCCAGCAAACGAAATACAAAAGGGAAACTAGTAGTGGCTCCTTGGGAGCCGGTAGAACGCGGCCTTCAACTTGAATAAAGCTATTGCTAATTGTGATGCCGCATGAATGCAGCATAAGTTCAGAATCATAGTTGCTACGCTTCAAAGCCTAGAGAACCATCAAATTTTACATCTTCTTTTCGATTCATGGGCTTTTTCCCTCCATTTCAAGGTTTTCTTTCGATTTGTAATTTAAGTGTGCAAGGAAGCCTACTCATCTCTCGTGTTGATATTTAGACATCTGGACTCATTTTCTAATACTGAAGTGTGCTATTTTCAGTAGTCATTTTGTTGCTACATCGGTTAATTTAGACTAGCAAAACATCCAGTATATCTTAAGCTCAGCAAGATTTATCGTACTTGTTGTCGCAAAAGAAGGAAAATGCACTGAGCCAATGCTCTACTTAACTTGAATCCAACTTATCTAGATCACAATTTCACTACCCAGAGAAAAAATTGGCATTCAGATTACACTAGCGCATTTATATCCACTCCATAAAAGTTTATTTCACAGCACAGAAACAACATAATAGATCAATAAAACAATTGTTCCATTGCATTCATGCTTCAAAGACAAACACTAGATTGCAACCATACCGAGCAATATTGGCCATTAAACTAGAAGTAGCTCCACATTAAGTAAAATTGAAGTGAATTATAAGAAAAGTACCAACTAGATATAGTCACAAATAGAATTTACTTAATAATAATTGTACACAGTATAAAGCCCCATCTAAAAGTCATTAAAGCACAATACAAGTTGCCTTGCTCTCTCCCCCTTCCACAAGTAGTTGTCTTCATTCTTCAAAAGGAACAAAATTAGAGGGCCACCAAAAAAATAAATGAGCATCAAACTACATATGTGTTAACAAAAGATAACCGAACTGCTTTGATGACCTACATGAAAACTACCTTTTCGGCCCAAATCAATTGGGCTACAAAAATAAGCGTGCGTACATATGTCTAAAGACAAATAGACCTACTTAAGCTAGCAAAATTACAATTTCAACCATCTACTTTCTTTGGCCCAAGCCTCACGTGGCTGGGCGAGGCTGGAAATTTGTTTGATAATTTTTTTTTTTATTCTCAAAAATCCATTTATTTATGGGCGAGGCCAAGAAGTAGAAAAAAAGTTGCATTTTGTTCTTGAGCTAAAATCGGTGGCTAAGCAAGCCTCCGGCGAGCTTGCCAAACCTTGTCCAGTTGATCGCTAGCCACGGCGGTTGTTGGTGATTGGCCCAAAGAAGGAGGAGGAAGAAGAGAAAAAGGAAGAATAAAAAACCAAAAAGAAAAAGAAAAAAGAGGAAAATGGGAAAATAAACGCATTTCTATCCTAGGAATGAAAATTTTATGTAGTTATTCAAACACATTCTTTTACTCAGAAATTGTTCACGGAAGCATAATTAGAAAAAACCATTTCTGATAAAAAAATTGTTCCTAAAAACATAATGATTGCCAAACACGTACTTTTAGCTTTTCAAGCAAATGCTTAATGTAATTTATGCCATCTTCAAGTTTTGCAAGTGAAGCCTTCATGATAAAGGCGCATCATTTGTAGGGTAACACCAACAAAAGAAGTTACACTTTTATCCTCACAAATGTAGTAGAGCTTGTCTTCGTTGCTTGTTGATTTTGAAATTCCCACGGCAGCATGCTTGCCACAGTTACACCTTTTATTTTTAAAGGTCAATCCGCCCAAAGTACCCTTATTCACATTCGATGAGGACATCATATAATTGCCATATAATAATTTTATTTCTTGTTTGATTGTTAAGATGAAAATACAAGTACAAATACAAGTACGAATATGAAATATTTCAATTAAAAAATTAATGCTCAATGAGAAATAGTCTAGACAATCCGGATAGTATCCGTGTTGTCGAAAATCTCTTTTCCCATTGTCAATGATGCTACCCTTGGCCTAACCCAACGCTACTTTAGAGCATCCGTGTTGCTTTCAAATTTTAAAACAAAAGGCAAATCCTTCACACGGTTATTTCATGTTGTATTAGGTTTTGAACATTAAAAACTTTCTCCTTTTCATATTACGGTCGGTTCTCACGTCACCATCTTTGGTAAAGTTATTTGTCAATTGATATATCCATCTTGATTATTAGTTTATTAATGACAAGGAATTAAGATGAATACGTATAGTGGGTTTAATTATCAACTATGAAACTAACATATAACCTCTTTCATTAGGCGAAAAAATTGCATTTCTTGGAAACGCAAGGGCATGTAATAACATCAATCTTGAAAATGACCATATGTATTTTCATTCTTTTTTACTTAGAAGAGTTGTAAAAGATATGTCTTTTTTTTTTTTAATAAGAGATACGAGAAGTTGATATAAAAAACATAAATAAACATCGGTAAAGCCAATCAGAAAAATTTGGTAATCACTCTAATTGAGGCTGATAATTCTAAAAAGAGTGAGAAAATTTAAAAAGTTAGTTAGCAGAGTCAGTAAAAAGTGGTAGCGCAATATACTATGCAATAGATTAATAAAAAACAAAAAGAGTTGGTGAATGACTCAATGAGAGAGAGAGAGAGAGAGAGAGAGAGATGATTTGATTAATTTCTTGTTGAAGCACAAGTTTTGGAATCGAGTATAATCAAAGATTAGAATGCCTTGTTGTTATTAAATGAATCTGCAAAGCAAGAGCACGCAATTTCTAGTTTTTTCCATTGAAGTGTCGTCTCCCTTCATTGAAAGAAGGAGCTCAATATAAATCAAAGTTAAGATTTAAAGTGAAGTAAGAGGAAATATTTGATCCTTTGCTTATATGCTTTAGAAGAAATTAAATTAATCCAAGATTAAGGAGAAAATAGAAAAATGGATTAGTATTTACATAATAGTAAAATTTTGAATACATGACCTCTAATTAACCCAATTCATGCGAAATTGCCATCACATTTTGATGGGAAATCATGTGAGAATTGCTACGTAGTTACTAAGAGAAGATTTTTAGACAGTTTTTTTTTTTTTTTTTTTTTTGTTGAAATAAGAAATATTATAACACTAAGTTAAAGGATTACAACAGCCCGAAGCATGGGCATCCGCGTACAGAAGATCCGAAAGGAGGGGAGGGGGGGACGAAGCCCAATTCGGTAATAAGTTGCCATGATAATGGGCCTTAGCAGCCCAATCAGCCACAAAATTGGCTTCGCGTCTACAGTGGCGAATTGTTAGGGTAAGGAAAAGGGAAAGCTTGGCCGTTGCTTCTGCAAGTAAAGGACGCATCTCCCATGGTGTCAATGATGGATGGTGAACAGCATCTATCAAAGCAAGACAGTCAGATTCAATTAGACAGTTTATAAAATAGCATTTGAAGAGTGTTTGTAAGAGATAATATCTCTTTTGCATTTTACATTTTGCCTTTTTTTTTTTATAATTGTGAAAATAACCTTCCGTAGCCTATACATCCCTATCTCATCATAGTCCCCACTAATAAAATAACTCAGCTTGAAAGTCATTGCTCATCAATTATAGAATTTTGGGAATAGGAATTATGACAAAACGCGTTTGATTGCGGCCGAAAAACGAATAGTTCAGTGGAGCACACTCATTTTTAACCGGCCTTGCATTATTTATATTTTCAACAAAAGCAAGAATTGCGGCTATGATTAATATATTAGTCTTATTTCAACGCATCTTATTTTATATATATCAAGACATAATGGGATTGCTGTTAGAGTTGACAGGAAACTATAAATAAGATTTTAGATAAATTTCATGCATGTGATCTGTCGATTACACACTTTCAAGGTGTTATACCACACAATGTTTTTTTCTGACTCCGCAGGGCATCTATTTTGTTCCAGTGGCCGTGAGTTTTGGGGCGATGTCGGGCGCCTAAAAAGCAGATGTGACTCTTCTGTATCTTTTTGTCCAAAGCACCCAGTAGTGATACACAAGCAAGGGTCTGTAGGTGGCCGTTTGTTATTATAAAGGATGATCGCGATTTCTGATCCTCCCTTCGATATGGGCAACAATATTCAAAGACATATATTCCTAAAGCAGGACCACGCTTGATCGTGGGGGAGTCGCTCTAGGGTTAATTTAAAATGCTGACACAGTAAGATGCCTTTTGCCCTTTGGCAAAGTTACTGATGTCACGTGTTTTTCATTCCTCTAATGTGCTGGAAATGATAAGCATCAAAACTCAGAAAATCATATTTTTTTCAGATTCAGCACCGCCCACCACCTCCACTGATCACATCTTTGCGGTCCCCCGTTGCTACTAATCAATCTAGGTCGTCATTGGCGATGCCACTCGAGTCCTCGGCAATTGGATTCAGTCACTGGTGATTGATTTGGGTTACTGACACTCGCATATGAATTCTAAAGCTTGGACTTAGATTGGACCCCTTAAGAGCATACTGAGTTTGTTTCATTTATTGATCAGCGAGAATTTCTCCTATAACAACACCTTCAAACTTGATAGCAAATTTATTCAAACAAATTAACTTATGATGAAAATAAGCATCTATCTTCTATGTAAATTATGTTTCTCCCAATCCTCCTTTCTGTAGAGTTAAAAGCTATGGATACCATGCGAATATGGAACTAAAATAAATTTTGACTTAAGTAATGTTAGTGATCGTAACTCACCAATTAGAAAGGTGGTCGAAAGAAAACATGACCCATCTATAATAGGGACTGGGCGTGAGTTTGAACTGTTTGTGGAGGGGGGGAAGTGGGGAAGTCACATTGCATGTGGGATTTGTTTCTTTCACCGAAGTTATCTGCCGATGAAGAAGTAGATCCATGGAAAGTGCAAGATACAAATGAAGCGATTGGTGGATGAAACCAGAGTCGCACGGAGGAGAGGGAAGCGGCGGCCTGTTTGGCCATTATTTCACGTGCCCGTTTAAGTTAAAGCGTCCATTTTTATTTTATTCATTAATTTGACAGGGCGATGATGCATATTTCCAAATTCTTGACCCCACCACCATCCCCCCAACGCCAATTCCGACTTCTCTCCCTCTGGATGCATGTACGACTGCCTTTCGATTATTGTTCACTCTCTCTCCTCTCTCCGACTTTACGTTCCCGCACACGTCCCTTAAATAAAATAGGTACGATGGACAAAGTTCACCTGTGCTTCTAAATTGCAACAAACATATTACTTTCTTGCCATTTCTAGTAACTCGCTTGTCTTTGGCAGGTGCCTTGCCCCCATTGTACCAAAAAGAAACCCTCCCCTCAATCTCTCTCTCTCTCTGTGAGCCCTCTTCCGGTGCGCCCCACAAGTCATCAAAGTCTAGCTAAGGAGGTGGAGGTGGAGGTGATGGAAGAGCTGATAATCTCTCCCTCTTCATCTTCTTCCCTCGTGTTCAAGCCCATGTCTCCCACGGCGACTCAGCCTCCCAGCCTCAGCCTCACCCTCCAGCAGAGGCTGCAGCTGGTGGTGCAGAGCCAGCCCCAGTGGTGGGCTTACGCTATCTTCTGGCAACTCCTCAACCACGACGATGGTCGCCTCCTCCTCGCCTGGGGCGACGGCCACTTCCAAGGCTCCACCAAACTCACTCCCGCCTCCCGTTCTGACTGCGGGAAGCTCTTCCAAGCCCTGCCTCACGACCCCAGCAACAGTCGCCCTGATGCTGCTGCCGATGTCCCCGCCCCCACCGGAGACGTGACTGATGCTGAGTGGTTCTACGCCATGTCCTTGACCCGCTCTTTCTCGGCAGGAGACGGTATTCCTGGGAAGGCCCTGAGCACGGGATCCTTGGTCTGGCTGACTGGCGCTCGTGACCTTGAGTCGTACGAGTGCGACCGAACCAAGGAGGCCGAGCTCCATGGCATCCGCACCCTGCTCTGCATCCCAACTGGCCATGGAGTCCTTGAATTAGGGTCCTGCGATGTCATTCCTGAAAACTGGGGCCTTGTTCAACGAGCCAAGTCTCTTTTCGGCTCCGATCTGCTCCTTCCCAAGCACCCACCACCACCGTTCCAGCTCCACCAGGACCATTGCGACATTTCTTTCGCTGACATTGGAATAATTGCAGGCCTTCAAGAGAGTGATTTTGCTTCTCACGATGACTACGAGAAGAAGGTCAAGAAGAAGGAGCCACTGGAAGAAGGAGCTGGTGGGAAGCCAGAGGCCCCGGTCGGTTCCTGCAGCTACCTGGTGGAGTCGGAGCACTCCGATTCTGGTAGTCCTTTCATGGCAGTGGTGATGACCGAGAAGAGGACCCCCAAGAAGAGAGGGAGGAAGCCAGGCCTAGGCCTCGCCCCGCCACTGAACCACGTGGACGCCGAACGGAAGCGCCGGGAGAAGCTGAACCACCGCTTCTACGCACTGCGAGCGGTGGTCCCAAACGTGTCCAGGATGGACAAGTCTTCCCTGCTCTCCGACGCAGTGTCCTACATTAACGAGCTCAAGTCCAAGATCAGCGATCTGGAGTCCCAGATGCAGAGAGAGTCCAAGAAGTTCAAACAGGAGATCACCGACGCAACCGACAACCTGAGCACCACCACCTCCGTCGACCATAGTAGCACATCCGGATGCGGCGGTTCTTTGCTCGAAGTGGAGGTTAAGATTGTGGGGTGCGATGCCATGATAAGGGTCCAGTCAGAGAATGCGAACTACCCGTCGGTGAGGCTGATGGCAGCGATGCGGGACCTGGAGCTCCACATACACCACGCCAGCCTGTCGACGGTGAACGACCTCGTGCTCCAAGACGTGGTGGTTAGGGTTCCGGAGGGGCTCAAGGGGGAGGAAGATCTCAGAGCTGCGCTTCTTCGGGCACTAGAACAATGAGGGCTGGAGAAATTGCGGGGGTAGAGAGAGAGAGAGTACGTTCTGTCTCTCGGTGAGGCTTCCCCAAGAGAACCCTTTTCAGTTAATCGTTGTGACTATCGCGTGGTATTTCAAATATGCCGGGTAATGGGTTTGTACTTAATTTGATGTACGTGGCTGTAGTTGAGCTTATTCATCAGTCATAACGCACATAAATAATGAGGTTTCATCCTAATTGATAGTTGACGTCATTTTTTGCAGTATAAACCATACTTCAGTACAAACAAGCAAACAACTTAGTTCTTCATTTTCACTAATTAGTAACTTGCTCGAAGACTGAAGAGAACTAGCATCTAGCAACATTCACAAGTATAAACCTATAAAACCTATCTCGATGATAATTGTTTCCATCTCTAATGAAACCATTTAATTTTACATGCAATTACGGGGTCTTCCATCTTTGATTACTATGTTTGGGTATACTCAGATTTTTAAAATTCAAGACATTTGCAATATCACTCTCTGGGTTTTGATTATACTCAGGTAAGAATAATATCATGCGCCTAGCAGACATTGTTCTTATCAGGAGAACTATAAACACCACTTTGTCGGAAGGCAGATTACACCATTCTAGAGATCTAAAGTATGTAAATTCATGATACAAGGCATTTTTTTCATCCTTAATTAATAAAAAGGCTAGAAAGACAGAACGATCAGTACTTAGCGGAGGCAGAAGGGGGCGATGCGAGACAAAGCAAGTCAAGCGAGATGGAGAGAACGCGACGTCATTTGGCATGGTTTCGTCAAACGGTGGAGGTAACGGACGAGGCAGATGTGGACGCAGCGACATGGTTTGTCGGACGGCAAAGGTGAGAACATGGAGGGGAAAAAAAACCTAAGGTCAAAAGAAAAACCTACAACTACAAATCGATGGCAAAAAAAAAAAAAAAAAAAACACAATGTTTGAGGAAATCTAAGAAATTCAGTACCTAGAAGGAGGTGGAGGTAGAGTGGTTCATCGGGCGGCAACGAAGAGGGCGAGAGCGAGTCGAGAGAGAGACAAGCGGATGCGGATGCGAAGGTGGTGGACGAGGCGGATGCGAAAGCAGTGGCGGCAGCATGGCTCGTCAGATGGCAGGCTCCATCGTACGTTGGAGAAAGAGCATCGCAACGAAGGGGAGAGCGAACGAGAGAGAGTTGACAGAGAAAGTGAAAGTAGATAGATAGAGAGAGTCTCCCACGCTAAAATTCAAATTAACTGAGAGAGGGGTCTCTGGTTGGGCCCAACCAGAGATGACACAGAGTCGTTTTTTTTTTTTCCCTAGAAGTATAATCCTAGCATGGGCACTGGGCGACACGTGTCACTTAGTAAGTGGACCATGATTATGACACACTGTAATCCAATAAATACTCCAGAATATCTTTGATAGACACAACCACGAACTGAACTCAATATTCCTTGAACACTTTGTTTGCCAACTCCATGACAGCAGCTGGAGTGTTCACCAGACCAAATGGCCTTATAAGACTCTCGTAAAGACCATCTCGAGTATTAAACATTAATTTCAATATGTCCTTCCTGATCCTCAATTGATGATGCCCTGTTTTCAAGTTGATCTTTGAAAATATTGACATTCTTATAACTGGTCACATAATTCGTTGATCTTCAGTTATGAACACTTGTTCTCAATCGTCATCTAATTGAGTTGACGATAGTCGATACAAAATTACAACGAACCATTTTTCTCCACCAACAAAACTGGTGTTTCCCCAAAGTGATACATTGGTATGTACAAATCTCTTATCCAGTAATTCTCACACCTCTTTCACTAACAACGGACCTGACTATCCCTATGGTAACACTTCCATAAATTCTTGGACTACTGAGGTATCCCCAATCTTCATTTCTCCAATCTGTCTTATCTAAGATAATCGCCAAGTCACCTTGGCAACTTCCGTCTAACAAACAAGTTGCTTTCCAGCTACGAGATTAATGAAATCGAGATTCTTTTCGACTCCCAATAACCTCGACACTTTCACATGCTAATGGACTAAGCTGAATTACTCCCTGACCATAATTCATTACCACAAGATGCTCCATGAGCCCACTCTATTCATGTGGTGTCGGAGTTACACCTCAGCAACTAGTCAAGCACAACTATAGCTAGTGATTCTCCTTTCTTCCACTTCATTTCAACAAGTCAAACTTTGACAAACTTAGCCCAAAGCTCTGTTGTGCTACTCTGGTAAAATCTCCTCAAGAACATTCTTCTTCTGATTGGCGTAGGGTCGGTTCCACTCCTGTCCTTTTTGCCATTCTAGTGGCGTTCTAACTATGGTAACGACATCTATGCTCTCTTGGACTTCACTAATGGTCCCTCACCCAATGGCCGTGCTTGTCACAATCACAGCACGTTCTAGCCACACTGGGCTACTAGATTGACCCATGGTTCCTTCTATAATTTTAGCACCCATCTGGTGAGTTCTTTATCTTCTGTCAGATGACAGCATACACTCTTTCAGGTACCGGAGGCTTACTCCAAAAACTTCACGGTGCGTTCTATAGCGCACTTCCTCTGATTTGTCCCATCGGCCTTCTAGGATCGTTTCTGGCCAGGTAACCCTGTTGGCTATACTCAAAACAAATTCTTGTCCTAGGAAAGACATAAGGCAGATCTCCGTCGTCACACACGGAAACAACATGTTCCATTTTGACTCGGTGCTGACCTGACTATTCCACCCTTCTTATTGGGTGGAATAGAATGCTTTTCTCTCGACATCGGTTTTTTCCCTGACCCATTTCCATTTCTGCCTAAATTGAATCTTGACTTAGATACCGAAGTCTGTTTCCTAATCACAATTCCAGGTTGGACCTCGACAAAAGCAACAACAACAGCGGCTCAGTCTTGAGCTTGCCGGCTCAACCAATTCCAAGGAACACTAGTGCTTGAACAATCCCATCAAACCTAGGATCGCTCAATGCTGTTACACTCTCAGTATCGACTTACGGCGGTACTGTTGCACTTGCGCTGGTTTGAACCGACGCTCTGCCACAACCACCTCGGGTACCGATCCTTGTCGGCGTTCCTTTCCGAGTCACAGAGGCTACCTTCCTCTTACTAGGAGTCCTCAGCTCTTGATCACTCATACTATAGGATCTTTATAAACACCTGTTTTTTTTTTTTTTTTAATTCCAATACCATATTAGAATTTGAGTGATCCACACCCACAAACAATTATACCAATCGGCTACCACAAACATGCACCAGCATGAATTAAAGACCATTCCTACTAACTATCCCATGACTCATCGCACCTTATCACTCTAACTGTTAACCCGCTTTGATACCACTAGAAAAGGGATGTTACGCCTCGATTCTCCAAGTACGTGCCCATCCGTCTATGGTCGATTAAATAGCGACGTCCTATGATACATCGCCGACCCATTCATTTTAAATGCACATGCGAAAATAGATAAATAATCCCCAGACAACAATTTAATGGGATAAAAAACAGGGCCACACTTCCTTGAAAACCACAACACACCTTTTCACATATCAGGATAATTTATATACATTACTTTCCATTATTTACAAGGTCTACCAAAGGGTCGATTCCCAAAACTGGTTGTCCTAAGACCAACTATTTAGATTTGATCATTGAACCTTTAGAGTCCACGGGATTCGGGCAAGACGACAGGTCCTCCACATCACCATTAGGCAGGTCTGCTGGACTCTCCTCCTTGGCAGCATCAATCACCTTAGCAGGGATATCAAAACCCCTAAGGGGACCTAATCTAAGACCGTAGGGAGTGGTATGGAACCAAGCTCTGAACTGATCAGGTACCTCCTAATGTGGGACTTCCTTAATCCAGACTGAGGTCACTATCAACTCATAGGTCCAATCACTTATGGGATCGGAGAAAACAGTGACTTCTTCAGTTATTCTCACGAGACGACCAAGATTCCTAGGGGGAGTCGCCATTTGCGCATCTGAAAATGGTTATACAATAACCAGTAAGACAACGTTTCAGGAAATTTTACCCCCTAAGACCCGATTAGGAAGCCAATACACTTTAGAGGATACCAAAGCACAACACGAGTCAGATGACTTCCCTTGGCCTCAGTTCCTTTCTGTAGGTTAGTAAATATCAGAGGTACATAAAACATATCAATTCACGGCATCATATCAAATCATTGATCAATCGACTTAGTCGATTACATGTCACCATGACCTTCCCCTAGTCGGTACATTCAATACTATCTATAAAGTCCGACCTTAGTTTAGGACTGCTCACCTAAAGCTGATAATAGATAGTATAGCTCGCCCAAAGCTGATAATATAATATACCGTATATGTGCTCACCCAAAGCTGATAGATTAGAGCCCCCAGGCCATCAAAGCGTACTATATATGCTCACTCAAAGCTGATAGTACATGCTCATCCAAAGCTGATAGTACATGCTCATCCAAAACTGATAAGATATGCTCACCCAAAGCTGATAATACATGCTCACCCAAAGCTGATACTATAGTATACTATTTATATGCTCGCCCAAAGCTGATAATTTAGGGCCCCAGGCCAAGATAATATACCATTTTCATCATATAACAATTCATCATTTTTTTAACACCCAATAAAAATAACCGTGTGTGAGTACACGGTCGGCCTTAGCCAAAATATAGTAATTTCCTCTTCCACAATTTTCACCATTTTATATGGTCCACCAAAATATTTTTGGCGTTGTAAATTGACGCTCGATTAATTTCCAATCAATTACTGAAATAATTAATTTAGGAATAAAATCCTAAAAATACAATTAAATCGTTTCAACACAATTTAAAGCTTAATTAAATAAACGGATTGTACCACCATAATCAGCATAAAATTCCGGTCGTCGATTGTCCCAGCCTAATTTCCGGAAAATAAATAAATAATTAAATAATTACGGAAATTATTAAATAATTGTAATAAATCCCATTTAGGCTCGTAATGCCTAATTGGATGCCAAAACGGACCCGAAAAATTTTTGAGATTTGCTCAATAAATAATAGAGCGTGTCTACTTGTTAAAAACACTAACCATTTGCCTAACATGCATTGGTAAGTCTCTAATTTAATTATTTTAATCTAATCTATCCACCTAATTACACTTAATTAAATCCAAACAACCCCTAAGCATCATTAATCAACTAAGTGAGGATTAATGAGCAAAACTCACTTGTTTGGCTAGCGGGTTTGTGCAAATCGACGGGAACATCGTGGGAAACAATTTCCTTCAAAGCGGGTCTGCCAAACGGGACTAGGATGGGCTTGAAAACGGGCCACTAAACCCACAAACCCTTGTTAATTTTGTCACTGATCAAGGCTGAACGAGCTGCCACAGGGGCTGATTTGAGCACGGCTCGGGCTAGGTTCAGCGGTTGCGGGTCAAAGTACGGGCCGAGGCCGAAATGATCGTGAACCGAGCCAAGTTGTGGCTGACGAGCTTGCTGGAACAGGTTGCTGTTTTAGGCTTCGAACCTGGGCCAAAGCGGATGAATGGTGGGGCAACTCCGCGTTTGTTGGGTGCAGCTGGTGAATCAGTGGGAAGTTGCACGTGAAGCAGTAGCAATTGAAGACAAAAATGGTGGGGGCTCGACAAGTTGGTGGGGCATCCCTGGGGCAGCAGACATGCGAGGGAAATGGGCAGCAAAAGCACAAAAGAAGAGAAGACTTCCTTAATCTTGATAGGGGGACAGTGAACGGAGCCGAAGCCAAATGAGACAGGGGAGGGAGCTCGTCCACGCAGCCGAGAGAGAGAGAGAGAGAGAGAGAGAGAGAGAAGTACTTAATTATTGGATAAGTGAAAGTTTGGTCAAACAGAAAAAGTGAGGTTGAATTCTACAAATGGGACCATCGGTGGGGGCAACAAATCAAGAGAGAGAGGGGGAAAAGGAAGAGAGAAACGTGTGGCCGAGGGGGGGATGTGCGTGCGTGGGTTAAAAAGAAAAACGTGGAGAGAGAAGTAAAAAGGAAGAAATAATATGCAGCCAAGGGAGGGTCTACGTGAAGGGGCAAGAGACCAAGGGAAGAAGGAAGAAAAAGATTAAAACAAAAATATAATCTTGATTAACTTCAAAACATCTTGCCAATTGGTCATCCTAGGGTCAATTTCCTCGTCAATTGCGCAATTTGAAGTCTAAACAAAGACCAAGATCAAATGGCCTCTTTATCTCACGAATTTCTCTCAAATCCAAATTCTATTTCATTCTTCTCGGAATCCGATTTTTCGAACAAACTTCTCTGATTGGGGTCCGATTTGATGCGGTAAAAGCCCACGAAAATTCCTGTCACCCATTCACTTACACAAAATACCGAAATTCTCTTCAAATCGACCAATCCGAATTTTCATTCATTTTCCGAATTGCCCAATTTGATTTTTCATATAAATCCCGAACCCACCGGAATTTCCTCAAAATGTGAGTCGATATTCCTAGAATGACCTATGACACGACATAAGTTTCAATTTCTGAAATCGAATTCAAATTCACGCTAGTTACTTTCGATCAAACGTGCTTTTAGTGTAACCTTGTCTACCGGGTAGCTTTTAGAAATTTTTGGTGCAATTGATCCGTGGTCGATTTTCTTCAAGCCACATGTACCTCTTCGACACATTGACGACTCTCAGTGGTCGTGAAAATCTCGAGGTTTCAAATACGGACACAAGGTACCCAAAATGACAGAAAATCGGTCTAGTGTCGATCGACGAGAATTTTGTAGTTTATTGGAATCACCCAAGTTTTACACACCTCAATCGAGTCGACCTATCTCCGGTCTTTGATCGATTTCAAATTGTGCCGTAATGACCATTGCAGACTAGCATGGTCGAGAAGTCAATTATTGGTTGAATTTTCAAGTCTATTGCATTAAAATCCCTTAACAGCTTCACCTGCTAGGTCAGTTATCTCATGAGTGGCCATCTCAAAGAAAAACACTATAGTCGCATTGACGAAAGACTTGACTTATCCAATCGAAATTAGAACTTGAAAATCAGGATGTCACAATTCTTCCCTTTTTACAAAAAATTTGTTTTTGAAATTTAAACCTTTACCAATCCTCGATTAAAAGGTGGGGGTGTTGTCGTCTCATCGAGTCTTACTTTCCCACATATTTCTTCGATCCCGTGGTGTTGTCAGACCACTTTGACCAAGGAGATCATCTTGGTACACAGAATCTGCTCTTTCTAAACCACCAACTGAATTGGGCTTTCCATGTACAACACTCTGTCGTTCATGTCTGATTCTTCATGATTCAGCACGTGCGTCGAGTCAAACTCATATGTCCTCAATCTCGACACGTGAAAGACGTCATGCACTTGCGCCAACCTTGGCGGCTATGCAAGACAATACGTTAGGATCCTGATTCTCTCTCTAGAATCTCAAAGGAACCTACATATCTTGGTTTCAGTTTTCCCTTCTTGCCAAAGCGCAAGGTATCCCTCATTAGTAACACCTTCAGAAAGATGCAATCACCAATTTGGAACTCTAAGGGCCTTCAATGCTCAATGATACAACTTTTATGATGGCTCTGAGCGGTCCTTAATTTGATTCTGATCTCGGCAACTGTAATCATTGACTGCTACACTGACCCTAGCCTGTGATCTTTCTTCACTTCACTTTCTTCTCACCATTGAAATTCTGCACACTCCGTTATGTAAGCTTCAATAGGAACCATCTGAAAGCTTTGCTAAAATTGGGAACCTCTGATCAAGATTTGAAATGAATTTGTCACTAGCATTCCATGTAGACAAACTTTCTGGCACATATACACTTCTGTATGCCTATTAAAATCGAGATCTTTTCGTACTGTATTGAAGTAAGATGGCTCCATTCATTTGTCGACCACAACCTCAAATGGAATCAGTGCTCCCCCGACTCCTTAGTAAGCCTATCATAACATTCCATCATGCTATACTTCCATTCTCGCTCAGGACTCTCGAGCGATTGTAAAAATCCTACTGGTTTGCATTACTGAATTTCCACTTACTAACACATTCGATATTTGCAACCTGTCCGACAATATTTATCTTCATAGTAGTCTACCAATCGAGCTGATGCCGATTTAGACCTACTTTGAATTGTTTGGTCGAATACTACAACTATTACCGTGAATTTTTGACAAGGTCTCTTACCTGAGTGCTACCTCATCAAGTAAACCCCATCACTCTCGGAACTTGAGTGTTCCATCCTCAGACATATGAAAGTCAATCTCTTTCTAAACATTCTAGTCTATCAACTGAAGTGTCTGATTTTAACCTGAATATTTGGTTCAATTTTTTAGGGCGGCTATAAAATTCAAAAGGTAGCCTACCTCAAATTTGAAAACCGAATTTCGAACCATTTTCAAGTAAAGTCTATACTTTAGCCAGCCTATGCACAATTGAAGATTCTCGACTCAATGCCTCAATGACTTCTTTCGTTCTTCTAGGGTGATACCGGATATCACCATCCTAGTCCTTCCAAGGATCTGATTCACGACACCGTCTCATATTCAACTCTTTCTGAGAGAATAAACACTTGAGACTTTAATAGTCGATGAAGATCTGGAATCTTTCTTCATACCAATGATGTCTCTAAATCTTTAGAGCGAATATTTAATGCCGTGAGTTCTAAGTCATGCGTCGAGTAATTCAACTCAGGAGGTCTCAATTGGTGGGATGCGTGTGTGACAGGCAACCCAGGCCTCTGAACGACACATCACTATAGATCTCACTTCCTTTAGAACCATATGGAATGATCAGCACAAGTGCGGTAGTCAGTTCCTGCTTAAGCTCTGGAAGTTAGCCTTGCACTTGTCTATCCACACGAACTATTCTTCTTTCCTTAGGAGTTGAGTCAATGGCGACACCAATATTGAAAATCCTTGTACACGTCCTTTGTAGTAATCTGTCCAATTCATACAACTCATGATCTCTGACATTGTTGTCGGTCTTGGTCCACTAATACCTGTTTCGATCTTGGCTGGGTCCACGTAGATTCCTTCACTTGAAATCACATGACCATTCTCGAGGTGGCTCTCGTGATCCTCAGCACTCAACAAATACTCCAGAATATCTTTGATAGACACAATCACGAACTGAACTCGATATTCCTTGAACACTTTGTTTGCCAACTCCATGACAGCAGCTGGAGTGTTCACTAGACCAAATGGCCTTACAATACTCTCGTAAAGACCATCTCGAGTACTAAACATTAATTTCAATATGTCCTTCTTCCTGATTCTCAACTGATGATGCCATGTTCTCAAGTCGATCTTTGAAAATATTGACACTCTTGTAACTTGTCACATAATTCGTTGATCTTCAGTTATGAACACTTGTTCTCGATTGTCACCTAATTGAGTTGACGATAGTCGATGCAAAATTGCAACGAATCATTTTTCTCCTTCACCAACAAAACTGGTGTTTCCCCAAAGTGATGCATTGGTATGTACAAATCTCTTATCCAGTAATTCTCACACCTCTTTCACTAACGACAGGCCTGACTATCCCTATAGTAACACTTCCATAAATTCTTGGACTACTGAGGTATCCCCAATCTTCAGTTCTCCAATCTGTCTTATCTAAGACAATCGCCAAGTCACCTTGGCAACTTCCGTCTAACAAACAAGTTGCTTTCAAGCTACGAGATTAATGAAATCGAGATTCTTTTCGACTCCCAATAACCTCGACACTTTCACATGCTAATGGACTAAGCTGAATTACTCCCTAACCATAATTCATTACCACAAGATGTTCCATGAGCCCACTCTATTCATGTGGCGTCGAGTTACACCTCAGCAACTAGTCAAGCACGACTATAGCTAGTGATTATCCTTTCTTCCACTTCATTTCAAGAAGTCAAACTTTGACAAACTTAGCCCAAAGCTCTGTTGTGCTACTTTGGTAAAATCTCCTCAAGAACATTATTCTTCTGATTGGCGTAGGGTCGGTTCCACTCCTGTCCTTTTCGCCATTTTAGTGCCGTCCTAATTATGGTAACGGCATCTATGCTCTCTTGGACTTTACTAACGGTCCCTCGCCCGATGGCCGTGCTTGTCACAATCACAGCACGTTCTAGCCACACCGGGCTACTAGATTGACCCATGGTTCCTTCTATAATTTTAGCACCCATTTGGTGAGTTCTTTATCTTCTATCAGATGACAGCATACACTCTTTCAAGTACTGGAGGCTTGCTCTAAAAATTCCGGTCGTCGGCTGTCCCAGCCTAATTTCTG
The DNA here is from genome assembly GCA_014182375.1 of Eucalyptus virginea. Taxonomy (NCBI): domain Eukaryota; kingdom Viridiplantae; phylum Streptophyta; class Magnoliopsida; order Myrtales; family Myrtaceae; genus Eucalyptus; species Eucalyptus virginea. The sequence continues at coordinate 9,552,776 of CM024515.1, read as the reverse complement.
AAAAATAAATAAATAATTAAATAATTGTAGAAATTATTAAATAATTGCAATAAATCCAATTTAGGCCCGTAATGCCTAATTGGACGCCAAAATAAACCCAGAAAATTTTCAAGATTCGCAATAAATAATAGAGCATGTCTACTTGCTAAATACATTAACTATTTGCCTAACATGCATCGGTAAGTCTCTAATTTAATTATTCTAATATAATCTATCCACATAATTGCACTTAATTAAATCTAAACAACCCCTAAGCATCATTAGTCGACTAAGTGAGGATTAGTGAGCAAAACTCACTTGTTTGGCTAGCGGGTCGGTGCAAATCGAGGGGAACGTCGCGGGGAACAACTTCCTTCAAAGCGGGTCCGCCAAATGGGACCAGGACGGGCTTGAAAACGGGCCACTAAACCCACAAACCCTTGCTGATTTTGTCACTGATCAAGGCTGAACAGGCTGCCACGGGGGCTGATTTGAGCACGGCTTGAGCTAGGTTCGGCGGTCGTGGGTTAGAGTACGAGCCAAGGCCAAAATGGCCGTGAACCGGGCCAAGTTGTGGTCCCTGGGCTTTCTGGAACGGATTGCTGTTTTGGGCTTCGAAGCTGGGCCAAAGCGGACAAATGGTGGGGTAGCTCCACGTTTGTTGGGGCGCGGCTGGTGAATCGGTGGGAAGCCGCACGTGAAGTAGTAGTAATTGAAAACAAAAATGGTGGGGGCTCGACAAGTTGGTGGGGCGTCCCTGGGGCAGCAAACATGCGAGGGAAATGGGCAGCAAAAGCACAAAAGAAGAGAAGACTTCCTCGGTCTTGATAGGGGGGACAACGAACGGAGCCGAAGCCGAATGAGACAGGGGAGGGAGCTCGTCCACGCAGCCAAGAGAGAGAGAGAGAGAGAAGTAGTTAATTATTGGATAAGTGAAAGTTTGGTCAAACAGAAAAAGTGAGGTTGATCTCTGCAAATGGGACCATTGGTGGGGGCAACAAATCGAGAGAGAGAGGGGGAAAAGGAAGAGAGAAACGTGTGGCCGAGAGGGGGGGGGATGTGTGCGTGCGTGGGTTAAAAAGAAAAACGTGGAGAGAGAAGTAAAAATCAAGAAATAATATGCAGCCAAGGGAGGGTCTACGTGAAGGGGCAAGAGACCAAGGGAAGAAGGAAGAAAAAGATTAAAACAAAAATATAATCTTGATTAACTTCAAAACATCTTGCCAATTGGTCATCCTAGGGTCAATTTCCTCGTCAATTGCGCAATTTAAACGAAGACCAAGATAAGACGGCCTCTTTATCTCACGAATTTCTCTCAAATCCAAATTCTATTTCATTTTTCTCGGAATCCGATTTTTGAACAAACTTCTCCGATTGGGGTCCGATTTGATGCGGAAAAAGCCCACGAAAATTCCTGTCACCCATTCACTCACACGAAATACCAAAATTCTCTTCAAATTGACCAATCCGAATTTCCATTCATTTTCCGAATTGCTCGATTTGATTTTTCATATAAATCCCGAACCCACCGGAAATTCCTCAAAATGTGAGTCAATGTTCCTAGAATGACTCATGACACGACAGAAGTTTCAATTTCTGAAATTGAATTCAAATTCGCGGTTACTTTTGATCAAATGCGCTTTTAGTGTGATCTTGCCTACTGGGTAACTTTTAGGAATTTTTGGTGCAATTAACCCATGGTCGATTTTCTTTGAGCCACACGTACCTCTTCGACACATTGGTGGCTCTCGGTGGTCGTGAAAATCTCGAGATTTCAAATACGGACACAAGGTACCCAAAATGATAGAAAATCGGTCTAGTGCTAATCGACGAGAATTTTGCAGTTTATTGGAATCACCCACATTTAACTACACACCTCAATTGAGTCGACCTATCTCCGGTCTCTGATTGATTTCAAATTTTGCCATAATGACCTTGCAGACTAGCACGGTCGAGAAGTCAATTCTTGGTCGAATTTTCAAGTTTATTGCACTAAAATTCCTTAACGGCTTCACCTGATAAGTCGGTTATCTCATGAGTGGCCATTTCAGAGAAAAACACTATAGTTGCGTTGATGAAAGGCCCGACTTATCCAATTGAAATCAAAACCTGAAAATCAGGATGTCACATCCTTAGCCGCGAATAACATGTGTGGCGCCTGGCAAGTGAAATTCACCAAGCCAACTTTTATTCAATAGTTCGGCAAATAGCTTTCTTATATGAGGTTGTACTACACCTAACTTAGCTTGGACATTTAATTCATTGAGCAAGACATTATATCACTTTAGGCTCGATAACTGGCTTCGGCTTGCTATGGCCTCATCGAAAAAGTGACATTAGCTCCCGATTAGTTTGTGCACGGGAGGCCAACCCCGTTGTTAGAATTCCTAAGTAATATTATCTTTCTATCTTAGGACTCCTAGCACGGACCGTTCTAATGCCACTCCCACAAAAGCAGTTGTATTCATTCCCTCTGCATTACTTACCCTTCACTTGATAACCCAAGCTTCACTCATAAGTGTCACGAGTACGGGAGAATCATTAATCGTGACACATGCATACATCTCTATCTAATCTTGGCAACACTTTCAAAAATGTTTTCTTTAGGATTAGCTAATTTGATAAAATTTAACATATTATAGTTTATTATGGTTTTGTCCTCTAATCCGTTGAAATGTTAATAGTTAAAGTAGGTTCAATCATAAACTTTTTCAAAATTTATCAATTGAGTCAATCCGACCAATTATGACTAGAAATTTTGTTGACGTGGACATCGACTGTCCTACATGACATGGATGGCGCTAACATTAACAATTTTTAACAATATTTTATTATTCTTTAGATACTCTGTTTTATGTACGTCCTTAACAAATAATAATATATTACTTCTTTCATTTGATATCAAGTTTACCTATGTCCTCTTGCACTGAAGGAGAAATCACTCATTTCTCTTTCCATATTTTTCCAGCAGAGATTTTGCACTTCAACTGACAATCTCTGCAGGAATTTAGTTTAAAGCTCTGTTCCTTTAGCTCTAGCCATCACATTGTGGCGGAAGTATGTCGTTTACCACTTTTTTTTTTTTTTTTTTTTTACTTGAATGGCATCTTGTGTTTTAACCTTTCACTTATAGAAGAAGAATGAAGGATGCAATACCATTGTTTCTTAAGTACCACCGAAGTCACTTGAGGGTACTTCTGAAGTTCTGGCTACTGCTGGTGTAGATGTGTAGATGCATAGAGTTTCTGTCTTATCAACCACACTGCATATGACCTTTTGTTTTCATGAACTGTGTTGTTTATCTCATCTGCCTGTGTGGTTGGGCAGCATCTGCATGCAAGGCTTATTTGTGCGCACCCATATGCATCCGCCGTATGTGTGGGTTTAGGTCTTTGAATTACCCACAATCTATCTGATATTAAGTCTTTTAGGTTCTAATGTTCTGTGCCATAATTTGCAACTTCTGATGAATGAATGATACTGACATGGACTGCTACTGCTTAATAAAAATGGCATAAACTGTGGGTTTGATTGAGCACCGTTGTTGATTAACATGCTATGGGAAAAAATGGTGCTCACATTCACCTATGCTGGACAAAGGCACTGAAGTTTTAGATATGTAATTTAATTTTTTCTCTTATTGATATATAAACATTCATGAATATAAGACCTTTCTCAAGGATTGAGCATTTTTATCAGAGATGCCGGACTACTGTCATGCGCTGATGTATCATTGTTATGAAGTAGATTATGACGAAAACATGTGAGATCAACGCCTAGGCTTGGATAGTTCAATAAATTCGTTATTACAGTTGTTAAAATATTGGAGTAGATGCTACCAACTTCTTTTCTGTCAAAAGCTTAGCGACTTTGCATTGCCTAGATCGTCTGCATGTCTATTTTATATTTAGATGTGAATCCTCTTTGCAGGCTCCAGCTGAGCAAAGAGAGGTCTTTCGCAATGAGCTGCAGCGGGTGGGAACTACGGCTGGTTAGGTATTACGTGAACTTGGGAATAAGGTAAAGAAGATGGAAAAATTAGGCCTTGTAGACATACTCTTCGAAGTGCACGAGGCTGCAGAAGAGTTGCGGAACAAAGTTGACTGGAAGTCATACATTTAGTCAACTCAGAGAGCTGGGAAATCGGAAACGAGCAAAAGACTGGGCAGAGCCTCAATAATAAGGTTTTACAGCATAAGTCACTTAGGGAAACCGTACTACATCTCAGGCCGTTTTCTGCACCAAGAAGTCTGGACGCCGCGAAGCCAAACACAGGGTTGAAACCCCCAGTTCCTGTAGTTATTCCCGCAGATGGTGCGAGGACCAAACAGATATCATGGCCTGCGGGAATCTCGCTGAGAACTGATCCTGTTGTTGAAGAATAAAAAACATATGAAAGCGCAAGTGCTTTGTCTCTGGCAACTTTCACGTCGCTCCTCATTGAGATTGTTGCAAGGTCACAAATTCTTGTGGACGCTTTTGAAGATTTAAGTGAAAAGGCAAATTTCAAGGAACTGGTTGAGCCATCGGCAGTAGCAGGGCCTGTAGGGACATTCGGAGGCGTCATCGATTGCGGAAAAAGGTTTTCACTTTTGAAGCAACAGTGAGGGCGAGGTACATCGATTATTGAAGTAACACACTTTGCCACAAATCCATTACGAGGACATCTTTTCCAGAACAACACCACCCTGATGTTATCTATTTGTCAACGCTGGTCAAACATTGCAATTCAACATCGAATGAAGTTCAGGTTAGGACCATCCATTTGTAACTCGGAATCATGTACTCTGCCTGAGTCGAAAGCAATAAGACCCTAACAAAGCACTTCCTCGAAATAAAGGGAAAATGATAAGAGAGGGAAACTAACGGAATCTCAACATTTATATTCGATTGTGATAGGGAAAAGTGTTGATAATTGGATGTTGCATGCGGCGGCAGGGAAGGATGAACCTCTGAGCAGCTTCCAGAGCCAAAATGAAGATAGAAATCTGGTAATTGCGAGATCAAGTACATTTGTGGCACCCCGAGAAGGTAATTTCCGTGCTTGGCTTGTCTGTCATCGATCCCAGAGGTTGGGATTGAACTGTTGCAGAAGCCTTTCAGCATCAAAATGGAGCGCTGGTGTCTGATGGCAGTTCATCTGAGTTAACGAAGCCAGGGTGCTCGGAAGAAAGTTAGTCGCCACTGGACTAGAGAAACGATCCCTGCTGGACCCAAATTTAATACGAAAATGCAAGAAATGATAAACGAATTGGAAACTTATCACAAGGGCAAATGTCCATCAAGATGTTGAAATATACTCAATTTTCTTATGAATTCCATTTTCGCTATTGTCTTGCTACCAGAACAGGCCGAGCAACATTGTAGTTCTTCTTTCCTTGGATTCAGGTGTACTGCTTCTCATTCACATTGGTGCAGGATACATCATAACAGAACTTATTGTTGACACCTAAATTTTTACATATAGATTATCTAGGCATTTAATATAAATATTTTTACTTTAAAAAAATTGAAAATTTATAAAAAAAGATTAAAAAAAAAAAAGAAAAGAAAAAAAGTTGGGGCCAATGATCTAAATGTGACTAGCCAAGCCTAGGAGGTCAAATTGGAATTCAAATGGCAAGTTGGGGCTAAAATGCAATTTTTCAAAAGTTGAGGGACTAATTCGCAAATTTTGCAAAATTTGTGCCCGAGCCCGTAAATCATCATCTTGGTCACCAATTAAGTTGAAATTGAATTTGAGCCAACTCGAATCAATCAAATCAAGCCAAAAAGACCAAATTTGCCTTGAATTGGGTATTTTCGGATAAGAAAATGGCTAACTTTGAGGGACCTTTTTGCAAACTTGGGTGGGCAAAATTGCAAAATCCGATCGAGATCTTAAACTACTATACATGAGCTTGCTAATTGATCAAAAATCGCAGCCAAATTCATGGATTAAAGCACCAAAATCAGCTGACAAATCCCAGTCCTCAAGTTGGTCTAAAGTCGGAGCTGCTGAGTAAGCAACTTGGTGGCCCCACCATGTCCTCCTTAGCTGTCCAACCAGCCTGATCTTTGCACGTGATGGAAGACCGTAATGAGTAGTTCAAGTGGACGGAAATTTGCCAGGGATAAGCTGCTGCAAGCACGGGAAAGTCGCAGCAAAATCGGCACACTCAACAGCTGCAAAAGCTAAAAATTTGGCTAAGTCAGAAGAGTAGGTGAACCAGCTCAGTTGGCAGGCTTGGTAGGTGGACAAAAGACCGACCAAAAATCCCTCAATTCATGGGATAAGATCACTGAAGCAAGGTCTTTCAAGGGAAAAAAGAAAGGAGACGAGAAAGAGAGGAGGGAGCTCGGAATCGTACCCAAAAAACACCCTCAGAAGCAATTCCAGAAAGGAGAAACCCAGAAATTCCAGACCGACCTAGAGAGAGAAAAGTGAGATTTTCACACACCTGCGGCCAAAATTAGCCAAAACCTTCAACTAGAGAGTGAAACTTCATTCAAATATCTTTCCAACCATATGTCGCACGTCCCAAATGGAGATTGGGAAGGCCTCCTAAAGCCCCCCGAAACAGTGCCCTCCTGGCGGGCCCAGAAAGTCCGAAAATTTTTTTAAGTGTTGAGCCTGATTGGTCACGAGTGAGGAAAAGCGAGTGCTTTTGAGAAACTTGAGAGACAAATGAGGAAAGCCATGAATTACAACCCAAACTATAATATATATAGTTTGGGTTGATTTGAACTTGGCCAACAAGGAAGGTTTGGAAGTCTAACTTTGGAAGTCAACGAAAAGCTTCGTTGTCACTTTTTCTTCTGCAGATCTCACTTTTAGCTTGAAGGAACCAACTTCCACGTGCTTCCAGAGGACAATTTCGTGGTTTCCTTGGCCAAGAGTCACTTGAAAAAGAAACTAGGAAGCAAGGTAAGCATCCTAGATGTATTTTTGTTCGAGTTTGAACATGTTTTGATCATGAAAATTGAGAAGGAAACTAGTCCGAAGAACTGATTTCTGAAGCTAAAATTCTTCCAAGTGTTTAAAAACCTCTTCAATGCCCCTACATGCTTGACTTGTTACTCCCCTTTGCATGCTTTTTTTCGTCGTTGTGACTTTGATGAATGTTACATGGGAGTACAAATGATGCATAGGACAACCCGGTTTAGTCTTTAAATCTCCTTGTGAACCATGAAACCATCTATAACATGAGCCAAAAACCACATTGAGACATGGTTGGCCAGCATAGGGCATGCATGAATGCTTCTTGGAGAGTTCATTTTGATGCGTTCGGTTGATCGTTTTCGGTGATATTTGTTGCATTTGAAAGTAAGTGTTACCTATTTTCATCTAGATGGAGTAATATTTCATATAGATGTTGCATGTGATGGTTGTCGGAGCTTCAATCTGAGCATTTGACATGGCTGTTTGACTTGGGTTCACCACCAGATTTGCAAAACGGCTCCAACCCGCATATTTGAGGACGTTTTCAGTTCGGTTTTTGCATGTTCTAGGCTGTGATTTCTAGTTAAACATGTTCTTTGCATGTAATAGTATATCCTTGATACTTTACATTCACATGAGATTGCTTATGGATCGAGATTGAAGGCCATGAACATGACCCGAAGAAGCCGTTTTTGGGTGATTTGATACAAGCCAAGTATTCGATAAAATGTTGGAACCAAGCTTCAATCTCGAAACGGTCGATTTGAGCTTGATTGTTGTGATATTCATGTGATGTGTTACTCCATGTTAGCATAGATCGGTTTAAGGAATTATTATTAATATTTTAAAAAAAAATAAAAAAAGGAGAAAAATCTGAAAATTTCAAAAATATCAAAAAATGTTGGATAACATCAAATTAGGATAGAAATGACATATATGGAATTTTCCCAATTTTAAAAGGTCATTTTCCTAATTTAATGCTATTTTGGTATTTTATAACAATTTTTGTAAATAATCCATTTTGCATAGATTAAAATTATCTAGAGTAATTTCATGCATTTAGAGTAATATCATGCGTATTTAAATTCCCATTTCGCTCACGGGGTCCCGTCCCGGGCATGATAACAAGGCCATGTAATATTATTTGCCCGACTTGTATCGGGTCTTTCTTTTCCGCATTACTTTCAAGTCCTTTCAATCTTTTGGATGTTTATTTACCGCACCACTTTTTAATAATTTGAGTGTAAATTTCTTTTCTAAATTCTGTTAGGATTAGTTTAAACAAAAAAAAAACTACAAAAACATTTGCATGGACACTTAGTGGTTTCATAAAAATTATAATTGGCAATCAAGATTGTGTGGCCATTTAGATAAACAACCTTCCAAGTTAGTGGTACCGCAAGGGCGCTAATAGAAACATTGGCGTAAACAAGTCCCCCGTTCCTAGAAATCTCTGGTTTGCGTAGAAATCGAGGCAACACTCCCGTGTCTCGGTTGGTTTCTAGCCGACCCCAATAGGCTAGTGGCGACTCCTAGAAGTACATAGGTTGTTAAGAATTAAAATTCAAAATCCCATGTTGCGCGAGGTATGGGCTTGGGAGAGCTCACGCCTAATTTAGGACCATTGGTCCGCCTCTTTAGGCAAATACCCCTAAACCTATTCATTTTCCCTCGAACGAAAAAGAGAGGTCGCGACACTTATAAGTCGCAGATAGGCTTAATCGGAACTAAGGCAAAATACAGAAAAGAAAACAGAAGCTAGGTAATTGCTACCCTAACTGACAGGTAGAAAGGCAGCCTTTTTGGGGATCTCAACAAGCAGGCGATAGGTCGGCACTGCTAACAAGTGATTAGCTCTAGGAACTGATAAGCCAAACCTTTCGCTCATGTCAATATCGCTCGGCACCATGTCCTCGGGTAATTCCCACTTGAAGCAATGCACTAATTGAGCCAGAACAAGCTTCACTTGTGGCAGGCCTAACTGAATTCCAGGGCATCCCCTACGTCCTGAACCGAAAGGAAGCAGCTCGAAATGATGCCCTTTCACGTCTATTCCATTGTCGACGAATCTCTCGGGTACAAACTTTTCAGTGTTTTCTGACCACACACTAGGATCTCGCCCAATCGCCCATATGTTCACGATGATTCTAGATTTCTTTGGTATGGAGCATTCGTTTATGACGACATCCTCCATGGATTCTCGCGGAACTAATAATGGCACAACTGGATGGAGTCTCATGCTTTCCTTCACCACCATGTCCAGATAATTTAGCTTTGGTAGATCCGACTCCTCAACCATTCTAGTCAAGCCAACGATGGTTTCTAGCTCTTCTTGAAGGTGCGCCATCTTCTGTGGATTCCTCATGAGTTCAGAAAATGCCCAGTTGATGGAGGTCAACGCTGTCTCGAAGGAACCCGAGATCATGTCCAGTATTATGGCTTTTATATTCGTTCGATCGATGATAAACTTTTCTTCGCGAGGGTCTATGGGTTGGTTCATCATCTAAAGCAATATGTCGATGAAATCCTGCTGATGTTCGCTGTCATAATGAGCAGTGTCTTCACATGGTCGTCGATAATCTTCTCTAGGAGTTTGTCAACCGACCTTTTGACTGCCTTGAACTGCCGAGACGACCCCTAAGAAAAACAATCTTCATCTGTGCCTCGCTCAAGCTTGCCACAGAAGATAGACCAGAAAGACGGTGGATTGTTAGTTGCGGAAGATGACTGTTCCAATATCGATTATAAGTTCGTCGTGTTGAATTTCCCTCTTAACGCATCCCCAGAACGTGTCGGCACACTGCAACTGTCCATATTCTGATAGCAATGTTCATTTTTTGTCGATTATGTTCGTCGAACGCGCGAGCAGACATACGTGAACCACATGCGAAATTATTGTATTTGAAGGATGTACTACGAGAAGACATGGAAAATCAACGAGTTTGCTGATGCAGGGAGACGTATGATCCGTGCTAGTATGGCTTTAACACAGTAAATATAGATACAGAGTTGGAATGCGAAAATCGCAAGAATAGCACTGCACGTACCTGAAGATCAAGTGGCCTGAGAAAAGGCACGTAATCTGCCAAGTTGAAGACTCCGGCGACTCTCGCGTTCTCCTGAATGATCCCCTTCAGATCGTGCTCGCCGTCCGTACTCCTCCCCAGTATCATCCTACAAGCCATGTCCTCCATCGCACGCTCCACCTGCGCGCTCAAGTCCACCGCCTCATGCGCTGCTGCGGACTCCCTCAGCGAGGCCACCAGCGAGCCCACCTCCTTCCTCCTCACGCCTTTAAATCTCTGGACCCTGGCCCCGCTCAGCAGGTGCATGATGCACAGTTTCCGCACGCTCCTCCAGTATGGGCCATACTCGGCGAAGACGAGGCCCTTGGAGGTGTAGAAGTCCAGCTCCACCTCCGGGATCCTGGGCCTGCTCGCAAAGATGGCGTCGTGGGTGCCAAGGAACAGCCCGGCGGCCTCCGGTGAGGAGACAACGACAGCTGGGACAAGGCCTAGGCGGAGGGACATGATCTGCCCATACCGGGCCGAGAGGCTGTGGAGACTGCGGTGGGGGAGGTTGCCCAGCAAGTGGAGGTTGCCGATGATGGGGAGCGGCAGTGGGCCGGGCGGTGAAGGAGAGGAGGGGGAGCAGGAGGATCAAGAGGTGAAGAGTCCATGCTTCCTGTGGGCAGCTCCGAAACAGCCGCACGCATTGAGAGGAGGAGGCGGCGGGCATACTCGACCCATTTAACTAAACCTAAAAAAATTTATTTCTTATATATATGGCATTGCTAAAATAGTTTTATACAACACAAATTTAATAGACAATTTTTATAATTTTTAAAATAATTATTTTTAAAAAATCAAATTTTAATTATTTTTATTTTTAAAAATTAAAATTTTAGTTATTTTTATTTTTTTAAGAAGGAGAGGAGGGCTGTGGAGAGGAGAGACAGGAGGATGGCAAGAGGTGAAAAGTCCATGCTTCCTGTGGTCTTGTGAATGAGTGAGGGAGGGTGACTGAGGATCATATCATTTATAATTGGACAAGGCCAGAAACTGTGCATGAATTTTTCACATGCTTCCAACTTTTGAGGTACAGGAGTGCAACATGTCGTCGATACTGTGATCCCATTTTTCAAGGATATGATTTTAAAATAAAAACTTATCTTCCGATATTGATATACTTTTCTCTATTAAGTGACGGTTATTTCATATATTTTATTTTTTCCCTAGTAAAAGGCAATTTGCATGAATTTTTCACATGTTTCCAACTTTTTAATCTAGGATTGTGATCCCTCAATTTCTCAAAGGCAACATAAAGTTAAATACAAACCCTCTCATTAGTAAATATATCATTAATACGTGAGAAGATTGAGTTAGTAAAATGCGCTCATAATCACAGTTAAGTTATCGTTGAATCTTCGCGGATTTTCGTTTTATGAAAACTCGAATAGTGATTAGAGGTCAAATTTATTTTTGGTCACATCTAGTGGCACACTCAACGACGGGACGAACGTGGAACATGCCCAAGACAGGGACAATTGCGGAAGCGGGGGGCTGAAAAACAAGACATCTACGGACACGTTGACCTGGCATGTCCCTAAGATGGCGAGGCGGAGGAAGGCCGCAAGCGAACAAAACGGCGTTTTTCTCTAGGATGGGTTGCTTTGCAAGAACGCGACCAAGGACATGTAAAATGCATCGCCTTCGCGGGGGGGCCTCGAACGTTCTGAATGTGGTTACCCATTTGCAAGTGAATCACAAGTACTGTTTTCCCCTTTGAATTTGGGAAAAACAACACAAATAATTTATGAACTTTAACTCAATATATAATATGATTCATGAATTTTTAATCTATTTGATGTGATCCCTGAAATTTAATTTGATGTGCAATGCCATTCACGAACTTTCAATTTATTTAATATAGTTTTTGAACTTTTGATATGCATCTAATATAGTTCTCAAGCTGAATTAATTAAAAGATAATGTTAAACATTTTCATATAATTTATTATTTATCTTAAATATGTACAAAAAATGTATGGAACATACATTGAAAGTTTAGAGATGATATTGTACATTGGGATAAAATTCAGGGATCACGCTGAACAAATTAAAAGTGCATGGATCACATTGTACGTTAACTATTTGGTATTATTATCCCTTAAATTTAAGCTTTTGGATTGGGCATTTTATAAAGTATTAGAGTCAGGCTCTTTCTTAGCTTATTTTGCGCATGTGGCCCAATGGTTTTTCCAATTTCATTTGTTGTTTTCCATCCGATTTGAAGTGAGAGATGTGTTAAAAATGTCATAAATCATTTTCCAAAGATTTTATGGACTTAATACACTGGATCTCTCTCTACATATAACAAAGTTTTTTTTATAGATCTTCTAACAATACTTGATGCGTTGCTCATTTTGGTTATTTTCCATTAAAAAAAAAAAAAGATGACACGACATCATCATTGCAGCATAATTGCTACATAAAATAACTTAATACAAAAATATATTATGACCATATACTTTAAATTATCTTGTCATCAGTCTAACTCAGACACCACAATAACTTTCATGTTCAAAAGAAAGGAACCAAAAAAAAAAAAAAAAAAAAGATTTTATATGGTAGACATGCATGCATCTCTATTTAATCTTGGCAACACTTCCAAAAAAAATTTCTCTAGTATTAGCCAGTCCGATAAAATTGACATATCATAGTTGACTACGGCTTTGTCTTTTAATCCGTTGAAATGTTAATAGTTAAAAAGGAAAATGGTGGCGCGCCAATTTAATCCTAAATTTTTCAATTTTACTAATTGAGTCATATACTTTTTAAAATTTTGTCAATTCATTTGGCCAATTCTAACTAGAAATTATAGACGTAAACACCGATTGTCTTACATGACACGATGTCGCTGGATGTAGATAATTTTTAATAATATTTTAATATTTTTTTGAATTTTTTTTTTTGGTTTTTTTCTTCGCTTTTCTTTCTTTCTTTTCCCTTGGCCAATCACCATTGGTCTTTGTTGATGGTCGCAACCTAGGCAAGGGCTGCTCTCACCGGCCTTGAGCAAGGGATGCTTGGGCTTGGGCCAGTGAGGGTCACCTTTGCTTGGGCAAGTGAGGGTAACCAAGGGTGACCCTCACCCTCACCAAAGGTTAATGGAGGTCACCAAACATCAATGAGGCTTGGTGGTGGCCAGCAGAGGAAAAAGGAAAAAATAAAAATAGAAAAGAAGAGAAAAGGGAAAAAAAGGAGGAGATAAGGAAAGAAAAAATAGCAATTTTGAAAAATATATTAAAATATTATTAAAGATTATTTACGTTAACATCGGTAGTTACATAAGACAATTAACATTCATGTAAATCAGCCGGATTGATTCAATTAATAGAATGTGGAAGGTTTAAAATTCAATTAGTAAACATCCAATAAGTTAAGGACTTTTAGATAATTTAGATTACCAATGAGTATGTCATGAAATATGTCCCCAGCGGACATTTAGTATTTGGTTTCAACAAAGTGTCAAATAAGAAGATGATATGGTGGAGATGGTCGACAATGAGAAAATTAATTAAAATATCGTCCATTTCAAAGAAAAAAATTGTAATGTCTTTTCACATCACCTCAAAGTTTCCTGATGAAAATCTTTTCCATAAGTAGGTTTGACAATTCATTGAGATAATTAATTATCTTAGGGATTTTGTTTCAAAAATCACAGAGTGGGGTATGAAATCCTAACGCAAATTCCACATTGCTTAGCTTAATATTAACAACTCTGCATATATCATTGGGGGCTGCCCTCACCCCCACAATTGTAATTTTGGGGCTTAGAACCCTACTTTGCATTAAAGCCTAGAGTCCAGTAACAGCTCTTGGCGAATTTTTCTTTTTTTTTTTTTTTTTTGGTGGAGGGTGAGAGTGGGCATAAATCCTAATGCAAATTCCATGCCACTCAGTTTAACATTAACAACTCTACATATATTCTCGGGGTTGCCCTCACCCCCACCACCCCCAGCTTAACGTTAGCAACTCTACATATATCCTCGAGGTACTCCCACGCCACAAGTTTTGGGGTTGAGAACCTTACTAAGATATATTTTTGACATTTTATTGATAAATGAAATTGAAAATTCAATTCCCAATCACCTTTTAATTGATGCAAGTACTATGGAGAAGTCTTTGAAAATCCCACGATAATGAACATAACCGATACTGATATAAATTTTTGACAAACCACTGTTATAGATGAAGTCAAATATTTGTTTTTAGGGGCTTTTTTTGTCTTTTCTATTAGATTTTCTTTTAGGTTAAAAGTGGTATCTTTATATTAGTGATGAAAAAAACCCTAGCCGTCAAGATGCTGAAAAAGGAAATAGAAAGCAAGAAAAAGAGAGAAGAAAAAAGTGAGTTTTTTTCTTGATGAGGGTTCTCAATCTCTTTGTGCCATGATCTTGAGAAAAGATCGTCGTTGTATTCCAACTTTTTCGAAGTCTAGTGGATTCGCAGAGTGCCTCTGCATGGAGACGTAGCCCAGGTTTGGGTGAATTTCGATAACAAATTTTCTGGCGTGTTCATCTGATTATGTTCTTTTATTACTAAATTCTATCTGGTAAATTGTTTGCGAGCGTTATTTTTCTGGAATCGACTTGCGATTTCGTAACAACTGGTATCAGAGCCTGGATTGGCTAATCGAGAACATCGAGGGTTTTTCGGTGACGTTCGATTGAAAGCAAACAGGATGGCAGAAGATAAAATCAGAATCGATAAGTTCAATGGAGCGGATTTTGGATGGTGGAAACTACAAATAGAGGATTATCTTTATCAAAAAGATCTCTATGCACCACTTGAGGGTTGGAAACCCGAGATGGCGGAAGTGGATCCAACAGCAGAAGCCGATGGAAAATTCTTGATCAAAAGGCATTAGGTGCGACTCGTCTAAGGTTGACGAAAAAGACAGGATACCACATTGCGAAAGCAAAAACCGCAAAAGAAGCCATGGATATTCTAACGAATATTTTTGAGAAGCCGTCCACATCAAATCAGGTATTTTTGTTGAAGAAACTGACTAATATGAAGTTATCTGATAGAGGTTCTGTGGCAGAGCATATTAATAGTTTCACGCAGGTCACGGGTCAATTGGAATCTCCAGGCATAAATTTAGACATGAAGCTTCAAGCTTTATTATTTTTATGTTCTCTTCCAGAAAGCTACAATACCGCGGCGCAGGGAATTTTGAGCACCATGAAGGATGATTTAACTCTTGATGATGCTGTGAGTAGTATCATGGATGAAGAGATGCGAAGGAAAGTCTCAGGTGGAAATAATTTTTCTGCATCTACATCTTCAACGGCACTTGTAGTGGAGAACCATGGAAGAAGTAAAAGTAGAGGAAATTTCAGCGGTCGTGGCAGATCACAATCAAGGGGTAAGAGACAAGTTGCAAAGATGAGTGTTGGTTTTGTCACAAAACTGGACACCGGAGGTTTCAGTGTGAAGCCTACAAAAAGAAGCAGTAAGATGAGAATCAATGTGCTAATGTAGTTAGTGATGAATCTTTGCTAGATAACTTGTGTTTGTCTGCAGGGTTTGACTTGACAACTGATAAATGGTTTATTGATTCTGGCGCTTCTTTTCATTGCACCTCGCAAAGAGACATATTTGATGATTATGCCAGTGGAGATTTTGGACAAGTGGTTGTGGGAAATGGCCACATGTGTCCAATTGTTGGGAAAGGAACTGTGACTGTGAACATCTCAGGTGGAGGACATCTAGTTTTGCGTGAAACTAGGCATATTCCGGAATTAAAGAAAAATCTAATTTCAACCAGTAAACTTGACCAAGAAGGTTTGGTAATAACCTTTGGCTGCGGAGAGTGGAAGATAACCTCAGGGATAAGAGTAGTAGCAAAGGGAAAGCATACGGGTACACTTTACCTTCTCCAAAGAGACAATATCAGTGATATGGTTGCAACTACAATTGCTACAGGTAATTTATCTACTCTTTGGCATTATCGTTTGGGACATCTTGGTGAAAAAGGTGTAAAGCAGTTATACTCGAGGAAATTACTTTCGGGTTTACAAAAAATTGAGTTAGATTTTTGTGAGAGTTGCATTTATGGAAAACAAAGTTGTTAGTTTTCAATTGAATGGACGACAAAATAAAGGCCAAAAGCTAGAGTTGGTTCATACTGATGTATGGGAACCTGCTCAGGAACTCTCTTATGGTGGTAAGAGATATTTTGTCACATTCATTGATGATGCAACAAGGAAGACTTGGGTCTATGCTCTTAAAGAAAAATCAGAAGTATTCGGGATGTTCAGAATGTGGAAGACCATGGTAGAAAAAGAAACAGGTTATCAGATTAAAGTTTTGAAATCTGATAATTGTGGTGAATACACAAGTAAGGAATTTGCAGAATATTTGAGTCGAGAGGGCATACACGGGTTAAAGATTGTTCCTAGAACTCCTCAAGAGAACGGTGTAACTGAAAGAATGAACAGGACTATTCTAGAACGTGTGAGATGCATGAGACTACACGCGGGTCCCCCGCTACACTTATGGGCTGCCACAGTTGATGCAGCTGTTTATCTTATCAACAGAAGTCCATCTAGTGCATTAGATGGAAAAATACCACATGAACGGTGGTCAGGTAAAAAGATTAATTATTCTCATTTAAAGGTGTTTGATTGTATTGCATATGCTTTGATTGATAGGGATGATAGAAAAAAGCTTGATGCTAAGTCCCAGAAGTTCGTCTTTATCGGATACGGTGGCGACGAGTATGGCTATAGGCTTTGGGATTATGAGAATAACAAAGTCATCCCTTGATCGCAATGTGGTATTCCATGAAGAAAAGATGTACAAGGATCGTCAGACAGAGACAAAACATGAGAAGGTAGTACAACCAGAATATGTTGAATTAAACACAATGCCCGTGAAGATGTTTCTAGTAGATTAAAGTTCACCTGAAAGAGAGGTTCAAGATGAGCCTATTATTAGTGAAAAGGTAGTTCAAGAAGAACACAGCGATTCGGAGCAAACGAATGACCCTAAAGTACCTGTCTTGAGAAGGTCTACACGTGTGAGAAAGCCAAAGGTAATTTTTTATCCATTAGCTAATACTATTCTAAGCCATGTCTTATATACAGATTCGGGAGAACCGGAGACTTACGATGAGGCAAAGGCAGACACGTCTCACTTGCAGTGGGAGTGTGTTATGAAAGACAAGATGAGCTCGTTACTTCAGAACAAAACTTGGGAGTTGACCAAATTGCCCACAGGTAAAAAAGCTTTATTAAACAAATGGGTGTACAGGATTAAGAATGAAGCAGATGGTAGTATTAGATACAAGGCGAGACTTGTAGTCAAGGGCTTTTCTAAAAAAGAAGGGATCGACTACTCCGAGATATTTTCACCTGTAGTGAAAATGACATCAATTAGAGTTCTCACGAGTATAGTTGCGGTGGAGGATCTTCATCTTGAGAGTTAGACGAAAAAACAACGTTTTTACATCGTGACTTAGATGAAGAATTATACATGACACAACGTAAGGGTTTTGAAGTCAAAGGGAAGGAGCACATGATATGTCGCTTGAAGAAAAGCTTGTATAGCTTGAAACAAGCTCCGCAGCAATGGTACCTAAAATTTGATAGTTTCATGCAATAAAAAGGATTTGCATACTGTGAGTCTGATCACTGTGTTTATTTTCGCAAATATGATGATGGTGACATTGTGTATCTCTCTTTATATGTGGATGACATGCTGGTGGCTAGTTCTAATATGAAGAGAATTGTAGAAGTGAAGAAGATGTTATCATCACAATTTGCTATGAAAGACTTGGGAGAGGCCAAGAGTATTTTAGGCATGAAAATCATAAGGGATAGGAAAAATAAGAAATTATGGTTGTCGCAGGAAGACTATGTGAACAAGGTGTTAAAGAGATTTAACATGGACAAAGCAAAACCGGTTGCGACTCTTCTAGCGAGTCACTTCAAACTTTCCAAGGATATGTGTTCAAGCACTCAAGCTTTGAAAGATGAGATGGCGGTAGTTCCATATGCATCAGCAGTGGGGAGTTTGATGTATGCCATGGTGAACATGAGACCAAACATTGCACAAGCAGTAGGAGTTGTGAGTCAATATATGTAAAACCCAGACAGAGAGCTTTGGAATGCAGTTAAATGGATATTGAGATATCTAGCAGGTACCTCCAATTACTCACTTTGTTATGGTGGTATATCTCTAGAGTTGCATGGTTATGTAGATGCAGATCATTCGGGTGATCGAGATAGTGGTAAGAGTACCACTAGATATGTCTTTACAGTTGCAGGTACAGCAGTGAGTTGGGTATCTCAACTACAAAAGGTAGTGGCTTTATCGACGATAGAGGTAAAATATGTAGCGATTATAGAAGCTTCCAAGGAAATCATGTGGTTACAAGATTATATGGAGGAATTACATCGAAAACAGCCAGCCAGTACACTGTGGAGTGATAGTCAAAGTGCAGTGCACTTAGCAAAGAATGCAACTTATCATTCAAGGACTAGACATATCAAGAAGCGTTATCACTTTATCAAGTCAGCATTGAAAGATAATGAGTTAAAGTTATAGAAGATTGATGGTTCGAAGAATCCAGCTGACATGATGACCAAGGTAGTAGACAGAGAGAAGCATATTTTCTGTACTACTACTATTGGTATTACTCCATGTTAATTGATGAGGAGTATCGCAAAGGTACAAGTTGGGTATATTTGTCGTTCAAGTGGGAGATTATTATAGATGAAGTCAAATATTTGTTTTTAGGGGCATTTTTGTCTTTTCTATTAGATTTCCTTTTAGGTTAAAAGTGGTATCTTTATATTAGTGATGAAAAAAACCCTAGCCGTCGAGATTTGAAAAAGGAAATAGAGAGGCAAGAAAAAGAGAGAAGAAAAAAGTGAGTTTTTTTGTCTTGATGAGGGTTCTCAATCTCGCGCCAGATCTTGAGAAGATCGTCGTTGTATTCCAACTTTTCGAAATCTAGTGGATTCGCAGAGTGCGCTTTGCGCGGAGACGTAGCCCGAGGTTTGGGTGAACTTCGATAATAAATTTTCCGGCGTGTTCATCCGATTCTGTTCTTTTATTACTATATTCTGTTTGGTGAATTGTTTACGGCGTTATTTTTGGAATCGACGTGCGATTTCGTAACAACACATCATTCGAACATAAAAAATCAAGAAATTCACTAACAAGTCAGAAGGCAAATATGGAAATTTTTATGATTGCTCGAGGGGGCCGATCTAACGTCTCAACAGAATTTTTAATCGACGGTCTTTGGTGATTCGACGGTCACCGATCCTCGAAAATCCAATCACCTTGTTTGCAAGAGACAAAATGAAAACACCATATCCAAAAAAAAAAAAAATAAAAATAAAAATGGTAGCACGAGAGAACAAGTCTGAAACACGACAAAAAAAGGATTTCACTAACCCCAAAATTGAACTTCGCTTTAATGGCGATCTGAGAATTTTCGCATCAGTTACACCGACGTTGATCGCCATCGTCAGAGCTCCCGATACGCCGGAGACGGCGAACCGGAGAAGCCGCCGGCCGTTCAGTTCGAATCCCGAAGTTAGGACGCCGGATCCTCCATTCTCGACCGGAATCGCCGCCGCATCCGCCGGAATCCGCATCGCCTGCCGCCGGAGGGGGCGCGGATCCATGGCCGTTTGAGGCGCCGCTCGCTTCCTCTCCTCCTCCTCCTCTCCGATTCGGGCTCGAGAGATCCAGAGGGAGAGAGAGAGAGACGGAAATGGCTAACAACATCTTCGAGTACTTCGTGGTGTGCGGCCTCGGGCCGGAAATCCGGACCCTGGACATGGACAAGGGGTTCCACGGGACGGAGGTCCTGTACATGCCGTCGCAGCTCGACCAGTTCCCTTCGTCCGATCACTCTCTCTACCCGCCTCCGCCTCCTCAGCTCTCCACCGTAAGTCCGCGCGACCTAGGCCGTTAGGAGATGGGGGGAGGATCGGTTGTTTTCTGCGATCGAAGTTTGATTATTGGGGGTTTCGTGGTTTCTGATGCGATTGAATGCTTGCAGTGCGTCTTGCCTGCTGGCGTGGAGGTTTACTCCTCGGGCTTCGATCCGAACAACCCTGCGACGTTTCCGCGGAGCTATCCGATAGTTTTGACCGGTACGTCTCCCAGCTCGAGTTGATCTCCGCTGTAATGATGCTATTGTTGTTTGCATTGTTTTGGGAAATTCATTGGGGCGTCGGTTGTTCGTCCCTTAGGAGACAGAAGTGGCAAGTGTGATCAGGTGGTGTGTTTGATTTAACTCTTGACTGTTATATTGGCACGTTTTGTTTCAGTTGTGGCTTTGAGCTTCCTGTCCGCCTGCAATTGTTAACCATGTGAGCTGAGCTGAAAATTTTGAGTTCATATGGCTGTCTTTAAGCTCATAGAGAATAGACAAGGTAGAGTATGCAAAGTAAAACTATATGTTTGCATGTTTAGTACTGTTGGTACTTGAATCCATGTAATCAGGTTCACTTCTTTGTTTTTGTATGACATGTCAAGAAAGTGTGGGCAAGTGTTTTGTTGGGGTTGATTAGTGTACTTTCCTTGGCGCACTTCCAGTGGTCATGTGCTGTAATCTTGCTTTTTGTCGCAATTGTGAATAATGAATCATATGACCCTGAGTTTCAGATCTCATACTTTTTGTTTATTCTAATAGATAATGGAAAAATTGCAGTATTCGATAACAAAGTAAATTGAATTTTCATGAGTAGATTGGTTCTTACTCCTTCGATCCAAGATCATTTACTACATTGTAATCACATAGAGCTGAAAGAGATTTTACCTGTCATATTTATGTACTCTATTTATCAGACATGCAGTTCCGGATAATCCATCTTAAAAAATTTCCCCCTCGAGGGTTATGCCATTAATGCACCTAGAGTGCCCTTGATCAGAGTCAATTCAGCTCACTTTATGAGAGGTGGCCAGTATATTCTAGAGATGATTATTTAGATAATTAAGTCTAAAACATGGAGCTGTTTTACTTTGATATCTTTTGCATTGTTATTCGTTTGGATCACTGTGGCAAACGTGGATTTTGGGCCCGCTAAAACAATTGTTTTACATGTCCAAGAGTTACTCATGGTAAATGTTTCCTTCCGATAGATATGTGAATCTCTTCAATTATAGCATAAATTGTATGTAAATCATGTTAATGAGTGCTCTTAGGCACATGTTAAGTATCTAAAGAAAGGACCTCTCAATTTTCGAACAACTAACTTTTCTTGTGATATGTGTAATTAGTGTTTTCAAAATGGAAAATGTCCTTGTTAGCCAAGTTGTATCACTACCTATAGGGCACTTGTGGAATAGAGAATACTAGATAAAACTATAGTAAAAGGGAAAAAAAAGTGATCATAAACAGATGGAACTAAGAAGTAACAGAGTAACAGTGGTGTTTTTCTTTTCTGTTTTTCTTATAATTTTCTTTAACTGTGTGAGAATTTTAGTCTCTCAAAATTTTTCAACTAGAAATTGAAATGCTACCTTAATGTGGAATCATGCTGCAGAGGGTGATGGCTCAAAAATTTATGTCAGCTGTATTGCTTTTCGAGATCCTGTCAGTGAGGATATAGCGGAAGCCTACCGTGTTCCGTCAAATTCATTTGCTGATAAATGTATATGTCTCGTTTCACACTCCCCCAGTTTCCGTGTTCTTCGGAATGCATTGGAGGAAATATTTGCGCTTTGCTTTTCAGATGGTGGAAGTAGGTAAATATTCTTTCAGGCAGTACTTATTTTTGTAATATGAAAGGGAGTGGAGAAAGTAGTTTCAAAATCTGTTCAAAGAATCTTTTTTTTTTTTTTTTAATGTGCGGCACATTATCTAAGTGAAAGAAGCACTCTTTTTGGCGCAAGTTATTCTTTTCGCACAAGATAACAATTTGGGTTGGATGTGTGGGTACCATGTAGGCTGGCACTACTCTTATGTGCTTACCCTGGTTCTGAGAGTTAGTACTTTGCTGTGATGTATTAGTTGGTTTTATTGTGCCATATATAGATAGAAATATCGTCCTTCCTGCTGCATTTATTAATCTAGCTCTGCAACAATCCCAGCAAGCCATTATGGGAGGTTATAGCATACATGGTGATGAACGTGCCTTTGCCTACTCCTGGAAAGGACAGAGTCCTGTTCTCCATCGAGAATTGCCTGCTTTCTGTAGAGGCTCCCCCGAAGACTGGGCTCCCTCATGCTGATGTATGGTACTTGTTTTAGGCTTTGTATTTCTCTCTGTTGTTTATGCTATGACTCAAGACTGTAGATCACGTTCTTCTCTGACCTACTTCTTTTTATCACCTATTGCAGATTTCATTTCAGCCACTTGTACAATGCTTGGATATTGACAATCTTATTAAGCTATTTACTGCCGTATTGTTGGAGAGAAGGACTTTGCTTCGAGCTAACAAGTATGTTTTCGGTTGAGCTAGTTAAACATGGTTATTTAAAAAACTTAGATCTTGAAGACATCTTGCATAGCAGTGTAGCATCTGAGACTTCTTGGGCCTTCCAAGTCTTGTCAATTTGTGTCCTTTTCAATTTTCGTCACAATCATTACTGATCAAATTATTGTATTTAAGTGGTTTTTATGCATATTAAGTGAATTTGTCAATTGTTTGGCAGGTACTCGCTCTTAACCCTTGTATCAGAAGCTATGTGTCATTTAATCTTTCCATTTAGGTGGCAGGTATGGTTACATACTCTAGCAATCTACCTTTTAGCAATAGGAAACACGTCCAGACCTACTTGCGATACATATCATGGTTAATTATGCTTCCATCATGTTACTATGGTTAATTATGCTTCCATCATGTTACTATGTTTGAATCTGGAATTTGAGCGATCTTGATAAGGCATTCCACTACACATTTACGTATGGTTTTCCATAACTCTTATCTGATCTTTGCATTTTTCTTTTTCTGAAGCATGTCTACATTCCATTAATATTTTTCAGTGGAGTCGACTATATTGATGCTCCTACACCATATATGATGGGTCTACATTCAGGCGTAGATACATCTGGCCTGACGATGGACGGGGTAAGTTTCACATGAACTTCTTTCAACGTCTTTTATCTTATGCCATGGTATTTGACTCTGATTTTTCAAGTTTGAAGTACTGATGTGTCCCGATTTTTCACTATCATGGTTTCTAGGTGGTTGTCCACAAATGGCTTAGAATTTTGTGTGGAAAAATCTGATTCTTTTCTTCGGATAGATGTGAAAAAAACATGGTTAGCGAGTGGGTTTTATCTTCTTACTGTAGTCTGGATGATAAAGAATAGACTTTACAAGAGATGGAAATGCTGCCTTTGGATAAGGATCAGAAATGTGGGGAGAAGATGCAGTTGTATATCAACCTCCAGCAACTTTTCATTGGATAGGGATCTTTTGGAATGAGATTCTTGTTTTTTAGTGTAAACTTTCTTTTTACTTATCAGGTGAGATTTGTATGTGAAGACATAGCAAATTCATTGTATACTTAGGAGCCAGCACTTCCTGGTGCATTATTGTGATTGGAGTTCTTTAATTTGAAGGTACAATTTCTTTTAATTGGCTTATTTGTTCTTGCCACTGTGTTATAGGTAGTTGTTGTGGACCTTGAGTATAATCGCATCACCACTTCAGAAGAAATACCTCCCATTCCGGAGCCAGAATTGAGTTTGCTGCGTGATGAAATGACAAAGCTGTTGCATCCAAGTGTTGTGGGGATAGATCTCATGACAGCAGATTTAGGGGGATCCTGTGAGTACCATGCTAAGCTGGGCAGTAAGCCATGGGGAGAAGATCATGACCTCCAATTCAGGTGATATTTCATGGTCACTGTAAATGCTTTTAAAGTATCAGTTGTTTTTTGGAGCTAATCGTTGTGGTTTATTGTCCTTGTGGAGCTACATTTCTACCTTTTTTCTTGGAGGGGTAATAATTATTCTTGAAGTCTTCTTGTGGTGATTTTAATATACATGGATCTGTTTTATTTGACCTACTTGTTCTGTCCAAATCTTGTTTTGGCTCAAGCAGATATGATTTCAGACCTTGTTTGGTTTCTTATGCTTTATAGCCCATTGATTACCTAATCATTATCCTCATCATGGTCATAATATTGTTCTTCTTCTTCTTCATCATCATCATCTTCTTTTCAATTTATGGTAACAAAAAGGGACTTAAGTGTTTTCATTATTTATATCCTCATAGTGAAGCCTTGTTTTCCCTGGAATGGAAACGTCTAAATAGATATATAATGCAGGTGCAGATCGAGAGATTATATTTTGTGATTTATTGTATTCCAGGGGATTGAGTTCCAAAATATACTGTCTCTACAAAATTTCCAAGAACCAATATTATCATTGGCAATTTCTTTAGAGGGTTCATTGGTGTGTATCAACCTTGCTTCATAGGCCTCTTTAAATGTGTTCTGTACTTGCTGCTTTTTATATTACACAAAAGTTTGAACAATCTCTTGGACTATTCGTTTGAATAACTTTATTATTTTGAAAATTCATTCTTCTCCTTATTGTAAAGCTCTCCTCATTCCTAGGTGGGGATTCGGCTTAAGATCAAAGCATAAAATTAGTTATATGGAGGCAAATAAGGGAGTTGGAGAGATTTTGTAGATAGAATCTCTTGCTTCCATACCACGAAATATTTTTATGGACCACTGCAAACTGATATAAAAGCTTTAAAGGAAGCTGTTGTCTCTTATTCAAATAGTTCAGCAGTGTCAATATTGCACTTTTTGCTCAACTGCCAACCTTTTCTATGTTTGATGCGCTCATTTTGTTTGTGAATAACATGAAGACATGGCTATAGTGGAATTTAATATGATAATGCCTGATCTTGCACTTCTTGAGTGGTGTATGCAGATTAATTTTCTTGAAGTTTTTTGCATCCTTATTGGGTGGATATCGCAATTTCCTGGTAAGGCACCTTATTTAATTTTTGTTAAGATTTTTAACTTAGACCAGGTAGTCAGATCAACTTATGTATTATTGAACCCCATTTGGCAGGAAAATACTGCAACTTGTGCTTTCAATGTTGAAGCATTTCTGAGAAAGCGTTCTCGTTCTACTAACCAACCATCAGACCCCATGGTAATTCTTCACCAAATATGTTAGTCATTTTGATGCCTCCTCATGTATTAACTGTACAAAATAAATGGCCGGTCATTTCTAGCTGGGCTGTCTGTCATTCGTGTGCCCATTATGATATTATGGGTACTGAAGATTGGAAGTGACTAATGCATGTTTTCCCCATTTATGTTAGTTTATTTACTTTTTATCATCAAGGGCCTCCTGAATTCTCACTATATCTTCCTTCAATTTATTCAGATAACACAGTTTTTGAATACTCAAGGCTTCTTGGATTATGTGGAGAGAGGTACCAGTCCGGATGAAAATAATGTCAATCTTCTCGACAAGTTACAAGATGCAATTGGGAGGGGCCAAAATCCTATGTCAATCTTTCCCTCATCCTTGATGGAGCCTGAGATTATAACAATATCAGACTCTGATACAGGAACATCAGGTCGAGACAGCCATTCATGCTTAGTGTTTGCTGTAGAGCCTATTTCAAAGGCTCTTGCATTGATGCTTCTGCTTATTTATAACTTGGTGCTTGGAAAGTTAAACACAGAAGCTAGTGAAAAAGATTAGGAATGAGTTAAACAAGGGTCGGGGCTATACAGTCATCCTCCAAAAAAGAAATTCATAGAGTTAAAATGAGAGCTACTCAGACCAGATCAAAGCAATAGGAAATTATGAACCAAAGTTAACTAGAGAAGTCTTTTAAGTAAATCAAAGGTGGCTCTGTGTATTGATCAAGTCAGTCAGGCATAAGGATCTTAAAGTTTGATTCTCTCTACTTTTCAGGGTCGGGTGCCAAATACACCTATGATAGGTTTCCTTCAAACATCAGGTCAGAAGAGGAAGAGGAGAAGAGGAAGCAAATTCTTGCTGTGGCAAGTGGAGCGTTTGATTACCCTGGAAGGCATAGTCCTAGGTATGTCTACACATGGATGTTGACGTTTAACTGTATGTGTGTGCAACAAGTTACCTGATTAAATTTTGTGCTGTTATTGTGGATTTCTCATGACAGAATCCCTTTTCTTTACCAGGTCCCCCTCCGTGTTAGTGGGTAAGGATTCCAAAGTTGATACTCTGAGTCCTATGGAGAGGGCTGTAAGTGCTTCTACCATTGTTAACTTCCCACCCCTGATTGGGACCATGGAATCTTCTTTAATTTTTCCCCCTTTATGTTGTCAGGCTGAGAGAGAACGGATGGTACTGGACATAAAGGTTAAGCTTCAGGTAAGATGTTGTTAAATCTCTTGGTCCCACATAGTTAGGGATGTTCTAACCTATCATAGTGGTTCTCTTTGTTATGAATCTGTATATTGTAAATTATGTCCTTAAAAGTTGGTATCTATGCAAGTTCCCATTAATTCTGATTAGGGACAATCTCATAAGTGCCTGGACTTTTTTTTAACTCAGTTTAAAGTTAAGGAGATATTTGCAGGTTGAGATGATGCATGTAGTTCTGTAGAATTTTAAATGTCTGTAATTTCTGAGGAGTTTAGTCAGTAGAATTGTGATGGCGCATTGTTGTCTCTACTCCTGGGATATATGACAATTTGGGCTTTAGCTAAAATCAATTGCTATGTGGTTGTAGTTTTAGTTTCTTTTGAAAGGCTTAGTGAACTTTCCATTTTTCTGCCCCCAGGGTTTGTGGTTGCGGCTCCTTAAATTGGGAGCAACTGATGATCCTCTTTCGTCCTTTGAACATGGCACCATTTCCGGTATGCTTCTATGAGATATCAATACTTGCGTTTATCTTCTTCAAGCAAATGAATTGATGGCCAAAGCAATCTGTATCTATGGGCCAGAATTTGCTGCATGCTAACTGTGTGTTCATTTGTTTTTGCAGCTTTAATTGAATTTGATGCTGAGGGAATTGGTGGTAGTGGCTTTGTTGAATGCATTAGGGAGCACATCAATTCGGTATGTAGCATTAAAAGTTGCAATTTATTGGACGTTCCCTCCTTGTAGGGTAGTAACTCAAAAACCACACATGATTTCAGGGATGGCATTGTCAATTGACTGATGAACAGTTTATTGCGGTTAAAGAATTGGTAAGTCCATTCAACTAAGAAAATTTGCCAGATTGACTACCAGAATGATTTGCTGAAATTTCTAATACATCAAAGTGAATTATAGCGTGTTGTATGGTTTTAGCCTTCTGACTTTTTTTCCTCTTACATTTAGCGTTTAGTGTGATTTTTGTACAATTTCAAACAATTTCAAACATCTCCAATATTTACTGTGAAATTTTGTGGGATCACTGCTAACTGTCCTAAAAGCTTAAGTTGTTAGATAAATGTGTGATTTATTATTTAAATATTCTAACGCTTCCCATCACGCGTAATTTGGTCTTTTTGCCTATTACTAAGCATGGACATTGGGGAGGGAAATGGGGTCTCGAAAGATTTGAATTCAGGATCTTCATCTGTTATACCATGTGAGATTTTGTGGGATCACTGCCAACTACTTTAATAGCTTAAGCTGTTAAATGAAGGCATGGTTTATTATTTAAATATTTTTAACACTTCCTCTTATGCTTAGTCTGGTCTTTTACCTAGTATTAAGCATGCAAATTTAATTGGGGGGCGCCTTAGTAAGATTTGAATTCAGGATCTCCAGCTCTAATACTATGTAAGATCTTGTAGGACCACCATCAATTGTTCTAAAAGCATAAATTGATAGATGAAGGCGTGATTTATTATTTAAATATTCTAACATTTACCAATATAAAAACTTTGACATTAGTCATAGAATTTTCTCGTTTACTTTATGAAATTGAAACATTTCTTTTTTTTTTTCTTTTTTCATTGAAGAAGTTTTTTTTTTTTTTTTTTTTTTTTTTTGGGGGGTCTAATGAAAGTTCAAAAGGTACTGCGTCTTTCATTTTTGCTAAAGTTTCCTCTAACTCAGCCTTACCAAAGGCTGAAAGTTCACTAATGTCGGGTCTTATTAGTAAGCAGGTGCAAATTTCTTTACTCTATTCACACAAGTTCCTTCAGGGAGATTGTAGTGAACTTTTTGGTGGGATGATAATCTCATACTCAATAAAAATGAAAAACTTACTACAAAATGACTATAGGCATAATAGACTGGCTCCTTCTTTGTATGCATTTTCGTCGCTTGAATTGGTTTCAGAATTCTTGAAATGTTTCTAAACAAAACATCTCATTTGACACCTCCTTCTCTCTTTCTTTTTTTCCTGCTCTAAATAATGAAAATCATGTTAAATGCCAGCTGAAAACAGCCATTGGTCGTGCAATCTCTCGGAACGATGTTGTGACAATAAGAGATGCCCTGGAAGTTTCTGCTGAAATTTATAAGAAAGACGCTAATAATGTTCAAGACTACATCCAGCGTCATCTTCTCTCTGTATCTATTTGGGAAGAGCTGAGGTATATCTTACCCACCATCACTCTTGGTTGCTTTCTTTTTGAATGAATCTGTGTATAATCTTTTCAATGTAATTTCATAACATATTTTAAGCTTTCACTTTTTCTCCATTTGGATTGAAATAACAAGATCAGTCATAGTGCAATTGGTACATGCTGCTTCATATATTCATAGCATTTAATTTCTTGAATGGTAATGTTTGAATTGTTCTCTTTCAGATTTTGGGAAGGATACTTTGACTACCTAATGGACCGATCATCGAGCAGGTAAGGATGAATATGCTGCATGTTCCATTTGTCATGCATCGAGCTTTTTGCTTAGCATAAGTTAGTCACCCTGGGTGTCGTCTGTTGGGGTGGCCAGTACAGTTCTTCTTTGCAATGAAGTAACTGTAATTTTGTTGAATAGAAGCATTCATAGAAGATCCTCAAGAGAGGTGCAAAGAACATATGACCTCCAGCGCGAACACTATGAAGAAGTATAGATAGTCATCAATACATCTAAAAAATTAAGCTGGTATGGAGATATGGTTTAGATATGAGAACAGAGCACATTGGACTCTTTCTTGAGCAAAATTTTGAATGCTGGGGAGTTTGATGTTTTTACTTTATTTTCCAAACTAATGGAAGGATCTACATCCCCTGGAAGAATCCGTCTATTTTAACAGGACCGATTTGACTATGGAAATAAATATCTCAATTTCTTTTGCTGGAATTTTTACTATGTCGATTTATTATAAGGAATGGTGATAATGCAGTCTAATATTTGTGGCATAATTAAGTTTCTGTGGCATGAGAAATTTACTCGAATGGATGCTTATTAGTGGTTGATGCTTTTGTATTAGTTCTGTCAACTATGCAACTCAAGTGTCCAGTCAGCTAACAGTGGTGGCATCGCACATGGTAATGTCCTTCCCTATTGTTCACAGCTGTTGCCTTTTTTAGCTCAATCAACTTTGTCTTGTTTTTTTTCCCTCTTTTTACTAGTGCCTTTGCATTTGCCATTATCAAGGCTGGGCTGGGACTTCCTGATGCTGATGCTTGGTACATGATTGAAACAATAGCAGAAAAACAAAAAGTTGGATTCAAGCAGTTTGTAAGTTAAAAATTTTCCTTTCTTGGTTATTTTATGTCGTTTGAGACCTTTTATCTGTTTGGTCTTTTTTGATTGGTTTCAAGAATGTTCAGAAATTTTGCATCTTCATATTGGTTTTTGGTCCTGGTTTATCTAGATATTGTCTTTTAATTTTGATTCCTTTACATATATCGAATTTAGTCTATCTTGCCACCTCAATTTTGACATGAACTCATCTCTTGGGCTTGTACTGCATCAACTTGCTGGCTGTTAATTGTCCACCATCTGTTTCAAATATGCCTATTGGCGATTTTTAAGCTGCAAGAACACCTGTTTCTTCAGAATAAGAATTTCTTTGACTCTGTCAAAATCAAAGTTCAGAAATCATATCGTTATGTCTACTTGTACCTTTTACTGGGGGAGAAGAAAACATGACTGCTCAAATGAGATACAATTTGTTGAATCGGATCATGGGACTTTAAACATCATTATTTGATCAGAAACAATAAAAGGGTCTGGTCAAAAAGGAAATGAGAATTGAGAGAGTACACACCTTCTTAAGTTATCTTATGTGATGTAGTTGAATTCATTTCAATCATTCTTAGGCAATTGCAACTCTTTTATATTACATGTGCTGTGCCAATTTGATCTCTGATTTATCCTATATCCAGATCTTGTTACTGGAGTCTGAAATAGGAAGGAAGGTTTTTATATGCTGCTAAATTTTCGGGATTGTTATTATGACGTCGGGGAGTGATTTTTTTTTTTTTTTTTTTTTGGGGGGGGTTTGATTATGTAGGCACTTCTATGTCTTGAACATGAAGAGAGACAAGACCTAAAGCCCAAATCCCTAGCTTCCTTTTTTAAATAATGATTCTAATTTTTCTTCTGTGATTTGTTTCAGATAAAGTTGAGAGGATTCTTGTCACATATCCAACAAGTGCGTATTGGTTATTGGGGAAACTCATCGATAAAAGCACCATCAGTTTCATCTCAAGGATTACCATCTCCTTCCCCAAAAGATGCCGCCAATGAAAAATACCAACCTGCCGAGGCTTCGGGTGTTGGCAGGAGCTGGGTTCAGAGCATGTTCAGCAAAGAAAATGCTCCAAGAGCAAACTCATTTGGCCGTGTTCGTAGATGGACTTCTGATGGTGGTGCTTCAGGTTTGCATTCTATATATCTTTGGCATTCTACTTATGTAATTATTTATAAAATAATTCTTATCATATTGTTATTTTCCAAGCAAACATTATATATCAGTATTTTTTTGTTTCTTTGGACTCATAATGCAGAGAATGGGACTCCACATAGACAAGATCTGTCATCTGCTGCACAGAAGAAACTCCAAACAAGTGTTCGCACACTAAGGGGTCATACTGGTGCTATTACTGCTCTACATTGTGTAACTAGAAGGGAGGTATGGGATCTGGTGGGAGACCGTGAAGATGCTGGCTTCTTCATTAGTGGGAGTACTGATTGTTTGGTAGGTGAATAGCGTAAAATCTACTCGCATTTATGGTACACTTTCAGTTGTGTGTTCCCATAGTTCTGTTGAATCAAGATGGGGTCGAAGCCGGTTTTAAGGTGATATTTCCTTTTTTATTACTATTATGCAGGTTAAGATTTGGGACCCTAGTCTTCGTGGCTCTGAACTGAGGGGAACTTTGAAAGGACATACAGGGTATGTCCATTCTCCATTTATATTTTAACATAGAATTTACCCTACTGTCTTGGTCTTACACTCCCATTATTCTGAATTATCCTAGCAAATGTTTCT
Organism: Eucalyptus virginea; assembly: GCA_014182375.1. Classification (NCBI taxonomy): domain Eukaryota; kingdom Viridiplantae; phylum Streptophyta; class Magnoliopsida; order Myrtales; family Myrtaceae; genus Eucalyptus; species Eucalyptus virginea. The sequence continues at coordinate 9,521,490 of CM024515.1, read as the reverse complement.
GTCGGATTACTTTTTTGTAGCACTGTTCGTGCAATAAGTTCTGATAGAGGAAAGATCGTGTCGGGATCGGATGATCATTCTGTTATTGTATGGGATAAGCAGACTTATCGACTTCTAGAAGAGCTCAAAGGCCATGATGCACAGGTTCTTATGATGATAATATTCTTGCAATTTTCGTCGTCTTACATTTACAACTCCATAGAAGCATAAGCAATTTATTCATGAAGCTATCATCTTGTGCATGTTCATTACAGATTGAAAGTATTAAAAATAAATAAGGAGTAATGACCGAAATTTTTTCTTCTGTCCTTTATTCATAGTGGCTGGAGGGTCAAAATTCATCCTCTGAGTTTCATTTTCGATTGAAGTACAACGGAAATCACATCTTGATGAAAGTCATGGTGATATCCTGCTTCTATATAAGGAGTATGTTAGAAATCCAGTGCAAAAGTTTAAGCTATTATATAGAGGGAGATTACACGTATAAAAAGTCATTATGAACTCATATAGTAGATTTGTGGAATACTTTTCAATACTTCATTTCTCAGATGTCCCTTCTCCAAGAGCGCCGCTAATGACACCATATAAATAGCTCATGTGGAGTTGAAGATGTTAGTATATTAATACCCCAGTGAAGAATTACAATATGCCCAAGTCCACCTTGAAAGATTATGATGTTAGGTGGAGGAAGATTAAAAGTATGTAAAAGCATTACGAAAGCCTTATAATAGTGATGTGAAATACTTTAACGGAGTATAAATTCTTTTTTATCATTATTAAAATGAGAGGATAAGTATTGTGGTTGGCATTCTCCATTGCAGGTCAGCTGTGTGCGCATGTTATCTGGTGAACGCGTCCTCACTGCTTCTCATGATGGATCTGTGAAGATGTGGGATGTTAGGACTGACACTTGTGTGGCAACTGTTGGTCGCTGCTCCAGTGCTGTCTTATGCATGGAGTATGATGATTCCAGTGGAATCCTGGCTGCTGCTGGAAGAGACGCGTATGTACCTTGAATTTTTTTTTTTTTTTTTTTGTTATACTCACATTGTGGATCTTGAATTTCATACATTTATATTTTCTCAGGGTTGCAAACATTTGGGATATTCGTGCTGGAAAGCAGATGCACAAGCTTTTAGGGCATACGAAATGGATCAGGTGTGCAAAATAATTGCAAAATGTGCTTTTTACTATGGCTTTATTGAGGCAGATATCAGAGATTAGTCTGCCACAGCAAGTGGGGGTGTGAGAAGTGTAATTCACACCACTAAATGTAAGAACATCTGTGTGGACTGGAAGGATTCCCATCCTGGATTCTTCAAGGGGAGAAAATGATTAAAACCAGCTGTATCTGTCACTTTTGTCTTCCATTATAGTTATTCAATCTCAATATATACATGCACGTTTTAATTTTTTCCTAAAACACGAGCTCTTTAAATAATTGGACAAGCCAATGATTTAATGAAGTTTCTGTCCTCCAACATTTGGATTTTAATCTCATAATCATTCTAATCATGCATGTACTTATTCTTTATGTCAGTAAAGTACCGATTAAATAGGATACCAAATGGGTGCCACCCCAAACACATAAAAGAGTTTAACCTCAATGCCAAAAATGAGCACATTGACATTAGTCGCGAAATTGATCAATTGGTGGATGCATACTCGAAAATTGTAATTCATGTGGTCCCCCGTTGAAGGTAGATATGCATAACTGCTAGTGTATGAATTCTTTCTTCATTGGGTTTAATAAACAGCCGTGTCTTTTAAGTTTATAACTGCTAGTATAATATGGATCTTTCTCCATTTGATAGTAATAAATAACCATGAGTAAAGGACTTCTTCCTTCTTACCATCTTCTTTGCCATCCTGCAGGTCAATTAGAATGGTTGATGACACTGTAATTACTGGTAGTGACGATTGGACGGCTAGAATATGGTCTGTTTCCCGTGGGACATGTGATACAGTTCTTGCTTGCCATGGTGGGCCAGTCCAGTGCGTTGAATATTCTTTATCAGATAAAGGCATAATCACAGGTTCCTACCTCATCCGATGTCTTGTTATCAGGGTCCTTTGTAATGGTGACAGAACATAGTTTGGTTCTTAATTAGATGTTGTTATATTTGTCCTTGGTGTTGCTGAAGGTTGATCATAAAAACGATTTTCATTGATGCTATCAATATTTTCAGGTTCTACTGATGGACTTATTCGTTTCTGGGAAAAGGAGGAAGGTAAGAGTATTAACAATGTGATCTCCTTAATGTCTTTCTTTTATCTTATTGATGTTCAGCATTATCTCAGAATTTAGTTTCTCTGACTTATTGATGATGACTAGTTCTGGGCACTGTTATCGAGAATCACTTTGGATATTGGTCTTGAAATATGTGGTTACACACATGAGGGACAAAAAACTATATGCCTAATTTTAGCAAAACTGTCTTGAGGAAGATAGTGCTAGTGCTACAAGCTGGTTCTTGCAACATGTGATGCTACAACTCCGGTTGTGATTTTTGATGCTGTAAATTCCTGTTTTCTTAGGGAAGTAATCACTTCTTACCTTATTCTTCGTGTCTGACCAGGGTTTATTTCCTCAGGTGGTAGTGGTAGTTGAAGCTTAAATAGAATGTAAAGTGTACTAAGTTCTTCATAATCATGTAAAACGAGCAGGTTTCTTTGCTCTTAATCTTGGACAGATTTTGCTGCATTGATTGGTTCTTTAGACTAGACAAAATATGCTGACTTATTTAGTTAACTGAAGCAATTACCGCAGCATAAACAAATATACTCTCATTTTTCCAGGGGGTATAAGGTGCGTGAAGAATGTCACCATTCATTCATCTGCTATTGTATCTATCAATGCTGGGGAGCACTGGTTGGGGATCGGAGCTGCTGATAATTCAATGTCCCTCTTCCACCGACCACAAGAGCGAATCAGTGGCTTATCAAGCAGTGGACCAAAAGTGGGCGGTTGGCAACTTTATAGAACACCGCAAAAAACCCTTGCTGTGGTATGCATCATTTTTTGTTCCAGTATTATTTTCCTGACGTGCTTCAGGAACTTGTCGTAGTATCTACATATATTTCATTGATTTCAGGATATATATATATATATATATATATATTTTTTTTTTTGTGCTTATCTTCATGGCTTTGTGCTCTGTCTTTGGTAATGTATCCATCGTTTTTCGATCTTTAGTCATGGCTTCTACATTTGGTTTTCAGGTGAGGTGCATTGCTTCAGACCTTGAGAGGAAAAGGATCTGCAGTGGTGGTCGTAACGGTCTTCTTAGGCTATGGGATGCTACCATCAACATCTAGAAGTCTGTTTGTTGATCCTGAGGTGAATGCTGTGGTCTGTTCTTCAATTTGTATGCATTGTGTTTTTTGTACATCAACACATTTTTTCCCTGTTTTTGATTCCGGAAAGACAGATGATTGAAATGCTGAAAGTGAGATTCAGTTTTGTTTTCTTTCAATTCCTTCTGCTGAAAGTGGGATGCAATTTTGTTTTCTTTCAATTCTTTTTTTTTCCTTCTAGGTTGTTTACTCTTGCTATGTGTACAATAAAGCTGTCAAAATGTGTCACTAATCCATGTTTTAACCCATATTTATTGAGGGGGTGATGAGTGGATCAGCTCAAATGTTTTATGGACCATAATAAGTTCTGAAGAGAAAAGTCCAAAATGAGTCTGATGATACTTTCAGCACTTATGACTAGACCAGTAAAGTCAAGAATACAGGCTCAGCACATCTTTCGTTCTCTAGTCTCCTCTATCGCCCTCGCCACCTCCTGCTCTGTCCTCTCCTCACCGACCAGGCCTGTGCTCTCTTGCTCAAGTCCGGCCACCCCCTCCACCTTTTCCCTTGCACCCACTCATCTCTTGCTTCACCCCTCTTGCTTCACCAAGTAGGGCGATTTCTCTTGCTCTTCCCTTGTTCTCTCTGACACCATCTCTGTGGACACCGTCGCCTTCAATGCCCTCATTCCCAGCCTTGCCCCTTTCGATGAGCCGAGGCTTCTGGGTCTCTCCCCCAATGTGTACACCTTCAATTCCCTGTTTTAGGCTCAGGAAAGCTCGGGAGAATGAGATCGTTTATGGTAGGAGTGTGCAAAATACCCGGGAACCGCCCGGAACCGGCGGTTCTCGAGGGAACCGGTCTGATGCAGTTTGGTTCCACTTTTTTGGGAACCGGTCCGGTTCCCGGTTCCGAGGCAGATCCACCCGCCCGCCGACCCGGACCGGACCGGCACTTTTTAATATTAAAATAAAAAAAATAAAAGAAAGAAACCCTAAGTTCGCGTCTGTCTCGACTCTCTTCCTCTGTCTGTCTCTGACTCTCTTCCTCTGCGGTTTCATCATCTCTCTCTCTCTCTCTCTCTCTCTCTCTCTTCCTCAATCTCTTCTCTTCGTCTTTGTTTCCTCCCCGAGGTCGACGCCGCCGCCGCCGCTCCTCCTCCACCGCTGTCCACCCCCTCGAGTCGGTCGCCACTTGCCACGGCCCGCTTTGCTCCTCCGCCTTTGCCGCCCCCTCGCCGTTGTCTCTTCCTCTTCGATTCCTCCCCGAGCGTCGATGCCGCCGTCGCTGCTCCTCCTCCGCCGCCGTTCGCCCCCTCGCGCCGGTCGCCACTCGCCACGGCCCGCCGCTCCTTTGCCTCGCTATCCGCCCCTCGCTCGTCTCTTTGTCTTTGATTCCTCCCCGAGCGTCGACGTCGCCGCCACTGCTCCTCCGCTGCCGCTGCTCCTCCGCCACCGCTGCTCCTCCTCCGCCGCTATTCGCCCCTCGCGCCGGTCGCCACCCGCCACGGCCGTTGCTCCCTGCCCTCGCTGTTGCCCCCTCGCTCGATCTCTTTGTCTTTGATTCCTCCCCCGAGTGTCGACGCCGCCGCCTTTGCTCCTCCGCCGCCGTTGCTCCTTCTCCGCCGTTCACCCCCTTGCACCGGTCGCCACCCGCCCACTGCGCCCGCCCGCCGCTCCTCTCGCCTCTCGCCGTCCGTCCCCTCGCTCGTCTCGTCTTTGATTCCTCCTCGGCGTCGACGCCACCGCGCTGCTCCTCCGCTGCCACTACTCCTTCGCCGCCAATATCGGTTCCATGGATCCACCCGGGAACCGGACTGGACCGGCGGTTCGGGCCCGTGGATCCATGCAACGAACGGGTGGATCCCGGTTCCAATTTTTCGGAACGAAGGTTCTTAGCGGGCGGTTCCCGGTTCTAGGTCAGAACCGCCCGCCGACCATGCACACCCCTGGTTTGTGGGGTTTGCTTGAAGTATGGGTTCACTCTGGGCGCTTATGTGGTGAGTGGGCTGAGGAGTGCGAGGCAGTGGTTAATGTGGTCTGGGTCACTATGGTTAATAGGTATGTGTGGAATGGGGAGTTTTGAGAGTGCAAAGGAGGTGTTTGTGGAAATGCGCGGCTTGGCATTGGAGGTGCACCGGCATAGCTTGACCACCGCTTACGTCGTGATGGATGTAATTTCCCTGGTTGGAAGTTCTGTTGCGGGATTATAAGGACAGATATCACTCACTTTTAAATATAACTAAAATAAAGGGGGAAATTAGAAAATGTCTCTTGAAGTTTGTACTCACTTATCAAATAATATTCACTTTTGAAATTTATCTTTGAATGAAATCTTTGCAAGCTCCTCTTTAAAGTGGAGCAGCTGTTTGATACCTAATTTTGGCCACTACATTTAGTGATTTTTTTGGCATAGATAATTAGGGACCGACCTTGGCCCCTAAACAAAAAATATTATTAATTTGGATTTGTATATTAGGAGCATTTTCACTTAGTAGCATTAGGCCCACATAAATTGCATTCTAATTGGATTTGTGCTAAATAGATCTAAAATAGGGAAGTTTTAAATTTAATTAGATTATCTAGACTAAGCCTAGGTGAACATCAAATTCAGCCAAGCCCATAATAACAAACTAAGCCTTTGAGGTTGTAAGGTTGCGTTTGGCAGTTGGAATAAAATTTATTTTATTTTGCATTTAGTGTCTACTTAAGATAGGATAAAGTTGAATATAAATGGAATATAGGTTGGATAAAATTATCATATGAGGGAAAGGTGGGATAAAAGTAGGTGGAACTTCTAATATCTATGATAGAAAAGTTATTTTTCTTCAAATAATAAATTTCTTAAATTAACAAAATTAAAATCGTATTTCGATATAAATAGTATTTGAATTCTAATATAAAAAATTCAACATAGCAAAAAATAAAAATGTTTTTTAATTTAATTCTATTTGTATTTATAAATTCAAATTTAATTTTATCTTATAAAAATGTATGTTTATTACATATTTTAGGTATATTATTAAAATTTTATTGGAGAATGATGGAAGGAGAGAAATAAATAAAAAGAAATTAATTTAAAAGAGAGGAAAATAAAAAAAAAAAAAAAAATAAAGTAGATAAGAATATTGCAAGAGATATTTTACCACCTCGGTTTGTAAAATTTTCTTTCATTTATATTAATATGTTATTTGTATCAAATAATATACATAACATGATGTGAATATATCTAACTTTATTATTACAATCACTAAATAATATATAGGATATAGCAAAATTTTTGAATTTCATATTTTGTTCTATCAAATCCTATAGAAATTCAGACAACCAAACCAAACATTGTCTAAAAAGATGAACATACACTCGTAAAAGAGGAAGACAATGGTTCAGAAAATTGGCGAAGACCAACTCTCTCCCGGCCTTTGTTCGTGCGCCAGGTCTCCTGGCTCCGGATTTCCTGGCGACCACCACCTCACGCCACCGTTTCCCTGCCCTCCTCAGCAACCTCCCAGCGACACCAGTGAACCACCAGTGACTAGCTTCCCTGCAAACCCGTCGCAAACTCCAGTACTTAGCAGAAATCCCTGCGAGACCCCAAAGAGTTCCTTGTAGGCTCCGACGTATCCAGTGCCTCCGGCGCGTCCCGGTGCTTTAGCAGTTCCCTATCGTGGTCTTGGTCTTTGTTGTGTCACGCCCAGCAGCCTTGCCAACACTCTCGTCGAGCCACCCTGCAGTTTTGGCGAGTTTCCCGGCAACACTCTAGTCCAGCACCAGCAACCACCAGTGACTTCGGCGAGGTTTCGACGACTGTGGTGGCCCTCGCAAGCTTCTTCATCGCCACCTACCAGTCGAGGCCATTTTAGAGAGGGAACTGTCAGTGGAGGTAAAAAGAAAGTGATGCGCCTTGGTTCTTATCAATGCCAGGCGTGTTTTGGGTTGGAGATACTTCCCAGTGAAACAGGGGAAGTAATTTGTTTTGTGAAAAATAAATAATTTAAATAATATATATTTTTTAAAAATAAATGTTTAAATTACTTATAAAATAAATGAATAAAATATATGTTCATTGTATATGGAAATATTTAAATATAAATTATCGTTGGTCATAAAAATATATTTCATTAATTATTTATTTCAAGTAATATAAGTGGTTAATTTTAAAATATATATTTTCAATTATTTGTTCTCTACGAAATAAACGGTGACATTTTCAAATTATTGGTCTTAAATCAGTTTCATGCTCGATATACGTTGAACTGGCGTTGATATCTCACTGCCCTGATTTGCTTCCTTGCTTAGACAATGGTTAGAGATAAATTTTGACCCTATTAAGCAAATGTCATGCTAGTGGGACATAATTATTGGTGCATAGTGATTGAGACATGTCCCATTTATGTGTTGTCGTGTGCTCAACATCTCATTTAAGGTCCGTTCGTTTTGTGAAAAATGGGCTATTTCCGGACAATATTTTCCCAAACGTCATTTTCCAGGAAAATGACAATATTTTCTGATGTTCGGTTAAAATCTGAAAAATGTTTTGAAAAATATTTTCCAGTGTTCGGTAAGAAAAATATTTTCTAAGACTTCATCACTTAGGCATGCATCATTTATTGACCTATAAATTCATCAAATATGAACTTGCCTTTAAATCCGGGCAAACTTACTTCATATCTTTGTTCTCTCATTGCCGCCAAATGCTCATCAACTCTAAAAAATGTTCGTATGAATTTTAAAAAGAAGCAAAAGAGAAAAGAAGCAAAGTATGTACAACCTTCATGAGAATCTTCCAGTTGAGTGGCCTGTTTTCCTCTTGCGTCTTTTATGTTCTAATAAACAAAAGAAAAAAGAAGCAAAGCATATAGAGCTTTTTGTTTGAGCAATGTACAACTGTGCATGGCAAAATAAATAAAGAAAAGGATAAGCAAGAGTGCAGAGTGTGAGCTTGAGATCGATGAGCTCGAGGTTTGCCTTAGAACGGCCGACGACTAGCCAAGAAAGAAGAATATGAAAAACAAAGAAAATAAAAAGAAAAAAAAAGAAAAGAGAAAGAAAAGAAATAAAAAGAAAAAGGAAAATAAAAATAATTTGAATTAAAAAAGAAAAATAAAATTAAAAATAATTCGAACAAAAAAAAAAAAAGAAGAAAAAAGAAAGGGGATGAGGAAGTGATGATTTGTAGATGTATGAGATAAGAGAGATCAAGTGAGGAAAACGTTTCCATTTTCAAAAGTGGAAAACATTTTCTCTTAATTTAGAAGACTTTTTTTCCTTTTATGGAAAACATTTTCTCTATGAAATTCATTTTCTGTGAGATGAACATTTTGGAAAATCCGGAAAACTTTTCCCAAAAATTAATTTCCGCGAAATGAACAGAGCCTTAGTTAAATAAGTGTTTCCAGGGATAATCAAGTTCACTTTTCTTGGCAAATCAATAAACATTTTGAGTTCACTTTTATTTAATTTTAGACCTTAGCTTATTACATTATTATTTTATTGTATTATTGAAGGCCATGTTAGGGCATCGGACCTTTAAGCTTAAAGTTGGGCTTCTAACATGGGGAAATTACCAAAAAAAAGAAGAAATTATTGCATTTGTGCCAATTTAATCATAAATATTTTAATCTGGCTAATTTAGTCCTCAATTTTTGATGACTTATCAATATAGTCTTCTCGGCAATTATGGTAGGAAATTAGTGATGTAGATACCAATCACCCTATTTGGCATGGCTGCCGATGTGATGGAAATTTTTTTATAACTTTTTTAAAAAAATCAGTTTTTTATTTTATTTTATTTTTCTTTCTTTTCCTTTTTTTCCCATCTAAGCCTAGTGAAGTCATAAGCCGATCCTCAATGGCCACATGCAAGGGCCGATCGACCCTCGCTGACCACTAGGGGAGGGTTATGTAGCTCTTCCCATATCTAGGCTGGGACCTTTGCCTATGGTTGGTGAAGGCCTTGCGGCCCTCTTGCGACCCTCGAGGTCGACCGGCTACCCTTGCCAGACTTGGTAAAGAAGAGAAAGAAAGAAAAATAAAAATAAAAATAAAAAGTTCAGGATTTAAAAAAAAATTAAAATACACCCATGTTAGTATCAACCATCCAACTTGGCATTGCTGGCATCTGCATCAGCAATATTCTATCAAAATTGCTCAAAAAGATTATATTAACAAATTATCAAAATGTCTAAATTAACCAAATTGAAAGGTTTATGATTGAAATGGAACAAATGCAATGTTTATTACTTTTTTTGTAATTTCCCTCTAACATTGTCATATGTGTTTTTTATGCGTGATTAATTGAATCCGAATTGCTCTAAAATAATATGTTATCCAATTATATTGCTGAATTTTGGTTACGACATACATATATATATACACACACACACACACACACACACACACACACATTTACATATATCGTTGCATATTAAGGTTTATTGATTGTCACGCATACCTTGCATATCATATCATATGTCATTTGCATGTTTAGAATTTAGTTGCATTCATAAGTCATGTTTAGGATAATGCATATTAATCTTAGAATCCGTATAAACTTAGTATAACTCATACTTGTCATTATTAAGTAAAAATCAAATAAAAAATGTCATTTAAGTAATATAAGTTGCATATAGAATTAGTTAATCTCATAACATAAATGTCATGCATTGCATATTGTTAATATCCATGCTTAGTGCTCACAACATTAGGTAGAATTAATTAATAACTATATTTCATGCATTGCATATAGTTTAATTTTTTATAAAAAAGAAAACACCAAAAATAATTAGCATTGCATAATTAGGTTATCATCTTTTAATAGAAGCCACTTAGGTCACGTTAGGTGTTTAAAGTTCGATCTTTTATTTTTTAAAAAGAAAACACAAAAATATTAATCTCTTGCATGGCTAAATAGTAGGTTAATTCATAGTTGGTTGTATTTCATGTCATTAGAATTGCATAGGTTGCATTACATTTAAAATATAGCATAGCATATATGTCACTTAGATTTCCTGTCAGTTTATCTATGCATGTTAGACTAGAATTCATATAGTCATACAATTTAATCTAATTCATGTTTTTAAACGAGAAAAAAAAAAAAAGAAATAATTAACATTGCATTTAGAAATCATGTCTAGGTCATACATCCATTGTTTGGTCTTTAGTAAATATTTTGCAGAGCGCTTTACCCATTAGACATAATGGAGCTTTGTTTTGATTTGCTTAGTGCAAGGTTTTTTTACCTCCTCAAGCAATATATTTATTATTTAAATTATTGAGTGCTATGTTATTGATTATGCACTTGCATGACCACTCATTACATGTTAGTGTTTTAGAATTAAACATGATCAAGACTATTTGTAAAATATTTTTGAAAAAAAGAGAAAATGTACTCAAATAGAGTTAGATTTTGTTAGATTTACCTAGCGTAATCAAGTCCCTATATTCTTAAAATCTTTGATTTGCAGAAGTAAAATGTTTTCTTGCATTTTATTTGGGTTTCTAATCAGGTAGTCTATTAATATATTAATGTGAAATCATAAATGTATTGATTTACATGTTTGAATGATCTAATTAAAACCCTAAAGTTGCAATCGAAATGGACGCAATGGCACCATCTCTTTAACGAGTAACCTTTCATACTTACTTAATAATTTATTAACTTTCCTTTGGTAGTTCACATTTGAGAAAGTCATGATAGGGAAGAGTAATTTCATATCGTAGTTGTTCAGTCATCGATGGTGGGTCTACGTTCAAAGACATTGTTCGGACGCTGGTTAGCCTTAGCAACTTAGCACACATTGGCGCAACCACAAAAATTTTGGCCCATTAATTTGTCCGCTCCATGCTTAGAATCACATTCTAATCAATTGTAATTTCTTAACTATAGTCATCGTCAATTGACTATTGACTATCCTAGGCCAATTAGAGATCTACAGATTTTAATGTATTGATAAACACGTGCTGAAATCGCTAAAACGTAATGAAAGGAGAATTGCAATTGCCATAGAGAAATATAAATTTTACCAAACGAATATACAAAGCAAGGAGGCCCGGCACCAACAAAACAAACACTCAAAAGACAAGGGAGTCAAGAGAGTATAGGGTGCCATGGTTCCACAATAAAACAAAAAGGCAAACAGCCACAAGGAAATGAAAGCAATTATTAGCAACATTTTTCGGTAGGACAACCTTAAAATCAAAGGAACTCAAAAAGATGACACACGAATTTTGGACATGAACACATTCAACACATCACAACTCATCAAGCCATCATTGTTTGATTCATGGGGGGCACCATAGCAACCTGCGGCTGCTGCTGCATCTGCTGTTGTTGTCTTTGAACGTTGCCCACCCATCCTGTCCAAAAGCGAAACAATCGAATGAATCACACAATTCTTCAACTGGACATGTCTGAATTCTTTTCGACTTTAAATGTTTGCTCAACTGGTTCGTTATCGTATACCTCGCTAGGTAAGAGTCTTTTGTATTACTATTATAAGTTGACTCTAGGAACGAGTTATCAATTTACCAATGGCGGGATCCCAGTCTCGGCGTTTAAGTTCTCTGTATTCTTGGCAAAGAGCACAGGGCTCGAACAGGGAGTGGATGATCCAATCCGGCGCAGGCGACTCCACCAGCCCAAACTGGCTCCTAAGCTTCGATCGGTAGGTGCATGAGTAGATGCATGGCAACCCGGTGAAGAAGCCAATCAGCCCGTAGATAATTCCAGCCGTGACACAAGCTACAATCATCACAACACACCAAAGAACAGAAGTTACGCAAGTGATTTCGGTCAAGACACGATGAGTTGTTTCTTTCTGTTCTTTTTTCACTCACGGGTCTTGCCGTTGTCTATGATCTCTGCAACCTGGCCGAACGTCAAGCATGGGAAGAGGAGCGTTGTAACAGCTGAAACATGAGAGACATAATGCGTATTAGATACTTGATCTTGATAATATATATTGTCATTGTCACGTAAAACTCAATTAGTCATTAGTCAAAAAGAAGAACCTAAAGAGCAAGGGAAGACATCTGAAAAATTATTATGAACGTCAGTATTAAACTAATTAGCCTTACTTATAATCGTTACTCGCATACAAAAGTACGAGAACGATGCATGTCCACAAATATAGCCCGATTTGGATATCAGGCACTGAAAAAACGGCTATATCATTTCTTTGGTAAATTTGTATGATAATCTTACCGTTCATGGGGTCGTCCATGCAATCAAACAGCCCCGTCGTTCATCCCTCGTTGTTGACATTGCCCTTCATGTTCGCCTGCACTGTAATGCCCTGAGCCACGCTGCCATACCCCTGGACTCCTGGCTTGATTGACGAAGGAGGCACCGTGGCATACTGCACTCCGCCTGCCGGTGGTGGGAACTGCACAGGCTGAGCGGCCGTCTGTTGTTGATAAGCTTGGGAAGGAGGATATGGCTTCGGTTGTGGTGTGCTCTGAGGGTAAACCTGGGGTGCGCTCTGTTGAGCATATTGCAGTTGCTGTTGAGGAGGATATTGTTGAGGTGCTGCCGCCGCCGGAGGGTAGGCTGGCTGCTGCTGCGGCGGATAAGCCCCTTGATTCGCATAGGTTGGGTTCATTTGATGGCTTTGAGGCGGGAATTGCGCCACAGGCTGAGGGGGCGGTGCCATGGCAAAGGGCTGGTTGAATTGTGGTGGCGGTGGCGCGTTCTGTGCAGCGCCGAACTGCTGTTGCTGCTGAGGTGGTTGGAACTGTTGCTGCTGCTGCTGCTGGTTACTCGCGGCATCATTCTGCTGGTATTGTAGATTCAGGTCGTTGTCGTCGCCTCCAGATTGGATGGGCGGATTCAGCTGGTCGCTCTGTGGGTTTGGATCGTAGTAAGCAGGGTTGTTGCTGTTGCTGTTATCATCGTGAGATACCTGGACATTGTAATCTGCTTGGTCTTGCCGGTAATCAGAAGAGTCTGCTTCAGGGTTTCCCATAGTTGCAAACTCGAGAGAGAGAGAGAGAGGGAGGGAGGGAGGGAGGGAAGGTACCGGAGAATATACAAATGCATGAGGGGGGAGCTCTTATATCGCGAGAACGCGACCATTCCCACTTGCTATACAAGATACGACAAGTTGGAGCTGTAAAAGGTAAAGCTTCGATGTGTGTGTGTGTGTGTGGCGGCGGGGGGTGGTGTGGTGGTGGGTGGTGTGGGGGGGAGAGAGAGAGAGAGGGGGATGATAGGACTGATTGGTTCCAGTCTAGTCCGGTTCTGAAGTGGAATTGGGAATCGGACCGGAAGGACCATTTTCCAAATTCTAGGATTGGATAATGGACCGACTGGTTTGATAGAACCAGTAATTTGTTGTTTGAGGAGGCAAAACTGAAAAAGGCCGAGGAAGATAACAAATTGATTAAAGTACAGCCAAAGTGCCAAAACTTGATACGGAGAGACACTTAAGTGTCAAAAGTTTCGAAAGGTACATTTAAGTGCCAAAATGGAGTAGAATGGATCACTTAAGTGCCACTCGGCCAAATTGCGACGTAGCAATTTTCGACGAAGTGAGTGCAAAAAACATCGTTTTGCATGCCGATATGATGATAAAACGCAAAAAATGACGTCGTTTTGTGTCTACATGGTAAATAATTAATATAAAAATTAATTAAATTAAATTTAAAGCTAAATTTATTTAAAATATTTAAAATAAATTAAAAACTTAAAAAGGGGGCGATGGGAGGCGATTTGAGGGCTAAGACCTTGCTGAGCCGCCTCCCGCCGCCTGCCGGAAAGCCAACGACGGAGGGGGAGGGTTGGTTGGGGTTGCTGGCCCCTAGCCGTCGCCGGGAAGGGTCGATGACGGTGGGGAGCATTCGGCTGGGGTCACTAGGCCCTAGCCGGGGCCGGTGATGCCGGCCAAGGCGGTGGCGAGGGCCCATGAGCCCTCCTCGGATCCGGGTGAGGGCTCGCGGGCCCTCGCCTCGCCGTTTGGGGAAGGGCTCGGTGGGGGAGTCCTAGGTTCGCCTCCCGCCGTCGTTGGGAAGGGTCGACGCCACCCAATTGGTAGGGGGAGTGAGCCCTGGGTTTGCTAGGCCATAGCTAGGGCCGGCGACCTCGGCGGACCCTCCCTCCTCTGTTGCTGGCCCTTCCGGCGACGGCGGGAGGGCGATGATGGCGAGGGCTCAGCCCTCGGCCGCCTCCCTTCGGCCCCACTTTTTTTTTTTTTTTTTTAAGTTTTTAATTTTTTTAATAAATTTAGTTTTAAATTTAATTTAATTAATTTTTATAATAATTATTTATCACGTAGACACAAAACGACGTCGTTTTTGTGTTTTCTCGCTATGTCAACATGCAAAACGATGCCGTTTTGCACTCACCTCGTCGGAAAATTGCCACGTCAGCAATTTGGCCGGAGTGGCACTTGAGTGATCCATTTTGTTCCGATTTTGGCACTTGTACCTTTCGAAACTTTTGGCACTTAAGTGTCCCTCCGTGTCTAGTTTTGGCACTTAGGGTGTATTTTTGTCTAACAAATTAGCAAGAATGGACGTCCTAAAGTCAAATTGTACCCCAAGCAATATTAATTGTAACAACAAGGAGAAGGAAACCTAAAATCTTTAAGGATTGACAAGAACTCGGCTCTTTCTACCAAGATTTCCTTATTTATGCAAAAGGCATCCTGGCCAAACGTTATAACAGCAAGCTATTCGCAAAGGGGAATAACCTTGGCGAATAGAAGCCCTTTATGTAAGGTGGCTGCATATACAGCCAGGAATTTGTTCATATGCTGGTGCTGAACATGAGGTCTTTGGAAAGCGGAACATGATTTTTCTCAGCTTGTGTTCATCGGAGGGGAGGGGAAAGCAGAAACTAAAAATGGCAGGAGGGTTTTTCATCTTTATTTATTTATTTATTATATCGGTCCGGTCTGGTCGATCCGGTTAGTCCGGTTCCCACCTTGGAACCAAGAACCTGACTGCCTTCTCCGGAGCTGTCCAGAATTGGGCAGTCCGATCTGGTCCAGGCATTTCTGGGTCCAAGTGGTTCCGTTGCACACCGTAGATGATATTGCTGCTGCTTTGAGAGGTAGCGAAGTCAAGAGTCTTCGCGCAATCATGGGGAGAGGTGTGGTGCTGCTGCTTTGGGAGGCACCTTCGCGCAATTATGGAGGAGCCTTTGGCGCAATTACGGATGACACTAGTCTTTCCGCAATTGTGCACTATTCCGATCCTACTGATCATTCCAAGCCGATTATTTTGACCTAAACGATGGCGCATGAAAATGCTAGCTGAGCCCCAACTCCCATGCGGCATGCTCGGAAGCACCGACATTCTTCAAAAATCTTCTTATTGTGTTGGATATTTGGACATGTGTTCGACACTCTTCGACATTCACGTGTCGAAAAATCCGACGCCTGGTTAACTTTCCCAACACTCTCATCGGAATTTCAATATGCGAGTTTCCGACCCGTAAGGTCAATTTAATGATGGGTCAAAATGTATATATGTGAACAAATAAAAAAAAAAATAATAAAAACTTAGTCTTCTATTCTTTTCTTACTCTCACTTTTCGTGTTACACAATTTACTCCCAAATCTTTTTCTCTTCTGTTCCGGCACGTCTAATATGTAAGTCCAGAATGTAAATTGCTTTTTTTTTTTCCTCTAAGTTTTATGGATTATTGGAATTGAGTTGAATTTTTCAAATTAAAATAATTTATGATATTAATAAATGATGGATTAATGCTTTTAGTGCAAATTCATTCTAGGTTATATATATATATATATATATATATATATATATATATATATATAAGTATACATTTAATATATAATATATCCCAATGTGTCGAAATTCTTTGTTTTTTAAGAAATGACGTATCGGCGTGTTGTGTCGTGTCATGTGTCGCGTATCTGTATCGGTGCTACTTAGATGCCATGTAGAGGTTCACTTCTCTAAAGAAACCTCGGCTTTACATCTAATCACAATTTTGTCCTGAACTTTTTTTTTTTTTTTTTTTTTGTTATCGAGAATAAACCCCAAACTTTAGATCCAATTTCAATTTGCCTTGAACTTTTTTTTGTTTGTCTTTTGGAAAACTCTAAACTTTAGGTCTATTCTTAAATTGGCCCAAATTTTATTTTGTCTAAAAATAAAAATCACAAACTTTCAATCTATTCTCAAACCTACCACCGTGATCTAGTCCCGACTTGACATGGCATTTCACATCGATAACAAATCCACATCAGCAAGGTGACATGGAAATTTATTTTTATGATATAAAAATAAGTGTTAATTGATGGTGATTTTTGGACAAAGAACTAATGGAGGCAGTTTTGGGACTAGAGTTAAAATTAGTGATTTTTCCTTAGACAAAATAAAAATAAAAAATCAAGATAGATTTGAGGCTGGACCTAAAATCTTGGGTCTTTTTGAGATAAAGAGAAAGGTCAGGGTAGAATTGGATCTTGACCTAAAATTTGAGTTTTTTAAATATTAAAAAAAATAGAGATAGAATTGGGACTGGACATAAAATTTGAGGTTTTTTTGTTTTTTGTTTTTTTTTGTTTTAAAAGGAATTAGGCCTACACCATTCATACATACATACATACATATATATATATATATATATATATATATATATATATCGAATCATATATCTCATATCCAATGTGAGAACATCGATTCGTGTCATACCTCCACATAGGCTAAATAATGTGCAATTTGATGGCATTTAATTAGCTTTTCATATTAGACGAAAAAAAATTAGCTTTAGGGGATTGCTATGTTTAATTTATTGGGGATTGCTATGTTTAATTTATTGGGGATTGCTTGCTTCGTGGAATTAATTTCTCAATCCTTCCGAAATTTGTTACCCATTTTCTTTGTTTCTCCTAAGGATATTGTTCCTCTAATTATAAATCTGTGCGCGCGATGTAAATCATGATGATGGCAAAAGCATTTTTAGGGTTACAAGACGGATCGAGCGTCCCTCGATGATATTGATGCTCTGTTAATTGATCAGAGAGAGATGGAAGCTGGGGAACCCTAGAAAATCAAAGCAGGAGAGAGAACATTAGATCATTGAACACATAGGGTGACGTTGACCGAGGGTTGACGCTGATGTTGACCTAGGGTTTTATGCATGTACAGTGTTTATTGCGAAAAGTTCACATAGGGTGCTTTGCTTGATTGGAGGATGGTACTCTTTGTCAGTTGACTTTAACGTGTTTCTGTTGCCCTGAGGAACACGTTCTTGGTAAGAGAGCCTGAAAAACAAACACGAAGCTTCGATCTCCAGTAGAGCGTTCACTTCTTTCTTTTTCGCTAGGTTTCATTCGTGGATTGGACGATGGATAAATCAACAAGTCACCGCTGCTCTTTCCTTAAGGTTACCGAGAAGGTACAATGAACTATAATTGTGAAAAGCTTTATAGATTCGTTCTTATGGTTCGATCCGTCCTAGTAAGACTCGACATTTTGAATTCTAATTACTTTTACTTGAGAAGGGGTGACTACCCCCATTTGCCAGATCTAGTGTTGAAGTTGAGTAGGGCTATGGCCCGGGTCACAAGGGTTTAAGGTTTTCAAGTACAGCCTCTCTATATTCTTTACTAAATGGTTATCCAGCTTTCTTTTTCAGTATTTTCCATCTTGAAACTTATTCTAGTTCAACTAGCTAGAGAATTCATGCAGGTAACAAGGAGGAACTAAAAGCATTCGAGTAAATTTTGATGCTCTCCACACCGAGGAAGCCCATGGTGGCGCCACATCACAAAATTCCACCTGATACTAAAATAGATGTAACCTTGGAAGTTGGACAACAGTTTCAAATTGGGAATTAAAGCTTTGGTGTAATGGCTCCTCATCATACAAATGCCATTTGATAAATCTTAGCTACAATGAGAGATCAATGAGACATCGAAATGAAGGAACTCAAAAATCAAGTGCAATAGCTTCAAAGAACGTTGGGAGCTCTATGTGGCTCTAGAGCGCAATCAACCGCATTGTGCCTCGAAAGATTCTTTTCTATACACCAATCGACCTACTGGCCCAGGAGGAAGCACTCCTCAAACAAGTACCCACCGATATGCGGGTTTTGTTGAAATAACTGTAGCTTTTTAAATATTAGGGCTTTAGCCTAATTTATTGCATTTGTGTTACTTTCTTAGATAGATGGAGGGAAGAGTGATTTCACATTAAGGACCACAAAATCAAGCACCCAACCATCGTAGATCAGTTGAAATAGATCAAATAGCGCATCCAATTGCAAGATCTTTTTTTTTTTCTTAAAAAAAAAAAAAAAAAAAAAGAGAGAGAGAGAACCCGTCTACTTAGAAAGCTAAAGTCTTAAAAATTATCAAGATTAATTTGGGTGTGTTAAACATAGGTGTCTAATCCATTTGAGGAAATTTGTCTTTTTTTGCTTTGAACAAATTTCAGGCACACCATAGTCAAAAGAATCTAAATAATGGACGTGAAAAAGGAGTGGTGGGGGCAAAAACCTGTAGTAGATGAGGAAGAGATATGACAGGACAGATTGAACCTTTGAGGCTGCTCCAGCTGCCGTGGAGTAAAACTATTTTTGCCAGGCTTGGGAATGCTCCTAAGATCGTAGAAGGAATTCAAAGCGCCAAAAAAGTCCTAAACCTTTTGTCTTTATATTGATTTAGTCCCAAATCTTTTTTTGGTGCCGATTTAGTTCTAAACATTTTTACGTTGTGCCAATTTAGTCATTTCCAGCCAATTTTAGCCGGATTTTTCTAACTGGACACCGGCTAGTTGACGTAGCCTGATCGACACTAATATAGATAATTTTTAATAATATTTTAATATTTTAGATTTTTTTTTTTTTTTTTTCCTCTTTTTCTTTCTTTTTTTCTCCGGACCTCTTTTCCGAGGCGACGGCCGGTACGGTCGATCGTGAGGGTGGCCTCCTCGTGTCGAGCTGGAAGGGCTCGCCCTCATCGGCCATGGGCGAGGCTCAACCTCGCCGGATCAAGGGCGAGCCTCGCTTGCCCGGCGGGAGGTCGCCCTCAACTTGAGGCCTCGAGGGTGGCCTTGTGTCGGGTGAGTGAGGCTCGCCCTCACCGGATTCGGCCAGGTCGAGGCATGGGCAGGCTCGAACCTCGCCGAGATCCGGGGACGGCGAGCCTCGCCCGCCCTGCGTGAGGCCGACCTCGCGGCCATTGGCGAGGTGGCCGACGAGGTCAACCTCGACCTCGCTGGCCGTCGCCTTTGGCCAGTCGTCGAGGTTCGATGGACCGGCTGGAGGAAGAAAGGAGAAGAAAAAAAAAAAAGAATAAAAAAAAGAAAAAAATTAAAAAAATTAAAGTATTATTAAAAGTTGTCCATGTTAGCCGGCCGGCGTCCAGTTAGCAAAATCCCGGCCAAAATTGGCCGGAAATGATTAAATTGGCATAACGTAAAAATGTTAAGGACTAAATCGGCACCAAAAAAAGGTTTAGGACTAAATCGATAAAAAGACAAAAGGTTTAGAACTTTTTTGGCACTTTTCCCACGCAAGTGACAACTGCAAAGTTCAAGCCTTCCTTTTTCCCTTTGGCTCCACGACCACAGTTCTGTTGATCAACCCCCTTTGCTTTAATGTCGCTAGAACAACTTTTAGAAAAAGAGATGAGCCCCTTGTCTGCCATTATTTTATTTTTTTGGTAAGAATAATTAATATAATGAGCTTAGCCCCTTGTCTACCATTATTGGTAGAAGGAGAAAAGAAGAAAACAAAATAAAGGTGGAGCGCGCAAGCTTGAAGGAGATGGAGATGGTGAGGAAGGGGACCCGAAATTCGGAATAATTTCGCCCTTTTTGCATTAGAATTGGGAAAGGGGTCTTTCAATCTTCACACCAAAGGCAACCCAAACCGGATAAAAAGGCTGAAGTTCCTCGACGGTAGATGCTTCCGAACCAGCATTCTATTTACATACCTTTCCTTAGAGATAGAGCAAGAAACGGTGCTGGACCTCTTGGCAAAACATATTTCCTGTACCTTAACTCGGTAGGAAGAAACAGCGAATGTCGCATTACTAATGGTGCGAGGAAGATAACAGATGCTGTCCTAATTCTGTGACCTTTTGCTCCAATGGAGGAGGATCTTCCTTATAGCAAAGCTATACCGAATATGTCAAGTAATGATGTTGCTTCTGCTTATTTGCTAGAACAGTTCACGAAACAAATGTGATATTGCAATGATACAACAACTTTCAGAAACAATGATTAGCAGATCTCTACTATGGTCGAATCCAAGTCATTACCACTTTCATGGAGTGCTCTCTCAAGAGGTTGGAACATGTCATAACAATATTAATATCACATTAGTAGACATGTTAGCTATATTTTCTTGGGAAAATGATGCAAATGGTCCCTGATGTTTAACTTTATGTATAATGTAATTCCTAAACTTTAACTCAATGTACAATGTTATCATTAAACTTTTAATTTGTATAATTTGATCCCTAAACTTTTTGCACATGTTCAATTTAGTCCTTGGATTGTCCCTAAACTTAAATTAATGGAAGAATGATATTGACCATTTTCATATAAATGGATTAGAAGATAGTTTTATTTAATAAAACTAGCAAAAGTGTATACTAGTTGCATTTAAAGATTAACATCCAAAAGATTTTGCAAAATTCAAATTATTAATTCATAATATTTATTTATACAATATGAGGAAATTGTATCCATGTATATTTACGTGGAAAGAGAGAAACATATCAAGATTTGAATTTTTTGGCAAAATTTTTTATAAGATAGAAAAAAATTCAAATATTTAAGATTGAATTATATGAGAACATATCAAAATTATTGACGTACATATCAAGCAAGGTGATGTTGATTCCATCACTTTACACATAGTCCAACACCAGATAACTCAAGTTTGTGGAATATAACCCGAAAGAAGGAACCAAGAAAGATCTTTGCAATGGCCATGAGTGAATTAGTCCACTATAGAAGTTATGGCGAAGCAAAGTGATGATGACCAAATGGAGAGAAAACCATAAAGTCCGAGAAGATAAGGACTTTCGCCTACTAAAAATATTATTTTCAGACAAGGACTTTAACCTAGTAAAGATGTCATTTTCTTTTTTGGTGGAAAGTGAAGCAAAAGTGAGAGAGTGATGGCAGGAAAGAAACTAATATATATCAACAAGACCAAGACTTTGCAAGTCATTTGATTGTGCACGTCTTTTGATGGTAGGAAAGAAACTTTAATAGATTCCAAAAGACCAAGACTTTTTCGTATTTTAACGTTAGTGGGAAAGGAACTTCAATAGATGCCAAGAAGACCAAGACTTTGTATGTCTTTCTTGTCATTAACAAATTAGCCAATTACAAACATAATTTTTTTGTCATAAAATTAAAAACAAATTAAACATGAAAAAAATGAGCAACAATAAATTACTATAAAATTTGATGAATTAAGTTGTTAGAATACATCTATATCTCTCTTGGCTCAAGAAATTTATCTAATTCAACATAAGAAACCATGTTTGGAAAGATATATCTAATATACTCTCGTAAGCAATAAAATAAATGAAAAATATTCAAATTGTAAATTATGTAGGGACTGTGTAATTTGATGTTCTAACTTTTAGCTTCATGAAGAAGTTATATGATTAAGTCCTTTCATCATTGGCATGGTTACTATGTCAGTGTATAGAATAAGGGACAAGCAATCCATTTAATTCCAAGCCTCATAATATACTCCAAAATATGCAAGGTTTTATAAATTATCGACAAGAATTTTTTATTCTTAGTTAGATTATATAGGGAGATTGACATATGACATACCGAAACCAATATTTCTTCTTGTTTCTGTAAGGCATCGGCTGGAAAATTTTCAACTCTAGTAAAACCTTTTCCATTTCAAAGATTTTAAACACAATCATTTCCTACACTCGAAAATTGAAAAGAGAAAAACACAAAAAAAGAAAAAAAAAAAAAAAAAAAGGAATAGGCCACTGTTGCTTTGGGCCTGAAAAGCCCAACTTATACCACAAGAATGGACGGATGGACCAACAGAGGAAGTGGCACCATTGGACCAAATTACCTTCTTTTGAACAAATAGGTCAACAGATAAAAAAAAAAAAAAAAAGAACAGATAGGTCAAAAGTGGGTTCTTTCCAGACATATCAAAACCTATTGACACCTAAATTTTTGGCGATTCATTTAGTCATTTATCACATTAAAAATTAGGGGTTAATTTTAACTCTAAAAAAATATAATTAAGTTGCATGGCATATAGTTTTAGGAGCATTTTTTTTTTATTACATTTGCAATTGACCAGCGACGGATGGATTTGAATCAATGGTGGAAGAATTTTGCCAAGCTCATTATTCTTGAAATGGGTCTATCTTAATGCTAAGGTGAAAATCGCTGATTAAGCTTGATCTTGGGAAATATTGAGGCAAACTAGGATAGTGATATCAAGAAATCTTTTGGTCACCTAGCAAGCAATCGGTATGATTCTCAAGGTACTTGTGTGTGTGCTTAAAAGGAGCAAGTAAGCCATGGTTAATTTTGTTAATCGTGGAGAAAAAGAAAGAATGGGCAGAAAGAATTCTTTTGCTGATCTGGTGAATAAATAAAAGTGTGGACGAAGACATCGAAAAGGCCAAATAAAGAAAGATGTCAACATTATTCGGTTGTTTGAGGAAGTAATGGTCTTGTGCTAGATTTGTTTAAAAGGAAAAGGGAAAATATAGATTGAAAGGGGAAGAGACAAAATGGTAATATATTTTAAATATCTCAAGAAGATTTGGCCTCTTTCCTCAGAACTAAGCTTTCACTCTCTATATAAGAGCACACCCATTCCGAATGAAGAAAAAGGCAACTAGAGGCCACACAGATAAAAGACACGGCTCTTTTTGAGAGGGAAGGAGAGAGAGAGCTTCAAAGAATACACGGCAGCCATAATTGAGAGCATTGAAGAGCGAGCTTCACCCCCCCTGGAGGTTCACCACTTTGCAGAAGATGCCAAAAGGAGTCTTCACCGTACGGAGAGATTGACGTAAAAATCCATCAACTTCGCGGTGTCCAGTCCTTGCCCGACGTAAAAATCCATCAACTTCGCGGTGTCCAGTCCTTGCCCGACGATCGGCAACGGCAGCTTGTTGCACCTAAACATGTTCCGCTAGTTGACTCACAATTTAGCTTCGGCAAGTTTTGTTTCTTTGTTTCCTTTGCAGGTTACGTAACTCTCACAATCGCAATCCACGCCTCCCCGGCTATTCACAAGCCTGCGATTAAGATATCGCCGGCAACGCACGTCCGGGACGCCCAGGGGAGGATATGATGAGGTCTTCAAGAAATTGAGTGGGGTTGGAGACTCAGTCCAACAGAAAGATACCAGATTGCGAGTGAAAAGAATAGTGGGCGCAACACACGTGACCTTGCGAGGGGGAAGAAGACGGTGGATGTTGCTATCTTTCGGTCTTCGTCCACACTTAGATGAAAGAAGAAAGCAAAAGTTGTGGTTTTTGTGGCCTCGCTTAATGCAAGCAAAAAGGAAAAAATATGGAAAAAGCATAGTGCGAAGTCTTGATGCCAATACCTGCAGATTGAGCAAACAAGCCCGCAAGCCCCTTAGCAAAAACCAGCAAATTATTTTTACTTTGCTTCTCAGCGTACTTCAATTCAGAGAGTTCATTACTGCTCTTCTTTGTGCAGGTTTTCTAGTGATTGTCCATGCACCAAGGAGCCCCAATAATCCCAAAGGTCTTCTGCTTTCGTTGTCGCCCAAGTTTGCCCGCTGTCGCTTGTCCTTGCTAGCGTCACCCTTGACGGCCGCGTTGCGAGTTTTGCCGGCCACCGACTACCTCGAGCCGAGAAGTCCACACCAACATGAGCAGCTGCTGCTGTGAGCCAATCACTCACCGCCATTCCCAATTGCGATCTCGATTGCGTTAGGCCCGAATTTGGAAATTATCTTCAGGTAAGATACTCGTGCCTAATTTATTCGCCGCCTAATATACGTCTATTAGTATATAACGTGTACATTTATAAGTGATAGATGTATTTAAGGTTATTTGCTTAATTCGCAACTGCACGCTGATTTTTTTATTCCATTTATAATGGAATAATTAATCACGCGGGAATAAAATTGATATCTTGATCTTTAAGACTTAAAATCAATTTATCAATTTTATTAGTGAAATAATCAAATTGATTAGATATTGTTTCCTAACTCGAACAATGGATAATGTCTTTGATGACCGTGAATGATTTGGTGTTTGTCTTTTAATTGCTTTATTTATCCCAAAAATGCAAAAAAAAGGAGAAAAAGATTGCATTTGCATTCCATGTAGGTTAGAATTGATTGCATGATAGGTTAGTTAGATTTTTCAAAAATGCATGTTTAGAAGGTATTTAGAATAGATAGCATTTCACTTTAGTTAGATTTTTATTTTTAGTGATTTTAATTACGAATTTTCATTAAAAAATTACAAAAAATGTCTTAGGATAAATTAGTTTCAATTTCTATGATAGAGTGCATTCTTTAAAAAAAAAAAAATGTCATTGCATGACATTTAGAATTAAATTCATGAAATGCATGCCATTTGGTGATCATTGCTAGGTCCATTTAATTAGAAATTGCTTGTCATTAGAATTAGGTCATTTAGTTATATTCCATTGCATAAAGAATGATTCTCATTAATTAAATAAAAATAAAAAGAAATTACATGTTAATTAGAAATCATATATAGAGTTGATGATGTGAATTTTGATATAACAATACAGATGATTTCGTTGCTACAAGGTAAGTCCCGTAATTTATTCATTGCTTTCTTAGGTGTTAAATTGGTGGTTTGCACACCCGCATAATCACCACACATATTATAGATTTAAAATCAATCTAAGCTGCCTGCAAAAAAATATTTTTGAAAAAAAAAAAAATTGTACCAAAAAAGCATTAGAGAAATCTAGTGTAACCAAGTTCCCGTACCCAAAGTCTCGATTCGTAGAAGATGGAGGATTTTGCATGGTCGACATAGAGGGTCGAGTTATCTCTTTTTGAGTTGTAACCAAGTCTAGTCAAGAGTCTTGGTTTTCCTTTTGGTTGTACCGACCCGTGAAACCATCTTGAAAATATGTAAATAAAGAGTGGCTCGGCTTTATTTTCTTATGGTGCTTAGTGGTGTGCATTGTATCATGATCGTTGGAGGGAGAATTAGTAAGACTTGATTATGCTTCCGCAAATAAGATGCGCTGGGACCGTTAAAAAAAAAAATGCCTAAGAACTAAGGTTCTTCTTTGGTATCCGTGGCGACCTTAGGTGTTTTGGGGTGCCACGGCCCCTTAGTATAATCGACCTATCATAAACTAATTAGTGGCGACTCCTAGATAAAATCCATTTGCATATTAAAAATTTGAACCGAAATCGCGAATTAGTATTGGTTTCGGAAGGCCCGAGTTGAGTCTAGGCTTAACAATCTATTAAACAAACTTTAGGTGGTACACCCGAAAATTGGTCGCAACAGAACCCATCATTAGTTATGCTTTATTTTATTAGATCCATTTGAACTAGGGGTGTGTATGGTCCGGGCGGGCGGTTCCCGACCTAGAACCGGGAACCGCCCGCTAAAGACCGGTTCCAAAAAATTGGAACCGAGATCCACCCGTTTGTTGCATGGATCCACCCGAGAACCGGACCGCCGGTCCGGTTCGGTTTTCGGGTGGATCCATGGAACCGGTCTCATTGACCACGAGATGAAAATCTTAATTAGTTTCAAATAAAATTTGAGAAAGGATATTCTTATATAAAAGGCCAACATTCTGCTATAACCTCAACAAACAAACCTAGAGAAAAAATAAACAAAAGAACTGGGAAAGACCATATTGGAGTTCAAAGACTCACCATAAGAGAATTTTGTCCGCAAACACTTCGGCAACTCTAAAACTTCCATAAGCTACAATAGTGAACTACTACTATAAGATATGACAAGGAGTGTGGGCAAGCAATTCAGATTGTTAGCCTTCACAATGAAACCACAGTTCGCAGTGACTAGTAAGTTAGATGGATAGTGTTCAAGCAATTAAAATTCTCCACTTTGTATAACCTCATGTCCATATTAGATATGCTGCGGATACTAGCAATGAATCACCTGCTTAAATCAAGCAACACATCGTCAACACTTAATCACTTCTCATGGAGCTAAATCATATTATACTTACAACAGAAAATAGATATAAAATAATATTTTCTTTTCATATTCTAAACTAGACTACAAGTATTCCTTTCCTACTGCATTCCATCAGGTATGATGACAAAGAGAAGTAGCACAAAGAGTCACAAGGTAAACTTCAAGATCTTAGCATAAGCAGAATTAAATGGCAAAGCCACAGAATCTGTGCGAACCAAGACTCGGACTAGTAATTAGTAATCACTACTGCCTCCAACTTTTTTGAACTGTGCACATTCTAATCGTCCCTAAGGACACAATGTGACTGAATTACATCTTTAACGCCTATTCTATTCACTTCAACTACATTATCATATCAAGTGGCAGCTTCAAAATTGTCAGCGATACAGTCCAAGAAAGGCAAATCAGACACACATTAACACACTTGATTTCCCCATATTGCCATCTGCATATTTCAAGTTTACCCTTCATTTATCTTCTATTTTCATCTATTGAATCTTATTTTATTACATTCAGCACCTTCTTTCTTCTAACAAAAAGTAGTTGCCCTAAAATCCACGAAGAACACTAGCAGCAACTAACAATGAACATTTCCTACCAGCAACAAAAATGAATTCTCCATCGTGGTATAGATCAAGCTTACTAATATATCGCAGCATTCTAGCTAGTTCACCATCCACACCTATTCTGGGATACATGCTGCTGAACTTCCTTTGAGAAGGGACAAGGGGAAAATATTTGAGCCCTCAATTCATGATTCTCATTACACAACCATAATTAGATATCACATTACATATTTGCTCATCCTATCAAAGTGTTTATAACCTATTGAACATAACCTCCAGTTGACGAAAGAAAATGTGGGGACATTAGGATGAAACCACACCATCGATGCCAAGTCATTGTCAAGCCTCTCTATTACCAACAAGCTCCAAGGCCTCATCCTGACTAAAAACCACTACTTGCAGATCTACTGAAAAAGCATTCTAGTCCAAGACGTACCTAACGACATCGCGAGTCAAATTACTTCCTCAAATGCCTATTATACTCGCATCACTTGCATCATCGTAGCAACTTGCTCACTCAATCACAAGGATGGATGAAGCACGTATTTCAAACACTCTGACTCATCGAATTCGGTTTTGGTGGTGCATTCGCTTTCGACAATCGCGTCCAACTACAAACAAGGGAATCGGCAACATCTCCTGGCACGCGCGACAGCAGAGCACGACCAAATTCACGCTCTCGACGCGACGAGAAACCGAGGAACGAGAAAAAAAAAAAAAAACAAACAAACGGGAGGGCTCAGGAGACTCACGGGTCGTGGCGTATTCCTCGAGAGGGATGGCCTTCCAGTTGCGCCTCTCCCTGGCCTCCGACTACCGCGGCAGCAAAGTGAGCGTGAGCGCAAGCGGCAGCGGCAGCAAAGTGGCCTTGGCGCGCGGCGGCAGCGGCAACAAAGTGGCCTTGCGAGCGGCAGCGGCATCGAAGAGATCAAGACCGCAAGCCTTAGCAAAGCGCCGCGAGCCGGAGGGGCGGCGCCGCGGCGTCCCCGGCCGGTTCGAGGTAGCTGCTGGACGAGAAGACGACCATCGAGGGCGGTTGGTTTGCGGAAGCTAAGGACCGAAAGAACACTTCAACCAATAAACCGAAGAGACACGGCTGCTAAGTGCTAACGCTATCTAGGGTTTGTTTTAGTAATTTATTTTTTATATTAAAAATTAACCAGTCCGGTCCGGGTGGGCGGGCAGGCGGATCCACCCGTGGAACCGGAACCGGACCGGTACCCACCGGTAACCGGACCGGTACCCACCGGTTCCAAAAAATTGGAAGGGAATCGGACCGGTTCCCTCAAGAACCGCCGGTTCCGGGCGGTTCAGTCCGGTTCCGGGCGGTCCGGGCGGTTCCGGGTATTTTGCACACCCCTAATTTGAACCTATATTTGAGCAACCCTAAGGTAATTTGTCCCATTAAATATGAGTTAAAAAAATTGGTGCGTAAAAAATGGGTGCATAACCCATTCTGCCACCTCTACTAATCACATGTACAACTTAGGGGAAGAAGCCTACGGTGGATTTGTTAAGGATAAAATGGCATTTTTGGTGTTGGAGCTTTAAACCAATACTGCCTTTCTTAAAATAAAAAAAAATCAAATAAATGAATAGTACATTGAGTTCTTCCGGAGGACAACTTTAGTTTGAATATCCAGTTGACAAATTCTATTTTTGAAGACTAATCCGAAGGATTTTACTCTCCATGGACACACATAACTACTGCTCCACAACATCCCCACAGAGGGTCCTCATGAATTTTTCTGTTCTCC
The DNA here is from genome assembly GCA_014182375.1 of Eucalyptus virginea. Lineage (NCBI taxonomy): Eukaryota > Viridiplantae > Streptophyta > Magnoliopsida > Myrtales > Myrtaceae > Eucalyptus > Eucalyptus virginea. The sequence goes on along the minus strand of CM024515.1, from coordinate 9,492,742 downwards.
CACAGGAGACTTTGATATCAGAGCTTGAAGCAGAGAGTTTAATGGCGAGCTTAAGCTTATGGTAAGAGTGTTGGATATTTCAGTAGTTTTGAAATATTTATTAGAAATTATGATCGTCATGAAAGTTATCATTTTTGTAACGGCTTTTTTAACGGTCATATAACGGCTTTCTAATGGTTATATAACGGTTGTCTAATGCTTTATAACTTTTGATTTATTACTTCATAAACTCTTCATTATTTTATAATGGTCATCTTTTAATTACCAATTGATTTATGATGATCTCCTAACGGCTCTCTCTTTTCCTTGTTTAAATATAAATTAAACTTCAAACCACAATCATAGTAGATACAATATGTTCTCACAGCTTTCCTTTTCTTTTTGCTGGGTTATACACAAAAGTTGTTCTGTTTTCTTCTAATATTCAGTGCGGAGTATAGAAGAAGGTCTGTTGTATCTTGGGAGGATAGTCGCCGAAGCCTTACGCACCGAGTTACGTACTCCGAGAGGCGGAATTATCCTTAAGGACGGTGTTTGCACGCCTCAGACATTTCTTTTTATTTTCTAATCTTTTGTAATGTATTTCCAATAATAATTATTATTTTATGTATTCTAATATTTTTTCCAACAATCTTAAGGATAATTGCCTTAAAGCTTTCATAGTTGGAACTGTCGGTGCTTCCACCGACCTTGGAATTGAACAAGGATTTGGAGATGGTGAAAGACAAGTTTTGCATATTCGTGGATGGTTTGTCGTGCGACATTGCTGAGCATTAATGAAAAAGAGCGTTTGATCATTTTGGTAAGGTTATCAAGTGCTAGGTAAAATTATTCTTTGAAACTTCATCATCTATGTCTTTCCGAGAGGAAGGCAGATGTTTGTTAGTGTTTTCTCTCTCAAGTTTGTAATTATTATTTGGTAAGCATGCATCTAGGAATGGAGTTTGGGGCACTTAATGACTTTATATTTTTCACTGATGAATTCATTAGTCGGTGTTTGGAATTTCACTTTCAGTATGGTCAATCCATTTGATGTTGGATTTACGTGGTATTTAATTTGGAGGTAGTCTTTGAGAATGCTTGTGACATTGTGTTTCTAGCCAACTTATTAGGTAAATTTTGGTAAATCTTGATTTTATCCTCGAAGGGCAATACTCCAGTTTGGTTAACGATGCTTTGTTTTCATCTTTGAATTGTTTGATTGACTGTACGATCCTATGAATGTGGGGCTGATTGGGCCATGCATGTTTGGATTGCTAAGATATAATGTGCATTGCACGTCTTATGGCATTTAATCTGAAACTTTTGAGATTGTTTCGCTTCTTTGAGATCCGAGTGTAATGAGAAGTTTAGGATTTTTCCCAATAGCATGCGTGTTATAAATTTCTTATTTTCTACTAAGAAAATAATACATGAATTTGGAGATAACGTATGTGACTGGCATTGTTTTGCTTTATTACATGAACATGAACATGCACATTTGTATGTTTAATGTGATGTTAACTATATTACTTGTTATGACATGGTGAATGTTTTTTTTTTTAATGATATGGGCTCTAGCCATTGGTTGTCCTGCTCTTCGTATTGATATTCTCATTGTTAGGGATGCCTCCGAGATTGATTTATAGTTTGACAATCTGATATAAAGACATGGCTAAAGGCTACATGTTCCCTACTGTATGGGATGCCTCACAGTGATATAATTAAGGCATTTTACATAGTGGATTTTTCGCTGTATTAGAAGAATATAGTGATGTTAAGTGGATCTCGGATTCATATGAGACAAAATCCACTAATGAATATGTGTCCACCTTGTGGAGGTGTCTTAACATAAAAAGCAGTCGAATGAAATTGTGGGGGAAATGACAATCCTGCTCAACCAAAATTTGACTTGGTTGAAGTAGATGATTTGTTGATGTAATTATTGTAGTCATTTTCCAAGCCAATATTTTGGCAAATGCAAAAGAATTGGAGGTAGACTCAGGCACTACCAAGCATATATGTTAAAAACATAATGCTTTATCCTCTTAACCTCTAGTAAGGAAGGAGAAGAAAATATTTACTATTTTTTGGTAAATTGAGAACTATTCAAGTTCTTGAGGAAAAGAGAAAATTTTTGTCACTCATATATGAAAATGAGGCTAAGTAGTTGAGAAACTCTTAGCAGATATTCCTTTGGGAATAAATTGATACTTTATGTGTCTAAGTATTGTGATTGCCAAGTGGCAATAACCATTGAATGAAAAATTTTCAATGGTAAAAATGGACACATCTTATTGAAGGATGATGTGATAAAACAATTGCTTAATGATGGAATTATGTCTATTAATTATATGAAGTTAGAAATGGATTTTGGCCAATCCTTTGACTATACATCGAGGGAAATGGACAAGCCAATTGAAGAAAATCAACAATGATAGTAACCCAACCTATGTGATTGGCGATCCCATGAATTAGGTTCATATGGGTAATAACAAGTCATTTGTTGATCTAGTGCACTATTAAAAATTATTATCCATCCTAAGGTGAAAATAGTGCAAAATTGCAAGGAAAAAGAGGTTGAGCTAAGCTCTTAATGAAATTCTATAACCATTATTGGTGGTGTATTAAACTGCAGAATACACATGATGAAATCACCTATATAAGTGTGGAGTGGGGCCGCTCCTATGAGAATTTTTGGCAAAAATCTCTAAAGCACTTATGAATAAAACCAAGCATGCGCATGGCCTATTAGCGCAAAACCGCGTTGAACAACAAAGTTTGTGGGAGTGTAATGTGATTGGTGAAAATTATAATTCACAAAAAGAAATTCTTGGTTCATAGAAGTTTCAACTTCACCAATGATTTCGTAAATTATATTTCATTCTTTCTAGGGTTGGTTCATAGCCTAACAAGCACCAATTCCGATGCATTACTCTCCAATAACCCAGCATTATTTTATTTTCTTGTCAAAACTTTCTGAAATATGTGGGGGATTGTTGGATATTTAAGTAGTTTTGAAATATTTATTAGAAATTATGATCGTCATGAAAGTTACCATTTTTGCAACGACTTTTTTAACGATCATATAACGGCTTTCTAATGGTTATATAACGATCGTCTAACGGTTTTATAACTTTTGATTTATTACTTAATAGACTCTTCATTATTTTATAACGGCCATCTTTTAATTACCAATTGATTTATGATGATCTCCTAACGGCTCTCTCTTTTCCTTGTTTAAATATAAATTAAACTTCAAACCACAATCATAATAGATACAATATGTTCTCACAGCTTTCCTTTTCTTTTTACTGGGTTATACACAAAAGTTGTTATGTTTTCTTCTAATATTCAGTGCGGAGTATAGAAGAAGGTCTGTTGTATCTTGGGAGGATAGCCGCTGAAGCCTTACGCACTGAGTTACGTACTCCAAGGGGCGGAATTATCCTTAAGGATAGTGTTTGCGCGCCTCAGACATTTCTTTTTATTTTCTAATCTTTTGTAATGTATTTTCAATAATTATTATTATTTTATGTATTCTAATATTTTTTCCAACAAAGAGAAGCTCAGCTCTAAAGAGCTGGGAGTTGTGCAGCATCAAGCCGTAACTTGCAACGGTAGTAAGAAGCGCTGATATTGTCAAACACGAAGTTCAGAATGCAGGAGACAATCTTTCTTGCATCGCCCATGACTTAAAAAGGACATGGAACTTCAGGTATTCCATACTCTTTGAAGACAACCTGTGTGAATGATAAAAACAGTCGCATCTCATTGCAAGATGGCCTCTACGTGTATTTGTTTATCACTCTTGAGCATTTGCTTTACTACCTGGAAGACTTTGTCAAGGTAATCCGGCCAAAGAAAAAAAAAAAAAAAAAAGAAAAAGAAACAAACAGATGCTGAAGAAGGACAAGAAGATAAGTGAGCTCGAGAACGACCTGCAAAACCCTTGGAAGAGATGGGTGCCCCACGGGGTTTACTGCCGAAAGCGTTCCATGAGAGCGACCTGATGAGGGAGGAGGTGAAGCAGCACAGCGAGAAGAACATGCTCCTGAACTCCGTAGGTCTCCATGTTTAAGAAGAAGATCGACGTCCTTGACAAGGACATCCTCTTTAATGATGGACAAATAACAATTTTGAGGGACTTTCTTGCTGGAGTGATCTATTGCTTACATTGCACCTTTCTTTCTTTTAATGGGGAGTGGTTGGTTGCAGAGAAATTCGGTATATCTTTTTCTTTTCTGGCATCGTATTCTCGATGACTTAAGGAAGAGCAGTTGCTTCATCAACGATAGATTGAAATCAAGAATTCACGGTAAAAATGATTGGCTGCTTGTCAGACGAAGCACAGGTAAATCAATCTGGATGTACATGCATCGACGGCCTTTGCTAATATCAGATCGAACCAGTTTGACATCTGGTTCAATCGCTAAATCAGCGAGACAAACTGATTTCCAAAATTAGATCCACCCAGTTTTTGTGTCCCATGGGTACAAAAACTGGGCTTCTGGCTGCTGTTGCATATGGAAGGACTCGAGCACTCAACTCAAAGGACCACCCGCGCTTAGCCTTACCACCAAGGACGATATGATTCATGTGTTGAAAGGGCGATTACATATCTATAATTTTTTGCTCGTGACATCATCAGAACTTCTCTTTTAGGCCAACCGTTTGGACCCATTGAACCACGAACTGGCAATTTGACTATATCCATGACCGGCCCAAGTTTGAAAATATCGGTGCAAAGCTTCAATCCCGACTTAAAACTTGACGATCTAATATAAATTGAGGTGGAATGCATGCACTAATTTTACTGTGTAATTGGAGATGATAGCGAATTATTATACCAATAGAGACTTGGGTACCGTAGAATTACCATTTGTTGGCACCAAAATTGGCTCATTGGGCCTTGAACATAAGGAAAGCCCATTAAGCCTAGTTCGCAAGAAAGTATCTAGTTATCAGAAATGCCAAGGGTTTGGAATTAATAATCACTTGGGAGCAAAACGATAAGAATGGAGATAATTTCAAGGGCTGGTGCCAACGACGCTATGGATAAGGCGATGCAGTTATTGGCGCGGTACCGGAGTCTCTAGAAGCAGTTTGAAATTGAAAATAATAACTGCTGGAGAGCAATTAATCGTGAAATTAGCTATAAATAGCCAAAGAGACATAATTGTAAAGGACCTTTTGATAATAAACAATTTTAAGAATACTTGTCTTTTGGCTATCTTTTTTCTTTACATCTCACATTTATGTTTTTATCTTATGTTTATCCTTTACTTTTTGCATGTAGAGTAGAATTAGTCGCCTCCTTTCCAAAACGACAAAGAGTTCGGTTTATATAAAAAAAAAAAAAATCGAAAATTTGCCTATTCGGTGAAAGATATTTGTCGGGGACTTCTTTCCCCTCAAACACCATCATGGGATGCTCCTCTTTCTCCTTGAGCAAATGAGGATGCAAGCAAACCTTCGTAATACTCCAAATGAGGTACATTACTCCAGTCGTTGCTCTAGTTGGAACTATGACTTACACTTTGACATTTTCCTTAAAATTCTGGTATTAAAACAATTTTAGCTTCGGCATCCCACAAACTTCAATCTAACATGCCAAAAAATCTCAGTTAAGAGGGAAAAAAAGTTTTAACATCTACATCTTCATTAGTTTACAATCAATACTGACAAAATAGTGCCATAACACCAAAAAAAAAAAAAAAAACGAAAAACGAAAAAGGGTCCCACTAACTAGGATATCAGATTACATGAAGAAACGATGAATTTAGAATTATTTGACTATATGCTAAATCAAATAAGGAAACTTAACTCTAATAATCAATCTATCCTCCACAAAAAAGAAGAGAAAGGATCTTTCTAGTTTATTCGACTGAAAAGTGCCATACCCAGAAGTATCATCATCTCTTCCATCGCCTTTTGCATATAATGAGCTCTTAAGCATTTGGTCATATCCTTTTTCTACAATGGACACTTTGTCCTTCATGTCATAGATGTCCCTAAGTTTCATGTGCTATAATATGGTGATATTCTTGTGCTTTTATAAAAATGGAGGTGTTTGAAAATCACATGAAAGATCCAATTTAAAATCATGATAAAGTTTAGTTAAAGAAATAAGTTGAATCGTATCGAAACCAAGCATTGCATCTTGTACTTGTAGACAGCTAGACCTCTTCTCATTATATATACGTTCAAAAACTTGTCGAATTAATAATGGTTTTAACTTTTAAGCCTAATTTGCTTATTTTTGTAAATTGGAGTTGAAATGATTCAATTTTAATCAAATTCTAGACATTAAACACGCTCCATGTTCGTCATTCTTTACTAAATCACCTAGTTACAAATTTTAGGATGTGTGCCGATCTAGGTGCAGCACAACCAAATTGGTCAGGAATAAGTGCTTGGCAAGTCATTATGAATAAGCTTTTTTTTTTTTTTTTTTTTTTTTTTGGTGAAGTAAGAATATATTGAGTTTTAACCAAAACTATACAGAAAAATGTGGAGTTTGAGCACAATGCCATTAAATCAAGAATTGACCACAATGCATATCGATTATTTCCCTTTTCTAAGAACTTTATGCGGTCCAATTTGAGAAAATTATAAACCAACCGAGATGAAGGTGAGTACAAAATTAAGCCAAATCAAACTAAATTATTTAGTGTGAAATAAAAAAAGGTCATACCCAATTTTCTCTCACCCTCTTTAGAGTGGATTTAAAAAGATTTTAAGAATTTATCAGATCCATTAAAGCTCAATTTATAATAACAAAACTCCATCAAACCTCTTTTTCTATATAAAAAAAAAAAAAAAAAAAAAAAAAAAAAAAAAAAAAAAAAGAAAAAGAAAAAAAGCTAATAGCCATTCTTCCCCACTTCCCGCCTCTCTCTAATTTGCGATCGTTTCCAAAATCCACAAAATTTTATAAAGTCTCTTCTCCTGCGCAGACGCACCGAACTCCATGCCCGATCGTCGCACTCCTTCATCGTCGAAGATGCTTTTGAGTTTCACGATCGACGAAGAAGACCTGCTCGAAGCGATCGACGAACGTAAGTCAGGGCAAAACAAGAGCATAGGCAACTGCTCTCTGTTCATCTCATCGCTTTCGTTTTCTCGTTGATGTTTCGGTGCGTCGTTTGATTCTGAGTTGATCATCGTGATTTTCCGGTCTCTGTTCTCAAGTTAACTGTATATCTCTTTGAATGTCGATGTTAAGTGGCTCTGAATACTGCTGAGTGGATGAGCTCGATTTCGGTTTCGGTTTGGGTTGCTCGGTTGCTCAGTTTAGCTCGATTTTCCTGGAACATCGCCGTGAATCCATTGGTGTTCTTACATCTCGACCTTTCTCCCGAACTTGTCGCAATTTTCTGCGCGTACGATAGTTTTTAGTTTTTGTCTTCTGATCATCCAAGAGCAATTCCAGCCTTCGTTATGTGACGTGACATCCACTGGATTGACTTTTTTTCCCGTGTATTCGTGACGTAGCTGGATTAATAACGAATATCCTAAGCTAAATTCATCAATAATATCTGTTGGAACGCTAGATTGTCATTGATCATCTAGGAAATGCTTTTGTCCTGACATTCTACATTCACCAGAAAACTTAAAGAGTTTGACATTTCTGGTTTGCTGAAATCCAGCAAAGTGAAGAATAATGTGAAGAGAAAATCAAAGACTAAGATCGAAGAGTATCTCGAGCGTGTAATGCGGAAAGCTGATATATCTGCCGAGAAGGATCTGAAATTGGAAAGGAAGCTTGCCAAGAAGCTCAAGGTGAAGGATGGAAAGCCACGTGGGTCAGACAACGGAATGAATATGTTATTTAAAGGAATTCCTTCTATTCTTGATTCTTTTGAACGAGGAGCACCAGGGGTAAGAGAAAATCGTAGCGGAAGATTTGAAGGTAAATCTTCAGGGAAAAAAAGTGAAATGTCCAACTAAGAGCATATGCAGGATGATGGAAAAGCTGTTCATGTTAAGGCCGGAGCCTGTGAATCAGTAGACTAGGAACCCCTTCATTTCAGCTCTCAAGTGAGTCTATGAGCTCCGCAAATTTCAATTCATTTCCTTTTCGTGATGTGATTGCCAAGAATGATTCTGAGTTTCCATTCGACTTCCTCTTGAACTTGTCGTGATTTTCTGCGCATACGATAGTTTAATTTTCTTTCCTTAAATGACGAGAAGTAATTTCCGCTACTACTTGAATATGATACGTCTAATTCACCTCTTGGACGTATGTATTCTAAATCATACAAGAGCAATTTGACCTTTGTTATGTTACGTCACATAGTAATTGCACCATCAGTACATCTATTATCCACGTATTTATGGCACAGATGGATTAATAACGAATCTCCTAAGCTAAATTCGTCAACAATCACTATTGGAACACTTGACATTCTACATTCACTAGAAAATATAGAGTTAAACACGATGGTGGGTTGTTTTTTTTTTCGTTTGCAGGTATTTCTCAGGGAATCCATGCTGGAGATGTGAAAAAGGTACAGGATGCAGGGATCGACACTTGCAAATGTCTTGATGATGCATACAGAGAAGGTATACCTGATATTCAGTTCCGAAAATTAAGTGGAGGTATTATTTGGCTAAGGTGATTTCCTCTGTCTTTGTTTTGTTTTTTTGTAGCACTTAACTAGAACCAAAGGTTTATCTGAAGCAAAAGTTGATAAGATATGCGAATCAGCTGAAAAGATAATGGTTAGAGCTTAATTTCTTCTTATCCTGAGATGGCGCTGTAATCAATTGCAACTTCTATATGCATCTCACAACTTCTCTTTGTTTACGTCAGAATTCTTGTTTTATCACAGGAATTGACGCTATGCTCAGAGTAAGTTATGCTCAGAGAAAGTCCTCAATTCGGCAAATTTCGAGCTAAAAATGGTTCGGAAGACCTGAATGAGTCATTGACCCTTGAAATAAAGCCTGCAAATTACCATATCAACTGTAAAAAATTGCACTTGCTCTAAACACTACTTATCTCACAGCACAAAGTACTTTCAATGTCTTCGTTTTTTCCAGAGCAAGTCCGTTATTTGCATCACAACTGGAAGCCAAGCCCTCAATGAGCTTTTAGGCGGTAATAGACTTTCTTTTGTAGAATGTGTATATTCCCTGGTTCTGCAATGTTAAACAGGTGGTACTGAAACTCAGGCAATTACAGAAGCATTTGGTGTATCTTGGTGACAAGCACGGTCCAATAACGTTACCCTTGATGAACTTTTAGTTGCTTTTGTTAGTTGGCTTTCTCAGAAAATGCTGCTAACGTCACTTCAGGTCTGGGAAAACACAGCTTGCAAATACCCTGTTTGTGACTACTCAGGTTGGTCTGAATTGCATGTTAGGTTTTCGTCGTTAACTTCTATTTCATGTTATGTTTCCTAGATGAACAACATAAATAGCAAGATAATGATTGAATTTCTAGTAAAGAATAAAGCTGTGGTTAATCTTGGCATTGGAACGTGTTTATTAGGTGATTCTGGAAGTTTGGCACTCTCATCTTCTGTAAACTGCAATCAGCATACTGAAACACACAATCTATAGTGGTTCAAACCTAGTAGGAAAAAGGCCAGGAGAGCGTACTAGGTCATAACCAATCAGAAGCCTTAGTCTTTGTCAGACTTGGACTTGGGTCGATCATCAGTTGAATAGGATGCTTGGAGTACTCTACTATATATGCAAATCCTACAACATCATTTTCCCTTCTTTCCATCACTCTTCATTAAAGCTGATCCCGTTTTATGAGATGATATCTTATGGTTTGTGGATTCCACAATCCTAATAATTTTTCCAGCTGCCAACTCACGTGGGAGGGGCAAATGGCAAGGTAGCATACCTCGCCACAGAAAAAACTTTGTATCCTATTATAATCTGTTGGTCATTTTCTTGACCTCAACAAAACTGCTTTTGTTTCATACTCGGCTTATGTCCATGTAAGTGCATATGCACTTTCTTAACTTGCTACACCTGCAGTTGCCATGATCGAATTGTACAAATAGCTGAAAGATTTAGCATGGATCCTGGTGCCGTCGTGTGTAATGTAAGCAATGCTTTCTACACTGGTGGCAAGTCTTCCTTCTGTTCTGGCTAATGTACTTGCTGTAATCTAGTCTTTCCATGAATATGAAGATCATTTATGCCCGTGCCTCTACTTCTGAGCATCAGTACAACTTGCTTCTCAGTTTGGCTGCCAAAATGTCTGAAGAACCATTTAGGTTCCTGGTAAGACAGTGCTCAAGAATCAAAATGCACACATTTTGTAAGGTGTCGATGGTTGACCTTAGCTGAGTAATATCTTTCAGATTGTGGATTCAGTGATCGCTCTCTTTCGAGTGGAATATAATGGAAGGGGAGAACTTGCAGGGCGTCAGGCCGATTCTGAAACCATCAAATCATGCGAGTTGCAAGCTCATCTGGTTTGACACTAATAGATTCCCTATTGCAGCAAAAATTGGCACAAATGCTCTCACGCTTACTTAAGATAGCCAAGGAATTTAATGTGGCAGTGTACATGACCAATCAAGGTACCGCATCACATCACATTTCTCCCACCTAGTCATGCATCCATTAAAGGACCTTATCCAATTTAGCTCTTTGATGGTTGCACACTGAAAAATAGCAATTTGGTGACTACACTAAGCTCATACTAGTTCTCGTAAATCTCAAGAACCAGCTAGTTGGTGTAAACTAGTGATGCAAACGGTAGCTGCAGTCCATGAGTTAAGCAAAAAAGATAATTTTTTTGACGACTTTTTCTTTGATTTCTTTGTTTCAGTGGCATCAAAGAAACATGCAGGTGGGCACGTTCTGGGTCATGCAACCACAATTAGGTTGATGTTTACGAATGGCAAAGGTGAGCAGTGGGTTTGCAAGGTGTTCAAAGCCCCAGACCTACCTAAAGCTGAAGCTTTATCCTTTTTGTCTGGATCTTCGTCTAGCTATACACTTTATTGAAATTTACCAGATTACACTGCCAACATTGAACGAAAAATCTAATATCAATCAGAGAGAAAGTTGATACTAAGTCTATATATGGATAGGTGGAGACCAGAATTTGAGCAGTATACTTGTAGGATACTTACATGCGCTGCCTGTGCTATGGAAACAAAATACCCAACCGTTGTTGATGCCATACTGCAGATCTTCCTCTAGTTATATACTTCGTTGAAATTTTTCAGACCATACTGCAGAGACCAAGTAAAATATCTGGAAGTCAAGATCAAAATCTCTGAGAAAGTCAATACTTAGTCTACATAGGGATGGGTGGAGACCTGATTTAAGCATGATACTCACTGTATACTTGATGTTGCCTAGAGATCCATGAACATGTTGAATACGAATTTTGTCCAGAGGAATTAAATAAAAAGAAGTAGCTATTGAGAATTTTCCTTAGTAGGACCGGTATGTTATTTTTAGCTGTGCTGTCACGTAGACGATGCACATCTATCAAGACCATCACTTAATTTTATCAAAAAAATTTAGGAAGAGCTCATCTGTCAATAAGATGAAACTGAGATATTCCATATATGTTGAACTTGACAAACACGTGTTTTTCAGATAACACCAGGAGGCATCACTGATGTGAAGGACTGAAGGAGTCTCTCCATCCAGGAAGGCAGGTGAAGTGCATTTTTTTGTTAATCTGCAATTTGATGTTAATGTTAGTCATTGTATTGACCGCAAGAGGCATATAATGAGCTCCCAAGCACTTGTTCATTTCCTTTCTCTGCAATGGACCCTTTGTCACCCTTGTCATAGCTTGTCCCTAAGTTTCATGTGCTCGACAACAAGCCATTCATGAATGACATGAGATACTTTCTCTAACCGTGATGGTGACCCAAAAGATTTGTCAACTACAATGTCACCATTGTGTATCAAATGCAAAATATATCATAAGGGTAAGGCCGAAGTATCCTTTCTGCTTCTTCTATTTATGTTTAGCCAATTGAATGCAAATAATACAGCCTTAATGCTCTTAGGAACTTAATCGAGCATGGCATGTAATTGAAAGGTCATAGGACTTCATAAGACATGTAACCAAAAGAAAAATTATTCAGTGTCATTTCCAATAACCTCAAATGAAATGAAATTTATCAATCACTGTGTTTCATCATAAAGAAAAAAACCATAAAATTATCCAGTGCAATATGTTTTTAACCACACAAAATAGCAGATGGGTTTAAGGTCAATAGTTTGTGGATATCATGGTTTTTATGAGCTCGATAAGAAATCTAGTCACAACATTTGAAAGCTAATTACCCAACATCATCTCCATTGAGTTCGCAATAATTTTCTTTTGATAATTAAAAAAACTTTGTTGAACTTTCTTACACAAGAGCAATCTGGCTTTTGTTTATGTTACACAACATTCAAATCGCACCATTACAGTAGTTGCAGTCCGTTAGTTAAGGAAAAAGATGATTTTTGATGACTTTGTCTTTGATTTATTTGTTTCAGTCATAGATGATCTTGGCGGTGCTGTGTTCATATCAGACCCAAAGAAACCTGCGGGTGGGGATGTTCTGGCTCATTTAGCCACAATTAGGTTGATATTTAGGAAAGGCAAAGGTGAGCAGCGTGTCTGCAAGGTGTTTAAGGCCCCAAACCTACCGAAAGCTGAAGCTAAGTCGATACTGAGTCTACATATAGATAGGTGGAGACCTGATTTAAGCACGGTGCTCACAGTATACTTGATGGTGTATGGAGATCCATGAACACGTTGAACACAAATTTTGTGCAAAGTAATTAAACAAAAAGAAGTGGACATCCAGATTTTTTTTAATCAGGACTAGTAGGTTAGTTGTGCAGCCTGTGCTATGTAGACTGCACATCTATCAAAACCATCACTTACTTATGTAAGAAATTTTAGCGAGAGCTCATATGTCAATAGGGTGAGATCGACAAACGCACGTTTTTCAGATAACAGGGGCATAGCCGATGAGTAAAGAGGTCTCTCCTCCCAAGATGGCCAGGCGAAGTGTTTTTTCTTTGGGTTAATCTGCAATTGGATTTTAGTCATCATATTGATAGCTACCTCTATCTTCATGTTAAGTTTGTATCGGCAGGCATCAAGCTCCTTTTGACAGCTTTAAAATTGCACTAGAGGTTACCGCTTTAGCCTTAATATCTAATATCCTATCATTGTCTGTTATTAAAGTTCACATGACCCTTCACAAGATGTTGTGTAAACTTGATTTCCATATGAGAACCAGCACGCTCCAAGTTATAATGGTTCACATTTGTTCTCATATGACAATATCGTCCTGGTCTGATTTACTAGTAGAGATTCTATGCGGAAAACATTACATTGGATAGACTTTGCATGACGGCTAAATGAAATGCCAGAAAGATATTACTGCACAAAGCGTGATCAGGTTCTGTAAAGGCTTGGTTTAATCATTTTTATTTTTGCATAGAATTGCATATAGGTTGCATTGCCTTTAAATTAAAACATGGCATGCATGTCACTTAGATTTCGTGTCGATTCATCAATGCACGTTAGACTAGAATTTATCTAGTCATAGTATTTAACTTAATTCATGTTTTAAAACAGGAAAAGCACAAACAGAAATAATTAACATTGCATTTAGAAATCATGTCTGGATCATCCATGCATTGTTTGGTCTTCAGTTAACATTTCGCAGAATAATCAATGTATTCGACATAATGGAGCTTTGCTTTTGATTTGCTTAGCACATCAAGGTTTTCTGTCGACTCAAGCAATTTATATATTATTTTGATTTTCTAGGGTTACATTATTGCTTGTGCAACCGTATGAGTAACCGTTCATACTTGCCGAGTAATCCGTTAACTTTCCAGTATTTCACTTTTGAGTAAGTCACGGCAGATAAAGATAATTTCATACATTGTTCGGAGGCTTGTTAGCCTTACCACTTTAGCACGCTTTGGCGCAACCACAAAATTTTTGGCCCTTTAATTTGTCGCTCCATGCTTTGAAGGTCTTCCCGTAGGTAGAATAAAATTCTAACCAATTGTAATTTCTTAACTATAGTCATCATCGATTGACTTTTCTAGGCCAATTAGAGATCTACAAATTTTAATTTACAGATAAACATGTGCCGAAATCGCTAAAACGTGATAAAAGGAAAATTATAATTGCCATAGAGAAATTCACTAAACGTCATTCAAAATATGGCAATTTTTGCCAATGGTGACAAGCAAGGAAATAAATTATAACTTGTTAACTCAACCATTGCATTACAGTGGCATAAGAAATGATCCCAAAAATATTCTTAGCAACATTTTTTAGTAGGACAACATTAAAATCAAAGGAACTCAAAAAGACGGCACAAGAATTTTGGACATGAACGCATTCAACACAACTCATCAAGCCATCATTGTTTGACTCATGGGCGGCATCATGGCAACCTGCTGCTGCTGCATCTGCTGTTGTCTCTGAACGTTGCCCACCCATCCTGTCCAAAAGTGAAACAATAGAATGAATCATACAATTCTTCAACTGGACATGAGATATGTCTGAACTCTTTTCAACTTTGAATGTTTGTTCAACTGGTTTGTCCTCGAAAACCTTACTAAATAAGAATCCTTTGTATAGCTATTATAAGTTGACTCTAAGAAGGAGTAATCAATTTACCAATGGCGGGATCCCAGCCTCGGCGATTAAGTTCTCTGTACTCTTGGCAAAGAGCACAGGGCTCGAACAGGAAGTGGACGATCCAATCCGGGGCAGGCGACTCTACCAGCCCAAACTTGCTCCTGAGCTTCGATCGGAACGTGCATGAGTAGATGCATGGCAATCCGATGAAGGAGCCGATCAGCGCGTACATTATTCCAGCCGTCGCACAAGCTACGATCATCACAACACGCCAAAAAAACAATAAGTTATGCAAGTGATTCGGTCAAGACATGATGAGTTGTTTCTTTCTGTTCTTTTTCCACTCACTGGTTGTGCCGTTGTCTATGAGCTCTGCGACCTGGCCGAACGTCAAGCATGGGAAGAGGCACGTTATAACAGCTGAAACATGAGAGACATAATACGTATTAGCTACTTAATCCTGATAATATATGTTGTCATTGCCACGTAAAACTCAATTACTCATTTGTCAAAACGACGAACTTGAAGAGCAAGGGGAGACATTAGAGATGTTATGAACGTCAGTATTAAACTAACTAGCATTACTTATCATCGTGACACGCATATAAAAGTAGGACAACGATGCATGTCCACAAAAATAGCCCGATTTGGATATCAGACACTGAAAAAACTGTTACATCATTTCTTTGGTAAATTTGTGTGATAATCTTACCGTTCAAGGGGTCGTCCATGCAATCAAACAGCCCTGTCGTCCATCCTTCGGTGTTGACGTTGCCCATCATGTTCGCCTGCATTGGAATGCCCTGAGCCGTGCCATTGTGTCCCTGGACTCCCGGCTTGATCGGCAAAGGCGGCACCGCGGCGTACTGCACTTCGCCTGCCGGCGGTGGGAACTGCACAGGCTGAGCGGCCATCTGTTGTTGATAAGCTTGGGAAGGAGGATATGGCTTCGGTTGTGGCGTGCTCTGAGGGTAAACCTGGGGTGCGCTCTGTTGAGCATATTGTAGTTGCTGTTGAGGAGGATATTGTTGAGGTGCCGCCGCTGCCGGAGGGTAGGCTGGCTTCTGCTGCGGCGGATAAGCCCCTTGATTCGCATAGGTTGGGTTCATTTGAGGGCTTTGAGGCGGGAACTGCGCCACAGGCTGAGGGGGCGGTGCCATGGCAAAGGGCTGGTTGAATTGTGGCGGTGGTGGTGCGTTCTGCACAGCGCCGAACTGCTGTTGCTGCTGCTGCTGCTGCTGCTGGTTACTCGCGGCATCGTTCTGCTGGTATTGTAGATTCAGGCCATTGTTGTCGCCTCCGGATTGGAGGGGCTGATATGGCTGGTCGCGTTGTGGGTTCGGATCGTAGTGAGCCAGGTTGTTGCTGTTGCTGTTATCATCGTAAGATGCCTGGATATTATACTGAATTTGGACGTTGGAATCTGCTTGGTCTTGCTGGTAATCAGAAGAGTTTGCTTCAGGGTTTCCCATTGTTGCAAACGAGAGAGAGAGAGAGAGAGAGAGTAAGGGAGAGTACTGGAGAATATACAAATGCATCAAATGCATGAGGATGGAGATCTTATATAATGAGAGCTGGTTGCGCTAAGATTGAGAATCATTCCCACTTGCTCCATAAGATAAAAGGGATAAGTGTAATAGAAGTTCTAAAATTTGTTACGAAAATGTAATTGAGTCATAAAACTTACAAAAAGTACAATCAAGTCTTGAAACTTGTCAAATTGTTTCAATCGAGTCCTAAAATTAACACCGTCAAACTTAATAATGGAAAATGCTGACGTGGTGCGGATGTGGCATTTTATATATTTTTCATTTTCCACGTGGTTTTTTTAATTATTTTTTATTCAATTTTTTTTACAAAAATAGATTTAAAAACTAAAAAAAAAAAGCTAAAATTAATTTTTAAAAATTATTATAAAAAAAAAAAAAAAGACAAAATGGCAGCTCTTCCCCGTCGCCGCCACTGCCCATCGCCGAAGGGGCCGGTGACGGTTGCCGACCCATCTAGCGATGGGCAGTGGCAAAGGAAGCGCCGGCTTTTTTTTTTTTTTTTTTTAAACTGTTTTGTTTTTTAAATAAAATTTTAGCTTTTCTTTTTAGTTTTTAAACCTAATTTAAATATAAAAAAATTTAAAAAAGCCACATGGAAATAAAAAATTCATTTTAAATGTCACGTCCGCGTCATTTCAGCATTTTCCGTTAAAAGGTTGATAGTGTTAACTTTAGAACTTGATTGAAACAATTTGACAAGTTTTATAACTTGATTGCATTTTTTTATAAGTTTTATGACTCAATTGCATCTTCGTGACAAGTTTTAGGACTTCTATTGCACTTATCCTAAGATAAAATGGAGTTGTAATAGGCAAAGCTTTGATGAGAGAGAGAGAGGGGGATGATACTAGGGCTGATTGGTTCCTGGTCCGGTCCAATTCCGAGGTGGAACTGGGAACCGGATCGGGAGAACCAATTCCCAAATTCTAGGATTGAGAACTAGACCAACCGATTCTGGAACCAGAAACCGGACTGATCGACCAGTCCAATCCGGTCCGATGGAACCAATAATTTGTTGTTTGAGGAAGCAAAACTGAAAAAGACTGAGGAAGATAACAAATTAGCAAGAATGGATGTCCTAAAGTCAAATTGTACCACAAGCAATATTAACTGTAACAACAAGGAGGAGACCTAAAACCTTTAAGAATTGACAAGAACTCGGCTCTTTCTACCAAGATTTCCTTATTTATGCAGAAGGCATCCTGGCCAAACGTTATAACAGCAAGCTATTCGCAAAGGGAGAATAACCTTGGCGAATAGAAGTCCTCTATGTGAGGTGGCTGCACAAACAGCCGGGGATTTGTTCATATGCTAGTGCTGAACATGAGGTCTTTGCAAAGCGGAACATGATTTTTCTCAGCTTGTGTTCGTCAAAAGGGAGGGGAAAGCAAAAAGGGAAGGTGGGGAAAGCATAATCTAAAAATGACAGGAGGGTTTTTCTCAATTTTTTTTTTTTTATATCAACCAGTCCAATTTGGTTGGTCTGGTTTTCAGCTTGAAACCGGAAATTGGAAAACGGACCGCCCTCTCTAGGGGCAGTCCAAAATTGGTTGGTTGGGTCCAGTCCAGGCAGTTTCCATAACACACCTTAGATGATACTACTGCTGCTTTGGGAGGTAGCGAAGTCAGGAGTCTTCATGCAATCATGGAGAGAGAGAGGTAGCAAAGTCAAGAGTCTTCGCCCAGTGATGATGACACTACTGCTTGCTTTGGGAGGTAGCGAAGTCAAGAGTCTTCGTGCAATCATGGGAGGTAGCTTTGTGGAACTATGGAGAGAGAGGAAAGGGGAAGAAATAGGTGGGAAATTCGTCGTGGAGTGAGAAACCTGTAATGTCACCCCGTATTCCCATATTCTCGAGAAGATAAAGATAGAAAAAGGATTATGGGATTTTACGATGATGAAAGTAAACACTATGTTAAAATAAAAGCCTTAGTTACCGTCGGATAGATCGGTATAGATTACGTTTGGGGTGAGTCAGAGCAGTTGAAAATCCTACTACAGAATCGGATGCCATGATAGAACCAACCATCGGTTTCTGTACCTCCTAGAACAAGAGTCTTCGCGTAATGACAGATGACACTATTGCTGCTTTGGGAGGTAGCGAAGTAAAATGATGACACTACTGCTTGCTTTGGGAGGTAGCGAAGTCAAGAGTCTTCGTGCAATCATGGGAGGTAGCTTTGTGGAACTATGGAGAGAGAGGAAAGGGGAAGAAATAGGTGGGAAATTCGTCGTGGAGTGAGAAGATTCTCGAGAAGATAAAGATAGAAAAAGTATTAGTGATGAAAGTAAACACTATGTTAAAATAAAAGCCTTAGTTACCGTCGGATAGATCGGTATAGTAGTTTGGGGTGAGTCAGAGCAGTTGAAAATCCTACTACAGAATCGGATGCCATTCGGCAGGTTCCTAGAACCAACCATCGGTTTCTGTACCTCCTAGAACAAGAGTCTTCGCGTAATGACAGATGACACTATTGCTGCTTTGGGAGGTAGCGAAGTCAAGAGTCTTCGCCCAGTGATGATGACACTACTGCTTGCTTTGGGAGGTAGCGAAGTCAAGAGTCTTCGTGCAATCATGGGAGGTAGCTTTGTGGAACTATGGAGAGAGAGGAAAGGGGAAGAAATAGGTGGGAAATTCGTCGTGGAGTGAGAAACCTGTAATGTCACCCCGTATTCCCATATTCTCAAGAAGATAAAGATAGAAAAAGGATTATGGGGTTTTACGATGATGAAAGTAAACACTATATTAAAATAAAAGCCTTAGTTACCGTCGGATAGATCGGTATAGTAGACACTTACGTTTGGGGTGAGTCAGAGCAGTTGAAAATCCTACTACATAATCGGATGCCATTCGGCAGGTTCCTAGAACCAACCATCGGTTTCTGTACCTCCTAGAACAAGAGTCTTCGCGTAATGACGGATGACACTATTGCTGCTTTGGGAGGTAGCGAAGTCAAGAGGTAGCAAAGTCAAGAGTCTTTGCGCAATCATGGGAGGTAGCTTTTTTCCAATCCGTTTATTTTGACCGAAATGATGGCGCATGAAAATGCTAGTTGGGCCCCAACCCCCATGTGCCATGTAGAGGCTTACTTCCCTAAAGAAACCCCAGCTTTACATCTAATCACAATTTTGTCCCGAACTTTTTTTATCCTAAAATAAACTCCAAACTTTAGATCCAATTTCAACTTGCCTCGAACTTTTTTTGTTTGTCTCTAGAAAAAAACTCTAAACTTTAAGTCTATTCTCAAATTTGCCCGAATTTTATTTTGTCTAAAAATAAAAATCACAAACTTTCAATCTATTCTAAAACCTACCACCGTGATCCAGTCATTTCACATCAATAACAAATCCACATTAGCAAGGTGACATAGAAATTTATCTTCAAAATAAACCGTTTTAGAATATACAAATTAGTGTCAATTGATGGTGATTTTTGGACAAAGAGCTAATGGAGGTAGATTTGGGACTAGAGTAAAAATTAGTGATTTTGCCCTTAGACATAATAATAATAATAATAATAATAATAATAATAATAATAATAATAATAATAATAATAATAATAATAATAATAATAATAATAATAATAATAATAATGGTAGATTTGAGACTGTACCTAAATTTTTGGGTTTTTTTTTTTTAGATAAAAAGATAGGTCAAGCCAGAATTGGAACTTGACCCAAAATTTGAGTATTTTTAAAAGACAAAAAAAAAAAAAAATTGAGGTAGAATTGGGACTGGACATAAAATTTGGGGTTTTTTTTTTAAAGGAATTAGGCCGACACGTTTATACATAAATATGTATATACATATATATACATATATATCGAATCATTTATCTTGTATCCAATGTGAGAACATCGATTCGGATCATGCCTCCACGTAGGCTAAATAATGTGGAATTTGATGGCATTTAATTCGTATTAGAAAAAAAAATAGCTTTAGAGGATTTCTATGTTTTATTTATTGGGGATTGCTCGCTTCGTGGGATTAATTTCTTTTTCCTTCCGAAATTTGTTACGCATTTTCTTTGTTTCTCCTAAGGAGATTGTTCCTCTAATTATAAATCTGTGTGTAAGATGTAAATCATGATGATGGCAAAAGCATTTTTAGGGTTACAAGACGGATCGAACGTCCCTTGATGATATTGATGCTTTGTTAATTGATCAGAGAGAGATGGAAGCTCATGAACCCTAGAAAATCAAAGCAGGAGAGAGAAAATTTGATCATTGAACACTTAAAATCAAGTGGGTTGCATTCCTTCCGTCTAAAAACAGATTGTCCACGCCCCCATGACTCTAATTAGATGGTCAGCATTAATTACGCCGATTATTAAGCGAAGGAGAATATGATGTTCCTATTCGAAATGAGGATCGGAATAGGTTTGAATTCCGTTTTGCTGAAAATGGGACGTCGGTTTAGTTCTAAAACTCGATGGGATCTCGATCATACCTGCTTCCGGAATTTCGGACAGCAAAGAGAACGAAACTAAACTTGACTTGCTCAAAATATGGCTATGGCTGATTGAAGATATCCTTGTATGAATTAAAGGGAGATTCCACAGTGCTTGTTCATTGATTCATTCGTAAACATCTGTCTATACATTGCCAATTTACAAGTCTATCACCCTTCATTGTCCTTTTCTTCTTCTTGAGGGATTTACATCACCAGAAGAGGAAGAGGTAGAACCCTAATAAATGATCTATTCTAGGGTCATTAGATGAGCTCAAGCTAACCTACATATCCCTCCCCCCCAATTTAGAGTCGAAGGCATCAATGGAGGGACACGATTTAGCCGAAGGAAATAGATGTTGCCGGAAAGAAATTATTCGATCAGTGCATTGCGTGTATTAAATTGACTTTAAACCGTTTGATTTGGTGGGTCACACAAGAAATTTATGTGAAATTTGATAATCCAAATTCATTTTAGTATAGACATTAGACTAGTTGAATCCTTGCTAGTTGTCAAGAGACTTCCCCTACCAACTAAAATTATTTGCACGACCGTGAAGCTCAAAGTCTTAAGAATCAAGACCGGAGCTGAATATGCATATCAAAATGTTAATCCCTACTCAAACTTGGTAAGTAAGTAAATGAGTGGGAAAGTTCTTGCTCCGTATGGTTGACTTTGACCTAGGTTTTATGCATGTACAGTATTTATTGCGAAAGGTTCACACAGGGTGCTTTGCTTGATTGGAGGATGGTGAACTGTTTGTCAGTTGACTTTAACGTGTTCCTATTGCCCTGAGGAACACGTTCTTGGTGAGAGCGCCTGAAAAACAAACACGAAGCTTCGATCTCCAGCCCTGAGGAACACGTTCACTTCTTTCTTTTTCGCCAGGTTTCATTCCTGGATTGGACGATGAATGAATCAACAAGTGGCCGCTGCTCTTTCCTAAACGTAAAGGAGCAGGCACAATGAACTATAATTGTGAAAAACCTTATAGATTCATTCCTATGGTTTGATCCTTCCCGGTAAAACTTGACATGTCCAAATTCTAGTCACTTTTACGTGAGAAAGGGTGACCACCCCCAGTTGCCCGATCTAATGTCGAGGTTGAGTAGGGCTATTGCCCGTGTTGACAAGAGATTTTCAAGTATAACCTTCCTATATTCCTCAATAAAAGGTTATGTAGCTTTCTCTTTCATTATTCCCCGTCTTAAAACTTATTCCAATTCAACTAGCTAGAGAATTCATGTGGGAAAATTGTCTAAAAAGTCTTAAACTTATTTCACTTTTACTAATTCAGTCATAAACTTTTCAATTGTAATAATTCAGTCCTAGACATTTTCACTTCTTACCAATTCAGTTCATTTGATCAATTTTAGCCGGAATTCGCTGATGTGGATGTCAATTATGCCACATAAAATGGCCGATCTTTGACGACGTTGACAATTATTAATAATATTTTAATATATTTTTTAAATTTTTATTGTTTTTATGAGTTTTTCTTTTTTCTTTCTTTTCTTTTTTTGCTTAGTCCTTTTGCTGGTGGCCGGCCTTTGGCCACAAGCAATGGCCTTCCCGGATGGCCTTGCTTGCCTCAGGCGAGGCACGGTTGGGCGAGGGCGAGCCTTGGTGAGGCTCGCCCTCACCTAGGTGAGAAGGTGAGACCTGACGAAGGTTGACTTCGCCCAAGCCTGGGTAGCCTCACCAAGCGAAGGCAATGCCAGGCAAGGCTACCTTGGCCTAGGCAAGAGCTGGCCTCACCAGATCTAGGCTGGGCAAGGGCAAGCCTTAGAAGTCGGACGATAGTTTCAAATTGGATATTAGAGTTTTGGTGTAATGCCTCATCCTCGTAAAAAGGCTGTTTCGGAAATCTCAATTATGGAGAGAGATCACTGAGACATTGAGATGGAGGAACTCGAAAATTAAGTGCACTAGATTCAAGAACGTTCAAAGCCATATAAGGCTCTAGAGTGCAATCAACCGCATCGTACCTTTGAAGATGAAGAATGAGCAAATAAAGAGGATAGGAGACCGCCATTACTAGTTGAACTATCAAGCCAATTTGTGCCATAGGGTTGGTGGCTCTTGCTTCTTGTCAAAAGATTCTTTTCTATACACCAATCGGCCTGCTAACTCGAGAGGAAACACCCCTCAGACAAGTACCACATCGAAATGCGGTCGTGTTGAAATAAATGTAGCTTTTTTAAATATAAGGGCTTTAGTCTAACTTATCGCATTAGCCTTAGTTCCTTAGATAGAGGGAGGGAAGGAATGATTTCACATTAAGGGACCTGGGTCTTTAGAAAGACCTTAAAAGGCTATGATATCTAGGAAAGACTGGATAGAGGCGGGGATCCAAGCCTCGAAAAAGATATTGGCCCCATTGCCCGTCCCGGCCACAACCCCTTTAAGGGGCACGGGCGGGCAGCTCTGATCCCCACGACGCCTTCCCCCAGGTTGCTGGGGCGTGGTACAGGGAAATGAGGGGTCTCCCCCAAAAAGGGAGAGGTGTCGTGTTGAAATAAATGTAGCTTTTTTAAATATAAAGGCTTTAGTCTAACTTATCGCATTAGCCTTAGTTCCTTAGATAGAGGGAGGGAAGGAATGATTTCACATTAAGGGACCAAAAGCAAGCTCCCGACCATCGTGGATCGGTTAAACTAGATCAAATAGCGCATCTAATTGCAAGATTTGAAAAAAAAAAAAAAAAAAATGGAGTAGGAAGAACCCGTCTACTTAGTAAGCTAAAGTCTTTGAAATTATCCAGATTAATTTGGGTGTGTTAAACATAGGTGTCTAATCCATTTGAGGAAGACTCGTTTTTTTTTTTTTTTTTTTTTTTTTTTTGCTGGGAACAAATTTCAGGAAAACCGTAGTCAAAACAATCTTAAATAATGGACATGTAAAAGGGAGTGGGGGCGGGGGCAAAAACCTACGGTAGATGAGGAAGAGATATGACAAGACAGATTCAACGTCTGAATCTACTTCCGCTGCCTTAGGGTAAAAAGAAGGAATTCATTTTCGTCTATCGATGGGTCAATTAAAATGTATCGTCAACCGCTCTCTCGTGAAAGGAAAAACCTTCTAAAGTGCACACTTACTTTCTAGAGTGATCTGTTGAAGCGATCTCAGAATAGACCCTTTTTATTATCTGATTGGCAATTAACTTACGAAGTGCTCTTGCTCCGGAAGCTAGAGTTTTCTCCACACACAATGGGTTGGTGTAAAGACTCGGGGTCAAACCTTTCCCTGAGGGCTGAAAAAGAGATAGGCCATACTTCAGCGGTTTGCTTCTTCTCTTCCCCACGATCGCTATGCTCTTTCAAGATGGATCCGGGTCAATAGGTCAGCATGATGAAAGGGCTAGAATTCTCTAAGGCAATTTGCCTGCTAGCTTCTACTTCATAAACCTCAATATCAATATGTACCGAAGCTTAGCGCTTGTTATCATCCAGCACATCACACAAATACTCGAAGGACTCTTTTACCGCGAGGATGAACGATGAATTTTTCTTTTATCCAGTAACTTACAACTAGAGAGCAGTGCATTAACCATAATTTGTCCAATAACATGTATTCATTATTGTAATCATTATAAAATTAACGAGGCTCGACTTATTGAGCAGCGGATCGAACTCAAGTTCTGTATAGCTTCAACGGTTCTTTTGCGCGAAGTGGATCATGTGTAGACCGATGGACACATACGGTATACGCACTGTTAAAGAAGCTTGTGCCCTACCTTGAAATCACCACTAACCTCTGCGGTTCGAAATCACGGGGATGTCTCGATGTCGTAAGTTTGTAAACGGGACCACAAAATGAGTAAAGAAACAAGAACTGGCGCGAACGTGCCTTTAAGATGTGCTTTTTATTTTTTATTTTTTAGGTGATAACCATTTATGTACCAAGTCAAATCTCTCTCTCTCTCTCTCAGCTGCTGATGAGATTGCAGCCATATCCAGCTGTTCTTGGAGTATTTTAAGAGGACGGATGATAGAATTTCTATTTCTCTATTTCTCTGTGAAGGCTTTTATTGGTATTGGGCTTAAGGCCCGTCCGCCCAAGTTGGGCCCAGAAAGCCCGACCCACGGGAATACGGCCCGTGGAAGGAGAGAGGTATAAAAGGGAGGAGAGAGAGAGAAAAACACACCGTTTGTTTTGTACGTACGCTGTTTTTCTCTCAACGCTCTCCCCCCCTCACGTTCTTCTTCAAAGCGAAACAAAGTGAAGCGCTCGAAGAATTTTTGCCTCCTCGGATCCAACGGGACCAGAATCTCTTCCTCGACGGCGTCGGTGTTTAATCTGTGGCTAACAAGGTACGCTCGAATCCGTGGTGTGCTTTACGATCGGTGATACGTGTGTTTTCCCGGGCTTCGTCTTCCGCATTGATTTAGGGGTTCGATTCGGTGTCGAATCCAGTTTTCGGGGATCCGTTATTCCCAACATTGGTATCAGAGCCCTAGTTCACGTTTTCCCGATCTTTTTATCGTGTTTTTGATTGAATTTTCGCAAAAAAGTTTCGGCCGTACGGATCGGGCAGAAATCCCGACACCCGAGCGCTGTTCGGCCAATTTTTCGTGTTTCCGTAAGTCGAAATCAAAATCTGAAAGCACTGGGTGAGAGGCGACGTCGAGACGAGTCCGGCGACATGTCGCACGCCGCCGTACGACGCCGCACGCGCCCGGAAGTGCTGGCAATGGCCAGCGCGTGCGCCACACGCGCCGGTGACGAACCGGCACGTGCGCGCCGGCGACCGGTGAAACGGCACGCGCCGGTCCGCGGACCCGACGCGCGCGACGCACACGATGACGTCATCGTGGCGTCATCCAACGGTCGGTAACCGCTCGGATGATGTCACCGATGACGTCATCGCCGACGACGTTTCGCCGGGCGGTCACCGGCCGGCGACCCGACCCCACCGGCGATCCGACCCGACTCGCGGACGCAGGCACGCGCCCGGCACGTGCCGGATGACGTCTGCGTGACGTCATCCACCGCACGGACCGCACGCGCCCGACCGGTCCGACCGTCGCGACGGGTCCGACCCGCGCACCGTTGACCCGACCCGCTGACCCGTTGACCGTTGACCCGCCGACCGTTGACCGTTGACTTTGACCGTTGACCGTTGACTTTGACCGTTGACCGTTGACCCAAAAAAAAAAAAAAAAAAAAAGGAATTTGTTTCTTTTTTTCATGTATGCCTATGTGGTTTATATGTAATCCATTTTTTTATTATGCATGTATTGCATGAATTTTGGAAAATTATGTATTTTCCTAATATACATTATGGATTATAAGTGATCCATTTTTAGTTCTGCATTTGTTGCAGGAACTATGATGCGTCATGCACGGATACCTGCAATCCCGAGAACGGACGAGGGAAATGCAAGACTTAAAAGGCTGATGAAAGATTTAGCTGATTATCGGTGGCATGAAGGTGATTTAGTATCACATGCGGTCAGGGTCAATCAGATGATACAGGAAATCATCTGGAATGGTTATCTTATGCCGGCTTTGATGAACACTCTTCCACCTGAATGACAAGCAGTGTTAGATCGGCTATGGGAGGTCAACGTGGTCCCGGGTTATAGGAGGCTAGTGGAAGCTTTTGTAAGAGAGTACTATAGGATTGAGTTGGCCAAAACTTCAACCCTTAGTTTAAGCGCCATAGGGCGCAGAGTGAATGCGCCTTGGTGGCGACATGAAAGCTCTCCAAAAGTTTTTCCATGGTTGGCAAATGTGCCTTCAAATTTCTCAGATATTTTGACTAATAGATCAAAAGAGGATCTTTCCCAGTTCGTGTGCTGACTTGGTGTTAGTTGTACTGGCGATATTTGTTAAGTGTGCTTTGTGTACATATTATGTAATGATTACTACCTGATTGTTGTTGATATAGCAATTTATATCTTATTTGTATTAGCTGAAAGCATTATTGTTTTATTGGATGCCAATTAGATATTGTTGCTTTCTGTTATTGCTGGTTGCTGTGGGTAATTAGCTGTGGGTAGTTTTAGAAGCTTTTGTAGCTTCATAGAATTGATTTTGCATATGACAATTATATTAATAATAATTTTGAGTGAGGATTTTTGGAGGATGATTGGAAACATAGTGACCTTTTGATTCGAAACCTTACTTAAAATTGTTTATTGATATGATGGGTCAGTGCAAAAGTAGATGCATAAGAGATAGGCATTAATTGTTCGTGCATATATGTCTGATGTGTTCAGATCGATAATTTAAGCAATTAAGAACGTAATTGCTGATATGAATGGCAACAATTATGAAATATTGAACATGGAGATTCAATATGTGCTGGAAAAGCAAGAAGCACTAGAAGCTCTTGACCATATTATGGAAGATCTTGTGGATCTTTGTGCGCCACATTGAGCTAGCTGAGGACCGCCTAACAGCGTTTGAGCCGAAAATAGATGTTTGCAAGCGTATCGATTTATTCAATATGTGAGAATGCAAAGGATCAAGTCCTTATTGCAAGAAATCAAGAGTTAACCAACACAAGAGAGGAAAACGTCCTCAAGTGAAGAAAATGTCAAGGCTAAGGTGTTACAATTGTGACAAGAAGGGTCACTGTGCTTGCGACTGTCGTGAGCCAAAGAATGTATACACCTCTTGTACATTTAAGAACTTTGCTTATGTGTCAAGTTCTGTATGATTGGTTGAATCTAATCCTTTGTGGACTGTAGATTCAAGGGCGACAGACCATGTAAGGAAGGATAGAGGATCCTTCGTGGAATTTTGACGAGTACCAACTGGAACTAAGTGGACCTATGTGGGAAATAACCCGAAATGAAGTTAAAGGGATTGGCATCGCCAATTGAACATGCGTGATGGACGCACCTTGTTCCTACATGATGTTCCATATGCTCCAGAGATTCGTCGAAATTTAATGTCTGTTTTGATGTTGGTTAAGCATGGTTTATGTGTGAACTTCCATAATAGTGATGTAGATTTGTATTTGGATACAAACTACTATAGTTGTGGTCACTTTACGGATGGTTTTATTGTACTAAATGTTGACTGTGGTGATGTCAATATTTGTTCCCTTGTTTCACGTCTTCTACTTAATATGATAATGATGTGAATATGGTGGCATGCTAGACTTGGTCATATGGGCCAACAACATATGAAAAGACTGGCCAAAGAGGGTTTGTTGGGCAACATTGAAAAAGTCGATTTGCCCAGATGTGAGCATTGCCTGGTAGGGAAAACGACAAGGAAACCATTTGGAAAAGATAAAAGAGCTGAATTTCCTCTGCATTTAATCTATTCGATGTCGTGGTTCAATGAATGTGAGAGGAAGGCAATGGGCTGTTTATTTTATCACTTTTATAGATGATTCTACTCGATTCGGATATGTCTATTTGATTTCTCATAAATCTGAAGCATAAGTTGTTTCAAAAGGTTTATGAACTTGGTAGAGAATCAATTAGATAAGAAAATAAAAGTATTTAGATCCGATCGAGGTCAAGAATATTTTATCTGATGAGTTCAGAAAATTATGTGATGAAAAGGGAATAGAAAGACAGTTGTCTATTCCATATACTCCTCAACAAAAATGGTGTTGTAGAGAGAAGAAACAGAACCCTACTGGAAATGGTTAGGTCCACGATGGCGCATGCTAACTTGCCTATCACTTTTGGGAGTGATGCGTTGTTAACTGCTGCCTGTATACTTAACCGGGTGCCTTCCAAATCAGTTACTTTCACTCCATATAAGTTATGAACAGGTAGAAAACCAAACTTAAGTTTTCTTAAGTTATGGGGTTGTGCTGCCTGTACTCATGAGTCCTCTCACAAGTTTGGGAAATCAGGTCCCAAAGAAAATAAGAGTATTTTCATGAGATATTCCGAACACTCAAAAGGGTATGTGTTCATAGGTGAGCAGGAAAGTGGGAGTATAACTGAATTTGAATCACGAGATGTCACATTCTTAGTGAATGAATTTCCTAAGAAGGGCGAAATAGGGGAAGATTCCTCCCTATTTGAAATCTTGGATCAAGATAATGATATTAATGAAGTTCATCCAAGTGGGAGTAATATGAGAAATGATGAATTGAATTCAACTCATTCTCAATTACAACCATATGATGAGACAACATCATCATTATCTAATCCTAGTGGGAGCATTATGGGAAATGATGTGCTAAGTGTACAATCTCCCATACGGCGAACAAGTTGCCAAAGTATTCCCCGTCAACGTTTTGACATTGAAGGGGAAACTTTTATGGTTGCTCCACAAGATGAGGATGAGCCAAGAAATATTAATGAGGCTCTGAATTGCCCTAGTAAGGAAAAATGGATTAATGCAATGGAAGAGGAAATGGAGTCAATGAAATCAAACCAAGTCTGGGAACTGGTTGATCTTCCAAAAGGACGTAGAGCTATTGGGAATAAATGGGTTCTCAAAATAAAACAAAAGGTTGATGGCTCGATAGAAAGGCATAAGGCTCGCCTTGTTGCGAAAGGGTATAACCAACAGGAAGGAATTGATTATGAAGATACATTTTCTCCTGTAGTGAGATTTACCTCGATTCGCATTATTCTGGCAATAGTAGTTAGTATGGATCTTGAGTTACATCAAATGGATGTAAAGACTGCTTTCCTCAATGAAGAATTAGAGGAAGAAATATATATGGAACAACCTGCTGGTTTCATAGTGAAAGGCCAAGGAGAAAAGGTATGTCGACTTTGGGGGTTGATATATGGCCTTAAGCAGTTGTCAAGACAATGGTATATACGTTTTCATAATGCCATAGTGGCATATGACTTTACAATGATTAATGAGAATCATTGTGTATATATCAAAAGATCCAAAGATCAATTTGTGATCATATCATTATATGTTGATGATATACTAATTGTCGGAAGTAATAAGGAGTTTGTTAATATTGTGAAGAATTCGTTGTCTTCCAACTTTGAGATAAAAGACATGGGTGATATTGCATACATTCTTGGAATTAAGATTTCAAGATTGTAAACCCATAGACACTCCTATTACAAAAGGTGAAGGGTTGAGCCATAGACGTGTCCAATGACTCCACAAGAGAATGAACAAATGAAACATGTTCCTTATGCTAGTGCTGTTGGAAGCTTGATGTATACTATGATGTGTACAAGACCTGACATATGTTTTGCAGTTGGAATGGTGAGTAGTTACCAATTCAATCCAGGTCAAGCACATTGAAAAGCCGTTAAGAGAATACTAAGGTATCTAAAGGGAACTGCTGATTATACGATGAGTCATTAAGGAAAGGATCTGCGACTCTAAGGCTATTATGATATCGATTGGGGAGGAGATTTAAATGAAATGAAATCTGCCTCTGAGTTTGTTCTCTTACCGAATAATGGCACCATATGTTGGAGCAGTAAGAAACAAAGGTGTATAGCCTTGTCCACGATGTAAGTTGAGTTCGTGGCATTATCAGCAGCAGTATAAGAAGGTGTTTGGCTTAAGAGATTATTGGATCATTTAGGTGTTATTGGAAGTGTTGCAGATTCGTTATTGGTTAACGATGATAGCCAAGCAACAAAAGCGTATACCAAAGATCCAAAATATCAAGACAAGACCAAACATGTAGATACCAAGTATAACTTTGTCAAGTATATGGTTGTATGAAAAGATGTGAACTTAAAGTACATACTACGCATAGAATGGTAGCAGATCCTATGATAAAGCCAATACCTAGAGAGATGTGTTTTGTGGCCATATGAAATCTCTAGGGTTGCGTAGAGGGTGATGTACTGAATATTGTTATTTCCCTAAGTGTTCACATTTGATGAATTTATGTTTTCATCATTAATGCCTATGAATCTTTATGTGATCTTTATGCATCTTAATGCTCAGTGCATTACTTTAAGTTAAGAGAAGTATGTCGGACAGATTTAAGATTAGCCCACTCACACGGGTAATCGCCTCTGTTTACTGTGTGATAAATAGAGATGAGACTGTTTTTAAGCTTATTATCTAGGTGATAATCGAGAGCTCAAGCTTAAAACACGAATGTCGCCTTAAGCGAGTGTTAAGATGAGGACATAATCCTTATGATGTCCGAAAGTAAAATACCCCACATATTTTACTTTATCTGTCTAAGATGCCAGATATGAGTTCTGATGAATTTAGTGAATGAGTAGATAGGTGAACTCAAGTTAGACATTGGGTATGTCTGAACTATCATCTGTACGGTATTGAAAAGTGTAGACATACGCTCCATGGGAAATGAGTTAATACCGTAATACGTATTTCATACTACGTATGCAAGAGACGACCAATAAGAGTGGCAAAAAGTTTGATCTCAACTTTTATGACGTGTGAGACTCTTGAGGAAAAGAGTTCCTCAATTTTTAGTCCCCTTAGGACTCTTACTTATTCTCAAGATTTCTATTTAGTGTTTGCTATCTTAGGATGTTGCCAACGGTCATGAGTTTGATTCGATCTAATGGGACATTTCTAGAAAAGCAAGCTGAACTGAAATTGAGAGTTTGAAGGAAAGAGGAAGATCGATTTTGGAGAATCACATTGTACTTTTGTGTTCACTTTGGTCGACCAATTATGACTATCTTTGTGATAATTATAATTGTGAATACAATATATATCATTGTTTAAAAGAGATCAAGAGAGATATAAATGTGATCGATCGATTTAGGGTACTGCATACTAAATCTACTCGGAGTGTGACGCCCATTATGAGCTGCTATATATTCCTAACAGATGTATAGCAACGAGCTCTCAAAGTATGCTGGTCGCACGGATTATTCACCAGTATGAATGTTGAAGAGAGGTAAAGAGAATCATGTTCGGCCCACCTTGTGTGAGTGGGAGATGAAGGCTTTTATTGGTATTGGGCTTAAGGCCCGTCCGCCCAAGTTAGGCCCAGAAAGCCCGGCCCACGGGAGTACGGCCCGTGGAAGGAGAGAGGTATAAAAGGGAGGAGAGAGAGAGAAAAACACACCGTTTGTTTTGTACGTACGCTGTTTTTCTCTCAACGCTCTCCCCCCCTCACGTTCTTCTTCAAAGCGAAACAGTGAAGCGCTCGAAGAATTTTTGCCTCCTCGGATCCAACAGGACCAAAATCTCTTCCTCTGACGGCGTCGGTGTTTAATCTGTGGCTAACAAGGTACGCTCGAATCCGTGGTGTGCTTTACGATCGGTGATGCGTGTGTTTTCCCGGGCTTCGTCTTCCGCATTGATTTAGGGGTTCGATTCGGTGTCGAATCCAGTTTTCGGGGATCCGTTATTCCCAACACTCTGTTCTCTGGAACAAGTTTAGAACAGAAATCTGTTTAGTAACGCAATTTATTTTTTCTATTTTTGGAATAGAAATCTATTCCAGAAATAGATTTGAAGAAAAAATTAGAAGCTAAAATTTTTAGTTTTTCAATTTTTGGAATAAAAGTGAAAAATCAAAACTCTTTTCATCATTCATTCTCGTCATCGCCCGTCACCCACTTGTCGCACATGGGATACCGAATGCCCTGCCCGTCACCCGCTATCGGCCGCCCACTAGATGCCGAACTTCGGCCACCCATTTTCGGTTGTTGGCCACTCGCCACCAAACGTCGGCCGCTAACCGCCGGACACTCACTGCCAAACGCTAGATGTCAGATACCGAACATTGCCGACCAGCCGCCCACCATTGGATGCCAGACTTTGGTTGCCCATTGCCGGTTGTTGGTCGCCGGTCGCTAGATACTGCCGTCAGACGCGGGCCACTGGATGTTGCCACCGAACGCTGGACACTAGCTGCCCGCCACTGGTCATCTGCCACTCGCCACCAGACACCAACCACCGACCGCTCGGACGCCAGCTGCTCGCCGCCGGACACCAACCGTCACCGCCAGACGTCAGACGCCCGTCGCCAGACACCAAGCATCGTTGCTGAACGCCTGTCACCGAATGCCAACCGTCGTCGCTCCTAGAAATAGAAATTTTATTATGTTATCAAACAAATTTCTATTCCGAAAATAAAAATTTTGAATCGTTATCAAACGTGTTTTTTTGCTCAAAAACTCGTCCGAGGTATAGAAACTGAGAAATCAATTTTCTGGCCAAAAATTGGTTTCTATTCCAAAAATTTTATCATGCGTGTCCTAAATGAGAAAAAGTCGATCGTTTCATCCAAGTTAGTGGTAGATAATTTACATATATTTCCAGGTTTATCAGGAGAATTATGACGAGTTAAACCAGGTCTTCGCTTATATCTAACGACTGAAGAGAGCCACAATGGTGTGTGTAGGGTTCTGTCTCCTCTGCTCTCTCTTCTCGATCGCTGTTCTCTTTTTTCAGGCAGAGACAGTTTTGAGACCCGAAGGTGTGCCCGAATAATGCGGGCGGCAGTGACCAAAAATTGCCTCCGCCACCAATGATGCAAATGCAGATGCCAATGGCTCCATATCCTCCAGCGGGGGTAGTCCCGCGCAGTGGACGACGGGTCTCTACAGTTGCTTCGAAGATCCCTCCAACTGTGAGTGCTTTCCGCCTTCACATATGTTGTCTAATTTCAAAATTATGATGAACCAAGTAGAAGTATATCATCATTCTGATGAAACTTTCTAGTTCTAATACGCGACATAAGCAATCCATCCATTTATTTAACTTCTTAAAGTTCACCTTATGAACTAATTAATTTCTATATTCGTTTACAAAGGCTTCATCACTTGTTGCTGTCCTTGCATCACCTTCGGCCAGAATGCGGAAATCATAGACAGAGGAGCCACTTGTAAGTGCAAATTAAAGTTTTAAACACGCCATGACCATATTTATCAGTTCTTCTCTACATAATCTTGATCAGTCGTGCCTGCATAGTTGATTAAAATGTTCCTCGAGCCTAACGTGTACGTAAGCGTGTGACGACAATACATCTGCAGCTTGTTTCATGGGCGGGCTCATATTCTGCTTGCTTGCCCAAGTGGGCGTCGCGTGCTTGTATACGTGCAGTTACCGGACATAATTGAGGGGTTTGCACTCGTTGCAAGATTTTTGAGACGATTACCTCGAGCACTGGTGCTGTATCCACTGCGCTCTTTGTCAAGATTCCACTTATCTAATAATATTCACTTTTGAAATTTATTTTTGAATGAAACCTTTAAGAGCTCCTCTTCAAAGTGAAGCGGCTGTTGGCACCTAAAATTTGGTCACCCCATTTAATCATTTTTATTTTTGCATAGAATTGCATATAGGCTGCATTGCCTTTAAATTAAAACAGGGCATACATGTCACTTAGATTTCGTGTCAATTCATCAATGCACGTTAGACTAGAATTTATCTAGTCAGAGTATTTAACTTAATTCATGTTTTAAAACAGGAAAAGCACAAACAGAAATAGTTAACATTGCATTTAGAAATCATGTCTGGATCATCCATGCATTGTTTGGTCTTTAGTTAAAATTTTGCAGAATACTAATTGTATTCGACATAATGGAGCTTTGCTTTTGATTTGCTTAGCACATCAAAAAATTTCTGTCGACTCAAGCAATTTATATATTATTTAGATTATCTAGGGTTACATTATTGCTTGTGTATCCGTATGATCACCCATTGCATGTAATAGTTTAGGAACAAACTTGATCAAAGCTGCTTGCAAAACATTTTTGAAATAAAAGAGATAATGTATTGAAATGGCTGTCACGCTCCAAACCCCGGGTACGCACACATCCATCGGCGATCGATTAAAAATGCGACATCCCAAGACGTGTCGCTGACCCATTCTTTTTATCTTTCAATTAAGCACATGCAGAAGCGAATTAAAAACAACACCCATTCAACAAAGAAACATAGGGATACTAAAACACGATCACGATTTTCCCATAAAAACCACGACTTATTTATCCACTGTTGTCCCTAGAAAGTTTAATGATTTACAAGTCCTTACACTGGCAACTTCCAACCGACCCTCTCGAAAACCTTCAAGGATTAGGGCAACCTAAACTTCACTAGCGACAAAGCTAGCCAAAAGGTGTCACATCTTGTGCCCACCACATCCGCACTTAGCAAATCTCCACGCTACGGTCCTGAAAAAGGTTAGCCCAGGACAGGATGAGATAAAATCTCAGCGAGTCAAAACCCTACGCCCCGATTAGGACACAAATTCACCCAGAGGCAGCTTAAATAGGTGTCACAAACAAACTTACCTCGCCTCAGCACATCTCTACACGTTAGCTCATCACATATGCTATTATCAATGCAACAAGTGCAATTCAATAATCGGAACACATCATTTCAATCACATGGGTCATGATTATAAGGCCAAACCGTTATGACACGTCCCATATCGTGCCACACAATTTTGTCCCATAATCAGGCGCAACTATCATAACCATGTAGGCGTGTTCTACTTATTATGACCCAATGGTCACGGCCAACTCAAAAGTTGGCGGTCATCCGGCATAACTAGGCGTCGTTCTGCTCCATCGAGCACGGCATCATCCTGCATATTCATACGCATCAGGACGGCATTCCACACAGGAGCATCGGCCCGACCTCCACCGTGACCAACATCCATTGACATGGAGCATCCGAACTTAATCATGCATCGTCCCGCATATTCATACGCATCAGGGCATTTAGGTGATCACACGAGCACACCATCAATCAAACCATTTCTTATCTTTCGTCAATTAGCCCAAAATACCATAAGTCCTTTTAAAACAATAATCCTTGCAATTCCCTTCTTTTTTTTTCAAAGCTTTCCGAAATAAATTCATATGAGGTTACGTATTTGAAATTAACCCGCCAAACTTTACACACATCTACTATAAAACCTCATCGTTTTATCGAGCACATAAAATTTGGCGTCCAGACCTATTTTCTTCTCCAACCACCCCTTTTTGGAAACAATCTTTAGTAACTCCTTTTTTTTGTTCAAAACTTTTAGAAATAAATTCATAAGTGCTCACGTACTTAAAATTAATCCGTCAAACTTTGCATGCACCTAATTTAAAACCTCGCCGTTTTATTGAGAAAATGAGATTTGGTGTCCAAACCCAACACCTAAATTTTCTTTCCATTTAAAGGCCCAAAGGCCATCTCTTGCAATAATAATAAACAACCAACATAGAGCAATCAACCACATAGTATCACGCATAAGTTCTCAGCATGCCCCACAAGTCAACCACATCATAAAACATACAATTTCCAGCAAGCAAAACACCGAAAACAACCACAAAACCACAACTAGCCTTAACCGGCAGAAATTGGTTCACTCACGCGTCTACAGAATTAATTCTAGAAACATAACCAAATGAGTTCAGAAAATTCTCAAATTTGAATATGTTATAAAGGACACTTAAATAAACATTTTTTGTGAAGACACCTTAACCCATATCTTCCTAGAATGAGAGCAGTAATTCGCTCAAGTCGTTACCAAAACTGTATCCGTGCCCAGAAATTCTGTTTTCCAAAATCAGTTTAGTTTGAGGTCTAAAACATGTCTATTTGCTCTCAAATTTAAACTATGTTAAACTACAAGATGTGAGGAACAACTTTTATGAAGAAACTCTTTCGAAAATCGAATCTCAAGAGTTGATAAAAATCCTTTCAACACCTAAAGGTCACAGGTTCCAGCACAATCTGAGCTTCTGCTTTGCATGTAACGAAGCTAAAATCTTATTCATTAAAATCCATAAAATATTAAGTAAAATATATGTCAATAGCTGAAGATGTTTATAACATTTTTCAAGAAGAAAGAAATCTCAAAATCGTGACGCATTTTAACCCACGAAAATCGCAAGCGGCAAGGGTCCAGTAAACTGATCCGGAGAGAAATCCACTAAACCAAGCTAAGCCACCCTCATTTGTACTAATCTAACCAACTAGATTAACATTAATACATCTTAAGGCTAATCTAACCAAACTAGATTAACACTAATCCATCTTAAGGCTAAACTAACCCCATAAGCGCAATTAACAACCTAATCAAGGATTAGGGAGTTAACTCACTGGAATTTGACGGCGGCGGGCTCACAGCGACGGCAACGCGACGGCGAAGAGAACCCGAGACTACCATGTCTCCAAAGGAGGCTCAACGGCGGAGGAAACGGCCAGGTGAAGCTCACGGCCAAAGCTGGTTCGTTTCTGTGGCTGAGCTGGTCAGGGGCTGCGACTGGGCTGAGACTCGAAGCTGGTGGCCGCGGGTGGTGGTGCTGCGTGCGGCTAGACAGCAGAACGGTTTGCGGGAGTCCCGAGCGCTGGACGGGCTGCTAAGGGCGCTGGCGTGAGGAGCTGGGGGTTTGTTGAAGTTGCTGGTGATGTGAGCTTTGGGTGATGGCTGGCTGGCGGGGAGGTGTAAGGGTGGTGGTAAGCTGGTGAGGTGTGAGGTGGTGGGGTGTGGTGGTGTGGTGGTGGCAGCAAGAACGAAGGGAAATAGAGAAGGGCTGGTGGGTGAGTGCGGCAGCGGGGAAAGGGGATGAAAGAAATGGAGATGGGCGGTGGTGAAAAGAGGAGAGAGGGAAGAAATAACGTGCGTGAAGAGAGAGGGAGGAAGTCGGCTGAAAAAAAGGAGAAGGGAGACTCATGCACGCATGGAAAGAGAAGGAATTGGAGAGAGAGGAGGGATGAAGGAAGTCAAATTGTTGGCCAATGAGAGTCCAAGGGAAATATCAAGCCACTCAAGTGCCAAAGCCTCAAAAGTCTTCTTCCCAAATTGTCAAGCATCCCTCCAATGGCTATTTAGCTCTCATTTTACCCAAAATCAACCCTTTTGGCAGCCAAATAAATCCTTAAAGCAACCCATCCGAATTTCCATTGTTTTTCTCTTTTTGCTGAAAACCGATTTTTCCGCAAAATTCTGGACTCGACGAAAATTCTCCGAAAGATAAGATGAGGTCCTATAAATGAATCGTGACCCGCTCGAACGTCCGATTTCCAAAACCTAATTCAATTTCGTGATTAAAATCGACCGTACGCGATTTTAGTACAATGTAACCTATCGGGTAACTTTTAGAGATTTTAGCTAATTTGACCCATGGTCGATAATTTTCTATCCATGTTTGTGTATCTCCAACTCATAGACGACTCTCGGTTGTCGTAAAAATTGCAAGGTTTCAATTACATGTCCCGAATATAATTTCGATAGAAAATTAGGTTAGTTCCGTTCGACGCAAATTTCGCAATCACGCGGAATCACCTGCAATTCAATTACGTGATTCCATCGAATTGATCTATATCCAATCACAATTCGATTACAACGGTGTCGTATTGACCCTTGCTGATTATTATGGACGAGCAGTCGATTTCCGATCGAATTCTCTAGTCTGTCACGTTTATATCCCTTAACGGCATCTCCTAATAGATTAGTTAACTCGAGAGTGGTCAATTCCGAGTAAATTAACCATAAGCATGTCGATGAAACGGCCATTTCATATATTCAAGACGGGGTCGAATTTCAAGATGTCACAATGGCGCTATATTTATCTAGCGTAATTAAGTTCACGTATTTATGAAATCTTTGATTCGCAGATGTAAAATGTTCTCCCGCATTTTGCTTGGGTTTCTAATCAATCGGTAGTATATTAGTAGATTAGTGACAACTCTTAATTTGATTGATTTGCATTGATCTAATCAAAATTCGAAAGTAATAATTGATATGAACTTGAGAAAGCCCGCGCTAGTTGACAATCACTTCAATGAGTACCGTTCATACTTGCTTAGTAATCCGTTAACTTTTCAATAGTTCACTTTTGAGAAAGTCACGACAGATAAGGGTAATTTCATACATTGTTCGGAGGCCTGTTAGCCTTAGCACTTTAGCACGCTTTGTCGCAACCACAAAAATTTTGGCCCTTTAATTCGTCGCTCCATGCTTTGAAGGTCTTCCCTTAGGTAGAATAAAATTCTAACCAATTGTAATTTCTTAACTATAGTCATCGTCAATTGACTTTCCTAGGCCAATTAGATCTACAAATTTTAATTTACTGATAAACACGTGCCAAAATTGCTAAAACGTGATAAAAGGAAAATTATAATTGCCATAGAGAAATTTACTAAACGTCATTCAAAATATGGCAATTTTTGCCAATGGTGACAAGCAAAGAAATAAATTATAACTTGTTAGTTCAACCATTCCATTACAATGGCATAAGAAATGATCCCAAAACAATTCTTAGCAACATTTTTCAGTAGGACAACATTAAAATCAAAGGAACTCAAAAAGATGACACAAGAATTTTGGACATGAACGCATTCAACACAACTCATCAAGCCATCATTGTTTGACTCATGGGCGGCATCATGGCAACCTGCTGCTGCTGCATCTGCTGTTGTCTCTGAACGTTGCCCACCCATCCTGTCCAAAAGTGAAACAATAGAATGAATCATACAATTCTTCAACTGGACATGAGATATGTCTGAACTCTTTTCAACTTTGAATGTTTGTTCAACTGGTTTGTCCTCGTAAACCTTGCTAAATAAGAATCCTTTGTATAGCTATTATAAGTTGACTCTAAGAAGGAGTAATCAATTTACCAATGGCGGGATCCCAGCCTCGGCGATTAAGTTCTCTGTACTCTTGGCAAAGAGCACAGGGCTCGCACAGGAAGTGGACGATCCAATCCGGAGCAGGCGACTCCACCAGCCCAAACTTGCTCCTGAGCTTCGATCGGAACGTGCATGAGTAGATGCATGGCAACCCGATGAAGCAGCCGATCAGTGCATACATTATTCCAGCCGTCGCACAAGCTACGATCATCACAACACGCCGAAAAAACAATAAGTTGTGCAAGTGATTTCGGTCAAGACATGATGAGTTGTTTCTTTCTGTTCTTTTTCCACTTACTGGTTGTGCCGTTGTCTATGAGCTCTGCGACCTGGCCGAACGTCAAGCATGGGAAGAGGCACGTTATAACAGCTGAAACATGAGAGACATAATACGTATTAGATACTTGATCCTGATAATATATGTTGTCATTGCCACATAAAACTTAATTACTCATTTGTCAAAACAACGAACCTGAAGAGCAAGGGAAGACATTAAAGATGTTATGAACGTCAGTATTAAACTAACTAGCCTTACTTATCATCGTGACATGCATACAAAAGTAGGACAACGATGCATGTCCACAAAAATAGCCCGATTTGGATATCAGACACTCTGAAAAAACGGTTACATCACTTCTTTGGTAAATTCGTGTGATAATCTTACCGTTCAAGGGGTCGTCCATGCAATCAAACAGCCCTGTCGTCCATCCTTCGGTGTTGACGTTGCCCATCATGTTCGCCTGCATTGGAATGCCCTGAGCCGTGCCGTTGTGTCCCTGGACTCCAGGTTTGATCGGCGAAGGCGGCACCGCAGCGTACTGCACTCCTCCACCTGCCGGTGGTGGGAACTGCACAGGCTGAGCAGCCGACTGTTGTTGATAAGCTTGGGAAGGAGGATATGGCTTCGGTGGTGGCGAGTTTGGAGGGTATGCCTTCGGCGGTGGGAACTGCACTGGCTGAGCAGCCGATTGTGGTTGCTGTTGAGGAGGGTATTGTTGAGGTGCCGCCGCCATCAGAGGGTAGGATGGCTGCTGCTGCGGTGGATAAGCCCCTTGATTTTCATAGGCTGGGTTCAATTGAGGGCTTTGAGGTGGGAACTGCGCCACAGGCTGAGGGGGCGGTACTGTGGCATAGGCCTGG
Organism: Eucalyptus virginea; assembly: GCA_014182375.1. NCBI lineage: Eukaryota > Viridiplantae > Streptophyta > Magnoliopsida > Myrtales > Myrtaceae > Eucalyptus > Eucalyptus virginea. Next base: position 9,452,537 of record CM024515.1, on the reverse strand, counting down.
TTGAATTGCGGCGGTGGCGGTGCATTCTGCGCTAGGCCGAACTGCTGTTGCTGCTGAGATGGTTGGAACTGTTGCCGCTGCTGCTGCTGCTGCTGCTGCTGCTGCGGGTCATTTGCAGCGTCGTTCTGCTGGTGTTGTAGATTCGGGCTGTTGTTGTCGCCTCCGGATTGAAGGGGCGGATACAGCTGGTCGGCTTGTGGGTTCGGATTGTAGTAAGCTGGGTTGTTGCTGTTGCTGTTGCTGTTATCATCGTATGAAACCTGGACATTATACTGAATTTGGACATTGCAATCTGCTTGGTCTTGCTGGTAATTAGAAGAGTCTGCTTCAGGGTTTCCCATCGTAGCAAACTCGAGAGCGAGCGAGCGAGAGAGAGAGAGAGAGAGAGTACTGGAGAATATACAAATGCATGAGGGTGGAGCTCTTATATCGTGAGAGCTGGTCGTGCTAAGATTGAGAATCATTCCCACTTGCTATATAAGATAAGACAAGTTGTAGTTGTAGTAGGCAAAGCTTTGATGAGAGAGAGAGAGAGAGAGTTGACGCTGACTTTTGAGAGGGGGATGATAATGCTGCTGCTTTGGAAGGTAGCGAAGTCAAGAGCCTCCGCGCAATTACGGACTAATCCCATCGTACTGATCATTCCAATCCGTTTACTTTGACCGAAACGACGGTGCATGAGGATACTAGTTGGGCCCCAACCCCCATGTGCCATATATATCTATAGATCTAATCACAGTTCTGCCCCCAAAACCTTTTTTTGTCTTAGAAAAAACCCACAACTTTAGGTCCAATCCCGATTCTGCCTTGAACTCTTTTTTTTTTTTTTTTTTAATCTCTGAAAAAACCTTAAACTTTAGATCTAATCTCAAATCTATCCTAAATTTTGTTTTATCTAAAATAAAGATCACAAACTTTCAATCTATTCCCAAATCTACCCCGTGGTCTAGTCCCAACTTGACCCAGTATTTCAAATCGATAACAAATTCACATCAACAAGGTGACATTGAAATTTATCTCCAAAATGAAACCATTCTAGGATATGGAAATTAGGATTGACTAATGGTCATTTTTGGACAAAGGGTTAATGGAGACAGATTTGGACTAAAATAAAAATTAGTGATTTTTCTTTTAGACAGAAAAGAAGAAGTTCGAGATAGATTTGGGACTGAATCTAAAGTTTTGAATTTTTTTAAGATAAAAAAAGTTCGAGGTAAAATTGAAATTGGATCTATATGTATAGATATCTCGAATCCAATGTGAGAACATCAATTCGGATCATGCCTCCACGTAGGCTAAATAATGTGGAATCTGATGGCATTTAATTAGCTTTTCGTATTAGACAAAAAAAAGATTAGCTTTTGGGGATTGCTACCTTTTATTTATTGGGGAATGCTCGCTTCGTGGAATTAATTTCTCAATATTTCCGATATCTGTTACCCATTTTCTTTGTTTCTCCTGAGAAGATTGTTCCTCTATATATAAATCTATGTGTGCAATGTAAATCACGATGATGGCAAAAGCATTTTTAGGGTTACAAGACGGATCAAGCGTCCCTTGATGATATTGATGCTTTGTCAATTGATCAGAAAGATAGAAGCTCATGAACCCTAGAAAATCAAAGGAGGAGAGAGAACATTTGATCATTGAACACTTAAAGTCAAGCGGGTTGCATTCCTTCTGTCTAAAAACAGACTGTCCACGCCCCCATGATTCTAATTAGATGGTAAGCATTAATTACGTCGATTATTAAAGGAAGGAGAATATGTTGTTCCTATTCAAAATGAGGATCGGAACAAGTTTGAATTCCGTATTACTGAAAATTAGACGTCGGTTTAGTTCTAAAACTCGATGGGATCTCGATCCTACCTGCTTCTGGAATTTTGGACAGCAAAGAGAACAAAATTAAACTCGACTTGCTCGAATTATGGCTATGGCTGATTGAAGATATCCTTGTAGGAACTAAAGGGAGATTCCACATTGCTTGTTCATTGATTCATTCGTAAATATATGTCTATACATTGCTAATTTACTAGTCCATCACCCTTCATTGTCCTTTTCTTCTTCTTGAGGGATTTACATCAACAGAAGAGGAAGAGGTAGAACCCTAGTAAATGACCTATTCTAGGGTCATTAGATGAGCTCAAGCTAGCCTACATATCCCTCCCCACAATTTAGAGCCAAAGGCATCAATGGAGGGACACGATTTAGCCGCACGAAATAGATGTTGCTGGGAAGAAAGTATTCAATCAATGCGTTGCATGTATTAAACCGAATTTGAATTGTGTGGTTTGGTGGATCACACGTGAAATTTATATGAAATTTGACAATTCAGATTCAATTTAGTATAGATATCATGCTAGTTGTATACTTGCTAGTTGTCAAGAGACTTCCTCTACCAACTAAAATTATTTGCACGACCGTGAAGCTCGAAGTCAAAGCCATCTCTCTCTCTCTCTCTCTCTCTCTCTCTCTCTCTCTCTCTCGCTCAGCTGAAAGAGACGAATAAACAGTTGTCTTAAAAATCAAGAATGAATGGGAAAGTTCTTGCTCTGTATAGTTGACGTTGACCTAGGGTTTTATGCATGTACAGTGTTTATTGCGAGTACTTTGCTTGATTGTAGGATGGTGAACTGTGTTTGTCAGTTGACTTCAACGTGTTCCTATTGCCCTGAGGAACATGTTCTCGGGGAGAGAGCCTGAGAAACAAACACGAAGCTTCGATCCCCAGTAGAGCGTTCACCTCTTTCTTTTTCGCCAGGTTTCATTCATGGGTTGCACGATGGATAAATCGACAAGTCGCCGCTGCTCTTTCCCAAAGGTAAAGGAGCAGGCACAAGGAACTATAACTGTGAAAAGCCTTGCAGATTCGTTCTTATAATTCGATCCTTCCCAATAAGACTCGACATGTTCGAAATTTAATCGCTTTTACGCAAGAAGGGGTGACCACCCCTAGTTGCCAGATCTAGTGTCGAAATAGAGTAGGGCTATAACCCGTGTTGACAAGGGCTAAGATTTTCCAGTAAAGCCTTCTTGTCTTCTTTAATATAATTTTATCTAGCTTTCATTTTCACTATTTTCCATCTTGAAACTTACTCTAGTTCAACCAACTAAAGAATTCATGCAGGTAACGAGAAGGAAGTAGAAGCATTGGGGTAAATTTTGATGCTATCCACACCGAGGAAGCACATGGTGGCGCCGCCTCTCCAAAGCAAAAGAAGATTTCAAGAGACACATCACAAAATTCCACCTGGTACCAAAAAAGATATAACCATGGAAGTTGGACAGTAGTTTCAAGTTTGGGAATCAAAGCTTTGGTGTAATGGCTACTCATCGTAACGAATGCCATTTGATAAATCTTAGCTATGATGAGAGATCAATGAGACATCGAAATGGAGGAATTCAGAGATCAATGAGACATTGAAATGGAGGAAATTCAGAAATCAAGTGTTGTAGCTTCAAGAATGTTCGGAGCTCTAAGTGGCTCTAGAGCACCATCAACAGCATTGTGCCTCTAAAGATGAAGAATAAGCAAATAGAGAGGATGGGAGACTGCCATTACTACTTGAACTATAAAGCCTGTCAGAGGGTCGATGGCTCTGGCTCCTTGTCGAAAGATTCTTTTCCATACACAAACCGGCCTACTGGCTCTGCAGGAAGCGTTCTTCAGACAAGTACCCACCAATATGCAGTCATGTTGAAATAAATGTAGTTTTTTTTTTTTAATATAAGGGTTTTAGTCTAATGTATTGCATTAGTCTTAGTTCCTTAGATGGTGGGAGGGAATGATTTCAAATTAAGGGACCCGAAGCAAACACCCGACCATCGTAGATGAGTTGAACTAGATCGAATAGGACATCCAATTGCAAAATTAAAAGAAAAAAACAAGTTCGTCAAGATCAATTTTGGGTGAGTTGAACATAGGTGTCTAATCCATTTGAGGAAGACTTGTCTTTTTTGCTGTGAACAAATTTGACCAACACGGTAGTGAAGATAATCTAAATAATGGAGATGGAAAAGGGAGTGGAAGGGCAAATACATATAATAGATGAGGAAGAAATATGACAATACAGATTTAACCTTTGAATCTGCTTCCGCTGCCCTGGGCTAAAACTAATTTTGTCAGGCCTAGCAATGCTCCCAAGATCATAGATGGAATTCATCTTTGTGGGTCAATGGTTATGGGTCAATCAAAATGTATCATCGTTTTGTGAAAGGAAAAATCTTCAAAAGCGCGAACTTACTTTCTAAAGTGATCAGTCGAAGCGATTTCAAAAGAGACCCTTTTTATTATCCGATTAGCAATGGACCTGTGAAGTGCTTCCTCTTGGCAATCTCCTTGGAAGAAAGTATCAGGCTTTTATTGTGCACTCCCAACAAATGGTATTAGAGTCGATGGTTGTGATTTCCGGGCAAGTGGGCATTGTAGTATAGTAACGCAGCCTCATAAGTTGGTGTAGAAGGATATTTGAATTAAGGAAGAGCGGGTCTAACACTAAGCTCATATGTGAGGGGAGATTGTTAGGATGCATGTGTAAATGAGTGATGTTAAATAAGTCCCATGTCAGAGAATTGATATGGTGTAGAGTAGCTAATATAATAGTTAGCCAATAACACATTGACTTAAGCTTTTAAGTGAAAGTGGGTCCAATTAAATATATTAACAGGTTCAAACTTGAGCTCCCTCTTGGAGATCTCCTTGGAAGAATGTATCAAACCGCAGAAATGAGAGCTTTCTCCACACACGCTAATTAGGGGCAAGCATGGTTCGAGTTCTTGAGAGTTTTCTCCACACACACTAATTAGGGGTGAGATGGTTTGAGGGTAAATCAGGAACCTAAGAACTGGACTGGTAGGAACCTTTAGATTCCAAGTTCTAAGATATGATGAGGAACTTGTTTCGACGGGTAGGTTCCAGATTCCTCTACCCATAACCTAAGAACCGAACTGATAAGAACCTGTAGATTCAATGTTAGAAGGTATGATGAGGAACTTGTTTCAACGGGTAGGTTCCAGGTTCTTGGCTAGTCGAATTTGGAACCTAGAACCTAAAACTTGGAACAAGTTTTAACTTTTTTCCTGGTCCATGTCTCCATACAATCTTCTGATATTTCATGCCGTTCAATGATGAATATATAATCCGAAAGTACTAGTTTGAGTTTCCATTTTATGACTAAGATTTTTTAACTCTATTAATATTCATATTTTTTGTATGTCTAAATATGAGTTATAGTTAGTGAATTGTAATCATTCAAATAATAATATAGGTGAAACTTAGATAAACACTAGAATTGACCCTAGAATCTATGATAAGGTAGGTTTCAGGTTTTTTGATGTGTAATGTTGGTTCCAAATTTCAAAAAATGATAAACCTATCCCGACGGGTAAATTCCACGTTCCAAGTGGAGCCTACATAGAACCTGAAGTCGCTAACTTCAAATGAAGCCTCTCAACATCAACATACCAATGCGTGTAAGACATATATACGAGAATGTGGGATATTTCAACAACCACAAAAATAAGCATTATGTCATCCCTAACGTTTTTCACATTTGAGTTTACCAAAATATCGCTTATCATTTACTTCTAATTTTTAGTTGCTTTCGTTTCTCGTGTTTTGAATTGAAATTTCTTGGAGCTCTTTCTTCCTGGGCTGGTATAGCCTAAGTAGCACTGACACGCGACACGGACACGCGACACAACACGACACGACACGTCAACATGTCATTTCTAAAAAATAGAGAATTCCGACACGTTGTATATTAAATTAATATTTTTATTTTTAATTAATTTGATTCAAATTCATAAATAAATAAATAATTTTAAAAAGAGCCTATAATAAATTTACACTAATAATATTAATAAATCAATTCATTTAAAATTCGAAAGATATATTCATAGCCTTGAAGCTCCATTTTGTTTCATGAAACAATTAGTTAATAACAAATGTTTTCATTATGGACAATAATTTACGTATTTGTTCATTTATTTTTGTAAACTATACAAATGACCATTTTTCGGAAAATATTTTTCAAATAATTTATTTTCTATGAAACAAATGCAACGTACAATTTTCTGCGTTGTAAAGATCCACAACTTCCATAAGCGTGTCCACCCTAGCTACTCGTCAATGAATTGTTAAGTAAGAAATATCTTAATCAAGAAAACTGCAGTTTGACCGAGGAAAGAGAAAGAGTAGATTGTAGCTTGAACATAACGAAAAGTAAAAGATTCTTTCGTATTATGTAAAGGCATTGGCTAGAAAGAAAGAGTATAAAGAAAGAAAAAGTAACAAGCTTATGTTCATAATTTCTTAATTTGACTGATTACCCAATCTACGAAAGATAAAATATAAATCATGGATCCCTCACAGGGGCTTGCTTAAGAATAAGAAAGAAGAATCTCATGTAAATGCCATGGAATAAGGTTTGATCCTATTCATGGGATTTTCTTATTGGGCCAGGTTATTTTGGGGCAAGCCGATCATTTATAATGAAAAAGAGGAGCTTCACTAGAGGATGTAGAGAATTAAGAATTCTAATTTATTTCATTTAGAAGAAGTAGCACGCATCCCCGTCATCTTAAATTGATGAGTAAGGTTAGTTCATTTAAATATATAGAAAGTAGGTTGTAGTTTTGAACATAACCAAAAGTAAATGATCCCTTCGTATTAGTGCACTTCTTCGGGTAAGCATGCATCCTCGTCATCTCAAATTAGTGACGAAATTTTTTGTATTTGTAACAATTCATGATATTTGGCTAATATTAACTAGTTGATGCTGACGTGAACACTGGTCGTTGGGCCAACACTATTGCGGCAATTTTTTTATTTTTTTATTATTTTTTATTTTTTAAATTTTTTATTACTTATTTACTTTTCCTTTTCTTTTTCTTTTTATTTTCCCTCGCCGGCCACTAGGCGAGGAGCATGAAGCCCTTACCAGTTGTCGACGAAAGTTATGGCCCTCACCTGACTTTGCCTAGATCTGGTTGAGGCTAACCTCACCATGGCCTTGCTGGTGAGGTCGAACTCAGCCTTGCTAGCTACTGGCGAAGTCATGGTCGCCTTTGCCCACGACCTGTAAGGTGGCAACCAATTGTGAACCTAGGGTTGCAAACCTCCCTTTAAAGGGCCCCACTTGCCAAAATGAGTAGAATGGGTCCAACATTTCATCGAGCAACCGAAAGGATCAAGGTGATGTTAGGCTCAGACATGGCTTCGCCTTCCATCTCGAGGCGTTGCCACGGGCGAGGTGGCCTTACTAGAGCCTCGTTAGCCATTGTGGGAAAAAGGAAAAGAAAAGGAAAAGGAAAAATAAATAAAAATAAATAATTTGAAGAAAATTTTTAAAAAAATTATGAAAAGATTGCTATGTTAGCGTTGGCCAGACGAACGCACTGCACACACACGGGGTGAGCATGGTTCAATGGTAAAACCTGAAACCTGAGAACTGAGCCATCGGGAACCTGTAAGTTCAAGGTTTTAAAGTATATAAGATAGGTTCCAAGTTCCAGAAAATGAAAAACTTATTTCGACGGGTAGGTTTCAGGTTTCTTGGAAGAAACTGGAATTAAGAACCTAGTATTGGAATAAGTTTTGATATTGTTCTTGGTTCATGTTTTCGTGCGATCCTCCGATATTTCATACCGTTCGATGATGAGTGTACAATCCTGGAAGTACTAATCCGAGTTTCCATTTTATGACTAAAACTTTTACATTATTAATGTTTATATTTTTCATATGTCTAAACATAAATTATGATTAGTGAATTATAATCGTTCAAATAATAATAAAGGTGAAACTTTGGTAAACCCAATAACCAACCCCGGAACCTATTATAAGATAGGTTCCAAGTTCTAGGGTATGCAAGGTAGGTTCCAGATTCTAGGTGAAACCTATACGGAACCTGAAACTGAGAGAGAAGAATAAACAGTTGTCTTACAAAACAAGACCGGAGCTGAATACGCAAATCAAAATGTTAATCTCTACTCAAACTTGTTATGCAGTAACTAAATGAATGGGAAAGCTCTTGCTCCGTATAGTTGACGTTGACCTAGGGTTTTATGCATGTACAGTATTTATTGCGAAAAGTTCACGCAGGGTACTTTGCTTCATTGAAGGATGGTGCGCTGTTTGTCAGTTGACTTCAACGTGTTCCTATTGCCCTGAGGAACATGTTCTCGGGGAGAGAGCCTGAGAAACAAACACGAAGTTTCGATCCCCAGTAGAGCATTCACCTCTTTCTTTTTCGCCAGGTTTCATTATGGATTGGAAGATGGATAAATCGACAAGTTGCCGCTGCTCTTTCCCAAAGGTAAAGGAGCAGGCACAATGAAATATAATTGTGAAAAGCCTTGTAGATTCGTTCTTATAATTTGATCCTTCCCATTAAGACTCGGCATATTCGAATTCTAATCGCTTTTACGTAAGAAGGGGTGACCAATCCTAATTGTCACATCTAGTGTCGAAATAGAGTAGGGCTATGACCTACGTTGACAAGGGCTAAGGTTTTCAAGTAGAGCATTCTTGTCTTCCTTAATATAATGTTATCGAGCTTTCATTTTCAGTATTTTCCATCTTGAAACTTATTCTAGTTCAACCAACTAGAGAATTCATGCAGGTAATGAGAGGAAAGTAGAAGCATTCGGGTAAATTTTGATGCTCTCCACACCAAGGAAGCACATGGTGGCGCCTCCTCTCCAAAGCAAAAGAAGATTTCAAGAGACACGTCACAAAATTCCACCTGGTACCAAAAAAGATATAACCATGGAAGTTGGACAATAGTTTCAAATTGGGAATCAAAGCTTTGGTGTAATGGCTACTCATCGTAACAAACGCCATTTGATAAATCTTAGCTATGATGAGAGATCAATGAGACATCAAAATGGAGGAATTCAGAGATCAATGAGACATTGAAATGGAGGAAATTCAGAAATCAAGTGTTGTAGCTTCAAGAATGTTCAGAGCTCTAAGTGGCTCTAGAGCACCATCAACAGCATTGTGCCTCTAAAGATGAAAAATCAGCAAATAGAGAGGATGGGAGACTGCCATTACTACTTGAACTATAAAGCCTATCAGTGTCATAGGGTCGATGGCTCTAGCTCCTTGTCGAAAGATTCTTTTCCATACACAAACCGGCCTACTGGCTCTGGACGAAGCATTCTTTAGACAAGTACCACCAATATGCAGTCGTGTCGAAATAAATGTAATTTTTTTTTTAATATAAGGGTTTAGTCTAATGGATTGCATTAGTCTTAGTTCCTCAGATGGAGGGAGGGAATGATTTCAAATTAAGGGACACGAAGCAAACACCCGACCATTGTAGATGAGTTGAACTAGATCGAATGGGGCATCCAATTGCAAGATTAAAAGAAAAAAAAAAGTAGTAGCAAGAACCCATCTACTTAGAGATAATAGAAAACTAAAATCTTCAAGTTCGTCAAGATCAATTTTGGGTGTGTTTTTTTTTTTTTTTGATCGAAAAGGACGATTATATTCATATAATAGGGAACTTACAACCGGAGGCTAGAGCGTCAGCGTATACAAGGTCTACCAGAAAAAAAAGGAGGGGAAATGGTCCAGTTGTGGGCCACGGCAGCATTGCCGTGGGGTAAAACAATCTAAATAATGGAGATGGAAAAGGGAGTGGAAGGGCAAATACATATAATAGATGAGGAAGAAATATGACAAAACAGATTTAACCTTTGAATCTGCTTACGCTGCCTTGGGGTAAAACTAATTTTGTCAGGCCTAGCAATGCTCCCAAGATCATAGATGGAATTCATCTTTGTGGGTCAACGGTTATGGGTCAATCAAAATGTATCATCCTTTTGTGAAAGGAAAAATCTTCAAAAGCACAAACTTACTTTCTAAAGTGATTGGTCGAAGCGATTTTAAAAGAGATCCTTTTTATTATCCGATTAGCAATGGACCTATGGGTGCTTCCTCTTGGCGATCTCCTTGGAAGAAAGTATCAGGCTTTTATTGTGCACTCCCAACAAATGGTATTAGAGCCGATGGTTGTGGTTTCTAGGCAGGTGGTTTCTAGGCAGGTGGGCATAAGTTGGTGTAGAAGGATATTTGAAGGAAGAGCGAGTCTAACACTAAGATCATATGTGATGGGAGAATGTTAGGATGCATGTGTAAATGAGTGATGTTAAAAAAGTCCCATATCAGAGAATTGACATGGTGTAGAATAGCTAATATATTATAGTTAGCCAATAACCCACTGACTTAAGCTTTTAAGTGGAAGTGGGTCAAATTAAATATATTAACAAGTTCAAACTTAGGCTCCCTCTTGGAATTCTCCTTGGAAGAATGTATTGGACTGCAGAAGTGAGAGCCTTCTCCACACATGCTAATTAGGGGCAAGCATGGTTCGAGTTCTTAAGAGTTTTCTCCACACACGCTAATTAGGAGTGAGCATGGTTCAATGGTAGAACCTGGAACCTAAGAAACCGGACTGGTAGGAACCTATAGATTATATAAGTTCTAAGATTTAATGAGGAACTTGTTTCGACGGGTAGGTTCAAAATACCTCTACCCAGAACCTAAGAACCAAACTGATGGGAACCTGTAGATTCGAAGTTATAAGGTATGATGAGAAACCTGTTTCGGCGGGTAGATTCCAGGTTCTTGGCTAGAATAATCTAAAACCTAAAACCTAAAACTTGGAACAGATTTTAACGTTTTTCTTGGTTCATGTCTCCTTGCAATCCTCCAATATTTCATGCCGTTCAATAATAAATGTATAATCTGAAAGTAATAGTTTGAGTTTTCATTTTATGACTAAGATTTTAACTTTATTAATATTCATATTTTTTAATATGTCTAAATATGAGTTATAGTTAGTGAATTGATAATATAGGTGAAACTTAGATAAACACTGGAATTGACCCCAGAACTTATGACATGGTAGGTTTCAGTTCTTTTCTTTTCTTTTCTTTTTTTGGTAAAGAGGTTTTAGGTCTTTTGGTATGTAAGATAGGTTCCAAATTTCAAAAGATGAGAAACTTGTCCCGACGAGTAAATTCCACATTCCAAGTGGAGCCTACGTGGAACCTGAAGTCACTAACTTCGAACTAAGCCTCTCACCATCAACATACTAATGCGTGTAAGACATATATACAAGAATGTGGGATATTTCAACGACCCCAAAAATAAGCATTATGTCATTCCTGACATTTTTCACCTTTGAGTTTACCGGAATATCACTTATCGTTTACTTCTATTTTTTAGTTGCTTTCATTTCTCATGTTTTAAATTGAAATTTCTTGGAGCTCTTTCTTCTGGGTGGGTATAGCCTTGAAGCTCCGTTTGTTTCATGAAATAATTAGTTAATAACAAATATTTTCATTATGGACAATAATTTACATATTTGTTCATTCATTTTTGTGAACAATACAAATGACCGTTTTTCGGAAAATATTTTTTAGATAATTTATTTTCCGTTAAACAAATGAAACCTAAGATTTTCTTTTGCATTTAAAGATCCACGACTTCCATAAGCATGTCCACCCTGGCTACTTGTCAATGAATTGTTAAGTAAGAAATATCTTCATCAAGAAAACTGTAGTTTGACCAAGAAAAAGAAAGAGTAGATTGTCGTTTGAACATAACGAAAAGTAAAAGATTCTTTCGTATTATGTAAAGGCATCGGCTAGAAAGAAAAAGTAACGAGCTTCTGTTCATAATTTCTTAATTTGACTGATTACTCGATCTACAAAAAATGAAATATAAATCATGGATCAACTAAGCCCTCTCGGAGGCTTGCTTAAGGATAAGAAAGAGGAATCTCATATAAATACCATGGAATAAAGTTTGATCCTATTCATGGGATCTCCCTACTGGCCAAGTCATTTCGGGGCAAGCGGATCATTTATGATAAAAAAAAAAAGAGGAGCTTCACTAAAGGATGTAGAGAATTAATAATTCTAATTTGTTTCATTCGAAGAAGTAGCATGCATCCCCGTCATCTTAAATTGATAAGTAAGCTTAGTTCATTTAAATATATAGAAAGTAGGTTGTAGTTTTGAACATAACCAAAAGTAAACGATCCCTTCGTATTAGTGCACTTCTTCCGGTAAGCACGCATCCTCGTCATCTCAAATTAGTGACGAAAATTTTTGTATTTGTAATAATTCATTCTATTTGGCTAATATTAGCTAGCCGACGCTGATGTGAACACTAGTTGTTCATCCAATACTTTTTGTTGCAGCAATTTTTAATAAAATTTTATTTTTTATTTATTACTTATTTATTTATTTTTCCTTTTCTTTTCTTTTCTTTTTTTTTCCCTCGTCGACCACTAGGCAAGGAGCATGAAGCCCTTACCAACTATCGACGAGGGTTACAACCCTCACTCGACTTTGCTCATATCTAGTTGAGGCTAATCTCACCATGGCCTTGCTAGTCAAGGGCGAACTCAACCTCGCTAGCTGCTAGCGAAGCCATGGTCACCTTTGCTCACAACTTGTAAGGTGGCAACCAATTGGTTGCAAACCTCCCTTTAAAGGGCCCCAATTGCCAAAGTGAGTAGAATGGGTCCGACATTTCATCAAGCAACCGAAAGGATCAAGGTGATGTCGGGTTTAGACGTGGCTTTGCCTTCCATCTCAAGGCGTTGCTGCAGGTGAGGCAGCCTTACTGGAGCCTCGCTAGCCATTGTGGGAAAAAAAAAAAAAGGAAAGGAAAAGGAAAAGTAAATAAAAATATAAAATTTGAAGAAAATAAAAAAATTATTAAAAGATTGCTATGTTAGCGTTGGCTAGACGAACGGCGTTCACGTCGGCATTGGCCTCTCTCTCTCTCTCTCTCTCTCTCTCTCTCTCTCTCTCTCTCTCTCTCTCTCTCTCTCTCTCTCTCTCTATATATATATATATATATATATATATATATATATATATATAAACGCGCACGCAAGCACGGGGTGAGCATGGTTCAATGGTAAAACCTGGAACCTGAGAACCGGACCACCAAGAAGCTGTAAGTTTGAGGTTTTAAAGCATATAGGGTAGGTTCCAAGTTCCAGCAAATGAAAAACTTATTTTGACGGGTAGGTTTCAGGTTTCTTGGAAGAACCTGGAAACCTGAAACCGAGAACCTAGTACTAGAATAAGTTTTGATATTGTTCTTGGTCCATGTTTTCGCATGATTCTTTGATATTCTATGCCATTCAATGATGAGTGTATAATCTGAAAGTACTAATCTAAGTTTCCATTTTATGACTGATATTTTTACATTATTAATGTTTATATTTTTTGTATGTCTAAACATAAGTTATGGTTAGTGAATTATAATCATTCAAATAATAATAAATGTGGAACATTGGTAAACCCAATAACCGATCCCGGAATCTATGACAAGGTAGGTTCCAGGTTCTATGATATACAGGGTAGGTTATAGATTCCAAGTAAAACTTATACGGAACCTAAAATTGCTCACCCCTAATGCTAATCAATATACTCTTTCAAGATGGATCGTGGTCAATAGGTCGGCATGATGAAAGGGATAGAATTCTCTAAGGTAATTTGCCTGCTATCTTCTTCATAAACCGCAATATCAATATGTACCAAAGCTTAACACTTCTTATCATCGAGCACATCGCACGAATTCTCGAAGGACTCTATTAACACGAGGACGGGTGAGGAATCTTTCTTTTATCAAGTAACATAAAACTAGAGAGTGGTGCATTAACCTTAATATGTACAATAACATGTATTCATTATTATGATCATTAAAAAATTAACAAGGTTCAACATTTTGAGCGGTAAATGGAACTCAAGTTCTGTATAGCTTCAACGGTTCTTTTGCAGGAACTGGATCATGAAGAGACCGATGGACGCATACGGTATACGCACTGTTAAAGAAGCTTGTGCTATATCTTGAAATCGCCACTAACCTCTGCGGGTTGAAATCACGGGGATGTCTCAATGTTGTAAGTTTGTAAACAGGACCACAAAATGAGTAAAGAAATGCGAACTGGCGCGAACATGTCTTTAAGATGTGCCTTTTTTTTATTTGTTACGTGACAGCATTCATGTGCCTAGTCAAATCTCTCTCTCTCTCATAGCTGCTGATGAGATTGCAGCCGCGTCCAGCTGTTCTTGGAGTACTTTAAATGAGAAGAAGTAGTCGATCGTTTCGTCAAGTTAGTGGTAAATAATTTACATATATTTCCAGGTTTATCAGGAGAAAGATGACGAGCTAAACCAGGTCTTCGCTTATATATAACGATTGAAGAAAACCATAATGGTGTATGTAGGGTTCTGTCTCCTCTCCTCTCTCTTCTCGATCGTTATTCTCTTTTTTCAGGCGGAGACAGACTTGAGACCCGAAGATGTACCCAAATAACGCGGGTGGCAATGACCAAAAATCGCCTCCGCCACCAATGATGCAAATGCAGATGCCGATGGCTCCATACCCTCCGGCGGGGGCCGTCCCCGGGCAGTGGACGACGGGTCTCTGCGGTTGCTTCGAAGATTCCTCCAATTGTGAGTGCTTTCCGCCTTCATATACGTTGTCTAATTTCAAAATTATGATGAAGCAAGTAGAAGTATATCATCATTCTGATGAAACTTTCTAGTTCTAATACGCAACATAAGCAACCCATCCATTTATTTGACATCTTAAAAAGTTCACCTTATGAACTGATTAATTTCTATATTCGTTTACAAAGGCTTCATCACTTGTTGCTGTCCCTGCATCACCTTCGGCCAGAACGCTGAAATCATAGACAGAGGAGCCACTTGTAAGTGCAAATTTAAGCTTTGAGCACACCATATCTATCAGTTCTTCTCTATCAGTCGTGCCAAAATTGTTGACTAAAATGTTCCTCGAGCCTAATGAGAACGTATGTGTGTGGTGACAATATATTTGCAGCTTGTGGCGCGAACGGGCTCATATTCTACTTGCTCGCCCAAGTGGGCGTCGTGTGCCTGTATTCGTGCAGTTATCGAGCAAAGTTGAGGGGTCTACATTCGCTGCAAGAAGATCCATGTGCCGATTGCCTCGTGCACTGGTGTTGCATCCACTGTGCCCTTTGCCAAGAATATAGGGAGCTCAAAAACCGAGGATTTGACCCTTCCATTGGTAAAAGTTTTTCTGAAATCAAACCGCGATTGCCCGTGTGCTCTTTCACTTAACCATATTTGCTTGACCAAGCTAATTTTGGTGAAGATTATGTATTATTTGTCATTGCTACGCGTCCCACAATGCTGAACAACGTACTCAGTATGAGTTGATCTCATTTTCCGTCGTTTTAGAAGCGAATCGTTATAAGCGGTCTTTGCACGTAAAAATCGACGCCGCACGAGATCTATTTTGGTTGAAGATGGTCAATTTCTTTCTCTTTTGAGTTTATAGCAACAAACTGAAGTTGTGTTCAACCTTTTCTGTCTTAGCTAATGTTGATAATCAATGTATTGACTTAAGCTTTTCCTTTTGGTGATTCATGATGTGATAAAGGTTGGGTGGCCAATGCCCAGAAGATGAACCAAGGTGCCGCGACGATGCCTCCGATGACGCAGGGCATGGGTCGTTAACTTTGCTTTCGAGGTCCATCCGATCCACAAACTGTCCATGTGCACTTGGCGTAAATGTGAGCTTCGGGAGAGCTTACGATCGTCGATCATGAGTCGAAAGAGTCGCCTAATTTATTCGCTTTTACTATTTTTTTTTCCCAAAAACATGATTGAATGTCTGTACTAATTTGTTTCATGGCCCACTTGTTCGCAGTTTTAGTTGTATTGCCCTTTTCATTCTGATTTGTTGTATTGGACATTGGAATTGGTTGTGTTAATTTGAAGAGGGACATGCGTATGAGGACAAATCAAGCTTATGTTATGCATTTTATTTTATTTTTTTGTCGTGTCAGTAGAAATCTGAAAGAGCTGGTCAATGTTAAAAGCTATTGATAAAGAAAAAGTTACCAGTCATTTGATTTTTCGGTAATTTGGTAGTAATATATTGACAATTTTATAATATTACTAAATCTTTTTGGGAGTTCACAAATTGTCAACTTGTTTTAACTTTCACTAATTTTTATTTATTTATCTTACCAATACCTTAAATTACCAACTTCCTTATGAATTTATCAATCTTTCTTTGAATGAGTTACCAACCTTTTCCGATTAAATTAGCAACTAATTCTTAAATTACTAACTCTCATATGAGTTACTTATCAATATTTATTTAGTTTTGTAGTTTACCAACTTTTGTTATCGTTTACCAATTTTTATTTATCTCTCTTACAAACTCTTTAAATTTGTCAACTTTATGTAAGCATACCGACTTTTATTTGTGTGGCTTACAAGTTTTTTTCCATTAGGTTACCAACTAGTTTTGTTATACTAAATCTCATTTGAGTTTTTTATTGCATTTATTTGTTTTTCCTTTAACTTACCAACTTTCTATTGAGTTGCCAACTTTGCCCTATTTACCAACCTTTTAAATTTATCATTTTTTTTCTTTTTTTGACCTTTTATCTTTTTAATTCAAGTAACTAAAATTTAGGTTAAAGAAATAAGATTGGACTTTCACGTCATTTTGGCCTTATATTTTCTGTTTTAATGATGTCAACCTCATTAGAAGATGAAAGAAAATTAAAACCTTGGCCAATTCCAATTTTAGGATTTGATTGCATGACAATTTTTAGAATTTCATTGCATTTTGTGAAAGTTCAGAAGTCAAAATCACTTTTGTGATAAACTTGAGCACTTTGAGGACACTTATCCTGTAAAAGTACTTCTAGTTCACTTAGCCCTTAAAAATCCTAGCAATAAAAGTAATAGAAATACTAACAATTGTCAAATTTAATTCAATTGCGCTTTTGTAAAAAGTTTTGGGATAAGTATGCCTGAAGTCCTAAAATTTGCCACAAATTGAGTCTCAATACTTTCAAAATTCCAATCAAGTCCTAAAACTTGTCAAATTTATATAATGAAATCATTTCACTAACTTTGTCCAACTTGGCTAATTAAAAATGTCTATATGATTTTTTTTTCTCTCTCCTACACAACGTTGACATCACTAAGACATGAAATGTAATACTAAAATGATGGCGTTTTAGTTCAAATCTTACTTTTTAACCCTAATTTTAGTTAAATTAGATTTAAAGAAACAAAAAGGCTGAGTTTTAAAGAAAAAGAGAACACAAACAAAGGAAAAAAAAAAAATAAGCGAGGGCTATTAGACCTGGCATGTGGTCAGCAAGGGTTGCCAAGCATCGCCCCACCATCGCCAGCCGTAGCGATCATGGGGTAATAGTAGTAAGGTCTACAGGCCCTCACCAGGTTTTTTTTTATTTTTTTTATTTTTAAATAGCCTTTTACTTTTTTTAATCTAATTTAACAAAAATTTGGATAAAATAAAGTAAGATTTGGAACAAAATAATGTTTTTTAGCCTCATATTCATAATTTAGTGACATCAAAACCATGTAGGAGAGAGAAGAAAAAACAAATCATGTAGCATTTTTTAATAACTAAGTTGAATGAAGTTTACGAAATGACTTAATTGCATTAATTTGACAAATTATACAATTCAACGACGCTGCTCACAACTAGGGGTTGTTGACGTGTTGTAAAGTGGGCCTTTCATCCACCCTCACTTATTTCAAGCGCTGGTGACTACTATACTAGTCTACCCGACGATAGCCGGAGTATGCAAGCAAACCCGATGTGAAGTTTGATTCTCTATTTATATTTAATTCAGAGAGGAATATAGAGGATAGCACGGAATCTCTCACTCTAGAGCGGATCTCCCGCCTGTTTCATTCTTGAGTCTTTTAAGTCTAAAGTCCAATTCCTTTTGTTAAAAGTCTAAAAATTCCTACTACTCTTATCCCTTTTAAAATAATGATTTTCTAGTACAAAATAAAAATAAAAAACATACACAACTCATTCACACAATAACATTGGTAATCTGCCAAATAAATATTATTTTTTTGGACAAAGAAGGACACGAGTCTTGTCCCAAATGAAAAGAAAAGCTAAAAAAAAAAGAATAAACCAAAAGAATAGAGACAAAAAAAAAAAAAAGGTACAAAAATAATCTTAAATCAAGAGCAAGCCACACAGTTGACCTTAGTCTTTGTTGTATAGTTAGAGTCCAAATTAATAATTTTTAAGTTCCCAAAGCATGCTAAAACAAGACCAGAAAAATGTGGCCCATTCAAGGTAGTAAGGGGTGTCTGCATTAAAATAGGGGTAGAAAATGCAGAAGTCTATAAGAAATTACAGCCAGTTTTAGATTACCCAATGTTATTTGAGTTTCCAATTTTTATAATCCCTCACTTATCAACATTTTTCTACAATCATATAACCCACTAATTTTTTGTTACCAACTCTAGTTTGACTTAGTTACCAATGTTTGTCTTTTTCTTAAATTACCAACTTGTTTTATCTCTAACAATTAACTTCTTTATTATTTATCAACTTTTGGTTATTTTCTTATCAATACTTAAAATCACCACTTCTATGTCAAATTATTAATCCTTGTTGGGTGAATTACCAATTTATTCTCGGTTAAGTAACCCAACTCAGAAGCTTGTCAATAAAAAAAATCAAGTAAAACCCAATGTTATTTGAGTTACCAATTTTTCAATTCCCTCACTTACCCACACTTTTCTGCTATCATATAGCCCCTATTTTTTTATTACCAACTCTAATTTGACTTAGTTACCAATGTTTCTTTTTGTTAAATTATCAACTTGTTTTATCTCCAACAAATAACGACTTCTTTATTATTTATCAACCTTCCCTTATTTTCTTATCAATACTTCAAATTACTACTGTTATGTCAAATTATTAATCTTGTTGGGTGAATTACCAACTTTATTCTCGGTTAAGTAACCCAACACAGAAGATTGTCAATAATAAAAAATAAAGTAAAAAACAATGTTATTTGAGTTACCAATTTTTTTATTCCCTCACTTGCCCACATTTTTCTACTATCATATAACCCCCTATCTTTTTATTACCAACACTAATTTGACTTAGTTACCAATGTTTTTTTTTTTTTTTTTTTTTAATTACCAACTTCTTTTATCTCTGACAAATGACAACTTAATTATTTATCGATTTTTGGTTATGTTCTTATCATTACCTTAAATTTAATGACTATTATATCAAATTATCAACCCTTGTTGAGTGAATTACCAATCTCATTCTCGTTTAAGTAACCTAGCATAAAGCTTGTCAATAAAAAAATTCAAGTAAATGATCGGTAACTAAATCCAACCTAAAACTAGTTGTATAATCTAATTAAAAAAAAAAAAAAGCTGATAAATCACTCAAATAAAAGTCAGCAGTATCACATAAGAGTCAGTAAATTTAAGAAGTAATAAAAAAAAAAAGATAAATTAACGCTAGTAAAAGATAAGATAAGTTGATATCTAAATTAGGATAACTCACTAACTTTTCTCCCATTAAAATACTGCTTGATATTGGGCTATCAAATACGATTTAAGTTACTCACCGGATTTTTGTTAAATAAGCCTACTTAATTGAAAAATGACATTAGCACCACGAATTTATTTAAATCTCGTAATGATGTGGCGAAATATCATTGGGTTTTTAACAGGCTAATGATAAACCTTAACCCAGCTCCCTCCCTCTCTCTCCCCCACACGCACATATCTAGCTGTTCCTCGAAGACTTTCATTGAGGAGAAACCAATGTGACTTGACTTATTACCATTGCCTTCATCAATCATAGGGAATTCCGAGGAGCTAAACTAGCTCTTTGCTTATAAAACGACTGAAAAAGCCACAATGGTAAACATAGGACTGTCTCTCCTGCTCTCTCTCTTTCTCTCTCTCTCTCTCAAGCAACCCATGAAGAAGAATGAACAGTAACCACCACCACCACCACCACCACCACCAACGTCAAAACTCATCTCTGCCACCGCCCAGATGCACTTCCACCACCTCATCCACTACTTCCTCCTCTTCGCCCCCGGCTTGGCCCTCGGGCTCGCCCTCGCCATCTCTCTCAATAACTTCTCCTCCTTCAACCTATCCCTCCAGCTCAACAACAACAATCAACTCTCCCTCCAGACCCACCCCGCCACGCCGCTGCCGCCTTCTCTCTTCAACCAAACCCCGACGCAGTGGTGCCGCACCGTTGTAAGCGACTTCTTGGACCCGCTGACCCCCATGCACGACATGGACGATAGGGAGCTCCTCTGGAGGGCGTCCATGGCTCCCAAAATACGGCAGTACCCTTTCAAGCGCGTCCCCAAGGTCGCCTTCCTGTTCTTGACGAGAGGCCCTCTACCGCTCGCTCCGCTGTGGGAGAGGTTCTTCCGAGGGCACGAGGGTCTTTTCTCCATCTACGTCCACTCTCATCCAGCGTTCAACGCGACGGCGGGTGGCGGGGAAAGCGAAGGCTCAGTCTTCCACGGCCGGAGAATTCCTAGTAAGGTCAATGACGGGCAGCCTTTATTAAACGTCCAATCTTTCTTTTTCAATTCATTTTCAATTAGGCCTTGCTCTAGCCTCTTTAGGTCACGTAAGCACCGTTGATCATATCATACGAATAAAAATCTCGATCACTCGTATACGAAACATTAGATGAGACAAGCTCTTCACAAGTAGTACAATGCAAGGTGAAAGGTTTTTATTACACAATTTCGATGCATGCATATAACCTTGGGGCAAGTCATGAGGAGCAATTCCTTGTGAATTCCATAATTTCGGTAAAGATTGCGCATATATTGTGATATGATTTGTGAATACCTTACAAAATCGATGGAATAATTCCGCCGAAGGAAAAGTTACCCTATATTAGGTGAAGGCTTAATCGAAAAAACGAACCTATGTTTAAGCTTTAGCTAGGCTGTGTTCTTTCAAGCTATACCCCTCTAAGCTACGGCCTACGTAACCCTTAACACATGTTCGCGGTTATCTAGCTTTTAGGTGGTGAAATTTCACGAAAGCAGCGAGTTCTTTTGTCTGCTCTGAACAGTTCCCGGATCCGCTTTCCCTTCCTGTGTCAACCAAACGTTTATTGACATGAAGAAAACATCTAGTAAGTTGTTATTTAAAGTCAAGAACATTGCCAATAATATGCATAATCGGCTAGCTCACGACCCGGTTAAGTCGCGGGATTCGCCCGGGAGGCGGCCTACCGGGATCCGATAGCACCTCGCGGATGGAGGAAATCGAGCTTGTGATATGGAGTTCCACGCCCGAGCCCGTCCCGTGGGGAGATCGCATGGAATTTGCGACATTCGAGACTTGCTTGGATTCCACTCCTTTTGCATGAAACTCAAAAAGAGAGAAGTTCCAATGCCTCGCTTCCTTTTCGGCATTCCTTTCTTCTCGCTGTCTCCGGGGTGAAAAGTGCAAAAGTATAAAAGCCGAATTTGGCCGCCGAAACTTCAAGAGCTAAGAATTGAACCTCCCGATTCCAAACTTCGTTATCATAAAATGCATATAGTACCCAAAAAACTTCGTTTTTTGCACGAGTGAAAGAAAAAAGAAAAATATCTCTACCTCTTTAGTAACTGGAAATATTTTCAATTAAAACTAGCAGGAGAAAATTAAAAAAAAAAAAAAAAAGAGAGAGAAAAAAAAGAGCTAAAAATCTCCAATTGATATTGCAGAAATTTTTTATGCGTGCTTCTGTTGTTGGGCTTGATCAGATGCAACTTAGCTAGGCCTGGACTTAAGGGGTAAATATCCTCTGACTTTGCTGGGTATATTCAAGCCCATGGCCATTCTCACTTACCCATGTCTCTCTATGATGTCGGCCTTCTCACTTTTCATTCTATAAAGCCCATTTTCTTCTTTGTTTTTACTTTTCTTCTTTTCTGTTTTTCAAATTATTTTCCCTTATAATTCTATTTGCAAGTACTAGCAACAAAGCACACGGGCATGAGGAAAAGAGGATGAGAGATTTATTCTAGAAAATGAATTTAAATGAATGTTCAATGAGAGTTCTGTATGGTATCGGGAAGTAAGTTATGATGGGAAGTTGTTGTAGGATAGAAGAAAAGTTAAAACTCAAATTTTGAAATTAAAATTTCCGAGAAGACTAAAATTGTTAATCGACATATTTTTTTTATGGAATCAAAATTTGTAAATGAGAGTTCGAGGGCATTTGAGAAAGGAAAAACATTTAAATTCCTTAAACATAGGAGGTCAGGTTTACTTTGTATAATGAAAATATAGCTTAAAATTATAGATATTATTGCAGAGTCAAGTCACTCAAATATTTAACACTTCAATTTTTTTGGTTCACACAGGAGGTCCAGTGGGGCAACTTCAACATGGTAGAGGCTGAGAGGCGCCTCCTTGCCAATGCACTACTCGACATCTCGAACCAATGGTTTGTCCTCCTCTCAGAGTCATGCATCCCCCTCTTCAACTTCACCACCGTCTACTCCTACCTCGTCGGCTCAACCAGGTCATTCGTCGAGGCCTACGACAAGCCTGGGCCTGTGGGCCGGGGCCGGTACAACTCGCGGATGCGGCCCGTGATCCAGATTGGACAGTGGCGGAAAGGGTCGCAGTGGTTCGAGATGGACCGGAGCCTGGCGGTTGAGGTGGTCTCGGACATGAAATACATCTCCGTGTTCAGGAGATTTTGCAAGAGCTCTTGCTACTCGGACGAGCACTACCTGCCCACACTCGTGAGCATCAAGTTCTGGAGGAGGAACTCGAATCGGAGCTTGACATGGGTTGACTGGTCCAAGGGCGGGCCACACCCGACCCGGTTCGATAGGTGGCAGGTGACCGTGGAGCTCCTGAAGAGGCTGAGAGGTGGGAGCAGGAAGTGCGAGTACAACGGGAGAGCACAAGTGTGTGCTTCTTGTTTGCTAGGAAGTTCTTGCCCAATGCCTTGGACAGGCTGCTGAGATTTGCTCCAAAGGTCATGGAGTTCTGAAAAGCTAAGGAAAAAGCCCATGGATTTATACTTCTTTCTATGACCATTTTGATGATGTCTTTTGTCTTGTTTCACATTTTTTTTTAGGGTTTCCATTGCTCTTGTTTCTTAGGTAAATTTAGAAATTATTTGGCTAATGTTAGCAATAATCCTGATCGGGTGTTGTGGGTGGCAAGCAAAAGTGGGGGAATTCACATTGAATACCTTGAGGGCCATGTCCTTTGGTGCACCTCTTTTTTTTTTTTTTTTTGGTTTTTGTTGTCAATACCATTGGAATGTCTCAAATTGCCTATGTTTTGGGAGGTAGCAAGTAGCTATCTTTGACGTTTGAGATACTTGAAAATAATTGTTCTTTAGTTATGTCGCTGCACTCTCCTGCATGAGTGATATTGGTTAAGTGACAAAGCGGTTGCACTCCCATGAAGTTATCGTGTGGGCATGATGTAGTAAATCGACATCGTCGTTGTGTTTGGAAAATCTCAATGTTGATCGATTTGCTTCTCCATATATCATTCCTAAAAGAACTGGAATCCTCAAAATTTAGGAGGAAAATTTACATCTTGAGTTTACTCCCAGTAGATTATGACACGTCCTCATTTTGCCTTCTTTGATCGCCAGACGACAGCTCTATGCCCACCATCCATCCATTGTCATCACAAGCCCCGACCAGTGTCTCTCGGCTTGCGCCGGCGCCACCACCCCCCGTCCCCCCCTCGCTGCATCAAGTTTGAAGAAGATATGACCTTCAAAAAGAAAATCATAGTAGCTGATCGAGTATGGCTCATAGAGAGAGTAAACGGAGAATTCAAGGTCTTCTCCTTGTTGTTCGAGTCATTTCTGCCCAAATACTAAGAAGTGAAGCTGCAGTTTCCTCACTCACAACTTTGAAGTCAACCTATTTTTCTTCCTAAAACTTTAGAAAGACAATCCATCCATCAATTTAGCGTGATTGACTATTAATTACCTTCAAACTTACATTGCTTGAAGATCATCCTTAGTGACTTAGGCGTTGAATTCCGGTTTTCTATATATTGAGGTTACATTTGTTACTGATTAGTCCCGGACCCTTTATCCGATAACTTTCAGTTAATCCGTTTGGTTAGCGACCAAAAACACACTAATTTCAAAAATCTATTCATTTTCTTAAGTAATTTTTTTTGTTAATAATGGTATTTTCAACCCTAATCCAGCATCATTCATAAAAAATCATTTCAATTCTCTTTCCGGGAGAGAGGGGGGGAGAGAGAGAGAGAGAGAGAGAGAGAGAGAGAGAGAGAGATTTGCTGTTTTGGAAAGAGTCCGGGACAAGTCTCCAAGCGCGTTATTACCGACAAGAGACCGGTTTTGTTTTGGTGATTTCATGATATCATGTCTGGTTTGCCAGTGCATTCCTAGCTAAACACATTATTGAGGACCGATTTGATTTCAGTCATCTCTTGTTTGATCCTCTAGCATCGAGTATGAACTTGTCTCTTCATTTCGGGCAAAGAGAAAATGAACTCGAACTCTAGGCTATCAAAATGAGAAGTGGAAACAATAGCTTGCTACCTAGGAAATCTTTCGACCTCTAAACATAAATTTGCAACGATTACACAGAAAATTAAGCAACTCTCCGAACTTAAATTAATTGGCTATACATTAGGTTTTGGGATACATTTTATCCACACACTGACTGGAGACGAGCTGCCGATGTTTTCCGGTCATGTGGATGAGCATTGAGCTAAAGCACTCCTTAGGCGGTCCATGACATAACTCATGGAGGGTTGGTTTCCGGCTTCTACCTGAACATAATCCCCAACGAGGTGAGCTATGTCTACCATTACCATTATTTCCAATGGGGCCGAGATTGGCATGTTTGGGTCTAGAGCCTAGCCAATTTCACCCTGAATAATGCATGGCACTACAACGGGTGCGTTTGGGAAGGCTTTTAGGGAAAGTTCTTGAGAAAATGTAAAGACCCTTGAGTTCAATGAGTTTTTCAGAATGCAAATTGTGTTTGGTAAATCGTATTTGTGAAAGTCCATTGTAAAGTATTTTTGATCAAAATAGTGTTTGGACAAATTAAATTTGCAAAAGACTTTTGTTATTAAAAAAAAAAGGAAAAAAAGAAGAGTTGGTTGGCCAAGGGCTTGGCTGGTTACCGTTGGCGAAGAGCTAACAGTTGCCGGTGAAGGGTAGGCGGTTCGGCTAGGGGCAGGAGGTGCGACGAAGGGTAGGCGTTCGGCTAGGGTTGCCATGACCCAGATCATCTAGGTTGTTGCGACACTCACTAGATAGTCGCCGCGACCTCCTTACAAAGGTTGCCAAGGCCACTTGATCTGGTCGCGTTGACCTCGATCGTGACCAGATTGCGTGATTCGGGTTGCGACAACCCTCGCCAAATGGTCGCAAGACCCACTATGCCGTGACCTCCATGCGAAGGTGGCCGTAGCGCGTGATCTGGTTGCCGTAACCTAGATCACGTGACTAATCTACGTGCGATTTGGGTCGCCATGACCCTCGCCGCACCACGTCCTCTGCGCAACGACCCTCGTCAGAGGGTCACGAGACCCTAACCGGACCACCTACCACCTACCCTTCACTACACCACCTACCCTTTGCCGCACCACCTACCCTTCGTCGGCAACCACGCGTAGATGCTGGTCATGTTCAATAGAGAGAAGGGAAGAAGATGAAGATGATGAACAGTTATCGAGGTAAAACCGAAAAAACAAAATATTAGCGAGGACAATTTCGGAAGAAAATTTTCGCTAGCTTGAAAGCCAGCATGCCAAGAAAGCCTAATGCAGCTTCTAACCTACCTTGGGCTTTCAGCCTTTTGAAGGGTTGCATCTGGCGAAGGTAAGTAAAAAAAAATTTGTCAAATACCAAATATTTGGCCCAAAGGCCTTTACATGCCCAAGGGGCTTTGGGAAGGCAATTCCCAAATGCACCCAACGTCTACGATATGACGTCTCAAGCCACCTTCATCCTAGTGTAAGGCTTTGCATCTAAACAACAACCCAAACAACACGAGCCAAAGCCACACACATCGCTCTTAGTCATTAGTCTATTGCTTGAGTAGTATTCTAGAGCCATATAACTCGAAATGCCATTGAGATGAATCATAGAATTTGACACTTCATCCTTAGGAAGAAGTTATAGAGTCCAAAATCTGCACTTTAGCAGTCCAGTTTTCATCTAGCAATATGTTTGCTGACTTTAGGTCTCAATGTACTATTTGAGGACTTGTGAATTCATGCAAGTACTCGATTCCCCTAGCAACATCTAGTGCCACCTTGTGCCACGCATTCCACGACATCAAAGCTGAGCTTCCAATAGTGTGAAAGTGGTAGATTAGTGAGTTGTTCTTCATGTACTTAGCAACTAGAGCGAGCTAACTACGACTTGCATGAAATCCCAACATCCGAACAAGATTCTTATGATTGACATGACAGTGAATTTTGATATTGATGATGAGTGCACGGTCTTCAAATCCTTTTATGGTTACATCATCCCACTTGATGGCCACTTCCCGCCCATCATTCAATATCCCACGATACACTAAACTAGCGCTGCCCATTCCAAGCTTGTTATCATCGGAGAAATCATTAGTTGCATGAACTAGCTCTGCCTTCGAAATTTTTTTGAATACCTGAGAAGCAAAGTCTATTGCTAGAGAGCACCGCCTCTCTCTCTCTCTCTCTCTCTCTCTAGATTTTTCTTCACCCTTCCTATTAAGACCAGTCTTCTCTCTCATCTAGAATGCTCTAGTCGGTTTCTTTGACTAGAGCTACACGCAAGTTGGCAAGTTGGCAAATTGCTATATAAAATAATAAGAGAAGTGTGTAGAAGGATGGCAAGGTCGGTTAATGCATCGACATTTGTAGCCTATAAATAGGAGCTAGTGCTCCATGTGTGCGTGAGGTGAGTGGAGTGAGGTGTGTGAGTGTATTGTGTAAAGTGTACGTGAGTGTGAGGGTCTTGTGTAATAGTGAGTGGTGTTATGAGTGACGTGTGGAAAAGTGATAGTGTGTAGTGTGTAAAGTGAGTGACGGGAGAGTTGTGTATGTGAGTGTGAAGGTTCTTTGTATGCTTATGATGTAATTAAGCATTATTGTAATATTGAGAGAGTGTTTAGTATAGTCACTCTTGAAAGGGCTAGTAAGAACACCTAGAGGGGGCTAAATAGGTGTAAATAAAATTTTCGCAATACTTGATGAAAGTAAATTGCCTTTAGAAGATAATAGACTAAAGATGTAATCAACTATAAGCAGATATATAAAGCTATGAATTAAAATAAGGAGTTTAGGGAAAGAGAATAGAAACATAAGATTTATAGTGGTTCGGCTTAATTCAAGCCTACATCCACTCTCCCGCACTGATAGCCTACCGGCTGGATTTCACTATGAATCAAAAGAGTTTTTACAGTCTCACATCCTTAACTTCACAGTGTAAAAACTCTACTATACTCTTCCAAAGTCTCACAAGTGTTTGCTCTCTCTCTTTTGAGTACAACTTAAGCTCAACAATTGAAATAGCAAAGAAATAGAAAGCTTCAGACTTTGAAATTTTTCTTTCACGTACACACTCGAACAACTTGAGAGTCTTCCTTATATACTCCTCCATGCCTCTATAACTGTTGGCAGTTTCCAAATGAGTTCTTCCAATCTATCCGTTAGATAGAATCAATCAAGGAGATCTCAAGTCGTTTTAGGAATGTGATAAAAGTCCATCAATCCTACTCGCTCATACAATCCGGATCTTGGTTTCCATAAGCAAAACATTCCAAGTATATTTCGTCTTTCAAGAGATCTGATTATCCGAATTGATTTCAATAAGAATAATTGATCATAAGATGCTATATCCACCCATAAAATCTCTCACAAACCATACGAATTGAATCCTTAAAGATAAACTCGCATCTGGATAAATCTTCACTCGTCGGTATGGAATCTGTCAGTGAGATTAGATTTTGAGATTAAAGTCTATTGGTCTTCAGACTTTGACAGTAGAGTCTAGAGTTCTTCAGACTGTAACACCTAAGTTTGCAAGTCTTCAGACTAGACTTTAGGAAAGGTTTGTCAACTTCAAAATAATAAAAGGAGTTTTCCTATTCGAAATGAGGATCCAAACAAGTTTGAATTCCATTTTACTGAAAATGGGATGTCGGTTTAGTTCTAAAACTCGATGGAATCTTGATCCTACCTGCTTCCGGAATTTTGGACAGCAAAGAGAACGAAATTAAACTCGACTTGCTCGAATTAGGGCTATGGCTGATTGAAGATATCCTTGTAGGAACTATAGGGAGATTCCACAGTGCTTGTTCATTGATTCATTCATAAACATATGTCTATACATTGCTAATTTACTAGTCCATCACCCTTCATTGTCCTTTTCTTCTTCTTGAGGGATTTACATCAACAGAAGAGGAAGAGGTAGAACCCTAGTAAATGACCTATTCTAGGGTCATTAGATGAGCTCAAGCTAGCCTACATATCTCTCCCCACAATTTAGAGCCAAAGGCATCACTGGAGGGACACAATTTAGCCGCACGAAATAGATGTCATTGGGAAGAAAGTATTCGATCAATGCGTTGCATGTATTAAACTGAATTTGAATTGTGTGGTTTGGTGGATCACACGTGAAATTTATATGAAATTTGACAATTCAGATTCAATTTAGTATAAGATATCATGCTAGTTGTATACTTGCTAGTTGTCAAGAGACTTCCTCTACCAACTAAAATTATTTGCACGACCGTGAAGCTCGAAATCAAAGTCATCTCTCTCTCTCTCTCTCTCTCTCTCTCTGAGAGAGAAGAATAAACAGTTGTCTTACAAATCAAGACCGGAGCTGAATACGCATGTCAAAATGTTAATCTCTACTCAAACTTGTTATGCAGTAACTAAATGAATGGGAAAGCTCTTGCTCCGTATAGTTGACGTTGACCTAGGGTTTTATGCATGTACAGTATTTATTGCGAAAAGTTCACGCAGGGTACTTTGCTTTATTGAAGGATGGTGCACTGTTTGTCAGTTGACTTCAACGTGTTCCGATTGCCCTGAGGAACATGTTCTCGGGGAGAGAGCCTGAGAAACAAACACGAAGTTTCGATCCCCAGTAGAGCATTCACCTCTTTCTTTTTCGCCAGGTTTCATTTATGAATTGGAAGATGGATAAATCGACAAGTTGCCGCTGCTCTTTCCCAAAGGTAAAGGAGCAGGCACAATGAAATATAATTGTGAAAAGCCTTGTAGATTGGTTCTTATAATTTGATCCTTCCCAATAAGACTCGACATATTTGAATTCTAATCACTTTAATGTAAGAAAGGGTGACCAATCCTAGTTGCCAGATCTAGTGTCGAAATAGAGTAAGGCTATGACCCGCGTTGACAAGGGCTAAGGTTTTCAAGTGGAGCATTCTTGTCTTCCTTAATATAATGTTATCTAGCTTTCATTTTCAGTATTTTCCATCTTGAAACTTATTCTAGTTCAACCAACTAGAGAATTCATGCAGGTAATGAGAAGGAAGTAGAAGCATTCGGGTAAATTTTGATGCTCTCCACACCAAGGAAGCACATGGTGGCGCTGCCTCTCCAAAGCAAAAGAAGATTTCACGAGATACGTCACAAAATTCCACCCGGTACCAAAAAAGATATAACCATGGAAGTTGGACAACAATTTCAAATTGGGAATCAAAGCTTTGGTGTAACGGTTACTCATCATAACGAACGCCATTTGATAAATCTTAGCTATGATGAGAGATCAATGAGACATCGAAATGGAGGAATTCAGAGATCAATGAGACATTGAAATGGAGGAAATTCAGAAATCAAGTGCTATAGCTTCAAGAATGTTCGGAGCTCTGAGTGGCTCTAGAGCACCATCAACAGCATTGTGCCTCTAAAGATGAAGAATCAGCAAATAGAGAGGATGGGAGACTGTCATTACTACTTGAACTATAAAGCCTATCGGTGTCATAGGGTCGATGGCTCTAGCTCCTTGTCGAAAGATTCTTTTCCATACACAAACTGGCCTACTGGCTCTGGAGGAAGCGTTCTTCAGACAAGTACCCACCTTCAGACAAGTACCCACCAATATGCAGTCGTATTGAAATAAATGTAATTTTTTTTTTAATATGAGGGTTTTAGTCTAATTTATTGCATTAGTCTTAGTTCCTTAGATGGAGGGAGGGAATGATTTCAGATTAAGGGACCCGAAGCAAACACCCGACCATTGTAGATGAGTTGAACTAGATCAAATAGGGCGTCCAATTGCAAGATTAAAAGGAAAAAAAAAAAAAAAAAAAAAGTAGTAGCAAGAACCCGTCTACTTAGAGATAATGAAAAACTAAAATCTTCAAGTTCGTCAGGATCAATTTTGGGTGTGTTGAACATAGGTGTCTAATCCATTTGTGGAAGACTTGTCTTTTTAGCTGTGAACAAATTTAAGCAACACGGTAGTCAAAACAATCTAAATAATGGAGATGGAAAAGGGAGTGGAAGGGCAAATACATATAATAAATGAGGAAGAAATATGACAAAACAGATTTAACCTTTGAATCTGCTTACGCTGCCTTGGGGTAAAACTAATTTTGTCAGGCCTAGCAATGCTCCAAGATCATAGATGGAATTCATCTTTGTGGGTCAACGGTTATGGGTCAATCAAAATGTATCATCCTTTTGCGTTAGGAAAAATCTTCAAATGCGCAAACTTACTTTCTAAAGTGATTAGTTGAAGCGATTTCAAAAGAGACCCTTCTTATTATCCGATTAACAATGGACCTACAAGGTGCTTCCTCTTGGCAATCTCCTTGGAAGAAAGTATCAGGCTTTTATTGTGCACTCCCAACAAATGATATTAGAGCCGATGGTTGTGGTTTCCAGGCAGGTGGGCATTGTAGTATAGTAACGCGGCCTCATAAGTTGGTGTAGAAGGATATTTGAATTAAGGAAGAGTGGGTCTAACACTAAGATCATATGTGATGGGAGAATGTTAGGATGCATGTGTAAATGAGTGATGTTAAAAAAGTCTCATATCGGAGAATTGACATGGTGTAGGGTAGCTAATATATTATAGTTAGCCAATAACCCACTGACTTAAGCTTTTAAGTGGAAGTGGGTCAAATTATATATATTAACAGGTTCAAACTTAGGCTCCCTCTTGGAAATCTCCTCGGAAGAATGTATCGGACTGCAGAAGTGAGAGCCTTCTCCACACACGCTAATTAGGGGCAAGCATGATTCGAGTTCTTGAGAGTTTTCTCCACACACGCTAATTAGGAGTAAGCATGGTTCAATGGTAGAACCCAGAACCTAAGAAACCGGACTGGTAGGAACCTGTAGATTCTAAGTTCTAAGATTTGATGAGGAACTTGTTTCGATGGGTAGGTTCAAAATACCTCTACCAAGAACCTAAGAACCAAATTGATAGGAACCTGTAGATTCGAAGTTATAAGGTATGATGAGGAACCTGTTTCGATGAGTAGGTTCCAGGTTCTTGGCTAGAATAATCTGAAACCTAGAACCTAAAACTTGGAACAAATTTTAATATTTTTCTTGGTCCATGTCTTCGTGCAATCCTCTGATACTTCATGCTGTTCGATAATAAATGTATAATCTGAAAGTATTAGTTTGAGTTTTCATTTTATGACTAAGATTTTAACTTTATTAATATTCATATTTTTAATATGTCTAAATATGAGTTATAGTTAGTGAATTGTAATAATTCAAATAATAATATAGGTGAGACTTGGATAAACATTAGAACTGACCCTAGAACCTATGACAGGGTAGGCTTTGGGTTTTTTGGTATGTAAGGTAGGTACCAAATTTCAAAAGATGAGAAACATGTCCCGACAAGTAAATTCCACGTTCCAAGTGGAGCCTACGTGGAACCTGAAGTCACTAACTTTGAACTAAGCCTCTCAACATCAACATACCAATGCATGTAAGACATATATACAAGAATGTGGGATATTTCAACAACCACAAAAATAAGCATTATGTCATTCCTGACGTTTTTCACCTTTGAGTTTACCAGAATATCGCTTATTGTTTACTTCTGTTTTTTAGTTGCTTTCGTTTCTCATGTTTTAAATTGAAATTTCTTGGAGCTCTTTCTTCCTGGGTGGGTATAGCCTTGAAGCTCCGTTTGTTTCATGAAATAATTAGTTAATAACAAATATTTTCATTATGGACAATAATTTACATATTTGTTCATTCATTTTTGTGAACAATACAAATGACCGTTTTTCGGAAAATATTTTTTAGATAATTTATTTTCCATTAAACAAATGAAACCTAAGATTTTCTTTTGCATTGTAAAGATCCACAACTTCCATAAGCATGTCCACCCTGGCTACTTGTCAATGAATTGTTAAGGAAGAAATATCTTAATCAAGAAAACTGTAGTTTGACCAAGAAAAAGAAAGAGTAGATTGTCGTTTGAACATAACGAAAAGTAAAATATTCTTTCGTATTATGTAAAGGCATCGGCTAGAAAGAAAAAGTAACAAGCTTCTATTCATAATTTCTTAATTTGACTGATTACTCGATCTACGAAAAATGAAATATAAATCATGGATCAACTAAGCCCTCTCGGAGGCTTGCTTAAGGATAAGAAAGAGGAATCTCATATAAATACCATGGAATAAGGTTTGATCCTATTCATGGGATTTCCCTATTGGCCAGGTCATTTCGGGGCAAGCGGATCATTTATGATAAAAAGGAGGAGCTTCACTAAAGGATGTAGAGAATTAAGAATTCTAATTTATTTCATTCGAAGAAGTAGCATGCATCCCTGTCATCCTAAATTGATGAGTAAGCTTAGTTCATTTAAATATATAGAAAGTAGGTTGTAGTTTTGAACATAACCAAAAGTAAATGATTTAGTGCACTTCTTCGGGTAAGCAAGCGTCCTCGTCATCTCAAATTAGTGACGAAAATTTTTGTATCTGTAATTATTCATTCTATTTGCCTAATATCAGCTAGTCAGCACTGATGTGAACACTACTTGTTCAACCAATACTGTTGCGGCAATTTTTTAATAATTTTTTATTTTTTATTGCTTATGTATTTACTTTTCCTTTTCTTTTTCTTTTTCTTTTTCCCTCGCCAACCACTAGGCGAGGAGCATGAAGCCCTTGCCAGCTGTGGACGAGGGTTACAACCCTCACTCGACTTTGCTCAAATCTAGTTGAGGCTAACCTCACCATGACCTTGCTGGTCAAGGGCGAACTCAGCCTTGCTAGCTGCTAGCGAAGCCATGGTCACCTTTGCTCACAACTTGTAAGGTGGCAACCAATTGGTTGCAAACCTCCCTTTAAAGGGCCCCAATTGCCAAAGTGAGTAGAATGGGTCTGACATTTCATCGAGCAACCGAAAGGATCAAGGTGATGTCGGGTTCGGATGTGGCTTCGCCTTCCATCTCAAGGCGTTGCCGCAAATGAGGCAACCTTGCTGAAGCCTCACTAGCTATTGTGGGAAAAAAAGAAAAATAAAAGGAAAAGGAAAAGAAAAAATAAATATAAATAAAAATTTGAAGAAGAAAAAGTTCTTAAAAGATTGCTATGATGAACGGCATTCACGACAGCACTAGCCCTCTCTCTCTCTCTCTCTCTCTCTCTCTCTCTCTCTCTCTCTCTCTCTGCACGCTCACGCACGGGGTGAGCATGGTTTGATGGTAAAACCTAGAACCTAAGAACCGGACCACCAAGAACCTGTAAGTTCGAGGTTTTAAAGTATATAAGGTAGGTTCCAAGTTCCAGCAAATGAAAAACTTTTTTCGACGAGTAGGTTTCAAGTTTCTTGGAAGAACCTGGAACCGTGAACCTAGTACTAGAATAAGTTTTGATATTGTTCTTGATCCATGTCTTCGTGCGATTCTTTGATATTCCATGCCATTCGATGATAAGTGTATAATCTGAAAGTACTAATCTAAGTTTCCACTTTATGACTAAGATTTTTACATTATTAATGTTTATATATTTTTGTATGTCTAAACATAAGTTATGGTTAGTGAATTATAATTGTTCAAATAATAATAAATGTGGAACCTTGGTAAACACAATAATCGATCCTGGAATCTATGACAATGTAGGTTCCAGGTTCTACGATATGCAGGGTAGATATTAGATTTCAAGTAAAACGGAACCTGAAACTGCTCAGCCCTAATGCTAATCGCTATACTCATTCAAGATGGATCGGAGTCAATAGTTCGGAATTATGAAAGGGATAGAATTCTCTAAGGTGATTTGCCTGCTATCTTCTTCATAAACCGCAATATCAATATGTACCAAAGCTTAACACTTCTTATCATTGAGCACATCGCACGAATTCTCGAAGGACTCTATTAACACGAGGACAGGAGACGAATCTTTCTTTTATCAAGTAACATAAAACTAGAGAGCGGTGCATTAACCTTAATTTGTACAATAACATGTATTCATTGTTATGATCATTAAAAAATTAACAAGGCTCAACATTTTGAGCGGTGAATGGAACTCAAGTTCTGTATAGCTTCAACGGTTCTTTTGCAGGAACTGGATCATGAAGAGACCGATGGACGCATACGGTATACGCACTGTTAAAGAAGCTTGTGCTATATCTTGAAATCGCCACAAACCTCTGCGGGTTGAAATCACGGGGATGTCTCAATGTCGTAAGTTTGTAAACCGGACCACAAAATGAGTAAAGAAATGCGAACTGGCGCGAACGTGTCTTTAAAATGTGCTTTTTTTTTTTTTTGTTACGTGACAGCATTCATGTGCCTAGTCAAATATCTCTCTCTCATAGCTGCTGATGAGATTGCAGCCGTGTCCAGCTGTTCTTGGAGTACTTTAAATGAGAAGTAGTCGATCGTTTCGTCAAGTTAGTGGTAAATAATTTACATATATTTCCAGGTATATCAGGAGAAAGATGACGAGCTAAACCAGGTCTTCGCTTATATATAACGACCGAAGAAAACCATAATGGTGTATGTAGGGTTCTGTCTCCTCTCCTCTCTCTTCTCGATCGTTATTCTCTTTTTTCAGGCGGAGACAGATTTGAGACCCGAAGATGTACCCAAATAACGCGGGTGGCAATGACCAAAAATCGCCTCCGCCACCAATGATGCAAATGCAGATGCCGATGGCTCCATACCCTCCGGCGGGGGCGGTCCCCGAGCAGTGGACGACGGGTCTCTGCGGTTGCTTCGAAGATTCCTCCAATTGTGAGTGCTTTCCGCCTTCATATATGTTGTCTAATTTCAAAATTATGATGAACCAAGTAGAAGTATATCATCATTCTGATGAAACTTTATAGTTCTAATACGCAACATAAGCAATCCATCCATTTATTTAACATCTTAAAAAGTTCACCTTATGAACTGATTAATTTCTATATTCGTTTACAAAGGCTTCATCACTTGTTGCTGTCCCTGCGTCACCTTCGGCCAGAACGCTGAAATCATAGACAGAGGAGCCACTTGTAAGTGCAAATTTAAGCTTTGAACACACCATATCTATTAGTTCTTCTCTATCAGTCGTGCCAAAATTGTTGACCAAAATGTTCCTCAAGCCTAATGAGAACGTATGTGTGTGATGACAATCTATTTGCAGCTTGTGGCGCGAACGGGCTCATATACTACTTGCTCGCCCAAGTGGGCGTCGTGTGCCTGTATACGTGCAGTTACCGAGCAAAGTTGAGGGGTCTACACTCGCTGCAAGAAGATCCATGTGCCGATTGCCTCGTGCACTGGTGTTGCATCTACTGTGCTCTTTGCCAAGAATATAGGGAGCTCAAAAACCGAGGATTTGACCCTTCCATTGGTAAAAGTTCTTCTGAAATCAAACCGCGATTGCCCGTGTGCTCTTTCACTTAACCATATTTGCTTGACCAAGCTAATTTTGGCGAAGATTATGTCATTGCTACGCGTCTCACAATGCTGAACACCGTACTCAGTATGAGTTGATCTCATTTTCCGTCGTTTTAGTAGCGAATCGTTATAAGCGGTCTTTGCACGTAAAAATCGACGCCGCACGAGATCTGTTTTGGTTGAAGATGGTCAATTTCTTTCTCTTTTGAGCTTCCAGCAACAAACTGAAGTTATGTTCAACCTTTTTCTGTCTTAGCTAATGTTGATAATCAATGTATTGACTTAAGCTTTTCCTTTTGGTGATTCATGATGTGATAAGGTTGGGTGGCCAATGCCCAGAAGATGAACCAAGGTGCCGCGACGATGCCTCCGATGACGCAGGGCATGGGTCGTTAACTTTGCTTTCGAGGTCCATCCGATCCACAAACTGTCCATGTGCACTTGGCGTAAATGTGAGGTTCGGGAGAGCTTACGATCGTCGATCATGAGCCGAAAGAGTCCCCTAATTTATTCGCTTTTCCTATTTTTGCCCAAAAACATGATTGAATGTCTGTAATAATTTGTTTCATGGCCCACTTGTTCGCAGTTTTAGTTGTATCGCCCTTGTTGTGCTGATTTGTTGTATTGGACATTGGAATTGGTTGTGTTAGTTTGGAGAGGGACATGCGTATGAGGACAAATCAAGCTTATCTTATGCATTTTATTTTATTATATTTTTTTGTCGTCTCAGTAGAAATCTGAAAGAGCTGGTCAATTTTAAAAGCTGTTGATAAAGAAAAAGTTACCGGTCATTTGGTTTTTCGGTAATTTGGTAGTAATATATTGACAATTTTATAATAGGAAAAAGCGCGAAAAACCGCGAACTTTTCAAAGCGACACATTTACCCCAAACTTTTTTTTTGTGACACAAAAATTCTGAACTTTTGTTATGTGACACATTTACCCCGAAATTGTGGTGTAAATGTGTCACGGTTTGAAAAGTTTGGGGTATTTCACGTCACAAAAAAAAGTTTGGGGTAAATGTGTCGCTTTGGGCAAAGTTCAGGGTTTTTCGTGGCTTTTTCCCTTTAAAATATTACTAAATCTTTTTGGGAGTTCATAAATTGTCCACTTGTTTTAATCTTTCACTAATTTTTACTTATCTTTCTAATCAATGCCTTAAATTACCAACTTCCTTATGAATTTATCAATCTTTCTTTAAATGACTTACCAACCTTTTCCGATTAAATTAGCTACTAGTTCTTGAATTAATAACTCTCATATGAGTTACTTATCAATATTTATTTAGTTTTGTAGTTTACTAACTTTTGTTATCGTTTACCAATTTTTATTTGTCTCTCTTACAATCGCTTTAAATTTGTCGTCTTTATATAAGCATATACCAAATTTTATTTGTGTGACTTACTAGTTTTTTCCATTAGGTTACCAAACAGTTTTGTTATACTAAATCTCATTTGAGTTGTTTATTGCGTTTATTTATTTTTCCTTTAACTTACCAACTTTCTATTGAGTTACCAACTTTGCCTTATTTACCAACCTGTTAAATTTATCATTTTTTTCTTTTTTAGCTTTTTTTTTTAACTCAAGTTAACTAAAATTTAGGTTAAAGAAATAAGATTTGGACTTTCAACGTCGTTTTAGCCTTATAGTTTCTGTTATAATGATGTCAACCTCACGTAGAAGAGAGAAAATTTAAAAGAAAAATAAAATTATGTCAACATTTTGTATGAGTCTAAGTTGAACGGAGTTAATGGAAATAATTGGCTACACCAATTGATAATTTTTAGGATTTGATTACATTTTTTGAAAGTTTAGAAGTCAAACTCACTTTTGTGATAAGTTTGAGGACACTTATCCCATAAAAGTACTTCTAGTTCACTTACCCCTTAAAAATCCTAGCAATAAAAGTACTGGAAATACTAAAAAGTGTCAATTTTAATTCAATTGTGCTTTCGTAAAAGGTTTTGGGAT
The DNA here is from genome assembly GCA_014182375.1 of Eucalyptus virginea. NCBI lineage: Eukaryota > Viridiplantae > Streptophyta > Magnoliopsida > Myrtales > Myrtaceae > Eucalyptus > Eucalyptus virginea. The sequence goes on along the minus strand of CM024515.1, from coordinate 9,414,838 downwards.
AAGCCTGCTTGAAGTCTTAAAATTTGTCACGAATTGAGTTCCAAAACTTTCAAAATTATAATCAAGTTCTAAAACTTATCAAATTAGTATAATTAAGTCATTTTGCTAACTTTGTCCAACTTGGCTAACTAAAAATGTCTATATGATTTTTTATTTATTTTCTCTCTCCTACACGGCATTGACATCACTAAGACATGAAATGTAATGCTAAAACTATGGCATTTTAGTTCAAATCTTACTTTTCAACCCTAATTTTAGTTAAATTAGATTTAAAAAAAAAACGAAAAGGCTGAGTTTTAAAGAAAAATGAGAACACAAACAAAGGAAAAAAAAAAACAAGCGAGGGCTACAGGTTGCTTGTGTTCAGCGAGGGTTGCCAAGCATTGCCCCACTATCGCCAGCCTTAGTAATGGTGGGGTGACAGTAGTAAGGCCTATAGACCCTCCCTAGGGTTTTTATATTCTTTTTTAAAAAAAAAATAGCCTTTGCATTTTTTTTAATCTAATTTAACGAAAAATTGGATAAAAAAAGTAAGATTTGGAACACAATAATGTTGTTTTAGCCTCATGTTCATAATTTAGTGACATCAAAACCATGTAGGAGAGAGAAGAAAAAAAAGTCGCGTCAACATTTTTCTATAGCCAAGTTGGATGAAGTTTACAGAATGACTTGATTGCATTAATTTGATAAATTCTACAATTCAACTGCTCTAATATTACAAGTCTAAAAATTCCTACTACTCTTATCCCTTTTAAAATAACAATTTTCTCGTACAAAAAAAAAAAAAAAAGAACATATACATGACTCATTCACACAATAACATTCGCTATCTGCCAAATAAATGTATATATATACATATTGACAAAGAAGGACACGAGTCTTGTCCCAAATGAAAAGAAAAGCTAAAAAAAGAATAAACCAAACGAATAGAAGACAAAAAAAAGGTAAAAAAAAAAATAATCTTAAATCGAGAGGAAGCCTGTAGTTGACCTTAGTCTTTGTTGTATAGTTAGAATCTTAATTGATAGTTTTTAAGTTCCCAAAGCATGCTAAAACGAGAACACAAAAATATGGCCAATTCAAGGTAGTAAGGGGTGTCTGCATTAAAATAGGGGTAGAAAATGCACAAGTCTATAAGAAATTACAGCCAATTTTAGATTAGCCAATGTTATTTGAGTTACCAATTTTTCTATTCCCTAACTTATCAACATTTTTCTAGAATCATAGAACCCCCTAAATTTTTGTGACCGATTCTAATTTGACTTAGTTACCAATGTTTTTTTTTCTTAAATTATCAACTTGTTTTATCTCTAACAAATAACAATAACTTTATTATTTATCAACTTTCGATTATTTTCTAATCAATACTTCAAATTACCACTGTTATGTCAAATTATTAATCCTTGTTGGGTGAATCACCAACTTTATTATCGGTTAGGTAACCCAACACAGAAGCTTGTCAGTAAAAAAATCCAGTAAAACCCAATGTTATTTGAGTTACCAATTTTTTTATCCCCTCACTTACCCACATTTTTCTGCAATCATATAACCCCATTTTTTTTCTTATCAACTCTAATTTGACTTAGTTACCAATGTTTATTTTTTTAAAAAAATTATCAACTTGTTTTATCTCTGACAAATGACAATTTCTTAATCATTTATAGACTTTTGGGTATGTTCTTATCATTATCTTAAATTTACTGGCTATTATATCAAATTATCAACCCTCGTTGGGTGAATTACCAATTTTATTCTCGTTTAAGTAACCTAGCATAAAAGCTTGTCAATAAAAAAAATCGAGTAAATGACCGGTATCTAAATCCAACCTAAAACTAGTTGTATAATCTAATAAAAAGCTGATAAATCACTCAAATAAAAGTCAGCACTTTCACATTAGAGTCGGCAAATTCAAGAAGTAATAAAAAAGATAAATTAACGCTAGTAAAAGATAAGATAAGTTGATATCTAAAATAGGGTAACTCACTAACTTTTCTCCTGTTAAATTACTGCTTAATATTGGGTTATCAAATCCGATTTGAGCTCCTCACCGGATTTTGTTAAATAGCCTACTTCTTACTAGAAAAATGACATTAACCCCACAAATTTATTTAAATCTTGTAATGACTTAACAGGCTAATGATAAACCTTAACCCAGCTCTCTCCCTCTCTCTCCCCCACACACACAAATATCTAGCTGTTCCTCGAAGACTTTCACTAGGGAGAAACCAATGTGATTGATTTATTAACATTGCCTTCATCGATCATGGGGAATTCCGAGGAGCTAAACTAGCTCTTTGCTTATAAAACGACTGAAAAAGCCACAATGGTAAACATAGGACTGTCTCTCCTGCTCTCTCTCTCTCTCTCTCTCCTCAATCGTCTTCTCTTTTTCAGGCAGACAGTTTCGAGACCCGAACATGAGCTTAAATTTAATGACTATTATATCAAATTATCAACCCTTGTTGAGTGAATTACCAATTTCATTCTCGTTTAAGTAACCTAGCATAAAAGCTTGTCAATAAAAAAATCAAGTAAATGATCGGTAACTAAATCCAACCTAAAACTAGTTGTATAATCTAATTAAAAAAAAAAAAAAACTGATAAATCACTCAAATAAAAGTCAGCAGTATCACATAAGAGTCAGTAAATTTAAGAAGTAATAAAAAAAAGATAAATTAACGCTAGTAAAAGATAAGATAAGTTGATATCTAAATTAGGATAACTCACTAACTTTTCTCCCATTAAAATACTGCTTGATATTGGGCTATCAAATACGATTTAAGTTACTCACCGGATTTTTGTTAAATAAGCCTACTTAATTGAAAAATGACATTAGCACCACGAATTTATTTAAATCTCGTAATGATGTGGCGAAATATCATTGGGTTTTTAACAGGCTAATGATAAACCTTAACCCAGCTCCCTCCCTCCCTCTCCCCCACACGCACATTTAACCCAGCTCCCTCCCTCTCTCTCCCCCACACGCACATATCTAGCTGTTCCTCGAAGACTTTCATTGAGGAGAAACCAATGTGACTTGACTTATTACCATTGCCTTCATCAATCATAGGAAATTCCGAGGAGCTAAACTAGCTCTTTGCTTATAAAATGATTGAAAAAGCGACAATGGTAAACATAGGACTGTCCCTCCTGCTCTCTCTCTCTCTCTCTCTCTCTCTCTCTCTCTCTCTCTCCTCAATCGTCTTCTCTTTTTTCAGGCAGACAGTTTCGAGACCCGAACATGAACCCGAATAACGCGAGTGGCAATGGCCAAAAATCGCCTCCGGCGGGGGCAGTCCCTGAGCAGTGGACAACGGGTCTCTGCGATTGCTTCGATGATCCCTGCAACTGTGAGTGCCCTCCGCCTTCATATACGTTGTCTGCTTTCAAAATAATGATGAACCAAGTACTGATACATCACCATCCTGATGTAACATTCTAGTTCTAACACGCGACATACACGATCCATCCTTTTATTTAACATCTAAAAGTTCACCCTACGAATTGACTCATTTCTATAATCATTTACAAAGGCATCATCACTTGTTGCTGTCCCTGCGTCACCTTCGGCCAGAACGCAGAAATCATAGACAGAGGAGCCACTTGTAAGTGCAGATTTAAGTTTTAAACACGCCATGACCATATTTATCAGTTCTTCTCTGCATAATCATGATCAGTCGTGCCTGCATAGCTGATTAAAATGTTCCTCGAGCCTAACGTGAACGTATGCGTGTGATGACACTACATCTGCAGCTTGTTTCATAGGCGGGCTCATATTCTGCTTGCTTGCCCAAGTGGGCGTCGCGTGCCTGTATACATGCAGTTACCGGACAAAATTTAGGGGTTTGCGCTCGTTGCAAGGAGATTCATGCGACGATTGCCTCCTGCACTGGTGCTGCATCCACTGTGCTCTTTGCCAAGAATACAGGGAGCTCAAAAACCGCGGATTTGACCCTTCCATAGGTAAAAGCTTCTTCGGAAACAAAGTCATGATCATCTGCGTGTTTATAACGTTCCATATTTTCTTGATCAAGCTATTGGTTGTGAAGAACATGTATTATTTTTTATTGCTGCTCATCTCATAATGCTGAAGAACATACTCAGTATGAGTTGATCTCATTTTCAGTCGTTTTAGTAGTGAATTGTTATAAGCGGTCTTTGCACGCTAAGAATCGACGTCGCATGAGATCTATTTTGGTTGAAGATGGTCTGTTTCTTTCCCTTTCTGGCTTCCGGCAGCAAACTGAAGTCATGTTCAATCTTCTCGGTCTCGGCTAATGTAGGTTATCAATGTATTGACTTAAGTTTTTCCTCTTCGTAACTCCTGATGTGACAAAGGTTGGGTGGCCAATGCCGAGAAGATGAACCGAGGTGCCGCGACGATGCCTCCAATGGCGCAAGGCATGGGTCGTTAACTTTGTCTTTCGAGGTCCATCCAATCCACACAACTGTCCGTGTGCATTTGACCTAAATGTGAGCTTCGCGAGAGCTTATGATAGTCAATCTTAAGTCGAAAGAGTCGCCCAGTTTATTCGCTTTTCCCATTTTTGCCCAAAAACATGATTGAATGTCTGTAATAATTTGCTTCATGGACCACTTGTTCGCAATTTTAGTTGTATCACCCTTGTTGTACTGATTTGTTGGATTGGATATTGGAATTGGATGTGTTAATTTGAAGAGGAGCATACTTATGAGAACAAATTAAGGTCATGTCATGTATTCCTTTTTTCTTGCCGACTATTGAAGTGCAACCAATACTATCCCCGTCACACTCCTCTTCTAACACCAGAGGATTTATTTTTTGCCGTGTCAATAGAATTCTGAAAGAGTTGGTCAATGTTAAAAAACTGTTGGTAAAAATAGGTTACCAGTCACTTGATTTTCCGTTCATTTAGCGGTAATACTTTGTCAACTTTATGAAATTACTAAATCTTGTTGGCAGTTCACAAATTGCCAACTCTTTTTCTCCTCTTTTTTTTTTTTTTAATCTTTCATTAACTTTTATTTACCTTTCTCACTAATGTCTTAAATTACCAACTTCCGTTTGAATTTAGAAATCTTAATTCGAATAACTTACTAATTTTTCTCGATTATAATAGCAACTAGTTCTTGAGTCATCAACCCTCATCCTACTTACTTTACCAACTTTTAGGCAAAATTTCAAATAAGGATCTAAAATACTCTCACTTTCTCAAATAAGGACATGAAGTGAATTTTGTTTCAAATAAGAACCTAAAATACCGTTATTTTCTTAAATAAAGACCTAAAGTGCATATATCAATTTCAAAGAATAGCCGAATTCACCATATATGAAGCTAATTTCATCTTTTTCAAATTTTTTAAAATTTTCTTTTTTTCTTGCTTTTTTTTTTTTTTTCCTTCTAAAAAAAACTAAAAAAACAAAAAAGAAAGAAAGAAAACACTAGTCGTCGCTCCATCGACGATAGGGCGGCGGCGAAGGCTAGTGAGATTGCCGGCGCCTGGGGGAGGGCCGGTGACCCTAGCCAACCAAAAGCGAGGGCTTACCCTCACTAGAGGCGAGTGAGGGCAACAACCCTCTCCTAAATCTAGGCAAGGGTTGCCAACCGTCACACAGGCCTAGCAGCCCTTGCCTAGCGTCCCCGCCCTCTGGTCGACCAAGGTTGCTAGCCCTCCCCTAAGCACTAATGACCCCGCCGGCCTTCATCGCCACCCCATCGGCGATGGGGCAACCACAAGTTGGAGGGAGCACCCTCTCGCCTATATTGTCCTTTTTTTTTTTTTTTTTTGCAATCTAATTTAATTTGTATTTAGACGAAAATACACTTGATCGGCTGGCAAGCCGGTGAGGCTAGACCCTTATTTGAAACGGTCATAACCACTTCAAGCCCTTTTTTGAGACTAATATAGACACTTCAAGTTCTTATTTAAAACAATGTCCACTTCAGGTCTTTATTTGAGAAAATGAAAACACTTCGAGCCGTTATTTAGAATTTTCCCCAACTTTTATTTAGTCTTTCTAGTTCACCATACTAATTTTTATTTATCTTGCTTACAAACGCTTTAAATTTATCAACTCTTGTATAAGCATACCAATCTTTATTTGTGTAATTTATCAGTTTTTTTCCTTTAGGTTACCAATTCAAGGCGATATGGAGTATTTGCCGTAATATTGGGGTGGAAAAAACGCAAGTCTGTAAGAAATCACGACCGCTTTCATATTACCCTATGTTATTTGAGTTACCAATTTTTCTATTGACTTGCCACATTTATTAGGGGTGTGCATGGTCCGGGCGGGCGGTTCCCGACCTAGAATCGGGAACTGCCCACTAAGGACCGGTTCCAAAAAATTGGAACTGGGATCCACCCGTTTGTTGCATGGATTCACCCGGGAACCGGACCGCCGGTCCGGTCCGGTTCCCGGGTGGATCCATGGAACCGATCTTGATGCGAAACAATTTTGGTTTTCAACATAGAACGACTACGTGACATCAAAGCAAGCCAAAGAAAGAAAAACCAAATTTAAGTACGTGGAACAAAGATTCATTTGTTGCAACTATAAAAGTATCTCGTAGATAAAAAAAAAAAAATGCGAACAGATGGAATGCAACATTCTCCCATTTCCTGCTTGCAAGTAACCATAGATGGCTAAATTTTCTTTGACCAAAGGTAAAGGTTCCCAATTGTCCTGCTTCCTTGTTTGTTTTGTCTAGAGACACCAGTCTTTCTCCCTGCTAGAACGTCCATTAGGTTCTAATGAGTGACAGAGGAATGTTCATCATACACGTTCAAAGAATGGATGAGTGACCGACTCCGACTCCGACTCCTGAATAACAAGATATGCAACCAATGAAGGAATGGATGTACGTAAGTTGACATAGAGGCAGAGAGAGTAGTAAGTGTTCAGGAAAAATGGGTCTCTCTTAACGCTATGAACTAGACATATCCCTCATCAGGTTCAGCAAAATATCACAAGTCGCACAGACAAATCAAAGGAGGTGAAATGAGGCACCATCCAAACACAGGAAAACAAAGGAAGTGCAACTAAACAAGACTTTATTGAATACATCACCTTCATTATATCAATAAATAAACTAAACAACCAAAAAGCATAAGAATTCCCCAATATTCAGCTTTGTATTCATCCTGCAAAGCAAAAATAATTGCCACAAAAAAACTCCCAACGAGATGCCACAAGATGAGACCTAGGTTTGTTTTAGTAATTTTTTTTAATATTAAAAGGGAACCGGTCCGGTCCGGGTGGGCGAGCGGGCGGATTTGCCCATGGAACCGGGAACCGGACCGGTTCCCTCAAGAACCGCCAGTTCCGGGCCGTTACGAGTGTCAGTTCCGAGCGGTCTGGCGAATCCCGGTTCTTTTACACACCCCTAACACTTATCTCACTCACCAACATATATCTACAATCACATAACCACCTAATTTTTGTTACTAACTCTAATTTGACTTAGTTACAAATGTGTATTTTTTTTCTTAAATTACTAGCTCGTTTTATCTTTGACAAAAAAAAACAAAACTTCTTTTATTTTTTTTATCAACTTTTAGTTATTTTCTTATTAATACTACAAATTTACCAGCTACCATGTGAAATTAACAACCCTTATGGTGACTTAGGGCGCGTTTGGTAACATTTCTGTTTAAAAATTGTTCTAGGAAACAGAAATTAAAAAAAAAAAGTGTTTCTGTTCCGGGGAACAATTTTTGAACAAAAAAACGCGTTTGGTAAACTTGTTCCGGGAATAAAAATAAACGAAACACGTTTGGTAAATTTGTATAATTTTTTTATTTCTTTTATTTTTTAATATTTTTCTATTTTCTTTCTTATTTTCTTATTTCTTTTTTCTTTTTTTCTTCTTTTGGCCGGTCGCCGGCTCGGCCATGGCCGGCGACCAGCGACCGGGCCGACGAGGACCGGCGGCCTCGCCTTGGCCGGACGAGCTCGAGCTCGCCCAAATCCCGCGAGGCCGAGCTCGCCCGGCCGGCGGCGAGGCTCGGCGTCGCCGGGCCACCGCCAAGCGACGCCGACCGGCGGTGGCCCGGCGACGCCGAGCCTCGCCGCCGGCCGGGCGAGCTCGGCCTCGCCGGATCGGGCGAGATCGAGCTCGCCCGCCCGGCGCGAGGTCGGGCTCGGCCTCGCCGGCCGCTAGGCGAGGTCGGGCTCGCCGGATGGGCGAGCTCGAGCTCGCCCAGCCAAGGCGAGCCCGAGCCTCGCTAAGGGCCGGCGACGCTCCGGCGAGTTCGCCGGCCCCGACGGCGTCGCCGGCCAAAGAAAAAAATAAAGAAAAAGAAGAAGAAAAATAGAGAAGAAAAGAAAGTGTTTCTAAAATGTGTTCCGAAACAAGAAACAACTTTTTTTTTGTTTCTTGTTTCTGTTTAGATGTGTTTTAACAAAAAACAATTTTGGAACAAAAACATACCCAAACGCGTTTCCTTTTTTTGTTTCCAGGAACAAAAAAAACAGAAATTTTGTTCCTGGGAATAGAAACAAGTTGCAAACAAACGCAGCCTTACCAACTTTATTCTCGATTAAGCAACCCAACATTAAAGCTTGTCAATAAAAAAAAATAATAATTGATCCGTAACTAAATCAAATGAAAATTGATAATCAAGAACTAGTTACGACAAGTAAGTTTTAGGTTTTAAGTGGAATTGTAAACATAGAATAAATCGTTATGTTTTTCTTGTTCCATATCTTCGTGCAATCATGCGGAATTACATATGTCTAATAATGATTGTGTGATCTGAAAACACTAGTATGAGCTTCTATTTTCGGTGATAACAATGACTAAGACTTTTACTATGAGTTGTAATTAATGGATTATAGCAAATGGTGGTCATTAGAGATGATGATTCACTAAATTGTTCAACTAAGAGTATATGCAAAAGCTAGGTAGATCTTGGAACTAACCCTAAAACCTATGATAGAATAAATTTCAAGTTTCTAGGTATGTAGGGTAGATTCCAGATTCCAAAAATTAAGCCTCTCCCTGTCACCCGCATACATACACGAACCTGCGGATGAGATTGCCGCCATATCCTGCTGTTCTTGGAGTACTTTCATTGAGGAGAAACTAACGGACTTGGCAAATTTACTTTTCCTTCGTTCCCCATGGAGAATTCCAAGGAGCTCAACTCGGTCTTTGCTTATAAAACGACCGAAAAAACCACAGTGGTATACGTAGAATTGTCTCTCCTGCTCTATCAATTCTCGACCACCTTCTCTTTTTTAGGCAGAAACATTTTCGAGACCCCTCCGCTGCCAATGATGCAAGTGCCGATGCTCATCGACCAAGACCCTCCCAAGGGGGTGATCCTTGGAAAGTAGGCAACAAGTCCCTACGATTGCTCCGAAAATCCCTCCAATTGTGAGTACTTTCAGCCTAATTCAACAGACATCTTACGGTACTATTCTCAACCGGGGAAACTGAGATGACATGTGGTTGAGGACAGTGCCGTAAGGCACGTCATCTCAGCTGTGGACATTTAACCTACCCTCACTCACTTCAGGTGCGGGAGGTTATTATACCTGCCTATCCGGTTGTAGTCGAACCGAAGCTCTAACGTGGTGTTTACCTTCACCATCGTGAGACCCCCTAACTTCTTATCTATCTTTGTCTTCCCGACAGAGAGGGAATAAGAGGACAGTGTGGGGTCTTTCACCCCAGGGCGAATCTCCCATCTGTTTCCTCTATGAGCATTTTAAGAACCTGCTCTAGATCCGTAAGTAGAAAGCCTTTGATGTGGCAAACTATCATCTATGTGGTTTAAGCAAGCTAATCATAAACCTTAACCCATCTCTCTCTCTCTCTATGTGGTTTTAGGCCGCTACTCATCTGAACGACCCAGCCCATCTGTCGTTTCGGCTTCCTTGAAAATAAAGGGAAGAAAAAAAAAAGAGAAAACTATAAAAACGAGAATTTCTCGTGCCGTTTCTGATCGATCGATCGTGTGGTAAGGCCATGCCCCGATAACACGGCCGGCGTCAGATCCCGCGCGCTGAATTGAAGCGAAAGCAACGACAGATCTCCGACGAGGCGCCCGACGAGCTCCGGCGGTCCAGATCCGGATTCCGATCATGGAACCTCCTCAGGGCGGCGGCGTCGGCGGCGGCGGCGGAGGTGGCGGCAGCGGCGAGCGGGACAAGTCGTCGCCGATCACCGTCGTCTCGAGCTTCTGGAAAGGTTCGATCCCGACGTCCCCCTTCTTCCTCCTTCTTCCGCTCGCCGTCGAGTGCGTGCGCGTGTCTTCTCGGACATCGAGCGCATTTTCGCGCGAGGAGCTTGTCGTGTGTGCCGATTGCGGTGGTGGAATCTCGTGTTCGGTTATCGGTGTTGTGTAGGTTATAGGTTAGCGTAGCTTGTCTGGGATGTTGTTTTGCTTCTTTTGGTGTCGAATCTGAGCTTGCAGTGCTTCGGTTAGCAATCGGATGGTGTGATGTTGAACTGAGTGAGTTCGATCGAATTACCGAATCGGTGCGCCGGTTACTGGAACAGATTATGATCTTGTCTTCTTTGTTGGTTACTTTCCCGCTTCTGCTAATGTGCAAAATGTTGTCACTGGTTCTTGATGAAACTGTTTTGAAGTTGCTTTCTCACGAGCTAAGCATTAAAGAGCAATGATCACGCTTTGTTTTGTGTATTGCTGTTTTTGATCGAATCAAGCTACGGGAATGATATCGACTTCACCCGACTCTTTTCCTGTCTGTAGAGTTTGATCTGGAGAAGGAGAAGAGCATATTGGATGAGCAGGGGCTGAGGATCGCTGAGAATCAAGAGAACAGTCAGAAGAATCGACGCAAGCTTGCAGAGAGCACTAGAGGTATATCACTTGTTGCAATAGCGAATGTTCTTTAATTTTTCTAATTTAATTGGTTGTGATGAAGAGAAGCGGATTCTTTTAATCTTGCAAATTTTTTACTGACATATAGGAATTTCTTTTGGGTTGGGGGGTGTTTGTAGGTCATAATTTCGCCTCTGCATTTTTTGGTATATTGCTAATCCTGATGATGATGAAAGAAAAACCTGTTCTTATGTATCCGTTCTTTTCCTGCTACAGACTTCAAGAAAGCTTCTCCAGAGGAAAAGCTAAATTTGTTCAACTCCTTACTGAAGGGATATCAAGAAGAAGTAGATAATCTCACCAAAAGAGCCAAATTTGGAGAAAATGCTTTTCTTAACATTTACCAAAAACTATATGAGGCTCCAGATCCTTATCCTGCTCTTGCTTCAGTTACCGTAAGTACCAGCGCATTATTTTTTCGTCTGGTGCCTGTTGGATCGGTAGCTGCCTTCTGATTCATTTTTCACTCTGATTGCAGTAAATGAGTGGTATCTTTTTTCATTTAGCTGAGGTATCTATATAGGCATGACTGTCTCATCTTGGATCAAACACCCATGGTTTCATTCGTTTATTCTAAATGTGTCCTCTTTTTGAAATTGAGGAAGCATCTTCAGTGTCCAATATTTCTACATACTGCCAGATATTATTATATCATTGCTGGAGTGGCATTGAGACATATTCTGTGTAGTTCTTTCTGTTTCTACGCATTTGTCTTCTGAGGAGTTTGTCCCTGTCTGCATGCAGGAACAAGACTTGAAATTTTCGGAATTGGAAGCCGAGAATCGGAAGATGAAAGTTGAGCTTGAGGAGTTCCGGACGGAAGCTGCTCATCTAAAGAATCAACAAGCGACGATTAGAAGACTTGAAGAACGTAATCGCCAGTTAGAGCTGCAGGTTAAAAAATCGTTAGTTACTTGTGATGTGTTATTTTTTGTGCCATGTGATGTAGTGTGCCTATTTAACTAATTACGATGTTGAGGTCTGCTTCCTTTTAAGCTTTATTTACCTTTAGGCTTGGGAGTGTCCAAGTGTGAAACTTGCTTTCCTATGGTTTAGTTATAGTCTCAAACAAGCAAGCCTTATTTGTTGTTGGCAATTGATGGCCAATGTGAATGCAGATGGAGGAAAAAGTGAAGGAAATTGTGGAAATTAACAAACGCAACTTGGCCGAGGAGAATCAGAAAACCCTTGAAGTCTTAAAGGAAAGGTATTGTCTTCTTCTCAACATGACAAATACATCATTTAAAATAGTTACTGATTAGAAGAGTGTCAAGCAACTGGGTTAAAGTTCCTTTTTCAGCTTCAGCATGTTCTTATATCAAAATATCGTTTTTCTCTCCCAAATTCATGCAGCATACCTCAGTTTCTGATTTTTCTGCAGGGAGCAATTACTGCAAGATCAACTGAGACAAGCCAGAGAAAGTGCTTCCAATATACAAAAGTTGCATGATCTTGCACAAAGCCAATTGTTTGAACTTCGTGCTCAATCAGGTATTCTGCTTGGCTAGAGAAATTAGATTTGGCAGTCCTTCTCAGATGATGAGATTATTTGATTCGTAGAGATAGTAACTAAGACCACAAAACTTCAATTATCCTGTTCTTATTGTTACTCTTCTTCCCATTTTGCTTGGTAACATATACAATTTTTTCAGATGAAGATCAAGCATCAAAGCAGTCAGAGGTCACTCTTTTGATGGATGAAGTTGAAAGGGCCCAAACGCGGCTTCTTAGTCTTGAAAGGGAAAAGGTGCTCTTCCATGCCTGTAGCACAATCAGTTTCCTTACTTATGGGTGATTTCTTTGGATATTTCTCTGTGTTTTGTTGTCTAGTAGGATTTGATTAAATGAGGTCTTTTTGCCTAGTTAAATTATACATCGACTCTTATGTTTCTTCACAGCGATGTTTATTGGCCTCTTGTTCTTCTGGATATTCTGTAGACTTTTAGTAGATAGTCCACATGTTGATACTATCATAATTATCTTTTTCTGTCTCAATAAGTAATTTTATGAATTTACAAGAGGTTGTTTGTGAACTTTATGCACTCTTTTGGAAAGGAGAGGATGGGGGAAATAAAAATGAATGTTTGAAATGGGGGAAGTTCGAAACTCTTAAACGGGAGGAATTCAAAATTTTTATCCCCTCCTTCTCACAAAAATTTTAGATTCTCCTCCATTTTCTACACACTTTTACCCCTCCCCTTTTTTTCTTTTTTCTCTTCCCCACTCTTCCCTTTCTTCCTTTCCCAAGCAGATAGTCATCTGATAAGGCAAGGAAGACTGGTACCTAGCTTTCAGTTGTAGTTGTCTGACAGTTAAGATCATACATCTAGCTGCTTTTTCCTTGCTACTCATTTAATTGCATTACGCACATACATGTTTGTCAGAATAGGAGCAAAACGAGGTTTATGATGTTGAAGTTGTTCGATAGTGCGTTTAACACGGCATGCACTCTTGTACAGTGGAAATGTTATTAAATTTTGCAAGGTGATGCATGGTTTCTACATTATTCTATATTCTTGTTGCACAGTTGAAGTCTTCAGTTGTTTGTAATATTTCCTGTGAGAATATGCAATATACAAACTTTGAAGAAAATTAAATTAAATTGCATACTGATTCGCTTGCGTACATATTTGATCATTGCAGGAACTTTTACGATCTCAAGTTCAATCAGCACATGATGAGCCTGGAGCTAAGAATAGGTGAGCTATGAGGATGGAAGTGAGGAAAATACTTCATCTATGTGATACAACCAACTTCATGCTAAAATAATTGCTTTTCAAAAAGGATTGTCGGATGTGTAATAAATTTTTGGATATTCAACCTCCTTTATTAACTTAGGTACTTTTAAACATGAATCTGTGTGAAAAAGCTCATAGAATCATATATTACAATGGATATCTCTGGGTGATTCCAGTCGATATGTAAGTTCTTGAAGCATAGTTTGTAATTTTGAGTACATTTGGTAGTATCAGTGATTTATAAAATCTAGCCCTTTGTGTTCTCTTTCTCTCTCTCGCTCTCTCTCTCTCTCGATCTTGATCTCAATCTCTAAAACGTAACATGGTCAGGGAATTCTTTGCTAGTGTTTAACTAATCTAGTGAAAGGACTTTACAGTTGAACTTCGAGGCTGCTTGACAAGGATTTGGAATGAACTTGTAACTGTGAATTTTCACTTTAGAGTCTGTTGTACGATATGGATGCTCTTGAACTCAAATGTGTTAGATGATTATTTTTTTCCTTCAATTGTCATGAGTTCATCAATCAGAATGATTTCCTTGTTTGTGGCATCTTTCAAGTTTCAACATGTAATGTCTTGCCAAATAATTTGCAGTGACAGTTTGGACTCAACCAGTATCCTTGAGAATTCTTTGAGTGCCAAAGAGAAGATTATTTCTGAGCTGAACATGGAACTTCACAATATTGAGACCACTTTGTCTGCTGAGCGTGAACAGTACATGAATGAGATTAAGAAATTGAATGCAGCTCTAATTGAAAAGGTATATCAGTCTGCTATTTTTTCTCCCTCATATAGACAGTTTCTGCAGATAATCTTTAAGGGCCTGCATAGAAGTGTTCTTGGATGCCAATTTTTAGGTTTAGATTAATTTAACTGCCATATCATGTGCTGCAAGACCATTGTCCTGTTACATGAGGATCCAAGCATCTTTTAGCCCCTTGCATTTTCTATGCCTTACAGTAATGAATGAGAGAGAGAGAGAGAGAGAGATTTATGCTAAAAATGATGTGCTTGTCTCCAAATGCTTTTACCCATTTGCATTACTGATTGATCTGCTATCTATTTCTCCTCTAAATGCAATCAGGATCAAGCCCTTGAGGAGATGAAGAAAGAGCTTAAAGCCAGGCCAACACCAAAGTTGGTTGATGATTTGCGCAAAAAAGTGAAGATTTTACAGGTATATGCATGTACATGATCTGCTTACTGTCCGTGTCAAGAGATAGCTTCATCTAATTGTCAGAATGAGGAGGGGATTAATAATGAAAGTTTTCTGGAGTATCTTACGTGGCAAGTGTTGCAACTCCTAGGAGCATTCGCTGTTATTCAACAGTCGTAGCAAAAACGCATGATTTAGTTTTAACATAACCCCTTGAGTTTTTTCTTGTGGATATCCGGGTCATGTAGGGAATAAGCATCTGAATAGTTTTCCCTCCTCCAAAAATTAACTGGATAAATCTAAGCCCATTCCCAGGAAGATTGCATCCAAAACTGAAGGGACAATCTATGTCTCCTGCTTAGTCAATAAGGAAGACAAAAAGATTTTATCTTGGTTATCGCATGAGTTGTTAAGAAGTGTGCAACTCTTGTTTCTCTGTTTCAATTTGTTGACAAGATCAATTGAGCAATCGATTTGAGGCCATGCATCTTTTACAAGACTTCGTGTCATGCTCCATGTTTGTCATCCTGTCTTCAACATAAACATGTTGTATATGTGCCTCGAGAACAACCTATTGTGGATTCATACCTCTGTCAGCTATTTGTGGTTATATGCCAAGCCTTTTTCCATCTTGAGGACAACTGTTAGTATTTTGGTTACTTTGCATTGCTGATGGTGTCTTGGCTTCATTCCCCTTATTGCAATTTAGGCAGTGGGTTATAATTCAATTGAGGCTGAGGATTGGGAAGTAGCTACTAGCGGTGAAGAGATGAGCCAAATGGAGTCTCTTCTTCTTGACAAGAACAAGAAGATGGAACATGAACTTACCCAGTTAAAGGTAATTTTACTCCTTGTCCCTGGTTTCCACTATTTTCATGAACTTTTGCGCTTGGAAGGTGATAAAATTTATTTGGTAGGACGTAGTCTAACTTGTTATGTACAGATACTTGTTTTTTTTTTTGGGAAAAGTATGCTAAATTTTTAGTTCTTGCTTATAATATTATATGGTATATTAAAAGGTTGTTAAAACCCAATCTTTCAAAAGTTGTTTTGCTTCATAGCAAATAGCTTGCTAATGACACTTTGATTAGGTCAAACTTTCGGAGAGAACATCTTCGCTAGAAGCTGCTGAAGGCAAGGTTGCAGAACTTGCAGCAAAGGTTAATGAGCAACAGAAATTAATCCAGAAGTTGGAGGATGATATTTTGAAGGTTGCATCAACAAACTTGTGATACTCACAAACTGCTATGTGCATTTCAATTTCATTAATGAAGACTTTTTCCCCATGCAGGGCTATAGTTCCAGTTCCAGGGATCGTAAGGGCTCTTTATTTGATGAGTGGGATCTTTCAGAGGCAGGTGCAAGTCAGCAATCTGAGGTACCTCTCCTATTTGTGCTTTTGAGTGTTTCAATGAATTTCCAGATGTTGTCAAGTCTCAGGGTGTAGCCCGAATTTGACAACTGTTATTAAAATGTTCGTCCACCTCTGCTGCATGTCAAACTATGACACTGCTCTTGCGCACTGCATACTGAATAAATGACTAAGAGAAGAGTGCTATAAAAATTTCCAAGTTTGACCTTAGTAGTTAATATGCGTTATTAAAGACTCTCCCTGACCTCGTCTTGCTAACACATACACATGAATTGATCAATAGGCCAGCTGGGCCAACTCTAGCTATTTAGAAATGTAGTTGACTGTGCCTGGGTTATCCTGATCACGATGTCAAGTGTAAATTTCCTGTAAAGCACAACCTTGAAGAAATCTATCTAACTCCAACCATGGAGCCTGAGGACAATCACACTTTGTCTTTTGCCACTTCTGCTGCATGCTGAGTGTAATATCTTGGTGCTGATTCAAACCCTAATTCACACAAACCTTAGTTGCAGATTCTAACTGCAGTTCAAAACAAACATGTTCCACCATCTTCATCTGCAGAAATGTAGAATCAAGCCAAATGTTCTTACTGATAGTACTTTATCAGATCATTGGGATCTCTAGTTAATAACATTTTGTTGAAATCCTTTTTTTCTGCAGCAGGGTGCCGAACGTATTTCCCCAGATCAGGAGCAGAGCTCAATGCTAAAGGTGATCATCAATCAGAGAGACCGATTTAGAGCGCGGTTGCGAGAGACAGAAGAGGTACTTTCACCTATGTAGCTCTAGCACTGCTCCACCATTTCTGTGTGATATAATTTCCGTCTTTTTTGGACCCTTAATATGGTGGTTGAAACTTAGTGGAATGTCAAACTATATCAGGAAATAAGGCAGTTGAAGGAGAAGATAAGCATGCTAACAGTGGAACTGGAAAAAACAAAAGCTGATAATGTCAAACTCTACGGGAAGATCCGATATGTCCAAGATTACAATCTTGAGAAAGTGGTTTCTAGAGGATCCAAGAAGGTGGGACCCTGCATCTCTGTATAGTTACCTTCATCTTATAGTTAATTATTCTTTTGTAACTGAGAATTTCTTTATGATAAAACCAGCAGCACTCTGAAGATCTTGAAAGTGGTTTCAGCTCAGATGTTGAATCCAAGTATAAGAAGATATATGAGGATGACATCAACCCATTTGCAGCATTTTCAAAAAAGGTTTTTCTCAAGCTGTTCTTATTAGTATTGCTTGCATTCATCGGGCCTTCAGAAGGGCTCAATGTGATCTGGTTACATATATATTTTCCTTTAGCAACCAATGGTTGATTTATGGTTCTTGCATAGTTGTTGACTCACAATTTCATCCGTCATCATCTTCCAGCAACCTTACTCCTGTTTTTAAGAAAAGCATGAAACTAAAGAAAATAAACGAATGAGTGGCAAAGTTGAAAATGGAGGAAGAGAAACTATTTTTCTTGTAATCTTGATTGGATTGGGATGACATAGAAAGGAGAGGAATGGAAGGGAAAAATCAAATTGAAAAGGGAAACTACAGTTTTGTCCTTCAAGTAATTGTAAAATGCCATTTTGAAGGTTAAAAGTAAAATGACTCACCTTCTTTCCACTCTTCTCTCCAATTTTGAAGATATCATGTTTTGCAGGCCCTAATTAAGATTTCCTTTCCTTCTCCCATAATTTTCTTTCTTCTCCCAGACGATGGAAATATTTTTTCCATAGATCAACTTTCAGTTCTCCCAAACAAGGGATAAAGGCCATCGTGTGTTGAGCACTCCCCAAGAGATGAATGTACAATAACAATTTTGCATTGCAAGTCTCCGTAAATGATGAATGAAGTCAATGCACATAATCAAATGTCAGTGATCAATTCAGATATAAATTGGAGAGAGAGAGAGAGAGAGAGAGAGAGAGAGATCGGGCCTCAAACAGAAAGATCAGGTCCTCATTCCGCGACATAAAATGACCATGAATGTTCTAGACCTCACGAGCCAGCGAGCCAACATCTTGTCAGGAAATTCTTTTCTGCATCAATGTGTGATTTAGCTACTTATCAGTTGTCTTATAAAAGATACTTGAAATGGAGACTATCTAATGCAACATTTGGCACGAGCAGGAAAAGGATCAAAGATACAAAGAATTGGGTTTCAGGGATAGAATTACCCTTAGCAGCGGACGGTTCCTCCTGGGAAACAAGTATGGTTCTGTGACTCTGTTTTCAGCATTCTGATCTTGGTGGGGCTGTACTAAAGGAAAATTTGGCATTGCAGGTATGCCCGGACTTTTGCATTCTTCTACACTATTGGGTTGCATGCCCTGGTCTTCATTTGCCTCTACCGGATGTCCGCTTTGAGCCATCTCAGGTAACTATGATCCTACTACTTTGTTCCGATAGTTTAATTTCGTCTCCTCTGACTCAAGATATCCCCCCTGCAGCAATGTCCCTGAAGAAACTCTAATTGGAGACAAGATTCAGGACCTTCCCCATGCACTTTAATCCCCATTTACGTTCACTGTCACTGGGTCTTTCCTTATTTCCTTGGGGTCGGGAGTAAACAGAAAAGTTTTCCACACCTGGTGTATATAACAGGAAACACCTTCCGTCTTTTTTCCCTTTAAAATTCCATTGTTTTGCTTCACTTTGGTCGCCTGGAGATGTAATTATATTCGAGTAACTAACATGAGGCATAGCAGATGTGGATAATTGCAGAGGAAAACGAATGGAAGGGAAAAACTCTCTCTCTCTCTCTCTCTCTCTCTCTCGGAGGATGTTGAAAATGATATGATGGAAGGAGTGTCTGAGCTTTAGTTGTCACAGCAGCGACGATGTATATCAAAATTTGATAGCTAAAATGCTTGTGTTTGCAAAGGGGATAATTATGTAAATGATATCTGAATTTTGACTTTCTGAAATGTTGTCCTTGAGTTTTTAATTTGTTCAGTTTGATTCTTGAACTTTATGTTCAATCTAGTCTCTAGACTATACTAAATGTTATTTTTCTATTAATTTTAGTTCAAGGATTACATTGAACGTTTTCATATAATTAAGATATTAATTTGAATTACATTAAATAAATTAAAAATTCATGTATAGGATTATACATTGGGCTAATGTTCATGGATCTTATGGAATAAATTAAAAAAAATTATCAAATATTGTACATTAAATTAAAGTTCATCGATCATTTATATTAATTTCTCTTTGCAAAAACCTGTTGTGTTGATCTTAGTCCTAGAGTGCAATTATCACTTTATTTATTAGAGGAACATAGGTTGCATTTGATCGGCTGAACATTTTTATCATAAAGAACAAAATTAGATAGGACAAGGTTAAACGTTTGATACCTCTCTGTTCTCTCTCCTTGAATCCTTTACCGTTTGTCTTTAGCTAGCATTTATTCTGTTTCTAAAAGATGTATACCAAATAGCAGCAGACATCCTATCAGAGTTCAACTGATCCTTCACAAGATGTTGTGTAAACTCGATTTCCATCTGAGAACCAGCATGCTCCAAGCTATCTCGGTTCACAATTTGATCTCATATAACAATATCGTCCCTGTCTAATTTAATAGTAGAGATAACAGCTAGAGATAACAATATCTTAGTTCACAGTAGAAATCTTACCGAAAAAAACATTACATTGAATGTACTCTGCATGATGGCTAATTGAAATGCCAGAAAGATTTTATTGCACATAGCATGATCAGGTTCTGTAAAGGCTTGGTTTTATAAGCAACATATACAGCTGCATAAAACGACGTCATCTCAAGTTCTCAACATAAAGCAACCGGCCATTAGAGCTGAAAATTGTCAATGTGTGAGAAAGGGTCCCTGGGATTAGAAGCAACAGAAGAGGCCTTTCGATGACCAATGGCCTTGGCCGAAAAAGGGCCATAAACCATAAGACTCAGTGGCGTGAGGACCAGTTACGCGGCACTCCCATCTCTAGGCATGCTGGACTCCTTAGTTTCCACATCCAAGCGCCGCTGCAATCGGCCACAGCCAGAGCTTTGACCTCATTCACTGGGTGCTCATAGCACCCCAAATCACCAAAGCCGGTAAAAAAGCATCCTGAGTCGGGAAAGATGGCAATGTTAAGAGGCGAAACGATTTGGCGCTCGAAAAGCATTGGAAGAGCAACATCGTTGGTGAAAATGCACACTTCAAAGCATGCGTGCAGATAAAGAACACCATTTTAACCTTAGATTATAAATTTAGTTTCGCAACCAATTTTTCCAACATGTTATCCAGCAACATGACATTCTCCTCTGAACTCTGCTTAATATCAGCAGAGCTCATCCATCCATCCATCCTTACTTTTCACGTTCCAATGCACGGAGGAAACTCTAGCAACGCCAAATCGATAATCCGTTAAAATAATCACCTTGAGAGGATGGCGCGAAAGATTTCCCGCAGCCCTTCTTCACGACTTCTGCATCGTCCGAGAGAGCTAGATTGCCTCCAGAATCACTTCCCCAGAAGAAAGAGACACTTCCATCAACACCCTGCATGATTAAGACAACAGAAAGGATTAGACAGATCTCAGCGGAGGGAGAGATTGAGAGCTGTATCCCAGAATGAAACCACGAAAATTATTACTACTTACAGCGGCCAGAAAAGCAGTTTGAGCACAAGTGCAAACTTTTCGGTGATGTCCCTCGCGACTTGATCAGCAAGGTGAGGCCTCCGATCTCCCGGAATTCTACAAGCTTCTATGACGGTAATGACCTCGTTGGCGGACTAGTACAATCCATATTGCTTGCTTATGAAGAGCAACATCCTCTATGTGCCATCGAAACAAGCAGAAGCAAACAATCACCCGCGCAGACGGTAGCAAGTCAAATAAGAAAGGTTCTTATTTTGAATATCGAACTGAAAATGTAGAAAGAGATTGTTCTAATTAAAAGCTTCTTTTTTTTCCATGCTTTGTTAAATTAGAAAAAATTGACACATATAATTGACCACCTTAGCCCAACCTCAGCAGGGTTTCCATGTGATCCTCCCAAGAGATTCTGCCAAATACAGAACACGGTGGCATCTGTAAAACAACCATAGTGAATGACCTAAGTGCACAAAGGGAGGAAAAATAAAAATAAAAAGAAGATGTTGAGAAAAGAACATACGACAAACGTGGAAAATGCAGAGAAATACAAATGCGGATGTAGTAAATGGTGAAAAGACTCAGCAAGAATTTTCCCCTAGGTGGCTCCTACAAAATCAAGGATTTGGTTGTTTAGAATTAAGTTCAAGTGAAAAAGAAAAAGAAAAAGAGAGAACTTTGTTATCCTGTCAAATTTTAAACCTTATCCGATTTTCAATAAAAAAAAAATGGTGAAAGATATATATCTGAGCTCATGTGTCGAGGTTTTATGTTGTGTGAAAGTTTCAAAATTTAAGGATTTACGAAAATCAAAATTTGTGCATCGCAAGGTTTAGACATAGGCGAGTGGGAGACAAAAACCAGATATTCTGAAGAAAAAAAAAAGAAAAAAGGAAAAAAAGAAGCAATCTTATCACCCTCAAACGATTGTATTATGGTAGGGGATGACCTTTATAATTGAGTTAAAATCACTCTCTCCCCCACTCAATGTTCTCGGTTTCTCATTTCTATAACTTATTTGGTATGTCGAATTCTCTTTTTGGCTTCGACATACCAAACAAGTAAAACATACTCCCGGGACAAATTGAAATATTCGAACCCTCATATTTTAAACTTAAAGATCAGACACACACAAAAGAAGAAGAAGAAGAAAATCCTTTCCTCCCAGGGCCATTATATTTTTCTTTATTCGACACAAATGAAAGCGGAAGAATGAAAGGAGTTGGAAGCATTACCTGATGGAGACAAAGCAGTCCACGGAGACAAATCTTTTATCACGGCCGGCTGTGTGATCCATTTCAGTTGTGGATCTTACGGGCGCCAATGCTGAAGTAAGGAATTTCCTGGATGGGGGGCCAATAGTTGCTAGTGGATTTTGAGCATTGATCTTTCAGAATCTCACATCCATTATGTTCATTGATCGGAGGGAGCAAGGGAAGCCATCCTTTGGCAAGTACCTCAACTTTGGGCAATCTACAATCACAAACACTTCAAGAGAGGAGAGATGGTTGCGAAGACCGCTAGATAGTCTTTCCACATTCCTCATATTGCCAATGACAAGAGAGGTTAGAGAGGAAGGAAAGAGAAGACTCCATGCATCTTCGTCCTGCGAAGGAAACCACCCCTTCTCTCCCTCCCCTCCCATGCAAAAGTCAATTTCTAGATGCTCAAGGGTTGTGAGCATGCGTAAGCCCCATTCTTTCACTGGCTGTTTTAGATTCTCACACCCTTGAATTCTAAGCACCCGTAGATAGGGAGGTAGACCTCCTTTGGGGAAGCATTTGATATTTTGGCATCTCTCAATGCCTAGCGTCTGGAGGGACGTAAAGATGATGCCACTGATTTGGTAGAGAGTTTATCTTTGGACAATTATCAAATTCAAGATGCGAGAGGGTGATGGGAAGGGGAGGGAAGTCCTCTATCTCCAATGCCGGACAATGAAGTATATTTAAACGAGTGAGATGGGAGAGTGTGTGAAGGCGCTGTGGTATGCTTCCCAAAATCTTACAACTTATATCTTCCAGCGACTCTATTCCCTTGCAACTAAAGATACAAAGTGTCTTCAGAGTAGGATGTCCACCCTTGACCAATGGAAAGGATGTCAAAGAATCAAAACATCGTATCTCAAGAGATTCAAGTTGAGACATTGGATTATTGCCGTTGGGGTCATCTGGAGGAATGATTAGGCCCATGATTTTTTGGCAATTCTCAATGTTCAAATGTTGAAGGGTATGTATCTTACTTGGAAGCTTTTCTAAACTCGTGCAGTAGCTTAAATTCATCCGTTGAAGGTTGTAGGGTAGTTCAATCTCTCCTTCTCCCGCCACAAAAGATGTGAATTTAGGACACATTCCAATGTCTAGTCTCTGGAGGAAAGTAAGATTTTGCGTTTCATTGACATCTTGCCACAAGTATGTTAGCTTGTTACAACCTAATATTTTAAGCTCCTTCAGCTTGACCAAGTGGCTCATAAATCCATGGTCAAAGCAAACAAAGTCATTTAGATGTTCAATTTTGAGATTGGTTAAAGAAGTTAGGTTGACCACGCTCTTTAATATCTCTCCTCCTCTCGCCACAAAAGATGTGAACTGAGGACATAAACTGATGGCTAATTTCTGGAGGCGAGTAAGATTTTGCGTTTCATCTCCATCTTGCCACAAGTACGTTAGCTTGTCACACTGTCTTACATGAAGCTCCTTCAGCTTGACTAAGCAACTCATAAACCCATGACCAAAGCAAATGAGCTCCGCAAGATTCTCAATTTTGAGTATGGTTAAAGAAGTTAGGTTGACAAAGCTTGTTAAGATCTCCTTGCTACAATCCTCAAGGTGTAACTCACAGAGAGACGAAAGACGAACCTCACTGGTTGAGTTATTCAAATGCGAGCATGAATAAATTTCCAGCTTTATGAGATGATCAAGTTGGCACGGCAATGTCCCTGTCAACTTAGGACAATTTCGGACAACAAGATGCTGAAGACAAGAGAATGGTACTTTTTCTTCTTGGCCTTCATCATAAAGAGCCCAATCTTTCCATAGTGACATCCATCCAAACTTCAAAGTTGTCAAGGATGGAAAAGGCATTTTAGTTCCATAAAATTCAGAGCCTATAATGCTTATTGCATTTAAACCTTCTAGAGATAACTCCTTGAGTGAAGGTAGTTGTCCAAGTGATGGCAGCAATCTAACATTAGGACAACAATGCAAGACCAAAGACACTATCGTAGAATAGGATGGACCACCTAACCATGACCGGGAATATTCCACCACCATAGCACGAAATAGTGAGATTTTCAAGATTACTATGAGGTTGCAAAGAGTGAAGCACTTGCGCTTCACGCTCATCATTTCGGAGATTTTGAAAATCTATATCCCAAAGCAAGATTAAGTTGCTAAGGCCTCGCTTTTCGAATAAATTTGCATCAAGTGCATCTCTAACTTCTTCCACCTTGTGCAATTCTGATATGAATAACTCTCCTTGAAGATGTGGTAAGTTCTTTAACTCTTTTAAGCGTGACCCTTTCTCTTGTCCTACCACAAACTTGGACAAGATAACAAGATTCTTCAAATTACCAATACTCATTGGCATCTCTTTCAGACTTGTGCCTCTAATATCAAGAAACTTTAAGCTGACCAATTTCGTGATATCTGGAGGCAATATAGAAAGGCATGAACAACCTCTTAAGATCAAAACTTGTAATTTGCACAGTGCACCAATTGACTTAGGTAGCCTTTTGATCATAGAATACGAGAGATTAAGATATCGAAGATGTTTTAAATCACCAACACAATTCGGTAGCTCTATGATGTTACAATGGCATAATGAAAATACCCGCAAGTACTTCAAGTTAGTTAGCAAGTCATGCAGCACCTTTTGGGAAATAGTGACAAATATTTTGACTCGATTAGTCAGCAGCATTAAACTTCTTAGTACCTTCATTCTAGTATATGCCTTAAGCTTTTTGATGTAACATAACGTGGTGAGACAAATGATGCATAACGAGCTTTCTCTTCAAAAGAGGCATCAACTTCATCATCCACTACTTGAAACTCCAAGGAGGTATAGCACGTCACACCCGCAATTGACTTTGCTAGGTCATTCAAAAGATCGTGCATCAAAAACTTCGATGTGTCAACACTGGATTGTTGAAAAAAGGATCTAGATACTAACTCATCGAAGTAATTCCATCCTAATGTCAAGATATTATTCTCTTTTGCTTTTCGTCCATCTAAAAAGCCCTCTGCTATCCATAAAAGTGTCAGCTCGTCCCTCTCAATTTCGTAGTCCTTTGGAAATACTGCACAGTAGGCAAAACATCTCTTCAAATAAGAAGGAAGATGCACATAGCTCAGTTTTAAAGCAGGAAGAACCTCATTATTTTCTTCCGTTGCTACATCCCATATTCTGTTATTAAAGATAGTTTCCCATTCGTTGGGATTCTCTTTATTACGTAGGAGACCACCCAATATCTTTGCTGCCAAAGGTAATCCTCTACATTTTCTAGCTATTTTCTTGCCTATTGTTTCAAGATTTGAGTGCCTCTCAAAATTTTTTGCTCCCAAAGCATGATAGGCTAATAAGCTAGTACAGTTATCAATGGACAACTCCATCAAAGGATATGGCGAAGCTCCTGTTATGGAAACAACAGAACTATTACGCGTCGTGATGATGATCTTGCTTCCCTTAGCCCCCACTTCAAATGGCTTTAAGAGGGAAGTCCATTCTCCATACTTGTCATTCCAGACATCATCTAAAACCACAAGAAACTTCTTTCCGGACAGATCATCTTTTAACTTAACTTGAAGCCAGTTAAGATATTTGCCCTCGCATGGCAATTCACTAATCAACTGCAAAATAGTCTTTGTTATGTTAAGAACATCAAAAACATCCGAAACACAAACCCAAGCTCTTCTCTCGAAATAGCTACTCACTATGGGGTGATTATACAATTGTTGAGCCAAGGCTGTCTTTCCAACACCACCCATCCCAACTATAGGGACTATGCTCAAAGTATCATCGGAATTTTGGACATCACTAATCAATAGTTTAAGTAACTGTGCTTCTTCCTCCTCCCTGCCAAAAAACCGAAGCTCTGGCAAAGAAGTGCTAGGGAGCCTTTTGTTGCTATTGTTGGATCTATTTGCAGTATTCTCTCCCAAGCTCAAGTGAGCCTTCCTAGTGAGAATCCTTTCCAACCTACCATTAATCTCTTGTACCTTGTTTTTAAACACAAATGAGTATGGTTGGCTGAAGAAAGAGAACTTCCTTTTCCACTTACCTTTGCTTGTGTTGGATTCTACCTCCGACTTGGCCTGAGTGGCTTTGATCTCAAACTCATCAAGCAAGTCGTCCATGTCATAAGCCAAGTCCCTAACATCCTCCAGCCATGGCTTCACTCGACGATCACCACTCAATTGCTTGTCCTCTGCACCATCGAGCATTGCATTGATTGTTTCTAGCATCCCCTTCCACTCATCAAGCAAGACGGTGTTGATTCCTTCTCGTTGTGCATAGTCCAATGCCAAAGAAGTCAACTTGTCGAGCAAGACCTGAAAGAAGGAACCCAGAAAGATCTCTCCAATGGCCATAGGTGAATCAATCACTATAGTTTGAAGAGAACAACAAGGGTTGTCGGGAAGCAAAGTGATAGTGAGCTACTGAAGAGAGAAAACTATGAAGTCTAGGAAGACCAAGAGTTTCACGGCAACAAAAATCGAGACTTTCAAGGATGCACATCAGAAGATAGACGAATCGAAGTAAAATTCCTTTTGTCCACGAGTGTTTGTTTCATAATATTTAAAGAATATCCCCCTGACTTTATTAGATATCGTGTACCTTTTGTCTAAAGAGTGAAGCAACAGTCAAAAAAGCTAATGGGAAAGAAACTTTAATAGGTTCCACAAAGTCCAAGACTTGGCAGGACGCAAATTGGCTATTTTGATTCACTTTTCAATCAGCATTGAAGTGCCAAAATTGATATCTTAAAACGACTCATAAATTCAGACTATTTTTTTTTAATTCGAAACACTTAAATATTTCACAAAATTTGAATTTGTATATATTTTCTTTAATAATATTAGAAACGTCAGCAGTACTAAAAATCTGGGAAAAATAACAAAAGAAAAGAACTATTTGTCTTTCGTTAGATTGAGACAAAGAAGCCCTGAGCAAAAACCAACACATTTAATTTGTAATGACCATATAGATCATGCTCTTTTTATTAACGTAACAAAACATCGCCAAAATTCAGACCAAAAATAAAAAAGCAAAACATTACCCAATGCACAAAACATTTTCTATCCATTCGTTTCACAAAAATACGTCGTCTCTGAAAAAAATAATCCGGAAGTCATTTTATATAAAAATAACAATATTTTTTTATGTTTTGTTAAAATTTGAAATTGAAGTGAAAAATATTTTTCTATTTGGTATCTGATTTGATTTTCTTCAATGCACTCCTTTTGATTCTTTTTTATTTGTATTTTCTTTTTTAAAACATTCTATTTTTAATTTTTTTAATTTTTTTCTTTTTTTCCCTTCTTTTGTTTCTTTTTCTTTTTCCTTACTGGTTGTCGGCTACAACAACAGTTGGCAAGCTAAGGGAGAGTTTGCCGACCTCTAGTGACGCTCGAGCGTTGCAGCTTGAGCTCACTTGTGGCCAGTCGCTAGCTTTCATTATGGTAGGTGATCGGCCAAAGAAGAAGAAAAATTAAAAATTCAAATTAAACAATTAAATTAATTAAAATGAATAGTGAAAGAAAGACAAAGCAAATAACAATTTTTCCACTTTTGATGGTGTTTTATCCATTAACGAAAAATATTTAACATGATCACTTTATTTTTCGTTAAACAAATACAAAATATCTAAAAGGCGTTTTCCTGAAAATTATTTTTCGCAAAACGAAACTCTTCGTCTTCGTTCTCCACCATCGTGTTAGGGTTTTTTCACCCTGCAAATCCTCCTGCAACAACCTTGGAACCTCCTGATTGGCGATCGCAACTATGAGAGTCGGAGCCATCGCTTCCTCCGTCGCCTTCCTCCGTTCCCCGATTCGCCACCGCCTCTTCTTCCTCCCCTCGGACCACCATCACCTCGCCGGTTCGCTGTCCCTCCGCCGCGCACGTTGCCGAATCATTCGGAGAACGATGATGTCCGAGCAGTTCTCCTCGTCGTCGTCTTTGTCATCGTCTTCTTCTTCTTCTTCTTCAGCGCCGGTTGCTTCGTTGGCCAGGCCTGTCGACGGCAATGTCGAAGCAGAGAAGCCGCCGCAGAAGCAGCACCCGGGACTCGCCACAACTTGCGTCCTCTCTCTCTCTCTCTCTCTCTCTCTCTCTCGTGTGCGTATGAAAGAGGAAATCTCTGCCGATGTAATCCACGTGATGTGTGAAAAACGAGCTTCGTTTCAGGCGGATTGTTGAGTTTGTAGAGGCGATAGCCGAAGCCGAAGGGATGTCCATGAGCAGCGTTTCTTTCAAAGCCCTCCTCGGAAAAGGTCTTGCTTGCTCGCCATACTCTCTCCCTGTTTGGGACCCGCCCTCGAAATTCTACTAGGATAAACAATGATAGGTTGTGCTTTCTCTCACCATTTTCGAAGTTTTGGGGTCTTAATGGAAATGAGGGATGCAGGACCAAGTTATGGTTTTTACCCATCAATGCAGATGACTGTTTATATTAGTTTAAGCAATGGTAGGTTTAAACTCACTTGCGGATAAACTCGACTTAGCTCGGGGCTTATAATTCAGCACGTTAATGCACTCTGTCGATTGAGAGTAGTGAAATCAAAAGAGTCTTGCTGCCATAAAGGGGCGCGATTTCCCTTTGCATATAGGATTCAGCATCACAATAGGGAACCCTGAGTCAAATAAATGGAGATTGCGATCACTTAGTTGGATCGCGGAAAGGGAATTAAGGTTGGCTGGGTTCTAACCCTGGAGCTCCAGTGGTTCAAGCATTGTGTGAGGCTGCTTCTAGTTATGGGTCTATGTTCTTGTCTGTATTAAACGAGAGGATGATTTGTAGTTGTGGAGTCCTTCCATTAATTCAAGACTAGGGACTACATTGAACATTTCTATACAATTCAAGAACTATATTAAATATTTACCAAAAATTCAAAGACTACATTGAACAAATTAAAAATTTAGGGATCACATTGCATATTGTGCTAAAGTTTAAAAATCATATTTTTTTTATCGGTAAAAAAAAAATTACATTGAACAGTTTAAAAGTTCGGGGATCAAATTACACGTTAAGACAAAGTTAAGGGACTGTTTGTATCATTATCGCTTTTGAAAGCCATCGAACTACAATTACGAACACAAATGTAAAAACCCATTATCCGACCGAGCAACTCGGCGCACATAGCCAAGCAGAAAAAAAAAAAAAAACGGCTTTTTGAAACTCACATCACAAGCACCAGGAATTTCAAAAGACTAGGCAACCGAAAACCCCCTTAAACATCTCTTTGTTCACCCAAAAAAACGGCATGGTGGACTCAAGGCCGCTGGTACCAAGCTCCATGGCTAAAACCTATAAGAAAAAACTCGAGCGGCCCGGGGATGCATGACAACCTCTTATTTTCATTCGAAACAATTTTTTTATTCCAGACTTGTTTTACATAATAGAAATCCGTTTAATAAAATTATTTCTATTTTCTATTTCTAAAATAGATTTTTGTTCGAAATAGGTTTGGAATAGAAATCGAAGTAAAAATTTTCTACTTATATATTTACGGAATAGAAATGAGAAATAAAAATTCTTCTCATTGTTTATCAACCAGTCCTCCATCCGTCACCGTTGACCACCGTTCACCGCCGACCACCGCCGATCGCCAATCTACTACCGTCCGAAAGAAAGAAATTTTGTGTCGTTATCAAACGAATTTCTATTTTTAGAGTAGAAATTTTGTGTTGTTATCAAACGGGTATTTTTACTTAGAAACTCATCTAGAAATAAAAATAGAAAAATCTATTTCTTTTCTAGAAATCGATTCGACCAGAATGGTTATCATTCGCGCCCTGAATAACCGCAGACAAAAGACCATCCACATGAGACAAGTCGTTGGATCTGTCCACAAAGCAGTGCTACGGAGCCTTTTGTTGGTGTTGTCATCTCTATCCCCAGCATTCACTCTCTAGCTCAGGTGAGCCTTCCTGGAAAGAATCTTTTCCCACCTGCCATTAATCTTTTCTACCTTGGTTTTGAGACACCAGCAAGCACGGTCGGCTAAAGAAAGAAAACTTCTTTTTCCATTGAATCTCTGCTTGTGTTGGATTCTGCCTCCGACTTGGCCTGAGCGGCTTCTCGAACTCATCGAGCAAGTCTTCCATGTTATAGGCCAAGTCTCTAACATCATCCAACTACAGTTTCATTGACAGTCGCCACTCAATTGCTTGTCCTTTGCACCATCATTTATTGTTTCTAGTATCCCCTTCCACTCATCAGCAGGACAGTGTTGATTCCTTCTCGTTGTGCATAGCCCAATGCCAAAGAAGTTGACTTGTTGATTAGGACCAAAAAGAAGGAACCCAAAAAGATCTCTTCAATGGCCATGGGTGAATCAGTCACTGTAGTCTGTAGAGAACAACGAAGGCTATGGGAGGAAAAAATACTAAAAGTGCCAAAACTTTTGTGTGGCGCTCACTTGAATGTCAAATTTTTTTTTTCGCTCACTTGGATGTCACAAACTTGAAAAATCAATCCAATTTCGATTTTGCTCTCCGGAAAATCCGATGTGGACACTGATCATCTGACAAGGCGACACCAATTATCCGACGGCTTCGCGACATGATGTGAACAATTTTTAAATATCTTTAATTTTTTTTTTTTGGGGATTTTTTCTTTAGGGCTGACGAGGGTCACCGGCAACCCTCGCCCAAATTGGGTGAGGCCATTGAGGCCTCACCAACTTTGGGTGGCCGCGAACAACACCACCTCACCCAAGGCCAACAAGGTCTCGACGCCTTCGCCCAGGGCCTTTGTAGCTAGATCTAGGCGGCCTGGGCGAGGACCGCCTCACCCTCGTTGCAAAGGCCCTACGCCAGGGCGTCACGAGCTCACCGGCCATGGCTGACGCCGTCTAGAGCTAGCAAGACCATGAGGGTGGTCCTCATGTGGGACCTTCATAGCCAAGGGTGAGGGTCACTGGTCACCCTCATCGGTTTAAAGAAAAAAGAAAATTAAAAATAAAAAATAAAAAATTCCACGTAGGATGATTTGTGGAAATTGACACTCAACTGATAGATTTTACTTCGATTTAACACTCAAATAAGCGAAAAAAAAAAAAGATTTGGTACTCAAGTAAATATGTACAAAAGTTTTGGCACTCCTAATATTCTTATCTCAACTATGGGGAAGCAAAGTGATGGTGAGCCAATGAAGAGAGAAAACTATGAAGTCCAAGAAAACCAAGACTTTCACTTGCACAAAAGATGGAACAAAGACTAAGACTTTCAAGGATGCATACAGGAGGATAGACAAATCAAAGTAAAATATTTTTTGTCCACAAGTGCTTTTTCTGTTGTACTTAGAGAGTATCTCCAGTGACTTTACTAGATATCATCATGTACCTTCCCTTTCTAAAGAGTGAAGTAAAAGTCAAAAAAGCCAATGGGAAAGAAACTTTAATAGATTTAGGAAGGCCAAGACTTGTAGGACGCAACTGCAGAGTTGCAGGTGCTGACAACGGAATTCATTTCCTGCGATACTTCCTCGTGAAAAAAGGCGAAAGTGGTGGTTGGAGTTGCTAGCACAGTCCACTGGATATGTAAAATCTGGCGGTGGTGAGGTGCAATTATAGTAGAAGAAGAAATCGGCATTAGTGGAACTGAGAATGAAAGGCGTGCTTTCGAGGCCGATGTTATGCAGCGAAGCACCACAGGTGTCAAGGTACACGAGGGTATCAAATAGGAGCGAATGGTTCCCATAGAAGATATCCTTGATGATGAACTCACTATCTGAGAAATTGAGGAAGGGGAACATCCCTACGCAGGTGATCTCGAAATTCGAATAGCCACAATAAGACTCCTGCTTGCGCGAAATCCATAAAGGATAGCTTATGTCCGGGCCATATCCGCAACTCCGAGGCAAACAGGCATTGTACTGCACATCTTTAGATGCAGACTAATAGACTAGGCTGTTGAAGACGATGACAAGGGCCAACCGGCGACAACTAGCTCCGCAAATGAAGCTTTGGAAATTCATTTGGGGCTGGAATGAGGCAGAGCAAGATAGGAGAGAAATCAAATGGAGTAAGTTTGAATCGGTCTTGGCTCCCTTAACTGTTGTGTGCTAGTTCATCAACTTCGTAGCAAATGCCAAGTGAGGCAAAAAGTGGTCCCACGCGTGCATTATTCGAGCACCCAATGTAATGCATCGATGTCCTACACGGAAAATCTGCCCTAGAAAATCTTGAGGAACAAACCATGAAACTTCCTCGTCAAAGAGACCTCTTAATTACAATTAGGTTGAGGGGCTCGCCAACGTGTTTTTTTTTTTTGGTCGATTCTACTCTACTCTTAGTCTAACTCTCACTCTGAGACTTTTGCCCTGCTTCCTTACAGGGCGTGGGAATTGAAACCCATTCTAGAAACTAATTCGTCCCTACCTCAACCCCCCAAGAAGGTGATGATGATCTACGAAATCGTTAGGAAAAAACCTTAAACCTGTCGAGCCAAAGGGACCTCTAAATTACAGAATTCCCATCACAAAAATCTTAGGAGAAAAAGTATCAATTCAGTTCTATATCTATTATACGAATGTCAATTTGGTTCTAAATTTTTCAAATTTATCTATATAATCATAAGTTTTTGCAAGAAATTCCTACATAATCTTTTCGATTGCCATTGAAAATCTTTGACGTGGTGATCCACACATAGAATGATCGACAATGATTAGGTACCATACTAGCAATTTATCTATGTAATCATAAGTTTTTACAAGAAATTCCTACATAATCTTTATGATTGCCATTGAAGATCTTTGACTTGGCGATCCCAAGCCGCCACACGACCGCCGCACGATCACCGCACGACCGTTGACTGTCGCCGCCGATCGCTGCCGCAGGATCACTGCACAACCACCATCGCACGATCACCGCACGACCACCGCACGACTGTCGCATGGCCCACGACATTGCGGCGGCGATCGGCAGTGCCGGTGGCCGTAGGCAACAAGAGGCGCCTGACGGTTGGTAGGCGGCCAGTGATGGCCGCAATAAGGAAGAAGAACAAAAGAAAAATTTTAAAAAAAAATTATTTCTAAATTATTTAAGGAAGCTACTTTTTTGTGTCTTGTTTTTATTCTAAATCTATTCTCCAGCCACTTTTTTTTTTGGTCGAAAGGGTAATAATTCTCCGGTCACTTTTCTATTAGGGAATAGAAAAGTGAGTTAAGATACCATATGATTTTTTTGTTTTTTTTTATTCCTAAACAAAAGAACGAAATCGAGAAGAAATAAAAACGTTACTACGCAGTCTCAGAAATTGGCTATTTTGATTCACTTTTCAATCAGCATAAAAGTGCGAAAATTGATATTTTAAAACAACTCATAAATCGGACTATTTTTTAATAAAAAAACTCTTAAACATTTCACAAAATTCGAATTTCTATATGATTTCTCTAATAATATTAGAAACGTAACCAGTACTAGAAATCTGGGCAAGAAAACAAAAGAAAAGAACTATTTGTTTTTCTTTACCAAAAAAAAGTACTATTTGTTTTTCGTTAGATTGAAACGAGAAAGCCCTGAGCAAAAACCAAGACCTTTCATTTGTAATGACCATATAGATCATGCTCTTTTTTATTAACGTTGCAAAACATCGCCAAAATTCAGACCAAAAATAAGAAAACAAAACATTACCCAAACACAAAACATTTTATATCCATTCATTTCACAAAAAATATATTGAAGTCATTTTTTAAAAGTATTTATGTTTTGTTAAAATTTTATATGAAAATAACAATATTGTTTGATATTCAATTAATGATTTATTTTCTTCAATGCACCGCTTTTCATCCTTTTTTTAATTTTTTATTTTCTTTATTAAAACATATTTTTAATTATTTTTAATTTTCCTTTTTTTTTGTTATTTTTTTTTTTTTCTTTTTATCAATCGCTAGTCACAGCAATGGCTGGCAAGCTGAGGTATAAATTTGCTGTCTTTTGCGAAGCTCGAGCATCGTCAATCTAGCAAGAAGCCCGAGCTTCATTGATATGACCACCTTGAGCTTGCTTGTGGCTCCATGGCCGTCAATCGGCCGAAGAAGAAAAGATTAAAAAAATTAAATATTCGAATTAAAAATTAAAATGAATGGTGTAAGAAAGATGATGCAGATAACATTTTCCCACTTTTGGTAATATTTTTATCTATTGGCAGAAAATATTTTACTGGACTAATTAATTTTTCGTTAAACAAGCTCGAAAAATCTGAAAAACGTTTTTCGGAAATTATATTTTCTCAAACCGGACGGAGCGTTTGCTCCGACGGATCTTCCCTCTCTTCATCTTCGTTCGCCACCACCGCGTTAGGGTTTTTCACCCTGCAAATCCTCCGCCTGCAACAACCTTGGAAGCTCCCGATTCGCGATCGCGACTATGAGAGTCGGAGCCATCACTTCCTCCGTCGCCGCCCTCCGTTCCCCGATTCGCTGCCGCCCCTTCCTCCTCCCCTCCTCCGACCACCCTCACCTCGCCGGCTCGCTGCACCTCCGCCGCGCGCGTTGCCGAACCGGTCGGAGGACGACGATGTCCGAGCAGTTCTCATCCTCGCCGCCGCCGCCGCCGCCGCCGTCGCCTTCTTCTTCTTCAGCGCCGTTTGCTTCGCTGGCCAGGCCCACCGACGGCGACGTCGCAGCCGAGAAGCCGCCGCAGAAGCAGCACCCGTGGCTCATCGTCGGGCTCGGGAACCCCGGCAAGAATTACAGCGGGACTCGCCACAACGTGCGTCTCTCTCTCTCTCTCTCTTGTGCGAGAGGAAATTTTTGCCGATGTAATCGACGTGATGTGTGAAAACGAGCTTCGTTTCAGGTGGGTTTTGAGTTTGTAGAGGCGATAGCCGAAGCCGAAGGGATATCCATGAGCAGCGTTTCTTTCAAAGCCCTCTTCGGAAAAGGTCTCGCTTTGCTTGCCATACTCTTCCCCTTTGGGACCGTCCCGGTCCACGAGCACGAGTCGAAAGATTGTGCTTTCTCACGCCCATTTGAGAGCTTGTTGCATCCGAATGCAACACCATTTTCCGAGTTTTGAGGATTTTATGGAAATGAGGGATGCAGGACCAAGTTATAGTTTTGCCAACCTATGTAGATGACTGTTTGTATTTGTTTAAGCAATGGTAGGTTTAGACCTGTTTGCGGATAAACTCGACTTAGCTTGGGGTTCGTAATTCAGTACGTTAATGCGCTCTGTCGATTGAGAGTAGTGAAAATAGAAGAGCCTCGCTGCCGTAAAGAGGTGCGATTTTCCCTTTGCATATAGGATTCTACATCACAATGGTGAACCCTGGGTCAAATAAATGGAGATCGCAGTCATTTAGTTGGATAGCTGAAAGGGGATTGAGGTTGGTTGGTTTGAATCCCGGAGCTCCAGTGGTTCAAGCAGTGTGTAAGGCTGCTTCTAGTTATGGGTCTCTGTTCTTGTCTCTGTTAAATAACTGGACAATTTGTATTTGTGTAGTTTCGGTGCATACATGGTTTATAAAAAAAAAAAAAAGAAGGCATCTTCCCCTGTAGATTTGCTTCATCAATCATACTCTTTATGGGACTGATTTGGTTTTGTAGGTTTCATAGGAAATGTCCCAGTCATGCTTGCCAAACCACAAACTTTCATGAATGCCAGTGGCGAGTCTGTAAGCTATCCCTTAAGGATTTGTATCTTGTTGATAGTGGCAGTATCTTTGTTTATCTGTATAATTTTGGCTGATAGGTAGACCACATTTTGTAGGTAGGACCTATCGTTTCATATTATAAGATCCCACTGAAGCAAGTACTGGTGGTAAAATCTCATCACTGAATCGAACTTTGCAGTACTTGAAATTTCTGATGCTACAATGTTTATCTTCAATGTTTACTTCTGCAGGTTTTTGATGACTTAGACTTGCCCTTTGCAAAACTGCGCTTGTTGCCAAAGGGTGGACATGGCGGACATAATGGGTACCTAAACCTAGTTCTGCAATCTTTTTTTTGCTTTCACTTCTCCTATAATTCGTTCGACAAAGATATTATCGATATTCCAGGAAGACACCCCTGCCATTGTAGATTTCAGGAATATGCACCAGCACCATACCACTTCATATGCTATATCTGGCAGACCTGATCTTTGATAGAACTTTTTGTGCTAAGAATTTTTCTCGCAGAGATTTACATAAGTTGTTGTGTTCTTCTGTAGAAAGCAGACAACTAATTAATTTAATTATTACCTTTTGTATGTATTGCTGATTTTCAATTTGGTTTTTAGGATGAAAAGCGTGATTAATCATCTAAAAGGGAGTCGTGATTTTCCTCGATTAAGAATAGGTGAGTTTCCAAAGCACTATAAGACAACTACATGCCTGTTTTGTCTTTTGACGACCACGTGTCAATAGGCATTGGGCGGCCCCCTGGTAAAATGGACCCGAAGAGCTTTGTTATGCGACCATTCAATAAACAGGAGCGTGAGGAGGTATGTAGAAATACTTTCTTGTGAAGCTACGGTGGAGGTCACTGTAATATGTTTTCTGATTGTTCGCTTCCAAATCTGTCGCAGTTGGATTTTACTTTGCAACAAGGTCTAGCGGCTATACGGATCCTTCTGCTGGAAGGATTTAATAAGAGTGCAACATTTGTCAACAGCAACAAATCAATGGAACAACTCAGTTGAAAAAAGACATTGAATTCTTTTTCCGGACAGAAGAGACTCTGCTGTAGCCACCGTCAGAGAGACTTGGCTCTGTAACGCGATTTACTTGGGCAGCCAGAAGAGGTTTCTCGGGCAAAAGCTGGTTCAGATGATTCGATGCAACAAAGAACATCTTCATTTTTTTAGTTGCTTTACTGATTATTTGGGTCTTGGTTCATAATTAAATCAAAACGTACTTTGATTCTTCTTCTTTTACAAATCAGAACTGAGATGGAAAGAGTTCTTATAGGTTCTTATAGGCTTTTGCAGTTTTGGGTCAACCCCAAAGGCCCTAATTCCGGGGAGGGGCATATATTGCAATGGCAAATTTAGACCTCTCTTGATTCTTCCTTGTTTAATGAATTTTTCCCCCTTTAAGATTGAGAGAAAAGTGGGAAAGGGTGACCAACGGTGGTGATCCCTCTCGGGCGTTACTGTCGGTTGGAATGCTCGGTTTGATTCACTTTAACAAAATGATTTATGCATACGGACAATTTAGTCATTTTTTCATTATATTATATTTTTGCAGTGCAACCAATGTAAAAGGCAATGTTCAAGAGGACTGGATCACTTGTTATTATTGCAATACATTCCCACTTTGAAGATAATTTACCTTCTTTTTTTTTTTTTTTTTTGGTATTGAAGATAATTTACCTTTACACTAGTGATTCTATACATTTAGATTTGACAAAGAATATGTTTTTGTTAATGGTTTGAGTGGATTGCCCTATAATGTAATTACAATGGCCACAGTTTTTTGGTCAACAGCTAATTATTGCACGTAATCAAGGCAAAGATGATATTTCATGTAATAATATTTAGACAGCATTTTCTTTCGAATTTGCATATTCATGATAGATGTTTAGAATTTTTAATGTAATTGACTTCTTCATATTTTAGTTTTTGTTTGAAAATATCTTTTGAAAAATCATGCAATAATGGCATGAAAAATAATTTAAACAAATTAGAAATTGGATTAACTAAATAAAATGAAAGTTGAGTAGGTGAAATACATGGACTATAATGTAATGACAAATATTAAATTATATACAAACCGAATGCATTCATTAAAATTAATAGATGACTCTTTTCACTCTTATTTTTAAGAAAAATTGTCCAAAAAATTATAAATATATGGTTTTAAACATTTCGATTTGGTCAATTTAATCTTAAACCTTTATAGTTTGTTGATTTAGTTATTTCGGTTAATTTTGATTAAAAATCATTGACATGAACGCTAACTAACTTATATTGCATGATCGGCAGTAGGTGGACAATTTTTATAATTTTTCAATTTTTTTTTTTTTTTTTTCTCATTTTCCTATGTCGGTCCACAGCCAAGCCCCCTAGATGGTATGGCCATGCCTCGATCTAGTGAGGGCATCATGGTTCTTGGCCAATGGCTAGTGATTGAAGGCTATGATGCCTTCACTTAGTGCCAACGACTCTTACCGATCATGGTCAACACAACAAAAAATAAAAAGGAAAAAAAAAAAAATAGAAATTCATATAAGTTA
The DNA here is from genome assembly GCA_014182375.1 of Eucalyptus virginea. Lineage (NCBI taxonomy): Eukaryota > Viridiplantae > Streptophyta > Magnoliopsida > Myrtales > Myrtaceae > Eucalyptus > Eucalyptus virginea. The sequence continues at coordinate 9,376,733 of CM024515.1, read as the reverse complement.
TTAAAAATTTATAAAAATTATCCACATTAGCATTTGATAGATAAGACAATGATATTAACATTAGTAATTTCATACAAAAGTTTACTGAATGGACTATATTAGGAAATGTTAAAATGTTTAAGATTAAATTGGCTAAATTGAAATATTTGTGATTGAATTAACATCCATTTAATAGATTTATGATTATTTCGGAAGGGTTAATACTTTGAAAAATCTCAAAGTGGTACATTTATGATAAATTTACTCCAAACTAAATTTTTGACCACCAAAAACCCTAAATCAATATACTCTTAACAAATTTATCCAAAACTAATGCACTTATGATAATTTTATCCTCAATTAGATTTCGTTAAATTTATTGTTAGATTCCGTAAAATTTGATAACACATGACACTTGATTAATATATTAATTTGGGATTTTACTCTTCCTTTATCAAGATCGTATTAATTTTTTGATTTTTTGTGATATTAATCAAATTTAATAGAAGGTATATTTATCATAAATGCACCGATTTGAGATTTTGATAGTCAAAAAAATTAATTAGAATTAAATTTATCATAAGTGTACAAATTTGAGATTTTCTATAGTTGTGTAAGGTAAATCTATAATAAATATATTAGTTTAGGGGTTTTCAAGATATTAACTATTTTGGTAATTTTCTCCTTTAATTACGAGATACATGCTATTTTATTCGATAAGGTACTACCAATTCTTTTATGAAATTTATTCAATTGTTAGATTTATTGATTAATAAATTTTTGGCCGGAGATTTATTAATTAATTGTTGAGTTTTTTTGGTCAAAATTTAATCGTTGTTATGAAGGGTCTTTGCTCAAAAAAATAAAGTTATAAATAAGGGTCTCCCTCTCCCATTTTAAACTTTTTTATGTCAATTTCCAGGCATTTCTAGTTGCTACTGAAGCACAACGGTCGAGGGGTCGAACCTCTCTCTCTCTCACTGCGACTGGGAGCTGTAAAACCCTAACGAGCTTTTCCCCCCGCGAAGCTCGAGATCGTTTCCCGCCCCTCGCCGGTTTCCCCTCCCGAACCCCGGCGATCATGTACGGCGGCGGTGAGTCCCTTCCCTCCCTCCTCCGCGTCCGCCCCCGCCGCCGCCGCTCCGGCGACGCGTCCTCCGCCGATTCTCAGCTCGACGCCTGCCGCGCGGTTTCTCTGGTGTTGCTGCTGGTCTGCTGGCGGTCGGGATTGACGTTTGTCTCACTCGCCGGAATTTTCTGTTTCCTCTTGCAGATGAAGTGTCGGCGATAGTCATCGACCTGGGCTCGCACACCTGCAAGGCCGGGTACGCAGGCGAAGATGCTCCCAAGGCCGTCTTTCCTTCGGTGAGTTGCTGCTCTTTTCTTAGGCGAATTGGAGTGTAACGAGTTTGGGGACGACAATGCGGCTGCTGCTGTGCCGGCAGTTCTTGGTTTGCGGAAAATTGTCTGTATTTTAGCTCATTTATGCACCAATTGAGCTGTCAGCTGAACTGGGTTAGAGATTGGATCGAACCTCTCTATACAGTTCTGCCCCAATTTTATTATTCTGTAATCTGTATTTTGTTCCTCTTGGGGGTAGGTGCTGGGGGATGTTGTGGACCTCCAGTTGTTCCAAGGCAATAAAGATTTAGGGGTTGTTAACATGGATTGGTGTACCATGGTTGTGGTCGAGAGGATTTACATAAATATAATGCCTTTTATTAGGTTGTGGGGTCGATTGATCAAATGGAAGTTGACGATGCTGCAAATACCGACACAAACTCTGGAGCAGCCATGGATGCTAAGAGCAATGCCAAAACACCTGATTCTGATAAAAGTAAGGGAAAGCGGAAATTGTATGTGGGATCTCAAGCTCTAGGATACCGTAGGGATAACATGGAGGTAAGCTACTGATCGTCTACTGTTATTCTGAATGTGGACATGGGTGCCATCTAATTTCTTACCAAAGCACCTGCAGTGTTGGTGATATGTGGTGTCTTAATGCAATTTCATTGTCCATTCCATTTTTGGTCAGGTCATATCGCCTTTCAAGGATGGAATTGTCGCGGATTGGGATATTGTTGACAATATATGGGACCATGCTTTCAGGTAGTTTATAGTCAGCAGAGACACACTTTAGTAGGTTTTATATGTGGCTTGCATCCTTGATCTAAATTTTGCATTGAATAAATGAGCTAATCTTCTCCAGGAGTCAAAACCTGTTCCACTATCACAGTCATGACTATGTTTCCATAACTTTCATTTTTATCTATTGGTCCTATTCGGCAAAAGCTGGAATTTCCCATCTAAGCCCTGAATACCTTTTAGTAAAAGGTTAGTTTACTGGGGCATAGCTTGTACTGTCTAAGAATGATGGCTATGAGAAATGTAGTATGTCATGGGCATAACATGATCAAGAACCAATATATGTCACTAGCATAACATGATCAGGGAGCTCAAAATCATGCCATGTATAGTCTATTGAGTTATTATTGAACTTGAGCTGTTTTCCTGTGGGATTATATCCACTGTACGGGCTCTATATGAATAGAACTCAGCTATCTGATCATGATCAGAAAATTCAAAATTCATTGGCCAATTCTTTTGGTGGGTATGATAGGGTTATGTTACTGGCAATGATGCCTTATCCTACTATAAGTTTGCATCATCTTCAAACTCAGATTGAGGTTGGTTTTGTACTCTGGGTCCTGTAAGTGTTAGTTTTTGCTCCAAAGTTCTTTAACTCCTTCCACGATAGAGTCCAAATGTTACGCAAGACCATGGTGATACTATGCCAGAACCCAGTGGGTTCACTTTAGAGATTTTTGCAGAATTGTTGTCTAAGAGGTTGGAACCACATTGCTAGATTTAAGCATGAGCTGAAGGTTGTCTTTTGCTGATGATTTAGTGGTTGGATGATTGACCTCTACATCAAAATGAAGCACTATATTGCAATTTATTAGCCAAGGATATAGCCTAATCATTAGCTGGAGAAGAGGGACTAATGAAAAGTTGCTTACATATTCCTAGAATAGCCAGAAATTAACTGTGTTGTTGGATTATACAACTTATGTAGATAGACCAGTGTTCATCGGATCCTTCATGTGCCTTGATGCTTCTTTTGATATCGCATGATTGTTTCTTTCAATCCAAGTTAATTTGCCAGCATAAAACAAAAAAAAAAACAACCCACCCCCCCCCACCCAACATGCACACGTGCTCACATACACACACCTACCACTGACCACTCAGAGAGAGAGGATTTTAAGTGTATAAATTCTCTTCTTTCCTCTTCGGAGTTTTAAAATAGGCTGGAAAACTAGTGATAAAAATGAGGTGGCCCAAAGATTTCTAGATGGTCTCTTGTTTTTCAATGTATCTGGTAACTTTGTATTGCAATATTTCCTTGTTCCTGCTCTCCAGTCTCTGCTAAGAGAGCAGCCCTGGTATGTGGATTAGTCCTACATCTGAAATTTGTTGAACCTCTGTCTCATTTTCTTTTCAAGAAAGTTATTGCATTTTTCAGTTTAATGCAGTTGTATTCTCTAGTATTTTAGATTTTTGATGTTTATTATGCCCGGTCCTTTTCTTTTGCAGGGAATGTCTTCTAATTGATCCGACAGAGCATCCAATGCTTCTTGCGGAGCCATCTTCCAACCCTCAGCAGCAACGAGAAAAGTAAGTAAATTGGTAGAGAATATGAGGCTGATGCATGCCAGACTGCCTTACCCAATATCTTCGTGCTCTTCATGACTTACCAAATATGTATTGATGATTGAGCTCGATTTACATAATTGACAGGGCAGCTGAGCTTATGTTTGAAAAGTATAAAGTTCCTGCCTTGTTTTTGGCCAAGAACGCTGTATGCCCTTGATCCTTCCTTTGCTGAACTTATTATAAACTTATTCTGTCCCTCGATTGTATGTTGCGTCACATATGTGAGGTCCTCATTCAGTAAATGTTCATGCAGGTCCTCACTTCTTTTGCATCTGGGCGGGCCACTTCCTTAGTAGTTGACTGGTACAATTTTTGACCTTCAACTCTTGATCTTATTCAGTTCTCTGTTGTTGCCTTATTTCTAATTGTTGGGCTCTCTGTCTCTCTCTCTCTTTTTTCCTCCTCTAATTTGTGCAATTTCGAACCTGTAGCCTAATGATTGTACAAATTTTTAAGTTTTTTGCATTACTCAATTTTACATGCAGAATTAATAACATTTCTATATTGTAATTTTAGCCTGGATGGTTTGACTTACATCTTTTAGTGGCGTAGTTGGTTTTAGAGAACATTTTCAGGGCTCTTTCTTTACAGAAAAATTTTCAAATTTTATATTTCACTTGTAACATTTCTATATTGTAATTTTAGCTGGGATGGTTTGACATACATCTTTTAGTGGCTTAGTTGGTTTTAGAGAACATTTTAGGGGTTGTTTGTTTACAGAAAAATTTTCAAATTTATTTTCATTTACATGTTAGGAGGAAAATGATCATGAAAATGTGTTTCGATGCAATGGGTTTTCAGTTTTCAACTGAACAAGGAAGTGGGTGTTTTCCTTTTTTTAACTAGAAGAGTGAAAACAGGTTTTAGTTGTTTTTAATTTTTCATCTCAAATGACAACGCAACTTCTCTTCCATCTTTCTCTCTCATCTTGAGTTTTTCTTCTTTTTCATTGACTATTCCACAGTTGTTCGTTTCAAGATAAAGCTTTATTTGAAACTTTTACAGGAGCTTGAAGCTTCCATAAACCTGTAAAGCTTCAATCTATAAACCTGTAAGGCTTTCAAAATATTTCAAGCTTCAAAAGAAACAAGAAAGAACAAAAAAAAAAAAAAGCTGGTTTGCTTAATTGAATCTGGAGTTGAAGCTGAAGCTTTAAAGCTCCAAATGACGATGCCCAAGATCTTCTCTCTTCCCTTTGTTAGTGGTCTGATTCTGAAGCTTTGGTTCAAAGAAGTTGTAGCACTGTTGGAGCTTCAAGAATCTTCACATAACATTTTGCTAAAACGGTGAAAGAAAATCCAAAGAAAATTATCAAAAAAATAGGAAATAGAAACCTGATTAGCAATTTTTTTACAAATACTTTCAGGAAATAAGAGAACATTGAGAGTGTGTTCATCTTTTGTTTCATTGATCAAGAATATTTGCACATAGCACAACTCTTTTTATCGTGAAGATAACACCACCAAACATGTTTTCAAGAAAACAGAAAAATGAAAATGAATACTGTTTTCCTTTTCATTTTTACTGAAATGAAAACTAAAAATGTTTTGGCATACCAAACGGGCCCTTCAGTTTTCATTTTCATTGGAAGTTTTTCTATCTGCACAAATTTGTACTTATTTTTTGTCTTTCATCTCAAAGTATGCTTTAAAATCAGTTGAACGTTTTTCATAGATTTTGGATTCTAGTTTCAGCTTGAAAACAGTTATGAAAACTATCTTGTTATTTTCTATTTTTTTTACTAAACCTGTTTTTCACCTTACAAAAGTACCGAAAGCGGGACAGGCTACTAAAACAATTTTTGACTTTTGCCTATAGGAACTGGAGCATTTTTAATAACCAAATGCACTCTACAAATGCCATTTTGCTTTTTGTTCAAGTTCAATCCATAGAATTGCTGAACTTGTTGACTTGACTGAATATTAAACATATAGAGTTGCTTGGTCTTGAAAATTGTGCATGTCCTTTTTTTTCCCATGTTATCATATGCTTCCACGAAGTATAAGCATTCCTGGAGATTTATTCAGTTTTCAACTCATCCAATGATGATAGGAAGAACTCACATAGGGATAGTGTAAGTGCGACATATATCACCAAATGACAGCTCACATCTCCTTAAACGGAAAAGCATGAGAAGGAAGTATATGTCATTGTACATACATACTTGCAAGATTATAATTGTGACATAAACAATTCATTATTGGAGAAATAGGGCTAATTTGACCTTTTGCTGGACTTTTAGATGATGTTAGTCCATCTTGTGTAGTCAAGAGTTTGAGGTAAAAAATGTCATGGACAAATGCATGATTCTCCGTGGAACTGGCCTATAAAACAAGTCATATAATATGCTCATATGTTGAGCCAAGCTTGCAAAGTGATGGGTCAGTCTTTTGGGCAGTCGAGCTACAAGGAATCTAGTCGTAGGCCATGGCTTTGTGTGATGGAGAGATGCCTTTGGAATAATCTCTAATTTTTTTAATGTCTGCTATATATTGCATTTATTTACCTCTTTCTTACTAGATTGAATATTCTTCTACTGCTTGCACTGATTCATGTCAATGAAAAACTGAAATTTTCAGTGGTGGAGGATCAACTACAATAGCTCCAGTACATGATGGTTATGTTCTTCAAAAGGTGCCGTCCTTTTTCAGCCTTTTCAAATTGTCAATTGTCAAATGGTTCCTTGGTGGATTTTTGCTCGACTCTTTCATACCAGATTGCTAAAATTCCCTTTCTTCAGTATTGGCTACTTAATCACCTTCTTTTCAAGCATAGAGTATATGATTCTTGAGATTAGGCAGGAGCGTTTGCTCTTTCCCTTATATTATCAACACATATAAGTGTAATATAAAGGGTCGTTTCCCTGTGCAATAGTGTTTCTGTTGTGATAAGATGACAGATGCTACCTTCAATGGAGGTTCATCAATGTGGTGGGCTACTTGAAGTTGTTTAGTTTATTTTGGGAAGCTTCTGCTGGGTTGTTTTTGGTACTTTTTGCTCTGACAATATTCATGCAATGATAGGCTGTGGGGACTTCACCTATTGGAGGAGAATTTCTAACGGATTGCTTGTTGAAGAGCTTGGAAAGCAAAGGTATCAAGGTAAATACTCTTTTCCGGGAGTTCATGTTGTGCTTGCCCTGCACATTTGAATTCTTAGTTCCTATTAGGTCATAAGCATTTCCTATTTTGTTCTGCAGATAAAACCAAGATATTCATTTAAGAGAAAGGAAGTACGTCCGGGAGATTTTCAGGTTGTTTCTTGCTCATTGGCATTTTTCATCTACTTTTGAGAATTAGTATTTTTGGTGGTGTGACTATTTTAGCCCTGTCCTGAAAAATGTTTTCGTAACCCCTTGGTGTTGGTTTAGTGGTTAAAAAGCGGACATATGTGTGTAGATTAGGCACACGGCATAGTTTGATTCCTCGAATCACCCAAGTGTAAATGATCTCATGTTTGGGCTACATACCTGAGCTTTGGCTCGAGTTTAACCTGGTCCATGAGGTTAATGAGTTTTTCGTTACCCTGGAATTCCAAATCTCCGAAGATATTAACAAAACTTTTTTTCATGCAATTACCTTTTTTGCCCCCATATGTACATGTTTTGAGCCTTGAGATCAATCCTCAAGGCTTTGTATATATTAAACTAAAGGCCCAAGTCGAGTTGCTTATGTTATCATTTTCTTGTTTTGTTCATTCTGTAGCCATTTGATGTTGATTTTCCAAACACTACAGAAAGCTACAGACTATATTCCCAGGTCTGTCATTTTCTATATATAATTTCTAGTTCAGATGCCACATGCTCCATATTGCTGCTAAATATTCTCCTATGGCAGAGGGTAATTGCTAGTGATATCAAGGATTCTGTATGCCGTGCTCCAGATAGTCCCTATGATGGTACTCAATCTTTGGCTTTGATTTTAGTAGTGTTACAGAGTTGGCACACCTTTGTCTCTTTGTAATTTACCCTAAAAGTGAAGATTGTCCTTTTGTGTTCTTTTAACTCATCCAACTGATAACTCTTGGCAGTTCATATGTACATCTACTGGTTTTATCCGATGCATGTATACAGCAGTTATCCCTCTGCATATTTTTTAGTAAGCCCACTGTGATGACTGGCCATGTGCTGCTTTTTGTCCAAGCTGCATTCTCTCAGCCTAATGAAAATTTTCTTGAGATAATCTGCTGCTTTAGGAATTCTCAAAAGTTACTCAGATACACCTGCTAGTTATTTAATATGATTGATATAATAGTTTTCGTTGGCAGAAAGTGTGTATGGGAATATTGTTTTCATATGAAATCTCAAATCTTGACTGAGATACATCAGCTGGCAATTCGATATGTTTGATATAATTCGTTTTCTTTTGGCAGAAAGTGCATATGCAAATATTCCAATGACCCCATATGAGTTACCTGATGGCCAGTGAGTCTCTTAATTCTCTGCTCAACAATTTATTGCTATAAGATCCTAATTTGGCCATCTCTTAAAATTTGTTCTGTCTAGCATATAAAATCCCCTTACCTTTTCAAAATCGTTGTATGCTAAATAGAGCACTATAGCTGAGAATTTCCATGTAGCTGCAGCTTAATTTGTGGCCTTTTTTGGTGATGTTGCAGTGCTATAACTGTTCAGAATCACGCATTTCACTTCAGTCTTGCATTGTTCTTCTGCATAATGCAGGACAATTGAAATTGGGTCTGACAGATTTAAGATTCCTGATGTTCTGTTCAATCCAACCCTAGCTCAGGTAGGTAGCCAGTTGACTTTGATGCAAATTTTATATGTTTCTTCTTTTTCCCTGTCAAAATGCTTGCTTGAGTCTTGTTTTGATAATCTATCATGAACATAATTTTTTATACAAATCCTTAACAACGACAGACTTGGCTGCTATGGTTCTACCTTATAAGAAATGTGCATTACGCTATGCTTGGCACCAAAAAAAAGTGTGGACAGGAAAAGAGGGAAAGAAAACATGTAGATTCAAGTGTTTGGGAGGTATAGAGAGAATTGAGGTAGAGATTTTCGGGGCAAAAGAGTTCTCCCAGGCCCACATTTCGAGGTCATTTCATTGGTGGAGAAAAGATGCGGAATTGGCCATTTAGTTTACCAACCCAAAGAATCATATTTCTCCTCATCTTCTGCACCTTCACTTTTTATCCTTTCCAAATGAAATTATTCTCTCCACCTCCATTTTTCAATATTTCCGTTTGCTTCACCTCTTAAAAATCTTAGGTTCTACAATATTCCTGCTTTTGCCAATTGAAGAGTTCTGTGTGGTTAGGTCTCTGTACTAATAATTTTTGTAAATACATCCATGTCCTTAGTCATCTGCCCAGCTTTTTACCTTAATGAGTTCTGTATGAGGCAATTTCTTTGTTATGAGATTTTTTTGAACTGTATATGAGGGTACCTCATCTCTTGCCTTCTTTCATATATTTGTTACCTGACTACCTCTTTAAACTATGGGTTTTCAGAATGTCATTACTTCCTGAAAGTAGATAGATTTTTGGCTTTTAATTTCCTAAAGAGTATGTTCATTCAGCTTAGTTCTCTGTAAAAGATCTTAGTAGTTAGTACAATTTTGAAGCCTCAGCTATATGGTTTTGCTTTTGTATTGTACCGTAGACCCCATGGTTGATTGAGTCTTTAAGTCTCTTTTTAGGTAGAATTAGGCTTTGCATGCTCATGAATGTTCATGACATGTTGCCTGATTTTGTAATTGCTTAGATCTTTAAAATGTATTATGCATCTGTATCTCTGTGTCACTGATTGTTGAAGAAATGGGTTGGTATTCTTCCGCACCAGTTTCTTCAGATATGCTGTTTCTTTGGAATGCATCTACTTATTTAGGATTTTTAACTTTGTGTGTGGAGAACAGACAATTCCTGGTATGGAGAGTTTCTCAGAGTTTGCTCCTTCTGTTCGTGGATTATCCCAGATGGTGATTTCCTTTTCCTTTGCCCTTTGTCTAGATTATACTTTTCAAGTCTCAGGAAATTCTCTTGCTAAAACATCCTATTTTTGCAGGTTATTGAGAGTATTAACAAGTGTGACGTTGACATCCGAAGAGAACTATTTAGTAGTATTCTGGTAAAATGTTAATCAATTCTGGTTTACCTAAGCTTGAATCCTCTAATTTTAGTTTGGATATGCTAAGCATTCTTTATTGAATCCTTCAACATGCTTAGGAGAGATGCCTTTCTATATTGTGGAAGTATACTTTGTGGTACTATTTTGTAAAATGGGACTAGTTTTGGCAGCTCTTTATTTCAAAAATGTGTTGAAATAGGGAATCTGCCATGTGCATGCAAGGCATGCAACAGTTATACTATGCAGAGCAATGTGATGGCCATAATATGTAGACCAATGCTCAACTGTTTATAAATTCTTGAAATGATGTTGATTTTTTCATTCATCTCTTTAAAGCTTGCGGGTGGCACTGCATCAATGCAGCAGTTGAAGGAACGTCTCGAGAAAGACTTGCTAGAGGTATATATTGCTTAAGTGAATGTATACTAAAGTTGTGAGTGTTGAGGGAACGGATCCCTATCATGTATTACTTATCTCTAGTACGAAATACAATTTTGGAGTTCTATGGACTCCGTGTATCTATTATTTATTTAGTACATTTGTTTCTATTCTTATTCATTGTTTGCAACAGTTGATAGGCTTGTGAGCTCTCAATTCCCTGAATTAATGCTGAATTTGTCCTGTTGAATAAGATCATTGAACCTTGTAATTCGAGAGAGTTCTCCATGTGCAGGAATCCCCTCAAGCTGCCAGAGTAAAAGTATTGGCCAGCGGGAATACAACTGAAAGAAGATTCAGGTAGTTGGAACTTTCCCTAAAATTCTTCTCTGAGACCTACTTCATGTACTACCCTTGCACAGTGCTAGGATAGAAAGGATATAGCAAGCGAGAAAATAATATCCTGAAAGGGATGGAACAATATAATCTTAGGATTCGAAAGTGCTCAAGAAAGAGTGGCTTTAGTTGTCAAGGATCACGGAAGCTATGATGTCAGCAATCATCTTATATGTCATATGCTGCAATTGACTACCATCGTCTCCTAGCAGTTGCCCAGTTCCCTGGACAATTTTTTTATGGTGTTTTTTAATGAGTTGTGCCTATTGCTCTCTTGATGCCGAGTATGTGGTGTGCAGTGTTTGGATTGGAGGAAGTATATTGGCATCTCTCGGATCATTTCAGCAGATGTGGTTCTCAAAGACGGAGTAAGTTTTGGATTTAAGGTTCCAGTTTTCACCTATAGCAGTGAAGTTGCTCTTTTCCGATTTATGAAGTTTGGATAACGAGAGAGTTTTCAGAAGTTTGCATATTCAGTTTGTTCTCTGCAGAGCACTAAATTTGTGTATTCAATTCAGGTACGAGGAGCACGGCGCTTCATATGTTCAGAGAAAATGCCCGTGATTTGATTTTACAATGTCTAGTGTTGATTATTCGTAGGGTCCCTCGAATTCCCTTTCGTCAGAGTGGAAGAAAGATGCTTGTGAGATTGAATCCAATTAGGGTCATGTCGAGGTTCTCGGATCGGAAGACGCATTGTGGCCAATTTGATAGGGTTTGGGAATTAATCAGTCATAGCTTCTCATCTATGAAGCTTGGAATATAGCTCAGCTGTGGGGATTGATCTCATCGTTTGCTCTGGTGGCTTAACTGAGGGTACACTCACTGTTTGGAATCCTAAGTTGTAGTTGCTGTATCTTCTGGTAGGAAAATTTAAACAGGGACTTTAACCAATACACGCTTTCGAGCTGTAAATGTCGTTCTTTTCTTCGGTGTCTCGCCATCTTAGCCTTATTCGAGATCCAAAACGTCAATGGAATGGTCCGAGCCGAGCCAGCGTATGCTGCTGTCACGAGAACCGACCACTCGATTGACGATGGGCTCGGCGGGTGCAAGAATTTGCAATCCCGGGATTGCTGTTTGGAAGGATTAGGATGCTCTCTTGTTGGGAAGATGACGCTTCAAAACGAGTGTAAGAATCTAGACCGTTTGACTCTCGCCACGGCCGATGACGAACCCCGCGAAAGATTTGCACCGTCTTTTCTTCATCGGCAATGACGTGAAGTGGCCTCCGCGCTTTACGCAAAATCGCATGTTTGGAACGTGAGCGAGCGACATCTTGATGTAAAGTGCGCGAACTAAAACGGGCACGACTAGCACGTGCGCTGCTTCCCCACACGCAATCCACTCCCCTTTAATCTCCACCGTCCGCGTGGCCCCCTTTAATCCTCGCCGTCCGCGTCATCTCGCCACCATTGGCCCCCGGCGATTCGCGACCTTCTTGAAAATGACCTTATGTCGACGGATGTCACCGCGTGCAATTTATGAATTTCATTTAATTTGTGCTGTGTACTGTGTGCTCTCCCCGTTGAATTCTGATTAATCGATTATACAAATTATATTCAGGTAAATGCTTTTCGTAGAAATTATTTGTAAGGAAAATGTTTAAAGGTTTCGTTTTCCTTATTTTTTTAATTCTAAAAGAATAATTTTCAACAAATCTAACATATGAAAATCCAAAAAAATAATTAGTAGAAAATTCTCTTGCTCAAACAAAGACACTATAACTATCACTTTCTACAATTCATCAGAAAATCCCAAATTATAACGCCTGTGATAAATTTCTCATTCATTGATTTTCATTATATTTCATCATTAAATTATTAAGTGAGGATATCTTTGTTTGTCACGAGTCTATCCATTTGTGACTTTTCATAGTATTATTTCAATTTAACAAATACTAATGAAGTAAATTGTTATAAATGTATTAGATGAATTTTTCACAAATGTATTAATTTGAAAATTTTCATAATATTAATTTATTTTATTTTATTCGACAAAAAAAAACCCTATTTTTATATAAATTTGTGGAAATTCAGGGCAACTCGGTCATTTGCTTGACCCGAAGTGGGCCAGGAACTTGGACACGACTCGGATGTCGGTCCAATCAGAGGCGCCCACGCGGGGGGGCCTCGCGCCTCTTCCCCCTAAATGAAAACCCACCGACTCGCTCGTCCCGCGGCACGACGAAATCGAAGCCGCGAGCGCTACCCAACATCCAGGAGAAGAGAATCTCATCTGATTTCCGCTCCCCGGCAAGCTTCCCGGATTCGCGCCGGAAACTTGTGGTCGGAATCCTTCCGGCTGACGTCTCGATTCCCGATCCTTCTTTGAAGAGCGCGTGTTTGTTGGCTTTCGCAAGCGTCCGAGATGCAGCGGTTCGTCGACGACGTCCTCGCCGTATCCAAAGAGTGAGTTTCTTTTTCTTCTTTTTTTTTTTTTCGGGTGATCGGAATGGAATGGAGTCTCGGTGCGTGAACGAATTCTCGCCGGAGAAGATGCCGCGCAGTTGATGGGCGAATTGGTTACGGATTCGTATTCGCATTCTGGGTTTTTAAAGAATCGTTTTACCGTCGAATTCTTGGTTCTGGCTGAGTATCTTATTTTGGCTGCACATGTCATTGTGTGGATGAACTGTTTGATGGATATTTTCTTTAATAGGGGAGTGGTTGTGGTGATTCCGGTTGTCTGCTGAAGCTACCCGTGTGTAATTTCTTTAGTTAATTTTTGAGCAATTACTGCGGTCCGACGGGCATATTCCTTCCTTCTTTTTGATTCGTCTGGGTTTGTACAGTCCTCCTTTCGCGGCGATTTGACGTGGGATTTGCTTGGAACCTCATCTTTAGCTCCCTGGATTTGATCTTGTAATTTTTTTTTTTTTTTTTTTTTATCTGGGAAAAGTTACGCCGATCTTGTAGTGATTTTATCTGGGAAAAGTTAAAAAAAAACAAACTGATGATTGGTTTGGTTGAAAAATCTTCGATCATGCCGTGTTCTTTTTAAAGCTAGTTACAGAAAGGTTTGATACCCTCTTGTGATTAAAATTTAAAAGGGAAAAAAAGAAAGTGAAAAGTGAATGAATTGTAATCTTGCTTCGGTAGAGTTGAGTATCCGTTTGTTCAACTTGGGAGCTTTATTGTTTATGACCTTCAGATGCTGTCATTTTGGTGTTTTTTTGTGTCCATTAGCATCTTTGAAATTGGCCTGACTCCTCTTAATTTTATGGACTCTAACGTTAAGTAGATGACAAAACACTTTGTTACATGGAGCGCTTGCTGAATCAATAGATGGGCATGTTTGTTGGATGCACTGCAGGTCGGTTAAGACTATCACCTATGAATCTTTGAACAACATCGTGAGGTTCGTGAATGGAGTGTCAGCACTTCTGTTGACCATTTTACCTGGAAAAGCTACCATCCTGGAAGGTATGAATGGATGGGAGCTCAGGCCAACTTTCAGTGGACCTCGATTGCCCCGGTGGATGGAACAGTGAGTTTTCTCCTTTGTGTACCATGAACTGATTCATTAATTCTGAATAAGAGATTTTTCCATAATAGATAGAAAAAGTATGTAGAATTTACTTGTATGCATGGCCCTGTGGAGCGTTTTCCTCTATTTTGTCTTGAAAAGCAGTGGGAAGTTTGAATTATAATTCTGACAGTAGCACAGGGAAAGACAGCCAAATGAGTTGTATATAGAACTGAAGTGCTTTTATCATTATGCCCTTTTGGGAGTCTGAATCTTTGGCTGTTGGGCAGTGCTCATTCATCCAGTTAACAAGGGCCACAAACCTTTTATGGTCATGAAGGTCGAAACAATACCGTTTACTTTTCCTTATTCTCTATGAAAAAAACATCTGTGATAATTGATTTAGTTCTTGAAATAATTGCATGAAGGAACGAACAACTCTTGATACACTTTCATCTTTGATGATTGTATATAAGATCCTTCTATTCTTTATTTGCAATTTTTAAGAATGTATATGGGTTTTTTTAAGGGTGTCCTCAAGGCACTTGTTAGACAAACAAATAGAGAGACTTTCAATATTTGAAGCACTAACTCTGCTGATGATGCACTAATCAATGCCTTAGAAATTGAAGTTGTCCTTGTATGTCATGCTTGAAAAATGCCCTAAGGGCACTTGTCAACAAAACTGTGGACATATGTATCTTGTAGCTTGTTTGCTTTACTCCATCGCTGTCCCGTCTCTAGCTGTCATTCCACACAATTGTCATGATGCTTCAAATGTCGCTGAAAATTTTACATATTTCACGAAGAGAGTGCAGGTCAATGTTTTAATGGATTCTAGTTATGAATAGAGATGTTAAAATGAACAAAACCATTCTTAATTGAACATCTATAACTGTATGCCATCTTTTCATGTTTGTACTTCAGAGTTAGTTACTTGTATAATGGTTTGAGAAAGTGAGTTGACAAACTGGTTAGAATTAGATTTATTTATCCTAGAAAAACTCTTTTGTCATTGCAAATGTGTTATTTATGTTTTTTATCTGAAAGGAAAATGATTGAATTTGTACAATTGGGTTTGCTCCTGTGGAAAATGTTTCTCTCACTCCAATGAAGTACACTTGCGTATATTTTGACAAACTGTTTACAATACATACACATATACCTGCATATTCATATATACATAGTAAAGAAAAGGTCCTGCTGCATCCGCATGCAGCGCAATCATTGCTGGTCAAGTGTCCTTGGTTTTCATTCACTCTTTCAACATGTTTTGACCTTCATTTTCAACACATGTGCCAACATAGACATGTAATTCTATGTATACTGCATTCCTGTGATTAATATTTGTTGTCTGCTACGACCCTCATATATTTCATACATGTCTACAACTAAGATCTGTTATGACCATAAATTATTGGATTTAGAAAATAAAATATTGTAATTAGTATAATTGTCACCAGATAAAGTAAAAAGACTTCAATTAATTATGATTTGTCCATGGTTGGATAAATGAATAATAATAGGTTTTTTGTCATATTGATAGACTGGTTAGATTGAGCTTAGTTTGTTCCAGAGAAATTACCTTACCATTGCAAGTGTAATATCTAACATTCTGATTATGCTTTGTGTATTTATATTTGTTTAACTGTAGGGATAATACCATAGGGATTTGACTTCTTCACCTTGTATTGCAGTGGTGTGTCCTCTTTCAATCAGTTTGTCCACAATCTCGCAGTTGATTCAGATGCTTCTTCAATCTCAGACTACTCTTCTGGGGAAGAAGATATTAATGAAAATTCGTGTCCCTCGCCATTATCTCAAGGCTCCCGATTCTCCAGGGCAAGCTCCTTGTCCAGACATGAAAGACATGGAATGGGTTGGCTGAACAGCATATTTTCTCTGATTTTGTTCCCTGTCAAATTATTTCTGGCAACACTAGCTCGTCTACTCTTCTTCCCCTTTATAGGAAAGTGAGGACATCCTCATCTGAAAGACAAAAGCCTTCAAGTTCAACTTCCTTAAATAGGGTTCAAACTCTTAAGGATTATGTTTTTCAGCGTACTACTGATCGGAGGCGTGGAGTAATTGAGGTAGAGGAATGACTAGTAATCACCATATGTTGGAGATGATCTTGGCTTTGGGATTCATCCTTTTTTCCCTTGCTTATTGGATTTATTGTTTTATAGGATCTTCATCTAGCAATGGAGATCTTCATAGAGGCTATATTTGATATAGTTCACAAGGCTGCGCACTGCTTGCTTTCACCAGCTGAAGTTAGTAGAATGCTATATGGATGGATTTTCTCACACAATATGGTCAATCATAATAACCATGTAGTTTCAGAATCCTCCGTGACCACTGCAACACCGGGAGAGAATGATCCAGCTCTGTCACAAAGTAAAACTTCTTTTCATCATTCTCTTAATACAGATGCTCGGACATGTCAGGATGTGATAACCGAGCTTGGGTAAGGGCTATGTACTCCATTGATACCACATTGATTTTAGTTCCTAGGAGACTCTTTAACTTTTCTTTCCTTTACCTTTAAACCTATTTCAGGTATCCATATGAAGCAATTAATGTCATCACGGCCGATGGCTATATTCTCCTTTTGGAGAGAATACCTCGGTATGTTTCAGTCTTGTTCTAATTTTTCATCTTTAGAACATATCCCCTTTTCCATGTTGGCTTAGTGTCTAATTCTGTTGCAGACGTGATGCAAGAAAGGCTGTATACTTACAGCATGGCATTCTGGATTCATCAATGGGGTGAGTTAATATTCTTGTGCATTCTGTGCCGTCTCACAAGCTTCTTCGAGTTTGTTTGTCAAAATTCAGTGCTTCTCTTTTGTGTTTTTACCATTTCCCAATTTTTTTTAGCATTTTGGCATTTAGTGTATGGTGATATGCAAATTTATTACACTATGGGAGAAAATAGAAGGATTAAGCTCTTTAGAGATATGTATGGCAATTTCAGTTGAAAATAAGTTAAACCAAAAAAAAAAAATATTCAAATAAGTATGAGTTGACATATCTTGGAAATGGTAGTATTCAAGTTAACTATTCTAGAGTTATTCATTACAGTATTACCCAGAACAAGATAAACATAATATTTTATGAAGATGATTTCACTAAATAAATGGACTTATATCAAGTTTTCTGCCTTAGAAGTTTGCTGATGCTATATCTTAGTTGAGATGCATATGCATTGATTTATTCTTCTTTTTTTGTCCAGTTGGGTATCAAATGGAGTGGTGGGTTCTCCAGCTTTTGCAGCATATGATCAAGGTTTGTAAATTAACTGGAGAATGAGCAAGTGATCATCGGGGCTCTTCCTGAAGCTGAATTCTTTTTTATCTTATTATTTTCTGACAGGTTTTGATGTTTTCCTTGGGAATTTTCGAGGACTTGTATCTAGGGAACACGTGAACAAGGGCATCTCCTCTCGACAGTGAGTTACATATTGGAGTTGATTGTACATTTCATTCCTCTTTTTGCATTTTGTGTACTTAATTTAGGATGTCTAGCATGGAATTTATAATTCTACTATCTTCAATTAATGCAGGTATTGGCAGTACTCCATTAATGAGCATGGGACTCAGGATATTCCTGCAATGATAAACAAGATTCATGAGGTTAAAACATCTGAGTTGAAGCTCAGCCAACCTGATGTCGAAGAAGAATCAAATGAAGATCAGCCATATAAACTTTGTGCTATCTGTCATAGCTTGGGAGGAGCTGCTATGCTGATGTACCTCATTACCAGTCGAGTTGAAGAGAAGCCCCACAGGCTCTCAAGATTGATTTTACTGTCGCCTGCTGGCTTTCACGGTGACTCTAACTTAGCATTTGCTCTGGTGGAGCAAATATTGCTCATATTAGCTCCTATATTGGCCCGTTTTGTGCCTGCATTCTACATACCAACCAGATTCTTCCGATTGCTGTTGAATAAGTTGGCACGGGATTTCATTAACTACCCTGCTGTCGGAGGGCTTGTTCAAACACTAATGAGTTACGTTGTTGGTGGGGATAGCTCGAACTGGGTAGGGGTGTTGGGGTCACCACATTACAACATGAACGATATGCCTGGCGTGTCGTTTCGCGTAGCCCTCCACCTGGCACAAATGAAGCGGAGAGGAACTTTCAAAATGTTTGATTATGGAAGTGCATCTGCCAACGAGGAGGCCTACGGATCTTCAGAGCCATTGGATTTGGGCGAACATTATGGGCTTATCGACATCCCTGTTGATCTGGTCGCGGGAAGGAAGGACAAGGTTATTCGGTCATCCATGGTGAAGAAGCACTACAGAATAATGAAGGAATCTGGCGTTGAAGTCTCCTACAGCGAATTTGAGTATGCTCACTTGGACTTCATTTTCTCACACCGTGAAGAGCTGTTGGCCTACGTCCTGTCTCGCTTGCTGCTCGTTGTGCCCAACCAAAAGCCTCAACCGAGCCAAAAGGCCATGAAGTTGAAGAGGAAACCACAGGTCAGTTCCTAGTGGTGGAAGAAAAACCCCGAGCCCCAAGAATTGCCATTGGGGATCGGGGGCTTCACATGTGTTTGTATCTTTGATGTGCCAGTTTTTTGTCGCACGCAATTGTAGTCTAGTGATATGTCCCGGTTTGTACAGCTAGTGTAAGCTAATAGAGGATATAGACAGTACATGTCCCGGCAAGCTTCCCTGTCAAGTTTTTGTTGTCAAGGGAGGTGAGGATAAAGCTGTTATAGGTTGTATGCACCGCCGGAGTTGTTATTTTATTGACGGTCTATTAGACTATGGTCTGCTGTTCCTAAAATTTCTTCACGGTATGTTGTTGAGAGCTTCATCTGAAGGCCGTATACTGTCTAAATAGTCGTTTCCTTATGAAAATCGAACGAGGCGTCCGCAAGCACCCCGTGTCCGTGTGCAGCTTCTATATCATTCTTCACCTTTCTAGGAACCCACTGCTTGTGTTAATGGTTCTTACTACTTTCTCTTTCAGTGAACCATAAAGATGAAATTGGTTCAATTAGGCAATTGTCGGTATTGTTCCCTTTCCTGTTCTTGTCCCTTCCACGCATCTAAGTAAAATTGAAGTATTTTTTCTGAAATTGATCACCAGGTGCAGAGGGCCAGTTGGTCGCCGATTGGTAACTTAGAAAAACAAGATAAAGGGCACTTCTCATTTCCTTATAAGGAAAGTAAACCAATGAGAAGGCGCATGGGTTACGTATTTCTTTCAAAAATAGTCCAAAAAATTTGAATAAAAATGATTAAATCTATGTCATTTAGATTGAAGGTGGCGAGATAAATAAAAAATGATAATCTTAGTTAGGGACCAAAATGAAAAATTCTGCATCAGACTGATGATATTTTACTGATACTCTGTACCGAGCACTTGGTAATTGGATGGTCGAAACTCAATAATTCAAATCGAAAGTCTAAATTTTCCAGGACCTGTTTTGAGATGAAGAAGGGTAAGTGCGCGCATAAAAGGTTCTAATTTGAAAACCCCATTTCCATTTTCATTTTGAAGAAACCATGCCCCTAGTTTGTTCTATGTGCGAACGTGATTTTTAATAATACAATTAGTGGAAAGTTCTTATCACTGAAATAAATTAGAAAAGCCTGATTGAAAATAAGTTACAATTTTCTGACCAAAAAACAAAACGAGTATAAGTTACAATTTTCAAAGAGCAATCTGTGAGATTTTGAGTAAATTATTAAATATCTGTCATATAAAAGTTGCCCAACTTCCTCCAATAATTCGACCACAAAAAAAGGGTTAATATATTTTCCGAAAATTCCAAACCTAAGACTCCGAAATAAATTAAAAGCTGATTGAATATATTTTTGACCAAAAAAATTTTATCCTAAAATTAATTTTGACCAAAAGGGTTAATTAAAATTTTATCCTAAATTAATTTTTTGACCACTAAAAATCTAAAACTATTACACATGTAATGAATTTATCCCAAATGATCACAAAAAATTCTAAATTAGTACACTTATGATGAATTTACCCTAAACTAATTTTTTTCTACCTCTAAAGACCTCAAACCGATATATTTACGATAAATATATCATATGTTAAATTCAATTAATACTACAAAAAATTACAAAATCGATAAACAGATAGTAAAATCTTAAATTGGTATACCAATCAACTGTTACGTGCCATCCAACTCAGCAATTTGACACTAGTAAAATTTAACGAAAACTAATAGAAGATAAATTTGTCACAAGTGTATCAATTAAGGATAAATTGTCAAAGATGTACAAGTTTGGGTTTTTGATAATAAAAAAATTAGTTTGAGATAAATTTAACCAATTTGGGATTTTTCGAGATTTTAACCAAAAAAATAAAATCCTCTGATAACATTGATTACCATTTTGTCCTTTGCTACTCATAAAAGGGCAACGGATATTAGATTAATCGAGGGTGTAATAAAAGTAACACTATAATTTCAAAATTAGCTCTAAAAAAGGATATACGATGCCTTCATCCATGAATCGATCATGCAGCTTAAATTTTAGTCTTATGAACTGGATCACAGAGCGTGATTGACGCAATAGTCCAGTGCTTGACTATTTTTCACAAGATAACAAGGGCAAGTCATATTTTCTGGTGAACTTCCAAATTATTTTTGCTGCTGAGCGCTGTCACCCTATGTGGAGTCAATTAAGATTATGTGTGGTGAGACTACGGAGACAGTCCGGCCAACCTTGGACCTCATGGGTCTCAAGTGATGTTGAACATTTATCAGGGGTGATCGGTTCTGGGATTGGTAATTCCAACCCTGGGATCGAGAATTGCCCATTGGATGAGGCGGTCTAGTTCTCGAGTGGGGTTCAATCCGTGAAAGTGATCGAAATGTTCTCATTTCGAAAGAGGCGTGAGATTTGATAGTGAGCAATGAGGTCAGAGGCCGAGAGTGAGTGATAGAGGAAAAGTAAGAGAGGGATCAATGAGGTCGGAGGCCATCGAGAGACAAAGTGAGAGAAGGAGGTGAGGTTGCGAGATTAGTGAGGAGAGAGACAAAAAAAAAACTAAGGTTTTGATTTGAAAAGTTAAAATTTAAAAATAATTATATATATATATATATATATATATATATATATATGTGTGTGTGTGTGTGTATCGATTCGATTCAAATGGATGGTTTCATACCTAAAAGTAAGAATTGGACTAATACTCATTGATTCTAATAAATTGGAATTAGGAATCGGACCAATTCCCATAGGAACTACTGGTTCGGACCAATCCGGTTTCGGATGGTTTTCGATTCTCTTACACGTGCCTAATAATTATGGATTAAACTAAGTACTCCATAGTGAATGCGAGACTCTCATGCTTAGGGAGGCCATCAACGGTCGTTTCCTCTCCCTATCTTTTTATTTATGTTGAAAAAATATCTTTAATAATTCAAACGAATCAAATATGGCCATGGCAATGAGGGATTTAAATAATTTTTTCATTTTTGTGGATTTCAGCCTAAGGTCAAAGCCAATCATTGTTCTCTTGTGACCAATGGTGAAACGGTCACCCGCCAATGAATAAAGAATTTCCTCGGTAGATTGGTCCCCTCCCCATCTCATTATGCACTATTTTTTCGATCCTCACTCACTTATCATGGCTAATACTCTTGCTCTCTAAAATCGGTCGTCGTTTTCATTTCTTTCCTTTCTCCTTACAAACGATTTAATCGAGCCCGGAAAAATTGTCTGAAAAGTCTTAAAACTTATTGCATTTTTACCAATTTAGTTCTAAACCTTTCAATTTTGTCAATTCAGTTATAAATATTTTTACTTCTTGCCAATTGAGTTCATCCGACTAATTTTAGTGAAAATTACCGATGTAGCCGGTCAACGCTAATGTGGTGCTTTTTAATAATTTGTTAATAATTTTATTGCATTTTTTATTTTTATTTTTCTCTCCTTTGTGGGGGGTTGTGGTTAGGGTCGGTGAGGGTTACCAGTTGACCCTCGCCGGCCATAGTCAAGGGCCGGCTGACCCTTGACAGTCCTGGGCGAGGGCGTTGTCGTCCTCGCTAGCCCTGGGCAACAGTTGCAACACCCTTGCCCAAAATCAACGAGGGCAACAACACCCTCACCGGCCAAGCAAGGGCCTCAAGCGAGGTCATTGCCTTCCCTTGGCTAAATCTGATGAGGGCGTCGCAACCCTTGACATTTCCTAGGCAAGGGCTCATGAGCCCTCAATTTCACCAACCCTCAACTGTGGCCAACAAGGGTCAGTCGACAATCCTCACCAACCCTAATCCCATAGAATCATTAAAATGTGCCACATTAGTGCTGGCCAATCATGTCAGTAATTTTCGGCAAAAATTAACCGGATGAACTCAATTGACAATAAGTGAAATGTTTAAGATTGAATTGATAAAATTGAAAAGTTTAGAATTTAATTGATAAAAGTACAATAGATTTAGAATTTTTTGGACAAAGTTCTCAATTGAGCTCCACATCTTGCAAAGGAGAATAATAACCACAACAGTCTCCGATCAACTCAACCCAATACTAATTCACCGTACAATAGTCGCAGGACTTGTTGAGTGAGTTTCGTAACGATAGCGTTTACATATTGGTTCCACCTTCGCAATAAGCCGAATTCGATGATGACAAGAGACAACAACTCGACAATTGAAAGGAATTGCAAGGGCAAAGGCCGCAAGGTAGTTCCCACCAAGCCGTCAAAAGCCCAATCCTAGCAGAAAACCCTGAAGCAATTGTGAGGACAGTTTGGGGGAGGACAACGTTTGATGTCTAGAGGATATTACGGCTCGAGATCAGTGACAACGTGTCAACAATGTTTTTTGCTTGGTATGTAGCCACCAATTAATACATGATGCAGGGATGTCCAAGTACAATAAGGTAAGGAATCAGCGGGAGCTTGCATTTTATTGTCTTGATATCAAGGAATCCTTTCGCTTTATAGAACATCCCCACTTCATGTGCTACATGCATGTGTCAAGGAGTGGACAAAAAGAACTGTATCGGTTTTCTAACATGTATTCGAAAGTACGATATGGCTAATAGTTTATGATACACATTAGCTACTACATATGCAATAAGTAACTATCCTAAGCTACGGTTCCTATACAAGGAAAGATAAAATGAGTTAGCTAACTTTTAAAACTCTTACTGCATTTGCCAAGAACACAGCGATTATTTAACTAGTCTTGATCTTACCGAAAGCAATTTCCGAAATCCCTTGGCTATAGACAGATTTTTTTCCCAATGTTACAAAATATCCTTTTATGCTAAAGTATTATTATATTGGGATAATACCACAAAAAACTCAAAATCAATATATGATGAATTTACTCCAAATTAATTTTTTGACTATCAAAACCCCTAAACAAGTACATTTATAATAAACTTGTCTTCAAGGATTACTATAATAAAAAATTACAAACTATTACATCCGTGATCAACGGATGATTAATACATTCGCAAATCATCACGTGTTACTCAACTCAGTAATTTGACAATAAAATTCAGCGGAAACTAATTGATGAAAAATTTATCACAGTTCTCCCATTTTAAAGTTTAATTTAGAGTAAATTTATCACATATGTATCAACTTGAGATTTTTTGTGGCATTAATCTTATTATATTTCCATCATTTCTCTCAATTTTTGTGGGACATCACAATGACTCAAGTTTTATTGTTATTAATATTATTATTATCTTTTGTACATTTCGGTCCTAGGTTCCACTTCATCCTCAAAACAAGCGAAAAATTATCGTAATTAACGTTAAACAAAGCCCATCCCGGCATTGAAAAAAATCTGGACACCAAAGATCAAGGCACTAAAACCCGCGGCCACAACAGCATCGTCCCCGCGTCTCCGTCGCAACTCGAGTTGCTACAGCCTCCTCGCGGAGGTGGTGGTGGTGGTGCGGAGTTGAAAAGCGTCACGGTTTTCTCGACAAGACCGAGCCTCCCCACAACATAAATCCAGAATCTCTATCTAGTTTCTCTCTCCCTCCCTCACTCTAGCTGGCGCGCCGGCTTCCGTCCTCTTCGCCAGCGATCTTGGCATGTAAGGCTCTGAACCTCGATCGTGTCCTGTTAGGATTTTTGTTGTCGTCATTTCCTAGTTATTTGCACCTCCTCTTTTTTTTTTTTTTTTCTTTGAACTTTTTGTTGATTTTTTCGGTCGAGATTGCTATTTTGCTCTGTCCGGACGTTAGCAGCAGCGAGTTTCGACTATACCTTTTTTCTCTTTTGTTTTTTTTTTCCTTGGATGACAAACAACTCTAGCTTTGTCATCCGTTGTGTAAGATCCCGGTTGGATCCCTTGAACTCAAACCACCACGGTTCTTCTTGCCCTTGGCAGCACTCTTCTCGACGTTCCTCCCATGATCAACGCGATTACCACCCATGGCAAGCGGCTCATCAGATCGTAGATCAGCCATTGCGCTTGGAACGATCTTGCTCTAATACCACTTGGATCGATCTAATGGATCGATATAGCGTTTCCTTGCCCTGATACCACTTGTCACGGAATCTAGTGGATCGATCTAGAGTTTCCTTGCCCGTACAGCTTAAGAATACTCAACTTACAAGGATAAACTTTAGAGAGAAGTTCTAATGACATGATTACAATGAAGGGAGGAGACTCCTATCTATACAAAAACAAAGCAAACCGTATCCGTAGATCTCTCCTCGATAGATCTCTGCTCGATCTAACGGTAGGGATTGCATCTCCCCAACTACCGACTACTCACATTTATTACATACAAATACAATTACCGTATCGCCCGCCCTCACGATTATTCTAGAAGACTCGAGAAAACCCTAGGTCTCGGAATACAAGCCGAGGGTCATTTGATCCATAGATGTGTCACTGCCATCCTTAGAACCCCTCTTGGATTGTCGTTCTTTCGGGCCGTGACACGTGTTAAGGAGAGGACAAAAAGAACTGTATCAGTTTTCTAACATGTATTCAAAAATACAATATAGCTAATAATTTATGAAACACATTAGCTACTACATATGCAATAACTTAACTGTCCTAAGCTACGGTACCTATACAAGGAAGGATAAAATGAGTTAGCTAACTTTTAAAACTCTTACTACATTTGCCAAGAACACAAGGATTGTTTAACTGGTCTTGATCTTATCGAAGGCAATTTTCAAAATTGCTTGGCTGTAAACAGATTTTTTTCCCAATATTACAAAATGTCCTTTTATGCTAAAGTATTATTATATTGGGATAATACCACCAAAAACCCAAAATCAATACATGTATAATAAATTTATTCCAAACTAATTTTTTGACTATCAAAACCCCTAAACAAGTAAATTTATAACAAATTTTCCTTCCCTTAAATGGGATTATTATAATCAAAAATCACAAACTAGTACATTTGTGATCAATGGATGATTGATATATTCACTAACCGTTACGTGTTATTCAACTCAATAATTTGACAATAAGATTCAAAGGAAACTAACAGATAAAAAATTTGTCACAGTTATCCCAGCTTAAAGTTTAATTTAAACCAAATTTATTATATATGTATTAATTTGAAATTTTTTATGGTGTTAATCTTATTATAATTCCATCATTTCTGTCCATTTTTGTCGGACGTCGCAATGACTCAACTTTATTATTATTAATATTTTTTGGCTTTTCAGTCCTAGGTTCCTCTTCATCCTCAAAACAAGCCAAAAATTGTCGTAATTAACGTTAAACAATAACATCGCGGCCCGACAGCCTTCTCGTCTGGTGGTGGTGGTGGTGGTGCGGAGTTCAAAAGCGTCGCGGTTCCGAGCTTCCCCACAACTTAAACCCAGAATCTCTCTCTAGTTTTTCTCTCTCCCTCTCTCTATAGCTCGCCCGCTCGCTCGCGATCGACGGCGCTCGCCCGCCGGCTTCCGTCTTCCTCTCCGGCGATCTCGGCATGTAAGGCTGTGAACCTCGATCGTCCATCGAGACGCCATCAATTTCCCTCCGCTTTCTGTACTGTTAGGTTTTTGTCGTCGTCGTCGTCGTTCATTTCCTGGTTATTTGCACTACTCTATTTTTTTTTCTGAATTTTTTATGGATTTTTTCGTTCAAGATTACTGTTTTCTCTGTCCGGACGTCGTTTTCCAGCAGCAGCGAGTTTCGACTGGACTTTTTTTTTTCTTTGTTTTTTTTGGCTTTTGACTTTGTCCGTCGTTTCCCGCGCGCGAGATTAGGGTCTGCCCCCCTCTCGGATGCCATTTGCTCTGAATTTGCTTTCGCCGACGAGGTGCTTGCGATGCGGAATCTGTTTCATCGTTCTGTTTTCGGGTCGTGCCGATCATTTTCTGTGCAGGCATGTACCGGCCGCATTTCGTGAATTATCGACGGAATAGCTTGGCTTGGCTGTAGTATGGCTGATTCGGCTTTTGATATGGCTTGCTAGGGCTTTTGCTTGCGATCGCATACTTGGCTTTTTGTTTTGTTTCTTCTGGTTTTTAAGTTCATTTTATGATGAAATGGCGGGGGGTTCCCGCCTCTCAATTTTGCGGCTAATGTTATCTGCATCTTAATGTACGCGAATTTATTGACATTGGAAATTACCCAATACGTTTGTGAGAAGCCGATCCGTTGGCGTCCTGTTGAGAGCTTGGTTGTGCATTTGTATTCGTCACAATCCTCGCCGTTATTTTTTGGCTACTCGGTTGACCAATAATTAGTCATTTGTTCTCTTCCCCTCTTTAAAGTCTCAAATTCGGCCTTTTTTTGCCTCAACTCATAACAGTTTTTCCATTAAGCATAATTGGATGCCGATATTCTTAACGCAGTTAACCTGAACGGTCGTACTTGTTGAATAATGTCTGCTTGTACAAGAGTGTTGCGTGTTAGTTTGTTCTGTGCCGCCAGTTGGATTCGTTTTTGGCACAACTATAACAGTTTCTCTATTAAGCATGATTGGATTCCGATATTCTCAACGTATTTAACCTTAATGGTCGTACTTATTGAATAATGTGTGCTTGTACAAGTGTGTTGCATGTTAATTTGTTCAGTGCTGCTGGTCGGATTCATTTTTATGGAAGTTGCTGGAATTTATTTCAGGATGTATTAAAGGAATGACAGTGGCTGAAGATTTCCATGTAAACAACAGGTCTAAAATGGTTTCTCAGGCAACTCCAGAAAGTCGTCTCACAGGTGGAGAAGATGATAACAGTCTGCACAATCAAGTTGATGAGCTCCTCTGTCAGGAATTACCGGAAAGACAAGTGATATTGGAGTTTGAAGGCACCAGGCCTAAGCCTTATTTCAGTGATCATAACGGGGGAGAAAATAGTGCAATAGGTGTGAGAGCCACCGAAGATGATTTGAATTCTGATGTGGTAAGTGAGTTCCCTATGTTGCCCTCCTTCGAAACGTGAGTGCTTTTGACATTGGTTTTATATCTGGTGGGGTCTTACATATGTACTTTACTACAGGAGGCTGAAGAAAAGCAGAAAGAAATGACTTTAGAAGATATGTACAAAAATGATGGCACCTTATATGATGACGATGAGGATGACAGTGATTGGGAACCCGTGAAAAGGCAAGTGGAACTGATGAGGTGGTTTTGCACCAACTGTACAATGGTGAACGTCGAAGATGTCTTTCTCTGCGATGTACGTATATTCTTCATGCTTAAATCGTGACTTGTTGCTCATGAGAGAGAGACCCGCAAATTCTCATAATTTTCTTGATCTATCCAGATATGTGGGGAACATAGAGATTCAGGTATCTTGAGACATGGCTTTTATGCATCTCCATTCACGCAAGATGTGGGTGCTCCTAGCGTTGAAGCAGAAGTACAGGAATCGCATGAAGGTGGTTACATATTCCAGTTGAAAACAGTGTTTACCTTATGGCCGAAAATTTATTTATTCTCTTTGTGACGCCAGATTTCATTTTCTTTGTGCAAAGGTCCAATGCTGGTTGTTTCTACCTTTCGGTAAATGAATATGTATTGCTGAGAATTGTTAAAAAGGTGATGATGTTGTAGCCGTCAGTTCATGAAAATTTCATTTCTTCATGGATTATATTGGTGGATAGGGGTTAAGGCTGGGTGCATATGGGAGAATGAAGTAATTTGTGGGTACTCTCTTTGGATGGTGGAACTAAAATTCTAGGGACTAACTCAATGGATATTATCATATTAACTCCTTGAGATGTAGGGTGCAAAGTGCAATTTCTCTTATCACTAGATGCACAATGTTTGAAGATTAAATGGGAGATGTTTTTAGAACTTTTTCTGGAATTTTTCATGGTGTCAACATCGCCTCGTCTTGTTTTGCTGGTACGTTATGTGTTGAAAGACCTTCCCTTACTAGAGTCATGTTTCCACGTAATTATTCTCTGTGTACGTAGATCATGCTAGAATTTCTGCGCCAAGCAGTTCAACTGTTGTGGGCTTTGATGAGAAGATGCTGCTACACTCAGAGGTATGGTGCTATTCCATTTATTGAACTACTTCTTTTACAGATATTGATACAGCTACAGGAGATTGCCTACTGATGTCTCCTCTTGAGGAGTGGTTAATGCTTTTGTTAGTGTCTGAGTGTGTATATGCAGTGAAGTTTTTGGGATGGTGGGTCCTTAAAGCCAACTGCTGTGCGCGTGATCTTTTATGTTCTTTCTTGGAAGAGATGGAGGAAGCAATGTCTTTTTGGGTGCACTGGGGGATAGGGGCATTAAGCAAGTCTACTAATCATATTTTAATGTGGCAACAAGATCTTGAAACACTAAGGGTAGTTCTTGAAATTGCAATTATCTGAAACAACGTTTGGCTTGTGTTTCTCAGTGTTATATCAGCTGCACTGATTTCATTCTGATAAAGGCATAATCAAGATTTCTGATGCTATAAGTTTTCTAAGATTTGATCTCTCTTTCTTCTATCTCTTGATGATCATTGGTTCTGTTTTTATTCCATTGCTATGCTAGAGTAGGTGGAGATGAAGTCACATCCTCACCCTGAAAGGGCAGACCGTCTTCAAGCTATTGCTGCTAGCCTTGCTACTGCTGGTACTTATTTTCTGTCTTGGGTGAATTACTAAATAAGTTGGTTCCTTTAACTACTATGAGGTTGTTTATTTATGTAATCCTTGATGATTGTCTTCTCTACTTGTGCCTTTGTCTCTGTTCTCTTGTTGTGGTTTCATTGGCACATGCACACCTTGCATGCAGGTTTATCATTTTCTGCAGCTAGCTGAGCATTTTCCAATTTTAAATTCTCAGGCATATTTCCTGGAAGATGCCGTTCGCTTCCCGTGAGAGAAATTACAAAAGAAGAGCTGCAGATGGTATGCTAGACTATTCTGGAGTTGTGTAGTGACGTACTTCTCACATTCATGTTTTGTGCATGCACATAGGCAGCAGAGATAGTATAAAATGAGTAACATGCATTATGATATTCCTGAAATCATTTATCTTTCTCAAGGTTGTTTTTTTCTCATGATAGAGTAACAAAGATCTTGTGGGTTTTTGTAATTTTAACGTTCTTTTCATTGCTGCCACAATCTTGTTTTTGATATTCCAAACATTCAGGTCCATTCTTCAGAGCATATTGATGCTGTTGAAATGACAAGCCATATGTTTTCTAGGTAAGTCTCTCTCTCTCTCTCTCACAGTTAATGCCTTAAAACATTTTTGTTAGCAGAAGGCATTTCACTAGGGAGACTCATTTTATTATTCATTTCTCACCACAAAGGTGCTATATAAGAAGAGATATCTAATTTTATTAGAACTATGTTCATTTGTTTGGCGGGAGAAATATTCATATGGCAGGAGAAAGAATCAAAAGTTCTGTAGGATAGCTTTTATCCCCTCTTCACTGTTTGAAATTTTGGAAGTAGACATGTTTCTGTAGTTTTAATTTTGAAGAGAGGAATTCTTATCATTCTGATGGAGTTTCAATTAGCCAGAGAACACGTGGGAAAGATTCATCACCCCTGCCTCTATTATTCTTGATGTTGAACATCTTTTGACTTAGTCTGTTGGAGCTTGTAATACTTGGTTGTTTATGAATGGCAGCTACTTTACTCCTGACACATACGCGAATGAACATTCAGCGCGTGCTGCTAGGATTGCGGCCGGTTTGTGTGCTGATCTCGCCTCAACAATTATTTCTGGATGTTCGAAGAATGGTTTTGCTCTGGTATGTTTGTATATCTATTTGTCAGCCACTGCAATCAATTTCTATGAGAATTGTACTCATTGTCTCTTTTCAAAATGCTTGTCATTTATGAGCCATTTAGGTTCGTCCTCCTGGTCATCATGCTGGTATCAAACATGCCATGGGGTTCTGCCTCCACAATAATGCAGCGGTTGCTGCACTAGCAGCACAAGGTGCGGGGGCGAAGAAAGTGCTTATAGTTGACTGGGTAATGCATCATATGTCTTGTACTTGATTTGCTGCCATCTCATGTGAGGACGTGCAAAGGTTTGGTGCTTGAGGGGCATACATGAGAAGCTTTTTTCAAATGTTTCAGGATGTACACCATGGAAATGGCACACAAGAGATTTTTGATGGAAATAAATCGGTGAGCTTTACATAAGTTCATTCTTTTTTCTCATGTCAATTATCACCTTTTTGATGTGTTTTCCAGTTATTTTGCTGGAGGAAGTGATATGGGGTTGGCTGTCACTTCTGTAATCTGCATGGAGTTTTAAGTCACTTTGAGTTCTGAACATATTATGTTTTCTAACTTCGACATGAGTTGATGGAAGTCAGTTGGAGTTTTCATTAAAAATATGTTCCCAAATTTTGTGTGGACTGTCATTTATTGCTGGATATCTTCTAGGATGATCAGAGTGATGATAAGTGAATCAACATATTTCTACTGTTATGGTGTTGAAATTGATTAGGTGCTGATGATTTTGGCCCATTGATAGGTCTTATACATATCACTACATCGACATGAAGGAGGAAACTTTTATCCCGGTACAGGTGCTGCCCACGAGGTACCTGATTGCGTTACGTCTATCAATTTTTTCTGTCACTTGCTTAACACTTTTTTTTAAATCAATTATGTTGCTTCTCTCTGGCATTGTACATAGTTTAAATACTATGCTCTTTTTTTCTAACAAATGGTCATGATAGTGAATTTTGTTTTATTAGGTCGGTACCATGGGTGCTGAAGGATACTGTGTGAATATTCCATGGAGCCGTCGAGGAGTCGGTGACAATGATTATGTTTTTGCATTTCATCATATAGTGCTTCCTATAGGTATTTCAGTTACGGTGAAGTTTTTGCCTTTTGACACGTAAATAGCACAGTTATGTACCTTTTCTACTAGTATTGGGTAAAACAGTCAGCATTGAGCTTTTTTACAGTGATGACTGTTTTGCTGAAGTAGGGCTCTTGAATTTATTTATTACCTTTGCTTATAGTGCATATTGAAAGCATGTGAGAACATACAATACTTTTGAATTAAATTATTAGTTTTTTTTTTTTTTGCTTAATCAATCGAGAGAATTAACTATTTTGAAGATAGGTGATCAAATGATTAGAGAAACAACTTAACCAGCAATCCTCTCATATGATAAAGTGAGAGGCATGTCAAAAATAGATTAAATGGAATTCTTGTTCTTTTAAAGGAAAGAGGATTATCAAAATCCAGTTTCCTGTAATGGACAAGAGGCATGCAACTTTTTTTCCTGATGAGGAGAAGTGTGTGAGACAATTGAACATGTAAAAAGCCACTCGGGTAAAGCAAATTTCAAACAGAATGTAGAGATAACAACTTTTTGTTGTATAGTCAGTAAATGATAGGGAAGACATCCAAGTAACTCTTTGGCTGATTTTTACTAAAAAAAATTTCGAAATATTTAGCAAAATACCATTACTTGGTCGACTTACCCTAGTGCGAGAAATAGCCAGACACAACCAAACCAAAATATTAGTTGACGACCATCTTTCTTGCCCATCTCCCTCTGAATGGAGTGGAAAATGTGTATTATTTACCAGTTATGTATAACACAAGCTACAATTGTTTTATTTAAATGGTTGATAAAATTTATTTAGCTTAAATGCTTATGTTGGGTACATATCGGTATATTTTCTATCTAGGTGTGGTGGTAAGTATTCATGACTAAGTTGATGACATTAATTTTATTTCAATGTCATAAGCTAGGGATCCTTGTAGTAGTTGGGTATATAATAGAATGGGGTGAATCTGGATAATGAATCATGAAATTATGAAGATGCATGAATTTGCAAGAGCATTATTTATGAAGCATTGCAAAGATAATTTTGCTCTCGTTTGTTTATTTTTGGTGAAGGAAATAGGACATCTTTTCTGAGCAAGATAGTGTTACTTTTAGAGAGAGAGAGAGAGAGAGAGAGAGAGAGAGCAGCTCTGTTTGTGAAGCCTCTGAAAATGAGGGAACAGCTCATGAGACATTACCTTCGTCTCAAATTCTCTCATCATTTCCACTCTTCCATTAGGTGTCTATGGAGGTTTTTTAGTTTTCATGAAGGAAAAGGATCTGCATCCAGGAACTTTTTTCTATTATTTTGTATATTTTCTTGGGACAGAAGATGAGAGGCAGCCAGTTTAGATCTTTGAGAAAGGCTTGCACTTAGTGTGGAGAGTGGCTGAAGGTTTGGCCCCAAAGAATCTTGATGCAATAAATGCACTGTGATGGACTTAAAATTTTGTGTGCAATAATATTGCTAACTCAGTCTTCAGTAAAATTTCCGTTTGTTGGTGTACATGCGTTTGTTAAGATTCATTTGACCCTTTCTTACCGGTAGAGTGACTGAACGTTTTAAATCTACTGTTTATGGAGTTAGATGAGATTCAATTGCATTTTAACGTGCATTTGTACTTCATATCCTAAGGAAGATTATGGGGCATCAATTATACACATTTCAAAAGCATTTATCCTGAGAATGCTCTGACACATATAATATGCTGTTAGAGTTGGGGGTAAGTATGCCATGGTAGTGACCATTCACTTGTAAATGCTGAATATGACCAGTTTGAGCAAACTTATTATCATGAAGTATATTCTTAATTTAATGCAATGGCTTCTAAATCTAGAATTCTTATTGAATAAGCCTCTTGAAGGGAAGGAATAGATCACACGAATCCTTTTGCAGGCTGAGTCCTGTCTTGTTCACTGATTGTTTGATTGGTGGTTCTTGCGAAGCCTAGTTCTATGGTTTTAACTTCTCAGTACAGCAATAAGTTTGATTTCTTGTTAGTTAAGTTCAAATATTTGGCTTGAATTGTAAACATGTTCTTCGTTATTGCAGCCTCCGCATTTGCTCCTGATTTCACCATCATATCAGCTGGATTTGATGCTGCAAGGGGTGATCCCCTAGGGTGCTGTGATGTAAGTATTCATTCTGGTTAGATTTTAGTTGACACTCTAAAATAGGTAAAGAAGCCACATGGTTGCTCATACTAGCAGTATGGAAATATTTTTATTAGTTAATGCACCTTCAAAATGTCGTCACTTATATGAGAATGTTTTTGCCTTCATTCTGTACTCTATTATTTTGATAATCCGGAACTCTTCAATTCTATGGATGATCACATTTTAGAAGTTAAAGTCGTCTTTTGGAGGCCTTTGATCCTTTGGCTTTTTCTCCCACTTTTATTGGGTAAAAGGATCAAATTTCTTGCTGTTTAGTGATTCATGTCACATAAATCAATGTTATAGGTTACTCCAGCTGGCTACGCACAGATGACACACATGTTGAGTGCTCTTTCTGGTGGGAAGCTGCTTGTCATTCTAGAGGGAGGGTACGTGTTCTATTTTGTTCCTTAAATATGATCTCTCCTTTTTGTATGGTTGATGTTCTGGTCTGGTAATCTCAGTTATACTTTATAATGATTTGCAGTTACAATCTTCGCTCAATCTCCTCTTCTGCTGTGGCGGTTATTAAGGTGAATGTGTTTTCCATCAGCCCAATGTGTACTTGCAGTCAGTTTGTGATGTGGCTTGCATTTATGAAGTTGTGCTTGGGTTTTACATTTGTATAATGTTAGTTGCTGTTGTATGCATAATCAGCTCATGGTTACATTACTCTAGTGTGTGATCTCCCCTCTAGCTTCAGGGATCTTATGATTACCGTAACATATGCTGTTGTGTCCTTTTGGTGTAAATCTATATTAATCTGAGTTGTCTCTGTTGGAAAAAAAGGTGTTACTGGGTGACTCACCTATATCTGAAATTGCGGATGTGGTGCCCTCGAAAGCTGGCTTGCGTACTGTGTTGGAAGTCCTGAAGATACAAAGGAGCTACTGGCCTAGTCTTGAATCCATTTTTTGGGAATTGCAGTCACAATGGGGAATGTTTCTTGTTGATAACAGAAGTAATGAGCATCTCTCTCTCTCTCTCTCTCTCTCTCTCTCTCGCGCGCACGCTGCTCATCCTTGCTTTGAGTTATATTTCACAATTTGATAGCTTCTTGGTGAGATGGTTATGATTCCTAGAAAAACATTTAGTTAAAGAGTGGGGTATCTCGTTTTTCGATTGATAGGTCACGGCTCAACTTAATTTTGTATTTCTACATTCCTCTGAAATAAGTGAGATCATGCTTTGGACTTTGTGGCAGTCTGCCAATCAGTACATGCAGGAAGAACCCAATAGGAATTATCAAACCTTCATGTTGTATATAATTTAAACATTTTGGAAGTGAAGGCTTTTGGACAACACTCTACTGTTGTCAAATTAAATGATTCGTTTCTCAGTGGAGATCATGCTCTGAACACTTACCATTGCATAAACTGCAGGAAAACAGATCAGAAAGAGACGACGGGTGTTGGCGCCAATATGGTGGAAATGGGGTCGGAAAAGTGTGTTGTATCATCTCCTAAACGGTCATCTTCATGTGAAAATGAAGCGGTGAATGTCTAGGCTCTAGTCTGTGGACTCTTCCTTTGTGCAACTTTGTATACCATCAGCTGGCAGTCCTCTTTTATCCGTGGAAGACTCTCATGGTGATTTTGACAACCATTTTTACATTGTAAGTCTAGGTTAACCATCATTAGAGTAGAGCTCCTTCTGATCTACTATTAAGAGAGGAATGGTCAGCGGCCTTCATTTTATGTTTAAATGTTAAAATGTTGATAATTGCAACTTTTTGGGGGAGCTTGCTTTTGCGTTAAGCTCGGATTGGATCGAGAAGGATGCCGATTTTGTTGGGGCAGTCAGATGTATGTGATCATGTGTAATCAGTATATCAGGTCAGAAACAGTACTCTTGAGCTTAGCGGGCACTGTTCTTCCCTTCTTCAGAGGTTAAGTCCTCAAGGTCAGGGAAAATGTTTGTGGTTTCGCTTCTTTGAGTTCATTACTGTCTTTTTGGCCCTATGGTTAGAAACTTTCCTGGTTGAGAAGATGATCTGGCTGCCAATTTCGATTGGTCTTTTTATTCGCTACTTTGTGGATGTGGTTCTGTTTTAGGTTTCTACTGCTCTTCCGATCGGATTTGCTAATGTAGTCGATGGGTAAACAACGTGCATGCACAGGAAGCATGTGGCTAATGAAGAGTTTAAAGAATGTGGTTGAAGTCTACTCTAGTTTTTCCTCGTGCTCTGGGGATGATAAGGTTTTGGCGCTTTTTGGGTGTTCTGATCACCAGAAATTACAAGCTATGGAGAAACTCGGGGGGACGCCTGATCACCACAATAAGCATGAGGTGCAAACCTTTTACTTAAAAAGACTGAAATGTAAACCTGACGTTTCATCACGAGTTCATGGGACTAGGTGGGTCGTAGATTATGCAATTTTTAACATTTTTGGTCCTGTTTGACCAAAAAAAAAAAAAAAAAGCATTTTTTGGTCCTGGGGGAACAGCTGCGTCTGAGGAAAAGGCCCAATAATTGGCCTGAGGCCAGTTGGACCGTCCCAGGCTCAGTCAGGCCCACCAGGTACAATGTTGGCCCACCACCCATTTATGTCGAATATCGCCCATCATGCCATGTAAGCTCATGGCCCACCTAGGCCAACCAAACCACACATCAGGCAACGTGGCCCATCAGGCCTAGTTAGGCCTAACATGGGTTATGGGGCTCATTGAGGCCAACATGGCCAATCAGGCCG
The DNA here is from genome assembly GCA_014182375.1 of Eucalyptus virginea. Taxonomy (NCBI): domain Eukaryota; kingdom Viridiplantae; phylum Streptophyta; class Magnoliopsida; order Myrtales; family Myrtaceae; genus Eucalyptus; species Eucalyptus virginea. Next base: position 9,340,660 of record CM024515.1, on the reverse strand, counting down.
GCCACCCCATTTAGGCCCAATAGGGCCTAGTGTCATCGATCAGACCAGTTTAGGCTTACCAGGCCCAACATGGGTTATCATGCCCATATTGACCGAGAAAAGTTTAAAATGCATTAATATTAATTTAATCATAAACATAAACTTTTTAATTTGACCATTTCAATCCTAAACTTTTTTATTGATATCAATTTAGAATTTTGGTTGGTCGATGCTGACGTGGACATTGGGTGATGCCACTTGTCTAGCCAACATTAATGTGGTTGAATTTTTTAATTAATTTTTTTCATTTTATTTTTTTTATTTTTTTATTTTTTTATTTTTTTTTGTCCTTTCTTCCTCCTTAAGACTTTCCTCGTAGTGGCTGGTAAGGCTTCGGTGAGAGCCATGAGGCCCTCATCAACCACCGATGAGGGTCAGAGGCAAGGCCAACCTTGCCCTAGCCCCGCCGCAAGCAAACGCTAATATGGCTTTGCCACCCATGGGTGAGGCTGGCTTTGCTAATGGCAAGGCTATGGCAAGGTTGGTCTTGTCTAAATCTAGGTGAAGCCACCTCACTATCGTTCTTGGGTGAAACCACCTTGCCTAGTCTTGCCAACTACTATAGGAAAAGTCCAAGGAGGAAGAAAAGAAAAGAGAAAAAGAAAAAAATTAATGAAAAAATATTTAAAAAATTGCCATGACAATACTGATCAATGTCCATGTTAGTGTTGACTGGCCAAATTTAACCGATGGATTGAATTGATACAAATATAAAAATGTTTAGAACATAATTAGTACCAACGTAATAGGTTTATAATTTTTTTTAATATTTTTCTCATATTATTCACCATGGCCCATCAGTCCAATTTAAGCCAATGAGGCCCAACACGACCCATTTATGCCCATTCGGCCAACCCAAAAGATCAGTCCAACTAGGCCCAACATATGATTGAATTATGCCTAGTCCAGACCCATAAACCTATCTAAGTTTGTCCAAATATTATCCTTTCCCAAACACGGCTGCTCATAATTTTGGCTCGATACCAAGAAGCCATCTATATAAAATAAAAAAGAGATATGTGTGCATTGAAAATTCTAAAATTTATTATAAAAGTACAATTAAATTCTAAAACTTACCAAAAATACAATTAAATCTTAAAATTTGTCAAATTGATACAATTGAGTTATTCCGTTAACTCCATCCATTTAGATTAAACTAATGTGGCTTTTTTTTTTTTTTAATATTCTCTCTCTTACATAGCAATTAGGGGTGTGCAAAATACCCGGGAACCACCCGACCACCCGGAACTGACGGTTCTTAAGGGAACCGGTCCGGTTCCCGGTTCCAATTTATGGGAACCGGTGGGTACCAGTCCGGTTCCTGGTTCCATGGGCGGATCCGCCCACCCGGATCGGATCAGAACCTTTTTAATATTAAAATATTACTAAAACAAAACAAACCCTAACCGAGACCTCTCTCTCCTTTGTCCATCTTCGACTTCTCTCCTCTGTGACCGTCTGTCTCTCTTCTCTGTCTCTCTTCTTCTTCGACTTCTTTGGTTCTTCTATGACTGTCTCCGCCCAACAGTGACCCGCGACTGCTGCTCGCCCCCTCGCGTCGGCCGCTGCTGCTGTTCGCCCCCTCGCGCTGGCCGCCACCCGCCACAACCTCTACTCTGCCCAGCAGTGACCCGCGACTCCACGGCTCGCCTTCGCGTCGACCATCGCGCTAGCAGTGAGGGAGAAGTGGATCGACATCGAGAAGGCCAAGATCTTGCGCGACCGCGTCAAGTGGTGCTATCGCGTCGAGGGAATCAACCACCTCCAAAAGTGCCGCCACCTCGTCCGCCAGTACCTCGAGTCCACCCGTGGCATCGGCTGGGGCAAGGACGGCCGCCACCCCTCCCTCCACGGTCCCCTTCCTCTTTCCCCCTCTTTCTGACTCTGTTTCTGTGCCCTAGGAATTGTGTGGCTTTGGCATTGAGTTGATTGATTGTGGTCGGGTTGAATTAGTTGAGGCGTTTCCTAGCACGAGCGTTAATCGATCGAGATTCAGTGTTTGCATTTGTGCATAGGTTGATTGGACGCTCGCTTTCCCTGACTCGCTGAAACTCTCTTCTAATGCTTTCTGAATCAGGCCCCAAAGTCGAGTCCCTCGAATCTGATCATGGTCTTCGTAACTGTCCTGTTGTTTTGAACCTGTGATCATCTTATCTTGCAGGTTGATGTAACAGAGTTGATAGATGGTCACTCATCCTACCTTTGGATGGCAAAACAAATTTTGAAACAGCAAGAACTGGACAGTCCTTCACCTGTTTTTAGAACAAGTACGAAGATTCAAGATGAAAAGAGTTCTCCTACCTTAGCCCAACTTTTCTAAGCAACCTTCATTTTCTGGTTGGCTTTTCATTTCATCCTCTATCAATTTTTACCCCTTTTCTGAGTTTGAGAACTCACCTTCCAAGATGTCAATAAACAATGATTTCTTTTCCTCGGTCAAGATCGGTTCCATGGATCCACTCGGGACCCAGACCAGACCGGCGGTCCGGTTCCCGGGTGGATCCATACAACAAACGGGTGGATCCCGGTTCCAATTTTTTGGAATCGGTCCTTAGCAGGCGGTTCCCAGTTCTAGGTCAGGAACACCCGCCCGGACCATGCACACCCCTAGTAGCAATAACATAGCTAAAACAAGGAACATTAAGCTAAAATGACGTCATTTTGGATTTAATTAACCATAAGCTTAATTAGATTATAAAAAAAAACACAAAATAGTAGCAAAGGCAAGGGCCCGCCCTCACCATCGTTGCCCTTATCACCGAAAAGGGTTGGCAAGGGCTCAACAAGGGTCAGTGGTGGTCGACGGGGCCTTGGCCAAGGCCAACAACCCTCGCCGACTACAGGTGAAAGCTCAACAACCTTCCACAAGATCTGGGCAAGGGTTGGCGACTTTCGCCTAGCTATAGTGGCCCTTGGCAAGGGTCGCCAAACCGCATTAAGGGTCGCCAATCCTCACAGAAAGCTGTTGACCCCCGTCAAGGGCCACCACAATTGGGTAAGGGCTGACAACCCTTGCCCTAATCTAGGTGAGGGTTGCCAAGCCCTCACTTGCGATCAATGAGAGTTGTTGGCCCTGGCTAAGGCCTCAACAACCCTCACTAGCCCTTTTCAGTGATGGGGTAGCAGCTGCAAGGGCCTATCATCCTTGCCTTTAGCTTAATTTTATTTTTTCCTTTTTTTATGTTTTTGAAATACTTTTTATTTTATTTACTTAATATTTTGGATAAATAAATTTAAATTTAAGCCACGTCATTGTCATATTAAGAGAAAAGATATTAAAAAAAAGCAACCACATTCACCGTTAATCTAAATGAAGAAGTTAACAGAACTCATTTGTATCAATTTAACAAGTTTTAAATTTTGAATGCGCTTTTATAAGTTTTAAAACTTAATTACACTTTTATGACAAATTCTAAGATTTGATTACAATTTTTTATTTTTATTGTTTTTGGTAAAGAAACAGTTGACCAACTTCGAACGATGACCAGAATGACAAGCTCATAATCAAAACATGCCCATTAACTTCTCTTTTGAGCGTCCACATGTCTACGGCTCCACAGCATGTTAGTGATCTACACCGGCTCTACATGCACAAGCAGGGGCTTCCATCTGCCATGTGGAGACCTTTCGCTGATTCACCATCTTCGATGATTTCTCAGAGAACCAATCTTAGAGCAGAAGGAACACAATGCGGAGACAGTAGTTTGGCCCAAGAAGAGAGGCAAATGATACATTAGAACCAAAAAGAGAAATTCCAAATCGATCCAATATGTGGACTCCATTCCAGAGTCCAATTGACATGACCAATCATCTTGAAGGATTTTCCATCCGAGAAGTTCTTAATTTTCTCCTCCTTTCGGTTCTGTCCAAAGGGCGTTCAAAGATGCCAAGAAGCTTTCGTGAAGGGTTGATAGAGCAAAGCTGTTCTGCAACTCCGCTGTGCTACAGCGGCAGAAGAGTCAAAGCAATCCGAGTCAGTTTTCACAAGCAATACCGAAAAGAGAAAGTAACATAATCGCATTTACTCTCACCTCAATACAGACTTATTAAGCCATCCCAAATTCATTGACAGAACAGGTACAAGATAACAGTGGAATCGTCTGTCCTTGGCATTGTCAGAAGCTTCCTATGACACCGAATAACTTTGACCCGTACAAACAGGTGAGCAGGCAGATCTATCACTTTAATCAACCTAAAGATACGAGAAGACGTGCGGTTTGTGGATTCATAAGTAGAAGTTCCTGCATATCCTTGGGGAGCACATTGAAGAGTGCCTGCAAATCTCCCTTCAGTTTCTCACAAGTTGCTTCGGTGTCTGCACTTCCCTCCTGGACATTTGGCCAAGTAAAACCATTGTTACACTCAGTTCGTGCACTATCCTCAATTTAAAGAAATCGAGTAATTATAAGCACCTGTGAATATAGTGTGAGAGAACAGATTCCTCATCTTTACACTCAGAAGAGCCATCAACATAAAAGTTTCACAGTTGGCTTGTTTTTACTTGTGGGAAAATAACCAAAAAGATGCTATTCATATGACTAAATTAAAAGCATAATATAGGGTGGCTTTTAGGTTTTGGCTGTTTACTCGACAGTTTATAGCTTCGGGATATGACGTTTTGGACAACTATGGAAATGGCTAAGTTGCACTTTTTTTCTGGCTTCCCACAAAGGAAAACGAAACAAATTCTACAAGACTCTAAATGTGAATGTCCCAACATAGATTTTCCTAAACGTTTAATCCCAAGAGCACATAAGTGAATTCCCTACCATTTGGTTTTAAACATCAGACCAATGGCGGACCCAGGGGGCTGGTATAGGCTGCTGCCCTCCCCAGCCTCTAGATTTCCTGTCAATCATCATTGTGAAAATTTTGTGTGTACTTTTCCCTAAATTATTTTAAGATTACTTTCATCTGGCCCCCTAAAATTACCTGCACGCCAACCCGCGCCAATCTGTCAGTTGCCAATTTAAAAATATCTCGTGGGGATTACACATGAAAAAAAAGAACTGTTCCCACCTATTTGGGTCAACTGTCCACTTTCTACTCCATCTGTAAACTTAAATCCACCTGCTACACAGGGCTTCCCTATCAGTTTTATTTTTCCACCCACTTGGCCTATTGATTGGAGAGATTAAGTTATGTTTTTTGAATTCTCAAATCAAGTGTGGAAATTCTACAAATTTCATTTTATCAAAAATCAGGACTGAGAAGGGATCAGCATCAACTCTATGTGTGGGAAGTCCTAAGTTGATCATGATTCTGGTTGATGTTTCAAAGGCTAAAGTCAAATATCATATAATTGTAAAGTTCAACATCTTATAAATTATTAATCCCCATATATGTATTAATAAATTTATTTGGTTTAAAAGCTCAAGTATGTTAATCCTAGGCAAGTTACTTGGTTTAATTTATCTTCACTATAATTTATGCTTCACTCTACTTAAATTACTTCAAATCATAGAGACAATATATGGCTGGTTTATCATAAAATTGCAGCTAGGATGATGGGTTTCTAACTAATGCTATTCCTCCTGTTCTAGATCCATAAACCTGTCTACTTTTCATTTGCTACATATTTACTTTCTAGAGTTGTTATGAATGGGAAATTAAATTAAAACTAGATTCAAAATATATTGTGAACATGTAATATCTAAAAGGTAGCTACAGATAATGTCGTTCACCCAAAATATGGTCCATCAAGAGGAAAGTCACCTTTGACTTTGTAAAAAACAGAGAAGAGGACCAAACATTTTCTGCTAAAGTTTCATGATATAGATTCATAATAAGTTATATACAAAAATCATTCATTTGTAGATCTCTAATCTGACACGCCTATGTTTCTATATAAGTAGATGCTATTTTAAGTAATTATCTGTCGAGTTTAAGTAAACTAAGAATTTAATAAAAACTTTCGGTAGTTTTTTAACAACTTCGAGAAAAGCAACCAAGGGCTAGTATAATAAAAAAGGAGAGCATCATGCTGAAAGCTCACTTGTATAGACAAAGCAGGTTCTCAATATCCTAGCAAACATCGCTTTTCACATCCATAAAATTAGTTTCTGAGAGCCATTGGATGTCAAGAAAAATCTTTGCAGATAATCGACAGTATGCTGACATCATCCCATCTCTCGAACCCAAAGAAGATTTCACCTAGAAATTCAGAGACAATTGCCTGACCCTAAATGCTCATCGTATTGGACCACAAAATAAACCTCAATTCATCATCCTTAAGTTGAATTTCACGTTAAAATTCAGTTAGAGTGATCCACAATGGATGGAAGCTTTAATACTGCCAACATGTCATATATATCTCTATGATGGCTGAAAAAGCAGTGTGTGAGTTACATTATAAGTTACTTGGGCCTCCAGCTTGTAGCCACAAGGTGCATATGGAGGTATACCTGAAGTGACTAATTCCTCTCTCATAATATTTCAAAGTATTACTGCAATTAACTTCCACAAAATGCCTTTTTCAGAACTTCTACCCATTTCTTTCTAGTCAGCAACAAAAGGTATATATATACAGGCACACCGCAGATCAAGCTATTGTCATTAAATACAACAGCAGCCCCATCCCTAGCTGTCATATAAGCACATAATGGAAAGAGAACTCTACCTGAATTTCACTGCAAAGATGCTTTTCGATAGCATTAAAAGAATCAACTATTTCAATTTCAGTCATTTTAGAGATGAAATGTTGTATGTCAGTCTTCATTCTTGCCTGCCTCCACAGTCTCTGCTGTTCTTGCTCGGCCACAGCACGCCTTCGCTGAAACCATGGCAAAAAGTTGGGTCCCCTCAAAAAGCGCCTGTATCAAAAGAAATTTGAGCACGTTTCTCTTTTTCTCTTTCACTTTTTCAGCTAAGTGAAACTTATGCATCCATACATTCAACATACAGACCATTTAACCATGCTCATGAAAAGAAAAGGTCGGATTGACTTACCTGTACAGATCGAGCCAATTAGATTTCATCCTCTTCATTAAGAACTTCCCTGGTCCCCGGGCTGATAAATTTCCTAGAAACTCATCAGTGCTGAATGGGGGAAGAGGAGGAGGATCAACAAAGGGGGAAGTTCCTTCCGATGGTGTGGTAGCTTTAAAGTATGGGCCAAAAGGAGCTAAAAAATTGGTAGTAAGCTCCAAGAAATGCCTGCGCAATATCTCATTGTTAACGACTGACATTGACTCCTCAACCCGGGGAGACAACCCCGCATCAATTAATCTATTCAAAATAGAAGTGTCAGGCTTGGTTATTGCAGAGTAAGTACTCCAGACAGCTTCCTTGTGCTCAGTCATCAGACAAAGAGGACCCTCTCTTCTCAATTTTACAGCATTTAACAAACTGGAAGGAGAAAACTTCTTCAGAGAAAGTTGCTGTAGACCAAATCCATCTGGTCTCCCAGGAACTCTGCCAGTAGACCTACTCGCAAAGGGAAGACGATTTGAATTAGGAGCTGGACTTCCCACCGACACAATATGCGGAATGTTCCGCAGAGCTTTCAGGAAAAAAAGATTTGTCACGCCCAATACCATCGGAGGAAAAGTGTCACCTTCCTGCACACTGTTCAAATGGGCAAACTCCGGATCGTGGATGGTAAAATAAGGCCTGAAATCAACACTACAGAGGAGCGGCGCAACTAGACTAATGAGACCAGCAACAGCCTCACAACATTGAGGAGGAGTTGGTGCTATTATAAGAATGGGTTCCCCAATCAGTAGCAACTCCCACAGTACCCAAAGCTGCAGAAGGATTCCCCTAAATACTCCAAAAACATCTGAATCATGAAAAAGACCCTGCGGCACAGACTGGTTTGTCGGCAGGAGAGGAGCCATCGAAGATGCAGACTCTTCGAATGCCACCCCTTCCAAAGGTAAACAATGAGCAGGTGGTAAGTTAACTTTTAGAGCAGCATTTCCTATAGGGAGCTCCATGAGCCTTCCCGGTGCTGGAGAAGGCCAGAGAGAAACAAATGCAGCAATATGCTCGAGAGCCGTCTTTCCGACATCGAAATACAGAGGACCCATGATTTGCAACAGAGGTCTAAATACACTAGAAAAGGGATTCTGTGACAAAATCACAACAGATTTCTGTTCTCCACCTCTCTTTAGCCTCTCATCATGTCTCTGCCTATTAAACACATAACCATACATGTAGCTATAATTCGCGCCGTCGCCGATCGGCACCTCGGCGGACGACTCCCTGCTGTCCGTTTCCGTTATCTCCGACGAAGACACATTGCTCGATTTATGCTTCCTCTGCCTCCTGAACCGGAAGAAGAACATGCAATCGTGGATGCTGGAGCGGTTCTGGTGCTGCGAAACGGAATCCGGGAACGACTTGTAGGCGATCTCGAGCTCCTCGTCGGGCGCGAGGCAGCCAGGCGGGTAACACTCCTCGATGAGCTGGCCTCGCTGGAGATCGAACCGGATGACGCAGAAGGCGACCACCCATCGCCGCAGCGACTCCGGATCGAGCTTCGGACTGGCTTCCGACTTTACGGAAAACGAAGGCGACCGGCTCATCTCCAGGCTTATTCTCTCGATGCTTGTTAGCTACTCGCGCGCGATGACGGCAGGCGAATCGCCATCGTCCTCGCCCGCCATTTGCACCGAAAGGCTCGGAAATCAACCGCCGCGCTCGACGGAAAACGAGTACCCTGCTTTGCAAACCGACATTGGATCCAAAACCTAGAAACGAACGAACCCGAACGAACCGCGCGGGCACGCGATCTCAATCCGACGGAACGACGTGGAATTCCCGAGATTCGGGACCCGAATCGAGCGCGCCCGGCGACCGGCGCGGCGCGAATCGCGGGAGCGACGGCGGCGGCCGGAACGGAGACGGGGAACGGGAATGGGTCTTCGCCGCCAGGGAAAGGAACCCCGGGTTTGCCGGAAACGGGTCGGAGCGTCGCCGGAAACGGAGAGCGGGTTGAGGTGGCCGGAATCTGGAATTGAGTACGAGGGGGAGATTCGACGGCGAGAAGGGGAATCGATGTCTGATGGGATGTCTTTTTCGGTGTCCGCGTCGGGTTTTTGTGAGGAAAAGGGGAGATTTGAAACTTCGCTTCGGACTCTCTTTCGTTCCGTGTCTGCGCGCTAAGTAATAAGTTAATCCGGACGGATCCGGTCCGTGATCATTTTCCCCATTTCTAATTTATTTAGAGCTGGGTCTATTTCATGAAAAATAAATAATATAAATAATATTTATATCGAGTGTAAAAATAAATTATTGAAAACTATTTTTGTAATATTTTAAAATAAATGTATCGAAAATCTTAAATCTAAATGCAATCAAATCCTAAAACTTGTCAATTTCCCATTTTCAAGTTTAACGGTGTTTATGAAAGAATTTTTGCTCTTTTTTCTGTTCTCTCTTGTATTGCAAGAATTTGTATTATGTAGTGAGGTGCGTGCATAGACAAAGAAAGGAACCCAATGGATGGAGGGGACGACGGGCAATGGCCGCTGCTTTGGTCGACAGACAATTCGAGCCCCACTAAAATATACCCATGAAACATTACCTGCCGTAAGACATCCTCAACGTTATAAATTATTATGACAGTCAACAGTTCCATTTAAATTAGCACAGTGGGCCTGCAATGATATCACATGGTCATGGTAGGTTTCAGAAAAACAGTAATTATTGAGTCCCATTTGACCCAGTAATCCCGCATGCAATCGAAGTCAAGGAACCACCAAAAGAGAGCCCAAAAAAACACCTTGGCCTCTAGTAACTGTTGCACAAAACAATTTGCACTAGGAAAACCCAGATTAGAAAGGAGAATGCTGCTTCGAGGAAAGGAGAAAAACTGTAGACCCGAGGTTGCTGACGATCTGTCCTTCGGGTCCACATGAGTCAACTATTGAGATTCATCAGAAGCAACACATCAGTAGATAGTAGATATAAAGGGGCTCGCCGATAGTTTTACATTCAATCCCTCCATCGATTACTTACATGAGAAAGAGAGAGAGAGAGAGAGAGAGAGAGAGAGCTACATACAGGAAAGAGGAAGTACCATCTGCATATAAACACGCAGGAGAGGACCGTGGAAGTACCACAGCCACCAAAACTGGTAGGGCATTACCTAAGCTCGAGATTTGCATTGCATCTTCAGGCAGAAGCGATACCTGGCACCTATATTCTCACCCTGAGTCGGCTTATTGCATGTCACTCAAGAAAAGGAGCTTCGCCAAAACACTCCAGCAGAATGCTGCCTATAAGAATTGCTGAAGCCAGCGACAGTCTTTTGCATCTTTCTCCAACTCATCCCTCAATTTGCCTACTTGCAGCAGAGCCTGCTTCAGGTCCATCGTCTCTACTGGAAGATCAGAGAATTCCTTCAAGAACCGATGAGCTCGAGCAGCACCTTTAGACATGTCGTCAAGATCAGGGTCTCTCTTTCGTTTCAGTCCCTCCTGTCAATCATAGTAAGCTTGAGGATTAAGAATTTTGAACCAGTTACTCATGTCCCATAAACACTCGCAGAAGAATCCTTTTAAGACAGTGTTAACTGCCAAGGAGATACAGATACTTGCCACCCACCAACTGATGAAAACAACGAAATAGATAAAATACATCATTTTCTATAAGCAGATCTCAAGAGCAATGCATGACGTATCCTAGTCTACTGATTGACATGTCCCAGTTCTCTCTTCACAGCTACCTTTATAATATATATTTTGCACCCCCCAGGCTTTAAAGAACCTCCAGTTCACACCTTTTAGAGTCTTAGAAACTATAGAACATAAAGGTTTGTAAGAAATAGATTTCTTTTTTGAAACCCCAGGGAGCTAAGTGAAGTTTAAAAATAAAAGGTGCAAAGTATGAGTTTTAAAATTAGATGATACAATGCGTAACAGGAGTGGAAAGTCTGGGGATTTTCTTTGTAATTTTCCTTGAAATATTAATAGGAGACAGTATTAGCCTTTACGTGAAAATGGATGAATCTAGACTTTCTTTCCAGATAAAGACTACTGCATCTGCACTACAGGACATAATTCTCTTCTTACAACTCCTGCAAGACTAGCAAAGGAATACCTTTTCTCCAGGGTCATTTAAAATAACTGCAGCGGGTGAGAAATCCTCTAATTCTGCAGCCTTCTCTCTTGCAAGTGCAACAACACTTTCAGGAAAATTTGCAAACTCAGCAACATGTATACCAAAACTCTGATCACAGGCCCCTGGCTCAACCTGGAATAAGTCATCGAATGAGGCATACTTGTGGAGATAATTCAGTATAAAAAGTTAACTGGAGACTTTAAATCAATCCTCCAGAGTGAAAATTGCCACAAGCTCAAAAAATTGATAAAATGGACATGACAACATATTAAGAGATATATATAATTCGTTATTGGATGACTAGTACAGAATGCTGCCCTATAGGAATAACAACTAATTCATTCATACAGCAAACAGCAAATTCACTAAAAAGCGTCAACAGCAGGAGACAGACAACATGACGAACACAACAGAACGTTTGAAAAGCCATAACAACAGCAGCAAGGTATAGTTGGTCTACCATCTCAAGTAACTCAAATATGTGAAAAAAGAAATCTATCGACAATGCCCTACCTTGTAAAGCATGGTCAGCTTGCGATTTGATGAGTCAATGTGTGCACTGACATGATAATTTGCTACCCCAACAACTTGCTTCACGTTAGTTTCATCAACATTGTTTTCATTGGCTAAGGCAGTCAGTTCATGGAAGTGGGTTGCAAACAAAGTCGGCGCTTTGATAACCTCAACAAGGTACTCACATATGGCCCATGCTAAACCTGAACAGAATGGAAGGAGATTTGATAAGGTTAATGTATCATTCAGAGAGCGACATTGTAGCAAATACAGAAGTCACAGGCATGTCTTCATCACTATGCCCAAATGGAAGTGTCCCTCTAGACTCCCATCCTCCAGACCTCCCGGGGGGAAAAACTCACAATAGGAAGCTGCCTGACATCTAGAGCATGTGTCCACCCACAATATGTGATAAATAAGAGATTATAATCTGTGATAGACATGCAGATTGTCAGTAGCTAACATCCTATGTTATTCAGCTCATATACCAGATGTAGGCATATAAAATCATTTAAATTCATTTCAATGCAATAATTTGCCTGTTCCATCATGAATTTACTGCTACCAGAGTGCAGACGAGTGCTATGGATGTACCCAACAAATGCTCTTTCTGTTGTGGACTTCCTTTACACGTCTCATTTCCATGATCTACTAATGAATTTGTTCTACCCTAATATCATTAGATACTTCACGCAATTGCGATATCTCACTCCAATCTTCTACAACTGAATTTAAATCAAACAATTAAATGTTCAACAATTAACCTACATTCTAATAAGCATTTCTTGGCAAGTCACATGCCAACATTACGGCCTGCAGAAAAGCAATTTGCTGGTTGAATTTAACTTCTATGTGAAATTCCAGAAAGTTAAAAAAATTACAAACTTTAACAAGCAAATATGATATTTAGTCATTGTTTATTACAAAGAAATAGAAGGAATTGATTCCACAGCATTGAGCTGTGACAAGTTTGACAGGACATCTTGTATAATGAATGGAAATCAAACATAAGCATCACCTCCCATTTCCTCTTTCTGGGGGCAGTATATTGTGAACCCAATGAAGAATCAGAATTTTTTTATGCCACAGCCACTCTTGAGGGCAGGCACAAATTTTTTGTTCTAACCATGCTCCATGCAGGCTTGATTTATTTGTCCCAGAGAGATTTCACTCTCTGACCAAAAGCAAAAAAGACTTGCAATCTTGTATACTTGCTGTATAGATTCTCTCTCTTGTTTTATCACTATGTTTCTGTGGCATGACGTTTGCCGTGCAGGCAGAGCAGAAGGCTGATATACAGTCAAGGATTCATATCTCATCAACCAAAATGAAAAGAGAAGAATCTCATACTTAATTTGCGATATCTTAAAGGTCCTATGCCCTAACTGTAGCAATCTAGATCTTTCCAGTTCACAATTACTGAATAAACAAGTATGAACTTAATTTGCATAAACAAAGAAGCAGCAGACACAGAGAGAGAGAGAGAGAGAGAGAGGGAGGGAGGGAGGGAGGGATTTATAGACAAGAACCAACCAAATCCATCGTAAGTTGATGTCCCACGACCCAACTCGTCAATGATTATCAACGATCTATCAGTAGCTCCTTTCAGGATTGAAGCTGTTTCAAGCATCTCTTGCATAAAAGTGGACACTCCACGCATCTAGAGAGATAGAGAAGATAAAAATTTAAGAGTTGCAAGACAAAGTCAACCAAGGCAATTTATTTGAGACAGATCAAAAGTTTCAATCAAGTTTAATAACAGAAATATCATTGAAGCTGCAGAAACTACATAGTCAAGGAGCAAAGACAGACTACAGTCAGAAAGGATCAGATAGACTGATTGTTTTTGCAAGTTTAGGTGACTAGTTACACCTTGAGGCCAAATTTACTAACAGTTGACAAAAAGAGATAGAACCGCTATCTCTAGCAAAAGCAACTTCAACATTGTGACTCACAATTTCATTCCCGATCACTCATCTAACTCTAAATTCAACTCTTTCATTGATTCTTACATAAGTGTACATGAAAAAAGAACACTAAGTAGACATATACGTAATTTATATCATGTATGAGCGAGAAAACAAGAGCCCTCTTTCTGTGAAGGATTTCATTCTAGTTCAGGCAGGAGGATGAATTGATCTGACAATGCAATTAATAATACAAAAAATATGCGCACTGAAGATAATATGCCATGCTGTTGATGAATGAGACATTTTCACCAATCTCAACTTTGTGTTGGAAGACATGACTGTTATCTGTTTGGCAAAACATTTTACCAAAAGATCTATGTATCCAGTATTAAATGGTACACGAACAAACTTAGAGAAAATATTCCTAAACTCACTTGGCAGTCACCAGCTCCCACACGAGCAAAAATGCAGTCTCGAACAGATATGCTAGCCTTGTCACAGGGAACAAAACAACCAACCTGAGCCATCAGAATGTTCACACCAACCTGCAATTATACAAAATATATGACTGAAAAACCAATGGAGAACAAATAGCAAAATCAATTCGTACGGTCATGTGACTAAGAAACCTAAAGGTGATTGTTAGGCTTCTCAAGCATTATAGAGTAAAATGTCTAAAGGGACTAACTAAAACAGCATTTTTCATCGATCGTTAATGTTCAAAATTTATTATTATTTTTTTTTTTTAAAAAAGGAAATAAAAGTAAGAGCAAGATTAAATCTCATAAAGACCGATACTCCAAATAACAAACAAAGTAAACAGCTAAAAACAGGTGCATATACACCACCTGTCTAATAAATGTGGATTTTCCTCCCATGTTAGGTCCAGTGATAATCTGGAACCAACTCTTATCCCTGACCTGAGTACAGAATAGCAACAAAACTCAATAAGCCACTTCAGTTTCAAGATGACTATTGAAAGCCACTTTTTTCATGTAATAGAAATACTCACTAGCTTACAATCATTGGGTATAAAGTTAACCCAGTCCTGAGCCTCCACACAGGGATGTCTACTTCCTATTAGGACAATATCTCCAACATCCTATAGGAGCAAATCATATATAAAACTTCAGTTGAGGATGATACCAGGAATCAAAACATAATATGAGTTTGGAAGCAAGAAACAAAAAGCAGCAAATGATAAGTAATATTACAGATGGAGTGATATCTGGTCTTGTATATGGAGTTGGACAACTAGAAGCCAGATCAGCAAAGCTAAGGAGAACATCCATTTCAGAAAGTAATGCAGCCAAAGATTCAAATACCTGCAAAATGACCTTTAGTCCATACATGAACCAGAAATATCCATCTCATAATAGTGGTATTTCACATACCTCTGAGAAGGACACAGATGTGTTAACTACTTTGTCAACGATAAATTTCTGACGACTTTTGTACTCTTCAAGAATCTTCTGGAAGCGGTCTCCCAACTTTTTAAGCTTCGTGTTAGTAAACTTCACTCCATCCTTTCGCGTTTCTAGGACAATAAACTGGGTGGAAAGCTTTTTCCTTATCTTTGGCTCCTCCTTCTTGGTAATTCTAAATACATGCCCAAACTGTGTACCTTTATCTAACTTCAACGCTTTGTCCATAGGAAGATCGAGATCATTGGCAGTTTGTTTATGCAAATTTTGAATCTGCTGTTCAAGTGACGCTAGCTCATCCTTTAGTTCAGCTAATCCAGCATCATAACTAGGAGAGATCATGTATTCTCCATTTTCAAGTTGGTCAAGATCAACAGCAGTTTCAACAAGACTGATGAACCTATTCAAGTGGTCATCATTAGTCAAAATTTGAAGTGCTTCCACATACTTTTCCTTGATCAGTGAAGAAAATTGACCATCATAGTTCTGCAGGGCACTTTTGATATAGGGAACTCTTGCACTGGACTGCAATGTAAAATGTTATCTGAATTAAATAAAGATCCCTATCAATTTATTGTCAAAAATCAGGCACAAGAGCTTGGAGATGGAAAGTATATGCACATTATATAATGAGAATGACGATAAACCTAACAACACTATTAGGACAAATATTTGGACTACATGACAAGCCACAGATGTCATTTTACCCAGCACAGTATGGCTAAAGTCATCAGATTGTAACACATCATACAGCATAGTCAGTAGAAGACCATAGCAGAGTCAGTTACCAGACAGGCATCTACGGATAGTTTAAGGGGTTGTAAATGAGGAGGAATTACATTCCAAACGCAATTCACAAGAATAATATGATGCCCACTGAAGGAGTTAATTTCCGAAATGTATGATATTCCTACCTGATAAAGCTTCACAATATGCTGCAGCCCTGCTCTTCTCTTATTAAGATTGTGAACCAATCGCTCGATATCCGAGATCCTCTTAAGATGCTGCCTCAGATCTTGTCGAAGTGCTGTATCATCCACAAATGCTTGCACCAAATCTAGTCTGGTGTTTATCTCACCTACATCCAATAAAGGCTGTTTTAGCCACCTGTGCAACAATCGCCTACCCATTCCAGCAGTACATGTCCTATTCATGAGACCAAACAAACTAAAATTTTTATTTGCATCAGTTTTGCTTTCCAATACATTCAGAGCCCTCATAGCAGCAGAGTCCAGCCTCATATAGCAGTCGAGGTTATACTTTCTGATACTGTAATTTCCATAGTTACTCTCATCTGCAAGTAATTCTGAATAGGACAATAATGCCCCTAAAGAACCAGGAGCATATTCAAAGTTGGCAATAAGATCTCGAACAGGTTGGACAGGACCTTTGACAAGCCTACCAAGATCTTCCACCAAATCCCTTGTCTTAAACTCTGTTTTCTTTCTTTCAGTTACCATCACCCCACATCTAGTCAAAGCATCACGCAAAGCCTTATTTTCATTGCTTTTGCTACCCTCCACAGGCAGTAAGCATTCTTTGCAACCAAGGGCAACTAAAGCTGACTCCAAATTAGTGAAGTGGCTATCATCAATAAATTCAGCCAATCCAAGAATCCTGTTGGTCAAATCAACATAACCTAGTCCAACAGTATAACCGGCATCACGAAAGATCGGAACTATAGCCACGACAACTGGGGACTCTTGCATATCACAGTTGGCAAACAAAACATCTTCAAAACTGCCAATATTTCCAGGACTTCCGGTCTTCACCAATCTCCAATTTGAGCCACTACCTTCATAGACCTCCAAAGTATGGTCTGTTCTCTCCAGAAGTAGATCACGAGCAATCGTTTCGAACATATTTTTATTGACACTTACACTGGAAAGGCCATTGGGTCCATTACCCAATTGCCGCAAGGCTGTAGTAGTATGGTAATATGTCTTTGCAATGAAGACAGCATTTTCACCATGAGCAGTATAGTAATCCTGCATAATTATTTCACCATGAAATGATAACCAAGAGTTAAATCAGTAAGAACAATTTGTATGCTACACGATGAAATCGGGTCTTTTTACTCAAACAAAACACTCCAAAACAGCATATTGAAAGAGCCTAGGTATTTAGAGAACAAGTTGGAAACATACACAGATTCTTGTACTAATTCAGCAGCAAAGGATCAAGATAAGTCCATCTTTGTAAACAATCCTAGCTATGACTGCTCATCTAGTTGCATCAACAACAAGGAACCATTATCAAGAAACGAGTTTAATAGTTACTACCTTCGTCTCTCTTTCTTTCTCAAGAATAAGTCATGACTTATTGCTTACAGCTAATGAAATGGATCTGGAACAACTTATCTAGGACATGCGATTGGATGCAGATATAAAGTTAAAGTCTTTCAAAGGAGACAAGCTTCTCCTTAAGTGAGGTTATATGCAACTAGTGTAAACCATTCACCGCATGGATTAATAAGGCAATTTTCTCAGGTAAAGTGGTCATATGGCGTGATATGCCGCCTCATTAACATCCACAAAGAGGAAACTGGTTTCACACCAACACAGAGCAAAGCTGCAGTCAACATCACCCTCTCGGTAAATAACTAAGATAATGAACCAACCCGGCGATCGAACAACCGAACAGCCCTCGCGTCCTGCAACAAAGTAAAAAAAAAAACCGATTACGCAACGAAAGACGAAAACTTTCCACACTTCAAACCGCTCAAAAACCAGAAAAAGAAACCAGAGATTCGCTCTTTCTAAGCACCAAACCCCCCCCCCCTTTTTCTCAACCTTAAGTGCTAGAAACTTCCCAAATGCCCTAAAAATGCAAGGCCAGAACAGTCTAAACCCCACGAACCATACCAATGTGGCTGCATCTTTCACTCTAATCCCTTCCCTCTCTCTCTCTCTCTCTCTCTCTCTCTCTCTCTGGATAAATGCAATGCTTTCCCTTCATTGAAAGATGGGAAGAGAACACTTACGCTGGGTAGGCCTCTGAAGAAGGCGAGAAACCCCTGAGCTTGCTTGCCATCTGTCAACCAAACAGATCCATCCAAAACGTCACATTCCGAGAGAACTCCGCGAAATCGAATCGCGGGAACTGCAGGCGAAAGCTAGGGTTCCGCTTCTGCTTACCTAGTTTGAACTCGGGAAGCTTGTTGTGCTCCTCGAAGGCCTCCTCCATTTCCACTTCGCGCGCCTCCTAGAGAGAGAAAGAGAGAGAGAGAGAGAGAGAGAGATTCTGCTCGTCAGTCGGTCGCTTGCAGAAGAGAGAGAGAGAGAGAGAGAGAGAGAGTATATATAGCGGCGTCGATGGCGGGAAAAGGAGTGGCGGGCATTTTGGCGGTGGCGCGTGGCCCGACGCGCTGCGCGCTCCTCGTCGGCTTTCCTCGCTCCCGTCCGCCTGGCCCGGTCGCCGGGTGATGGGCCGTCCAGCCCAACCGGCCCGTCGTCGATGGGCCTGCGATCTCTCGGGCTGTTGCGTCTCATCGGGCTTTTTTCTGTGTAGCTTGGCCCGTATGTGTAGTGCTAAATGTAAGTTAAAAATTTGGCTTACAAAAGACGATAATAACGATAATAATAGTGATGATAATCACGAACGATTAAACTGGTTGCTTTCTATCCTCACTTTCGAGCACCAACTCCATGTGGGGACAATTAGATGGAGAGATTCGATTCACCGATAGTGGTCGAATTATGCCTTCCGAAGCACTCAATACTTGAATTCGATTTAGTCTCTCGAGAATGTGACAGGTTATCACGAGAGACCAAATAAGTGTTCGAAGTGGACTTAAAGTTACTTTTGCGATAGAAAAAGCATTTTGAAATGAAGAAATCATTCATTAAATTCTCTCAAAGTCTTCTGAATCACTCAACACTCAAGTTCGATTTAAACTCTCAAGACGGTAACAGGCTATCCGAAACTAAATAAGTGTCTGAAGTGCATCTAAAGTTACTTTTACAATCAGAAAAAGCACTTTGAAATAGAGAAATTATTCTCCAGTCTCCCTCAAAAGCTATAACATCTCGAAAAAACTTACATCTAGAAAATTACACAAACAAAAAGTAGATAACTTCATACGTTAGCGTTTGCACTTTCTGAAATGTTTGAAGTATTCGACGGTTAATAAAAGTCAAACTCCACGAAGAAAACTGATAATGCAAGATAAGAGACGCACTGAGGGATTTTCAATGCTTCGATTACAGATTAATCAAAAGGTTATTGAGCTCGAAGTTAACAAGAAGAGGACGAATTAGTATTTTGGCACTCATAGGCCGATACACGAATGCTATCACATAAGAACAACGGACAACCGGTTAAGGCGTCTGGGTTTGTGATCAGTATGAACTGTCGTGTTCTTTAGCCAGCGAAAGCGATGCATGAAGAAGACGACCAGACATAGGAGTAGATGGCTTATACCTTGGAAAAGGAGGGCTCCTATTTGCAGTTAGACTCACCTCTGAAAGGTGGTCACCTCTTGTTGGTGAAGCGACGGGTCACCTCATAAACCCGAACATGTCGGCTATCATCGGGTTGGGGTCGGGGTCGGGGTCGGGCAATTAGACTATTAACATGGTCAAGCCATTGACTCGTCCAATTAATTTGCTCTACTCACCAAAGGTTTCTTTAGAAGTTTCGATGGGTTTGCATAGATCTGTCTCGTTCGAAATCTTTTTTTGCTCCCGAATCAGATCTTACCGTCGGGGTTGCTCTTACCCGTTAGGGCATACAAGGGACATGCGTCGGTTTGCCATTGGTCGGGTCAAACCCAATTTCTTGTCATGACCACATAATTTAATACTATACTACAATCTGAACATCAAATGAGAAATATTTACATTAGCATGCATCGGTTTTGCTAGTTGAACTACCGGAAGTCAGAGTCGAGGTAAGATGAATTCCATAAACATGAAATTCGATAGGTAACTAATAGAACAACACAAGCATGGTTTCTTGCATTTCTACCTCTCTTTTCATTTCAATGGTTGAATTAGATTCATAGAATTTTTGGGGTAAACTCCATCGGCAATGATGGTTCAACGAAATGGATTTTCATATTCGCAATCGATGCGCTTTGACCGAAACCCAATTAAATCTTCAAAATGACATGCCGGGCACGAGCCAATTTTCTGTGCTCCTCGTCCACATCATTGCAGCGCGGCTATGACATCAGCATTTTCCTTTGTAAAACTGATCAGTTCATAGTCGAAGTGCATCGATCAGAAAAACTAACTACAGGAAATTCTGTTCGGTGTTTTCTTCCGGCTGATGAGGGCCGACTGCATCTTTGTTTTTGAGGAAGTAAACATCGCTTATTTATGGCCAAAAAATGAAGTAAACATCGCCTGGGTTGATGTAAAAAGTTCTTAACAATCATCATCTCCCCTTACAACGGATTAGCAGATGCACGCATTTATACAGTACGTTTTGTCAACAGGCGCTGGACTGATTGGCAAAATGTTCTTGTAAGTAGCCACAACATTGGCACGACTTTGTCCGAAGCAAAAGCAAGTTGGGAATCATCGTGATATACTCGCCTGTAGAAGGGAAGGAGAGGAGAGATTTCCTGTTAACACGAGATGAATCTAGTTGAAAAATCTTTCTGCCTTTCTTCTTTTCATGTTCGGCTTTAGATCCAGGCGAATATCAGAAGACATGCTAGAGACGCTAATCAAGGGGCCGGTAAACTGAAATAGCTGCACCTGTTTGT
Organism: Eucalyptus virginea; assembly: GCA_014182375.1. Classification (NCBI taxonomy): domain Eukaryota; kingdom Viridiplantae; phylum Streptophyta; class Magnoliopsida; order Myrtales; family Myrtaceae; genus Eucalyptus; species Eucalyptus virginea. Next base: position 9,319,994 of record CM024515.1, on the reverse strand, counting down.
AGATCATCAGGATCGATAACTCGGCCAACATGAACATTGTATGTATCGGGGCACATCCTTTGTTCACTCAACCTAGATCATTGGGACAATGAACGTAGCACGGCAGCACGAACAATTTCCCAAGTCTCTAAACTTCCAAATCATTTGCACGGTATGCCGTAACTAAAAACAGTACCTTGCTGGACCCAAAGCTCTTTCGCAATCGATGAATGCAAGTCGTTTGAGATGCAGTGTAACAGGACTATCAAACATGGATCTGAATTACAGCAGTGCACAGTGCAGGTACTTCTCCTTTTAGGCATTACTCCAGCCCCGGAGCTGGATGATATAGTTGCTACACTTCAAGTCTCCTTGACTTGGGACCATTAGAAGCAATTCGGTTCATGCTAAAAACGTCACAGTAAAAAGATGTGGCCATGTAGTGGTCCACATACTATTACTTGATGTTGATAAGAGGCCTTGAATCTTGCCGCAATTTCTTTTCAAGAGAGAAAAGAAAAAGGAAGAAGAGAATACGTCAATCTTGACTTAGCAGGTTTCTCCTTACATTTACTTTTAGCTGTACCCATCTTAGAACTTGTCCTCTTCTTGGCACCAGGCTACACCCACAAGAGAACAAAGGAAAGGACAGGGTAAGGTCATGAATTGTTGCATTCTTGAGGAAATCATAAATGATTAAATGGTTCTTGGCAGGCAACAGTACTGTTTGATGTTCTGTTCTTCAGCAAAGTTTAGTGCGAGACCACTATGTGCCCTATCCGTTTGGGCTCTCCTGCCTAACCTCTTGCAGGAAAGAGACTTGCAATTATGCTGGCAGTCGCAAGTAACTGTTCCAATGACCTTGACTCAAGGAGCTGCACCAGGACACATGTGCGCTCAGATCATCGGCGTTCGCCCCTAGGATCTAATGAGCACGCTTGTGAGGTCCACTGAATTGAAGGGTTTGCATGAACCGGGTGCACAGAACCGTGCCGTTTGCAATGAAGGAATATGAAGAAACATCCATCGCAACAGTCTTGGGCTTGAGATACCTTGTTACTAGTCCCCATTTTGAAAAGGGTCTAATCACACCAAGCATGTAGACCGACACAGTCTTCCAAGTCGACTTTCTTTTCTATGATGTATAAGTTGAGTGAGGATTATCTCCTAGATCGTCTGTCTCCAAAGCGAAAAAGCAATGGCCGTCTTCGCCCCACAGAAACTTTCTTTAGAGGCCTAACACACAAGCAAGGAAGGAGCAATATGGAGGGATATGATTGATAAACATTGCAGTTTCTGATACTTTGCTCCTTTCGACAATATAGTTCTGCCTTCTTGAAGTTTCATCCATAGATATTGAGACTGCCATATGCTATTATAGTAGCATAAAGTGAGATGAGACAGTGTACCAGGGCAAAATATTCCGTGTTGAAATGGTTGAACTCTCTCATAAGCTAACTTCTGCACTATTGGTGTGAGCCGACGCATACTACTATGTCTGGCATGAGTAAGGTATCGAAATACAGATACTTGACTATGCTTTAATCTATCAAATTTGAAATTTGAGATGATCTGATCACTTATTTTCCTTGGCCCAATTGGTTCTAGATGGCGAGTGAGACTATAAATTCTTTGCTCAAAACACGATAAAAATCAGTACACGGACATGGAGGCAAGGAAGCAACTTCCACCAACCCTTGGTCCATCAGTGTCTTCCACCGTCGAGAGGGATCCATCAGTGTCTTCCACCGTCTTGAACCCTCTCAACAAATCCCAAACTCAGTCCCAGGTTCTGGATAAGATAATGTTGGATTGATTTTTAAGGTCATTAGAACCCAACAAAGGCAAATTTGTTTCACTAATTGATTGGTTTGTGAGTTATCCTCGTGGAAGCATCCACTTTTTGCATAAATCATGTGGGTTTGAATCATCAAATCAAGGGGTCCCTTCTTAAATCATAGTCAACAGAGGGGAAATGGTGATATAATGGAAAAACTTTTTGAGCAATCTAATCAAATTGAAAACATGGGCTTATAATGCGATGAAACCACCCCACCTATGTTTTCCTCTTTTCCTTTTTTTCTTTTTTCCCATTGGGATAAGGAGGCACGCCATCTCTCTCTTCCTCTCTCTCAACACAGCCACGTTGGGCCCTTTCAGATTCCATAAGAAACTACTACTTCAATAATAGCAAACAACCCATAGAAAGAATCACCCCTGCAAATGAGCTGAACAAAGGTTACTTGGCGGCATGAGAGGGCGAAACCTAAGCAAACTCAGGTCATGTCATGCAGTGTGGGAAATGTACACCACGTTCTGTGTTGAAAATGAAAAACGGGGAAATAAAGATGAAAAGTTCTAGTTGCTGCTCAGCTTTAGGGCCATAGCACACAAACTTAGCTCAGACCACTCATCTCCAATGGATGATGACAGCCCACATGAATGCTTGGCTGAGATCACCATCCACGAGATATTTTTCATTCACAGCTTAAGGAGATAAGTGAACAATTTGAACTTATTTTTTCCACCCCAACTGTCAAAATTCTATCTGTACCACGACCAGGAAGTACTAGCTAGTTTGTTTTATTTTTTATTTTTTTTCCTTCTGCTGCTGCCGCTTCTTTAATTTTCTTGTTTAGGCTTTAAAGAAAAATCTACAGAGACCAAAATCCTGTGACAGCTAGGTATGTGTCGCCGAGAAAGAGTATGTTGCTGATATGAAGGAGAGAATGTGACACGAATCAATCCGGGATGAGAGTCTTTATAAGGTGGTGATGACCGGAGACATCAGTTGAAGGGCATGATGAGAGAAGCGTTCTGATGAGCTCAACCACCATTTTTTCTTTCTTTTGGGGGGTGGTACAGGGCAGCACCACATGGAAATGAAAGCACTTAAAGGCAAGACATCTTTTAGGGTTCATATGCATTCACCATCATCACTCAAATGCGGTACATTCAACCTATCTTTTTCATAGTTATCGTCTTCTCTTGATAGCAACCTGAGAACCACCCCAGTTTTCCCCCCATTTCATGTGGTCCTGGGTTATCATGCCAGCCTAAAAAGGTCTGTCTCAGCTAGAGAGAGAGAGAGAGAGAGAGAAGAGAGAGAGTGAGAGAGGAGCTTCTTTTTGCTTAGTGGCAAGGACGGCATGTATAAATGGCAAGAAAGGAACACCTAAGAAAGGGATGGTAGTAGTCTGCAAAAGAGGGACTTTGCTTCAATTGTGGGTAGGACTATTGCCATTTTCGAAGACAGGTGAGATGAGATGAGATGGGCAAATAGTAGTTAAGGCAAGCAGCGATTGGCTGGGGTTTTGTAATGCCTCCCCCGTAAGTACAAAGACCAGGCAAAGAATCCCTGCGTTGGAAACTTACACAAGAATACTGATTTTTTGTAAGGGTACTCCTAGAGTACAAACACGATGGGAAAAGGAGCAAGAACATCAAAGAACCATGATTAAGAAACTCGTACCCACATGATGCCAGTTAATTAAGTGCTCAAAAGTCCCAAATTACCCTCATCAGATCAAGTACAAACTAGAGAGAGAGAGAGGGTAAAAGATAAGCACGCATGGAGCTAACCCAACAGCATGCTCCATAAGAATTGATAGATGTGAGGGAGGGGAGAGAGAGGGAAGAAAGTTTCTCTTTTTAGTGAAAGCGACTTGCGTAGACTGTAGTCAAAGAAGAAATGCCTCCCTCGGCAGGTTCAGCCCTTCAAATAATTGTCCTCGTCTTCGGCTAGATTTCGCCACGTGGAGGCTGGAATTGTGGACAGAATTCCGAGCACACAATTTTATTCCAACACCAATGTGAAAAGCCCTCCGCAATTGCCTGATAAGCCATGATTAAGGATTTCCATTAACGACTATCTCCTCTTTAAAAATCTCACTAGACAAAGTTTGTCGTTTCTAAACATCATCTTTCTCGTTAGACTTGTTAAATGAGTGAATATGATCGAAAATAATTCGACCTATATTAATACATTTAACCTATCTTGACCAATTTCTATATAATCTTTAATTTAATGACTTATACACAACTCGACTCATATTGCTAAAACATTTCTATCTTCAACGCAATTTAGGAATATTTATATCCAAACTAAAGAGAAAACACGATGTAATAGAACACGAAATCAAAAGTCATAAAGGTGGATTAAATGTAAATAAATTGCGAACCCTTTTAACATTCATATTAAAGCAATTTATGACTCGTAAAATTATGTCTAACCCATTTATGATCCAAAATATAACTAACCCCTCTCTCTCTCTCTCTATCTCTCTCTCTCTCTATTAAGAAATAAATTGATGACCCATTTTGGCAGGCATATTTCTCATACCTACAGTGAGTGTATCATGAGAATTTCCTTATCGAGTAACAGTTGTCTGAGGACATTTGATAACAACATCCATCACAATATTCAACAGAGTCATGTCACATGAGGCACGTAGTTTAGGATACTCAATAAAAAGGATTCTATTGAAACATACTCTAGGGCACGTGTTAAGCAATTAGCTTAAGGCATTCTCTATCTTTCGGTGAATTGGCTTCTCCCGTATCATGTGTAGTCAATGTCTTCACTGTTGAGTACATTTCTCGTAAAAGTATGCTTAATAATTGTTTTACGACCACTCTTGATAGTCCACTATAGCAAATTGTGCAATATCGATTGTATCGTGAGGAAAGTTAGTAATTGGAATTTACAGGCTCTGCTTATTTGATTATTTAGCAAGTGTTTTACAGACACTCCTTACTAAAATAGTTGTAGATAACATATGTAGTTTGTCTAAAAATATAAATGTACTTCAGGGGGAAAAGACAATATACCCTTCTCACAAAAATTTGATGAATAAAATACTAAACATAAAGCGCAGAGAATCAAGAAGACCAACTTAGACGTCTGACTGATAGAGCTGCAGAAGCATTCAAAGCCATGGGAACTCCCAAAGAGGACTTGACCTTTTTACAACTCCATTCGTACGAAAGAATGTTACTTAAATCGATTTTGTGAGAAAAATTTGTCGCACGTCATTTACAAGAAGAAGTTCGTTAAACCTCTTCATCACTTGTTAAATGATGATCAGCTACGAAGCTAGATCTCGGGTAACAGCATCTAAATCCAAGCTGTACTGCAATAAAATTAACCTTTCTGTAAGGTCCTAATCAAAATGAGTACTTTGTTACGAGGGAAAAGGCAACCCTAATACACAAGGAGGATGTCAAGTACAAATTCGGAGCACAAAGGGCCATCATCATCTCTCTCTCTCTCTCTCTCTCTCTCCCCCTGTCCATTGTGGGATTCCATGCAACTCTCTTGTTGATTGAAATGGGGGTTTGAAAGTAGGGGAAGCCGAGGGAGTTCAATGTCAATCTATCCCACCAGCCAACGCGTGAAGTGGCACAATACCAAGTCTTTCCTATCCACTCACTCCCCCCACAACATGACCGCCTGTGTTTTCCCAGCTTTCCTTTTCATGCTCCAAGCTCAAGTGCCAACTTTTGCTCCAGCGAAAAGATTTCGAAAAAGATGACTCCTTGTCCCCAAGTATATTCTTGGAGTCTCTAAGCTCTTCATCTACTCACGCTCTCCCCATTTAAAGTGTGCTCTCTCTCTCTCTCTCTCTCTCTCTCTCTCCCCCCACCCCGTGGACAGAATGGATATTTGCCTCTCTTCTCCATTATCCGCTGTCTTTCTCAAGCTTTCAGTCCTTTTTGCCTTCAAAGCTAAAATAGGCAAGCAATCTCAATCCACGGAAATGTAGCTTGGAGCTCTATATCTACTAAGAAAATTCTTCCTAGAGCTCTAGCTAAAAGCAAGCAACGGCGGAAAAAAGAGAAAAGAGAGAAAGAAGAAGCGGTAGTCTTTGGGTGTCTCTCTCAGTTCATTGTTGTTTCGTGCAGATATTTGAATTGGTGAAAAGGATGGAGCTGTTCCTATAGATAGTACTTTCTTTTTTATGTCACTTTCCAACTGTGACCGAGAGGCCAGCTGCCAAGTCTAGGGTTGTGTTTCGTGCAATCTCAGCTTAAGGGCCAAAATGTTTCCCTCAAACAGCAATGGCATTGACCCCATCTCTATTTGGGATGGCCTAACAATTCTACACAAGCCCCTTTCAAGTGATGCCATCCCAAACTCCAAACAAGAAGACCACCTAGTTTCTCTCTTTAACATTCCCTCTCCTTTCCTTCACTGCTATGAAGATGACAGCAGCTCCTTTCTCGAGCATGGCCTTGACCTCTTACTTCCGCAGCCACAACAACCAGCAAGTAGCGATGATGCTGCAGTGGTAGCTCATACACTCGCGAACATGGTGGATCTGAACAACAACGTCAATGCAAATGAAGCATCGGCAAGAGGAGGAGGAGGAGGAGGAGGCAATTTGAAGAAAAACCATTCCACTCCCGACCCGGTTCCTAGAAAGAGAACCTCAAAGAAGGATCGACACAGCAAGATTTATACTGCTCGCGGTCCGAGAGATCGAAGAATGAGATTGTCCCTTGAGGTCGCCCGCGAGTTTTTTGATCTTCAGGACATGCTGGGATTCGATAAAGCGAGTAAAACTGTTGAGTGGCTGCTGTTACACTCCAAGTCTGCCATCAAGGAGCTTTCAAGAAGCGCTGCAAAGACGAACAGTTGCACTGCCGGTAGCACATCTACATCAGAGTGCGATGTGGCGTCTGGAATTGATGAGGCAGCTGGTAATGGGGATCACTCAGCCAGTGTCACTCAAGAAAAGCCACCGATTAAGGAAAAAAGAACCAGGCAATCCCGCAGGAATTCGTTTTACCTGCTTGCAAGAGAATCGAGGAAGAAGGCGAGGGCAAGGGCGAGGGAGAGGACAGTAGAGAAGCTGTGGATGCGAAGACTTGATGCACCAAAGCCATGTAGTGAAGCAATGAAGACCGACTTGAACAAGAGTAGTCTATATGAAACCTGTGAAGAATCTGGAATCCAAGGTAGCAACAACGTGAAAGCTGGCTCCAACTTTCTAGCTCAATCTGAAGAGCCACAGGAGGAGAAGAATTTAGGAACAACAGGACAGACTGTTGATGATTCTTTGGCAATTACGGACAGGTGGAGCCCAACTTTCAGTTTCAACAATTTTACCAGTACTGCAATCTCCCAAGAGGTAAGTTTTGAAAAACATTTATTTCATTGACAAAATACATAATGAATACCGGATTATGTATAGTTCTAGCTTTTATTTTGTGGTAATAAGTGCACTTACATGTGATTCTAAATTATTTTATCTAAGTCACTGCCAATTGATCTTATTTGCAGCATGAGTTCAGAGAGCTCCATCTCTTTGTCAAACCGTGGGAGGCCTACAACAATTCGTATTAGTGCTAACCGAATTTGGGTATATTCTCGAACCTTTGATGGCAGCTGAATAAATACATGCTGGTAGAAATTGATGAGGCTTCTTCCTTTGTGCTTGGAATGTATTATAGGCATGTGTGTCGCAATTGTACACCTTATGTGTGGACTAGTGTGTTCCATCAGTGAATTGTCTGCAATAATATGTGCTTCTATATGTACTTCTCCTATGTCTGACCGGAAATGAAGAACTTAGATGCGTACAATTTGCCCCAGAAAGGATAGCTATGGAAGGCTAATTCTCAGGTAAAGAAATATTTTCCGAGATTTATCTAATGCTTCAATTGTTGAAAACCCTTATTTTATGATTGTCTACTCCATAGAATTTTGAAATAAAGTAATCTGGTGTATCCATTTCATGGAAGAACATAGCTTTTAAGAAGTGATTGACTAGACAAAGGGCACTTAAGTTGTCCACTATCCAATGAACTTGTGTTTCACCAGAGTCCACATACGGAGAGAAATATCATGATTGTTTGAATACCATCACAGTTGCAGATGCAGATTACCTAAACTTTTCAATAAAAATCAAAGCACATACAATTGCAAACCATATGAAAGAGATGCGATATAAGAACCTAAAATGGAGATGAAATTACGTACCTCGATAAGTGCCCTAAATGCTTCTCCATGAAATTCATCCAATGGTCAGTATTATCTGAGACGAATTAAAGATGATTACACAACTCAAATAGAAATCTATTCATCTTTTTATTCTCAGAATGATGTCGCTGTGACAATCAAAAGAAAATAGAAGTATAGAAAAGCATATCGTAGTGAAAGGAATTCACATCATTTAATCTGTCCATGTGATCTTACAATGACACCAAGGAGAACAAAACAAAAACTTAGAAAATGGGAGTGATAAGGTGGCTAAGCCTCAGTTCCTTCATTATCAGTTATTGCGAATTTCTGATATGAAACATGATATCATTACATCCAGAAAAGTATGAACTGCGTTACTTCATGTGATGGTTTGTTAACACAAGATACGCATGATTAATGCACTCTAGTGCTGATGATCAAATGCTTAAGTATGTCAGAAAATGTAAAACTAAAATGATCCAGTGATCACTTAAAGCATTGTCATGGTCGACCAGAAAAGAATAGCTCCATTACTTGTTGTTGATTCTGTTTTGAAAGAGATGAGCTTCTGCTGATCCTCAGCATCTTTATGCATTTGAGCACTTAAGTGGTCAGGGGTTGGATCCTAGTAGGTAGTTTAATCGGCTACAATATGTAAAAAAATCATGTGATTTATACGCTTGTTTTACCCTAAGAACATCTTTGAACTAAAGAGTGCACGATCAATGTGCTTTAGCCTCGCTATTGATTGTTTGGCAAGTAATCAAGTAATTACCATCCATCGTGCCAAAATTAGATGAGATAAATCTGACATTACTTTTGGCTTTCTTGTCCAAATACTATACTAGACTCACTATCCAGAATTTTAGCAAAGTTTGTATCTCTTATTTGCTACTTGCCGATAAATGTAGACGTGTGAACCATCAAGATACTAGCACATGATACTCCTGCATAATATAAACCAGATGTTTCCAAAAGATGTTCATCACATCTTAGAGATGAAAGACTCCAAATTAACAGGACTTCCGCGAGCATTTCAGAAACTACTTGTTCAAAGGAGCACACGAGTGCATCGATTTAACTTGCAATTCGTAGCTACTGCCTTGAGGACAGTAATATCAAAACAAAGTAAAATAAGCGGAAGTTCAAAAAGATAATTAGCATTGGTCATCTATTGGCAAACATCAGACAGTGAGCTTTTCACTGAAACATTTCCGTGGCTAAATTTTTGGACGTGTTAGCATATACTTGAGATGCATTCATCATATCTCTGATTACCTGATTGAGGGAAGCTTGAGTAATCGGGGCTTTGTGACATAATAGGCAACCAGTCAACACAGAAAACCAGTTGAGAATATTCATCAACTTCATTCATAAGTGTGATCAGCAACCATATATACCTTTTTTTCTTTTTTCTTTTCCATAGGCCACTCTGGAGACTCTTTTCCTGTCATTGCGTCTAGACCCTGACAAAATTGAGAAGCAATGGGTTTAAATGCGAGGCATTGCACAATAAGAGAGACTAATGTCATAAAACAACCTACAAGATATATGAACATATAGTACTCGACCATGTGTTCTCTAATAAATTAAGCATCTTAGCCACAATGTCGTGAATCGCATAGGACTAAGAAACAATCAACCACATAGGATTTGGATCACCTTTCATCTGTAATATGTTACTAATTTAAGAATATTGATTTTGTACAACTGATTCGATTTCTTAAATAACGACAATCAATGTAAATAAGGTTCATTTTTTAATGGCATCATCCAAGAACATGGGCGGAACAATCTCATGATGGTCAAATATACGGCATCTCCAATAAGATGTAAATATTGTCTATACCACAAAGAAACAAAGCCACTTTGTCCATTCTTCATCCTTTTTAAGGATTCAAAGCAATTTCAATGTCGTCCTCAGGAATGGAAACAGTATGATCTTTTACGAATCTAGAGTTGCTGATCTTGGGATAGGTGGAGCATGCGTGGAAAAGGAATTGCTTCATATTGGTGCTTACTCACTGAAGCATCAGCGGACGACACTTTGCTCAAGGCATAAAAAAACAATTTTGTCGTCCAACAATTATGATGAAAAACGAATTTAGTAAGCTGAGGTCCACCATCTTTATGTTGCGCTCTGCATTGTGACATGTTTTGATGCCCTCATGATAACGTGGTTTGATGCTTTTCCAGCCATGCCCTTCATTTTTGCCTTTGAGCCTCATTTCTTATCGTATTTGCTTTTGCTTATAGATGATATTTAATTAAAAAACATAAGCTGCATCTTTGTCGTCGGCTTATAGGGCTCAGCATCACTTGCTTAAGTCCTTTGATACCATTTAAGGGCTTGCAAATATCATAGTTGGTCTTTGCTACAGTAGGTAGAGGTGTTATAACAAATTAGAGGCTTATGGGTAGTACAGTAAGGCTGACTCCTGCTGTCTCAAGAAACTTTGTTGCATGATCCTTCTCGGATTGTTCTCCACAAAAGCTAGATCCATTGAATATCATATTTTATTAACGTTTCTAAGAAGATGCTAAGTGAGAATTCATAAATTTGACTTCAACTTCTTATCCTTATCTGTTTTCTAATGCGACACTCACACCAAGTCACTCCAGATAACTCATTTTTACATAGGAGCACTCTTTTTCCAACATTTTAACTTTTGGGTCACTGGTACATGAGAAATGGGCGATACTTTGTGTGCCTCAACAAGAAAGTATACATGAACAATGTGACACATTAACAGAAAATATGTGAATACAGCCAAATGATACATACTTATGAGTAATATCAGATTAGCATTTTATATGGTATCCACGATTCATATAGTTACCCTCGTTTCCAGACCATATTTGATTGTGAATATATGTCATATAAAGCATGAAAGGACAAAAGGAGCTGCAGGACTTGGGCTATGTTAGCATGGAGTTGATCAGGCAATTTTAAGACAACCAACACAAAAGTGAAGCAGGGAAGAGCAGAAATTATATCAGCATTACACTATATATGATTAGGACAAAAAAGTCTTGACAGCTAATTAATTGGCAATGGGGTTTGATAATTCTCTGCGATATTCGATTGGTATAGCTTTATGCATCAAAGGCGAAGGGTAAGAGAATGTGTATGGCAGGCAAGAATTTGTTATTAGTAGCAATTTTGTGGTTTTAAAGCCCATCAGCTCATCAGTACTATAGTTTTGAATCAAATTTATGAGCGCCCCTCCATTCACTCAACGAGAATAAGTAGTCTCACGAGGAAATTGATTGCTTCGGCCTTTTGTTAATCTAGATCCGAAGCACAACGTTCCGCCCATTATTAAATGAGACTTGCAAATTTTTCCCTTGGTGCATCCCAATCTGTTTTCAAGAAAAAGATCATTTTTACTTGTATCAGAACAGATTACATTTTAGTACTAAATTCTACTCTCGGCAACGATTTAGAAATTGTTTGGTACACCTTTTTGCAGTAGCTTTAGTTGTGAAAAGAGACGCTATAGCTTTTATGAGATACTTGGCAAGTATCTCTCCACTGCAACTGCTTCGAAGTTTCGGCAGCTTTTAAGAAGCTACCTCATTTAAGTCACAATGCTCCACAACACAGCTACAACACACTACAGTTTAGTCACAGCTATCCCAGACAGGCTCTCAACGAAGAAATGATAGAGAATTTGGGATGTTGTTCACAGCATAATTCCAACATGACACAACAGGCGTTTAGGTTCTGGGACTTAACCACGGAATTGAAAGAGAAATTGGATGAGGGCCCTCATAGGATAGTGCATCGCATGATTAAAATCGGAAGAAATTCTAAAAAATAGAATAAAATAAAAAGATGACGTGAGAAATGCAGACCGGTAGTCAACAGAATTCGGGAGAGAAAAATTCAAATTGATATTATTACTTAAAACAACATTGAAGACCATATGGTTAAAAAGTCGAGTTTGGTCGATAGAACAAAGAAATGCAGAATTTGGCCAGCAAATATCTAGGATGAACATCTAAATCTAATTTGCTCTTCCATGCTGATCTTAGAAATTAAAGATCCCTAAGACAACCGGAAGAAAAGAAAGCAGAACATCATGCGCATATCTAAATATCAGGTTCTAGATGGTCATATTGTGATGCGAACCGTGTTCGAGATCCACGGCTATTAGGTCTAGATTTTCTTTTTCATCAAACCAGATAGGTTGACCATGGCTCACTGTTATTGGCATGAAGATCTAGAAAGTGCTTACTAAAATAAAATAAAGTAACAGAAACGGCAACTGAGGGAAGAAGGAGATGACAGGACAAAAATTCTTCATCAGAGTTTCTTCTTTTTGGTGTAAATCCTCAACCGATCTCTCAAACATGTTCAGCCACCGAATTTTCCATCAGATCTCCTCGAGTTTATTCAGAAGAAAGAACCAAAGATCAGGCACACCAGAACCCCAACAAGAGATAGAGAGAGAGAGCGCTTTGCAGCTTGTGAACAGAAATTTGATGGAGAAGAACACCAAAGCGCAGGTCTCATCAAAACCACTATAGGGGTACCCTAAAATGGTAGAAAGATCTTCTCCAGCTCCTCAAAGGGAACTTTCTTCTAAGAAAACCTTTTCAGACAAAATTAGTTACAAACCCTAAAAAAGGAGGATGCTGCTACCAACCAACTGGCCCAAAAAAAAGAAACAAGAAGAAGGAAGAAGATGCCATTGCAGTCCTTCGCTTGAGATGTGAGAATATTTCACCGTTGATGCCGACAAGAAAAGAGACAAGACCCAAAAAAAAAAAAAAATTGTATAATACCCGCCGCTAAAGACAAAGGAAGCTGAAGCTGCGAACAAACCCTCCAAAGATTGAGAATCATGCTCACTTTCGAAAACCCTAAGGGAAGCCCTCGAAGCAGAAGGTCGGAAGTAAAATAACAATTCAATTCCAGGGGAAAAAGAACAGGAAAAAAAAGACGTTTCTTTCACTACAGGCTCTGGAGAAGATGCCGCATCTGAGAACTGAACTCGACCGTCCAAAGCATATATGGAAGAGAGAGAGAGAGCAGTGATCTTCCAAACAGTTCAAATTGATGGTGAGAAACCCTAAGAGAAAGAAACAGCACGAGGAGAGAGAAACAAGGGTGGGGATCCATGTGAGACTCCAGAAAGGCTCCAAGAATGTGAGGGTGTCGGACCAATTGGAAGGTGAACTGTGTAAGGCGTGAGAGCCAAAGAGAAGTGACCCATGAGAATAATCAAAGGCCAATCCCCATGGTTGGAGAGGGCGAGTCTATGATCTCTCATAAATATCGTCCCTCCGCGGATTTTCGCCGTTAGATTGAAAAGCAATAAAACAATCATCACGTCCACATATATTGAACGGCCGAAATAAGAACCGACATGGAATCGATAGGACTATTACTTTTGCAAAGCTTGGTGTCGCGCATTATAGGGAGGAACTTTTGTCCTGTTCACATCTGCACCAGAGAACCCTCTTCTGCCCTCTTCTGCCCTAAGTACCGAAGGAATCTGGTGGACGGAGCAGAAGGAGATACGAATCCCTTCAGATTAATTGGGGGCACTCCCTTTTTCGATTTTCCCTTTTCACGAGTAAAATGGACAATTTAGTCATTCTTCATGAATCATCAACAGCTACGACGACTAGATTTCCAAATTCAGCACGACACAAAAGAACCCTCGTGACCTTAATTGAGTTTAAGAATGTTTTGAGCAACCTTAGGAACCGGGTTGCATGAAGATTGTTATTAAGATTAATATAGAATTAATATGACAAATTGTTTAATAAGTGAACATATTCAAGTACTCAATCCGAGCTAGCCTCACCTGGCCAGTGAACTCTCTCTCTCTCTCTCTCTCTCTCTCTCTCTCTCTAATTTAATTATCTAGCCCATGGTCTTTAAATCAAGAAGTGTAGGTCGTATGGGCTTTCCACAGGAAGAATTTTTCTTCTTATCGAATGCCCTTAATGTACTAATAGCAGAAAAAGACACATTGTTAAAGAAAGAATCTTGCATGATTAGGGTTATTTTATGAAATTCCTAAATTTGAATTGTAGAATGTATGAAGACCTACGGGACATTATAAGAAGCTGTGTAGACCATTTTAAGTTACCGTTTTACCCATTGTTGACTTGAAATATCATTACCATCATTAATCTTTTAAGGGCATGCGCTTTATTGAAATTTTGTGCAAAATTCGTTCCTTATTTGGTTGCTCAACGATTACCTTGGGGGCAGTTGTTAACATTATCCCTTATGATATATAGAGATCTCATTTATGACATGGTAGTCCTTTCCTTCAACCATAATTTCGATTATAGTTGCTTAGTGTTTCGGTCACATTACCTTCTTGGGCTAACTCGCACTTCTTCAAGCAGAGTACTCTACCATAGGGGCATTAACGAATAAAAATGAATGAGCAATAGATGACAGGTTGAGAGCGGAGTGACTGATTGTTGATCGAGTGAGGAGAATGTGCAAAAGTGAGACATTAGATGAGTTTCAAAAAAAAAAAGGGAAAATCTCAAATAATGACCCAAAGTGACCATTGTTTTAAATAAAGACCCGAAGTAGCTAACAAATCTCAAATAAGGACCTGAACCCATTGGCCGGCCAAAATATTCACTGGTCGGTGAGCGTGTGACATTTCCGGTGGTCGAAATATGGGCAATTTTGTCCCAAAAAATTATAGATATAAATTAATAAACCCTAAAGACAAAACCCCCAAAGTCTTCTCGTTCTTTTTCTCCCGCTCTTCATCTTTTACGTTATTTGTCCCCTCTCGTTTAGAGAACCCAAATTCTCTGTTTATGGAGCAAGATCCTTGTTCCCTGAGTTCTAAAGGTACATGCCCTCCCTCCCTCCCTCCATCTTTTACGTTATTTGTCCCCTCTCGTTTAGAGAACCCAATTTGAATGAAACGACCTCAGATGAATGGAGTGCGAATCAAAGTGTATGGCGAACCTAGAAAAAGATAATGAAGAATCGAGGCCCTCGTGTTACACGAGTGTCTCAATAACGAAAATGTGGCTTTACTTAAAATTTGTCTTTTTTGTTGGAAAGAAAAGAAGATATATAATATATATATATATATATATATGAAAAAATGAAGGGAGGGGTTTCTTGTTGTGTTTCAATTCATGTTCCATTAATAGAAAATTTCCGTAAGCAAGAGAGGACAAAGAACAAAGAAGATGAAGAGCAGAAGAAGAAAAACGTGAGAACATGAAGAGTTTCTTTTTAGATCAAAAGAACATGAAGAGTTTAGGGGTGGTTTTTAGGGTTTGTTATTTACCATCTATATTTTTTTTTGGACAAAATTGCCCATATTCCGGCCACTGGAAATGTCACATGTCACACTTTCGCCGACCGGTGAACATTTTGGTTCAGGTCCTTATTTGAGACTTGTTAACCACTTCAAATCTTTGTTTGGGACATCGGCCACCTTGGGTCCTTATTTGAGAAAATAGGCTCACTTTAGGTTTTTATTTGAGATTTTCCGCAAAAAAAAAAAAAGACTAACCGTTAAACATTTGATTACCGAGTATCAACATAACATTCTTCAAAAGATTGTACGTGTTTCTTGACAAAGCTATCAACTCGTGTAATTCAGTCACCGTCATTATTAGTTCATTTAATTTGGCGTACAGAGAATAGATTTACCGACTATATTAATCGCACATGGCGACCAACCCTATGCCTAAAAACCAAACGTACAAATCGTGAGTTTTAATGGGCTCTCAAGGAACTTCACAGTAGAAATGTTGGGACTATCCGGGTTAATATTGGCTTGGAGCGGTTCATTGGATTATATATTTGGCAGGCTCGAAGTGATGCACTTAGGGCATCTTCCCATGTTGGCAAAGATTATGTTTTTTTTTTTGTCGGTATGTTGGCAAGATTTGTTTAGTTGGTGATGTTTGCTCTCAAGATAAATTTTATTCTTCCACGTGCAATCGGTAAATTTTCAATAAGTATTGGTAAGTGTCAAACCGGGACTTTAATTTTTGGGTCTAATTGGTTATTCACCAACAGTTTATATGAAATCGCCAACTCTTTTTAATATCTTACGGATTAGCCGCTTTTTGTACCAATTGTTATTTGTGAAATTTACTAACGTTTCGAATTTCACAAACTTTTATATCAAAATTACCGGTTTAAATTAGAGTGATTTACCAGCATTTGTCATGTTAAAAACCGACTAGTTTTAGTTTACTAACTATCATTGGAGTTGCTTACAAACGTTTAATTATACCTTTATTTATTTATATATTAACTTCCAATTGAGTTGTCAATTTTATTTTGCCTTGTCTTGCAGCCCTACATCATTTACTATTTTTTTTAGAGTTTATTAATCTAAATTAGCATGACTCGCCAACTTTTCACCCCTGAAATTACCAACAATTATTGGGTTACCAACTCTCTTTTTATATACTTAGCAACATTTTTCGATTTTTTTCTAATTTTGCCAGTTTTTCTTATCATTTACAAGCTTTTATTTGCATTTTTCTTAGTCATGTCCTAAATTTACCAACTTTGTTTAAATTGATTTATCAACTTTTCTCTTTTCAAGTAACCCACTCCTTTTAGATTATCAACTCTCAATTGTACTATTTACCAAGCTTAGTTTTCTTTTAATCACCAACCCTTCTTATCTTTTATCAACTTTTATTTACCATTCTCAATTACTCCTAAATTTTAATCACTCTTATATGAAAGTACCAACTTTAATTTAATTGATTTCTTAATTATTTTACAATAGTTATCAATTAGGTACTGGGTCAACAAATTTTATTTTAGCTACTTACGAATGTTTGTTTTGTTCTTTTTTAATTTATCAACTTTTCTATTCGTTGTTTAATTGGAAATAAAAGATGATAAAACACCTAATAAATGCTTGTAATCTTATAAGATAGTTGATAATTGAAGGTGTCGATGATAATTGAATAAAAGTTTGGAATAATAAAAGATGGTTTTCTTTTAAAAATACATAAAAGAAGTTGGTAATTAAAAAATCAGATAAAAATTGACAATTACTCTAATTAATGTTGGTAATTTCTAAAAAGGATTGGTAAATTTAACAGATTGATCAGTAAGGCAAACAAAAAGTCGATAAAGTCATTAAAAAGTTGGTAAATCTAGAGAAAAAAATCAAATAAACATGGGTAGGCAATTCCATGGCTTGGTCAATCAGAAGTAGTAGGCAACTTGATGGAAGTATAATCGGTAAGTCACAAAAAGATAGATTGGTGAGTTCATATAGCGATTTCCCCCAAAATGTTATCAAATGAGGGAAGAAGCAAAGGGACAAATAAGACCCAAGTCTCATTGGGCCTATTTAGAATAGGCCCCAGAAGCCACCATCAGCCTTAAAAGCAGTGGAAGGTAGGGGCCTTCTCAAATGAAAATACGAGCGGGCCCCACCGCTGGCAAAGCTGGTGTCCGCCGTTTTCAGCCATCCTCGGAACTAGTCTAGGCTGTGTAGATCTAGTTGGTCATAGAGGTATGGGCCTAAGGCCGTGCGAGTGCCGACCGGAACACCTACTCAAGGCAAATGGGGTTCCATCATGAAAGTACATGTCAGGCTTAATATTGGGTAGGGGGCCGATAGCAATAATAAACGTTAGACCCAAATCTTTTTAAACAATGATAAAAAAGAAAAAAAAAAAAAAAACCTCATCCAGCCCCTTCCATGGTAAAAAATCTAAATATCAAAAATCAAATTCTACCGTTAACATCATTGTTCTCCCCGAATGTACACCAAATCTCGCATTATTCACAATTGGAGAGAGCCATAGGCAGGGTGCGAATTTAGGCTAATCATAGTATAGATTTTGTCAACCACTTGCTTTAGAGACTTACGTATTACTAAAGAAAATTTCAAACTTTCAAAAAAGTCGGTGAATCGACAACTTCTTAGATGCCAGATGGGTTATGAAGTACTCTATTGACAAAAGAAAAATATGTAAAAGATGTCACTATGTTGCTTGTTGAGTCTCATTAAATATATTTTTGGTGATGTTACGTGTTTCATTGGTGATGCTACGCGTTTCATTTGGAGACACTTGTTTTTCTATAATGTGTACTTCTCTAATTTTCAATATGTTTAGGAAAAAAAATTATTTCTCCGTTTATTTGACGTAATCAATACCAGTCACTTTTCAAGATCCTTTTCAAAGTTTTTATTTTTTAATGAAATTCATGAGGGCATTTTTAAACTTTAGGCCAAATTTTCACCTTCAATCTCTTCTCTAAAACTATGGGTGCCAGCTCCTCTTAAGTTTTTCTGATTTTATCATCATCATCATCGTTATTTAGATATACCCCATGGACAAACAACAATGGACAACAATCTCTCCTATATAAACTTAATACGAGAAAGCCTAAACATCAAGCCCTAGGCTATCAAAACTAAATAAACTTATTTGACCACATCAAGCCCCTAATATTAAGAAATCAAGTTTCGTAAATTCACCAGTGTACTTTATATGATTGATATCGTGCAATGGTATGTTATCGTAACAGCAACATATACAAACCCCGAGAAGATGCAAATATACAATACCTAAAGCATGAATAACTAGCCCAACACATTAGAAGAATAAAGTATAATCAATCAAAAGGAAAATCAGAATCAAATTAAAACTTGTTTTTACTTACCAGTACCCTCTAGTTTCAATCTTCGAACGCAAAAAATTAGGTGATAATGTAGAGGTTCGATAGAGAAGAGCAAAGAAGTCTAACAAAAAGGAAAATAGAGCGTACATACCTAATGTAAAAGAAATTGCGTATAAGTGAACTTATTTATTCTTGGTTGATGGTTATAACTATTTCATTCTCAAATTAATTCTTCATAAAGCTATATGTATAAAATCTTTCCTACACCGCAAGTATGCTATAGTTACTCCAACAACATATTCAATATTTGGGAAAGACAGATATGGTGACTCAAACAGAAAAGGCTTTATAACGGCATTTCTTGTGCTTACCCCAGAATTGCGCAGCTCCATATGGTGCCAGAGCTTTGCACGAAGACGGACGGACTGAAAATAAGGTGATGAAGGAGAACCTATAAGTATATTGACAAACAAAAAAAAAAAAACTGAGATTAGACGCCAGTGCCAAGAAATCAGATGAAACTCAGTTTTGCCACTATTAATTCATCAATAAAAACTTAATATATCCTGCAACACTCGTAAAACAAAGTTTCATGATAAATCTGATTGATGACTTGTTATTGCGAAAGTCAAATGGAAATTGTGATGAGAGTGGTTTGGAAGGACTTCAGTTTCTCTGCCAACCCCTTCCATCTTTTAGATATCTTCTGTTAAGGTGCGCAGGTCCATGTCATCTCTTAATTTTTGGTGGGATTTTTATCGAGACTTATATTAGAATCGACATAGTAGAATCTCAACCTTTAAATATGTGTACCCTCTCGATTTTGGTGGCTAAGACGACAAAAAAATATTGTCTACAATAGCTAGATAACACTAATTGCAGTAAACCTCACGCGAGACTAACTTCATGACTTCAGATATAATTGTACATGTATCCGTTGTGAGGCATGTTCAGAATTTGATCCCTCACCTCCATATTTTATCTCGATATATATCGCGTCCATTTGATCAAGGCGCATATCCTCATAATACACTGTAATAAAGTCAAAACTTTTACCAAGTGACGGTGGTAGAGATGAAAAGATCTTCATACTAGTTGGTTGGTGTATGCAGTGATAAGTGCCCTTCAACAACAACCAAAAACCCATCTTCACTCTTTGCCCTTTAATAATTCGTGTGAGAGAGAGAGAGAGAGAGAGAGTACCTCTGACTTTCCAAACCTTCCTCTTTGTCGAATGCAGGGAATGACTTCCATGGTGAAACTGTGTCAAGAATCCCTCTCAAGAAAGTGGAGAAGCACCTACGCGCCATCGGGCCAAGATAAGAGCTCGGCTAATTATTGAAGCAGACCGCGACCCGTCTGACCAAAAAGCGAGGAAACACAACAATTAGTCAAGGCGCGGTCTTTTCCTTGCGTGCGCCACCCGCCACTATAGTCGTGGTGAGAAGAAGAAGATCGCGTCCAAATGAACACCTAGCTAGGCGTCCGTAAAACAGTAACACCGAGAGCACAGGATCCCTAGGGGAGCCTTTTTCCTTTCGATGGTTGTTACCTCGGAAAGCGCAATACCCAGGCTCTCATGACCTATTTGCAGAGTTAGGTTTTTCTTTAAACGGGGCCGTACACCATACCCACTGCAGTACTTACACGGGAGAGTCGCTCAGGTATTACCCTTTTCTATTCCATCTAATCAGCAAATTCTGGAGATGAAAAAAAATAATTCAAAAAAAGGAAAACAGGAGAACGGCAGCTGCTGGAATTGACGTGGCATTGGCATGAACTTTTTTTTTTTTTTGGACAATGCATTGGCATGAACTTGAGATCCCGATCTTTCGACAAATCAGGGCAGGAGGAACCAGAGAAAATGAGGAACCATCAGGGCAAGAGGAACCATCGCTCTCTTTCCACTGATTTTGGCTTTAATTCCGTGTTGCCTCTTTGTCTTCAGCGCAGAGATAGAGCTGGAGAAAGGTCGTGCGTCTTCGCCCGACGACCGTCACGTCACTCTGGCCGTTGCTAACCATGCCGTCAACGTAAGTGGGTCGTGCCATCCTTGCCGCACATGTGAGTCCCCTGTCCTCGGGCCCCCTACATATAGGATCACGCTAATTAGATTTGGGACGCTAGCTCTTTCATCACACGCCTCAATAAAAGAGTAAATCTACTCATGCAATCATCATCGACTCTGATTTCTACTTTCTTCAAAAATATTTTCAGACTTCAAAAGCTTTATAACCGGTATCAAGACCATCCAATAAAGTGATCACCGCCATTGATCAATGGTCTTTGGAAATGGAGACTGCCTCTTACGAGTGTGAGAGCAATTGTCCCGAGCATTGCTCTAATCCCAGCGAATAGGAGCACGGAAACCGCTCGTTCAAAGTAAAGAAACAGTAGAGCAAGAAGCAAGAAAAAGAGTACTGTATTTATGGTATTTCTGACATAAGACTCGCTAGGGAAAATCATATTTAAAGGGGGGTTTACAAAACCAATATAGTTCTACGAATTTTAGTGTTCTTACAATTTGATGCTTCAATTTTTACTTTGTGCAATCAAGTCCTCCAATTTTTTTGACCTATCTAATTTGGTCCTGTAGATATTATTTTGCCTCCAACCATCTTTTGTACAATCAACTGTTTTGTTTAGTCACTATTGCTGTTAAATAAATATTTTTTTTTGAATTTTCAATTTATTTTTTATTCATTTGGTGCTAAATTAGTAATGTGTCATTTTCTGTCACATACAACACCACGTCGTTTGATTTGATGGCAGGTGAAAAACATATTTAGTATTTTAAGTTTCAACAATTGTACGATTTGGTCCTCTAGCGTTTGTTTTTCTTCAAATTATGCGATTTAATCTTTTAAGATATGTTTTGTGCAATTAAATCTTTTAACTTTTTTCAATTTATAAATTATGCAACTGAGACCCGAAAAATAAAATGCACATGAGACTAAGTGGAGCTATAGAATTTCACGCACCTCGCAAACCCGTCTTGGAAGTCTACCTACGCACGAGAAAAGGCCTGACCCAGACTGTCGAGGAAAGTAGGAGGGGAGCAGCTCCTTTTGACTAATTGCATCCTCCTCCAAGAACACTTCTCAGAAGCGAATCTCCAAGCCTCCTAGCAAAAATCTCCAGCAATTACTGCGGGAGACATATCGCTAAGTTTCGGAGATCTCGTTGAGGGTTCGCCGTAAATCAGTCATTCGCGTCCTGGCATGGCACAAAAATCCAGGAAGATGATTATGAACAGTACATAGCCGTCCAACAGGAACCTAAAGAAGACAAAAGGGCGAGGAATGATGCCGGTCAGGTCGCATGCGCATCACAGGATAGTAGGTAATCATATAATGTGCAGAGTCTTTGACTATAAATAAAAACCCCTAAGAAAGGACATTTATCTCAACAAAAATATCACGCACAAGTAAAATTGATGTTTGATCGGAAAGCATGTAAGTTCCATATTCCAGAGAACAATGGTAAAGCCTCCTTTATTGCACTTGCTATAGCAGCAGATCAAAATAGTTCATTTGCTGGACCAGACGACATCATCTAAGCTTGAAAAGAGACTGACTAACAGCAGCATAGTGAGTTACCCAATAATTTCGACAAAAAACTGGGGTACGATAGATTTCAAACTGAATCAGCAATTAAGAATGCCCAAAGGAGTCACATGGTTCGATAAGGTAATATGGTTATAAAACTCAGAAAGAAATGGGGAATGGATTAGAAGTAGGGTGTCACACGGGCACTTGCACCCACGTGTTCTTTCGTAAGGACCTTAGCTTCATAAGGACCCCCTCAACGGCCTAAGGATTGAATATCTTAGCTCATAAACATGGGAATTAGGACTGCTGCTCTTGTAGTCGCACGAAAGTTCAGATAGTCCAACTATAAAGAATGTTCGCCAAGCATATTAACTAAAAGGGCAACTATACATAGGGTTGGCACAGAAAATATGATTCACTGGGAACCCAAACACATGGTAAATTGCAAGGCAATTCCTACGGAATGTTTTTAACTTTTTTTCCCTTCACTAAAACGATTCTTGCGGAATGTATATTATCAAGAAAGAAAGCAGCTCAATACCGAAGAAAATAGCATTCTAGAAGAACCCAGGATGCCTCTTACTTTAGTTATACGTACATCTAACTTGGAAAGAGAAGAATTGTTTGCTCAGAAAGTACATATGATGCATTGCCTCAGTAATGGAACGTAACAAAAGAAAAAAGTGAAATAAAAATTCAGTAAGCAATTAAAAGCATATATCAAAGAAATCAAAGAAGACTCTGTTCCTAATTCTTAGGCATCATGTCAGTGCCATTCCATCCAACAATTCAATCGTGATTCAACAGGCAACTTCAGACTTCAAGACAATGATGCAAGCCACTTCAACTACGAGAAGATAAATATCAATGCTTGATTAAAATAAAATTTGTCACTCACACATAGAAGAATCAGTCCCTTGCTCTACATTACATGACGGTACCTTTACTTCACCTCACCTGCTCCAGGCTGAAAGCAGCCAGCCCTTGGCAACAAGATATTGTTCGTTGATCCAACCTCATGTGGTCTGCTTCAAGAGCAGAGAGCAACGAAACCCAGTACACAAATAGAGCAGGTATTCGGGAACTAAATATATCATGCCGATCTGAAAGGATGGAAAGAAGATCGTCTGGCACACCAGCTGCAAGCAAATTCTGCCCATCTGATTGAAATCATTGAATCGTCTGATTTCATTAGGTTGTCCTCACAGTTAATGCCATCTCAATTTATGAAAGGCTGATGTTAAAATTTCTGCAGTGAATGGAAACATCGACAAAATGATCCACATATTGCTGTCATAATCTTGACATCGTAACTTCCTGACAAGTTACTCATAAGTGTACCTTATCTTGTCCTCAAACATGCATAACTCAAATAGCATGTCGCAAGCAGGAGCTACTGAAATATCAGTTCACAACAGCTAAGTGAGTCAAGATGGCTGGCTGCACATCTTATTTTTTATCCCATTGTGCAAGGCATCTGATGGAGCCTCAGTCAAAGTTAGATGGCAAGAGCCAAAGAAGGATAATGTCGTACAGCCATGCTCAATGGTAATGCATAAACGAGACTATGCTGCCCAATCAATTGCCCTTGGGCCCCTCCAATTAATTTTCAAAACTGAAACCCTGGAAGTTTGATCAAGAGGCTCCTGAATATACATCCTTCAAAAAGCTTCCAGCATCCGCAGCAGAAGAAGGTCCCTCTTTGAGCACATATTGATTGGAAAGTCCAATTGGTTTTGTTCAGAGCAATTCCCAAACAGACGGAAATAAGAACAAGAATTTGCGGCCAGTGGCAGTTGGGCTGGAGTGGAAGTGCAAGCAGGGGTTTCCACACTCTGTTCCGATTGATTCTCTGAACCAGACTACTAATTCCATATTAGAACGAAAAATGGACAACTTCCGATCTACGAAGTCCAAGCAGTAGTTACATATGATCAGATTTAGAAGGATTCTGAAACCTGCTAGTCAAACAGTAATAACTTGAGAAGAAAGATACACGGACAGAGAGCGAACTTAAGTGTTCTGCTAATTCACTAGTTGTCCTTCCACATAATAGAAGAAAACTCGAGGCATGTGAATCGGTATAGACATAGTGGATATAATTCACTGCTCTGCAGAATACTGGATATCACAGAGAGATTGACAGAGTTGTATTAATAATCTTACACCAAATTCCCAAGTCATAAAATCGGTGATAAAACAAGCCACAAAGGGAAATTGAATAATAAACCCGAGTGCTAATGGGTGAGAGAGAGATATTCGAAATCTACGCAAAATTTTGAAGCAATCAAAGCAGTTGCAGACCAAAATAAAAGATCAACGAAAGTGGAAACCATTAAAATCAATAAAACTCTCACAAAAATATTGCAATGGAAGAAGCAGAAGAGGAAGAGGAGCCAAAATGCGTAACGACTTGGGCGTGAAGCAGCGCTCTAGATTGAACAGCTAGAATTTCATTCTGATTTGGAAAATATCAAACAACCGGACGCAGACCTTCCTGAACAAATGCAGGTAAAGTAGAACTCTCCGTAAGCTTCCAGCAAGCAGTCAACATCGTTTTTCATTGTTCCTAGAAGACAATCCCCCTGAACTGATCAGTCGCTATGAAGATTCTAAACGAGATCAGGCGAAAGCAGCATACATTCATAGATTAGCAGATTGCGGCAGAACAGCAGACAATTCGAAGGACACGGAGGCGAAAACAAAGCAGCGGCCGAGAGAACAGAACCGCAACGCGTCGCGCCTCGAATCTTCGATCCAAGCTTCGAAGTGATCCGCCCTAGAAGCTGCATTAAGCAGGAAAACGCGGCGGATCAAACGGAGACCGTACGGAATACGGAGAGCGGAAATTCCGACGCGCCGACTCCGAAAACAGACGATCGCTGAACAAACGAGACTACGAGAAGCTGCCGTCTATAGACGCGCAGAGGGAAACGAAGCGACGAACCGCGAAGGAACAGCGATCGAAGCGTGGAACGCACCTTGCGCCGCCAATCCGAGCTCCGACGGGGACGCCGCCAGAACGCACTGCTCGGCGGTTGACGACGCGTCCGGAGAGGATGACGAGAGCGGCGGCGGCGGCGCCGCCAGGTGGTTCCCTCAGCGGAACAGTAGACGATTCAAAAGACACGGAGGCGAAAACAAAGCAGCGACCGAGATGAACAGAACTGCAACGCGACGCGCCTCGAATCTTCGATCCAAGCTTCGAAGTGATCCGTCCGTCCTAGAAGCTGCATTAAGCAGGAAAACGCGGCGGATCAAACGGAGACCGTACGGAATACGGAGAGCGGAAGTTCCGACGCGCCGACTCCGAAAACAGACGATCGCTGAACGAACGAGACTACGAGAAGCTGCCGTCCATAGACGCGCAGAGGAAAACGAAGCGACGAACCGCGAAGGAACAGCGATCGAAGCGTGGAACGCACCTCGCGCCGCCAATCCGAGCTCCGACGGGGACGCCGCCAGAACGCACTGCTCGGCGGTTGACGCCGCGTCCGGAGAGGATGACGAGAGCGCCGCCGCCGCCGCCGCCGCCGCCGCCGCCGCCAGGTGGTTCCCTCAGCGGAACAGTAGACGATTCAAAAGACACGGAAGCGAAAACAAAGCAGCGACCGAGATGAACAGAACCGCAACGCGACGCGCCTCGGATCTTCGATCCAAGCTTCGAAGTGATCGGTCCTAGAAGCTGCATTAAGCAGGAAGACGCGGCGGATCAAACGGAGACCGCGCGGAATTCCGCCATCGGGATTGCAACGGACAGCGAAAATCCCGACGCGGCGACTCCGAAAACTGACGATCGCGTCCGTCCATTCACGGACGTGACGAACGAACGAGACAGCGAGCAAAGCTGGCATTCAACGCGGAGTCGTTAGACGCGCAGAGGAAAACGAAGCGACGAACCGCGAAGAAACAGGGATCGGAAGCGTGGAACGCACCTCGCGCCGCGTCCGAAGGTTGACGGCGCATCCGAAGAGGACGACGAGCGCCGCCACCGCCGCCGCCGCCGCTGGAGAGCCGGTTGCCTCGGCGGAAGCGAGGTCGAGGATCGGGGAAGACGGAGGACTCGCGGCGAAGAGGGAGGGAGGGAGGCGAGGCGAGGCCGAGGCGAGGCGTTTCGAATGGGAGCAGGACGTGATGGAAAGCGAGATAAAGGAACAGCACGCGCGGGAGGGGGATAGTCCAGGGGCAATGCACGGCGCAAGCACGCTCGCGACCGATTGACCGTCATTACCGATCGTACGGAACGACTGCAGAGAGGACAAAGATGATTGCGTTGATTTCCATAATCTATTACTCAAAAATTCAAAAATCCATTTATTTTTTAAGCTCCATTTATTTCCAAAAAAATAATTTTATTTTTATTTTTTAAAATTAATCACTTATATTACTTACAAAAATAAATAAATGAAAATTATATTATTATCGATAATGAAAATATTTTTTTATTGATGAAGTATTTTAAGATATATAAAGCAATTACTTTTAGAAAAATGTGTTTTAAATTATTTATTTTTTCATGAAATAAACAAGACCTTAGCTGACGCGGTGATTCAATTCGTCTTTAAATTATTTTCAATCAACAATTTAAATGACACTAAAACGTGAAGGCGTTTGGTCTTAAATTATTAAAGTTTTAAATGATTATGTTATAAAAGTTTGGGAAAAAAACACGGAAAACCCTGAATTTTACCTAAAGTGACACATTTACCCCAAACTTTTTTTTATAACGTGAAAAACCCCAAACTTTTCAAACCGTGACACATTACCCCATCAAGGGCATTTTTGTCTTTTTATTCTGTTTTTTTTTTTTTTTTTTTTCTTTTTTCCTTTTTCTTCCCTTCGCCAGCCATGGCAGAGCCGGCGGAGGGTAGCCGGCATCCGGCAAGGGTCGCCCTCACCGGCGTCGGGTGTGGGCGAGGGAGGGCGGCCCTCGCCGGCGTCGGGTGAGGGCGAGGGAGGGCGGCCCTCACCGGCGTCAGGCAAGGGGTGCCCTCGCCAGATTTGGCAAGGGTCGTCCTCGCCAGACACAGGCGAGGGCAGGGACACCCTCACCCGACGCAAGCGAGGGCGGCCCTCACCGGCGTTGGGTGCCCGGACGGCCCTCGCCGGCGACAGGCGAGGACGGCAAGGACACCCTCGCCCGACGCAGGCGAGGGCTGCCTTGGTCAGCGTCGGGCGAGGACGACCCTCGCTAGATCTGGCGAAGGCACCCCTCGCCCGACGCATGTGAGGATGGCCCTCGCCCGAGGGCTGCCCTAGCCCAATGCCGGCGAAGGTGACCCTCACCGACGCCGCCGGGGGCAGCCCTCGCCGAACACCGACTTCCCTCTGCCGGCCAGCTGGCAAAGGGAAGAGAAAAAAAAAAAAAAAAAAAGAGAATTTTTTTAAAAAATGAGAATACCAAAATGCCCTATAATTTTGGAGTAAATGTGTCACATAACAAAAGTTCAAGGTTTTTGTGTCACAAAAAAAGTTTGGGATAAATGTGTCACGATTTGCAAAGTTCGGGGTTTTCACGTCAAAAAAAAAAAAAATTGGGATAAATGTGTCACTTTAAAGAAAGTTCGGGATTTTTTTCGAACTTTTTTCCCTAAAAGTTTCTCAAAAAGATTACTGGACCACATTCTTCTTTTCACTTCTCTCTCGTTTCCTTTCCATGTTGATTTGACGGATAAAAATAGTTTAGAAAAAATTTCATTGGTTTAGATTAAAATTTCGACATAATGTATTTCATGCCACCAATTAAAAAATATATAAATGGTCGTTAATGAGACGGAAGTATTATCATTTTCAATTAAAATTAGCTAGCCGAGGACTCTAGTTGTCAGGTCTCAACGAACTTCTTCTAAGAAACTACAATCTAGTTTTAACACGTCATAAAATGTGGAATTTTACTTCTAATATATTATCCCGTCAAATTAGTGTAAAGTTTGCTTGCATAGAGTCCTTTTAAAAGTGTAAAAGTTTTAATCACCTCGGAATTTCATCTCATCTAGGGAAAATGACAAAAATAATTTACAGACTATGGCTTAATGTGCAATATTATTTTAAACTTTTAGTCCATTCAATGCGGTCCATGAATTTTGACATAATGTGCAATGTCGTTTATGAACTTTTAATTTATTTAATGTAATCCTTAAACTTTTGATAGGGAAAATTGTCAAAAATATTCTAAACTTATTATATGGTGGCCAATTCGGTCCTAAGCCTTTTAGCTTTCTCAATTCATCATAAATATTTTGATAACTTGCCAGTTTAGTTCTAAATCTTAGATTTATCAAATTAGTCATAGATCTTTGAATAAATTGCTAATTTAGTTATTTAGACTAATTTTAGCCCAATATTGCTAATATGGCGGCCCAATCAGCAATAGTTGTCTTGTATTCATGACAAAAATTCCAAATTTTAAAATTATTTTTATTGATTTTATTTCTTTCCTTTTTTTACACATGGTCGTGAAACTGTTGACCACTAGTAGAGAGCTAGCAACCTCCACTAAACCTTGGGCGAGGGGTGATGACTCCCCTACTGATTTTTGCGTGAGGGCCACAAAGCCCTTGCTATCCACAGATAAAGCACTTGCTAGATTTGGTGAGGGAATTAAGGGCTTGCAGGGCACAACAAGGGCGTCACTACCCTTGATCACCCTTGCTGTGGCAACAAGGGCCTGGGTGAAGGTCATGATTTCTCACTTCGCCAAACCTAATGGGGGCTCGCAAACCCTTGGCTAAGGGTCAATGACCTCGTTGGCTATAACTTGCTGGCCCTTGCTTGCCGTTTCTTTATAAAAAGAAAAGAATTAATAAAAACAACTAATAAAAATAGGGATTTTTTTTTTAAAAATTAATAAATTTTTCAACATTAGCAATATCCTACCAAAATTAGTCAAAATGACTAAATAAGCAATTCATTAAAAAATTTAGGACTATTTTGGTAAATTGCTTAAAAAGTTTTGCACTAAATTGATATAATTAAAAGATTTATGATTGAATTGACAACTTGTCAAAAAATTCAGGATTATATTAGCTTTCATATAATATATTTAAGATTTGTTGGATAATTTTCACTGTTCAATTTAGTCCTCCAATTAGATGATCCATAGACTAAAATGAATGCAGGGATATAATAATCTCGAGACTAGATTAAACATTTACGAAAAATTTAGGAACTACAATGAACAAATTAAAAATTCAGGGATGATATTGTATATTGGATTAAAATTTAGAGGTTACATTGAATAAATTAAATATTCAAGGATGACATTTTGAAGATCACTCGAGTGGCTCCTCTGCAAGCCCGAAGAAATCATTTATGGCCTGTTTGTTAATGTTATTTTTTTCTGTTTATGAACAAAATCTCTGTTTTTTTGTCCAGGGAACAAAAAAAGAATAGAAACCCGTTTGTTTGCGTTTTTGTTCCAAATCTATTTTTTTATTCCCAGGAACACATTTGGAACAGAAACAAGAAACAAGAAAAACGTGTTTCTTGTTTGGAACAATTTTTAAGAACAAATCTTCTCTCTTCTCTCTTTTTTCTTCTCTTTTTTCTTATTTTCTTTTTCTTTTTCTTTGGTCGGTCGCCGGCCTTGGGGTCGCCGGCCCCCGGCGAGGCCGAGCGTCGCCGTGGCTTAGCGAGGCCACCAGCCCTCGTCGGCTGGTCGCCGTGAGTTCTTTATTTTTTTGTTGGTCAATAACTATAAATTCCAAATATCCCTTTGGTGTCCATTGACATAAGAGATGTCGTTTCTAGTCTATATTTTTCTATTTCTATATATGGAAAGTTAAAAAATCATCATATAATAATCCAAAAAAGAAATCAAAATAGAAAAGAAAAAAGGGAGGGAGGTTTGGGATGATTTTGAAATCTTTTCTACTAGGGAATCTAGTATCCTTATGCATGAACATAATAATTTTGGTCGTTATGGTCGGACTCTATTATGGATTTTTGACCACATTCTCCATAGGGCCCTTTTATCTCTTCCTTCTCCGAGCTCGGGTTCTAGAAGAAGGAGAAGAAGGAACCGAGAAGAAGCCATGGCCGAGGCCGGCGACCGGCCAAAAGAAGGAAAAAAGAAAGAAAAAAATTAAAAAAATTAAAAAATTAAAAGAAACAAAAAAAGAACACAAATTTACCAAACGTGTTTCTGCTTATTTTTTATTCCCAGAACAAGTTTACCAAACGCATTTTTTTATTCAAAAATTGTTCCTCGGAACAAAAACATTTTTTTCTATTTCTATTCCCTAGAACAATTTTTAAACAGAAATGTTATCAAACGTATCCTTATTCAGTCGCAGCAGATCTCCTCTCCCCACAGAGGAGGAGAAGAAATGTCACAAAACATATCGCGAGCTGAGCAGAGAACCACCACGTGACGAGAGGAGAAGCGAAGCGGTCTATTAACGAATCGATAACCAAAACCCAAAACCCTCTCATCACCGTTCCCAATCGAGGAGCGTGCTCGCTCCTTAATCGCCAGCAAAAGGGATGAGCATCAAGCCATTCAACAAGTAAAGAAGATGGGCAATCCTTCGATTGGAAGTAAATGTCTCAATTATAAAATTGAAGTTCAAACTAATGGTTCTAAATTA
The DNA here is from genome assembly GCA_014182375.1 of Eucalyptus virginea. NCBI lineage: Eukaryota > Viridiplantae > Streptophyta > Magnoliopsida > Myrtales > Myrtaceae > Eucalyptus > Eucalyptus virginea. The sequence continues at coordinate 9,289,298 of CM024515.1, read as the reverse complement.
TACACTAATCATTAAATCTCACAGAAAAAAATAAAAGAGCACATTTGTTTCAAGTTCCACTAACTTTGGTATTAAAACTCACCTATCGAAATAAATTCTAATTTTTTTGGAACTAAAAGTTACCTTCCATACCTCTGAACTTGGAATAAAAAAAGTTCATGTCAGTTTGATTATCACGTTTCAAATTCTATCCTATAACTGTGCTCAATCCTAGGATTGGCCTATGGGCCACTGAGTTTGTCGGCCCTTGCTCGCTAGCTCTACATGTAAAGAAAAGAAAAGAAGGAAAATAAAATAAAATAATGATAAAAACTTATAAAATTGGAATTTTTTTAAAAAATTAGCTCAGCTTGTAAAGAAAAGAAAATAAGGAAAATAAAATAAAATAATCAATAAAAACTTATAAAATTGGAATTTAAAAAAAAAAGTAAAAAATTTTCCACATCAACGATATTCAACCAAAATTAGTTGGAATAATTAAATTGACAATTCATTAAAAGGTTTATGACTAGTTTGACAAATCATTTAGGGATTTTGAACTAAATTGGTACAATAGAAAAATTTATAACTAGATCGACAAATTATCAAAAGATTTAGGATTATATTAATCGTCGTGTAATATATTTATGATCTTTTGAAATGGACATAATAATCTCGGGACTAGATAGGAATAATATTGCATATTGAATTAAAATTTAGAGATTACGTAAATAAATTAAATATTTAGGGACAATATTTTAGAAATCATTTGTGTAATTATCCATTAGATCTAACGGTTGCGGGGGCAAAACTAACGGAGCACTGGTCAATCGCGGGCAAAAGGAAGCGAAATTTCTCGTTCCGCCGACCCGACCATCCCCGCAATATCCAAGAACTCCGGGGGCTCCTCTGCAATCTGCCCCCCCTCCATTTATAATGTTCCGCAGCCGGCCCAACCCGAACGAGGAATCATTCTTTTCAGTCGCAGCAGATCTCCTCTTTTTCCCCCAAGAGGAGGAGGAGAAGAAACGTCACGGAACAGACCGCGAGCGAACTGAACAGAGAAAACCACCACGTGACGAGAGAAGCGGCCCGTTAACTGAAACCCGAGAAAACCCTTCCGTCATCGTTCCCAATCGAGGATTCGACGAGCGAGCAGGGAGCCTCGAGCGAGCGAGCTCCTTAACCGCCGCCCGAAGGGATGAGCATCGAGCCATTCAACAGGTGGGTCCTTCGATTCCTCAAGGGATTCAAGTGATGTTGTGTTGTTGCTGGGAAATTTTCAGTTCGTTGGATTGGGGTTTTCTTCGTTTTTCGATGAATTACGGTTTCTGGGATTGTTTTGTTTGTTGCTCATGGTGCTGTGGATTGGGCAGGCTGGTGAAGCTCGTGGCGAGGGCGTTCTACGACGATTTCACCACCAAGGGGGAGAACCAGCCGAAGTCGGGGCGCAGCGACAACCGCGGCATCGTGGTCGTGGTGCTCGATGCTCTCACGAGGTGGGGCTTTGGTTGGTTGGTTGGTTGTTCGTGTTTTGCTTCTTTCGGGTTCTTTAGCGAAATGGTGGAGATGGGGCGTTGCTTTTGGTCCGGGGAAGTAGATGAATTGGGGAAGGTGGAGTGTTTTTGATCGATTATGGGAGAATTCGAGGTCAACTGAAGTCAAGTTAAGTTTGAGAGAGAGAGAGAGAGAGAGAGAGAGAGAGAGAGAGTAGGGATTGAGTTGATTGTGGACAGAATAACAGGCGAGCGCAGATTGAGTGCGATACTGTTTTGGCAATCTCAGATATTGTCAATAGTCTTCTTTTGCAAGGATTGAAAGTGTGGAGTGAAGTTATGGTGAGGCTTTTAATGAATCGGGGAGGGTGGAGTGTTTTTGATCGATTATGGGAGAATTCGAGGTCAACTGAAGTCAAGTTAAGTTTGAGAGAGAGAGCAGGGATTGAGTTGATTGTGGATGGAATAATGGGCGAGCACAGATTGAGTGGGATACTGTTTTGGCAATCTCGGATGTTGTCAATAGGTGGATCCTTCGATTCCGCCTTAGCGAAATGGTGGAGATGGGGCGTTGCTTTCGGTCTGGGGAAGTAGATGAATTGGGAAGGGTGGAGTGTTTTTGATCGATTATGAAAGAATTTGAGGTCAACTGAAGTAAAGTTAAGTTTGAGAGAGAGAGCAGGGATTGAGTTGATTGTGGACGGAATAATGGGCGAGCGCAGATTGAGTGCGATACTGTTTTGGCAATCTCAGAAATTGTCATTAGTCTTCTTTTGCAAGGATTGAAAGTGTAGAGTGAAGTTATAGTGAGGCTTTTAATGATCTGCTGTAGTACGGTATTTATCTGTAAAATCAGTAAGTTGGATTCTGTAAATTGTGTCAGACTCCGGTAAAGCAAGGATATCTTGTTGCGGGCAAAAGGGCGTACTGAAATTAAGTTGATTTTGTGATTCTGATTTGGTTGGATCTAGTCTCTGTCTTGTCTAGCAGTGTAAAGTGTGGTATGTTTGTTGGTTTTTCCCTTTCACGAGCGTTGGCAATTATTATTCTGTTCCTTCTTATAGACGACAATGGGTTAGAGAGGAGGATTTGGCGAAGTCTTTAAGTTTGCATTCCAAGCAACTAAGACGGACGCTTCGATTCTTGGAAGAAGAAAAGCTAGTTACGCGAGATCATAGAAGAGAGGTATGAATTTTATTCAATTTTTCCTTTTCTGGAGCCTCTAATCTTGGTATATGGTGATGGTCTTGTGAATCATTGTCGGTCCGTTATGTCCTACATATGATTTTTTTGTCATTGAAGTTTGTAATCCATTGTGAAGGAAGCATTGCCGATGAGTGGTGATTACATGGATGATCTGTTCACTTGGCTTTGGGTGCATGATTGTTATGCTGTAGTCTATGACTTGCATACCTTATTTTGATAGTTGTTTTTGCAACAGTTAGTTTTCTCTCCCCTGTCCTTCTGTTCAACAGGATGTGGTTGTTGTTACTGAACTGATAGAGAGAGGCCAGATAGCTTTAGTTCATCTGAAGTCATTTGCCTCTTATTACTGTCTTTCCTAGTTAGATAGTTAATGCTTATTACAATTCTTGTCACACAAAATTGAGAAGAAAAAGAAAAAAGGAGACATCTAAAAGGAATATTTTCTTACATTTTTGGTTCTCTTTGATCTTTACTATATACATTTGTCGGGAAATAATTTGTTTTTGTAGTATCTAATTAAGTCTTCAAGATAACAGCTGACTGAATTACCACACTAGTATGTCTCCAAATGCTAATTTAATCATAGATTCTCCTCCACATGAAATGTTTTACTCTCTCTCTTGATGAACAATGTAATTCTGTTGTTTTCCTGTAAATAGCATATTTCTTTTCACCAACTACGCAATCAATTGCCACTTAGCAGGATAAGATTGGTGGTAGTTATTTTTGTATGCAGTCGCTTGCCAATTACTGTCATCTGTGGCATCTCGTATGAAAAACTACCAACTGCTAATCTGTGACAGTTTCTGAATCTAAAATCACTCTGAACTTCCAGATAGTATATTGTTCATCTCACTTCAATTTTCAATTTGCAATATTTAACACATTTCTTGTATGTTTATTAGATAGATGAAGGTGTCTATTTATGTTCTGAAAAATCTATTGGCAATTTTTTTTTTTTTTTTTTTGGGAGGGGAAGTTGGTTGTGAATTGAATAACCTGTGTTTGACTTATCCTGTGATTTGCATGGTCATAATTTTCCGAAATTTTGCCTTCAGGAACTCTTTCTTGTTTTATACTATACAATGCTACTGACAGCTATTTAAAAACACTAGTCAGGCCAGTCTAGCTACCTCTGTGTTAGTTACTGAAGCTTTGACTATTTTTTGGATTTTCCTTAAAGTAAAGACTTCCTCTGATACATTGGGCTACTCATCTCAGTACAGTATTCATGCTGACACTTAACATTTGAAGTTTGATTCTTGAGTATTCTGGTTTAGCTGCATAAAATATCATTTGTTTTGTTTAATATAGTTGCATGCGTGATCTTAGTTTTGTTTAATATAGTTGCATGCGTGATCTTTAAGTGATTTTATAGAACAAAAATCATTATCTTTAGGATTTGTGATTGATTCTCATTGTTTCACAGACAGCTAAGGGTGCAAAGATATTTAGTGCTGCAATAGCTGCCACAGGCGATGGTTCGGCTAAGGACGGAGAGGAGAAGATTAAGCTTCACACACACTCATACTGCTGTCTAGATTATGCACAGGTTTTGCTCATCAAACTTGATTTCAGTAACCCGAGTGCCAGAACAGGATGGGGAAAAAAGAAGACATCTTCATTTTCCCTGCTTGCTGGCTTTATTTATTTCCCTTAAGAGAGCTCTGTTTTCAATCATCCTTTATGATTGCCTAAAAAGAATGTTTTGCAGATTCATGATGTTGTTAGATACAGACTGCATCGATTGAAGAAGAAGTTAAAGGATGAGCTAGAGAACAAGAACACAGTTCAGGAGTATATATGCCCTAATTGTAGCAGAAGGTTCTCACTGCTGCTTTTTAAAATTTTCAAGTTATGGGGGAGTTATTGTGAACATTCTGGATGGTAGCATTTTTAGAAATCTCAACTTGCCACATGATCTGTCCAGGTACACAGCATTGGATGCTCTGCGTTTGGTATCCATGGAGGATGAATACTTCCATTGTGAAAGTTGCAATGGGGAGCTTGTGGCAGAGAGTGACAAGCTAGCTGCCCAAGAAGCTGGGGATGGGGATGATAATGCTAGAAGGCGTAGGCGTGAAAAATTAAAGGACACACTTCAGAAAATGGAGGTTGTTATCTTGATATATTTGTTTAGAATACTAGTAATAGTACTCTATTACTTTGAATGAATTGATTACCTGCAAGTTCTGAGGCATTTTTTATGGCAAATAATTTTCAATGGCAAATTGGTGGCTGACTTTTACATGTCTTAGCTGTAAAGGTTTGCAGTGCCTCCTATGAAGAATTGTGGTTGGACTACATTGCTAGTTCTTTTTTTTAAAAATAATTTGTAAACTTTAGAGAAACACAGATCCTACTAAATTGAATTATCTTTGTCACGTGCTTGATGTTCCTTAGGTTGTTGAACTTGGTGTATTAACTGTAGGCTAACTCTGAATCTGTATGCTCTTCCAATTGATTCGCATTTTGATTTACTTTTTTTTTCCCCAAACATTTCGTATACTTCTGGGAACACTGCTTTTGTATATTTTTAAAACAGCTACGAGCAATTGCCTGATTTCACTGGGAGGGACATAAACTAACATAAGTTAAATGAACGTCATAAGAGGTTACGAGTTGAAGACTTTTGCATTGTTATGAGTTTGGGATCTGTTATTCAATGTGAGTCCAGTTAGTTTTATGCTTATCTAATGGGATCCTGTTTAGTCAGGACACCTTGTTAGTGGAGTCGTAGTTAAGAAAATGTCTTTTGGATGTGAAATATATGCCCGAGGGACCTATACACAGTTTTCCATGAAATTATATTAGATGATAAGTGATTGGAGCGAAGCTCTTCCTTATTGTGGCAAATTTTTGCACACTTATCTGTAGCACTGCATGCTTCACATATGCAAGCATTTAGACTCTTTCTTACTGCAGTAAAATCATCTTGAAACTTCTTACAGTGTATTGTCTACATGATCTCGGTAAATTTTGATGAATCAAGTTGATTATCTCTATGTTTGAAGAGTGATAGTTAATGCTGATTGTTTCTTGTTTTTTGTAATTTAAGTATAAATCCTCTAGAACCCTTCCTCATATTGAAGTCACTGAGGTGACTCCAGGTACAGTTGAAGCCACTGATGGATCAACTTAGCAGAGTCAAAGATCTGCCAACTCCAGAATTTGGAAGTCTTCTAGCATGGGAAGCTCGTGCACATGCTGCTGGTCGTGGAGGAAGTGGTGATGCTGGTGCTAATGATGGCTCTAAATCCTCCCAAGGATATGGTGGAACACCAATGCCGTTTCTTGGTGACACAAAGGTTGTTTACTTCTTGGTGCTTTTTTCTTTTTTGATATTGAAAATGGGCTCTTAGAGCATGTAGTTGTCTGCTTTTTTTAGCTGCAGCTCTGAGCCATCTTTGTTATGTGTCTTTGGCCTGAAATTGTTACACCAGTCTGTCTATAACATCTAATTGATATTTGGTGCTTGGCCTCTTATTAATTCCTGTTAAATGCTATAAACTAACTAGATGAGAGATTTTTAAGTAGAACCTCTTCTATCAACCTACTGGTGGAATTCAGAACTTGGCCTGCTTAAAAGCATGATTGAGGATAGATCTATGCCAAGCATGGATGAGTTAACTCATCACTCGAGCACTCTTTTTGCCATTTCTTTAGCTATATCTCATTTGGAATCTAATTTTTGGTCACTGTTTTGGGTATAAGCTTCTGATTATGCCTGTGTGGTTCATCAAGTTGTTTTTCACTTGGTAAGCAATCTAGTTCTGACCTTATTTGCAGAATTCTTCTTATGTTTTATCCAGGCCTATCAGTATTGTGTACTTTTTATCTGACTGGATCTGCATGCGGCTGTATTCTGGTGATAATATAGAAGATTAACCATATTCTTTTTTTTTTTTTTTTGGGTACTTTACCACCTCAATGCAATTATTCATATTGTGACTCATGGACTGAACTTGGCAGGTTGAAGTTTCCTTTGCTGGTCTTGAGGGGAAGGAAGAGGATGTCAAATCTGAAGCAACAACTAGTACACCTCTGAAAGTTTTACCACCATGGATGATTAAGCAAGGAATGAACCTTACAAAAGAACAGCGTGGAGAGGTTGGGGAGGAATCAAAGATGGAGGGTACTTCAACATCCTCTCAGTTGTCGGATGACAAGAAATCGACTGTCCAGAGTGATGATAAGAAGAGCATACAGGTTTGGGCGTTTTTGAATTGCCCATCATATTTTACAGTATTATAGTCATTGTCATTGTACTTAAGACAGTGTTGAACCTAACTATCTCTATCCAGGATGAGTATATAAAAGCATACTACGCTGCTCTTCTCAAGAAACAGCAGGAACTGGAAGAATCTGCAAAGAAGCAAGAGCAACTATCTGATTCCAATATCGCCAATGGTCATTCTGATACATCTTCCTCCCGTCAAGTGGGCATGAAGTCTAAACGCGATCCCGAGGAGGATGTTTGGGAAGAGGCTCAATATGCAGGTGAGCGGTTGGGCCATCGTTTTTCAATTTCTCTGCCTTCATAGGCTACTGCTGGGGTCAAGCATCTATAGTAAGGGAACAAGATAGCTACTCATTTTGAACCCACATAAAAAAGACTAATTTAGGTTAAACTGATGTCAAGTCAAGTCGAGACCTTCTGAAAGCCAAGAAATTGTTCCAGTGCAAATCGTGCGTGTTGTAGTTCCAGCTCATAAATATGTTTTGTAGATCTGCATGGTTTATAGCATCAGCATGGATATCGATCTATGTGATGATGTTTCCCTTATGATCACTTCTCATTGAAACTGGTGCAGTCAAGTCCTTTCTATGGTTTTTGGTGGTAAACTTTGATTAAGGTCCCACCTATATAGCTGACTCAGGTTTCATTTGTTTCGACTATGAACGTGCTTCTGTTTTGCATCAACACAGGAAATACAAGTGAGAGCTATAGGGTTGGTGACTTGAATGTTCAAGCGGATGAGTCGGGTGAGGACGATGATGATGTGGATTGGGAGGAAGGTTGAGCAGGGCGTCCCTCCTTTTCTCGGCTAGAGAACTTCCCTTCCTGTCGTCTGCTGAAGCTCAAAAAACTCAAGGTGGCGTGATTCCATGGAGTGTTGTGCTCTTGTAGCCCACATTATTTTTCTGAAGATCCGACAAGATTCGTTTGGTGGAAGATGTTATAAGAGTCATTGCATTCATTGTTCTGCTCAGGAGCCTCGAATCGTGCTCTCGACTCGAGGCATGAAGAACATACATTACATCGTGTCATTTTTTACCGACAACAGTAGAAATGTATGACCTTGACATGGATTCCCTGTTCTGAGCGCATCGAGCTCTCGACACACCCGGATTTTGGAAGTGTAAGACTATTTAAGACTAAACAGATAGAGAGAATGAAGCCATTTATGATTGACCTGTGCATGAAGTTCCTGGCTCTTCCCTGTTCAGATTAGTCACTTGCTCGATCCGGCTTTTCATGTTCCGGTGCCGACGCAAAGTGGGTGTGGTTGACTTTCTTTCCGAAGTTGGTCACGCAATGATTCAACACGATTTCTCGATGTGGCCAACTACTCCATTTGACATTTCATGTTCGGAAAGCCTTTTCCATCGGGTGGTGGTGGTGGTGGGTGTTCGTCCCGATGCAAACCGCTCGCACTGCCGAGTCAACTCGGTCTCCCACGTGCAGCTCAGCTCATTGCCGACTCTTGCCATTAAACAAATCGCTTTCTCATGTGAAATCTACCCATCAAAAGAGCTTCTCGATGCTTGCTAATCTGCCCCTTTCGTATCCGCAATATACGGCCATCCAGAGGGGGGAGACGAGTCCCATTTTCAACCGAGTTAGCTTAAACCGGGGAAAAAGCGGTGCAGAAGAGGGAAGAGTCTAAAGCAAGCAAGTGATACCTCCCATGCAAAAATAACGTGTCCCAACACACCCGTAGGCGAACATCGAACCCCCCTCCCCGTCCTACAACTAATATAAAATCACGGTCAAGACCGCGTCACGTACCCCTTTTTTAATAATCGATCTCGTCCCGGTGCTCTCCTACTCGGGACTCGCTCATCGACTCGGATTTGGGATAGGAAATTGTACTGTGGTTTAAGCCTTCCAATCATGTCGAGCAAGATGGGTATCGCTGGATCAAGGCTGTCATCTTCTATGGAGCTCGAACGTAGGGTTGCTTCCGAAAGCAAACTAAAGCTTTCGTGAAATCAGGGAGTTTCTTGTTGAAGCACGTAGGTACCTAAGATCAAAGACTCGGCTCGATCCCCTGTTTTTCCAATTCGAGACAGCAAAAGTGTCGTAGTAGGCTCCTGTCTCCTTTCTTCGAAGTCACTCTTTCCCGTCGCTTGCCTATATGTACGAATTATTTAGCATATGACGACATCGCATGCCCAGTCTTTCAAATTCCATGAGAGATTTTCTAAGTCGCCTTTTGATTACATCCGTCCATGTCCCTCCTCAATCTTCCTTTTTTCCTTCTTTTCAAAATAAATGGGTTGGAACAAGACTGACCAAATTGCTGAATTTTGGGTACCTTTGTTTCCATGCACAGCATTTTAATATGATGGGGGTTTCTAAGCTAGTTTGTGTACAGCAATGTCACCTACTTAACACTCAAACTATATCTATATTTTTGCCCCTTTTAATAAATCACAAGTATATAAATATAAATAAATGAATTCTTATGTCCTCGGTCGTCCCAACATATATATAAATCAAGGTTTGACATTCTACTACCGATTAAATGCACTCCCCCTGCCAATTCCTTGAACGTAAAGCAAGATCCGTTGGAAGGATTGTCGACAATTCCTTGCTCCCTCTCCGCATCATTTGGACCTCATTGCTCTCTCTCTCTCTCTCTCTCTGTGTTTGAACAATTTTTTTAACCGGAAGGGTGGAGTTAAACCTCAAGAGTCTCATGGAAGCAAGCACCACTTCCATGTCAACCCATCTCCTCCACCATTTCTTAAGCTATAGTCTAGCTAATTCAAGCTGTCATCTCTAGCTTCCACATATAGAGCTTCCTCTCCCTCTCTCCATACACACAACCTTCTTCTTCATCTTCATCTTCATTTATCCAAATCTCTCTAAACTCCAACCTTTTCATCATCTCTCTCTGGCAATCACCATTCCATAGTCTCTCCCCAACTCCATGCATGCTCTCTCTTGCCTCCTCTCTTTCTGCCATGAAGCTCCCGAGACCCCCGCGGGTCCATAAAGCCATTCTTTGCCTCGCTTTCCTCTCCCTCTTCCTCCTCTTCCACGGTTGGTGCAATTCTTCCTCCCAACCCAGGAACCAATTGAGCTGGAGCAACAGGAGAGCGCTGGCCAGCAAGTACGATTTCACGCCGTACCTCCGCCACCGTCAACGGCATCATCATCATCGCCATCATCAAACAGGGCACGCGCCCGTGGTGCCAGGGCCGCCTGACCCGTTCTACGGGGCAGAAAAGCGCCTCGTCCCGACCGGTCCAAACCCATTGCACCACTGAGAGAGAGGTTCTTTTATTTATGTACTATTCATACGTCTTTGTAATCAATTCTAGTCATCTTTGTTCATTCTTGACCAAAGAAATTCTATGAAAGAAAAAGCACATGTGCAGCAAACCTTAACTTTTTAGCCATCTCTTTATGTTCCTTTACATCCCCTTCATGATGACTAGAAGGTGAGTATGGAGATAACCCTCGATTTTGATCCCTGGTGTTATCAAATTATATAGAAATATCTGCTGTAATATCATAATAGCAATCATCATTTTTCTAGATGGCCATCATTGAGCACGTCTTGATTTTCTTTTAGACCTACTAGTCAGCTTCGGTTCCTGCAACTTCTTTTCATGCCTCGCTGATTCACATGCGCACTACCCACATGCATCTTCAAGATCATGCCGGGAATACTTTATTCAATAAAATAGCAGATATTCCGCAATAAAAAAAAGATGTGCGTAGCTGAGCGGGCACGGCATTTCAAGAGACGGGTAAATTTGGAAAACGAAGCTTGGATGGCGATGGCATCAGAAGCTCCGGGGAGGAGGGACTTCTCACATGCTGCCAAGCGTACAAAAGAAGGGTTGACTTTCGCTTTCGTTATGGCCAACCGGAGAGCTGTACTGCTAAGAAACTTCTGAAGGAAATCTCCCCATTTGATTATAGTTTTTTCACGCTTTTTGCTTCATCTTTCAGCTAGATAGATAGCATCGGATCCTATGATACTCCCGAGGCGTTTTTCAAAACCAAACCCGATGGCGATTCGTTGTATTGACAATCCAAAACTTCACATCATTTCAACATCAAAGTTGTTGTGGTGTTAGTGCTTTGAAAACGTCAAAACTGCTGGCTTTCCCCAGCAGATTTCACGTCGATTGTGGATCGAAGTTGATGCGTTCTTGTGGGTCTTTTTGGGCAAATCCGCATGATCAGTCTTTCCAAAAGAGAAAGTTCATGTCCATGGTTGAAATTTCAGAAATCTGCACTGTTTGCGGTTCTGACTTTGGCCTGCCTCGTTAGGCATTATTGGTGAAACTGTTGGCTTAGGATTACCGGTTTGACTCCCGAAAATGTCAGTGGCGACACCACTTGGGGTTGTTCTCTCCTCTTAGATAGAATGATCGGGTGAAGATTCCATTAAGGAAAATTTAAGGAAGATAATGGATTTTCTAAAGTTTAAATTCGCTTGATCTAACTTTTCCTTGTTCTCCTATGTTGTTTAAGAACACTGCAAAATGCTACAATCTTGTGTTTTCGGTCATATCTTGCATAAATCTCCATTTTTTTTTACTTGGGTAGGATAGTTTGTCCAAAAAAATAAAAATAAAAATAAAAATTGCTGTTAAAAATGCTAAACGCAGTAGATCTTATTATTGAGTGGGGCAGCTCAATGCCTTTCCCTGCTTTAAGCCGAATTGACCCAAAGGGCAAGATGAGTGGGTCAGGGCAAGCCATTCCCTTTTTGGACCGGTCTGTATCCGAGACTAGGGTCGGTGCATGTTGTACCTCAAACTTTCAACAAAAAGTTCATTTTACTCTCTCAAACTAGCTTTTTTTATACTCAATAATAAGGACATTAATGCAAAATCAAAGAAAAAAGTTGCACTTTGTCCCCAGAAAGCATATACATGGTACATGCCAACGGAAAAAAGTTGCTGGTATTAACGAGTATACCAAAGTTCAAGTTCGTACGTGCCCCAATCTGAATTCTTGTTTCCTTCTTCAGTCATGGGCTACGCTTGGGTGAGGATCTTTCAGATCTAGCCAAGCCCGATCCGTTCATCGGCCGATCTACTACGAAGTGCTGCAATCGAACAAGCGGTAGCTACGCCCACCCAAAAAGCACACTCATTGTTATAACCCCAAGCATTTGAGATACTAATGATGAACCATCAAAATAGAGCTCAACTGCATGTACAGAAGTCAGAAATTTGAGATGTTTCAGCCAATGAAGAACCCAACTGACGGTAGAGTTTCATCACTATTCACCGAATTGTATAATCTCTAGCCATGATTAGCTTTACTTCACCGTTCTTGGGCCGGTAGTTGGACCTATTTGGGCAGGCTTCTTTTGGAGACAAGGACAGCAGGAAACACTTGGGCTTGTGGCCCAATACTAAAACTTTTCCGGGTCTATTAACCTTTTAGGTGGTGCTGAGAAGTGGCACCGCCGCGTCTGCCTCTGCGGTCGTGGCGGCGGCCCGACCACACCAGTCGTCGTGTGCCGTCCTCAAAAGGTAAATCGAATAGAAGGCACTATGTTAGACAAGTGGCGGTTCACTCCGGTCAATCGGACCTAGTTGTTCCAACAAGCATTGAAAAAATTTGATTCGAATTATGACTGCGAAATATAATCCTTTGGGTGCAGTTGTTCTTCGAGCTCCTCCTGACCATTCCGACCCAACATATGTATATACTACCGAGACCAAGTACATCAACGTTTATGACTGATCGGGTAATTCTGAAAGATAAAAAAATGGAAGGAGAGAAGGGACATAAGAACTTGGTATCAAGAGAGGATGATGATTTAGGACATCTCACCCCATAAAGAATATTCCCAGATGGAGAGGATAATCAAACGCTCAATGATATCATCACATAGAAGTCATTATCCAGGAGAGCAAGAAATGCGAATCTGGCCTTTTGAGCGTCACGCTAAGGGCACTTTCATGCATTATAAGACTCAGTCTGATATAATTGTTTATACCATCGTCTATGATCATCTCATTCTCAAGCTTTAATAATGATGATGATGATGATGATGCTCTCCGGATCAGCAGATGCTCTCCGGATCAGCAGCTGACTTCTCATGCATTCCAAAGAAAATTTCATTTGCTCTTTGGCAAAGGGAAATAATCACAACTTATATAAATTGACGTCCCTCGAAAACAAAAGGTTCTATAGGTGCTCTAAAGTAAAAGTGTCAATGGTTTGGTTCGGTTCAAATTTTCTGAAAACCCCAACTAGACCAAATTGTTTGGATGTGTATATGCTTTGAAATGAATCAAAGACTTGATTTGATTCGGTTTGGCTCAGTTCAATTTTTCAGTTTTCTCTTTTTATAATGTTAAAAAGAGATTTAGTGACAAACGAGAGAAATTGTTTAAATTGTAATATTAAGAAGAGGGGCGATTTTTAGTTTGGTTCGGTCGAAACTATCCAAACCGGAATTAAAAAAGGTTATTTTTTCATTATTTGAATCGAAACCCAAACCGAATTGAAAATACACGAAATTTCGGTTTCGATTTCTATTCGATTTTTCGGTTCGATTTTGACACCCCTATTTAAAAATACGGTATTTCCATTAGCCAAAATAAACCATCTAATGTTAAGCGACATCAGCTTAAAGTAAGAAGAAGAAAAGACGGGGAAAGTTCGTTACTTAGACACGTGATATTTAATTTGGATGAACAGAGACATCGTATCCAGACTTTGCAACGTGACCAACCAATATCGGAAAAGCTTTTCGTTCCAAATCAACTCTCGGTGCTCAACTCAATCTGGAAACCTTATTTTACTAACCACGCGTAAGAACAAACCAGGTTCATTATATTAATATGGTCATGAAATGCGATCTTTATAGGTAAATCACCAACCACAAAAGCCAATTACGAAATCATTTTATTTTATTTTATTCTAACATTGAGGCCAAACTTAGAGCCAAGTGGAAAGGCAAGAAAGGGTTCAAGTAACGTCATTGCACCGCTGGCCTTGGGGTTTGTCTTACGTCATTCTGGCAAAGCCACCTCCATTGAACTAAAGCCTACCCCTCATTCATCCTTTTGGGATTTGCACCCACTTAAGGGCAGAAGCTAAATCAATATGCGAGTCCACTAATGCATGATTATAGCACTTTTGAAAAAATTGTCCAAAAAGTTCAAAATCTATTATTTTTAGATTATTTCAGTCATAAAATTTTAATTTTGTTAATTAAGTCATAAATCATTTTATATTTTGTCAATTAAATCTATCAAGTCAATTTTAACTAGAAATGGACACCGATTATGACATGAACATGTTTTCCGAGTTATCTTAGTCCTTCTTATTGATTATAGCAGATTACCAAATCTGGGAGTCACCAATTTTAGCAGAGGCTACCAATTTTCAAAAAAAAAAAAAAAATCTTTTCTCATGTTTTCTATTCTCTCGTTATCTTAGTACTTCATGTGTTTTTAAGCATAATTATCTAATAAATGCATATCTATTATATTTGGGGAAGGTTTGCATAGAATTTTAATGTTGAATATGTTCATTTGATGATGATTCTGTGAAATGATGCAATACATATAATGTTGATGTTGAATATGTTCAATTGGTGATGGTTAAATGGAATGATGTGGTGCATAAGTATGGGACTTAAATTATCGATTATCTTTCTATGACTTCCAATTAAATGAAAATGGCTTAGCATGGCAAGAGAAGGAATGTGCATGTGTTGAAGTGCATGTAATCATTTGTTTATCATTAATTGCATAAGAAATGAAATAAATATTGTAATGCATATGATAATTGTCATGTAATGATGTGTATGTCCTTGATGCTACTCGATTAAGATCTTTGCTACGCCCTATTTGCAACTAAGCAAATTCCCTTGTATGATTATATAGATAAGACTATGAAATTAGTAAGATGTTCTACTATATATGACGGTTATCTATAAGGTTGATATGATATGAAATCCTCTTATGATATGACTCATGTAGTCATGGTATGACATAGCCCTTGTGGTCATAGTATGACATGGCTTGTATGGTCACGATATGATATGGCCGATATGATATGCCTCTTGTGGTCATGGTATGGCATGGCTTGTGATCATCATCATGCGAATGTACAGTGGTCATTTATCCTCATTAATGTATAGGACATCCGTGATGAATTGGCTAAGGTGCGACAAATGGTATGTATGATTATGTCCCCTATGAGTTAATGGTGATGATAATTCATTAGTCGAAATGTCTTGTGAATTGAAAAGGTCCTAGCCAATAACATGTATGAATTCACTTATGTGTATGGTAATGAACTCCAAACTTGCCTATATATATTTCTGTGTATAATGGTATATTTCTGCGTATTATTATAAAATAATACATCATTTGCTTGTTTTTGAGTGAATAGACTTGCAATTTTGTTAATAGTTTTCACTAACAAATTATGATAGTAAAGATAGAGTATTTGTTTATAAATTTATTATACATGCTTTTGTAGTACTTTAATCTCATGTTATATGTTGGTAGGTTGAGTAGTAAGCTGATTTTCTACCTTAGAGATTTCATTTATTGGACTTTGGCTCACCCTTTATTTTTCAAATTTGTAGGATAGTCCACGAAAATTTTATTCTGCTTTCGTATGTGTAATTATAATTATGAGTATAAATGAAAATAATATGTGCTACGCGTGTTCCGGAGCATTATAAATTTCGTGGACCTGATATATATGACTTGAGGCCATACCATCCTATTGAAAATATAAACGTGCATCATGCGTCTTCGCGTAATATGATACATTATAGTATCTCATCCGTAAGAGAACTGATAATTAGGTGATTAATTTAACTAGAGATTAATCAAGAGTGTAAGCAAACGAGCCTTGGTGGTTAGGATACACAGCAACTAGAGATTTGGGGAAAATATGTGTGGCGTGTTACGTTTTGAGGCATTATAAATTCCGTGGACTTGATATATATGACCTAAGGCCGTACCATCCCATTGAAAATACAAACGTACATCATGCGCCATTGCGTAGTATAGCATATTATAATATCTCGTCCGTAAGAGAATCGACAATTAGGTAATTAATTTAATTAGAGATTAATCAAGAGTGTAAGCAAACGAGCCCCGATGATTAGGATATGCAGCACCTAGAGATTTGGAACTTGGAAGGTAACCTACCACTTGCCATCATTGGTTCAGCGAGAAATACAACGTTTTAAAGTGGGGTGGTCTGGATCATGTTGGTACGCCACCACCAATCTCTCGACGACCGGTTTGCTCGAAAGGCCCCCTCCAAAATCTCTCCACAAGTCAAATCCAACTTTGATGAATCAGGCACGAAATGCATAATCATGGGTTGTACAGTGATCTGGATTTGGCACTGAAAATGAAGTTGATCTGGATAAGCAGTGTTTAGTGGTTAAGCCCTAATGAGACGTAATGCAATCCCACTTTGATGACCAAAAAGAAGAAAGATTGTACAAGCACGTATGAGAAAAATACAATGGAGGGCGAGACCCTTCCCCATTGGAAAACCTCAGCCGGCTGGTTTTTTCACTTTGTCAAACCCTAATTGATTGGAAATGTGACTTCCAAGTTTAGTCCTCCTTGATTATCTTCATTAGAATAATTCTGTACTTGGAAGATTTTTGGGGAAAACTAGCTGGCTGCCACAGCTTACACAGGGAGAGAAGGTCTTTTTTCCCCCCTAATTTGAGGCTACTAGCATAGAGAGCCGGCAACTTGAAGAGTCATGAAAGAATATGCCGGTACCTAAATCGATTATCTAGACCTTTGACTTGTGTTGGTGGCTCCCATCCGATGCAATTTGGCATGCAGTTTATGCGATTTGAATAGGTGATCTTTAATTTCTAAGTTGAAATCTTGGAGCTCTAAAGGAAGTTTTTGTTTTTTTCACCCTTGATCAATAATCGAACGATTATTCTGCGACAATTGAATATAGTAATACTGCATCTGCAAAGTTTATCATGCAAAGTGATCCGACGAATTTCAAAAGTGCACTTGAGTAGACCCGTCTACACTAGTTTGTGAAAATCAATCTTGTAATATAGTTTTGATGCATCCATTGATAGTCAAATTGATAATGCGGAGGCGAAAAAAGGGCAGGCGACGCTACTGACCAATGCCAAAGGAAAAATCCGTCCTATTATCAGCCTTAGACCGTGTCACATTGACCATCAAGTGATGCTTAAATTAATGCCAATGTTAAAAAAAAAAAAAAAGGCCCATTCCACCCCTTAATATAAAATGTAAGTATTCCCATCATGTTGAACCTAATCATGAGTAGAACTTGGCATAAGACCAGGTCATTAGTCAGATTAATTACATTATTTATTACCTAATCCTAAATTACTTCTAACCTTATCAGAGATGAAGAGTTAGCTTCCTACTTGTAGGAAAGGAGTAGTTAGCTTATTTTCTTTTAACTTTTCTAGACCAGATATGTTTCTTCCATATTCTATTTTTCAAAAGCAAAACATGTAGAGACAATTCAATCAAAACAAGAATAACACTATCGAATTCTTGATATGAAAGGGACAATACCACTGAGGGACCATTGGGTAGGGTGAGACTGCCGTGACGTGCCTTGAGAGTTGCTCTCTTTCGGGTGTTGATTAAGTTGTGTTACGGGAACATCCAAATGAATTTAAGAGTATTGTTATACTTGATAGGACGTGAACCACGTTAACACATAACCGTGGCCCTCTTTTCTTCTAACTTTACATACTTTCATTCCCTCAATATGCAAGAAATCATTTGTAGCTTTTGGTAATTATAAAGGGCAAAAGATTTGGTCGTAGATTAGTGGACCCATTTGAAACGAGGAGCACACAAATTGGGCAACTTGGGAAGCTGCCGAATTTTGGTCCTTAAACATTAAAGATGCAAAGGAAAAGAAAGATCGGGACGCACCCACGCGAGCCCACCATCTGGACAATAAAGAAAGGAGGCATGCTTCGAGGTTGACTTGAGATGTCGACCTCATCCCATCCCGTCCGTTGACTCGGTCACCACTTTGCCCCTCCGAGTTCGTGCCCAAAATTGCCGTGCTCAGCGAATGCCCCCAGCATTGTAGGGTTTTTAATAATTTGCCTTCCTGACGTTTCAATATTTGCAATTTGCCCCCCCTGAGTTTCAGAAATCCGTCGCAACGCGTTTTCTGACGTTGACTCCGATCAAATTTGCTCGGAGCTCTGAGCACGTGAAAGCATGTAATTGATTAAAAAGGGCAACTTTGTCATATAGGTGTATACATGTACAAAAGTAGAGGAGTAGTTCATGAAAATAATGCTAGCCAGAAAATGTGACTAAAGTTTTAGTGAGAATTGACCGAAGTCAACACCGAATGCACATACGGTGTAGTTTCAAAAATATGTATGAATAATCAATTTTGTTACTTACTTTGAGAATTGGTGACTCTTTTAAAAACTTAAGTTATTAGATGAAGATGTAGTTTTAATATTTAAGTATTTTATGATTCCTCATCACACTTAATGCGATCTTTATGCCTAATTTAAAGTGTGGAAATATTTCATTAAGTGAGATTTAGTGGTAATATTGCTAATTATTCTAAAAGTTTAAGTTATTAGATAAATATGATGTTTTAGTATTTATATTTTAATCACTTGCATACAAATTAGGATTGATCGATTCTTGATCCGGTTCGGTATCCAGATTTCGGGATTGGGAATTGGACGGATTTGTCCTAACCGGGAATCAGACCAACCAACTAGTCCACTGGAACTAGTAAATTTGCTGTTTTGGGCAAAAAATAAAATTAAAAAATGGGAGAAATTGGGAGGAATTAAGATTTTTTTTAAGAAATTTAAAATTATATATTATATATATAAAATTAACCGGTCTGGTTTGGTTGGTTTGGCTCCCGCCTTGGAACCGGAAATCGGACCGACCGGCCATCGGTTCCAAAAGTGAGAATCAAAACTGGACTGTCCTTTTTGGGAACTACCCAAAATTAGCCAATTCGAGTGATTCCTGATTCGGACGATTCTTATTGCACACCCATATTACAAATGTGTGCAATCGTATGTTTGTGTATGCCGGAAAGATTTTGTTGGAGTGAATACTAGTTTGGAGGGGGGGTGGTGTGAAATTGCCACCAACTTTGAAAAGCTGGGGGTAAAGTTGCAAGAATATAAAATTCAATGGGCAATTTGCCACGATCTTAAAAATTTTGGGCACAAAATGGAAGTCTCCCCGTCAGTGCTAATGGTGCGTGGAATACCACTTATATCTCTGGTGCTTCGCTTCCGTGTGCTCTTGAAATTCACCTATCCCAATCAGGCCCGGACACGTGGAGCCTACCTGGCAACATTTGTGGCCTACGCCGACTTCCACCCACATTTTAACGTCTAATCCTTATTGCGATCGAAGTGGCACTGAATTTCTCCATTAGGTTCCCGACCAATAACCCATTGTCAAAGCACCGATAAAGTAAATAAAGACCGACAAAACAATTATTGAGACACCTTTAGGGGAAAATACTGAAAAAATAAAATAAAATCGATAGGCCCCTACTTCCCAAATTTTACTTTATTTGAACCTTCATAAATGCTTGAAAGAGAATTTTTTTGCATTTATTATTTACGATCAGGAACGTTTTTAGTCGCAATGATTAATCGAAGAGTCAAAATTCATGCTAGGAACGTCTTAATTGTCAATCTATTGACTAACAAGGTAAAAGAATTAATTTAAAGAATTAATTTTTGCCTCAGTTCATTTTTTCGTTTGTCAAATTTCACGTGTCATTCCTAATTTGATTTACGTGTAAGATGGGGCATTAAAGCATTTAGTGTCACTTGTCTATTAAATTTTCATATCGGACATTTTGAGATTGTCGGATTGGCTCGACTCTTCTTGGGAAAGAAAATTTTAATGCAATCATCACCGGTTAAGTTGGCAGTTGAGCACAAGATTTAGAGAGCCCCAAAAATCAGAGTCAACACGCACCAAGAAAAACGCAGCTCCTGTTCGTGTCGTTTCTATAGCGTTGTTTGGTATGTGATTGTGCATTAACTTATTGCCCCCATAAATGCTTAAAAATATACGGATAGAAAATCAAAATTCTTATTTATATTTTGAGAAATAATTTTGATTTAACGTGACAATAACGGTCGATTCCGAACCGCAAAAAATTAAATAATAAATAATTATAATTATTATAAAATTCACTCTTTTGAAAATTTATAGGTCATGACAAACCTTATTCTCATAGTAGCCTTATGATTATTCACCTTCCTCTAATTATATCCACGAAATCGCACTAAATTAGTAAATAAATCCTTCAAGAAGGTGGAGTCGAACCGGAAGCACCGGTTATCGCCGGTCACCTACACCCTTCTTATTTCTCTCTCTCATTTCTCCTATATATATATAACACTCCTCCGTTCAAATCCAAACCTAAACTCTTCAACCTAATACTAGTCTCCCCTCCGCACTCTCCATTTTTCTTAGCGTCGATTCGCTCTGCTTCTCCGGCGCCGGAAAATGGTCCAGGCTCAGGCGGAGCAGTCGGAGACGGACTCCGTCGCCTCCCATCACCGGCGCCTCGGCCTCGGCCTCGTCGTCTCCGTCTCGGCCCTCGTGACCCTGTGCGCGAAGAAGGCCGGCCAAGTCTCCAAGAAGCTCGCGCACCGCGGGCACGACCGGTGCAAGTTCTCGCCGCGATCGCCCTCGATGGAGGCGGCGGCGGCGGCGGGGACGGCGTCGCGTCGCCGCTGAGGCGCCCGAAGAAGCTCCTCTCGAACATAAGCAACAAGGCGATCGCGTTCGTGCACAGGGGCAAGAAGGGCCCGGGCCGCGGCGGCGGCGGGGAGGAGTCGGAGGCGGAGTCCGAGGAGTTCGGCTTCGGGGACGGCGGGGTGTGGCAGAGGAACATCCTGATGGGGGACAAGTGCCAGCCGCTGGACTTCTCCGGCGTGATCTACTACGACGAGAACGGGAAGAAGCTCAACCAGGTGCCCGTCCGGTCGCCGCGCGCCAGCCCCATGCCCGGGTACCTCGCCCGCGCGCGCCCGGCGGAGCGGCCGGTCAGCAAGTTCGACTTCGGCGGGCTAGGGAAGTAGCCGCCAAAAAAGCTCCATAGCAATACCGAAACCGGCACGATCCCCTGTCAGCGTTTGATCGAGAAAGGGTGACGAAGGGCTGTTCTTTAGTGTAACTTTCTTCCTTTTTCCGACTTGGGTGTTGGAGCTTTGGTCGTCTGTTTCGCCCTGTGATTAGATGAGGTTTTGAGGATTTGTCTGTACAAAATGATTCAGACAGGAACTGTGGTAGCTCCCATGGTGTTTTTTTGTCTGTTCCTTCACCTTAATCTCTGTTTTCTTTCGAACCCAATACGAACTAGAATCCAGCTTTCGTTTGCAATCGATTAAACCGACTGATCCGAATCGTCAAAAGCTCGAGGTTGCTTCCATTAGCAGAGAAAGAGACAGAGGAAGTTCCTCAGCCTAGCCCTTTTTTTTTTTTTTTTTAACCGGATGCGAGAAAGACCGAGTCAAAACGACCGGGTTTCGTTTCAGACTGGCGCGAGAGCAAAGCGCGACACTGTTCCAGCGCCGCCACTATTGAAAAATTCGCGTTGTACTTGTTCACCCATTTGATACTTGCTGACGTGTGGGATGATTTATGCCAAGGCTGGAAGTCTAGGGAATTAGGGATGACTGTTCTGCTCACGAATTGCAGAGAAGATTCGTGCCATGTTAATGTCAAAATTAACACGTTTTCATCGTAAATTTAGGTAAAATTGAGTTAGAATCGCAGTTATGCAATGAGTTAGAATCGCAGTTATGCGAATTGCAAAAGCGGTTGTGTTACAAAGAACACAAATTAAAAAAAAAAAAAAAACACAAATTGCCGACTCTTTTGTTATGTGTCCCGCCAAGGCTAAATCACGTACATGGCGAAGGCATCTTCGATTCGCCTCCAGAATTTTATCCCGTCAGCAAAGTGGCGATAATTTTCCGAACAGGGCAGTAATTTCCATTGAGCAGTAATTTCCATTGAGATGGTAATTTTTTAAATGCCTTAGTAGATTATATCCGATAACAAAGTATGATCTCCAAATGCGTTTGTTAGTTTTAATAATTTGATGATAGTTTTTTAGTGTTGGTTACTCCAAACAAGTGATTATAATTTGGAAAATAAAAATAAAAATTGGTGATGTCACCGCCCCTAACGAACACACGGTTCAGATTGCACTAAGAGAAGATCAACGATGATGATACGTGTGAACGGTCGGAGTGGTTTTCGGCCGGTCATAATTTCAACGGCTCACATCTTCCCTTCCGTGATCCAACGGCGGAAGCGTGTACCGTGGGCAATTCCGGCCGAAGAACAACGGGAAGGCCCGTGAATCTTCAAACAGAGCGCTTTCACTGTGATTCAACAGCTGCTGATTCTACATTCGATTGGCGAAAATGGCGGTCTTAAGCAAGAACGACCCGGTTTCGCATCCTTCTACCCTTTGCCTCGTGGAAAACCAGGAGGACGGCCAAGAAACGTTTTCCAGCAATCTTTCCGTCGAGCCACGCAGTGCGTTTCACGTCATCGCTATGGAAAATCCTTTCGTTCAAGCTCGACAAGCAAGTAAACAGCGGTTGCGATACGCTTCAACGCCTCCACGACCCTCACGGGACGACCAGCTTTTTCAGCTTCTAGAGCGGTAAAACTACGAGGGCTTCGGGGGGACTCGCCGACACTCTGACCGCACAAACAAACCCAGAATTCGAGTCAAAGTACAAGAAAAAAAGGGCCTGCTCGTGAGTGTTTATCCTCGGTCCTACACGGCCGCAGCTCGTCGGTTGACTTCGACTTTTTGGAGTTGACTCGATGGGGCCATTAGAGCAGGTTCAACAAATCGAGGACGGAGCCAACTCAGGACAGAACCGATTAGGAATCAGACAAGAACAAAATGCTTTCTTTTTTCACATTCTCAATTGTCAAGAAGTTCCTGTTTTTTCTTACAAGAACAAGGACAGGGTCGATGCGACGACGTCCTTTGTCTGCATTTCCTTGCTGCGTTTCTCCATTTCCACAAGGACAAACCCTACCATCACGGGCAGGAAACTCTTGCAAAAGCAGCGAAAGAGAAATAACCCGGAAAGGAACCATGCATGATGCATGTGTGACGAGATTAAGACGACGAAAAGGAAAGCAAAATGACTATAGCAGCACCCCGGAATGGACAGGCCGAAAACCATGAATAGCCTCTCACCTTTGACCTTTTACTGCTTTGCAAATCCCTCTCTAGCGTAGTCCTTAGCGTGACCGGTCCTGGCAGCATTGCTCCCCCGGCCAAGGCCCGACAGGTCGGACCCTCTGAAGTACTTGTACAGCCACGACAGGCCGGCCAGCGCTATGACCCCGAACCCGCACGCGGACAGCGCGGCGGCGACGGCCGCGAAGAGGACGACGGCGACGGGGACCCATATCGGGCTCGAGACGATGAGCAGCGGCGCCAGGATGATCAGGCCCATGACGGCGGCGGTGATGGTGAGGCCGATCAGGAGGAGCAGGACGGCGTCGGAGACGACGAGGGCGAGGAGCCCGAAGAGGTGGGGCGAGCCGGGGGCCCGCTCGTGCGGCTTGCCGAAGACGGAGGCGCCGTGGGGGGCGGCGGCGGCGGCGGCGGCGGAGGGGCGGGGAGGTCTGTGGAGGTCGGCCATTGTCGAGGATCGAGAGGTTAGCAGCTTCGAGGAGAAGAGGAGAGGAGCGGAGTAGGACGAGGAAGAGGCGAGTGGGGGCGGAAAGAGGTTTTTCCGGACACGTGTGGAGGAGGCGCTCCGGTGGAGGCATGCGAGTCGACACGTGTGGGAATTGTGGAGCACATGGTGGGGATGATGCCCCGCCTGTGACGAGGGGAATATTTTTCCTTTTTGGGCAGGATTTAATTGAAAGGATTTACTTGAGGACCAAAGTGCAATTCTCCCTTCCATTTTCAAATCATGCTAAAGCTCGACGGAGGTTTCGCGGTGCTCAAGAAACGATCTGGGTCAACGAGGAGGAAGAAGGATCTCTTCTTCTTACATTTTTTGTCCTTTTCTTTTCCATCTTTTAATGGAAAGATTTTGCAATAGATAATTTTCTCTCACTTGTATACCGTCCAAGAAATTCTCAGTTCAACATTTTTTCTCTATTTTTTGCGGAGAAAGCCTCTTGCTGTCGTCAAAAAGCTTTAATGATAGGGTAGTTCTTGGAAAACAAGCCAGAGATGCCTCCGGCTCCACGTATATTAAAGCACTAAGCTCATGAGATCTCCACATCCAATCTCAAATTGAGAGAAAGAGAGGTTTCACAGATAATTTTCTCTCAGTTGTATACCGTCTAAGAAACTCTCAGTTCAATATTTTCTTTCTATTTCTTGCGGAGAAAGCCTCTTGCTGTCGTTAGAAAGCTTTAATGATAGGGTAGTTCTTGGAAAACAAACCAGAGATGCCTCCGGCTCCACGTATATTAAAGCACTGAACTCATGAGATCTCCACATCCAATCTCAAATTTAGAGAGAGAGAGAGAGAGGTTCCACAGATAATTTTCTCTCAGTTGTATACCGTCTAAGAAACTCTCAATTCAATATTTTCTCTCTATTTCTTGCGGAGAAAGCCTTTTGCTGTCGTTAGAAAGCTTTAATGATAGAGTAGTTCTTGGAAAACAAGCCAGAGATGCCTCCGGCTCCACATATATTAAAGCACTGAACTCATGAGATCTCCACATCCAATCTCAAATTCAGAGAGAGAGAGAGAGAGAGAGAGAGGTTCTGCAACATATAATTTTCTCTCGGTTGTATACCGTCCAAGAAACTCTGAGTTCAATATTATTACTCTATTTCTTGCAGAAAAAGCCTCTTGATGTCATCAGAAAGCTTTAATAATGGGGTAGTTATTGGAAAACAAGCCCGAGACGCCTCCGACTCCACGTATATTAAAGCACTGAACCCATGAGATCTCCACATTCAATCTCAAATTCAGAGAGAGAGAGAGAGAGAGAGAGAGAGAGAGAGAGAGAGAGAGAGATGGCGGACAAAGTAGTTCTTCATGGAAATTGGGCTAGTTCGTATAGCAAGAGGGTGGAGTTAGCTCTAAAAGTGAAAGGGATCGAGTATGAGTTCGTGGAAGAAAATTTGACGAACAAGAGTGAAGCACTTTTGAGGTACAATCCTGTTCACAAGAAAGTCCCTGTTCTTGTTCACGATGGCAAGCCCATCGCCGAGTCACTGGTCATTATCGAGTACATCGATGAGACTTGGACGGATGGTCCTCGCCTCTTGCCCCAAGATCCCTACGAGAGAGCAAAAGTTCGCTTCTGGGCTGGCTTTTGCCAGCAGCAGGTCAGTGCAAATTTTTTAGCAAAATGTTTGAGGAAGTTCCTCAACGTGCACATAATCATTTCTTGCATTAATCCATCGTCACAACACAAACAGATTATGCCTTTTTGTTCGCATCTCTACATGATTTACCATGTTGTTTATCAATCGGTTTGTGCACTTGTCCATAGTGATAATTGATTAAAGGGAGAATTACCAAAAAAGTCATAAATATATTGTAATTGTGCCAATTCAGTTCTAAACTTTTTTTTTTGGCCAATTTAGTCTTAAATCTTTTACAATTGTGTTAATTTAGTCCATCCAATCAAAATTGGCCGGCCGGCGCCGACGTGGACGCCGTCGTCCGGTGAAAGCTAACATGGAAATTTTTTAATTCTTTTTAATTCTTTTTGAATTTTTGAATTTTTTTTTTTTTTCACCTTCTCCTTCCTCTAGCTGGCCAGCGTCGGCTAGTGGCGAGACTCGTCCCTCGCCGGCCACCGGCAAAGGCGAGCCTTGCCCGGCCGACGGTGAGGCTCGGCCTCGCCTAGCCATGACGAGGTCGAGCCTTGCCCTCCCGGGCGAGGAGCCTCATCGGCCACCGGCGAGGCCGCTATTGCCAGATCTAGCAAGGTCAAGCCTCGCTGGCCATCGACAAGGTCAACCCTCGCCTTGGATCTGGCGAGGCTTGACCTCGCTAGTGTCGGCGAGCTTGGCTCTCACAATGGCTTGGCGAGGCCTTGCCTAGTGACAGTGAGGCCGGCCTAACCATTGGCCGGCGAGGTCGGCCTCACCGGCCAGAGGAAGGAGAAGGTGAAAAAAAAAAAAGAATTCAAAAATTCAAAAAATATTTAAAAATTCAAAAAAAATATATTAAAAAATTGCTATGTCAACTTTCGCTGGATGGACGGTGTCCACGTCAGCGTCGGCCGACTAATTTTGGCCGGATGGACTAAACTGACACATTGTAAAAGGTTTATGACTAAATTGGCAAAAAAAAAAAAATTAGAATTGAATTGGCACAATTGCAATATATTTAGGACTTTTTTGGTAATTCTCCCTCAATTAAATGACCTGGAGTAGGAGTTGAGAACAAGTTTTCTTTTTTCCCAGTAAAATCTGGCCATGACTAAGGGAGCTTTCTGTAACTATGATCATAAGATGATGCTGATACAATAGTTGTATCCACATGCTGCTGTCTTTAATTGCCATTGCCTAGGTAGGCTGCTGCTTAATTGTCATTCATGAAGCATGAAAATATTTCAAAATTACATCATGACAAAATAATTTCTCTTTGCAAAATTGAGCGATAAAACAAAAGTAAGATGAAACCATAGTTCAAGTAAGTTTTAAGTTTGGAAGTTGTTAACTGCAGTTGTTTGAGGCCATGTTCTCTGTGGTCAAAACTGATGGAGAAGCGCAAGAGAGAGCTGTCAAGGAAGTGCATGAGAAACTAAAGGTATTGGAAGAGGGAATCAAGGGCAGTTATCCCGAAGGATCCCTATTTGTCAACGGCGACAGCGTGGGACTCCTAGACATTGTTGTCTGCTCAATATTGGGTGCTCATAAGGTTTATGAAGAAGTCCTTGGTGTAAAATTTTGGACCCGGAGAAGTATCCAAGGGTGACCTCCTGGGTGACAGCTCTAACTGAGTTGCCGTTGGTGAAAGAGGCAGTGCTTCCTCATGAGAAGATGGTTGGCTTTCTTCAGTTCTTTAGGGCTAAGGCTCTTAAATCTGCGGCAGCTTAATGCATATAAGGGTCTCCTTGATAATAAGGGTGGGAACTTTGTCAGTCAATCTTACATATCATGTTTGATTGCACTTCTATGTCTTCTGAACGTATTTGAGAAAAAAACTAACGCCCAATAAAGTTTACTTCAAATGTTTCACTACATCTCTATCTCTATTTCAATTATTTTACTGCGATAACACTGAACTAGCTATTTGATCCATCCTACTGGGCTACGTTTTGTAGCTATTAATTATTGATACTACTAGCTGCATAGAAATCTGGCTGCTTGCAACTTGCAACTTCGCCAAACACAACAAATGATATAGCTTTGATCAATATAGTTCATTGCTAGGAAAGATTTCTGCTTGAAGTAAGATGAATTGGGCGATTTAGATCATGCTATTGGATAGCTGATCTTTGTATCACTAGGGGTATTTTTAATGTGAATTGCCCAAAAACATTCTTTCCATTTTCCAAGATAATCTGAAATTAGTTTTTTTTTTTCCTTTTGCTAAGGCACGAGGTGGAGGGTGAGTGGTAATTTGCGGAGATTTGGAGAGATAGTGTGGCATTGGCGTAGCATCATTGTATGTGAAAGTTAGGTACTTGCTTAATCTTAAATTAATTTATTTTGATGACTTCGAAATCCTCTCATAGTTGGATAATTAGGTTATTTTATCATTTTGTATAGCTTGTTATATTATGTTATGTGGAACTAGACATGTCAAAATAGGTTATATAATAATCCCTTAACCCATAATTGATGGGTTGAATTATCATATGAGTTAATTGTATTCACTAAATGGATTATAAATAGATTTAGAATGATAAAACCTAAAATAATTTGGTTGTTAAATGGATCTATAACTTATTCAAACTTAATTCACTTTTATGGCCCTCTCTTCACCCTCACTTTGCACTACAATCTTAGTTTGGATATGATTTTTTTAAATTGAGTTAGATATGGAAATGCTTTAATAACATGAGTCTAGTTGAATATGAATTTTGTATGAGTTATTAAATTTATATTATATGAAAATGGGTTAAAACATGTTAAATGAATCGATTTGAATTAGACTGTTTCCGACTTGGCCCAAATCGGATTCAATCCGCCCGTTTGACAGGTATGTACGGTAGAACTTTAAATTTGAGAAGTTTGGAGAAATTACGTAGTTCGCAGCTTGATATATTCGCGCCACGAGGAACGACTGTCATGAGCGAGAACGTTTGGACTATTATAAGAGAGCGCATGGGCCCATGGCTTTACTTCCCAGCGGCCCAGCGAAACAAAAACTGACTCCACGAAATTCTTAGTCAGCATCATCCTGGGATGTTGCTAGAATTTACAGTCATAATCAGAAGATCAATGCGCCATCAACGTGAAATACAACCAAGAGCACAATCTTGGTACGAGCAGCTGCATGAAGATGAAGATGATGAAGGCGGAAACAAGCCCCGGCGAGCGAGCTTCGATCCGGTTCATCAGCCCATGTGCCGCATCCGGCGATCGGGCCGGCCCGATCTTGTCGGCCACTCTTTCACTCGTCTCATTTTGTTCTGATTCATTCCCGCTCCGATGCTTACTCGAACTGGTCACCTCCGATGTGGTTACATCCCAATGCTTTCGCGGCTTTTCTTGCGCCATAACCATCACTACATTGTCCCTCGACTCTGTAGTAGTGAGCATCTGACTCGAGGTCCTGTCGTATTTTCCGTGGCTAAAGGGTTCCGTTTCAGCCGGCGTTAATGTGTCTTCAAACGCCAGTTCTAGATTCCTGACGCCGATGCCATCGTTGAAAGATACTCTACTCAGGCAGGACGGAATCAAGATTTTACCTTTTCTCATGTTGTGTAAGACATTAGGTATGATGTACTTGTCATTGTCGGCTCATTATTCCGACACCTTCCACTAAAATGAAAGCTTATTAAGAGCCACACCTCATTGAAGCACTCTCTTATAAACAAATGGTGATCACTCCATGTTTCTTCTAGTTGAGCGAGCTTGAGCTCGAGCTACACATCTATACAGGCCAAATGCTAACTTTGTTAATTTTGATGGGCCACTTTCTTATATGTTTTTCACGAGACATATCAACAATATTAGATATAACAATTTTAGACAATATGAATGGACTTATCATGAGGAAAATAGAAATTATAAAGATACAATAGGCTGAAACCATATATTGATATGAATTAGCACTTTTCTCATGATAACTCAAGAAGCTAGTTTCCAAAATTAGATTTTGTTTCGCGAGATAGCTCGCGTCACCTTCCTCTACAAGAGTTAAGGACAATCACCAAACATGACCACGATGCGCTAAGTGCGAGAGACGGAAATCCCTTCCCTAGACACGAGCCCACCGAATCTGATTCGATCCGCAACGTTGATTTTGCAAGCCTCACCGAGACTCGATAGCAAAATCAACGGTCACCATGGACCAGAATCCGCTGAAGCCGGTCCCAGGCGAGAAATGTCCATTCCTCCGTGCCGGCGCTGCCCACGTGGCAATTGCGATAGAGTCGTCTCCATTTGACATTTGTGAGGATTAAATTTTGAACAAGATGTACTGTGCCGGTTGTGGTAACATTTGTGATGTTCCAATTTGGAAGATGCACCTTGACAGAGAATCTGGTATTTTATATATGTGAGAAAACAAATTTTTGTTGCATACTATGTGGTCATTAGCACCTGAATCGATAATCCATACATCAACCGAAAATGAATTTTTTTTTTTTTTTTTTGGTAAAGGTAATAGATATATAGAGCTAGGACAAATATACAAAGATCAGATCCAAAACATACACTCTCAAAGAGTTAAGAGTGAATGGGATCCGACAAAAGGCCAAGAGGCAAAAAAACAAACTCAAAGAGAATAATAACCAACCCAACCCGAAGGCAAATAGGCGGACCGAACCTCAGACCCTTCTATCGAAGGAAAAGAACGGAGAAGCCTAAGAACAACAGAAGCAACTAAAGAGGTTCAGCTACAGTAGAGAAGACGACCGGATCGAAACCCCACCCCCTCTGCAGTCTTCTAATCCTCGGAGAAGGGCGAACATCCGTGAATGTGAGAGCTTTGTCTCTCACCACCTTGATGAGATGATTTTTAAGGGCCGAAACCACCAAGGATTCACCCCTAAAGATGATCGCATTCCTCTTATTCCAGATGAGATGACACAAAACACCGAAGGAGAATCGAGCTATCCTGTGGTAGAAGTCCTTCCCGGTAAGGAATTTCCTGGCCCAGGTGAGAACTTCTTTCCAACATCTATTCCTCCATGGCAAATTACACCTGGCGGCCCAGAAGAAGGCCAGCGAAGCCGAAGTGCGGCACCGGAAGAACAGATGATCGATTGAGTCTGGGACTTCACTACAAAAGGCGCATACATTAAAATCAATGCGGCCATAGTTTAAAAGCATCACCTGCGTGGGAAGCCGGTTTCGAGATATAAGCCAGAGAATAAATTGGTAACGAGGGGCTACCTCATTATCCCAGATAAGAGAAGCCCACTCCACCCGATCTTTCTTAGCTCTTAAGGCGTTCCATGCAGATGCAACCGAGAAGGAGCCCAAAGGATCACCACACCAAATAAACCTGTCATTGTCCGACGCCAGCAACGGTAGAGAGACGCCCCATCTGATCAACAACTCCCTGAACGAATGGCCCAAAGGGGTGTATAAATCAGCAGCCACCGCATAATCTAAGAGCCGCATACTGTCCCTGAAAGAGGGAGGAACAAAGCCATCAAGAGGGCCACATGGAAGCCAGTAATCATGCCATAAAGACACCGACAGCCCATTTCCGATTTTCCACATGAACGAAGTTCGGAAGTGATTTCTAAGCTGGAGTATTTTCTTCCACGCCCAAGAACAAGTCCTAGGTTGAGAAATAATCCAGAAGTTCTTCTTAGACAAGAAAACGGAGTGAATCCACCGGCACCACATCGATTCCTTGTCTGTGAAAAGGATCCATATGAATTTGAGCATAGAAGCTCTATTGCAATCTTTTAGATTTCGAATGCCGAGGCCACCTTCAACTTTCGGTTGACACACATCATCCCACGCCACTTTGGCCCCTCCTCGGCCAAGGGCCGTTCCCTTCCATAAGAATTGCCTCATAATCCGCTCAATGTTCGACAAAACCGAAGAGGGAATAGAGAAAACACTTGCCCAAAATGATTGAATCGAATGAAGCACCGAACGAATCAGCTGCATCCTCCCTGCAAAAGACAGAAAACGAAGCGTCCAGGATTGAATCCTAGCGGTAATACGCTCCGTCAATGCAATACAGTCGGCCTTACACAATCCGGATGAGATAATGGGTACCCCAAGGTAGCGAACATGAAGTTTCCCTTCTTGGAAACCAAATGCCTAGAGGATTCTGTTCCTAATAGACGAATCACCTCCCGAGAAGAAGATCTCACTCTTATTTTTGTTAGGAAACAATCCACTCCAATAAGAGAATATATCCATGCCTCTTTTCAACATAGATACGGAAGACCAGTCAGCATGACAGAAGAGAAACACATCATCAGCGAAGAATAGATGCGTTAGTTGAACCGGCTTACATCTCCAGTAATACTTGAATTCATTATTCGCAGTTCGGGAAACCAATAATCCAGAAAACACTTCCATAACCAATGTGAAAAGGTAGGGTGACATAGGATCCCCTTGCCTCAGGCCACGACCTCCCGGAAAGAAGCCGTGGAGATCACCATTAATAGATATGGAATATTTAGGCGTACGAACGCAAGCCATCACTAACTTTATAAATCCCTCCGGGAAGTGGAAAGCCGAAAGAACAAGTTCTAGGAACTCCCAATCTATCGTGTCATATGCCTTGTGAAAATCGACTTTCACCGCACACTTAGGCAAATATGGTTGGAGATGAAACCCCGCAAATAATTCCTGGGCCAGGAGGATATTATCTCTAATTCTCCTTCCTTTAACAAACGCATTTTGAGATGGACTTATCAAATCATTTAAGACCGCTGCTATGCGATTGGCCAGGATCTTTGTAATCACTTTATATATTGTGTTACAACATGCAATCGGCTTAAAATCAGAGACAGCACTAGCATTGGGAACTTTAGGGACGAGAGCAAGAATGGTAGCATTTACCTCTCTCAACAGCCGGCCGGTTCGGAAGAAGTCATGAACTGCCTCCATCACCAATGGGCCTACAATTTCCCAATTGGTCTTGTAGAATTCAGCCGAGAACCCATCAGGACCTGGGGCCTTGCCTTTGGCTAGTGAGAACAGAGTGGTCTTGATTTCCGCATCAGAAACCGGCTCGGTGAGGAAGCGAATCTGATCAGCTGCTAGCGGTTGTCGAATGACCCGATCCACCTCTTGGAGAGACGGCCTGGTTAAGGCTTCATGAGGGGAAAGCAACGAAGAGAAATAATTAATAAACACCTGCGGCACCAATACCGGATCAGTAATTACAGCACCAGAGGGGTCCTTCACAGATAGGATCCTGTTGGTGAGTTGTCTCCTTTTTACCGAATGGTGAAAAAATGTTGTGTTTCGGTCACCCTCTTTCAACCATCTAATTCTCAACTTTTGTCTATAATAGGATTCTTCATGGTTTCTCAAATCAACAAACATCCTGCGTTGGCTTCTCTCGAGTTCGGCAAGCGCAAGGCTGGACGGGTTTGATTGAAGATCTGTTTGGGTGGCTTTGAGGGCCTCTCTTGCCTCAGCCGTTCTAGCCGAAATGTTAGAGAAAGCGTCCTGGTTGAGGAGCTTGAGCTGAACTTTCAACATCTTCAGCTTGGATACTAACTTGAACATAGGAACTCCCCTGACCGGGCTATCCCACACACGCCGCACAATCGCCTTAAAATCCGGGTGATCTGTCCAGAAATCGAAGTACTTGAAGGGTTTCCTCCTTGGGGACGGATGAACAACTCTTACAACCATCGGCGTATAATCTGAAATGCCAGGGTTCAGAAATGCCGCCTCCGAAAACGAGAAATCCAGATTCCATTTGTTGTTAACCAACACTTGGTCTATCTTCCTCATTTTCCTCGAACTCCCTGCCGAGGTTGACCAAGTGTAGCGGAGGCCAACAAATCTGAGATCCGTTAGCTCTATTTGCTCCAAACAAGTGGCGGAATTCATCAAAATACGGGATCCAATTGGTTGAACCACCAACACGGTCCGAGGGATCCTTGATCGCATTAAAATCTCCAGCAACCAACCAAGGAGAGTCCTAAAAGAGATCATTATAGTGCTGGAGGTCCTCCCACAGAGGTCTCCGACGGGCAAACGAGTGTTCATCATAGACGGCAGAGATACAGAAACTCAATCTAGAGAGATTACAGATAAAGGTGCCATGAATTACTTGATCATTGATAGAAATGGGAGAAAATGACCCCTGATCCGGGTTCCAGCCGAGCCAAATCCTCCCACGGGGAGCGTATTCATAATTAGCACACCACTTCCACCCCCTAATGAGGGTATCCGAGACCGAATCAAAAAACTCCATAGGAACTTTGGTCTCAATCAGGCCGATAAGAGAGAGCTTATTAACAGCAACAAAATGCCTGATCTCGGCACGCCTAAGAGGATTTAAGATACCTCTAATATTCCAAAAACCGATAATCATCAAAAAACAAGGGTCAGAATTACCTCTTCCTGGAGGTCCTCGAGCCAGCAGCAATCGTTTTCGGATTGCCTGGAGGAGGGGTATCAGACAAGAGCATCCGGAGCTGGTCCTGAATATTTGCAACTAACGGCGGGGTCAGCCTTTTGGGAGCAGGTTTATCTCCAACCGGAGAATCATCTTCACTCGAATCCTCTTGAATGCTTGAGTTACAAATCTCTTCCGAGCTCACATACGGATGCGAAGGAGCATCCAGTCTAGGAGGGTCTGCTTTAGAAGGAGGATCCAACCTTGCCGGGACGTGCGTCACTGGCTCAGGGGATTCCTTAGGGTCATTAGGATTTGGCTTTAGCACTTGCCCTTCTTCTGTAGGAGGAGAGAGGCCAAAGGAAGCCGCAGCTTCTGCTGCTCTGGCAGTAGCAGCAGCCTCCCTTGTTGCCTGCTTCTTCTTTTTTTTCTTATTATTCCGCTTCACCTGCTTCCATCCTAATTCCTCATCACCTGTTTGTGGATCAGCCAGAGTAGAGCTACTAGGATATGAAGCCTTCGGTACATGGGGATCCTGAGGAATCGCCTTTGACGAACTGGACTCCCCGACATGAGAAGATCTATTGACAGGCACACCAGCAGAGGGATCTGCAGAAACCAACATAGATTGATGGTTGGGTGGATTAACTACATCTTCCATTGAAGGGGGTTGCATGGCCACCTCCTTGCCCTTATTCAAGAGGGATGCAGCATCCGGATTGACCTTATGGATGACTTCTGCTTCCTTAGCTCCTTCCACAGAACGCCCAGCAGAGGAGCCAGGAGTAGCGCTTTTGCAGATATGCCCGAACATGCCACATTTTACACAAGTCAGCGGCTTCCATTCGTATTCAACTTCCACCACATCCGTTTTTCCATTAGTAATCAGATCAACAGTTTCACACAGAGGTTGCTGAACTGTTATTTCCACACACACACGAGCAAAAGTCAGCATAGACATCTGTTATGTTCTCTGATTGACATAGAGCGGCTTACCCAAGGCACTAGCCACTTTCCCGATAGACTAAGCAGACCAGTAGGCAAATGGAAGGTTTCTTAGCCTGACCTAAACCGGGACAGACCTATGAACATTTTTATTCAATTCAACACCCGGTTTCCATTGCTGGAGAATCAGAGGAATTCTCGCAACGGTGATGGGACCGCCTTCCAGGATTCGCCTTCTGAACTCATAATCACCAATTCGCAGAAGAAACAGCCCCCGTCCGTTAGACATGACTTCTAGCAGACTTGGACCCCAAGCTCTCCTCAGGGCCTCCTCGACCACCTTAAATGGCAGCTGCCTCCCAATGAAGTATCCCACAAGGCAATCAAACAGCTTAGGGTCAGCAGCTTCTAGATCAGATTCATCCATCTGAATAACCGGTTTGTTATTCACAAATGACGGGGGTGTGAACTCAAGGTCATAACCTTTATTGGCACCACTAGCGACCGCAGCCCAAGAACGGCTCTCAGGCTTCTTCGAGCTTCCCCTAGACTGAGGTCGCTTAGACTTAGATCGCCCTCTGCTAGTAGGACGGCTTCTTGAGGGCGCAGGTGGAGGCCGCGAGGTTGCGACTCCAGTAGAGGGGGGGTTCTTTCGGGTATCCACATGCAACAATGAGGCATCCGTCGAAGGTCGATCATTTCTAGGAGAGGAGGGACCACGAATGCGCGTTTCCCCTTCATTCAAATGGGATCGAACAGACTCGGGCTCCATTACAACAGATCGAGCAATAGAATCGCAGAAACCCTAACCCATCGGATTCAAAACAACCCACAGGAGAGATACGAATCAGGCTAACCTTTAGAGGGGTTTGTTAGGCAATGGAAGGCGCCTCTTGTCGCCAAAGATCGGCTCCAACCAACGGCCAAACCATGCGGATTCAGCAGAACCAGGAAACACAGGAACAATGCACCAGTCGGCTGTCTAGAGAGCACCCATGAATAGTGCACCTCAACTTTGTCCTTAGCCGAAAATGAATTCTTATTATAGAGGAAGGTACCTGAGAATCCTGTACCCTTATCGCTGGTCTTGAATTGATCTAGCATCTGCACAATATTCTGATATTGTTCTTGGGTGATCATTTAATGAGGTGATCCATCAGCCTTTTGTGCAGAAACTTAGAAATTGTGGATTCTCTTTTTGTATCCTTATCATTAGGCTTTCCATGCAGCTTCCAACACGTTTCAATAGTATGATGCGGGCGTTTACAGTAGTCGCAATATTTATTTTTAAATCGGGAATTTTGTCCAATGACCTTTCTTGCTGATGTGGCGTTTCGCAGCCCATAGGATCTGTTGTAAGGAGGTGCTGACGTGGCACGATCCCATTCGTCCAATTTTGTTGAAGCCGTGAACAAACGATAACCGTCCGATCCAGCGCGTCGATCTCGTCCGTCCATTCCAGCGCTGAGATCCCAGTCGTCGGATCCAGCGTGTTTATCTGGACCGTCCATTTTAGATCGACGATCCCAGCCGTCCACTTTAGGTCTTTGATCCGAGCCGTCCGTTTGTAATGGCTTAGGGTTTCCTCCGTTTCTTCTTGCCGCAGCCATGACTCTTTGTCTTTCCAGATCTGCGGAAGTTCCGCCAAAGGTCATCTTGCCGAAGGGAAGGACGGCAAGGCTCATGCCCTCACCTACTCGAGTGTGTTCGGCAGCGGCCATCCGATGGTGCTCCTCTTGAACAGCCAACTGGTAGATGCGGCCAAGTGGTAATGGAGGATCCATCGCGAGGATCTGTGATCGGAAAGCTGAGAATGACTCATTGAGAATCAGTAAGAATCTTGTTTTTTTTCTCGTTCTTTGATTTCGCGATACTATTTGAGGGTGTTATCGGGCCCTTCGAGTCGCTCTTCGGCGGCCTCAAGCTCATTCCATAGAGCTAAGAGGCGGTTGAAGCAAGAGGTAACCAAGAGGTTCCCTTACTTCAACTTCGATAGAGCTTGGGTGATGGTGAACAGCTTTGCTTGGTCAAAGTGTCCATACATCTCGCGTATGCTATCCCAAAGAGTTCGGGAGTCTTCAGTAGGTGGTAGCCCCGCCGCAATTTCTGGGGCAAGGCAGTTGCCAAGCCATGTGCGAACAAGTTGGTTGCACTTGCGCCACTACCGTTGAAGCCATTTGTCGGCTGGAAATGGGACGGCTCCGTTGAGGAAGCCGTCCTTGTCTTTGGTGATAAAGGTGCCGGAGGTCCTGAGCCCAGGCTGTGTAATTCTCCGGTCCGGTAAGCTGCATCCTGATGAGTTTCAATTCAGGTTCGTCGGCCAGCGATGTGTAGAGGGGATCCCCAGGTTCGAGGCGGCTACCGTCGGCAACGAGAAAAAGGTAGGGTACGTACCCGAGTTGAGGAACTAGGTAGGGATTCGTCCATTGACACGGTATGGACCCGAATCCTTGATTCGGGTTTCCTTGGCCCGACTTGCTTCTTGGGTCGATCTCTTGAAACTGGGCTGACTGAGGGAACGGCCCACCACCACTAGGCCGAGAAGCTGCAGGAAGTTCCTCTCCAGACGAGCTGTGTGAAAATTGTGGTCCAATCCATGTCTATCCCTCCCCGATGGCCCATTGGCTTGGGACAAAATACCATGGAATTATGGGCCACTGAATTGGGCCAGAGATTTGTGTTGGAGCAAGAGTAGAAGTAACGTGAGCGTCTTCAAGAGCAAAAAACATGGGTGTTTGGTTTTGGGATGAAGACTCCTCTACTAGGGTACTCTCAACGTTCTTGTCTTTCTCCATGGTATCAAGAAAGTGAATTCCTAATCGTTTGGCTTGGCTTATTGTCTTTGTAGGAAAATTTGCATCAACAAGTTAGAGAAAAGAAAAGCGATGGCAATTCTTAAGGATGCAGAAGCTTGCCTAGAAAGAACAGCTTTGATACCATGATAGAAAGCGTAATGGAGATTTGGGAAAATGCTTTCTCTCTATTTTATTTTTTTTGGTCTGACTTTCTCTCTATTTATTGTATACATTTACATTGGTAAATTTATAGTGTAAGAGACAATAGAATAATACAGGAAAAAAATAATAAATGAATCACTACTTTCCTATTTTTCTATTTACCAAACTAATTCATGATTGACTAAATCACAATTGACAGAATCGAAATCTTCAAGATATATTTCCAACTGGGGTAGTTCTTGGAAAACAAGCCAGATGCCTTCGGCTTCAAGTATATTAAAGCACTGAACCCATGAGATCTCCACATCCAATCTCAAATTCAGAGAGAGACGCCGAGAGAGAGAGAGAGAGATGGCGGGCAAAGTAGTTCTTCACGGAATGTGGGCTAGTCCGTACAGCAAAAGGGTGGAGCTAGCTCTGAAAGTGAAAGGGATCGAGTATGAGTTCGTGGAAGAAGATTTGACGAACAAGAGTGAAGCACTTTTGAGGTACAATCCTGTTCACAAGAAAGTCCCTGTTCTTGTTCACGATGGCAAGCCCATCGCTGAGTCACTGGTCATTATCGAGTACATCGATGAGACTTGGACGGATGGTCCTTGCCTCTTGCCCCAAGATCCCTACGAGAGAGCGAAAGTTCGCTTCTGGGTTGGCTTTTGCGAGCAGCAGGTCAGTGCAAATTTTTTAGCAAAATGTTTGAGGAAGTTCCTCAACGTGCACATAATCATTTCTTGCATTAATCCACCGTCACGTCACAGCACAAATAGATTATGCCTTTTTGTTCTCATCTCTACATGATTTACCATGTTGTTTATCAATCAGTTTGTGCACTTGTCCGTAGTGATAATCGATTAAATGACATGGAGTAGGAATTGAGGACAAGTTTTCTTTTTTCCCAGTAAAATTTGGCCATGACCGAGGGAGCTTTCTGTAACTATGATCATAAGATGACGCTGATATAATAGTTGTATCCACATGCTGTTGTCTTTAATTTCCATTACCTAGGTAGGCTGCTGCCTAATTGTCATTCATGAAGCATGAAAATATTTCAAGATTACGTCATGACAAAATAATTTCTCTTTGCAAAATCGAGCGATAAAACAAAAGTAAGATGAAACCATAGTTCAAGCAAGTTTTAAGTTTGGAAGTTGTTAACTGCAGTTGTTTGAGGCCATAATCACTGTGGTCAAAACTGATGGAGAAGTGCAAGAGAGAGCTGTCAAGGAAGTGCACGAGAAACTGAAGGTGTTGGAAGAGGGAATCAAGGGCAATTATCCCGAAGGATCCCTATTTGTCAACGGCGACAGCGTGGGACTCCTAGACATTGTTGTCTACTCAATATTGGGTGCTCATAAGGTTCAGGAAGAAGTCCTTGGTGTAAAATTTCTGGACCCGGAGAAGTATCCAAGGGTGACCTCCTGGGTGACAGCTCTAACTGAGTTGCCGTTGGTGAAAGAGGCAGCACCTCCTCATGAGAAGATGGTTGGCTTTCTTCAGTTTTTTAGGGCTAGGGCTCTTAAATCTGCAACAACTTAATGCATATAAGGGTCTACTTGATAATAAGGGTGGGAACTTTGTCAGTCAATCTTACATATCATGTTTGATTGCACTTCAATGTCTTCTGAATGTATTTGAGAAAAAAGCTAATGCCCAATAAATTTTACTTCAAATGTTTCACTACATCTCTATCTCTTTTTCAATTATTTTACTACGATAATACTGAACTAGCTATTTGATCTATCCTACTGGGCTACGTTATGTAGCTATTAATTATTAATACTACTAGCTGCATAGAAATCTGGCTGCTTGCAACTTGCAACTTCGCCAAACACAACAAATGATATAGCTTTGATCAATATAGTTCATTGCTGGGAAAGATTTCTGCTTGAAGTCAGATGAATTGGGCGATTTAGATCATGCTATTGGATAGCTGATCTTTGTATCACTAGGGATATTTTCAATGTGAATTGCCCAAAAACATTCTTTCCATTTTCCAAGCTAATCTGAAATTAATTTTTTTTTTCTTTTGCTAAGGCACGAGGTGGAGGGTGAGTGGTAATTTGCGGAGATTTGGAGAGATCGATCTTACAAAAGTGTGGCATTGGCGTAGCATCATCGTATGTGAAAGATAGGTACTTGCTTAATCTTAGATTAATTTATTTTGATGACTTCGAAATCCTCTCATAGTTGGATAATTAGGTTATTTTATCATTTTGCGTAGCTTGTTATATTATGTTATGTGGAACTAGACATGTCAAAATAGGTTATATAATAATCCCTCAACCCATAATTGATGGGTTGAATTATCATATGAGTTAATTGTATTCACTAAATGGATTATAAATAGATTTAGAATGATAAAACCTAAAAATAATTTGGTTGTTAAATGGATATCTATAACTTATTCAAACTTAATTCACTTTTATGGCCCTCTCTTCACTCTCACTCCGCACTACAATCTTAGTTTGGATATGATTTTTCTTAAATTGAATTAGTTATGGAAAGGTTTTAATAACATGAGTTTAGTTGAGTATGGATTTTATATGAGTTATTAGATTTATATTATATAAATATGGGTTAAAACATGTTAAATGAATCAATTTGGATTAGACCGTTTCTAACTTGGCCCAAACCGGATCCAATCCGCCCGTTTGACAGGTATACGGTAGAACTTTAAGTTTTAGAAGTTTGGAGAAATTATGTAGTTCGCAGCTTGATATATTCGCGCCACGTGGAACGACTGTCATGAGCGAGAACGTTTGGACTATTATAAGAGAGCGCATGGGCCCATGGCTTTACTTCCCAGCGGCCCAGTAAAACAAAAATTCTTGGTCAGCATCATCCTGCGATGTTGCTAGAATTTACAGTCATAATCAGAAGATCACTGCGCCATCAACGTGAAATACAACCAAGAGCACAATCTTGGTACGAGCAGCAGCATGAAGATGAAGATGAAGATGATGATGAAGGCGGAAACAAGCCCCAGTGAGCGACCTTCGATCCGGTTCATCAGCCCATGTGCTGCCTCCGGCGATCGGGCCGGCCCGATCTTGTCGGCCACTCTTTCACTCATCTCCTTTTGTTCTGATTCATTCCCGCTCCGATGCTTACTCGAACTGGTCGCCTCCGATGCGGTTACATCCCAATGCTTTCGCGCCTTTTCTTGTCCCTCGACTCTGTAGCAGTGAGCATCTGACTCCAGGTCCTGTCGTATTTTCCGTGGCTAAAGGGTTCCGTTTCCGCCGGTGTTAACGTATCTTCAAATGCCGGTTCTAGATTCCTGACGCCGATGCAATCGTTGAAAGATACTCTCCTCAGGCGGGACGGAATCTCGGGTCGGGGACTCTACAAGATCGTTCTTGCTCGTCTTCTTGGAAGAATCGATGCCGAAATTCCACCTCGCTTTCGAAAGTCCTTCGGCGACCACCGACGTCGAAAATCTCCGGATTAGTCCTGGCCTCGCTGGAAATCTTTTGCCAGGAGACCTCTCCGGTGATGGATCCACCATAATGTCCCTCTTGCTCTTGTTCCTCCACCTCTTTATCTTAGTGATCAGGCTAGACCTCTTGCTCATGCTGCTTTGGCTACCCGAGGTGCTTCCGGGGGTCGAGCTTGTGTCATCGATCTCGTGGCCCTCCAAGGAGGTCTGGGACGAACCACTGCTGTCTGATGCGGCATGGCCGGTGGATTTCACTTCCTGCC
Source organism: Eucalyptus virginea (assembly GCA_014182375.1). Classification (NCBI taxonomy): domain Eukaryota; kingdom Viridiplantae; phylum Streptophyta; class Magnoliopsida; order Myrtales; family Myrtaceae; genus Eucalyptus; species Eucalyptus virginea. The sequence continues at coordinate 9,248,096 of CM024515.1, read as the reverse complement.
GCAACCCGAGACTCCAATCCTTGAGCTTATGCTCAACTGCTATCTCTCCTCCTCAGCTCGTCAAGCAGATGCTTCGTCTCTTCCGCTTCGTCGACAGCATTCCGATTCTCATCTCGCCGGGCAATCACCCGTCGCCGGTTCTCATCTGCAGCCTCGGCTTCCGCCTTTTCCTCAGCTTTGCGACTTCCCCGGTTCGTATCTTCGCCGTCTGAAACCATGCAAACACCATCATTTCCCGAAAAGAAAGCATAGAAATCTTCGAAAATAAAGAGGGAATGACCTGATGATTCGAGGTGCGGTTTCCGCTTCCTCGAAGGCTTGATGACGCCATTACCAGAGACCGCAAGAGCTGCGACGGTGGCGAGAATCAGCAACCTCGCTCTGAGTATCATGTAATACAACCCCGGCAGCTTTTCGCCTCCGGCAGGGCCTCGGAAAGCTCGTGAATTCAGCTCCAATCTGCCGAGTTTCGCCGTGAAAATGACACTGCCATTCGTTCATTCGATCTGCTGTGCAGCTGATGCGGACAAATCTCATCGCCAATCGGCGGTTGATTTTCGCTGCGGACAGCGAACATTAAATGCTCTTTTGGACGAATTCCGTTTGAAGAAGAAGGGCGTGCAAAAGTAGATATTGTGTCCGTGTCATCCATCCTTTCTTCAATCCTTGAAGATCTTTTTGCCGCCAAGCCATGAAATTTTTGTGCAGACGATGGAGGAAATCAACTGTCGAGAATGGTAGTTACAAGTCTCGTGCCGCGAATCGGGGTTCGCCATGGCGGTTGGCCGCTAAAGCTTGCTCCTCAAGTCGCGAACAAGGTGGCTATGGCCCGAGCTGGTTTGAGTTACAACATAAGTTCCGATGTTGCGCTTCCCATGCTGAAATATAAGTTGAAGGGATAATTATATAAATGGTCATTGAATTTTAAATCAATATGCAAAATTGTTCTTGAATTTTTAATTTATTCATTATAATCTATGAATTTTTGATAAATATTTAATCTAATCCCACACCTATATGAAAATGTCCAATATTAATTTGTCATTAATTTGAGTTCAAGTAAATAGTTAAAAAAAAAATTGTTCATGTATAAGTTTAGAAACTATATTGAATATATACTAAAAATTTACGAATCACATTGGACATATTAAAGTTTTTGATACGTTAGGTTAAAGTTCAGGATTATATCAAATAAATTAAAAATTAAAAGTCAATCGAAACTAGTTGCGTCGTTTTCCCGAAAGTTAAAAAGGGTCGTTTGTCTGGATTTGGTGTAAGATCTGTCAACACTCTCAATCTGTAAAGTAATTCGATAAATTTTTAATCTTTGTTTTTCCAAAGATAAAACTTTTAATCTCGGAATATCGCTTTCATGCGCGGAAAAGGTTCTTTGCTTATAGTAAATAAATAATATTCCTAAGTCGAATAATCTTACACGGCAATACGATTATGCTAGCGTAAAGATCATAAATCGATTTCAATTCCTGGACTCTTCAAAACCCTAGCAATCCCAATTCTCTCTAGCTCGCGCACCGATCGGCCGTCGCCGGACGGAGGAGCAGATTCCGACGATGGATCCGCGGCGGATCCCCCACGCCGCCATCAAGCCGAAGGTCCGGCAGGTCGGCTTCGTGCCCCGCAACGCCCCGCCGGAGCCGCCGGCCCGGTCCCAGTCCTACCCGGCGGAGGCCAGCTCGCCCCCGCTCTCCGACTCCCCCGCCGGTAACTCCCTCTCCCCGGTCATGATCCCGCCGCCGCGGCACCTCTCCGACAACCTCGCCGCCTACCGCACGCCCGCCGTGCCCGTGCCCGAGACGGCGCGCCGGCGGGCGGGCCACTCGCCGGTCGTCGGGAGCTACGACCCGGCGGAGTCGCTCCTCGGGACGTCGTCGCCGGCCCCGTCGCCGCCGTCGAGCGGCAGGCTGATCGGCGACGGGGAGTTCTCGGAGGAGTCGTGGCTGATGCGGCGGAGCAACTCGGCGAAGTTCGCGTCGAGCTTCCCGGGCGGGGGGTTCGATTTGACCGCCGTGAAGGCGGTCTCCGCGGCTGACCTCGCGTTCGATGCGAATGTGAAGAAGACGACCGGTGAGTATTGACTTCTGTCTTTCAGTTGATGCGTTGTTTTCTTGAATCTTTGTGTCCTATAATCAGTAGCTTGTCAAGGATGGTTCTGTACCGAGAAGATTGCTTTTTGGCTGACAGCATTTGCAATTCGTGCATGTCGGCGTTTGAATTGAGCATCTTAGGCAGTATGGACAAGTCCAGTTTGTTTGTCGCGTGCTTTTGTCTTTGGCTTATTTAGGAATTCCCTGGTCCCTAATGGGTCATAGGTGTTACGGCAGCATGATGCTATAGCGTATGCTAGTTTCTGCACATTCCAATTCCATTTGATCTGTTGGTGCGGAGTTAGTATGGTGTCATGGGAAGTGATGTGAAAGGCAGGTTGCTCGGGAGGTTATGTTTCAGTACTGTGCAGTAAGCTGGGGGCATTGGGAAAGGGATTAGATATATCATATATATATATATATATATATATATATATATATATATATTTATGTATGTATGTATATATCCTGAATCTTCACCTCTGATGCGCCTCCGTTTATTCATGGCTTTTTGCAGAGAAGAGTGAGGGGAGTGCTCTGGAAGTGAAAAATGAAGCAATACCTAGTTCAAAGCCGCTGAAGGCAAAAACTACAAAATCTGAAAGGCGGGCCTTGCAGGAGTCTCAGCGAGCTGCAAAAGTTGCTGGAAGAGGTTATTTCTATGACCTTTAATTTGTGGACCATTAGAATTGCAGAGGCCAAACTTCTCATTTTGGGCCACTTGGAATCAAGTTATGACATTGGTTGGCTTTGCATGAATAATGCATAATGCGCCCATGACATGATGTATGGAAATACTGCTTAAATCTGATTTTGAGCTGGAGCGTAATCCATTAGGAGGCACCTTTCAGGTTGAGGCTGCTTTTATCTTTTATAACAATTTTGAGTGGTAAGGAGAAATAGAAAGAGGGTGTAACAAGTTTTAAGCTCCAAGCATCAGTCTTGCTCCCTGGCTACAATTTATTGTTGGTGATTACTTATAGAGCAGCCAATTCATTTCAAAAGAAATTCTTTGTTGCAGTGGAGGGAAATAAGTCTACTGCCGCTGCATCTGGCAGAGTCACTTCTGCTAAAGCAGCAAAGCAACCCACACAAAAGAAAGATGTTGCTTCAGCTGCACCCTCTGTGGCAGCTTCCGAGAAGAAAGGAAGTGACCGTGCACCAGAGAAGGACAGGAAGAAAGATGCCCCTGCTCCACGCATGCAATTTGATGACAAGAGTCGGGTGGAAAAGGCTAAAAGGAGAGCTGTTGTCAATCAAACTGAAGCTAGAAATAGAGTTGAGTTGTTTAGACATTTGCCTCAATATGAACAGGGAACACAACTTCCTGATCTTGAGTCAAAGTTTTTTCTGCACGAGCCTATGCATCCTGCTATTTACAAGGTACTTCTAAGAACACAGTGCTTGTTGTATTTCCTGAACTTCTTGGAGGTGGATCTTGGAATATTGTTGAGATCTCAGCAAAACCCTTGATATTGTTAGACAAGATGTGCAGCATGTAATAAAAATCAGTTTTGCTATGCAACTCCAGAGCACCACTATTAGGGACCTATGTGTCTTAAGAGATGTGATTATGTCCTCTTGTTTAAATTGGACGTCACTGCTTGGTTCTATTTTTTGATATGAACTCTACGCAACAAAGTGTACTGAGTGGTTATCTACAGAAATAGGTATATGCTCAATGTCCTGCTAAGCTTGTTCATGTAATTTACAGGTCGGGTTACAGTATTTAGCAGGAGATATTTCGGGCGGCAATGCTCGTTGTATTGCAATGCTGCAAGCCTTTCAAGAGGCCATCAAAGACTATGTAACGCCACCCGAGAAAAATCTCAACAGAGATTTGACAGCAAAAATTAGCAGTTATGTTTCGTTTTTTACTGAGTGCAGACCACTTTCAATCAGCATGGGAAATGCAATTAGATTTATAAAGAATCGAATTGCCAAGTTACAATTGTCTCTTTCTGAATCAGAAGCAAAGACTTTGCTTTGCTCTGATATAGATCGCTTTATAAATGAGAAGATTATAGTGGCTGACCAGGTAATAGTCAGACATGCGACAACTAAGATCAGAGATGGGGATGTTCTTCTTACATACGGTGCATCATGTATCGTTGAGATGATTTTGCTGTACGCCCATGAAATTGGGAAACAATTCCGTGTAGTGGTAATTGATTCACGCCCCAAACTTGAAGGCCAATCATTACTACGTAGGCTGATAGCTAAAGGGCTGAGTTGTACATATACACATATAAATGCAGTTTCTTATATAATGCATGAAGTGACAGGAGTTTTCTTGGGGGCTTCGTCTGTATTGTCTAATGGTACTGTATATTCAAGGATTGGAACTGCAAGTGTGGCAATGGTTGCTAATGCTTTCCGTGTTCCCGTTATAATATGCTGTGAAGCATATAAATTTCACGAAAGAGTGCAGCTGGATTCAATTTGCTTCAATGAATTGGGTACGTTTTGGCCTCTTTTATGATTCTTTTACACTCCTATAATTTCCTCATAAAGTCATCTAGTGAAACTCTTAAGTTGCTTGCAGGTGACCCGGATGCCATTTTAAAGGTTCCTGGAAGAATGGATGTGAATTATTTGAGTAACTTGCAGAATAAGGAAAATCTTCAATTGCTGAATCTCATGTAAGCTTTCAGTGTTTTTGGAGTGAGGACGTCATTTGTCATGGGTTGATTTGATTCTTGGCTTTTTGATGTGATGCTCAAATAGGTATGATGCTACTCCTTCAGAATATGTGTCCATGATTGTCACAGACTATGGCATGGTAAGTTCTATGTACTCCTTGAATTGTTGAAATTCGAATTGTAATAGAGAACCTTTCAAGGATTTTGTCCAAATCATGATCCCCAACTCGTAGTTACGTTGCTATGGAAAGTTTTGCCATTCACCTTATTTTTATGGTCGCAGATTCCTCCAACAAGTGTGCCTGTGATTGTCCGAGAATATCGGAGGGAGCAGTTATTGATATAGACTCACTGGAGCAGTAATTCCACAATTTTGGAGCGCGATAGGCTGGATAATGGGGAGATCTCTTGCTTTCATCTGGACTCTCTAGCCGTGACCAACAGAAATAGGCATAAATAAGCATGGCGGGATTTGCTAACTCTAGGTTTACGTCGTGGCTTTTAGTTTCTAAATGATGTTTCCTTTCTAAGTCATCTTTTCTTTGTTTGGCAAAAGCTGAGCTGCCCATGTTTTACTTGTGGGTTATATTGGAAGTAAAGTTAAGGTCTTGTAATTGAATAGTCCATTCTTTGTATATACTGATGATTTTGTTAGGCTTGTCAAAGATCCTTTGGTTGGTCGATTTTCGATCTCTGTATGTATGGTAAGGTGAATAAAACTTTCAGCAAATACGATGTTGAATTCTGTTTCAAAGAACTTGTGTTGTGAACTCAATCAGTAAATCTCGGTGTGGTTGTCAAGAGAGGGTTTCTTCTACTCCTTGTCTCTCTCCCATTCGGCGATGGAGACTCTGTGACGGGGGTTTCACATTGTAAGAGCAGAGTATGTACCATCAGGAGCATGAGAAATTTTCAGTATTCCTTGGGGGGTTAGCATTCGCATAACATTAAACACTGTACATCAATCAGTAGTTTTCCTCAGTATGAGTACACCATTCTCTTCTTGCATACAACAGAGACCCAAGGGTGGAAAAAAAGGTTAGCTCTTGGGGTTTTCCTGCTTGATGATGTGAAAGTATCATGTCAGGAACGCGTTTGGGGCATTGTCTTAATTATTCTTTCTCCTACACCCTTGCGTATCTCGTCATCATTTGGGTTTCTTGTCAATACAGGTGCTGCTTTCTGCGGCGGCGGCGGCTGCCATCTCCATCAGCCTCTCATAATCTATTTCGGCCGACTTGTACTTCAACTTGATCCCACCCTGAGACCATGACCTTATACACAGTAGAGCCCGGGTGCTATCATGCGGCATTGTATACCTCTGTCTATCTATCTCGTCGCCCTTGCCGCAGAATATATCTTCAGCCGAAACTGAGGTCGCCTGGGTGGCCAAGAAATCCCGCGCCATGAGACAGAGACGGGGATACCGTGTACTATTGACCTTCCACCATTCCAAAACGTCGGTTGATAATGGAGCGGGAGGTTCCGACAGATACTGGGTGAGCTCATCAGTTGTGGCATTCATGCTCGCCCTCCGTTTCTTTCGAGCGATTTCCTCTGCAAAGGAGACGCTTCCTCCGTCTTCAACTTCATGAGAACCGTATGTGCTAGCCAGAGGCGGGAAATGGCCAGTTGAGTAATTTCTCATGAAGTAGGCTCTTGCTTCTTCTAGATAATTCTCCAAGTTGAGACTCTCAGGAATTAGTTCGCTCTTGATTCGGGGATCCAGAATCGCCGTCATGTAAGTGAAGATGTTGCAGACTTGGCTGCTGTAACTCCTCGACTTCTTCGCCATATCCTCTGCCACGCTCTTCAGCCAGTCTGGGTTGTGTCGCGAGTCTCTGCAGGAAGCGATCATCTCAGATATGTGCTCCATGAAGAAGAGAACCAGCCCGATGGTGGGGACTTTGTTCGTGCATATGTTGTTTGTGGTCTTGTAGAAAGGCTCGAGATAAGCATGGACGACGCTCACAGCATTCTTCTCCCCGGAGCTCAACAGCAATTTAGTGCCTAGAGTTTCATCGTACTTTCTGATTACAGCATCCATAGCCTTACTAGCCTGTGTTTTGTAAGCACCACCAAAAAGAACACAATGTGAATACAGGACTGCTGGAGGAACAACAGGATGAAAAGAAATTGGGACCATAATGCAACCTCACTGCACAATTTTGCCGAATTCCTAAACTAACATAAGCCAAAGAGAAATGCGATGAGCTCTATCTGATTGTTCCATTTCGTTAATCAGAGAGAAATATACCTTCTCTAATGATGCTAAGTGATGGTAATTGTCAAGAAAGACAAAAAGAAAATGTGATCTTATGTTAAAAAAATTAGTTTTTTTGGCTGCAATTCTACCTAATGCTTCCATCTTCAAATATGGATAGTGTTTAGATGCCTAGACAGACAAGGATAGACAATGCCATATGCCTAAAAGCAATCATAGGCGAGACCGAGGCTTAATATTGTTGTAATCCACTTTACCAAAAAAAAAAATATTGTTGTAATCCGTACTCATTGGATTATACGTTAACAGCCCCTTTCACCCTTTTTTCATACTGCACAGGAAATCTCAGAATAGTACCTTGCGGACCATATCAAGCATCTGGTAACTGCCACTCCACCGTGGTGATGCATCGAGGGGCAATTTCCAACTTCCTTCTTGATAAGCAGTTGTCAGTTGAATGAAATCGTCTGAGATCTCTGGAGAAGCGTTCAGTTCGAGAACAAATTCCCGGACCTTGGATAGCATTGGCTTGGTTGTTTTCAATCCATCATCAATGATCGAGTTCAAAGTATGAGCAGCACAGGGAATATAACAGAAGGGCCCCATTTTCCTACCATCTAAATCTTCTTTCAGTGTTAGACAAGCATGCAAGGCATTTGTACTGTTATCATGGGTGCAGGAGAGGGCTCTTCCTTCGATCTCATATGTTTTGAGAACCTTCACCAGAGAGTGGTAGATTTCAGTGTCCTCACAAGGATGAGGTACATGACAGATATCAAGAAGCATCCTCTGGAAGGACCAAGTCTCATCAATCCACTGGCTAGTGACACTCATATAGAGGATTTTTTGATAAGAAGTCCAGAAGTCAAGGGTGATTGAAATCTTAGAAGTAACCTGCTCTAAAGCCCCCTTAACATCTTCCTGCATGCTCCTAAAAACTTCGCGAAGTACAACTTTGTATTTGTCTCCAGGCCAGAGATGTATGGAGGGGTTTAAAAATTTGTAGGAATTCACAAGCCACTTCTCTTCCAAGGTTGAGGGAGGTAGAGAAGTTAGAATGAGCCACTTGATGATCAACCAGTTTAAGTGATCATAATCCACCTGAACGGTTGGTTTCCCCTGGGGCAGAGGTTTTTTAGCAATGGTGACAACTGGCTGAGGGGTTGAATTGGTGAGACCATCCCCTGCCTTGTCATATCCTGGATGGCGATTGCTAAGGTGCCTCCCCAAATTTCCTTCACCAACAAAAGGATAGATGGTTGAGATAGTTTGACTAATGTGCCACTATATCATGGCCTCTACTATTGCTATATGCTTGTTATAAAAAACGAAGTGACTTAAACCATTGTCTACACCACACAGATAATTGGAGAAAAGCTTGATCTTGTTGCTTCAATAAAATGGACCACAAGTTAGCAAGAGACTGTCCTGATGATGCTAAAAAGGAATAAGGAAATGATGGTTTTGAACATCATACTTTAGAGCCCTGAACTATATGATTTTGCATCATAGAGAAGAAATTGAAAAAGAAATACGGAAATTATACCGGTGGCTGTGGCAATGGAGTAGTTCTGCCCACAGAATTTGCAACTTCTACTTTTCTGATCAGCAGCAGTCTCAAAGTACTTGAGATAAACCGACGTCATTGTCTTCTTTCTCGGTTTTGATGAAGGAACAGCATTTCCCTTTTCTGAAGAACCCAGCCCACTATCTATTAAATCAATTGTCGGTACAAATGCTGTGTCCATCACGGATTTTGGCTCCATATCTATTCCAGGAAACAAGATTAAGAGAATCACAAACCTAGTCAAAAACAAAAGTGATGCCCTTCTGGAACAGAGAAATTCAATGTCCAAAAGTATTTGAGATAAAGAATCACATTTGGGATGACAGGACCGAAATGATTTAAATCGATTCAGCAAAATGAGAAGGATGGAAAGGGATTTAGGTAAAGAAGATGGATCTTTGATGCAGAAGTACCATGAACTGCATAAAGCGACAGACAAAGAGCTTCTGCAGAAATTTTGCCGCGCCACCATGGACATGTCATTGAGCCAAAACACCCTTACCCGGTCCCTCACAATGCAAGCAAAATTCCAGTCCATTGCCATGACTTAGAACGCGGTTAACAAGTCCACCGATAGCAATTCAGTCTTTGGGGACAAAAGTGGTGAAATTTCCATACGAATTTAAATGAACATCACAACGCGGACACTGCAGCGAACCATTGAGCCCTGCTAGAACTTAAACTCAGGAAGTAATGCTCCCAGTAAAAGTGCGGGGAAACTACTGATCCACACTCATGCAATGCAGTCTTTAAAATGTATAAGATCAAAATGCAATTGTCTGCCCCGACACTCGGGTTTTACATGCAATCACAAAACACCTGAGATTTCAATGTCGGGGTTTCGACGAATTCAGTCAAAGACAGTACACATTAAAGCCGAACTAGATAACCATTATGACACAATCTGCAGATCACCATAAACTTACGAAAGAACAACTGCCGCCAGAACAAATGGGAGAGATCTTTACCTTTGTAAGTTTTGTACGCATTATTGACATTCCAGTCCATCTGATTCGCCCTTCTTCCCACGAAGAGCTCCCGTCTAGCAGACCAGTCGCAGCACCAATTCAAGAAATCTATCCTCACAAGGAAGCGAAGCGAGGAAACGAAAGCCGAAGCCGCCGATGCCTCCCTCGAAATCACTTCTCGAACGAGCTTCAAAGCATGAACATTTCGAACCGCGCAGACGAGAGGACGAGGATTTCGGATCCCTCGCCGCGAAATTCACTCGAAATCGAACTGGCGGGGCGGAGCGCCGGCGCCGGCGGCAGCGCAGCTCACGGTCCGACGCAGCGACTGCAAAAGGGCAAGCGACGGTAAGTCCACCGAAAGCATAAAAATTAGGGCTTCCGATTCGCGATCTCGCCGGAGCGCGGCGCTCACCTCGCCGGCGGACGCAACCGAGAGCGCTTGTCGTCCATGCAGTCTCTCTCTCTCTCTCTTTCTCTCTCCAGAGGAGCCGAACGACGGTGACACCCGATCGGCCGGAGCTCAGGAAGAGGGAGAGATTCGAGGGATCGTCGGGACTTCCGTTTTCCGGGAAAATTTGCAGGGCGGAGGGAAAGAGAAAGAGAGGGAAAACGAAGGAGAAAGAAGGGAGGGAGATTGGAGCCGCGAAGAAAAAAACCGAAAACGGCCGAGCCGAATCGAAGCCGAGAAGATAGAGAGAGAAAGAGAAAGAGAGAAGAAAGAGATCAGCTCGAGGGAGCCGCGGGATCTTGGGGGCCGATCCTCGGCGGCGATGCGGCGGCGGCGTCGACGGCTTCGGCGAGTTGAGTTGAGTTGAGTTGCGATTCGACTCCGAGTGAAGCCGCGAACTGGGAAGGGGAGCGAGGGGAGGATAGAGCGGCGACGAGGAAAACAATAATTGAGCGGCGGCGGCGGCGGCTGAGTTGACTCGAGCGGGGGGTTGATTTGACTCAGCGGCTAAAGGGGGATGGGTTTGGACTCGAGTCGAGTCGAGTCGAGACGAGTCAGCTCAGCCTTTTTCGGATTCAGCTTTGCTCGGTCTGTTTGCTGAGCCCCAGGCCCAGCTCGCCACCACGCTGGCTCTGAGCTTCAGCTTCAACTCGCTCGTTTTTTGACTCCGTTTTTAACAATTCAAATCAAACGGTCGAGCCAATCTTTGATTTTTTTTTTCCCCTTCTTTTTTTTTTTTTTTTCACCTTTTGTTCTTGCTTTGTTAGGAAAATCATTTTGTTCAATTTCTCTCTTAGCGCCTTTTTTTTTTTCCTTTTCAGTTTCTTCAATTTAAAAATATAATTAAAGATACCGAGTTTCAACTGTTAAATATAGAAAATTTATCAAGAGTTCTTTACAACTTATTAAGCAAAGAACATTGCCGAAACATATTAAGAATTCAATTCTCATTTCATTGATATCAATTGCTTATATCATATATTTGTTTCTAACTTTGACAATTTTTTTGTTCTCATATTCCTCCTCGGACTTGTAAATTGTCCCTTTTTCATGACATTTATGTAGTAATAAAATGTTCTGATGCATCAATTTAGGGTAATGACAGCATAAAGTAATGACAGCGTAAGTATACGAACTTTTATCTATCTTATAACTGAGTATCTAAATATTTTTGGTTTCTTTGCTTTTTTCTTTATTTTTTAGAAAAATCATTTTGGCATTTTTGTATCTTTGCAAATTTTCTTTTCTCTCTTTTTAATTAAGAGGTTGGAGATACTGGATTCCAATCACTATATGTATGAAATTTGTCAAAATTCCTATGAAGTATCTTTTTGCATGAATTACCAAGTGAAAAACGCTACCGAAAGATGTTATCGGTTCAATTGCTTATTTAGTCATAACACTTGTTTATTGTTTGTCTTTCATTAGATTTGTGTAGTAATAAAATGTTGTGATGCATCAATTTAGGGCAACGATAGCATAAGTATATGAACTTTTATCTGTCTTATAGTAGAGTATCTAAATTTTTTTGATTTTTTCTTTTGATTTTTTCTCTAGAAAAGTCATTTCACCATTTTTGAATTTTCTGATTTTTTTCTGTTTATTTAATTTAAGAGGTTGGAGATATAGGATTTTGATTGCTAGATGTATGAAATTTGTCGAGAGTCTTAGGAAGTATCTTTTTGCATGGATTGCCAAGCGAAAAACGCTACCAAAACATGTCATCGATTCAATTGCTTATTTTGTCTTAAGACTTGTATATTGGCCGTCTTTCATGACATTTATGTAGTAATAAAATATTGTGATGCATCAATCTAGGGCAATGATTTAGCGTAGGTATATGAACTTTTGCCTGTCTTATAATTGAGTATATAATATTTTTTCTTCCTTTTTTTCTCTAGAAAAATCACTTTGGCATTTTTGTATTTCACATTTTTTTTTGTTTTATTAATTTAAGAAGTTGGAGATACTAGATTCAGATTGCTAGACGTATGAAATTTGTCGAGAGTCATCTGAATTATTTTTTTTTGCACGAATTACTAAGTGAAAAACGCTAGCAAAATATGTCATCAATTCAATTACTTATTTCATCGCAAGACTTGTGTATTGTCCGTCTTTCATAACATTTATGTGGTAATAAAATGTTGTGATGCATCGATTTAGAGCAACATAATTATACGGATTTTTATCTGTTTTATAATCGAGTATCCAAATTTTTTTGGTTCCTTTCCTTTTTTTTTTCTTTCTAAAAGAAATCATTTTTGGCATTTTTTTATTTCCTTAATTTTTTTTTTTCTGTTTCTTTAATTTAAGAGGTTGGAGATACTAGATTCCGATCGCTAGATGTAATAAAATCTGTCCAGAGTCTTACAAAATATCTTTTTGTACAAATTACCAAGTGAAAAACACTATCGAAACATGTCATCGATTCAATTGCTTATTTCATTGTAAGATTTGTGTATTTTCTGTCTTTCCCGACATTTATATAATAATAAAATCTTGTGATGCACCAATTTAGGGCAACGATAACGTAAGTACACAAAATTTTTATGTCTTATAATTGAGTATCTATTTTTTTCCTTTCTTTTCTCTTTGTTTTTTTCTCTAGAAAAATCATTTTGGCATATTTTATATTTCGCAATTTTTTTTCTATTTCTTTAATTTAAGAGGTTGGAGTTGGAGATACTAGATTTCGATCGCTAGATGTATGAAATTTGTCAAGAGTCTTACGAAGTATCTTTTTGCATGAATTACCAAGCGAAAAACGATACTGAAACATGTTATCGGTTCAACTACTTGTTTTGTAGTAACACTTGTGTATCATCCGTCTTTCATGACATTTATGTAGTTTTAAAAAGTTATGATGCATCAATTTAGGGCAATGATAGCGTCAGTATACAAACTTTTATTTGTCATATAGTCCAGTATCTAAATTTTTTTAGTTTTTCTCTTTAGTTGTTTTCTCTAGAAAAATCATTTCGGTATTTTTGTATTTCCCGAATTGTTTTGTGTTTCTTTAATTTAAGAGGTTGGAGATATGGGATTCCGATTACTAGATGTATGAAATTTGTCAAGAGTCTTACGAAGTATATTTTTGCATGTATTACCAAGCAAAAAAACGCTACCGGAATATGCCATCGATTCAATTGTTTACTTTTTCATAAGATTTGTGTATTACCCATCTTTCATGACATTTATTGCGATGCTTCAATTTAGGGCAACGATAGCGTAGGTATACGAACTTTTATCTCTCTTATAATCAAGTATCTAATTTTTTTAATTTTTTTCCTTTTTTTTTCTATAGAAAATCATTTTATCATTTGTATCTTCGCGCTTTTTTTCTCTCTCTCTAATTTAAGAGGTTGGAGATATAGGATTATTATCGCTAGATGTATGAAATTCATCGAGAGTCTTACGAAGTATTTTTTTTTTTTGCATGAATTACCAAACGAAGAATGCTGTTGAGACATGTCATCGATTCAATTGTTTATTTCATCCTTGTTTCTTACAATGGCAATTTTTTTTTTTTTTTTGTAAGACTTGTGCATTGTTCATCTTGCATGACATTTATGTAGTAAGAAAATGTCGTGATGCATCAATTTAGGGTAGCAATAGCGTAAGTATGTGAACTTTTATCTGTCTTATAATCAAGTATCTAAATTTTTATCTTATTTAATAGAAGTACATCAACTTTTCAAATTAGCTCGATGTGATGCATTTATTAAAAAAAAAAAAATTATTGTAATTTGAATTTGCTGACCCGGCTGGCTTACCCAGCGAAATTTGCGCATAATTAATGATGTGGATCTCTTACCTAACCACCATTTCTGTGGAGGTTTTGGGGAATTAGGTGAGGGAGAAAGTGTAAGCTTACGTGATTTTTGCCATCCGATATGTCTTACTGACGTCACATCATTTCAAGAGGTTATATTAAATGTCAATGTGGATGGTCAATGACTTTTTAACGGCATTACTGTACACGTCAACATTTTCCATCTGCGATTTTAAGGAACATCTCATTTTGACCCAAATTTAAAAAGTTAAGTAACTTGATTGAACAAACCAAAATCTTAAATGCTCTATTGTATAAAAAACGAAAATTCAAGTTCTTGCGGCTCAATTCTCCAAGGAACTGCATTTTTACTTAAATCCGTGAACTCGGTGAATAAACCTTAAACTCACAGATAAGAAACAGGAAAGCCGAACTCAGGCAACAGGCAACAGGCAACAGGCAAGAGTTCAGAGGATTTGTCCTCCTTTCTTGGCCAAGAGCCAAGAAGACTGATTTGGTCATGATATCCTTCCTGTTATTCTTGCCTTTGATAGCAGAATCTAACAAAACTCGATTTTCTTCAGAGCATCGTTGAACAGCAACGCTTTCACCGACCGATACTCATCGTTTGGCACATTCTCAACACATGCGCATGCAGGTTAATGTAAGCGTTCACTGCTTGCGGTGCGATTACCATCTTACTGGTGTGTGCTTTATGAGTCGGTCCCGGAACCGAGAGGTCAGTTCCTTAGCAATGTCGAAGTACCGACTTCGAGTTATGAACTATGAAGATGAACTATGTGAAAGATTAGAAGAGTCTAAATGACTATGTAGACGAGTAGGAAAGTGAGATGAGCTAATCAATCAAAACAGTAAGGGTGTGTTGTCAATCTTCATCTATTTTCAGTCTTCTGTAATCCGAGGGTGTTGTATCATCTGTGAGAGTGAGTTGATGAGAGAAGGATCATGCCATGGACCAGAACTAAATGCCAGTCCATCCAACTCTCCAATGAGTAAGGGGACAAGAGAGAGAGAGAGAGAGAGAGAACTGTGTGTAAATGGGTTTGACCAGCTTTGATAGGTCATCTTGAAGAACCGCCTCGTCTTCTCCTCGGTTTCCTTGATCTCCAGATGATGGCCGAGGGATTTGGGCATAACCGGTAAGGGATTTTAGGCGGATGAATATCAGGTAGGCTGCAACATGTCCATTCAAGCAAATGCACTGTTTAGAACCTCATCTGAGAAAAAGTCTAAAGTGCAGGATTCTTTTTCTTCTTATTGTATTGATATGATGGAAGTGTTCGATATGTTCAAGAACTTTAAGGGACGAAATCTTACTCCAACGGGGTCATTTCGACCTGGGAAAAGTCCAAGTTGATCGATGAAGCGTCCGTTGTAATCACATGAGTCTTGGTGCTGCTGAACGGGGAAGAAGGTGGTTGCCTGATGGCTAGGACTCTGCAGTTGAAGTTGCTCGCAATGTCGTCGTGGGTCATGGCCAACCTGCAACGCATGCCCAAACAAGAATGTCCGGTTTTAAGTTTTTGAGCAGTTGGAAGTACAACAAAGAAAAATCAATGCATTTGCCCCTTTGCAGGTACTAGGATTCTGCATGATGCTTCACCAAACCCAATTTCCGTAATTAGCAGGCCACTTAAAAGCAACAAAGAGCTTCTAATCCCCTGTCTCGGTGCATAACACGATGACATTTTGGGCTTTTAGCATTTTGAAGGCAAGTTAAAAGCTAAAAGCTGGTTTCAAAGTTGAACCAAACGGTCCACTATTTCTCCAAGGGGCTTTCAGGCTTAAAGCCTTTTAGAAATGCTGAACCAAACACAGCCTATGAGTCGGTTCTCTTTGTCCCACGAACCAGAATCAAATCGATCAGCTTTTTCCAGCTCTCGGACGAGCTAACGATAGTAATATGATGGACAAACAGCGTAAAAGATGCTACAGTTGCTCACGATGGTTCACCAAATCCCCCACTTGACAGAGCCTTTTTGGATGTGGAACCCAGTACACAGTGTCTTAGCTTGCCTCCAATGAACATAACACGTGAGCTCTGTATCAGTTTGATCAGGCCATCCACCATGATCCTGATCCCCTAGCCTCGGTCAAACCCATTATAGAGAAAAATTCACTGCACATTCTATACTAAAGGTCCTTTATATTTTGTGAAAAATAAATAATTTGAAAATAATTTTTTAAATGATGGTTTTTATTTTTACGGAAGTGAATGAATGGAAGAAAAAAATTGTTATTGGCTATGGAAATTTCATTGATTAATTATTTCAAGCAATTAATTTTAGAAAAATATTTTTCAAATTACATTTTCCACAAAAAAGAAAAAAAAAAGAGCCTATGGCAATTTCCATTGATGCGTGGTGATGGCGCAGTCAAACATCATTTTCCTTCCATAAGCCGAGCAATTGGCCTCTAATGATCGTTGAGAATGTGTTAATTAGTGCAAATATATAAAATAGACAGGTCGCATCGTCTCGTACTCGAACCTTTTTGTCGTGCTTTGTCTTATCTTGTTTTTCATGTCCGACATTGCCCGCTATTTTGTGAAAGTCCTTTTTCGTACCCTTTTCGAAGTTAAAAAAAAAAAAAAACCATTTACCGCTTTTCCATCGAAATGAAAAAAAAGATTCAATTTTGAAATTGTGATAAAATCTAGCATGAGTGCAAATAACTTCAACAATGGAACAAAAACACAGAAGTGAAAAAAGGGGGAAAAATAGGACGAAATGAATGAACGAGCACAAGCACATGGTCGGTCAAAACAAGGGGAAGATGGAAGATTAGGTGGTCGAACTTGACATTAGATTGCACGTCGTCCGCCGGGTAGGTTGACCTGTTCTCGAATCATCTCTCCCTCTCTCTCTTCCTCTCTCAATTCGCCGCACAAGAACGGAGTTTCGCGATTTGCAGGCGTTCAAATCAATCGCAGCTAAAAACCCATCAAGCGCAGGGCTCAAATTTTGCAGAGACGACGAGCTCTGTTTCGGGAAACAGAGCAAGAGCGATGGAACTGGGAAGTTTCTGCAGGAAGAGAAGAGGCTTACTTGTAGAGGAAGCTCCGGTCGTGGAGCCCGACGACGAGGGCCGACGCGCCCATCTCCCTCACCAGCGACGCGATCTTGGCGCCCTCCTGGTCGCCCTCCGCGACCACAATCTCTATGTTGGTCTGCAAAACAAATTCTCCGATCACTGGACCGAACCGGACCGAACCCAGTGGGGACTTTTATCAGGAGGAAGAGAGCCGAGCAAAATGGAGCTTACGTTGGGGAAGCCGCTGCAGATGTCCTTGAAGGAGAGGGCCAGCTGGTAGCCCCGGAGGCGGAGGAGCCGCAGCTTCTTCCTGCTCCTGGAGCCGCCGCCGCCGGAGTAGACGTGGAGGAGGGTGATCACGTCGCCGCAGCGGAGCAGGTTGCGGAGGGCCCACCCCAGGGCCGTCCTCGCCGCCTCCGCGTCCTCCACCACCACCGCTATCTTCCTCACATCCATCCCCCCTCTCCCCCTCCCCCCCCTCCCTGGAATTTACCCTTCTGGGGAGTTGGGTCCGTCACGAACTCCGCACACCTTGCGGCCTTTCTCTCTCTAGGACAATGCGGGCCCCTCTCTTTCTCTCTCTATCTCTAGGACAGGGAAGAGGGAGATGCCTAGGTGGGGACGAGGATGGGATTGGAGAGGTTGAGGAGGGAGGGGTGTTTGGTTTATATGAGGAGGGATCGAACTGGATCATTAAATTAATGTTTTCGGGGCTACGAGGGAAGGAGGGTGACCTATCGAGTGGGCGATGTGACGTACCACAACCGGCCATTTTGAGTAGATTATTCATTGGTCTTCTTGATTTAATTTGGGATTATGGCGTTAATTAAGCCCTTATTTTATGGTAATGTGATGTTCCTGCCTTTTCTTTTTACGCTATGGATTTTATTGTGCATTTTTTAAATCTTAAGTTTATGTACTTTGTTCTATTAGATTGAGCTCATGTTGGCTATGTTAGAAAGTTCGACAAATTGGATTAGATATGATTTGTGGATTTTGATGAACAAGGGGACCGTGCACACAAAATAGTCTAGAGGATAAATGAAGAGAAATTACATGTGTGTAAGTTGTATTTTTCTAGAAGATTTTATGATAAAAAGAAAAATGGTATCCTAGAAATTCATTTTTGGGAAAATGTTTTTTTTTTTTTTTGGTATCAAAAAATTCCTTTTTTCTACTAAGCATAGATATTTCTTTTGAGGCTCACCCTATTTACACTAATTTTTGATACCCAAATTAATTCATAGAGTCTTACTCTTGATTTAAGATGATTTCTTAATTTTTTTCTTCTTCTATTTCAAATTTACTGAAAGTCAAAACTACACACATCCATTTCAAACAAATTTTTTTTTTCACCCTAACCACTTCTTCCACACCAATTACATCCCAATATTTTCTTCATGTTTATCATTTTCTAAACTCATTCACCATTGTTGTAATTTGAACAAGCACTAATTATATATTTGAGTAAATAAATCTTAGTTTTATTTTTCAAATTGTTTACTTTATTTCTCTTGATTAGTTTCATGATCGTGGATTTTGCACTTCGATACTATGGCTAATGTATGCATTATACACAATTTACTTATCTTTCGTTACTATGTAATACAACATTGTTTTTTTTTTTTTTTTTGCTTAAATGCATTTTTTAATGATGAAAGTGCAAATGGAGAACATCAATCAATCATGTCAATAAATTCGAAACTTTACCAAATAATTTTATAAAACAAGAGGATCTTTTGATCAATGTGCAGATATATTTTCTTACTCAAAGTTATGTTGTCTCTATAAAAAGGTTAAAGAGAGACAAATATGTTCTTCTTAGTTGCGATAAGAGAGGTAACTATTGTGATCAACATAATATTTCTATTGCACGTTATAAAAAGAAAGACTAGATATTATTTGATTGACTACCTTCTTAAGTTTCTTGCTTTAAACATGGATACAATGTAATGAGACATATTAAAGTTATAATTAAATGGAATGCAAATTAAAACTAGTTGGTTTTTTTCACTCTTACTCGTGCTTAGGTTATTTTTTGAATAATATTTTCCTAGTACTAAAAAAAAAAAAGAAATGTATGGTTCATTAACACAATAATTAGCTTTTTTTGGTCAAATAATTAGTCAGTCATCTACCTAATATTTTTTTTTGGGAAAATAAATACGCCAATTTTGTTTCAAATGAAGAAAGAAAAAGAAAAAAACCAAAAAAGAAGAAAAAAAGGCAAGTGATAATCTTAAATCAAGAGTAAACCCCACATTTAACCTTAGTAAATATTATTTGAGAGGAGTATGGATAATTCTGTCTCTAGTAAAATTGAAACAAAAGAAAAAAAGAAGAAAAAAATGCAAAAATAATCTTAAGCCAAGAGTGGCACCCGTAAGGGATAATGTAATTAATTCAATTTAAAGGGAATATTGAGAGCTAATAACAGGGGAAATAGCGTGAACCTTCTTTTGATTGTAAATGCTTTTCGAATAAATAATCATTTTCAATAAATCAAACACGTGAAAGTTTGGAAAATTAATTCTCGAAAATTCTCTTTCACTAAAATAAACGCACCCATAAAGGAGATATAAATTTTTAAACGAGCGTTGTTGGGTATATTACATCCAATACCATCCGAGCCATTATAAATGTTATTTGTGATCCCAATCATAATTATTAGAAGTACAAACTTAAAAAGAATAATCCATGGCACTTAATAATAAATTATAGAAAAAAGAAAAAAGAAAAAAGAAAAAAGAAATGGCATTGGCTCTCGACAATCTATGTACTCCGGAAATTGCACAGATGGAAACAAAAAAGGACAACTCATTTTTCTTTTCCGTTACCCAGACACAGACAGCAAGTGGCAGTTCTTAGGATTACGTATTTCAACAGTAATTAATTAGGATATTTTTAAAAGAGCATCCTAAGAATCCGATCAAGCAATTAAGTTAAATAACAAAAGTTATATTTAATATTCTCTCGGTATACGTAATCAAAATTTTTTTCTCATTTTATTTTAAATTTTCTATCACTTATGGATGATACCCTAATAAATATAATATTTTCATTTAAATTTTTTGGATTCAAGGACAGATTCTCGATTGACTCGATTCACGCCAATACTTAAGTCAACCATCACCGCCCTTTTGCCGTTGCCAATTGTCGAGAGCACTAAATTTTCCGATTTCATTAACGTAGAAATCATAAAATAATCAAGTACATAAATAGGTAAATAAGTAAATAAATCTCCAGCTCAAAAAGAAATGTTAATGATGATTGTTCTGGGGAAGTTAATACATTGCTACCGCACCCCAAATATATTACAAATCTCATTTTTAATGGGACAACGAAAAAACAAAAGCAACGACACGCCCCCAAGGCTTCTTGGCTTACTCTTGTCGCATTCTCATGATGCTTTCTAAGTGCAAATTTTACCCAAGTGATGCTTATACGTTTCGCACTCTAATACTTCTTGAGCAGGCAATTAGTCAATAAGAAAGATCAACAGAATGTTAGCGCCGCTCCGTTGCTTCGGCCTTGAATTTCGTGTCAATACCATCGAAAAATTCTCAAATTGATGTTTTCACAACACATTTACTCAATCCACCAGCCACATCAAATCTAAAATTGTAGATAGAGGGTAAATTTGAGGTAAATGCGTTACGGAATATTTGGTTTGAAATGATTTGTGAGATGAAAATTAGGTTTGACATAAATGTTTTATGGGATACCAATTGAGTCCATTTCATTTAGTATGCTTTAAATTTTGAGTCAATACCTTTGAAAACTCCCAAATCGATATTCTCACGAAAATTCTCAAGGTTACCTCGACTCCAAATTCGCCTATGGCTTCAAATCTGAAATTATAAATAGTGAGTAAATTTGAGGCGAATGTATTATGAAATACTGGTTTGAAATGTTTTGTGCGATGGGAATTATATATGAGACAAATGCTTCATGGAGCATCGACTTAAGATTTTTAATGAGACGGAGATTAGTTCGGGATAAATACATAAATGTGTTAGTTAGTAATTTTTAACCTTTACATTTTCTCAAAAGCACTCTTTTTTGTACTCCCAAAAGCAACTCTTTACCTTTTTGTCAAAATTCAAAAAATTACCTTTCCATTCTAAAATATTTACGGAAGCATGACATGGTAATCAAAACGTTAAAAAAAAGTGATATATTGGAGCGGTCTAGAATCAAAATTCAAATTCGGAAAATCCTTTAAGCAAGCTCTTAAGAAAATAAGGTTAGTGGGAGGATCGCGTCATCAGCTGACAAACACATGGGTCCCATTTGCACGGCAAAACGTTACGTGTGCATCAATTATTAAAAACGCTATCGTAATAAAAAATTAAAAAAGGGATTGTCGTGTCGGCTTTGTTTTATTATTATTTTATTTATTTTTCAGTTTTGAATTTTCCTCAGTTCGAAAATGATAGTGTTCCCCTGTTTTCTTGCATATGTCGCTTTACGTTGTAGTGCGGTTCTTTCTGAGCTTTTTGTGCAAACCCAAGAAAAAAAAAAAAGGCAGAAGTTTATCATCATCAGACAAATAGAAAGCTCAACGAAACGAGGGTATCTCCGCAGTCCACGTCACCGTCGGGCCCCACCAGGTCGCTTGATCCGACGACCTAGCTGAAACAAAAGCCCCTTACAGGGATTCCACACTTTTTCAAAAACTGCGCTCCGTTTTGGTTCCCCACCACCACTGATGAAGTGATTCGTTTATGATTCGTTTTTAATGGTAATAGAGACATTGCTGTGGGGACAAAGCCCCCTTCTCTCGTACTCCGTTTTTTTTTTTTTAAATATTATTTTAATAATTTCATAAGAAATGCTAAACTTATCTCCTGAGACATGGATATCCCAATTTTATGTCCTTAACCTTACATGGTTGACCTAGAAATACCGTGAATTATAACCGTTAAAAACTGACATGACAACTTATATCAACAACACCATATAAGATTTTAAAAGGATTTCAAGTTTTTTTTTTTTTTTTTTTTTTTTTTGCTTTAGGATATTAGCGTGGTTGAGACGAAAAAAATAGTTGTGTATTATATTACACTTTTATCAATTTAGTCCTAAATTATATGCTAATTGAATTATAAACCTTTTTATGTTTTGCTAGTTGACTCTACCCGGTGAATTTTGTCTGGAAATCGCTAATACATATCAAGGCCCTACGTAAAGACAACCAAATTTTGGACGTGTATAATTTTTGATAATATTTTAATATTTTTTGATTCTTATAAAATTTTTCTTTCTTTTTTCATAACCTTTGTTGGTGAGG
The DNA here is from genome assembly GCA_014182375.1 of Eucalyptus virginea. Taxonomy (NCBI): domain Eukaryota; kingdom Viridiplantae; phylum Streptophyta; class Magnoliopsida; order Myrtales; family Myrtaceae; genus Eucalyptus; species Eucalyptus virginea. Next base: position 9,226,020 of record CM024515.1, on the reverse strand, counting down.
GCCTATGCACCCTTGTAAAAAAAAGGAAAAATAAAAAAATTGAAAAAATCTTAAAAATTATACATGTCAGCGTTAATTGTCACGTAAGATGGCCGGCATTCCCATTAGCGGATGGACTCCATTGACAAAATATAAAAAGCCTTGTAACTCAATTGTTCAAATAATTTAGAACTAAATTGACATAAACGCAATGAATTTATGACTCTTTGGACATTGCGAGGGGTGAAATTTCAACTTTTTGGTGGAATTAACCCTTTTTTCCCCTTCTTTCTCCCTCCATTTGTCCTCCTAGCTAGCCCATAAATAAAATGAGTTTGAGCATAGAAAGGTCAACACACTCACCAACTCCTACAAATGTAACGTGCCTATACATATGTATTTGTGTGTTTGACTAATTACCACAAAGAGAGAAGTAGATGGATTCGTGTGCCTAGTGATCAAAACAATGTTGTTGAACCGGAAAAAAACTTTCTGGTGAGGAACTCGACATGATAAAAGTAGTTCATAGCACGTTCCAGCTAAGACTCTACATTGGCCAGTGAAAATGAGTAAAAAAGATAATGACGCCAAGGCATTGACTCTTGACTTCCGATGTGCAGCTCGTGAAGCTGTCGTGCTTTCACGAAACAACAGCACCTATCGGACCCAGGATGTTATCAGAGCGTCCTAGCGGTCTCACTGTACTCTGCCCTTCGCTCGAGCGTTGTCACGGAAGGCTGTCATTAGTGTCTTTCGACTAGGAGCCTAGCAAACGACGTTTCGAAACATAAAACAACTAGCGAAACACACCGAAGTTCCTATCATGCACGACTCGACTCGCTGACAAGTCTCCTTTCACTGAGACCTGAGTACCTCCCTAGTTGAATTTTCTCAGTCGCCCATCTCAGTATGAGTTTGGGTTTCCCAGCCTGACATTGCATTCCAGAAGTGCTAAGTGGCGTCTCGCTTAAAATTTGATACAATGCCCAGTACGATTTTCTCTTGCGTCGGAAAAGACCTTTGGATTGCCACCAAGCCTCGATGTTCGGCTACTGTGACTCCTTTGATGCACCTGGAAATACCCAAATGTCTGAGGACCAAGTTAAGAAAATGTTAGAAAATAACAAGAGAACAAACATTGGATAATCATTGGAAGAATCATGAAGTGATCCCTCCATATCCCACTTTCTTTGTTTAGATATTTTCGGCTTCCATGGCCCAGGTGGACCGGTCGAAAGCAAGCCGAAAAGGTCGTCCTTCACGTAACTAGGCTACCACCCAAAAGGGAAAAGACATCTCCATCTCAAGAAAAAGAATGAAAGAGAACCTATAACTCTTTAAGCTTGCTAATGACTCACCTTCTTATCTGATTTCATTGCAGCATCTACATGGTTAGCATCCTCGGCAGGAAGATCACAAGCATCCACTTTTGTCTTTAGGTGAGCTTCATTCTGCAATGTGGAATCTGGAAAGTCAAGCAAGAAAAGAGAAACAGCCCATAAAGAAGTGTGATAAGATCCTAAGGAATGTCAAAAAAAAAAAAAAAAAAAAAAAAACATTCGTTGGATATTTGTCTTTAAGATTTTCAGCCATCTGTTTTCCACATCTTTGAAACTAAATCTCTTTTCTGGGCTCTTGGTTTCAGGAAGTGCTGTCTACATTTTAGAGGTAATGCGTCTTGCACCTTTCTAGCTTTCTATATGGTTTGTTGCTTTCTACATGCGTCTTACTAGTTGCTGCTAAGTTTCAACTATCTGGAGCTACCCAGGAAATATAGGAAGGCACAGAATCAAATATAACAAGCAAACAGCTTTGAGGCGAAGAGGAAAGTACATGAGAAACCTCAAACAAAACGACATTGAGTTTTGGTATTACGTTCTTTCCTCCTTTCCTCGAATTGCTTGTGTTATCGTTAGTTTTTGACTCAGCCTTAGTCATCTGAGATTACGTGGTAACATGGAATGAAAAGAATTGACTGCACTTTTCATTAAATTTCTGCAAATTAAGTGATAGTGGCAGAAATGACAAGAATGTTGAGAAGTTTTTGTATACCCTGTTTCCCCTTTCCCCTGATTTGCTCTGAGTCCAGGAATCAGCTCTGTTGATCTGATAGAAATTTGACAGTGCAAAAACAAAAAACATACAATACAAGTATAAGCACATGAAATATTTAGGTACGTAGAAATTCTTAGTAAACCATATAGGCGGAGAGAGAGATTGCAGAAGAATTTGTAGAAACCCAAGAGACAGGGAGAAGAGGATGCATAAATGTGTGAAAGAGGGCGGGAGAAATTTAATTTGGCTGTCTCTCTAGAAGGTTAATCTATTAGAGATGGCAGGCATCATATACTAAATCTCCATAGATATAAAGTTTCCTCATATGTTCCTGTGTTTGTCAACTTGCTTATCATCTTCCACAAGCGAACTTCATTATTGGCTGAGATCAAATGATGAATAGGCCGATCCCGGTTTGAGTTTGTTTTGCTTAACCAGTAAATACTGGAGGAGCTTTTTACATGTTTGCCTTGAGAGTTCAAGCATACACTAGTTTTCAATCCGATTGACCATTCAGCCCCTTAAAGAAAAGTATCGAACTCTATGTTAGAATTGCATGATTGCGAAGCTGAGCTCACTCCAAAATGACCATCTCTTTTTCTGTGAATTTTGAGATGTTCTTAGAGTCTCATGCCTGTATCCATCCTGAAAACTACTGGTTAGCATCCACCAATTGCCTAGCGAGAAATTCATCTTGTACAGGAAAAATATACACAACTCTCTTCGAAGTATCCATCCTGAAAACTACTGGTTAGCATCCACCAATTGCCTAGCGAGAAATTCATCTTGTACAGGCAAAATATACACAACTCTCTTCGAAATTGTCGAAGAGAGTTACAACAAGTACTGACAAGCATCAACCAATATGGATTCTGTCTTTGCTTCATCTTATCCGTAAGTGTCTTCACGGAGCTTCTGGCTTGTCTGAGGAGCTCATAAAGGCAATTAGTTTGAACTCGATCCAATTCCTTCCCAGGCAAACGATTCTGAATCAATGATTGTGATGAGGCGTGAGAAAATGGCCAGAAGCTAACCAAACGAACTCGAATGATTCGCGGTTCTGACAGAAAAAGCTCTACATGAACGTCAAGCTGCAAAAGGTGTACGTGGAATGCTTGAGCGAACCCAAAAAAGATGTCGTCACCATCATGTCGTCCACGAGGGAAGCCATCGTATTTGATTTAACAAAGAAAAAGATCGGGTGCTCGATTGCACAATGCGCAAATGTACAACAATCAACTTTTGATTTTATTACTGTCGTGAGCCTTATGTGCGTATGACTTTATATCGATAACGAGTATGCATTCCCTAATATATTGAATATAAATCCTCTTTGCCTTTGTTTCTTAAAAGAGGAGAAAGCTTTAGCTTAGTATTAGACATTGATGATGATAACGATTCAACAACAATCCCTAACTTGTCTTTGTTAATTTCACAATTTAATAATTTAACTTTGTTATTTAGACATTTTTATCTCGCACAAGATATCATCGAGAGCATGGATAACCTCAAGAGGACGAGTTGATCAAGGCAATATATACATATATCTATTTCCACGCCCTAAATGATTATAGCACACTAACATAGTTAAATGACGAAAATAACTTCAAGAGCTCAGGATAAAGTTGTATTTATTGAAAATACAAATATTGCACTAGACTTTCTATTTTTGATCGAAATAATGTTATTTGTTCCACTACCCTTTCTTATCTTTGGTTTGTTTCTATACAAAATAAATTTCCTCTCTTATACTTACTAATGTGACTAAGCTGAATTTTATGAAGAATTATTTGTAATGTGCTTGAAGGAGCAGGGGAAAGTCTCGTGGAGCAATCTGAAGAGTCAAGTAAGATTAACAATAACTCCAGTTCTCTTCGGTCTCTGAGGACTAAATACTAAAGTCTGTTACTTGCTGATGACAGAACACGTTGAGGAGTCTCTCAAATTATCATTTGCTGGTAAGATCGATCAACTAGATTAGTCCTTGAACAATCAATGGACTATGATCACAACATCTATTTTTGACACGTGAGCTGAATGTTCGGCTGTGATGGCATGGGATGACAACATGCTATCCATTTTGCTCATTACACAAGAAAATGGCGAGTCATCTATGGCTGTTCTTTTTTTTTTTTTAACTCTCAATCTACTAGAGAGAGAAACTTATAAGGAAACACACTTAATAATCTTGGGTTCTATTTATATACTTCATCTCTCAAGAAGCAGTTTCGTTTCATGTTATATCTGTGCTCGGAGTTTTCACTGTCTGATTTGGCTTCTGTCATTTGACAAGTTAGTCTACGGGCGTTCGCGGTACATAATCCCTGTTCATTAGTTCTGAGTGGTTTGAATGATTACACTGCGAAGGTTCAAACTTTATCGTTCTTAATTTAATATATTGGTGCATTATTAGAAAGAGATCAATTGATATATGATTCGTTAAATAACAAGTACAGGTTTGGGATGATAAAGACAGAAGCTGTGTAAAACACTCCAGGGACACGAGCACAATGTTACCGCTGTATGTGCGCATCCTGATCTGCCATTAGTAATCACTGGTTCAGAGGAGAAGACTCTTCGCATATGGGATGCAAATGGCTTCGGGTATGCATTGTGGGAGTTTGTAAAGTCATTGCATGCTCTAGGATGCAGCTTTAATTACAGCACGGCAAGAAGCATGGCGTGACCAACACGGACGGGCGGAATGGCAACGAAGAAGAAGAAGAAGAAGAAATGGAGAGGGGAGGTGGTAGGCCAAAATGGGGAAATGAGGCGCCGGGGGGGGAAGATATTCCCCAAAAATCTTCCCTAAAATCCTCTCCATCATGCATTGTTTTTTCCTTTTGTTTTTATTTTCTTAAATGCCAACCCTTCTAGAAGGGGCATTATGACCCTTTCACAATTTTTATACAGAGTTTCAATTTTGCAATGGGGTCTATTTGCTAGAAATGGGCTTGAATTAGGCTTGGTGTGCCTAGTTGGGCCCTCGTGGCCGAACTTGAGGGGCGTGAGGCCCATTGACCTTTGCTCGGCCATGCTCCCTTTCCGACTTTCAATTCTCGACTGATAACTTATAAGTCCTTATTTGAAATATTTAAAGCTTACCGATAAATTGACGGATAATTGAAGTGACATCAAATATATTGGTCTTGAAATCGTTGAAAGGTTGATACTCGGTATCTGATTAAAATTCATGGTTAAAATTGATCAAATGCAACTTTAATATGACTTAAACTATCGGATGGCTTTTAAGGGTTTTTGTGTGCTTGACCTGTGGTTGATAACATTCGGTTTCAAATAGTGGATGATTCTCACTTGTCATATAATCGCAAGGGATCAATTACTAACCCTAAGTACAAGATCAATAGGGAATCACTTTATTGTCGTTCGCAATGAGTATCGCACATCCACAAGTCGATTATGCATTCCTATCGAATTGATTTATATTCGTTTGCTAAATGACTTATAACAAGATAGTATTTCCTTTGTTGAACTTTATGGTCGAGCAGTCTATCCTTGATTAAATACTCTAGTCGTGTGCGTTTTAACTCTATGGGTTAATTAACTCATGACTGATCAGTTTAGAGTAAATTATATTATTAGTGCATTGATAATATAACCATTTCATATATCTCGAGAATGGTCAAATTTCAAAAAAATCACAAAGCATGTATGAGAGAGGACTTACATGCAAGAAGTGTTTGTATAATTCCATATTGCTTAAATATGTTATTATAACGTATCTTATATACATGTAGTTAAGCAATGTGTGATTATAATAACATGGGTTGTGGCTTAAAAGCAACTAGCGCGACAAATGCAACTACCAAGGTGGCCGCCCATTCATCCACTGGCAACCACCACCATCAAGCTAACCACTTCCGACGACAGTAACTCGGTGTAGTTAGCTACCCACAATTCCCTTTCCTAGTTTTTTCATTTTAATTTCAATGTTATGAATGTTATGAAGTAATTTTTTTACTTTTCGTTTTATTCGTATCACTATATCCAAAATCTATCTGATGTTTTACAAAGAAAAAACTAAATTGTCACAATTCCTCACATTTTTTATGCTAACTTGTTTTATCATGCCCTAATCGTTGTTTTATGTTCAAATATAGTAAGAAATATTTTACTTTTCAGAAAAATTGTCTAGAGAACGACCATGGCATTGGCTTAGCCGGGCTCTTTGTTCCTTGACAGCTTAAAAAGAATCAACTGCACTTTTCATTGAATATCCCCAAATCGAATGATAGCGGCAGAAATGACAAGAATATTGAGAAGAATTTGTATACCCTGTTTTCCCTTTCCCCTGATTTGCTCTGAGTGATTCGAAGAGTCCTAGAATCAGCTCTGTTGATCAGAAACATACGATTACAAGCGCATGAAATATTTAGGTACATAGAAATTCCTAATAAACCATATAGGCCGAAAGAGAGATTGCAGAAGAATTTGTAGAAACCCAAGACGGACGAAGAAAAGGATCCATAAACGGGTGAAAGAGGATGGGAGAAATTTAATTTGGCCATCTCTTTGGAAGGTTAAGCTATTAGAGATGGCAGGAATCATATACTATATCTCGATGCATATAAAGCTTGCTCATATGTTCCTGTATTTGTCAACTTGCGAATCATCTTCCACGAGTGAACTTCATTATTGGCTGAGAACAAATGATGAAAAGGCCGATCCCGGTTTGAGTTTGTCTTGCTTAAGCAGTAAACTACCAGAGAAGCTTTTTACATGTTTGCCTTGAGAGTTCATTCAAGCATACACTAGTTTTCAAGCCCCCTGTGACTATTCAGCCCCTCAAAGAATAGTATCGAACTCTCTGTTAGAATTGCATCATTGTGAAGCTGAGCTTGCGCCAAAACGACCATCTTTTATCCCGTGAAAAGTACTGATTTGCATCCACCGATTGTCTAGTGAGAGATTCATCTTTTAATGGCAAAACATATATTTTCGAAAAGGTTACACCAAGGGCTGATTAGCATCAACCAATATGGATTCTGTCCTTGCTTCATTTTATCCGTCAATATTTCCCCTTCCCTAGGACCATCAATCTGTGACGTCCAAGAAAGAGTCTCCTTGGTGCTGCACGGAGCTTCTGGCTTGTCTGAGGAACTCATCAAGGTAGTCAGTACATACTCGATGCAACGCCTTCGCAGGCAAATGTTTCCGAATGAATGATTTTGACGAGGCTTGAGAAAGATGTTCGAAAGCTAATCAAACGAACTCAAATGATTCAGTTCCGACCAGAAAAAGTTCGGCGTGAACATGGAGCTGCGAAAGGCGTACATGGAATGCTTGAGCGAACCCAAAAACGATCTGTGATGTCCGCGAGGGAAGCCATGGTATTTGATTTAAGAAATGAAACTTCGGGTGCTCAGATTGCACAATGCACAAATATACAACTATCGACTTTTGATTTTATTATTATAGTTAGCCTTCGGTGCGTTTGACTTTATATCAATAAAGAGTACGCATTCTCCTCATATTTTTTAGGGGTAAGCATATTGGATCAATCGAACTAGGAACTGCCTAGACCAGACCAAAACCGGACTGGTTTGGTCTGGTTCCTGGGGGTGTCCATCCAGGTTCCTACATCCGGGAGGAAAATGGACCAACAAACCGAATCAACTCTTTTTAAAAATATATATTTTTTATTTCTTAAAAATAACTAAACCCTAAAATAGCAATGACTCTTTTTAAAGAATTTTTTTTTTTTTTTTTGGCTAAATGATCGTTTCACGATCTGAAGACCATTCAATTTAGTCGGCGGTCCTAAAAATTGAAAATCGGTCCTCCCGGTTCGGTTCACGGTTCCACTTCCTGGTTCCTAGGTGGAACCAAATCAAACAGGAAACCGTTCACTCCTAATATTTTTAATAGAAATCCTCTTTGCCTTTGTTTGTCAAAAGAGGAGAAAGCTTTAGTTTAGTATCACAATCTCAAGGTTCCCATAACGAAAGGACCATATTTTATCCAAGAAGACCGCCCAGAGTCGCCTAGGGTTCCCTAGACATTCTCAGGGGTGGCTGATATAGTAATTATCCTAAGTTCTAGGGCATTTTTAGCATAGATGCCGGCAGTTGAGAAGATGCAATTTTTTTTATTAGATCTAGGGTCGATCAGCAATTTTAATGAGAGAGCTTCTTGTATAAATGGGGGAGCTCTTCCCCTCATTTGCATCCATCCAAACGCTTCAGCAATACAAATTATTCTCCCCTAAAGCTTCTCTCTCCAAACTTTCTCTATTTACGATTTGGTGAGCAGGTGAGGTTAGGCACTCCATCAATCCAAGGAAGGCTAAGTTGCCGCATGATCTTGATCCCAAATTATCAACCCTTGACAGACATTGATAATGATAACAAATCAAAAACAATATTTAACTTGTCTGTGTTAATTTTGCAATCTAATAATTTAACTTTGTTTTGTATTAAACACTTTTATCTCACATAAGATGTCATCAAGAGCATGAATAACCTCAAGAGGACGAAATGATCAAGGCAATATATATTTAAATGACAATAATAACTTCAATAGCACCGATTGATCAAGATTAAAGTTGTTATTTATTGAAAAAAACAAATACTGAACGTTGTCTTGAAAATACAAGACTTTCTATGCTTATCGAAATAATGTTATTTGTTCCACTACCCTTTCTTATTTTCGGTTCATTTTTATACAAAGTATATTTTCCTCTCTTCTATTTACTGATGTGACTAAACTGAATTTTATGAAGAATTATTTGTAATGTGCTTGAAGTTGTCAGCGTTCTTTGTTAATTAAAGAATCATAGAGGATTTTATCTGATTTGATGATGATATATAGCGTGAAAACGGATTAAGAGACGAGAATGCGAGTTTGGATAGTACAAAGATTCTCATGTGCAAGCTCTAAATGGTAGTGGTATTTGGTTGTAGGACATTATTGCCACCATGTTAATGTGCAGCATGTACATTGTGATATCCATTTTGAGAGAACGGTTGAAAAACTGACTATTTTCCCGATAAATTGGCTCGTCACATATGATGACATTAGGCTCAAAGTGTTTCCAATAGAATGTTCTTGATTCGACTGATTACTTTCCCATGCGCTACCTTCATATATGCTTTCTCCAAATTGAAGGAGGAGGGGAATGACACATCGAGGACTGCCTCACATTATCATTTGAGGGTAAGATCGATCAACTAGAAGATTCCTTGAACAATCAATGGACTATGATCACGATGTCTATTTTCGACAAGTGAGCTGAATGGACGGCAGTGAAGGCATGGGATGACAACAAGATGCTATCCATTTGCTCATTACACAAGAAAATGGTGAGTTATCTATGGCTGTTTTTTTCCCTCTCAATTTATTAAAGAGAGAAACTTACAAGGAAACACACTTAATAATCTCGGGTTCTATTTATATACTTCATCTCTCAAGAAGCAATTTCGTTTTATCCTACATTTGTGCTCGGAGTTTTCATTGTCTGATTTGGCTTCTGTCATTTGGCATGTAACTGTCTACCGCATTCAAGTTTGAGGTACACAATCCCCGTTACTTAGCTCTTCTATTTTCATTTCCCTTTCTGCATTTGCAGATTTGTTTGACTTTATCACATTACGATGAGCATATTCATGGATATTATGTGCACTTCGCCATCTGAGAAACTAGTTGATGTCAGTCATGTCACTCTTGCACCAGAATGCGATCGTTCAAAGGTCGGAGCAGGCTGAATTTATCGAGTTCCATCCGACAGAACCATGGTGATGGGTATTTGCTTATGCTTCTTTTGTTTATATCATTCATTGCTCTAGCATGGTTAGAAAGGAAGCTTAATAATATGTCTATGTTGACTTAACCAAGCTTAAGGATGTTAATTATAAGTTTCTTACCGGAATGATGCTATTTTTCTTGCAGGATTCTTGTAAGCTTGCGTTCAGAAATTGTCTAATTCTGAAACTACCAATCCCAGGTAAATAACAGCCTCCTCTGCTTTCCCAGCTCACATTACGTAGAAATCTCCAGTTTGTTCATCATTACTTAATGTTTCGTTGACAATTAAGTACTTATATTGATCTTATTTTTCTAATGGACGTCGACATTGTTTGGTGGTATTTCAGACTACTAAGAAAACATTCAAGGTGGCTGAGTCACCAGGTAAATATCAGAATGCACTAGATTAAATTCATCTATGCTCGAGTGTTTTTGATGGTTCATGATGCCAAACCAGAGAATTGTCAATCCTAATCTATAATGCTCGTCATATTTGTAGTGAGGTCTGCCAAATTCATCCTAGCAAGCACTGGGTAATTGTTGCATCGGGCGATACATTTATTAGTGTGTACGGCTATAGCACGATGGAGAAGATCAAAGAATTCCAAGCGCATAAAGATTATATCGGATGCGTGGGTGTCCATCCTACTTTCCCTGTGTGCTATCAGCATTGGATGACGCGGTTATAAAGCTCTGGGACCAGGAGAAGGACCAGATGCGTACTCAGACATTTGAAGGACATCCACATTGTGTGATGCACGTAGCGTTTGATCCTCAAGATCCTAACGCTTTTGCAAGTGCGTCACTTGATGGAACTATAAAGGTACTCATTTCGGAGGTCTTGCTCTTAGTAAAATACATATTTCAATTTCCAAATACGCTATTTATATTCTCAAAATGATTCCCATTTGTTGCAGATTTGGAATGTTCACTCTTCTGCGCCTAAGTTTACTTTGGATGCACATGAGAAGGGGCTGAAACTTGTTGATTACTTCTCCACGCCTGATATGCTTTATTTACTGAGTGGTTTGAATGATTACACTGCTAAGGTTTGCAAAATTTATCGCTCTTAATTTAATACATCTGTGCATTACTAGAAAGAGATCAATTGATATATGATTCGTCAAATAACAAGTCCAGGTTTGGGACGATAAAGGCAGAAAATGTGTACACACACTCCAGGGATACAAGCACAATGTTACCGCCGTATGTGCGCATCCTGATCTGCCTATAGTAATCCCTGGTTCAGAGGAGGAGACTCTTCGCGTATGGAATGCAAATGGCTTTGGGTATGCATTGGGGGAGTTTGCAGTTATAGCATGCTCTAGAATGCAGCTTCATTCACAGCAGTCGAATGAAAATACTGCCTCTATCCTTTCCAGATTTTCCAGATTTTCCAGAAGTTGCCATAGGATAAGACTGTTTATGTCCCTGGATTCTTTGTCATTTTGTGAATGACTCTGACATTATGTCGCATACAGGCTTAAGCACGCACTGAAATTCAGTCATGGAAGGATTTGGAATATTGCACATCAGAAAGGATCATGCAGGTACCATTCATGCCTGCTCTGAATGCTTCATTTCCTTGTTATATCCGTGCTTTGACAATAATAAGCTATTACGTGGCTTTCGCCCTACTAGGTTAAAGTTGCTTCCAACGAGGGAATAGCCGTGGTCGAGCTAGAGCCTTAAGCCATATTCTATATTGAATACAACAGATCCCAGCCTCTATTAACTGTTACTGTCAATTTGAAGTTCTAATAAAAGTGCATATCGTTGTTCTGTCAAAAAAGAAAGTGTCTTGTTGTACTAGTTTATGTGTATATCTTTGCGTCCTGCCAGTGATAGGATTTTCCAGCGTAACCCAAAGATCTCATACTTTCCTTTTGTCTGTGGTGTATCATGCTCCTAGTTGAATAAATGTCTCTCGAAGATTACTAAAATCGCCCTAAAAAAGGAAAAAAGGGAAATAATGGCAGCTTCAGAACATGAAATCGACAATCCTGGAGTCTACAATAGTCATATATGGGGCAAGGCATGTTCCTAAGACCTCTGCACAAACAAATCAAGGAAGATGCATATTAAACACTTGTAAATATGACTTGAAACAATTCTTAATCTCTATTGACTTTGAATGCTTCTGCCTTTGAATGCTTCTGCCTAAATCATGTCAACCATTAGGCGATGCTCCTAATACTTTAGCTGGGAGGGATTTGACTCGATCTTTGTCCTATTTCCCTAACACAAGTTTTAATAATTCTTTAGCAAATGGGATATGAAAGTGGTTCGCATCATGCTAATATTATGGAAAAACATATTCATTTTGCTCACAAACGAGAGCATGGATGGGATTTCGGATGGGGTCGGGAGCAACTCAAAAGAGCTACTCCACAAATAATTGGGGCCATTTGGCTAAATCAATACTGAGATCAAAGCCTTTCGAACGAACTTCATCACCGGTCAAAAGACTGGAGTGGAATGCAATGCTACTGCAACTTTTTGAGATTGACATGTTCGCACAAACCTTCTTGTTAGTATACCTCCGGGTTCTCTTCCTTTGCCCAAAAATCGTTTTCACGATCCAATCTTGAACTCTCATGGTCGTGTTGTGTCCCGTAACCACTCTGATGACTAGTCCGATACTGCGACCCATCAGACACAGTTTTCCAATCTAGTTCTTTGATCTAGATCCTCGAGTACATTGTTCAGTTGTCGCCGAACATGATTTTGGCGAGCACTTTGGATTTGAATTTAAATGGAAAACTAGAAAAATTTATAACAAAGAGGGTCTCGTTATGCCGATACCTCCAAAACATGGAGGCCATGACTCATTACCTTGGTTGATCAAGATTAGAGAAATGAGGCTAAGGAAACTTCTGCATAATGGTTTATCAAAAATGAGTAAAGCTAAAACCTTTTCTTGCCAACATGAGATATTGTACTAATAGCTATCAAAAGAGTACATTGAGTCAATTTCCTGGGAACGATTGCGCATTTATTGTTGGCTGATGAAACTGGAGACACTTTCCTTGAAAACTAATAACTAGATGGTTGATGCTTGGATGCTATCATGACGCATAGAACATGTCAAAAAGGTATGCCACAATGCGCACCTGGCAATGAGCGATCCAATCATTGAACTTTCACGACATATTGCAATTCACACAAACCTTATTTGGTGCATCCGTCTTCGTTGCCATCCTCTATAGAACCTTAGGAACCGACGCTCAATTGTAGAAGCAGTGTTTAGCCCCATAATCGCGCCGATGACCAGCCCACTTCCAAAACCCATCAGGACAATCTTCCAGTCGAGCTTTTCTGCTAATGCACCAGATGGTGGTGGCGGGGGCGGTGGCGCTTCAACATGATTTCCACATTTCTTTGTCAGAGGAACTCCACACAATCCTAAGTTCCCTCCAAAGGAGTCAATCTTGAATGTGGTGAACTGGTTTACTTGAGGTATGGGCCCAGAAAGATGGTTGTTTGAGACATTGAAGAAAGCAAGAAAACTAAGTTGGGCTAGTGCTGGAGGGATCATTCCCGAGAGCTTATTGCTTGAAAGGTCAAGAGATTCCAGTTCGGTCAAATTTGCCAGGGACAAAGGGATGGAGCCAGTAAGAGCATTGTTGGAGAGATTAAGCATCCGAAGTTCAGTTAAACTTCCAACAGAATTCGGGATTTCCCTAATAAACTTGTTGCTCGAAAGATCAATCACATTGAGATATGCCAATATCCTTTTGTACTCCAATAAAATGCCTTTGTTGATTATTTTCATCGAGTAGTCGTACATTTGCTCACTCGAGGAATATACGTAGACAACGTTGCTCGCTTGAGTTCCATAGTAGTGTGCATCATCTGCAGTGTGGACTTTCATGGCACTCCACATATCAAAGTATCCAGATGGAAGGCGACCCGAGAAGTTGTTCATGGATAGATCAACGATTCGTAGGTTGGGAAACTTGTCATGAGCTCCGGGTTCCCCTATGGCTCCATGAAATCTATTGGAATGCAAAATGAGCACCTTCAAATAAGGAAGCGAGCCCATCCATGAAGGAAAGGTGTCGACAATCTGATTATTTCCAATATTGAGAAATTCCAGATCTCTACAATTAGCTAATCCCCTTGGTAGCAACCCTTGTAGCTGGTTATCACTCACATCTATCATATTCAACCAACAAGTGTCATTCTGCAATTGAGGAAATCTTCCATATAAATCATTGCCATTCAAACTCAAGACGTGAAGAGTATCACTCAAATTGCTCAGACACGGCGGAATAACACCAGATAACTTGTTGTTGGACAAATCAAGAATTTCAATAGAGCTTAGCCGGGCATCTCCGGTGAAATTTCTCCGAGATAGATTATTATTTGAGACAAGGTAGAAGCCAATGGACTTGGGGGAAGGGAATTAATCCTTGTATATTGTTGAACCGAAGGTCCAATGTGTCAAGATTTGACCAATTCAAAGCTGTGAAACTAGTAATTGAGTTTCCCGAAAGATTCAAAAATTGCAGTTGTGACATACTCACATTTAAGAACCGTGGAGGTGTCAGCCCATAAATTCTATTTTGGGATAGGTCCAGCCATTGTAAGCTACTTTGGTATGATAGGAAGATGGGAAGCTCACTTAAGTTGCTAGAAGCCAAGCCCAGAAAATACAAGTCTGAAAGGCCAGCATTCATGCCGGGTTCAATAATCGACGAGAATTCATTGAATGAGAGTTGCAAGATATATAGATGTTGAAGTTTGAGTATCACATCTAGCCGCAAAGTACCATTCAGATTGTTTGATTGCAAGTTCAGGTAATCAAGACTCTCGAGGTTAGAGATGTTTTCGGGAATGGAGCCACTTAATCTGTTGAGTGATAGGTCGAGATCAGTTAACCAGGTGAGGCCAGTGATCTCAGCTGGAATTTGACCAGTTAATTGATTGTCCCGGAGATATAAGGAAGTAAGGTTAGTGAGGTTACTCAACGAAGCAGGAATTTCCCCAGAGAGTAGATTCATTTCAAGATCCAAATATGAGAGTTGGATGAGATTCCCTAGGGAAGCTGGGATTTCACCCGAGAGTTTGTTATGTTGAAAATCCAACATGGTAAGTTGAGTGAGGTTACCTATTGAAGATGGAATCTTCCCTGTAAAATTGGAGTTACCGATATTGAACTTGTTGAGGAAAGCCAAGTTTTCGAGCGAAGCTGGTAACGAGCCTGAAAAACTGGTCTCCGAAAGAAACAACGACTTAATGGGACTGCCCAAGTGAAACTCTGGCAAATGACCTGATAGCTTTTGATTTGCATGCAAATCAAGAAGTTGTAGCCTCGGTAGCTCGAAGATGGTTGTTGGCAATGTCCCTTGCAAGTTGCAGTTTTCGAGTATAAGTGATGTCAAGGAAGATAAATTTGCGACGGCATCGGGCACCGGAGCCGACACATTCAACCAGCTAAGATTGAGGTGTTCCAATTTGGTCAAAAATTGAACCAGTGTCTCCATGCCGAGATTCCTCAGCTCCAATCCGGAGTTCTTAGAGAGATCGAGGGAGGTCAAGTTAGTCAACTTTAGGACTTGAGACGGGATTTGACCTTCGAAGCTGGACGAAGAGAGGTTCAGGCTCATCAACTCCACTAGATCACCAATGGCGGATGGTATTTGAGAGTAATTGAAGTCGTTCCAGGCGAGATTGAGGCTTTGCAAATGAGCGAGGCGGAAGAGGCTAGCCTTCGAGTTGATAGGACCAAAGAGACAACTTTCGCTGAGGTCGAGGCTAGTCACGTAGCCCGTCCCTTCATCACAATCCACGCCTTCCCAATCACAACAATCCCTGTCTTCCAGCTTCCATGATTCTAGCTTCGGCCGGTCATAAGGCCCACATGAGGACTTTGCATCAAAGAAAGATTGTTTGAATTCTAACAAGGCAGACCGCTCCTGCTCATGGCACTTTGTTGAGATCGTTGAAGGCAATGTCTCAGAGGAAGCAAAGTGGAGTGGAATCATGGCGAGGAAAACCACCAAGAGATCAAATGGCGTTCGTTTCATGGTGATTAAATTGTTCTAACACTCTACTTGGGTTTTGGTTTTGCTGGGTGGGCGAGGTGAAGCTGGACAAGAACTGAAACTGCGTGTCAACTTTATATTACCTTTATTCTTTTGCATTAAGTCAACCTTATGTAATAGTAAGTCTAGCCCTCCTTGTTGACACAGAACCTGAATTTGATGGCGCTTCGGCAGTGACACCGACGAAGACGGCGAAGACTGCGACGACTTTGCCCAACGTAACCCGGTCGATGGCGGATCGGGCGAGGTTTCGAGGAAGCTTCGGCAGCGCACCGACGAAGACGGCGAAGCTGCGACGACTTTGCCCAACAAAACCTGAAATTGATGGCGGATCGGCGAGGTTTCGAGGAAGCTTCGGCAGCGATGAAGACGAAGAAGACTGCGACGACTTGGCCCGACAGAACTTGAATTTGATGGTGGATCAGGCGAGGTTTCGAGGAAGCTTCGGCAGCGACACCGACGAAGACTGCGACGACTCTGCCCGAGAGAGAGAGAGAGAGGAAAGGGTTTAAAAAAGGAGGAAGTTCCTGTGGAGTGCGAGGCGTGAGGGGTGTGCGCAAATTTCGGTTTATACGATGAGAGAGAAAAAGCGAGCGCGACTCGGGCGCTTGTTTTCACACCGGCGGTCTCACTTTTTTTTTTTTTCTTAATTTTAGCAACTTTCTTTCAGAGAAATTTGAAAAAAAAAAATTTCAATGCAAGATTTCGATTTTGCAAGGGAATTATGGTTTAAAATTCGAATACTTCGTCAATTAGGTATTTGCTTGACGGAAGGCCACCACCTTAACGAGCAGGAGTTCAAAAATGAAGTCTTTACTTATTTAATCACGTTGTCTTATGAAACTTTTGCACTGTTTTTGGGGAAATGACTTGGGAAGATCCATGCGAGACTTTTGTGGTGGTTGTTCTTGTAACGTGATAGTTGGGCGGTTTGACTAGTCAACGAATTGACTAGTGAAGGCACTCAAGTCTTATGTGACTTGACATTAATACCTGACGTTTCTTTTGCTCCATGAGTTTTTCAATCTACAATTATTGGAGTGCTCCACCCAGACGAAGTTGATGGAATTCCACATTCCATACGTTGGTGCATGTGAAACACTTTTCTTTTTGACCGAACAAAAGCACTTTATGTCTATTGATTATATGAATTTGACTGATCCTCACTGACTATACTAATTATACATTGAGGGGAATGGGACTTAAGTCAATTAAGAAAAATCAACAATGATAGTAACCTGACTCATGTGATTAACAATCCTATTAACTAGGCTCATGTGGGTAAGAACAAATCACTTGTTGATTTAGTGATGCATTATTAAAATTTATTTTCCCTCCTAACTTTTTTTAAGCATGAATTTTGAAAATGTTGTCTCTCTTAACTCGGGAAACAATCCTCAATGCGTGATTGTTCACCTGGACGATAGATGAGATCACTCTTGTGATGGTCGTCTTTGATAGGTAGCATCGCAATGGTGGTCGTCTCATTGACAGACGATCGCCACAAATGATGGTTGCCACTAAACAAGTGGCCACTATGACAATGTTCTCTTGTGTAAGTCGAGATCAACCTTGGGATTTAGATCTTAATATGGTTTCCCATGTCTATGTCATCGTTTTTGGAAGAATTCCACATTGATTAAATGCTTGATTATGATGTACAGTATTAACATGAGTCTAGCCAAATTCAAGTTATCAAGTTAGAGATTCTAATATAATATCAAAACATAGGTTAATAATTCATATCTTGATACTCCAATTGGCTCACACAAAATATTAAACGTGTTAATTTCACCATAGTCGAGCTGAGTCAAGCACGTGTGAGAGAGTGATTTGCACACAAGGAGGAGTTTTTGTATAATTCCATATCGCTTAAATATGTTATTATAACGTATTTTATGTGCATGTAGTTAAGCGATGTGCAATTGTAATAACATGGGCTATGGCTCAAGGCAACTAGTGCGACAAATGCGACTACCACCAAGGTGGTTGTCCATTCGTCCACTGGCGACCACCACCGTCAAGCTACCCACTTCCAACGATAGTAACTCGCTGTAGTTAGCTATCCACAATTCTCCTTCCCAATATTTTCATTTTATTTTTGATGTTATGAAGATTTTTTTTTTTTTTTTTTTATCTTTCTATTTGTATAACTATATCCAACATCATATCCGATGTTTTACAAATTAAAAAATAAAGTGTCACAATTCCTCACATTTTTTATGCTAACTTGTTTTATCATTCCCTAATCATTGTTTTATGTTCAAATACAGTAAGAAATATTACTGTTTGACTTTTCCGAATAATTGTCTGGAGAACGACCATGGCATTAGCTTAGCTGGGCTCTTTGCTCCTTGAAAGCTTAAGAAGCACTGTGTGTGCCTCAGTTTAACACAACCGATCGTTATCTGGTGATCCGTTGGGGTAGTCTTAAGACGATTTGGCTGTGTAACTTAGTTACAAAGGATGACTCGGTCTTTCGTTTGGCCCCCATATGATAAAAATTCCTTAAACAAGTGAACAAATGATAATAAGGGAATCATAGAAAAATAATACCGGATAGTCTATTAGATTATGTAAATTTAATCCATCCGGAACTGAATCAAATGGGCCTCATGGCGAGATTTATGTAATCAATGAGGCAAACGATATTGATCCGTTACGTGAACTTAACTCTCCAAATTTGACTTTTGACCACTTGGAGAACTCTCTCTGAATCTTCTTGTGACAGACCGGGTTGAACGCAATTCATTTTTACCGAACAACCTTTGGACTTTGATCTCTACCGTAAATTGTGTAACACGACAGCGGAAGGGACGGTCTCAGAGTCGCGGATGACAGCGTAGGAGAGACCACAGCGTCTATTTTGACAAGTCAGCTGAATGGATGGCTGTGAAGGCATGGGATGACAACAACGTGCAGAAGAATTTCCTTGGCTAGAGAGAGAGAGTAAAATTGCATGACCATCCTTCATCGAAAAGCACACCTTAATTTACGTCCACCATTGCAGCAACTTCTAGTTATCTATCTATTAAAATATTTAAATAATAAATCAGGCTTTCATCTAACAATTCAAGTTTTAAAATAGTTGGCACTTATCCCACAAAATCTCTCAACATATAAGAGCTAGTCATCCTTAGTTCGAATTTTTATATTAAATAATAAATAATGCATCCATCTAACAACTTAATTCCGTTTTACGCTATATTTGTTTCCAGAGAGTTTTGAGTACTAATTTGTCTTTTGTCATTTGGCATGTATTGGTCTACCACATTCAAGTTCAAGGTACGCAATCCCTTCTCCTCAGTTCTTCTCCTTTTCATTTCCCTTTCTGTATTTGAAGATTTATTCAACTTTTAATTAGCTGAGCGTATTCATCGATATTAAGTATGCACATTTCGCTGTCTGAGAAACTAATTAATATCACTCCCACACCAGAATGAGATCGTTTAACAGGCGGAGCGAGCTAAATCTATCGAGTTCCATCTGGCAGAACCATGGCAATGAGAATTTGCTTATGCTTCTGTTGTTGACATCTTCCATTGCTCTAGTATGGTTACAGGGGGAACCTTCAACCGTATTTCTATGTTCACAAAACCAAGGTAAAGGACGTTAATTATGAGTGTCTTACCAGAATGACGCTCGTTGTCATGCAGCGTTCTGGTAAGCTTGCATATCATCTTCCACAAGAGAACTTCATTATTGGCTGAGAACAAATGATGAATTGTCTGATCTCCGTTTGAGTTTGTTTAGCTCAACTAGTATCTACTGGAGAAGCTTTTTACATGTTCGCCTTGAGAGTTCATTCAAGCATGCACTCATCTTTGATCCCGAGTGACTATTCAGCCCCTCGAAGAACAGTATCGAACTCTCTGTTAGAATTGCATCGTTGCAAAGCTGAGCTCGCTCCAAGCTGAAAAACAAAAGTTACTCTGAGACCTCTTGCTCTCTCTCTCTGCATTCGTGTTCTCTGGCATTGCATCAGTGTGGCAGATCCTTCTGAGAGTCAGCAGACCAACTTCAAATTTACTTTTAATTTGTTATTTCCTAGCCATGTGTGAAGTGCAAATTACTTTGCTGTCGGATGGTACGCTTCTCTCACCAATGGATGGACTGGCCAGCACTTTTTCGCATTTTATTCCTTTCGACTATGCTTTCTGGACATGACGCTGCAGTGATTGCTGCTGCGCATGATTCTTCCGCATTTGATTTCTTGGAGGGGGCCAATATAACAGTCTATTGTTGCACGATTATAAAGATTTACCAGCCTCGTAGTAAGACGGCGCTTTTTTATCAACCAAAAGGAGGCTTTAGCCTATATTGGCGGCATCTCATGGACTACCAATAGCATGCACAGCTGAAAATTTTTTGTTGAGCTAACTTTGATGATGCCCTCAAATCAGACGGCAAATCTTTCTCACAACGGTTCATAAGATAGACTGAGTTAGTAATGTATGCCAGTGGCTGTGGCAATTGGTTAATCTCATTAATAATTTAACCCCGAAACCATTTATACACAGAAGTTCCTGACATACACAGCTCACTCACTTGCAATTCTCCTTCGACCAAAACCTCGTTACCTCTCCCTAGCTACATTTTCTCATGCCAACCATCTCAGGATTACTTCGGGCTTTACAGACTGACATTGCATTCTAGAAATCTCAAGGGTCTTGCTAAAATTCGATATAATGCCCAATTAACTTCCGATTTGCTGGTAAGTTGTACTAGTCTTAAGAACCATTGACAATCACACAACGAGATTCAGAGTCTGGCGAGAGGAGGGGGGGAGGAGAGGGCTCACCAAATTTGCATGTAACAATCACCATCTTAAGACGTCGCCCTATCCCCCAAAGCTAAGGGAAAAGAGCAATCACCTGTACAGAGCTCTGAATGTATGTATACAGTATTTGCAAGCATCCCATCAAGTTTCCTATGTGAATTGACTCCAAGTAGGATGAGCCCAGCCTCACCTTGTATTACCATTTTCTCTTCTGTCAAAATAGACCTTTGGACTACCACCAAGCCTCGACGTTTGGCTACCGTGACTCCTTTGGTGCACTTGGTAATACCCAAATGTTTGAGGACTCAGTCAAGAAAATGTTGGAAAATAACAAAAAACAAACATTGTAAATCTTTAGAAGAATCATGAAGTTATACCTCCATATCCAACTTCCTTTGTTCAGATATTTTCGGCTTCCATGGCCCAAGTGGACCGGTCAAAAGTGAGTCGGAAAAGTCATCCTTCACATAACCAGGCTACCATCCAAAAGGAAAAGACATCACCATCTCAAAAGAAAGGACGGAAGAGAACCGTCGACTCTTTAAGCTCACAATCCTCAGCATCTACATCCTCAGCATCTTTAGCAGGAAGACACTAGCATCTTCTTTTGTCTTTAGGTGAGCTTTGCTATAATTGCCAAGCTCACCCCACACTTCGTCCTTGTTAAATTTCTTGTTCATTGCCACGAAATCAAGATCCTTGGCATATTTGGCAACCAAATGTGGAATCTGGAAAGTCAAGAGAAAGAAAAGAGAACAGCCCATAAAGAAGTGTAATAAGACCCTAATGAATGTTTAAAAAAAAAATAGATTGAAGGAAACATAGGTATCTGATGATCATACATAAATCTGAACTAAAAAATGGTAATCCATGTAAAATTGCAAGCCTATAGGCTCAAATTCAAGATACAAGCTTTTTCAGACCCATATAACAAATTCACATATACATTTCCCTTCTACTGAATCTTTATGACATGGAACCTAATGTAAGATGATCCATGCAGCCCAATTAATGAGAAAAGGACCAATTGTTATTGTTGTTGCAGATGTATGCATCCATTTTGAGGGAGATTTTGAATCAAAAAGATCATGTACAACAAAACCACAAAATAGGATATTATTGAATTCTCAGACAAGTCAAAAGTTCTTTTATTTCCTTTAAACTAACCATTGGTCGTTAAGGTGTATTCTCAAAATACCTATAGCTACAGTTGTGGCAATAGGCGCATGATTTGGCAACACATTAATTTGTCCAAGTTTATATCAACAACCACCCATAGCTATTCTTTTTCTTTTCACCATACCTTAATAGTGATATACAAAATCACTTAAGGACTTTAGATAATAAATTGAATACACCTGACATCAACTTGCAGCAATATTCGCAAGTCAAATGATTTACTCAACCACCTGATTATGAAATTTTATTATAATTTGACCTCTACCCTTCCAAATTACAAATTTTCACTTCTAGTTAGTGTGTTCCCCCTTTTCTTTTATTTTCCAGCATGTTTGGGATTGCAATCAATATTGCCAACCAATTGCTCCACGTTTTCTTACCTTGTCTATCGTATGTTCATAAAAATGATCATGATTACTAATTCCGATTTCCTTTTCTTTCTTTTTTTACCCTTAAGCAAAAAAGTTTATATGTTTCAATTTAATCATTTTGAGAATTTCATGTGTATTCTCCAATTTCTTTTGGTACGCAAGCTAATCATTTCTAGACATTATTTGCGGTACTCTTCTTACTCATGTGGTACATTCGTTGGACATTCTGTGCCTTTCTATATTGTTTGTTGCTTTCTACTGCTTCTTACTAATTGCTGCTAAGTTTCAAGACAATCCTTAGAATCAGAAGAAGAGAGTCATACCACATTTTCTCCTCTTCCTTGAGCAATTCCTTTATTATGGTAATAACAATTGAGCAGCAATTCCAATCAACTACACGGTTGTGAAGAGCAAAAACAGCATCAAACTTAAACTACTCATGTCACAGGGCTATACAAACAAAAATGACTAAAAAATGTGATACCTTCTTTACTCTTCCCGCTGAGATGCTCTTGCTAGTTTGATGATGCTGCCTGTCAGCCCTATCTATCTAGAGCTCCCCAGGAAATATAGAAAGGCACAGATCAAAGATAATACGCAGATAGGTTTGAGGTGAAGAGGGAAAGTACTTGAGAAATCTCAAACAAAAAGAGATCGAGTATTAGTATTACCTTCTTTCCTCTCCTCAAATTGCTTGTGTTTTCGTTTGTTCTTGACTCAGCCTTTGTCATCTGGACATATGGTAACATGGAATGAAAAGAATGAACTGCACTTTTCACTATCTTGATGGTAGGCAGAAATGACAAGAACATTGAGAGGTATCTGTATACCCTGTTTTCCCTTTCCCATGGTTTGGTATTAGTGATTAAGAATCAGCTCTATTGATCTAATAGAAAGTTGATGGTGCAATAACAAGAAACACACAAGTATAAGACCTGCAAAGACGGCAAACAAACCACTGGGCTTCTGTGGTTGGGGTGAAGACAACACACCTTCAGGACCTACAGCATGATGTTCTAAACAGTCGTGCCAAAAGAATTGGAAAGAGTCATGATACCCTTTTTATTGTTTCCGCCCCCTTGCTCACAGCATCTCTCGGATTCTGTACATTAGATGTTCTCATCTGAAAGATAAAACAATAGATATCGAGGCAAAATAAACCATGGATCTGATTAAAAAGAAAAAAAGAAAAAGAAAAGAGAGAGAAGCTAAATTCAGAAAAGCTCATAGATAAAAAAGCTTTACCTGCTCTCGTTTTCCCTCCCCATAAGCTTTATAATTGTTAGGGTACTGAGGATCACCTGTATGCTGTAAGAGAGAGAGAGGCCTCGCGAAATTAATAGTTATAGACACTCACATGCATTAGAACGCACATATAAGCATGTGACAATTTGCTCTGTGAATGTGTAATGCCCTCTTTCCCCATTCTGCCGACTTGCTGGCAATGCTGTTGGGGTTCTGCAGATTCCCATTATACACCTGAAATAATGGATAAAACCAAAGGTTTTAAACTATGAAGACAACAGGAAGGCAATTTCCAGGCAAAGAATATGGACTGGCAAGTTCAGAGGAAGAAAAATCTTCACTGCATTTCCCTTCGCCAGGCCATTAGTTTTATGACTGTTATTAGAGTCTACAGTGGCACTATTATGCTGACAAAAGGAAGCAGAGGGAAATGGCAGAGGCTCTATGAAAATCCAATTCTAACAAAAAGATTTAGATATAACAGAGGCTGGATAAAGAAAAAGAATGATATGAATGAACAAACAGACATAAGTTAGCTTTGCCCTCTATATTATTCACACAATAAGGGTAATGTTTGAAAAGAATACCAGAAAGCGGCTAATTGATAAAGTAAAAAGAGACAACTATAACTCCAGAGATATTAAAAAAGAAAACATCCTTTAAAAAGTTAGATACATCTACAACAGCTAAGTGAGAACTGCAAGCACATAATCTTCACTGGCTCATTTACATAAAATCTTTGGCTTCAATAAGCCTACAAGAAGGTGGGAAGAGGGTGTAAGGACAGCTAACGGAATGCAATCATAACAGCCCAAAGACAAACAGGATCTATAAAATGTGGGTGCTTCTTTTGGTTTCTATTTCCATTTTCAACCAAATTATACGTGTAACAGCCATTACAGATGATATATTTCAACTAAATCACTTCTTTTTTTAGTGCAACCTATTTCAAAAACCACTAGCAAGCATGTTGAACAAATAACTTCTGAAGGAAAAGATGTGTCGAGAAAAGAGAAGGCAGACAAATCTCAAATTTTCAAAAGGTCCTTCCGCTGATCAAGAGAGCACGAGTCATGCAATCAAAGATAAGAAAACTAGAATTGGAACCCTTCTTACTAGCCATGGACAAGTTTCCTCACTAAGATGCATCTTATTAGACAGAAATGACCAAATGAGAGCTATAATAAATAGATGTTATAAATCTGGAATATATTTCAAAAGCAGTTGACACGAATGAGTAACAATCATAATATAAGGAGATGCAGTGCCTTTTTCTCTAGGAATGTAGTCTCACTTGATGGAGCAACTAGAAATTCAGATGCTTCTTTTTAATAAAGGAATGAGGAAGCGAAGCAAGAGACTGAAAGAGTTCTTAAGGACGGAGTAAATGTGAACCTATAGTTTACTGGACAAACGTCAAAGCAAAACGAAAGTTTTTTCCTTTTAGGGAAAAAAAAACAGGTAGTATACTGAAAAATAGCCCAAAAGTTAAAACTCACCCTAAATAAAAACTTGTCATGGACGAGACATTATAAAGAATGGGAAGGAAATATTAGTCGATTCAATTGAAATGCCATGACTTGTGATTGCTTATAAAGGAGTGTGGGCTGGAGTTTCTGGAATATGAGCATAAACTAAACAGGCATTTAACAAGATAACAACCAAGTATTAATCTTTAACAAGAGAGAGAGTACAGCTTTTGTTCTAGTCTAGCGTTTCAAAACATATTGGAGGGAGAAAAACACAATAATTACCTCCCGGACGATGCACCATGTATTTGGAATATTCCGCATAACATAATTATACAATCATAATCTTCTGGCCTCAAGTAAGAAGCCACAAGAAAATATAATCCAGAAATAGCCTGTATCAAATAATGCGCCGAGGTTCATACAGCATATAAAACAGATACATGGGTTTAGTTCCATTTCCATAGCTCTCATATCTACCTCTATGCATAAGCTACTCGCTGCCATCAAAGACGAGCACTTGAACCAAAAACCATTTGCAACAGCTAGGTCTATAAAATTTTGTGCATTCAAGGATTACTGCTTTGAAACGTACCGAGTTTCCAGAAAAGTTAACTAGCTTGAGTAATGATATCTTGTCGATTTTATGGGAACTCACTCAGGTTCAATCGAGCCTTTGCCTATTGGGGGTTTACAGGAAAGAGCAGCCCACAGAGTCCCACCTTTCTTTTGTTTGGTTCCTGTTTTTTCTTTTCTGTGTGCTGGGGTTAAGGGTTTGAAGGTGGATGATTAATAACTTAAACCTATACTAGCGGTATCAATATACATCCTTAATCAAGAAAAAAAACAGAGGCACAAAAGTCGCATTGTCAGATGCCATGACATGTATACTATCTACTTTAACACCATAGAATATGCAAATTACTATTTTGAGAATCACAATATCACTGATATGAACTGAGTCAACAGACATGAGAAAACCTTTGTGGCATATGATTTTGGAAGAGGCAAAATGGGTGCCCCAGCACCTGTCAGCTCCCTCGGCAGCGATTCAGAAGTCAAAGATTTAATGACCTCTTTATCTTCATATAAGTACTTCCGGAAAAATGAGATGAAGAAAGTGGCTGGGCCCCAGTTTGTAAATTTTGACTAGGGGTCGTTAATGATGGCTTCAAAGTTTGCTCCATTCATAGCTAGATGCAGACTTTCTGGAACCACTCCAGACCCTCAGACAAAGTTTGCTCCATGGATAACTTGAGGCATGGTGTCGATATTCAGACCGGCAGTACTAGAACACTTTGCCGCAGAAGACATTGACATGATTCTAGAACTCAACAAATCCTTTGCCACATTAGGCAGTGTGTCCAAAATCAATAAAGCAGGACCCGATGGCAGATCTGAAGGAATCAACATTGGTGTAGATGTCAAAGAATCCATGATCACAGGGGGCTTCAAAGAATCAGATAATCCATAAGTTGCTGCAACACTCCTTGTCAATGGATTTGTTACAGGATGTTGCATTGGTTGCTTAATATGATATGCAGCCAGACAGGGCAGCAGTCCAGTCAATAACTCTGCTGAGGATAAGGGACTTCCCCTGTACTCCTACCAAATTCTTGCCCATGTAATAGCATGGGCTGTCCAGCAGCAAGTGTATCTGTACACAGCAATGAACTGAATGATGTTGAGTTTTGTGTGGGCTGATATGAAAAAAGAGTGGTGGACAGCAAAATTTGGAAGTCCTAAACTGGAATTGTTGGGTCTGCTTATTGTGGTGGCCTGTGGAGTGATTGAAGATGCAGATGAAGAGTGGAGGAAAATAGCCTGTATGAGAAGCTAATGCAACATGAATAGATGGCTTGTTTCCATCTCAAGCATCAGATCAGAACATAAAGTTCATAAAACCTTTATGATGGCTGGATCTTCTGGTAACCTTTTCAGGTTGAGATCTGAAGATAGAACCTGCAATTCCTGAAACAGGTGCACAAGCATTTTTGTTCCTCTGCTTTAGTCAGTCATGTGAATTTTAATACAAGAATCGACATAAGTACATCAAAGAAATAGTTGGATCACCAAAACAAAGCTTCAGTATCTAGAAGTTACCAATGCCAGCATGAGTCAAAATTACGAGATGCAATACACCTGTGTTTATGAACAACTATTCTACAATATAGTCAATGATTCAATATATGCTTTGCTTATATGCAGATCATGGATGGCAACTGTCCAAATATAATGCCAAACTTTATGTCACTCCCTCTGAAATTTACGTAGTCGAAAACTCTGTCGTCAGGATGGACTTGGGGACCGTCCTTTCTTCGCCCTTCTGTTCCAAAAGATCTCACTGCAGTAAATGAAGTGAAGATTCAGATGGAAGAATGACATTGGAAGAGCTATTTTTTGTCTCTACCTGTCTACAGATAACAAATATGCAGTCAATAGTTTGAAAAGCAACTCAGACCTGAAGTTTCAAGCAACAATAAGAACTAGAAATTTGCTGAAAGAAACAAAATGCACCAAAACCAATAAACAGATAAAATCATCAGATCTCATCAGTTAGGATGGGCTTCGCCTAGGTACCCTAAGTCCAACTTCTGTTTTCCAAGTCCTGGGAAGAAAATGTAGTTGAAATTATAACTTTTAAGGTAAGTGGTAACATATGGGGAAATCACTGAAGTGACTTAGCTCTGATTTTGAACTACATGAAGCATATATGAGCCATATCAGCAGGACAAAACGAACATATACACCTTCTTACTAGCAGTGTGCTAGACTCCAGAAAGTAGAAGCCATTAAGCCCCCAATACTGAAGAGTCGCCAAGTAAAGCATTTTTTTATTATTATTTTTTTGCATACTAGAGATGTGAATACCAAATCACATCCCTGAAATAAATTTGCCATGAAATATCAGGCCAAGCTTCACAAAAGCATTTCCTGCTATAAGCACAGACACAAATATTTCGTCCCACGCTTTCTCCTGTTCTCTAAATTAACTGTCCCGTGAACTGCAACTCGCTATTCGATGTCATAATCACGTGATCGCCAAAATTTTAGTCACCAGCAAATTTGATATCACCGAACAATTACAACCGTCCACCACAGGAAAATCTTTGATCTCTCATCAGCACAGTCATCCTCTTTGGTCATATGCACGGTCCATGATTTTTGCTTCTACCAAGACAGGAATGAAACCGTCGGCCAAGCCAAAACTATCTCCGTACACCAACCATTCGTCTACACGCAATAGCCATCGGCACAAGTCTTGGCCGCTGATCTTTCATCAACGCCTCGAAAAGTTCCTTCCGCAACCGTACTGCGGCAATTGCCAAGCACCGCTGTGCATGTCCTGGAGCCGACCGATTGACGACCACGGCACAAGAAAAGCAGAGACTCGGGCTTCCTGAGTAGACAAAGAACCGAAGTAGGGACGGAAGACATCGCACCGTTTGCGGGGCGGATGACGGCATCGTGCGGGTCGATGCGGGAATCCCCCTCTTCTTTAAACGAAAACGTTTCTTCGTTTTGGCTCCATTTAATAATTATTATTAATAATAAAAATATCATTCATTAACTAATTATTTTAAATGATAAAAAAGGATATTTTTTGAAAAATATTGATCAAATTATCCATTTTACGTGAAATAAACGGAGTCTTTTGCCTCCCATTGGTCTAGCCTAGGCAGATGGCATAGACAAATCAAATTATTAATGAATTCATGTCGACTCATCATATCATAAATCATTATACCTATAAATGTTATTTGTTTCGTGAAAATCATCAAAATCACGTCATTTCATAGTAAACGATTTCAATGCATTTACTTGGGACTCCACTAAACTATTTTTTTCTTATGAATTGCTAACAATTTCAAACAAAGTCAGAATTCGCTTAGGATGGAAGTGAAATGAGTTTATAACGATTTATTTCCTTATAAATATGTCATGATACCTTTTTGTTACATAATTTTTCAAACCCAACTCGTAAAGTTTTCGAGCACCCAATCGAGTTCTAACAAATCTGATATTTTATCTTCCTAGTAACCAAATTACCCACGATGTATTATTTATAACAACACAAAAGAATCATCGAGTGACCTTCACCAATCATAGTGTAAAGAATAATATTAATAAAAATTCAAATAATGTTTACAAATTTTAAATTTTGTCCATATCAACATTAATTGTACCATATAGGATAATTAGATTCAATGTATGCGATTTTCAGTCAAAATTGACCGGATTGACTCAATTGGCATAAATATAAAATATTTAAATTAAATTAGTCAAATTAAAAATTTTAAGACTCGATCGCTATTAATTGCAATAGGTTTGTGACTTTTTGTGGCTTATCCCCAACTAAAGGCAACTGTGATTTTCTAAATAGGATTCCAAACTATTTGCACCACTCAAAATAAACTAAACTTATTGATTTGTGAAATTATCCATCCAACTCAAACCAAACCAATAACTTCAGTTTATTATCAATTTGGTTCGATTCCAGGCCATTATTATCGAGTCCATTTACAACCAAGAAGTTTAGGGCGCGCATGATAAAATTTTCGTTTCTCTATTTCTTTATCTTTTTTCCTCGAATAAGTTTGGGCAAACTGTTTGGTAACACAATTTTAATTTTCTATTTTTGAATTCTATTTCAGAAATAGATTTATAGTAAAAATTAGAAGCTAAATTTTTTTACTATTTTATTTCTTGAATAGAAGTGAAAAATGAAAATTCTTTTCATCATTCACTCTCATCACCACCCGCCGCCCACTCGCCACCCATGAGATGCCGACCGCCATCCCCCTAGAAAAAGAAATTTTATTCTATTATCAAATGAATTTATATTTCGGAAACAATTTTTTTTTTTTCATTATCAAATGCGATTCTTTGCTCAAAAACTCGTCTAGGGAATAGAAATTGAGAAATGGCAAAAAAAATCGATTTCATTCTAGAAATTTTATCATTTGTGTCCTTAATTTATATTTATGGGTGTGTTTAGTTGGACTTTTAAGGAAAGTTTTTGAGAAAAATGAACTTTAAGTTAAAAGAGTTTTTGAAAATGCAAATTGTATTTGTTAAATTGTAATCTAAAAGTCCTTATGAAGTACTTTGAGTAAAATAGTGTTTGGGAAAATTATATTTACAAATGACTCTACTTTTTTTTAAAAGGAATAAAAAAAATTGGCCCTTTGCCAATCAAGGGCAAGTGGCTCCCGATGATCCAGATTTGTCACCTGCAGTTGTCGGACAGCCCCTAGAGACCACTTATGAGGGTTGCATGACCTGCACAACCCCTCACGGGGGTCACTCAACCCTAATGAGGACTAACTAGGTTGCGTAACCCCAAGCAGCCCCTCGCCAAGGCCGTGCGATTGCCATTTGCCATTTGGATTTAGCAACCTCCACTAGCCTTGCGAGGGTCGCATGACCCCTTGGCGATGGTTTCCAAGTTGCCATGACCTCGCCGGCCTCTCTCTAGCCTGTCACCAGCTCCTCATAGCCACACGCAACCACCCCCAGCTGACCCTAGTAGAGAAGAAGATAAACAATCACAGAATGAGGGCAAAACTGAAAAACCAAAAAGTCAGTAAAGATAGTTTTGGAAAAAACTTGTTTAACTTACCAGCCTTCTTGTATGCCAAGAAAGCTAAAAGCCCAAGGCAGCCTAGGATCTACCTTGAGCTCTCAGCCTCTCCAAGGCAAACTTTTCCTCAAGGTGGTTTTCAAAAGTTTTTACTAAACACCCAATTAGACTATCTAACTTCAACAAGTGGTGAAACTAACATAAAAATAACTTTTTTTTTTGGTAACCCAGGGAACCCTCGTAAGCCGGTAGCCCAGCGAGGTAAACCTTGGAGCAGGTAGAGTCACCACCACCCTTGCCTTCTAAGTAAGTCGTGGATTCCTTTCCAACAAGGCAGACGACGCAGGGAGTCGAATACTAGACCTCTTGCGAAAGAAACAAGTGCTCAATCAACTACGTTGCCACCACGGGTGGTACATAAAAAGAACCTATTTCTACACGCTTATTGGACAAAAAGAAAAAAATATAATAACGATTAAATTGGATCGAACTTACAAATGTATAAAACATATTATTTAAGTGAAGGGAAAAACACTAAGGGCCTTTTTGTTAATGTTCCTATGTCTTTATTTATTTGTTCTTTTACTCTATGTAATAAAAAAATAAAAATAAAAATCTATTTGGTAACGTCAACTAATTTTTATATTCCTCGGCATAGAAAAGTAGTCAAAGAATAAATTTGAAACGAAAACAAAAAGTAAAAAACACTAGCTTATTATTCTCGGGAATAATTTCTAAAAATAAATATTTTCTTCTTTTCTTCTTATTTCTTGCTGCCCCTTGCCCCGCCGACCACCAATCGTTGGCAAAGAAAAAAAAAAAAATGAAAAGTCTAAAAAAAAAATTAAAATGAATTTTACAATACAAAAAAATTTATGGCTGGTACCAAACGTATTCCTATTTTTCTATTAAAATAATAAAAATTTTACATAGTTACCAAACATGTTTTTTACTCATTAATTATTTCAAAGAGTAGAAATAGAAAATTCTATTTTTAAAAAGAAATTATTTTTCGAAATAGAAATTTGACCAAACGCATCCTAAGAATCATAAAAAAAACTCCTTGATACTTCTTACTTGGGAGAAATTATACATTAATGTATATCCCTAAATCTTCAACTATTATATATTATCCCCATGAATTTTCATTTTATTATAGTTAATAACCCTTATTATATTACAATTAGCATGCGCAATGCATGTGACTTTAAGGAGTAAATTTTCATATTCATCTCATATTTTTTGATAAAATCTTCTTTTTTAACCCTTGACTTCTATAAAAATGAAAAATAAAGAAAATGGAGAAAAATAGATTAACAAAAATTTTAACATTAAGAAAAACAATATCGACAATAATATACTAAAATATTATTTAATGCATAAGATGATTGATTAATCAATTTTTTTAAAGAAATTTGCGATTTTGATCAATCATTTCCTTTCATAAGTCCACATCATTTTGATTTTAAAAATTTTGATTGTACTTAGCCATCCGTTAACTAATCATTAATTATTCTTTTCCTGATAATATCTTGGACAATTCTATTAAAGTGGCCATATTATCAAATTTTGATAAATTTATATCGTTTTGTATTCTCATTTTTCTTATTAAAAAAAAAAAAAAAAGAACACTCGCCATAACACTAGGGGTGAGCGGTTCCGGTTCGGTTCGGTTCCGTCTAGAACACAGGAACCTACCCTCGGGGCACTGAGTTCCTCATTTTGGAACCTGGAACCTACCCGTCGGAACAAAGAACACGGAACCTACCCCATCACAGGTTCTGGGTCGGTTCCAGGTTCCTACTGGGTTTTTTTTTTTTTTTTTGTCTCATTTTGGTTTCATTTTCAGGGTAAACTATGCAACAATTGCTCAGTCCAACCATTATGTAAGATCTAAAGGAAAAGCTGTGTCTAATGTTCTAAGCCAGCATTGTGATATTCCAAAACACTCTTAAGTTTACAAGCAAACTTAGTTTTGCTATATCAAACTAATAAAAAAGTACCAACAGCATACCTAAAAAAATTCAGATGTTGAACACACATCCATCTCCTTCTCCGGCAAATCCAATTGTAAGCATTTGGGGACTTCACAGCTGCAGTCCCCACTTCTATTTGGCGATGCCAGTCCTACCTTTGCACCACATTGAGCACGAATCCATCGGGAACCCTTTCGATTGTCTTCCGACCATCTGCAGTGAAAAAATAAATTACTAGTTAATATACAAGCTATACAGATCAGGTGCCAGCCAAACAAAAAAAAAAGGAATATAAATCAGCTTGTAAAGTACATTACTCACTAATACATAAAAGCATAATGGCGATTGGTATCAAAGTGTGTTTCATTTTAACTCAAGATAATACATATAACAACGTCAGAAATGTCCATATGCTTTCAAAAAGTGAAGAAGCTAAAGCCATCATTTAAAATAAGGTGTACTCAACAGCAGGCATGTATGAAAATAAATATATACCGGAAAAAGAGAGAATGATAAACAGAGGACAGACAAAGCATAGCCATAGTCGGACACAGACATTTAGAAGACAAGAAAGTGGAAAATGAAGTACCTTTACAAAATGCTGTTAGAATTTCATAAACACCGAAACAAGCTCCTAGACCAAATGTTCTCCCCGGCGTCAGCCATTCAAAGCCACCGTAAAGACCTACAATTCAAGAGTAATAGTAGAATCAACAACTACTAATCATGTCTATGAATATTCAATAGTTATTGTCCAAAAATAATCTGAATAAAGCACTTCATCTTCCTTAGCACATGCAAATCAACTAAATAGGAGGAGCAACAATTCTCAAGCAACTTGCCATATATTGGGACGGACACTCCTTTCCACCAGTAGAATATCAACCGCCATTTCCATCATGCGAAGGGTCTTGAGTAAACATATAATCTCGTCAAAGAGCAAGCGAAGTTGCATACTCCGAAACAAAAAGGTTTTTCCACAAGAGGAATTTTTTGTGTGGGAAGTCTTCAATTTTTTACAGCATTTTGTACATGATTTATTTTGAATAAGCAAAGTTCTCGGGAATCGAAGGAATGGACTTTAACAGAGCTACTTCCTCAGTCTTCTTTTCCATTCTTTTCCCTTTTAGGCCAGAAATGGCTAACCGGTTCAACACCCCATAAATGGACCACGGATGTTATAACTTTGAACAGGGAGCACAGGATGTACTTTACCAATTCCTATCTATGTTCTAACGGGCGGAGAAAAAAAAATCGAATAAATATAAAGTAAATGGACTGCAAAAATGGTTGCATTTCCAAATTACCTCCTAAACCTCCGGACAAAGCCCGAACTCTTTCCCACGCGCCGGAGTCAAGCGCTTAGTTGAGCGAGTAACCAAGCGCTTTGCACACGCACTGAGTCAAGCACCATGGAAATGAAATTCCTACAATTCGGAGGGGAAAGAAGAAAACAAAAGGGCATCAACAAACCAACCTGGATAAGGGTCTTGAAGGTACCAACAGCGGCACGGACGGCGCGGCGAAGACGGCGGCGGTCGCGGCGAAACCCACGGCCAAGGGAGGAAGAGCTCGATTCTGGCGGAGGCGGTGGCGGTTTGGAGCAATGCGCCCCGGACGGCCGAGCGAGCAGCGGCAAGGGGTGGTCGCGGTGGCTTGGGGACGGCGGCGAGGGGCGGCGCGGATGGCGCGACAACTCGTCGAGCCCAACGGCGAGACGGCTCGTCGGACGAGCGGTGGGTGGTGGTGGTTCGGTGGCCAAGAGGCGGTGGTGAGTAGGGCGTAGGGCGGCGATGTGGTGGTGGGTGAAGCAATTGGTGAGTAGGGCGTAGGGCGGCGATGTGGTGGTGGGTGAAGCAACAACCAGAGAGAAGAAGGAAGAAGAAGAAGAAGAAGAAGAGGAGAAGGAGGGTGGGGTTCGCCGAGAGAGGGAAAAGAGAAGAGAAAGAGAGAGAGAAGAAAAGAAAAAAAAGTAGGGGCAGGAAGTGACGTGAGGAGAGGAAAAAGGGAGAAAAGAAAAGAGAGAGAAAAAGAAAGGAGAAAGGGGAAGAATACGGGGGAGGGAGGGAAATCACGTGGGGGGGAGGGGGAAGTGACCTGCTAAATTTTATTTTTTTTTTAAATTCTGACCGGTTCCGGTTCCCGAAAAAGGGAAAGGGGAACCGAACAAGTCTCTTAAGAACCGGAGAACCGAACCGGACCCTCCGGTTCGGTTCTCGGTTCCGGTTCTACCCGGAACCGTGCTCACCCCTACATAACACTCGCCATTTTCTTTTTCTTTTTCTTTTTTCCCGTTTCCTTGTTTTTTCTTGAGAAGAGAGGTTTTAGCGTGCTTGTCGTTAGGGTTTAAGCCCCCCGCAAAGCCCCGCGCGATCTTCTTCCACTCTCCCGAGCTCGCGAAATGGCGACTTCACTCTCCAAGCTCTCCTCCCACCTCCACCGCTGCCTCCTCTCGAACCGCGGGGCTCCTGGCGCCACCGCGTCCTCGTGCACACGGCGGCCCCGTCGCCTCCGGTCGCCGCCGCCGCGGAGCCGGAGGACGGGCGCCTCGATTCGGAGGCCGACGCGGCTCCGTCGCAGCAGTCGCCGCAGCCGGCGTCCGCGGCGCCGGAGCCGGACCAGCAGCGCACGGTCTACGACCGGCCTCTCAAGGACGGCCTCGATGCCGGGATTTACAAGATGAGGTTCTGATGGGGCCGGCGAGGTGCTCTCTCGTTCTCTGTAACACGCGCTGCAAGCGCAGTTCGTTTTGTTTTCCTTGCTATACCGGCGCTTGAACCGGTGAAATCGGCCTTTTGTTCAATCCGTGATGCGGTTGTATAGGATAGCAGAATCGTAATGGAAATGCAGCTTTTACTGTAGTGGACAATGTGTTTGTGTGGATTCAATTTCTCTGTATGCGCCTCATGATAGCAATCGACGTCCGGCGGCTAGTTCCTCCGCGAAGCGCGAAAGTCTCTCTTTTTATCTCTTCCTGGGATGTTACCCATGCCGATCTCTCCTTTTGATTTGCCTAATCACGCATCGTTTAGCGCAATAGTTGCAACTTCAAGGCCTTTTGATTGGAGGTTGTGCGCACGAGGTTTGCTAGGCTATAATAATGGGGCAGGTTGGGCAAAACCCAGTTGCGAAGAGGCTGAAGAGCAGGAGGATGGTGACCATGTTCTCGGTTGGCACAGGTGGTATTCACAACAATAGGAAGCCGCTGCAAAATAGGATCCCGGAGAGTATGCAGATCGCGCTTCGGTCCAGTGGTCTATCCCGAGGCATTGGGGGAAATGGTCGGGAAGCATGTTAGTCCCGGGTGAGTCTTAGGCACTATTTGGTAACTATCCAAATCTAAACAAGGCTCGATTTTGATTTTTTGTTCCCTGAATCAGTTTGAGACGAGAATCGCGTTTGGTAAAATTTTTGTTTTCGAAAATAAATTTGTTCCCAGAATCGTTTGGAACAAGAATCAAGAATAATAAAAAAAAAATGATTCTTGTTTCGGGAACAAAATTGAGAATCAAAACTCTTCTTCTTCTCTTTTCTTCTTCTTCATCGACCGCCATCCCGCGTCCGCCGCCACCGCCACCCGCCACCGGTCGCCGACGACCGGTTTGGCAAGCTCGCCTGAGCTAGGACGAGGTCCGGTGAGCTCGCTAGTGGCCAAGCGGGCCTCACCCACCCGGCAAAGCCGAGCTGATGAAGGCCGGCGACCGGCCCGAAGAAGAATTAGAATAGGAGAAGAAAGAAAAGAAAATAATTATAAAATTATAAAAATTATTTAAAAATTAAAATAAATTGATTTGGAATAGAGTTAATGAATATGGTACCGCAATTCTATTCCAGAATCAGAAATTTTGTACAATTATCAAACGCGTTCTTTTAGTTAGAATTAGTTCTCGGGAATAGAATAAAAAATAATTATTTCTGATCAGAATTTGTTCCCGGGAACAGAATCGTTACCAAACGTGCCCTTATCTTCCCTATATGAATTGTATCTCTGTGCAAATTGCAACTCATTTCCACGAACTTTGGCATGTCGATCGTTGTGTACTAGGTCACACTTGTTTGAGAAAGCTGCTTGTATCCTGCTGCTGCAGTTAGCAGTAGCACATGTGGGTTGACTAGAATGGTGTCATGTTAGGTTTGACTAGTGGTCATGTTAGGTTTGTTTGAAGGGTTTAGTGGTTTTTAAGTAGCAGACTTGTCTATTGAGGTCCCATTGCACTAATGATAAAAGTAATATCAGTAAGTCAACCCGATAAAATTGTGGGTTTGATGGTGAATTAATCTTATTTTTGCTCATTTCATATTGGCTAAATTTGAATGTAGTTACAAGCATAACGTTTGAGTTGAAATTGATGACGCTGATCATCTAGGAAGCACCTACACTCTCAAGAGCTTTTGTGTCAGTGTTGGACACCTCGACAGGTGTCGGATCCAACATGTGGTCAATGCTCCAAACATGCCAGTGACATGCGAGTCCGGCATCTCGACACACCATTACGAGATACACAAGGTCAATTTTAAACATTTTCAATAAAGGGATAAATGCAATAGAAATCCTAAAAGTGCATATCATTGCTCTATCAAAAAAGAAAGTGTGTTGTTGTATTAGTTTATGTGTATACTCTTTGCGTCCCGCCATTGATATGATTTTCCAGTGTAACCCAAAGATCTCATACTTTCCTTTTGTCTGCAGTGTATCATGCTCCTAGTTGAATAAATGTCTCTCGAAGATTACTAAAATTGCCCTAAAAAAGGTAAAAAAGGAAATAATGGCAGCTTCGGAACATGAAATCGACAAACCAGGAGTCTACAATAGTCATATATGGGGCAAGGCATGTTCCAAGACCTCTGTACAAATAAAACAAGGAAGATGCATATCAAACAGGTTCATACTCGTATATATGACTTGAAACAATTCTTAATCTCTATTGACTTTGAATGCTTCTGCCTAAATCATGTCAACCATTAGGCGATACTCCTAATACTTCAGCTGGGAGGGATTTGACTCGATCTTTATCCTATTTCCCTAACACAAGTTTTAATAATTCTTTAGCAAATGGGATATGAAGGTGGTTCGTATCATGCTAATAATATGGAAAAAGCATATTCATTTTGCACACAAACGAAAGCATGGATAGAATTTCGGATGGGGTTGGGAGCAACTCAAAAGAACTACTCTACAAATAATTGGGGCCATTTAGCTAAATTAATACTGATCAAAGCCTTTCGAACGAACTTCATCACCAGTCAAAAGACTGGAGTGGAATGCAATGCTACTGCAACTCTTTGAGATTGACATGTTCGTACAAACCTTCTTGTTAGTATGCCTTTGGGTTCTCTTCCTTTGCCCAAAAATCGTTTTCACGATCCAATCTTGAACTCTCATGGTTGTGTTGTGCCCCATAACCACTGATGACCAATCCGATACTGTGACCCATCAAACACAATTTTCCAATCTAGTTATTTGATCCAGATGTTAGACGTAAATTGCGCAAACCCCAAGATCTCCATAACTAAAACAAGAACATGCATTGTTGAGAAGAAAGATTAACGCACCTGTTTTGGAATCCATTGTTCTTGAAGCGGAAGCGGAAACACAATGTTCCATGCGCAAGTCCTTCTCCTCTATTGCCCTCCGTATCACTGGCTCAATGAGGTGGCTCCCTCACGTGTAGCGTTAGGTAAACGCCCCTTAGGTGAGGATACATGTGAGAATTAGGGTTAGAGGAGAGACTTGAGCACTATTTATAGAGTTTCCAGCTAGTCCCCCTCATTACGGGCCATGCTCAACTCGGCCCACACTAGCCAGCCCATATTAGACTAATTAAGAAACCTACTATCTCACCTTAGACCAAACCACGTAAAACGATAAACGTTAAACGGTAAATTACAATATCAATTAATGTAGTCCACAATTAGAAAAACTCTTACATTCTCCCACTTTGACTATATTAATTGAAATCGTACTGTATGTGCGCACATTGATCCAGAGATAATTCTTAATAGCCAATCCTATCCCATAAATTCTTAAACACCGAATCATGGCGGTAACTGCATGTATACACACAGAGCCTTCCATGGTCACGAGTGCTCTCAACTTTATTGATATAGATTCAATATGGTAGTGTGGCAAATGGATAACATCTCTCATAGAGAGATCTCATTTGTCAGTCACCATTCTCTTAACTTTAGGCGTCACAAAACTTGTGCCACTAGAGAATGCTTTATGGTTCTAATGAACCCACATATGTCTTGTCCTTACGGTTAACCTTTCTTTATGTATCACAAGACATATGCACAAGGCTAATAACCGGATGCTCGGATGCCCCTAGCCTTCACTCAAGGTTTAAGTAATACCTTGAGACTTTTAACAATATATATATTCAACATAATAACAATCCATTCAAAAAATATTTTATTGAATGCAAAAGTTGACATATATATATATATATATATATATATATATATATATATATATATATATATATCAAAGTGTTACTAAATTGTAACAAAACAGATGTAAACTTTATTCAAAGAAAAATAAAACATAGCTCCCACTAAATAACAGCATCCCAAGATGCTCCTAGGCCCATACTAATGACATGTCGATCAAAAACACATGGGCGTAGGCCTTTAGTTAGTGGATCTCGCAACCATATCATCTCGTATGAATATAATCTACTGCAACGTCACCATTCCGCACCGATTCTTTTATAGTCAAAAACTTGACCTCCATGTGTTTAGACCCCTTTAGACTTCTGTTATTATTAATAAACAATACCGCAGAGTTATTGTCACAATATAACCGTATGGGTCTATCCACAAAATCAAAAACCGATAACTCCCTAATGAGGTTCCGGAGCCAAATAGCTTGAGTAGCGGCTGAAAAACATGCTACAAACTCCGCTTGCATGGTTGAAGAAGATATGGATTTTGTTTTCGGCTCTTCCATGATACCGCACCTCCCGCCAACATAAATATGTATCCAGTCGTTGATTTCTTATCATCTTGACAACTAGCAAAATCTGCATCCGAATACCCTACTAGTTGCGGTGTCCGGAATATGTCTATAAATCAGCATATAATCTTTTGTTTTCTTTAAGTACCTTAAAACCTTCTTGGCAGCAACCCAGTGATCGCGACCTGGATTAGACTGATATCTGCCTAGAAGTCTTGTTGCAAAAGCAATATCTGGCCTAGTGCAAACTTGAGCATACATGATGCTTCCAAGCACACTAGCATAAGGTACATCCTTCATTTGAGCTTTCTCAAAATCTGAATTAGGGCATTGTGAAAGACTCAATTTATCACCCTTAACAACAGGAGCAATTCCTGGTTTGCAATCCTGCATATTGAATCTTTCTAAAATGCGATCAATATACGCCCTCTGAGATAAACCCAATGAACGGCGTGAGCGATCCCTATGGATCTCAATGCCAAGAATAAAAGACGCCTCACCAAGGTCTTTCATGTCAAAATTTTTCGATAATATCCACTTTGTCTCATGCAGTAAACCAATGTCACTACTAGCAAGCAAGATATCATCTACATAAAGTATGAGAAAAATATATTTCCTCCCACTGACCTTGGTGTATATGCACTGATCTACTTTGTTCTCAATAAATCCAAATGAAGTAACAACACTATGAAACTTGAAATACCACTGTCTAGAAGCTTGCTTAAGGCCATAAATAGACTTTTTCAATCTACAAACAAGCCGACCGAGTCATCTCGCTACAAAACCTTCAGCTGCACCATATAAACCTCCTCATCAAGGTCTCCATTTAGAAAAGCGGTCTTAACATCCATCGGTGTAACTCCATATCGTAATAAGCTACAAATGCTAAGATCACTCTAAAGAAATCTTTAGAAGAAACTGGAGAAAATGTTGCCTCATAATCTATTCCTTCTCTTTGAGTGAAACCCTTAGCTACCGTCGGCTTTAAACTTTTCAATCTTTCCTTTGGAATCCCTTTTAGTCTTGAATACCCATTTGCAGCCAATTGGTTTACAACCTTCAGGCAACTCAACAAGCTCCCAAACACCATTATGTTTCATAGATTGCATCTCATCGGTCATCGCATCTAATCACAAATCTGATTGAGGACATGAGATGGCATCAGTATAAGTCACAGGATCAACAACACAACCTATATCATAATCATGCTCTCCCAGGTAGACTAGATAGTCTGGTGGTATAGTTGAACGTCTTTCTCTAGTTGATCTTCTAAGTGGAGCTACTTCATCCTCATTTTGAATATGAGGAACTTGTGGAATTTCTTGAGGAACTGTCTCAACAACAGGATCATGGACCACAACAGGTTCAGTTTGTGGCGCAAAAGGGTCCATAATTGTCTGCACAGGATGAGACAAGGATCCAGTAATCCCCACCATACTATCATCTTCGATAGCTTGTGAGCAGCTACCCTTTTCAGCTACATCAAATTCCAAAAATTTTGCAGTCTGAGATTCCACAATTCTTGTACCTCCATTAGGATTATAAAATCGATACCCCTTTGAATGATCTGGGTAAGACACAAAGTAACATCGAGTAGTTTTGGAATCCAGCTTACTCAATGTTGGATTATATAACTTCACTTCTGCTGGACATCCCCAAACTCTAAGATGATTCAAGCTAGGCTTACGTCTAGTCCACAACTCAAAAGGAGTCAATGGAAACGCTTTAGTAGGAACACGATTTAAAATATAAAGAGCTGTTTTCAAAGCTTCTCCCCACAGAAAATTAGGTAAATTGGTCCTACTAATCATACTTCTCATCATGTCCATAAGAGTACGATTCCGCCTTTCAGCTACCCCATTTTGTTCAGGACTTCCGGGCATAGTAAACTGACCTATAATCTCAGAATCTTCTAAGTATTTAGCAAACGGCCATTTAAGTTGGCCAGCATCACCGTGCCTACCAAAATATTCACCACCACGATCAGATCTGACAATCTTAATAACTTTTCCCAATTGTTTCTCCACTTCAGTCCGAAAAATCTTGAATTTGTTAAGAGACTCGGATTTTTCTTTAATCAAGTACAAGTATCCATATCGAGAAAAGTCGTCAATAAATGTTATGAAATAAAAATTTCTGCACAAGGTAGGCGTGTACAGTCCACTAATATCGGTGTGAATAACCTCCAACAAGTCTGAACTTCGTACAACGGATTTCTTCTTTATCTTAGTCATCTTACCTCTGCAGCAGTCTACGCAAGTCTCTTGATCACCTTTAAGAGTAGGCAAGATATCAGTCTTTATAAGCCTTTCTACTCTTTCTTTAGAGATGTGACCAAGACGTTTATGTCACAATGCATAAGACTGTTCCTTAGGTAGAGGCCTTTTGGAAACAACCTTTTCAGCGGAATAAGCAACGTATATGTCGTTGGGAGATAAGCTCAATCGATATAATCCATCGGATAAATTGCAACACCCAATCTTATTTGAATCATAAAACATGGAAATAGTATTACTCTTTATTTCAAAAGAGTATCCACACATGTTCAAACAAGACACAGAAACTAAATTCCGCCTAAAAGAAGGTATGTAAAAAGTGTTTCTTAACACCATCCGAAAACCAGAATCTAAAATCAAAATAACATCTTCCACGAACTCAACGTCAACTCCAACGTTGTTTCCAACAGTGAGCTTTGATTCATCCTGAGTTGGCGTCCTTCGGTTTATGAACCCCTGAATGGTAAATGCAACATGATTAGTTGCACCACTATCTAGCCACCAAGAATTGGTCGGAACTTCATATAGATTGGATTCATAAACAAATGCCAAAGAATCATTACCTTTAAGCTCTCTCTTATTTCTCTTAGACAACCAAGCCTTAAACTTGCTGCAACGTTTCTTCACATGTCCTCTCTCCCTACAAAAGTAGCAAAGAACACCATCCTTCTTGGTGATTGCCTTCTTAGGACCCAGAGTGTTAGAAGGACCTGCTCCTTCAGAATTTCCTTTGTTGTTGGAAGGACCAGCAACTTTTGAATTGCCTTTATGGGTATAAGTTTTCACCTTCTTACCATTGTCATTAGCAGAACTAGAAGCATAAAGAGCAATATGTCCTTTATCTTTCTTCAATTTCTCTTCCTCTCGCCACCAACCTTGCAATCAGGTCATTAACGAGACCAGGTTTCATCTTGGGAATTATAATTAGTCTTGATAATCCCAAAATCAAGAGGAAGAGTATTTAGAGCTTGATGGACAATGCAAGCAGTAGGAATTTCAACATTGAGAGCCTGAAGCTTTGTTTGCAAATCAACCATCCTCAGAACATAATCTCTAACTCCACCAGAACCATCATACTTCATAGTAAAAAGAGTTTGCATATGCGTCCCTATCTCAGCATTAGGCGACACACGGTTTCTAGCCATCAAAGCTTCCATCATTTGCCTAGCATTACGGTCTGCAGGCAAACCACTTTTCAAGTGTTCCTGAATGGAACGCTTCATGGATAGCAAACAAATTCTATTGCTCTTTTCCCATGCAGCAAAATTTGCTTTTTGAGCCTCTGTACTCTCGACAGTCAAAACTGCCGGCCGATCAGTAGTAAGAGCCATATGAACATCTGCCATCTCCATAGCAAACAGAAAATCATCTCTCCATCTCTTAAAATTCGAACCAGCAAGAACCTCAATGGTGACGGAGTTACCATTTATAGAAAAGGTGACTGAAAGACAAGTAGTATATATAATTAATATCATGTGAGTATTGTGTAACTTGACACACAAGTACACATCTAGAGAGTTACATGCAAAATCACATAATCACCTTTGGGCAGAATACATAACAAGCAATTGTACACTCCCTACATGATAAGGGTTATGAGAATATAGTCAAATCTTCGTGAATTCATCACCTTTGGGTATATGAACCATTAGGATCGGTCACTCCTCCACCACACTATCATGTATCCCTCCATGAACTAATACACAATCATCTCCTTTGGGAGTATGACTATACATTAGACCAGGAGACATCCCAATCAATATACGAGATCGAAATTTCTCAAACTCAACCAAGTGTGCCACTTTGGCGGTCACAACTCAATTGAATCCTTGAAACTCTCTCATACCAGGGATATAGTCTTTACATCTCACATACGTCATATACATGTGATTTAACTGTAGTGATAGGGGCATCATATCACTCAAATCACATGCCATGCTAATTACATTGCCTTATTCATTAATAAAATATAATAAAGTTTAATTTTTATTAATGAATCACACTTTATAATATTTATGTGATAACATACCGTATCCCAAGCACTGTATTTTCTAAATCACAGAAAAATACAAGAAAAATACGCGAAAAATACACTAAAAAGCACGTATTTAGGGCTTTGCATGTATTTTCACATCCATAAAAGCATCAAATATATAAAATAAATATACCACGAGATTGGAAATCTCCATACGAGTCCAACGCCGCCGGCCATGCGCAAATCGGAGCCTCCACGCGCCCACACGCGCCGCCTGAGTGCGTGGCGCGTGGAGCCCACGCGCGGGCGTCAAAGGCCGGTCAAAAAAACCGGTCCGACCATCCGGT
This sequence comes from Eucalyptus virginea, assembly GCA_014182375.1. Taxonomy (NCBI): domain Eukaryota; kingdom Viridiplantae; phylum Streptophyta; class Magnoliopsida; order Myrtales; family Myrtaceae; genus Eucalyptus; species Eucalyptus virginea. The sequence continues at coordinate 9,182,015 of CM024515.1, read as the reverse complement.
CCAGCCGCCCGGTCCGACCGGTTGACCGGGTCGGGTCGGGTCAACGGGTCGGGTCGGGTCAACGGGTCGGGTCGGGTCATCGGTCGGGTCCGGGTCGGGTCAAACGCCATTCGGGTCGGGTCCGGTTCGATGACGTCATCGTGATGTCAGCGCGTATGGAATCCGGGTCGCTGACGTCACGATGACATCATTGCGCGCGGAATCTGAATCCGAATCCGGATCCGGGTCGCTGACGTCATTGTGACATCAGCGCCCGCGTGCGACGCACGCGCAAGCAATGCCCCGCGCGTGAGAGCGCGTGGACGCGCGTCTTCGACGCCCGGCGGCGCGTGGCCGCGCGTGGGGCCTCCCCTGGCGACGCGCCACCCACGGTTTTGATCGCCTGATCGAGTTCAGTCCGAATTTGTGATTTAATTTTATTTTTATTGAACGAAAAGTCTCGAAAATCACAAATTAGGGCAAGATCCGTACTAATTAGGGCTAATCCGTATAAATTGGGGCAAAATCAATTGTGTTCGTGTTCTAGGGTTATGGAGGCTTTGATACCACATGTTAGACGCAAATTGCGCAAACCCCAAGATTTCCATAACTAAAACAAGAACATGCATCGTTGAGAAGAAAGATTAACGCACCTATTTTGGAATCCATTGTTCTTGAAGCGGAAGCGGAAACACAATGTTCCATGCGCAAGTCCTTCTCCTCTATTGCCCTCCGTATCACTGGCTCAATGAGGCGGCCCCCTCACGTGTAGCGTTAGGTAAACGCCCCTTAGGTGAGGATACAGATGAGAATTATGGTTAGAAGAGAGACTTGAGCACTATTTATAGAGTTTCCAGCCAGTCCCCCTCATTACGGGCCAGGCTCAACTCGGCCCACACTAAATTGCCCATATTAGACTAATTAAGAAACCTGCTATCTCACCTTAGACCAAACCCCGTAAAACGATAAACGTTAAACAGTAAATTACAATATCAATTAATGTAGTCCACAATTAGAAAAACTCTTACACCAAATCCTTGAACACATTGTTCGGTTGTGGCCGAACACGATTTTGGCGAGCATTTTGATTTGAATTTAAATGGAAAACTAGAAAAACTTATAACAAAAAGGGTCTCGTTATGCCGATTCCTCCAAAACATGGAGGCCATGACTCATTACCTTGGTTGATCGAGATTAGAGAAATGAGGCTAAGGAAACTTCTGCATAATGGTTTATAAAAAATTAGTAAAGCTAAAACCTTTTCTCGCCGACATGAGATATTGTACTAATAGCTATCAAAAGAGTACATTGAGTCAATTTCATGGGAATGATCGCGCATTTATTGTTGGTCGATGAAACTAGTGTTATGAAACTAGAGACACGTTCCTTGAAAACTAATATCTAGATGGTTGATGCTTGGAGGCTATCATGAAGCACAAAAAATATCGAAAAGGTATGCCACAATGCGCACCTGGCAATGAGCGATCCAGTAATTGAACTTTCACGACACACTGTAATTCACACAAACCTTATTTGGTGCATCCGTCTTCGTTGCCATCCTCTATAGAACCTCAGGAACCGACGCTCAATTTTGGAAGTCATGTTTAGCCCCATAACTGCACCGATGACCAGCCCACTTCCAAAACCCATCAGGACAATCTTCCAGTCAAGCTTTTCTGCTAATGCACCATATGGTGGTGGCGGGGGCGCTTCAACATGATTTCCACATTTCTTTGTTAGAGGAACTCCACATAGTCCTAAGTTCCCTCCATAGGAGTCGATCTTGAATGTGGTGAACTGGTTTACCTGAGGTATGGGCCTAGAAAGATGGTTGTTTGAGACATTGAAGAAAGCAAGGAAACTAAGTTGGGCTAGTGTTGAAGGGATCATTCCCGAGAGCTTATTGCTTGAAAGGTCAAGAGATTCCAGTTCGGTCAAATTTGCCAGGGACAAAGGGATGGAGCCAGTAAGAGCATTGTTGGAGAGATTTAGCATTCAAAGTTCAGTTAAACTTCCAATAGAATTCGGGATTTACCCAATAAAGTTGTTGCTCGAAAGATCAATCACATTGAGATATGACAATATCCTTTTGTACTCTAATAAAATGCCTTTGTTGATTATTGTCATCGAGTAGTCGTACTTTCCATCATACGTGGAAAATACATGGAAACTGGGCACCTGAATTCCATAGTAGTGTGCATCATCTGCAATGTGGACTTTCATGGCACTCGACATATCAAAGTATCCAGATGGAAGGCAACCCGAGAAGTTGTTCATGGATAGATCAATGATTCGTAGGTTAGGAAACTGGTCACGAGCTTCAGGTTCCCCTATGGCTCCATGAAATCTATTGGAACGCAAAATGAGCACCTTCAAATGAGAAAGCGAGCCCATCCATGAAGGAAAGGTGTTGGCAATATGATTATTTTCAATATTGAGAAATTCCAAAGTGCTACAATTAGCTAATCCCCGTGGCAGCGACCCTTGTAGATGGTTATCACTCACATCTATCATATTCAACCGAACACACGCCATTTTGCAATTGAGGAAATCTTCCATATAAATCATTGCCATTCAAACTCAAGACGGAGAGGCCATCGCTCAAATTGCTTAGACATGGTGGAATAACACCAGACAACTTATTCTTAGAAAAATCAAGCATGCTAATAGAGCTTAGCAAGCACATCTCCAATGAAATTTCTCCAGATAGCTTGTTATTTGAGACAAGGTAGAATCTAATGGACTTCAGGGGAATGGGAATTAATCCTTGTATATCGTTGAACTGAAGGTCAATGTCACAAGATTTAGCCATTTTAAAGCTGTGAAACTAGTGATTAAGTTTCTCGAAAGATTCAAAAATAGCAGTTGTGAAGTACTCACATTTAAGAACCACGGAGGCATCGGCCCATAAATTCTATTTTGAGATAGGTCCAGCCATTTCAACGTACTTTGGTATGATAGGAAGATAGGGAGTTCACTTAAGTTGCTAGAAGCCAGGCCGAGAGCAAACAAGTCTGGAAGGCTAGCGTTCATGCTAGGTTCAATAATCGATGAGAATTCATTGGATGAGAGTTGCAACATATTTAGATGTTGAAGTTTGAGTATCACATCTAGCTGCAAAGTACCATTAAGATTGTTTGATTGCAAGTTCAGGCAATCAAGACTCTCAAGGTTAGAGATGTTTTCAGGAATTGGGCCAATTAGTCTGTTGAATGATAGGTCGAGATAAGTTAGCCGGGTGAGGCCAGTGATCTCAACTGGAATTTGACCAGTTAATTGATTGTCATGGAAATCTAAGGAAGTGAGGTTAGGGAGGTTAGTCAACGAGGTGGGAAATTCCCCAGAGAGTAGATTCATTCCAAGATTCGAACATAAGAGTTGGACGAGCTTCCCTAAGGAAGATGGGATTTCACCTGAGAGTTTGGTATGTTGAAAATCCAACATGGTAAGTTTAGTGAGGTTACCTATAGAAGATGGAATGTTCCCTGAAAAATTGGTCCCCTCAAGAAACAGCGACTTAATGGGATTGCCCAAGTAAAACTCTGGCACATGACCTGATAGCTTTGGATTGCCACCTAAATCAAGAAATTGTAGCCTTGGCAACTCGAAGATGGTTGTTGGGAATGTCCCTTGCAAGTAGCAGTTAGAAAGTATAAGTGATGTCAAGGAAGATAAATTTGCGACAGCATTGGGCACTGGAATCGACATATTCAACAAGCTAACATCAAGGTGTTCTAATTTGGTCAAAAATTGAACCATTGTCTCCATGTCGGGATTCCTTAGTTGCAGCCCGCTGTTCCAAGAGAGATTGAGGTAGGTCAAGTTAGTCAACTTCAGGACTTGAGACGGGATTTGACCTCTGAAGTTGCACAAAGAGAGGTTCAGGCTCGTCAACTCCACAAGACCACCTATGGCAAATGGTATTTGAGAGCAATTGAAATCCTTCGAGGCAAGGTTGAGGCTTTGCAAGTGAGTGAGGCGGAAGAGGCTGGCCTTCAAGTCAATAGAACCAAATAGACAACTTTCGCTGAGGTCGAGGCCAGTCACGTAGCTCGTCCCTTCATCACAATTTACGCCTTCCCAATCACAGCAATCCCTGTCTTCTAGCTTCCACAATTCTAGCTTCGACCGATGGCCATAAAGCTGGCAAATGAAGGATTTTGCATCGAAGAAAGATTGTTTGAATTCTAACAAGGCAGACCGCTCGTGCTCATGGCACTTCGTTGAGTTCATTGAAGGCAATGTTTCAGAGGAAGCAAAGTGGAGGGGAATTATGGCAAGAAAAACCACCAAGAGATCAAATGGCATTTGTTTCATGATGATTAAATTATTCAACACTCTTCTTGGGCTTTGGTTTTGCTGGGTAGGCAAGGTGAATATAAAGAAGTATTGAAACCGCGTGTGAACTTTATGTTACCTTTAGTCTTTTGCTTTAAGTCAACTTTATGTAATAGTAAGTCTAGCCCTCCCCGTAGACATGGAACCAGAGTTTGACCATGGACCAGGTGAGGAATGAAGACAACGAAGACGAGGACTTTGCTCGTTCTAGAGAGAGAGAGAGAGAGAGAGAGAGGGCCAAAAAAAGGAGGGGAGGAAAAGGCCAGAAAGTTCTTGTGGAGCGTGAGGAGTGGGTTGGGCACAGGTTTAAATTGAGTTTAGGGCCCGGGGGGTGCGCAGGATAAGGACTTTTTCTCCTTCCCCTCCTTCCTGGTTTCAAGTCCTACGATGAGAGAGCGGTTCAAGTGATTATTTTTAATTTATTTTTACTGATTTTCTTTCGGAGAAATTTGGAAAGAAAAAAAAGCACGGCTTTTTTTTTTTAGTGCAAGATTTCGATTTGGCGAGGGAATTTTGGTTTGAAATTTGGATACTTCCTTAATTAGGTATTTGCTTGATGGATACTTTATTAGACCACTACCTTGATGGACAAGAGGTCGGAAGTGAAGTCTTTACTTATTTAATTGCATGACCCACCAAAATGGAAATGACTAGGAAAGATCCGAGAGACTTTTGTGGTGGTTGCTCTTGTGACGTAATAGTTGGGCAATTTGACTAGTAAACGGATTGACTAGTGAAGGCACTCAAGTCTTATGTGACTTGACATTATTACCCGACGTTTCTTTTGCTCCATAAGTTTTTTTAATCTAAAATTATTAGTGTGTTCCAAGGAAATAAACTTGATGGATTCCACATTCCATACGTCAATGCATGTGAAACACTTTTCTTTTTGACCGAACCAACGCACCTTATGTCTATTAATTATAGTGAATTTGACTGATCTTCTCTAATTATATATTGAGGGTAATGAGACTTAAGTCAATTAAGAAAAATCAACAATGATAGTAACCTAATTTATGTGATTAACAATCCTATCAACTAGGCTCATGTGGATAAGAACAAATCACTTGTTGATTTAGTGATTCAATATTAAACTTTATTTTCCTTCCTAAGATGAGAATAGTGTAAGATTACAATGAAAGAGAGGTTGAGATATTTAACTGAATGAAAAAAAATCAAGGAATCAAATTGCAAAAAAAGAAGATATATAGCCAATTTCAATTTGATCATCCCTACTTTTTTTAAGCATGAATTTTGAAAATGTTGTCTCCATTAACTCAGGAAACAATCCTCAAGGTGTGATTGGTCGCTTAGACAATAGATGAGATCACTCTTGTGATGGTCATCTTTGATAGGTAGCCATCGCAATGGTGGTCACCTCGTTGACAGACGACCACCACAAATGGTGGTCGCCGATAAACAAGTAGCCACTATGACAGTGTTCCTTGTGTAGGTTGAGATCAACATTGAGATTTAGATCTTAATATGGTTTCCCATGTTTATGTCATCATTGTTGGAAGAATTCCACATTGATTAAATGCTTGATTAGAGATCCTAACATAATATCATAACATAGGTTAATAATTCATATCCTGACACTCCAATTAGCTCACACAAAATATTAAACATGTCAATTTCACCATAGTCGATCTGAGTCAAGCATGTGTGAGAGAGAGACTTACATGCAAGGAGTGTTTGTATAATTCCATATTGCTTAAATATGTTATTATAACATATCTTATATACATGTAGTTAAGCGATGTGTGATTATAATAACATGGGTTGTGGCTTAAGGCAACCGGTGTGACAAATGCGACTACCACCAAGGTAGTTGCCCCATTCGTCCGCCAGCAACCACCACCATCAAGCTAACCACTTCCGACGATAGTAACTCGCTGTAGTTAGCTACCCACAATTCTCCTTCCCAGTATACATTTTAATTTTAATGTTATGAAGAAATTTTTTTTATTTTTCTTGTTGTGTGTAACTACATCCGACATCATATCCAATGTTTTATAAAGAAAAAAAAAATTGTCACAATTCCTCACATTTGTTATGCTAACTTGTTTTATCATGCCCTAATCATTGTTTTATGTTCAAATACACTAAGAAATATTACTGTTTGACTTTTCCGAATAATTGTCTAGAGATTGACCGTGGCATTAGCTTAGCCGGGCTCTCTGCTCCTTGACAGCTTAATCTTTTAAAGAAACACTGTGTGCGCCTTAGTAAAACACAACCGATTGTTATATGGTGATCCATTGGGGGTAGTCTTAAGACCATTTGGTTGTGTAACTTAGTTACAAAGGATGACTTGGTCCATTTTCGCTTGGCCCCCATAAGATAAAAAGTACTTAAACAAGTGAACAAGTGATGATAAGGGAATCATAGAAAAATGAAGACTGAATAGTCTATAGATTATGTAGATTTAATCGGGAAAATTGTCCAAAAAGTCCCAAACCTATTGCAGTTTTGCCAATTCAGTCCTAAACCTTTCAATCTTGCCAATTGAGTCCTAAACCTTTTGTCAGTTTATCAATTGAGTCCATTCGGTCAATTTTGGCTGGAAAACGTTGACGTGGATGCCAGCAGTGCCACGTAAGATGCCCGGCGCGTAGACAATTTTTAATAATATTAATACTTTTTAAATTTTTTTGATTTTTTTGATTTTCTGTTTTTTTCCTTTTTTGATTTTTTCCTTTTTGGCTTTTTCCTTGGCCTTTTCCGATGGCCGGCCACCAGCCATAGGCGATGGCCAGCCACCGGCCATAGCTCACCGGCCACGAGGCGAGACTCGGCCGAGCGACGGCGACGCCGGCGCGCTCGCGGGCGGCGAGCCTCGGCAAGGGCAAGCCTCGCCAAATCTGGCGAGGCGGCCCTCACCAAGACCAGGGCGGCCTCGCCCAGTGTTGCCGTCGCCCAGCCACTCCTCGCTGTGGAAGGCAAGGCCAGCCCGGCCTAGGCGAGGGCCGGCCTCGCCAGATCTGGCGAGGCTCGCCCTCGCATAGGCGGCGTCGGCCTCACCCAAACTAGATTTGGCGAGGCCGGCCCTCACCCTTGGCCGGCCGGGCGTCGGCTGTGGCCGATGGCCAGCCGTTGCCCGCCCGGCCAAGGGCGAGGCCGACGCTCGCCCTGGCCTTGCCGGATCTAGCGAGGCCGGCCCTCACCGGGGCCAGGGGCGGTCTCGCCCAACCGGGCCTTGCCTATGGCGGGCGAGGTGTGGCCGGTGGCCGGCCACCGAAAAAAAGCCAAAAAGAAAAAAATTATAAAAAAGATCAAAAAATCAAGAAAAATAAAAAAAATATTAAAATTTTTAAAAAACATTAAAATATTATTAAAAAGTGTCCACGTCGGTGCCGGCAATCTTACGTGGCACCGCCGGCGTCCACATTAGCATTTTTTGGCCAAAATTGGCCGGATAGACTCAATTGGCAAACTCACAAAAGGTTTAGGACTTGATCGACAAGATTGAAAGGTTTAGGACTGAATTGACAAAACTGTAATAGATTTATGATTTTTTGGACAATTTTCCCAGATTTAATCCATCCGGAATTGGATCAAGGGGGCCTCACCGCGAGATTGCAAACAATATTGATCCGTGACGTGAACTTAACTCTCCAAATTTGACTTTTGACCCCTTGGAGAACTCTCTCTGAATCTTCTTATGACAGACCAGGTTGAACGCAATGCATTTTGACCGAACAACCTTTGGACTTTGATCTCTACCGTGAATTGTGTAACACGACAGCGGAGGGGACGGTCTCGGAGTCGCGGATGACGGCATAGGAGAGATCACAGCGTCTATTTTGACGAGTCAGCTGAATGGAAGGCTGTGAAGGCAGGGGACGACAACGACATGCAGAAGAATTTCCTTGGCTTGAGAGAGTAAAATTGCTCGAATATCCTTCATCGACAAGCACACGTTAATTTATGTCCAACATAGCAGCGACTTCTAGCTATGTATCCATTAGAATATTTAAACAGTAAATCATGCATTTATATAATGGTTCAAACTTTTAAACAGTTGATGGCTGTTTCACAAAATCTCACATGGTATTAGAGTAAGTAATCCTAAATTTGGATCTTTTTATTAAATAATAAATAACTCTTTTATCTAACAGTTTAATGTCGTTTTATTTTACTTGTGTGCTCGGGGTGTTTTGAGTGTCGAGTTGTCTTCTATCATTTGGCATGTATTGATCTACCATGTTCAAGTCCGAGGTACACAATCCGTTCTCTTCAGTTCTTCTCCTTTTCTTGTCCCTTTATGTAACTTTTAATTACCTGAGCATATTCATCGATATTAAGTATGTGTACTTCACTGTCTGAGAAACTAATTAATGTCACTTCTACACCAGAATGAGATCGTTCAATGGTTGGAGCGAGCTAAATCTATCGAGTTCCATCCGACAGAACCATAGCATGGTTACAGAGGAACCTTTAACTGTATTTCTATGTTACAAAACCAAGCTAAAGGACGTTAATTATGAGTGTCTTACCAGAATGACGCTTGTTGTCATGCCAGATTCTTGTAAGCTTGCATATCATCTTCCACAAGAGAACTTCATTATTGGCTGAGAAGGAATGATGAATTGTCTGATCTCCGTTTGAGTTTGTTTTGCTTAACTAGTATCTACTGGAGAAGCTTTTTACATGTTCGCCTTGAGAGTTCATTCAAGCATGCACTCATCTTTGATCCCGAGTGACTATTGAGCCCCTCAAAGAACAGTATCGAACTCTGTTAGAATTGCATCGTTGCAAAGCTGAGCTCGCTCCAAGCTGAAACACGAAAGTTAATCTGAAACCTGCTGCTCTCTCTCTCTCTCTCTCTCTCTCTCTCTCTCTCTGCATGCGTGTTCTCTGGCATTGCATTTGTGTGGCAGATCCTTCTGAGAGTCTGCAGATCAACTTCAGGGTGCGTTCCGCACTGGTGGAAGTAATTTGGAGGATTAAGACCAAACCTCGTTACATCCTTGCAAATTTAATTTTAATTTGTTGTTTCTTAGCCATGTGTAAAGTGCAAATTAGTTTGCTGTCGGATGGTACGCTTTTCTCACCAATGGATGGACTAGCCAGAATTTTTGCGCATTTTATTCCTTTCGACTATGCTTTCCGGACATGAAGCTGTAGCCATTGCTGCAGCGGATGATTCTTCCCCATTTGGTGTCTCAGAGGGGGTAACAGTCTATTGTCGCACCATTATGTGCGAGAAAATTCTGAAGATTTACCGCTTTGTAGTGAAGATGAAAACGGCGCCTTTTAATCAACCAAAAGGAGGCTTTAGCCTATGTCGGCGGCGGCTTACGGACTACTCAATAACATGTGCAAAGCCGAAAATTGTTTGTTGAGCTCACTTTGATGATGCCCTCAAGTCAAGCTGTCATACAATAATTTTAACCCCCGACATCGTATATATACCTAAGTTCCTGGCATACACGACTCACTCACAATTCTCCTTCGACCAAGACCTGGTTACCTCTCCCGAGCTACATTTTCTCAGCCAACCATCTCAGGATTAAGTTTGGGTTTTACAGCCTGACATTTCATTCTAGAAATCCTAAGCGTCTCCCCAAAATTCAATATAATGCCCACTAAACTTCTGATTTGCTGGTAAGTTTTGCCAGTCTTAAGAACCATCGACAATCACGCAACGAGATTCAGTGAATGGCAAAAGAGGGGAAAAGGGCTAACCAAATTTGCATGTAAAAATCCCTATTTTTAAGACTTTCTCTCTATCCCCCAAAGTTAAGGGAAAAGAACAATCACTTGTACAGAGCTCTAAATGTATGTATATAGTATTTGTAAGCATCCCATCAAGTTTCCTATGTGACATGACTCCAAGTAGGATGTGCCCGGCCTCATCCTGCTTTACCATTTTCTCTTCGCTCGGAAGAGACGTTTGGATTGCCACCAGGCCTCGACATTCGGCTACCATGACTCCTTTCGTGCACTTGGCAATACACAAATGTCTTAGGGCTAAGTCAAGAAAATGTTGGAAAATAACAAAAAACAAATATCGGATAATTACTAGGAGAATCATGCAGTGATACCTCCATATCCAACTTCCTTAGTTCAGAGATTTTCGGCTTCCATGGCCCAGGTGGACCGGTCGAAAGTGAGTCAAAAGTCGTCCTTCACTTAACCAGGCTCCCATCCAAAAAGGAAAAGACATCTCCATCTCAAGAGAAAGAATGGAAGAGAATCTGTAACTCTTTGAGCTCACAAATGACTCACCTTCTTACCCAATTTCATTGCGCAGCATCTACAAACTCAGCATCCACAGCAGGAAGATCACTAGCATTTGCTTTTGTCATTAGGTGAGCTTTGCTATGATTGCCAAGCTCACCCCAAACTTCGTCCTTGTTAAATTTCTTGCTCATTGCCACGAAATCAAAATCCTCAGCATATGTGGCAGCCAAATGTGGAATCTGGAAAGTGAAGCAAAAGAAAAGAGAACAGCCAATAAAGAGGTGTAATAGGATCCTAAGGAATTCTCAAAATACCAATAGCTACAGCTGTGGCAATAGGCGCATGATTTTGTAACACACCCATTTGTCCAGGTTTACATCAACAGCCACCCAAGGCCATTCCTTTTCTTTTCACCGTGTCTTAATATCGATATACAAAATCACAAAAGAGCTCTAGATAATAAATTAAATACCCCCGATATCAACTTGCAGCAATATTCACAAGTTAAACGATTTAATCAACCAACTGAAGATGAAATTCAATTATAATCTGACCTCTACACTTCTAAATTACAAATTTTCACTCCTAGTTAGTGTATTCTTCCTTTTCTTCTATTTTCCAGCTTGTTTGGGATTGCAATCAAAATTGTCAATCAGTTGCTCCGCATTTTCTTACCTTGTCTATCGTCTGCTCATAAAAATGATTATGATTACTAATTCCAATTTGTATCTTTTGACTCTTAAGCAAAAAAGTTTATATGTTTCATTTTAAATATTTTGAGAATTTCATGTGTATTCTCCAATTTCTTTTGGTTCGCAAGCTAATCATTTCTACACATTATTTGTGGTACTCTTCCTACTCATATGTGGTACATCCGTTGGACATTCTGTGTCTTTCTATATTGTTTGGTGCTTTCTACATGCTTCTTACTAATTGCTGCTAAGTTTCAAGACATTCCTTAGAATCAGAAGAAGAGAGTCATACCGCATCTTCTCCTCTCCCTTGAGCAATTCCTTTATTGTGGGTAATAACAATGAGTAGCAGTTCCAATCGACTACACAGTTGTGAAGAGCAAAAACAGCATCAAACTTAAACTACTCATGTCATGGGGCTATACAAACAATTATGAGATGCTCTTGCTAGTTTGATGATGCTGCCAGTCAGCCCTATCTATCTGGAACTACCCAGGAAATGTAGAAAGGCACAGAATCAAAGATAATACGTAAACAGGTTTCAAGGTAAAGAGGAAAAGTACTTGAGAAATCTCAAACAAAAAGATATCAAGTTATTACCTTCTTTCCTCCTTTCCTTGAATTGCTTGTGTTTTAGTTTGTTCGTGACTCAGCCTTTGTCATCTGGAACACTTGGTAAAATGGATTGAAAAGGATGAACTTTACTTTTCACTATCTCCAAATAAAGTGATAGTTGGCAGCAACGACCAGAACATTGAGAGGTATCTGTATATCCTGTTTTCCCTTTCCCATGGTTTGGTATAAGTGACTTAAAAGAGCCCAAGAATCAGCTTTGTTGTTCTGATAAAAAGTTGACGGTGCAATAACAAGAAACACACGAGTATAGGGACATGCAGAGACGGCAAACCAACCCACTGGGCTTCTGTGGTTGGGGTGAATACAAGACACCTTCGGGACTTACAAAATGGTGTGCTAAATTTAAAAAAGCTCATATATATATAAGGCTTTACCTTCTCTCCTTTTCCCTCTCCATAAGCTTTATAATTGTTAGGGTACTGAGGAGCACCTGTATGCTGTAAGAGAGAGAGAAAGGCCTCACGAGATTAGTAGCTGTAGACACTCACATGCATTAGAACACACATATAAGCATGTGACAATTTGCTCTGTGAATACGTAATACCCTCTTTCCTCTTTTTGCCGACTTGCTGGTGATGCTGTTATGGTTCTACAGATTGGCCTTATACACCTGAAGTAATGGCTAAAACCAAATGTTTTAAACTACGAAGACAATGGGAAGGCAATTTCAAGGCAAAGACTATGGACTGGCAAGTTCAGAGGAAGAAAAATCTTAGCTGTATTCCCTTTGCCAGGCCATTAGCTTTATGACTGTTATTAGAGTCTAAAGTGGCACTATTATGCAGACAAAAGGTGGCAGAGGGAGATTGCGGAGGATCTATGAAAATCCAATTCTGACAAAGAGATTTAGACATGACAAAGGTTGGATAGAGAAAAGAATGCTATGAATTCACAAAAAGACATAAGTTAGCTTTGCCCTCTATATTATTCACACAACCAGGGTAATGTTTGAAAAGAGTACCAGAAAGAGGCTAATTGAGAAAGTACTCTTAACTCAAGAGATATTAAAAAAAGGCAATCCTTTAAAAAGTTTGATACATCTACAACAGCCAAGCGAGAACTGCTAAGCACATAATCTTCACTGGCTCATTTACATAAAATGTTTGGCTTCAATAATCCTACAAGAAGGTGGGAAGAGGGTGTAAGGACAGCTAATGGAATTGCAAGCAAAACAGGGCAAAAGACAAACATGATCTATAAAATGTGGGTGCTTCTTTTGGTTTCTATTTCCTTTTCAACCAGATTATACATGTAACAACCATTACAGATGATATATTTCAACAAAACTGCTTTTTTTTTAAGTGCAAGCTATTTCCAAAACCACTAGCGAGCATGTTGAACAAATAAGTTTTGGAGGAAAAGATGTGTCGAGCAACGAGAAGGCCGAGAAGATTCAAAGTTTCGAAAGGTCCTTCCACTGATCTAGAGAGCACAAGTCATGCAGTCAAAGATAAGAAAACTAGAATTGGAACCCTTCTTACTACCCATGGACAAGTTTCCTCACTAAGATGCATCTTCCTAAACAGAATTGACCACGTGAGAGGTCTAATACATGGATGTTATAAATCTGGAATATATTTCAAAAGCAGTTGATAAGAATGAGTAAAAATCATAATATTCATAAGGAGATGCAGCGCCTTTTTCTCCGGGAATGCAGTCTGACTTGACAGAGCAACTAGAAATTCGGATGCTTCTTTTTAATAAAGGAATAAGGAAGCAAAGCAAGAGACTGAAAGAGTTCTTTAGGACCGAGGAGTAAATGTGAACATATAGCTTACTGGGCAAAAGTCAAAACAAAACAAAAAAGATATTTTTTTAGGGAAAAATAAACAACTGGTATACTGAAAAATAGCCCAGAAGTTAAAAGTCACCCCCATTAAAAACTTGTCATGGACGAGACATTATAAAGAATGGGAAGGAAATATTAGTTGATTCAATTGAAACGCCACGACTTATGATTGTATGTGGACTGGAGTTTGTGGAAAATAAGCATAAATTAGACAGGTATTTAACAAGATAACAACCAAGTATTTAATCTTTAACAAGAGATAGAATACAGCTTTTGTTCTAGTCTAGTGTTTCAAAACATATTTGAAGGGAGAAAAACACAATAATAACCTCCCGAACGATGCTCCATGTATTTGGAATATTAAGAAGGGCTAAGTGAAATTCCACATAACATAATTATATAAGTATAATCCTCTGGACTCAAGTAAGAAGCCACAAGCAAATAAAATCCAGAAATAGCCTGTATCAAATAATGTGCCGAGGTTCATCCATCATGTAAAACAGATACATGGGTTTAGTTCCATTTCCATAGCTCTCATATCTACCTCTATATATAAGCTACTCGCTGCCATCAAACACCAGCACTTGAACTAAAAAAAACGTTTGCCACAGCTAGGTCTGTAAAATTTTGTGCATTCAAGGATTACTGCTCTGAAACATACCAAGTTTCTGAAAAAGTAAACTAGCTTAAGTAATGATATCTTGTCGATTTTATGGGAACGAACTAAGGTTCGATCGAGCCTTTCCCTATTGGATGTTTACAGGTAAGAGCAGCTCACAGAGTGCCACCTTTCTTTCACTCGGTTCCTATGTTTTTTCTTTTGTGTGTTGGGTTATGGGGGATTGAAGTTGGATGATTAATAACTTAAACCTATAGTAGGGGAAATCAATATACATCCTTAATCAAGAAAAAAATAGAAGCACGAAAGTCGCATTGTCAGATGCCATGGCATGTATACTATCTACTTTAACACCGTATAATATGCAAATTACTATTTTGAGAATCACAATATCAGAGATATGAACCGAGTCGACAGACATGAGAAAACCTTTTTGGCATATGGTTTTAGAAGAGGTAAATGGGTGCCTGAGCACCTGTCCGTTCCCTTGGCAGCGATCCAGAAGTCAAGGATTTAACAACCTCTTTATCTTCATGAGTACTTCTAGATAAATGAGATGAAATAGGTGGCTGGGCCCCAGTTTGTAAATTTTGACTAGGGGTCATTGGTGATGGCTTCAAATCCCCCATATGATTTAGACTGCCTGATTCATTCATACGAAACTTCGACATTTGTTCATTACAAGCGACGTACACGCGAAACGCCATTAATCCACAACCATACCACGGCGATCGCCAAGCACCGCTGTGAACATCGCACCGTTTGCGAGGCCGATGACGGCGTCGTGCGTCTGGAATTTGGGATTTGCCGCCGCAGCCTCCGCCGAAGCCATTGCCGTCTTCCTCCGTCCGTTTGCTTCGACGCTTTCTTTCGCCGGCAAAAGCAGTGGAGCAGAAGGAGGAGAGTGATGAGAGATCACGGGAATCTGGGATTTTTCGGAATCGGTTTTCTTGCCGGTAAAAGAAAATGGGAATCCCCCTCGTCTTTTGATGAGAAAAGAAAATGACAAAAAAATGAATTAAATAAAAACGTTTCAACTTTTCGTTAATTTGATGAAAGATGAGACTTTCAACTCTCATTAGTCTAGCCTAGACAGATGGCATGGAAAAATCAAATTATTAACGAATTCATATAAGCTCATTTTATCATTATTCAATATATCGATTATATTGATAGATATTCTTTTTTACTTGAAAATCATATCATTCAAGGATTATGATATGCAGAGCTTAAATGATTTCGATATATTTACTAGCTACTCCTTCAAATCACTCTCTCTCTCTCTTTTCCTTGAATCGCTAATTATTTCAAATAGAGTCAAAATTCACACTAGGGATGGTAGTGAAATGAGTTCATGACTATAGATTAGTCAAGATACCTATTTATTCAAATCCGAATCTTTTACGTCAAAAACTGACGATGAATTGAAATTTTTAGCACCCTGTTCAGATTCTAAAGAAATTTGATATTTTATTTTCCTAGCAACTAAAATACCTAGTGATTAGCAATGCAAATGGATCCACATTTGGGAGAAAGAAGAAGAAGATGACAAATTCACCCCAGCTAACCATAAAAAAACCCAAAATTGACATGCTTATGACAAATTTACCCTCACTGACCATAAAAAACCCAAGCTAGCATATTTATGATCAATTTACCCTAAGTTAATTTATTTGATCGCCAAAGACCCTAAACTTGTACATTTGCGATTAATATACTCTCCGTTAAATTGGATTAATACCGAAAAAAAATTACAAAAATTGTATAAGTGACAAACAAAAAGTAGATCTCAAATTGATATACTAGTCAATTGTCACATGTTATTTAACTTAGTAATTTGATAGTAAAATTGAAAACTAATAAAGGGTAAATTCGTTGTACCAATTTGGGGTAAATTCCAAAAATGTACTAGTTTGGAATTTTTTGGTCAAAAACTAGTTTGGAGCAAATTTAATCCAAAGTATATTGGGTTGGGATTTTTTTAGCCACAATTGATTGAATTAACTAACCAAAATTAATTGAATTAACTCAATTAGTATAAATACAAAAGGTTTATTGTTAAATTTATAACAAGTTTAGAACATTTTTTATAATTTCCCCAAACTAAAGGCAACCAAGATTTTCTAGATCAGATTCCAAAACTATTTGAACACTAAAACTAAACCAAATTTATTGGTTTGTGAAATTATCAATCCAACTCAAACCAAACTAATAACTTTGGTTTAACATGAATTTTGTTTGATTTCAAACAATTATCATCGAGCAATATGTGTAATTGTTAACTTTCATTTTTTTTTATATAATTGTATTATATAAAAAAATTTTAACAATTAATTTTGTTTAAACTCAAACCATTATTAAAAAAAAAAAAATTTTTAAGTGAATTAAATTTAGAAAATTCCCGGTACTTTCATTTTACTTATAATTGTTAACAAGACTTTTGAACTTTTGAAATTACCAAGTGTATCCCAAAATTTTCAACTATTTATATCATCCATTTGCAAATTTTTCATTTTTTATGAAATATTTTTCTTAACGCTTTTCTATTAAAATTGAAAAGTAAAGAAAATCAAGAAAAATACATTAAACTAAAATTTTAATATTAGGAAAAAATATTGAAAATAATAAAATAAAATATTTATTAATGCAAAAAACGATTGATTAACCAAAAATTTTCAAGAAAATTGCAATTTTAATCAATCATTTCCTTTCATAAGTTGGAGACATCATTTTCACTTCATAATTTCTTTTAGAAGTACGTAGCCAACTGTCATATTTTTACATCAAATAACCATTAAATGTACATTAAGAGTAATCAAGTTTTGCCGTTGGACTTTTTTGATATCGAGGCATTTTCCTTTTTAACTAATCTGAAATTATTCTTTTCCTTTTAATATCTTAGACAGTTATGTGAAAGTGGTTGTTCTGTCAAATTTTAACTTGAATCGTTTTGTATAATTATTTATATTTATTTTCTATGATTAATTTTTTTCTTTCATTTTTCTTTTAAAAAAAATGAGAAGAGAGGTTTTAGCGTGATTATCCTTTTTACTGAAATCCACTAAACTAATGGCCATTAGGCTGGGCCCGAAACGTGGGCTGGAGTTGGGACAGTCCCAGTTTGAAAATGTTGAACAGAAGGGGTTTCCTTCTTCAGCTGGATCGATTTGATCCGAACTTTGATTTTGAAACAAATTGTTCTCGTTTATGTTTCAATGTTGATTTTTCGTCATGGTATCAAGAATGAAATCTTATCAGGTGCTGTCTTGTTTTGCAAATTAGGAGTCACAACAACAAGGGAGAAATAAGACAAAGCAACTTGAAAAAAATCACGGAAGCTAGGCCAGGATCAAGGTTGCTTTGATACCATGTTACAAAATGTAACAATGGAAAATTTAGGGGAGGAAGATGAAATATAGAGAAATGTATTCATTTTCTTATATCAATGAGTGTGTTGTACATCTCTATTTATAGTACAATTGAGTCTAATGATCTTGGCAAGACTATACAAAAAAAAAAGAGAAAAAAACAAGTCTCTAATATACATTATTGATGAAAAGGAACCATATTGAATATACGATATCAAGTAGAACTAAAAATTTATTCGTCATATCAATGGGGGCAATGGTAGCTCCAACAAAATGTGTTATAAAGTATTGGTTTGAAATGTTTTTTTGAGATGAAAATTAGGTTTGAAATAAATATCTCATGGAATATCAATTGAACTTACTTCGTTTAGTCGAGCCTATTTCGTTTAGTCTACCTTGAATTTTGAGTCAATATCTTGGAAAACTCCCAAATCGACATTTTCACAAAAATTCTCATACAAGTTACAATGACTCCAAATTCACCTGCTACTTCAAATATTAAATTGCAAACGACGGATAAATTTGAGATAAATGTTTTATGAAATATTAGTTGAAATGTTTTGTGAGATAGAAATTTTATTAGAAATAAAGCTTCATAGAGTATTGATTTGAGATTTTTAATGAGATGGAGATTAGTTTGAGATAAATGGGTCAATGTATTAGTTAGTAATTTTCAACCTTTACATTTTCCCAAAACATTCTTTTTTGTACTCCCAAAAACAGCTCTTTACTTTTGTCAAAATTTGAAAAAAATACCTTTCCACACTAAAATATTTATGGAAGTATGAGATGGTAGTCAAAATGTCAAAAAAAAAAAAGTGACAAATTAGAGCGATTCAAAATCAAAATTCAAATACGGAAAATCATTTAAGCAAGCTCTTAAGAAAATAAGGTTAGTGGGAAGGCCATGTCATCAGTTGACAAACACATGGGTTAGCAAGGCAATGTGCATCAAACACATGGGTCCAAACTACGTGCATGACTAATTATAAAAACCATAAAACGCGCAAAAAATCAAAAAATAAATTTTGACAAAACATGTGCTAAATTGGATTAATGGCCTAAATTGGTATACCAACTAACCGTCACGTGTTATTTAACTTAATAATTTGAGAATAAAATTCAACGAAAACTAACAGAGGGTAAAATTAAAAAAAAAAAACCCTAAAAAAAATTTTAAAAAGGGCTATTGTATTGACATTATTTTTAACTTTATTTATTTTTCAATTTTAAGTTTTCTTAGTTTGAAAATTATAGTGTTCCCCTGTTTTCTTGCATTTGTGGCTTTTATGTTGCAATGCAGTTCTTTATGATCTTTTTGTGCGAACCTAGGAAAAAAAGCGGAAGCTCATCATCATCAGACAAATAGAAAGCTCAACGATGGAATCTTCGTAGTCCACGTCACCGTTGGGCCCCACCAAGTCGCTTGATCCGACGACCCAGCTGAAACAAAAGCCCCTCACAGAGATTCCAGCACTTTTTTCAAAAACGACGCTCTGTTTTGGTTCCTTACCACCACTAGTGCATAGGGAATCTCCGTAGATTTCCACGTCATTGTTTATCATTATCCCATTTTATGCCCCATTAGGTCAATCTTGATTCCGCTATACTTAGCCAGCTGAAACAAAAGCCCCTTACTGAGGGATTCCAGCATCATTTTTTTCAAAAACGACTTGCCTAGGTCTACTGTTTTGGTTCCTTACCACCACTAGTGAAGTGTTTCGTTTTTCATGGCGATAAAGATATTGCTGTGGGGACAAAGCCCTTCTCTAGTGCTCTGTAATTTGTTTTTTTTCCGCAAGAAATGCTAAACTTATCCTCTGAGACGTGGATATCCCAATCTTATACCCTTAAGCCTACACCATTGACCTAAAAATACCGTCCATTATAGCTGTCAAAAACCAACATGACAGCATATATTAACAATGCCATGTTAGATTTTAAAAGGATTCAAATGTAATTTTTGTTTTACGGTATTAGCGTGGCTAAACCAAAAAAAATAGTTGTGTATTTATGGGAAAATTTTCCATAAAATCTTAAATCTTTTATACTTTTGCCACATCACTAAGGGCATTCAATTGATCTCTACGAATTTCAAAATGAAAGTTCAATAAAAAATGAGCAAATAAAAAAAAAATGATACTTACATTGAGTGGTGATTATTCTCTCTTCTTTTAATCACATAGATATGCACATGGGATGTGATTCAAATTCTACTCCATACAACTGAAAATGGAGTCACGGGATTCCGGACTAAAAAATGTGATCGTGGTTAGGTCGGGGTTCCTAGACTCTAGCTTCGTCAAACAATCCACCCATGTTGTGTGATTGCAAATCGGAATGGTGACTCTTGATGCCAACAAAGAAATTTTGGAGTTAAGGTGGACAACCCATACTTTGTGATTGTAGTTGGAGTGATATCCACCTCAATGCTATCCTAAATAATCTTGTGCGGCCCAAGACCGACAGTGGGTTATGTGTGCTAAAATGTAGCGTGATGCAAAGAATACATGCATAACAATTTATAAACAAGCAACAATTCCATTACATTTCAATGGTATGTCTATGAAGGGCCACGATTAAGATGCATCAGTTTGTTTTAATGTGAAATAATGGAGAGATACATATTAGAAGGGTGTGAGAGAAATTTTTAAGTAATATAAATAACTTATGATAATAATCATTATAATGGTTGGTAGAAAGAACATTATGATAAACTGTTCTATTTTCTTCTCCTTTCTCCATCAATGAATAAAAGGAATTTTATTAGTACTTTAAGAAGACAATCGGCATTAATGTTATGGAATGTGAATATTTTCCTCATGATTGTATTTGAACCATCATGAAGTCATATCATTAGTCATTCGGGATTCAATGTACGTTTTGGGTAATTCGTTTATTGCACATTGAAAAGGTTAGTCATTTATTCAGCTAACTTTCTTATAACTCTAAAAGTTCAAATCATAAACAATCATTCTCAAATCCATACTTGCAAGACAAGGGGTTAACAATAACTCATCTCCCTATAACTCAAAAACATTTAACATTCATTTAGAGACTTTCTTGGTATCCTTGCTGCTAAACAAAAATTATTTTTGAACAAGATAGATTTAGGCTGAAGTTTTTAAAGTTTAAACTAAATTCCTAGTGAAGTTCACCAAGCTGTCCCGACATATCTCTTGAGGGAGAAAATAAGTTTAGGGGTATTATTTGAAAGATGGGCCTACGGCCCATGATTAGGCACATGAGGGATTTCCAAGACTCGAATCAATGATGACCAATCATGAATGGGTGGACTGCATGGTCATTTTACCAAATTAGAAGAATTTCTAACCCTATAAATTGGTCGACAGTGGTCTTTTTTTTGTAAGCAAATCTCTCTTCTCTTCCCACTCAAAACATTAATTCAATTTTTACTTGTGGAGTCATGGCCAGGGTCATTGTGGAAAGGGATCCCTGTCCACCTCCTCCAATTAAACCAAACCACGGAGGTGGGAAAAAAATTATGGAAGGCCGGGATGCGAGAAGTCATCATGGTTGTAGCGATACTCCTAGCTGCAATATCCTCTAAAGTATCAATGAATCTGTCGGGCCAGACCTATTCAAAGGCTTTGAAAAGGCAGGCAAAGCCATACCATCTTATAAGCATGAAAAGAATTTGATTTCTTTAATAATTACAATACGGCATGTTACCTTTTGTCGATCAAGGTAATTGTGTTTTGTATAACCAGCGTATCCTCAAGGAGTCGTACATGGACGAAATTTGTAATGTTTGTAATGTGTCTTGCATTAATTCTATCGATCATTACTTTCTCAATACCGGTAGTGTTGTTGAAAAGGGCGGAGAAAAAGTAGACAGAAAATTTGACTGGCCATTGTGGTTTTTTATGGTTGGTCACTATGAACATTATTATATTTGTTCAAATTTTCAGGTTTACAGTGAAGATCTATCGATGAAAGACTACTTGGATATGAAATATTTGAGTTCCATCTCGTTAAACAAAAGCTACCTTATTTGATATTATTTAAGAAATGTCAATTTTCTAATCCACCTTTACTCCACCCTTGTTCAACAACACCACTGGCATTAAGAAAGTAATGATTGATAGAATTAATGCAAGCCACGTTACAAGCATTACAAATTTCATCCATGTAAGACTTGAGGATACACCTAGTTATACAAAGTACAATTACTGTGATTGACAAAAGGTGATATGCCATATTGTAATTATTAAAGAAATCAAATTCATTTTCATGCTTATAAGACAGTATGGCTCTCCCCATGTTTTTGGAAGCCTTTGAATAGGTGTTGCCGGGGCATTCACCGATATTTTAGAAGATGTCACCGCAAGCAAGTATCGCGACAACCATGACGACTTCCTGATCCCGGCATCCCACAATTTTTTTCGCTCCTCCCTATGATTTGGTTGAATTGGACGAGATGGATGAGGATCCCTTTCTTGGCCCTGGCCATGACTGCAAATAAAATTTGAATTAATAATTTAAGTGGGAAGAGAGAGATTTGCTTAAAAAAAAAAAAAAAAAAAAGACCACCATCGGCCAATTTATGGGATAGGAATATTTTTAATTTGGCAAAATGATCACGTGATCCACCCATTCATGGTCGGCCATCGTCGATTCAAGTCTCAGAAATCCCTCCCATGCCTGATCATGAGCTGTAGGTCCGTCTTTTAGGTAACCTATCCTCTCCCAAAAGAGGTATGCCGTGATAGCTTAGTGACTCCACTGGGAACTTGGTTTAAACCTTAGATGACTTAAGCCTAAATCTATTTTGTTCAAAAATAATTTTTGTTTGACAGCTAGTATATCAGGAAAGGCTCTAACGTAAGTGTTAAATGTTTTCACAATTAGGAGTTATAAGGGAATGAGTGGTTGTTAATCCCTTATCTTGTAGTTATGGACTTGTAGTTATGGAATTGAGAATGAATATTTATGTTTTGAACTTTTGAAGTTGTTGGAAGAAAATCAGCAGAAGAAACAACTAAAATCTTTGGTGCACAATAAAGGAATTATCCAAAAACGTACATTGAATCATGAGCAAACGACGGATGATTTGACTTTATAATGGTCTAAATAAAATCATGATAAAAGTATTCACGTTTCGATAGCATTAATACCCATTGTCTTCTCAAAACAATAATGAAATTGCCTTTGTTCGTTGATAGAGAGAGGAGAAGAAGAGAGAACGGTTTATCAAAATGTTCTCTCCACCAACCATTATACGATAACTACCCCCACACCCTTTCAATAGGTATTTCCTCATTATTTCACATCAAAAGGAATTGGTGCTTTTTAATCGCACCCTATTATGGACATCATAGAAATATAATATCCCCCACTCAGACATGATAGGCTAAATAGTGCTCTATTAAAAATATAAGGCATTTAACATTCATTTACTTGGAAGCTTAGATTATGCAGGATGACATGGCTACAACTCAAAAAAGAAATAAACAATCTCACCATGCCCCAAAAATATTTTGTTACATCAACTCAAGTATACATATCCTTTAAAGGTCATATTTGACTATTCTCATGACATTATATATTTACAATTATATTAAAAAATTACAAAAGGCAATGTAATTGATCGACCGGTAAATACTTGTGATAAATATAAAATAACAACAGTTTTCCATCACACTCGTCTCTCTCCATTTCAGAACAATCGCTTTTCTAAACACATCCCATAAAACCATATTTATTTATGAGCGCCGGTAACATGTCAAAGTAGCAATATTAATCTTTCACTTTAAAAACATAATTAGAAATAACATAGGTCACAAAATGAAATAAAATATAAATTACCTCAAAGGCTCATACAATGAATATATAGATAATTTCATTCATCTTCCCGTCTTAGTCATATTAAGTACATGTAATATGAATTACATACTATAGTGAATTTTTTTTCTATGAAAACATATGTCATTTATTAAACATATTATTATACAAATCTTAGTCTAAATATAATCACGTGCTTCTTATGTATTTATGTTTAGCTTAAATGTTATATAAGCTCGCTTTTAGAGTGCCTAATTAAGTACTCACATCCGACATACTTTAGATATACATGATTGTGAGACTATCATATTCAATTTTATTACATATAAATCATAGACCTCATCTTGACTTTTGTGTTTATAGTAGATAACGTCTCATCTCAACATGTTAATTACTGTTTATAATCAAACACGAGTTCTTCAAACCCATATCTTGCGTGACATTATGTTGATAAGAGTTTTGTAAAAGAAGTCATTACTAACCTACTAAGGTCAACTTGAAACCAAGTGAGGCATGTGAGTGTACCTCACTTTCTACGCAACAAAAAAATTTAGGATTGAGAACTTAATTATACTAATTAAGTAATTAGTGTCATATCAATACCTAATTTATTCATTTAAAAAAAAAATTGTTGCGTCAAGCACTTTGAATTGATTTTAGACCTATTCATTAATATGTATGTGATTATGTGAATGCGCAATCATTAAAATAACAAACAATAATCGAAAAGGCATTAAATAAATTGGAGGGAAAAAAGGCATCAAACAATTAAGAGATAATTTAGTGCCACTCCTAACTAAGCTAAAAGGAAGTCCTAATCAATCAAGGGCATCCTTCTCCAAGAGCAATTAGAGACTTAAGGTAAAGCCCTAGAGGCTTGTTTAATCAAGTACAATTTTAACTAAGGATTTTCACAAATTTAAAGAAAAGACTACCCAAAAAAATTCTTTAGCTATTTTTGAGAAATTAAAATTTTTAGAAAATTTTCTTGATTTTTAGGGAATTTTTAGGTTTTTATTTTAAACTTTTGAATTTTAAAAGATGATTTTTTTTTTTTTTTTTTTAAATTTTCCAAGGATTCTTATGGAATTTTTTATTTTTTTTTAATTTTTTAATTTTTTTTCTGAATTTTAAATATTTTTTTATGGTTTTCTGAATGTTTAATTTTTTAAAAATTTTATGGATTCTTTTTTATCTATTTTTGTATTCTCTATTATTAAAAAACAGTTTCGAACCGGGTCAAGAGACTTGGCCCTACTCGGAAAGCTAAAAAACCGACCGGAACCTATCGGTTCGGGTTGGGCCAAAATCGAACTGGCCTCAAATCCCACTTAGAAAAAAGAAAAGGCCCACGCAGATTTTTCAAAAAAGGGGCAGGCCCCAGCCCACTTAGATTCTAATCCACTTCACCGCGGTCCATATCACCCCAGACCATCGACTGGCACTAGCAGACAAACCACAGCCCATTTTCTCTTTTCTTTCATTCTGTGTTCTATTATTTTTTCTCTTCGCTTTTGCTTTTTCCTCCTCTTCCCTTTTTCTTTTTAATCCTATTTTATTCCTTTCTTCTCCACACTCAGCCCCTTTTCAAAGCCCCCCTCTTCTCTGTCATATTTTCACTGTAGTTCACCTAACCAGATGCCTCCTTTGCCGCTCATCTCCTTCATCGAGCCAAAACCAATCAAACCATGCCCACTTCGGCCAACACCTTACACCATCGACACATGCCAACCACTAACACTTAAAAACTAAAGCGCAAAACTAAAACACAGCATAGCACCATGTGGATGGGGTCGTGACTCGCACAAACTGGGCCTCCACGAAGAAAAAACGAGACAATAATGAGCACTTCAAGAGCAAACCAATGTCAGAGGAGGTAGTCACGGATCCGACAGAACATTTTCACAGGCACTTGGCGTGCGCTACCAAAATGAGGGAGGGATTTCGAACTCGATGGGGATTCGGACACAGACCTAACTTCCTAACATGCACACTAGATCACACGGTAGGTGTCACGGAGGACCGACGGGACCGAAACTCGTGCGGACTTGGTTGGCTGCGAGCTCCGGCCCGACGACCCCCAAAACAATCAAGGCACCTACGCTCGGGGGGAAGACCTACTTTGTTCAGGGAAAGGCCGCGGCGGATGGGGGCAGTGGACGGACCTCCCACGACGGCCAGCCACCTTCTCGAGCTCCCTCTCCCTCTGTTCCTCTCTCGGTTGCTCTCCTTCTCTCGGCTAACAACCCAGCAAAACCCCCAGCCGAAGAAAGGAACCAGCCCCCCTCTCTCTCCCCAGTCTTCTCTTCCTCGGGCTCTCCCTCTCTCATATCTCTCCAAAAACTCCCCCTTGAGCCCTCTCTCTCTCGCCCCTTCCTTTTATGTACCGGCACGCATGGGACGTGGCATGCCAACTACCCTCTGGCCAGCCTGCTACTTTCTAGTATTTTTTTTTCAACTCTTTTAGTTATCATCTTTTTCTGATTTTTTAATTAGTTATTTTTTTAATACTAGTAATGCAAATGTTCTAATGTCTATATGTGACCCAATTTAATGAAAATTATTTTTGCTAGGGATTAAAATTAATCTCTAATTTTTTTATGTAATTTGAACCTGAATGAATGGCAAAATTCAGATGTCAACGCGCTAAAGTTAAAGAAAAAGAACAATCACCTGTATAGAGCTCTAAATATATGTATCTGGTATCTTTAAGCATTTCGTCAATTTTCCCATTGGACATGATTCCAAGTAGGATGCGCCCGGCCTCTCCTTGCATTACCATTTTCTCTTCCATCGGAATAGACCTTTGGATTGTCACCAAGCCTTGACGTTCGGCTGCCTTGACTCCTTTGGTGCACGTGGTACTACCCAAATGTCTGAGAACCAAGTCAAGAAAATGTTAGAAAATAACAAAAAACAAACATTGGAAATCATAGAAGAATCATGAAGTGATACCTCCATATCCAACTTCCTTTGTTCAGATATTTTCAGCTTCCATGGCCTAGGTGGATCGGTCGAAAGTGAGTCGGAAAAGTCATCCTTCACATAACCAGGCTACTATCCAAAAAGGAAAAGACATCACCATCTCAAAAGAAAGGACGGAAGAGAACCGTCGACTCTTTAAGCTCACAATGACTCACCTTCTTATCCAATTTCATTGCAGCATCTACATCCTCAGCATCTTCAGCAGGAAGATCACTAGCATCTGCTTTTGTCTTTAGGTGAGCTTTGCTATGTTGCCAAGCTCACCCCAGACTCTGTCCTTGTTAAATTTCTTGTTCATTGCCACGAAATCAAAATCATCGGCATATTAGGCAGCCAAATGTGGAATCTGGAAAGTCAAGAGAAAAAAAAAACACCCTATAAAGAAGTGTAATAAGACCCTAACGATGGCTGGATGAGAAGCTAATGCAACAAGAATAGATGGCTTGTTCCATCTCAAGCATCAGATCAGAACATAAAGTTGATAAAACCTTTATGATGGCTGGATCATCTGGCTGGTCTGACGTAACCTTTTCAGGTTGAGACTCTGAAGATAAAATCTGCAATTCCTGAAAAAGATGCACAATCATTTTTGTTCCTCTCCTTTAGTCGATCATGTGAATTTCAATACAAGGATTGACACAAGCACATCAAAGAAATAGTTGGATCACCAAAACAAAGTTTCGGTATGTAGAAGTTACCAATGCTAGCAAGATACAATATATGTTTTGCTTATATGCAGATCGTGGATGGCAACTGTCCAAATATAATGCCAACGTTTATGTCACTCCCTCTGAAATTTACGCAGTCGAAAACTCGGTCATTAGGAAGGACCTCAGGAATGTCCTTTCTTCGCTCTTCTGGTGCAAAAGATCTCACAGCAGTAAATGAAGGGAAGATTCAGATGGAAGAATGACACTGGAAGATTAAGATTAAAGTTGTTAGTTGTTGAAAATACAAATACTGAACGTTGTCTTGAAAATACAAGACTTTCTATTCTTATCGAAATAATGTTATTTGTTACACTACCCTTTCTTATTTTCAGTTCATTTTTATACGAAGTATATTTTCCTCTCTTCTATTTACTGATGTGACTAAACTGAATTTTTTATGAAGAATTATTTGTAATGTGCTTGAAAGTTGTCAGTATTCTTTGTTAATTAAAGAATCATAGAGGATTTTATCTGATTTGATGATGATACATAGCGTGAAAACAGATTAAGGAACGAGAATGCGAGGTTGGATCGTACAAAGATTCTCATGTGCAAGCTCTAAATGGTAATGCTATTTAGTTGTAGGACATTATTGCCACCATGTAAATATGCAGCATGAACATTGTGATATGCATTTCGAGAGAATGGTTGAAAAAGTGACTATTTTCCCGATAAATTGGCTTGTCACAGATGATGACATTAGGCTCAAAGTGTTTCCAATAGAATGTTCTTGATTCGACTGATTACTTTCCCATGCGCTACTTTCATATATGCTTTCTCCAAATTGAAGGAGGAGGGGAATGTCACGTGGAGCAATATGAAGAGTAGGTAAGATTAATAATTACTCTTATTCTCTTCGGTCTCTGAGGACTAAATTCTCAGTCTATTACTTCCCGATAACAGGACACATCGAGGAGTGCCTCACATTATTATTTGAGGGTAAGATCGATCAACTAGAAGAGTCCTGGAACAATCAATGGACTATGCTCACAATGTCTATCTTCGACAAGTGAGCTGAATGGACGGCAGTGAAGGCATGGGATGACAACAAGATATCGATTGCTCATTACACAAGAAAATGGTGAGTTGTCTATGGCTGTTTTTTCCCTCTCAATTTATTAAAGAGAGAAACTTATAAGGAAACACACTTAATAATCTCGGGTTCTATTTATATACTTCATCTCTCAAGAAGCAATTTTGTTTTATCCTACATTTGTGCTCGGAGTTTTCATTGTCTGATTTCGCCTCTGTCATTTGGCATGTAACAGTCTACTGCATTCAAGTTTGAGGTACACAATCCCTGTTTCTTAGCTCTTCTATTTTCATTTCCCTTTCTGCATTTGCAGATTTGTTTGACTTTATCACATTACGATGAGCCTATTCATGGATATTATGTGCACTTCGCTATCTGAGAAACTAGTTGATGTCACTCCTGCACCAGAATGAGATCGCTCAAAGGTCGGAGCAGGCTGAATTTGTCGAGTTCCATCCGACAGAACCATGGTGATGGGTATTTGCTTTTGCTTCTTTTGTTTATATCATTCATTGCTCTAGCTTGGTTACAAAGGAAGCTTAATAATATGTCTATGTTGACTTAACCAAGCTTAAGGATGTTAATTATAAGTTTCTTACCGGAATGATGCTATTTGTCATGCAGGATTCTTGTAAGCTTGCATTTAGAAACTGTCTAATTTTGAAACTACCGATCCCATGTAAATAACAGCCTCCTCTGCTTTCCCAGCTCGCATTACGTAGAAATCTCCAGTTTGTTCATCATTACTTAATGTTTGGTTGACAATAAGTACTTATATTGATCTTATTTTTCTAATTGACGTCCAAATTGTTTGGTGGTATTTCAGACTACTAAGAAAACATTCTAGGTGGCTGAGTCACTAGGTAAATATCAGAACGCACTAGATTAAATTCATCTATGCTCGAGTGTTTTTGATGGTTCATGATGCCAAACCAGAGAATTGTCAATCCTAATCTATAATGCTCGTCATATTTGTAGTGAGGTCTGCCAAATTCATCCCTAGCAAGCACTGGGCAATTGTTGCATCGGGCGATGCAGTTATTAGTGTGTACGACTATAGCACGATGGAGAAGATCAAAGAATTCCAAGCGCATAAAGATTATGTCGGATGCGTGGGTGTCCATCCTACTTTCCCTGTGTGCTATCAGCATTGGATGATGCGGTTATAAAGCTCTGGGAACAGGAGAAGGACTGGATGCGTACTCAGACATTTGAAGGACATCCACGTTGTGTGATGCGAGTAGCATTTGATCCTCAAGATCCTAATGCTTTTGCGAGTGTGTCACTTGATGGAACTATAAAGGTACTCATTTTGGAGGTCTTGCTCTTAGTAAAATACATATTTCAATTTCCAAATACGCTATTTATACTCTCAATATGATTCCCATTTGTTGCAGATTTGGAATGTTCACTCCTCTGCGCCTAAGTTTACTTTGGATGCACATGAGAAGGGGCTGAAACTTGTTGATTACTTCTCCACGCCTGATATGCTTTATTTACTGAGTGGTTTGAATGATTACACTGCTAAGGTTCGCAAATTTTCTCCCTCTTAATTTAATACATCTGTGCATTACTAGAAAGGGATCAATTGATATATGATTCGTCAAATAACAAGTCCAGGTTTGGGACGATAAAGGCAGAAAATGTGTACAAATACTCCAGAGATACGAGCACAATGTTACCGCAATATGTGCGCATCCTGATCTGCCTATAGTAATCCCTGGTTCAGAGCAGGAGACTCTTCGCATATGGAATGCAAATGGCTTTGGGTATGCATTGTGGGAGTTTGCACAGTCATAGCATGCTCTAGAATGCAGCTTCAGTCACAGCAATCGAATGAAAATACCGCCTCTATCCTTTCCAGATTTTCCAGAAGTTACCATAGGATAAGACTGTTTATGTCCCTGGATTCTTTGTCATTTTGTGAATGACTCCCACATTATGTCGCATACAGGCTTAAGCACGCACTGAAATTCGGTCATGGAAGGATTTGGAATACTGCATATCAGAAAGGACCACGCCGGCACCATTCATGCCTGCTCTAAATGCTTCATTTCCTCGTTATATCCGTGCTTTGACAATAATAAGCTATTATGATGGCCCAGGGTTTTCCATTGCCACTATAAAGACATTCATGTAGGCTCTGCAGTTTCAGTACAAAGATAGAATCTTCCATATCCATCGTCTAGCATTTTTGCGGCTTTCGCCCTACTAGGTTGCAGTTGCTTGCAACGAGGGAATAGCCGCGATCGAGCTAGAGTGCTGATATTATGGAGCCTTAAGCCATATTCTATGTTGAATACAACAGATCCCAGCCTCTATTAACTGTTACTGTCAATTTGAAGTTCTAATAAAAATGCATATCGTTGTTCTGTCAAAAAAGAAAGTGTCTTGTTGTGCTAGTCTATGTGTATACTCTTTGCGTCCTGCCAGTGATAGGATTTTCCAGTGTAACCCAAAGATCTCATACTTTCCTTTTGTCTGCGGTGTATCATGCTCCTATTGAATAAATGTCTCTCGAAGATTACTAAAATTGCCCTAAAAAAGGAAAAAAGGGAAATAATGGCAGCTTCGGAACATGAAATCGACAATCCAGGAGTCTACTATAGTGATATACGGGGCAAGGCATTTTCCAAGACCTCTGTACAAATAAAACAAGGAAGATGCATATCAAATAGGTTGATACTTGTAAATTTGACTGGAAACAATTCTTAATCTCTATTGACTTTGAATGCTTCTGCCTAAATCATGTCAACCATTAGGCGATGCTCCTAATACTTCAGCTGGGAGGGATTTGACTCGATCTTTGTCCTATTTCCCTAACACAAGTTTTAATAATTCTTTAGCAAATCGGATATGAAAGTGGTTCGCATCATGCTAATATTATGGAAAAAGCATATTCATTTTGCTCACAAACGAAAGCATGGATGGGATTCGGATGGGGTTGGGAGCAACTCAAAAGAGCTACTCTACAAATAATTAGGGCCATTTAGCTAAATTAATACTGAGATCAAAGCCTTTCGAATGAACTTCATCACCAGTCAAAAGACAGGAGTGGAATGCAATGCTATTGCAACTTTTTGAGATTGACATGTTCGTACAAACCTTCTTGTTAGTATGCCTCTGGGTTCTCTTCCTTTGCCCAAAAATCGTTTTCACAATCCAATCTTGAACTCTCATGGTCGTGTTGTGTCCCATAACCACTCTGATGACCAGTCCGATACTGCGACCCATCAGACACAATTTTCCAATCTAGTTCTTTGATCCAGATCCTCAAGTACATTGTTTGGTTGTGGCCGAAAACAATTTTGGCGAGCACTTTTGATTTGAATTTAAACGGAAAACTAGAAAAATTTATAACAAAGAGGGTCTCGTTATACCGATTCCTCCAAAACATGGAGGCCATGACACATTACCTTGGTTGATCGAGATTAGAGAAATGAGGCTAAGGAAACTTCTGCATAATGGTTTCTCAAATATGAGTAAAGCTAAAACCTTCTCTTGCCGACATGAGATATTGTACTAATAGCTATCAAAAGAGTACATTGAGTCAATTTCATGAGAATGATTGCGCATTTATTGTTGGCTGATGAAACTGGAGGCACTTTCCTTGAAAACTAATATCTAGATGGTTGATGCTTGGATGCTATCATGAAGCACAGAACATATCGAAAAGGTATGCCAAAATGCGCACCTGGCAATGAGGGATCCAGTCATTGAACTTTCACGACATACTGTAATTCACACAAACCTTATTTGGTGCATCCGTCTTCGTTGCCATCCTCTATAGAACCTCAGGAACCGACGCTCAATTCTAGAAGTCGTGTTTAGCCCGATAACTACGCCAATGACCAGCCCACTTCCAAAACCCATCAAGACAATCTTCCAGTCAAGCTTTTCTGCTAATGCACCAGATGGTGGTGGCAGCGGCGCTTCAACAGGAATTCCACATTTCTTTGTCAGAGGAACTCCACACAGTCCTAAGTTCCCTCCATAGGAGTCAATCTTGAATGTGGTGAACTGGTTTACCTGAGGTATGGGCCCAGAAAGATGGTTGTCTGAGACATTGAAGAAAGCAAGGAAACTAAGTTGGGCTAGTCTTTGGAGGGATCATTCCCGAGAGCTTATTGCTTGAAAGGTCAAGAGATTCCAATTCGGTCAAATTTGCCAAGGACAAAGGGATGGAGCCAGTAAGAGCATTGTTGGAGAGATTAAGCATCCGAAGTTCAATTAAACTTCCAATAGAATTCGGGATTTCCCCAAAAAAGTTGTTGCTCGAAAGATCAATCACATTGAGATATGCCAATATCCTTTTGTACTCCAATACAATGCCTTTGTTGATTATTGTCATCGAGTAGTCGTAGTTTCCATCACCAGGGGAAAATATGGAGGAATTCTGCACAAGAGTTCCATAGTAGTGTGCATCATCTGTAGTGTGGACTTTCATGGCACTCCACATATCAAAGTATCCAGCTGGAAGGCAACCCGAGAAGTTGTTCATGGATAGATCAACGATTCGTAGGTTGGGAAACTGGTCACGAGCTTCAGGTTCCCCTATGGCTCCATGAAATCTATTGGAACGCAAAATGAGCACCTTCAAATAAGAAAGTGAGCCCATCCATGAAGGAAAGGTGTCGACAATCTGATTATTTTCAATATTGAGAAATTCCAGGTCGCTACAATTAGCTAATCCCCGTGGCAACGACCCTTGTAGCTGGTTATCACTCACATCTATCATATTCAACCCACATGCGTCATTTTGCAATTGAGGAAATCTTCCATATAAATCATTGTCATTCAAACTCAAGACGAAGAGGCTATCGCTCAAATTGCTCAGACATGGCGGAATAACACCAGACAACTTGTTCTTGGACAAATCAAGGATGCTAATAGAGCTTAGCTGGCACATCTCCGGCGAAATTTCTCCAGATAGCTTATTATTTGAGACAAGGTAGAATTTAATGGACTTCGGGGGAAGGGGAACTACTCCTTGTATATCGTTGAACCGAAGGTCCAATGTCATAAGATTTAGCCAGTTAAAAGCTGTGAAATCGGTGATTGAGTTTCTAGAAAGATTCAAATATTGTAGTTGTGACACACTCACATTTAAGAACCATGGAGGTGTTGGCCCATATATTCTATTTTGGGATAGGTCCAGCCATACCAACGTACTTTGGTACAGGAAGATGGGGAGCTCACTCAAGTTGCTAGAAGCCAAGCCGAGAATAGACAAGTTTGGAAGGCTAGTGTTCATGCCGGGTTCAATAATCGACGAGAATTCATTGGATGAGAGTTGCAACATATTTAGATGTTGAAGTTTGAGTATCACATCTAGCTGCAAAGTACCATTCAGATTGTTTGATTGCAAGTCTAGGTAATCAAGACTCTCAAGGTTAGAGATGTTTTCAGGAATTGGGCCAGTTAATCTGTTGAATGATAGGTCGAGATAAGTTAATTGGGTAAGACTAGTGATCTCAGCTGGAATTTGACCAGTTAATTGATTGTCACAGAGATCTATGGAAGTGAGGTTACTAAGGTTAGTCAACGAAGCTGGAATTTCCCCAGAGAGTAGATTCTTTCCAAGATCTAAATATGAGATTTGGACGAGCTTCCCTAGGGAAGATGGGATTTCACCTGAGAGTTTGTTAAATCCAAAATTTAACATGGTAAGTTGAGTGAGGTTACCTATTGAAGATGGAATGTTCCCTGAAAAATTGGATTGACTGATATGGAACTCGCTGAGGAAAGCCAAGTTTCCGAGTGAAGCTGGTAGTGAGCCTGAAAAATTGGTATGCATAAGAGACAGCGACTTGATGGGACTGTGTAAGTGAAACTCTGGCAAATGACCCAACAGCTCTGGATTGAAACCCAAATCAAGAAGTTGTAGCCTCGGTAGGTTGAAGATGGTTGTTGGGAATGTCCCTCGCAAGTAGCAGGCAAAAAGTCCAAGTGATGTCAAGGAAGATAAATTTGCGACGGCATCAGGCACCGGAGCCGACACATTTGACCAGCTAAGATCGAGGTGTTCCAATTTGGTCAAAAATTGAACCAGTGTCTCTATGCTAGGATTCCTCAGCTCCAATCCATAGTTATTAGAGAGATCAAGGGAGGTCAAGTTAGTCAACTTTAGGACTTGAGACGGGATTTGACCTTCGAAGTTGGATGAAGAGAGGTTCAAGCTCATCAACTCCACTAGATCACCTATGGCGGACGGTATTTGAGAGATATTGAAGTTGTTCCAGGCGAGATTGAGGCTTTGCAAATGAGCGAGGCGGAAGAGGCTGGCCTTCGAGTTGATAGGACCGGAGAGACAACTTTCGCTGAGGTCGAGGCCGGTCACGTAGCCCGTCCCTTCATCACACTCCACGCCTTCCCAGCTACAGCAATTGCCGTTCTCCAGCCTCCATGATTCTAGCTTTGATGGCTGGCAAATTTCCACATTTGCATCGAAGAAAGATTGTTTGAATTCTAACAAGGCAGACCGCTCCTGCTCATGGCACTCGTTGAGCTCGTTGAAGGCAATGTCTCAGAGGAAGCAAAGTGGAGTGGAATCATGGCGAGGAAAACCACCAAGAGATTAAATGGCATTCGTTTCATGATGATTAAATGATTCAACACTCTTCTTGGGTTTTGGTTTTGCTGGGTAGGCAAGGTGAAGATAGACAAGTATCGAAACCACGTATCAACTTTTTGTTTCCTTTAAGTCTTTTGTTTACAGTCGACTTTATGTAATAGTAAGTCTAGCCCTCGCCGTAGACATGGAACCTAAGTTTGATTGCGGACCAGGCAAGGTTTCGAGGAAGCTTCGGCGGTAACCCAATGAAGACGATGAAGACGAGGACGACTTTTGCTCGTTTGAAACCTAAGTTTGACCACGGACCAGGCGAGGTTTCGAGGAAGCTTCGGCGGTGACGCCAATGAAGACGACGAAGACGAGGACGACTTTTTGTTCGTTCGAAACCTAAGTTTGACCGCGGAGCAGGCGAGGTTTCGAGTGAAGCTTTAGCGGTAACGCCAATGAAGACGACAAAGACAAGGACGACTTTTGCTCGTTCGAGATTGAGAGAGGAGAGAGAGAGAGAGAGGAAAATGCCAGAAAGTTCCTGTGGAGCGTGAGGAGTGGGTTGTGCGCATATTTAAATTGGGTTTGTGGCCCTGGGGAAGCGTGAGGAGTGGGTTGTCCGTTGTGCGCATATTTAAATTGGGTTTGTGGCCCTAAGGGAGCGTGAGGGGTGGGTTGTGCGCATATTCAAATTGGGTTTGTGGCCTTGGGGGAGTGTGAGGAGTGGGTTGTGGGCATATTTAAATTGGGTTTGTGGCCCTGGGGGTGCGCAGGATAAGGACTTTTTCTCCTTCCCCTCCTTCCTGGTTTCAGGTCCTACGATGAGAGAGCGGTTTCAAGTGAGTTATTTTTTATTTGTTTTTACTAATTTTCTTTCGGAGAAATTTTATAAAAAAGCACGTTTTTTTTTAGTGCAAGATTTCGATTTGGCGAGGGAATTATGGTTTGAAAGTTGAATACTTCCTTAATTAGGTATTTGCTTGATGGATAATTTATTAGATCACTACCTTGATGGGCAGGAGGTCCAAAGTGAAGTCTTTAGTAATTTGATCGCATAACCCATGAAAATAAAAAATGACTATGAAAGATCCCAAAGACTTTTGTGGTGGTTGTTCTTGTGACGTAATAGTTGGGCAATTTGACTAGTCAACGGATTGACTAGTGAAGGCACTCAAGTCTTATGTGACTTGACATTATTATTTGATGTTTCTTTTGCTCCATAAGTTTTTTTAATCTAAAATTATTAGTGTGCATTCCAATCAAATAAACTTGATGGATTCCACATTCCATACGTCGGTGCATGTGAAACACTTTTCTTTTTGACCGAACAAACGCACTTTATGTCTATTGATTATAGTGAATTTGACTGGTCTTCTATAACTATATCTTGAGGGGAATGAGGCTTAAGTCAATTAAGAAAAATGGACAATGATAGTAACCTAACTTATGTGATCAACAACCCTATTAACTAGGCTCATGTGGGTATGAACCAATCACTTGTTGATTTAGTGATGCACTATTAAACTTTATTTTCCCTCTTAAGATGAGGATAGTGTAAGATTGCAATGAAAGAGATGTTGAAATATTTAATTGAATGAAAAAAAAATTAAGGAATCAAATTGCAAAAAAGAAGATATATAGGCATTTTCAATTTCATCATCCCTAATTTTTTTAAGCATGAATTTTGAAAATATTGTCACTATTAATTCAGGAAACAATCCTCAAGGTGTGAATGGTCGCCTGGACAATAGATGAGATCACTCTTGTGATGGTCATCTTTGATAGGTAGCCATCGCAATGGTGGTCGCCTCATTGACAAACGACCACCACAAATGGTGGTTGCTGATAAATAAGTGGCCACTATGACAGTATTATGTTGTGTAGGTTGAGATCAACATTGAGATTTAGATCTTAATATGGTTTCACATGTTTATGTCGTCATTGTTGGAAGAATTCCTCATCGATTAAATGCTTGATTAGAGATCCTAACATAATATCATAACATAGGTTAATAATTCATATTCTGACACTTTAATTGGCTCGCACAAAATATTAAACGTGTCAATTTCACCATAGTCAAGCCGAGTCAAGCATGTGTGAGAGAGGGACTTACATGCAAGGAGTAGTGTTTGTATAATTCCATATTCGCTTAAATATGTTATTATAACATATCTTATATTCAAGTGATGTGTGATTATAATAACATGGGCTGTGGCTTAAGGCGACCAATGTGACAAATGCGACTACCACCAAGGTGGTCGCCGCATTTGTCCTCCGGCAACCACCACCATCAAGCTAACCACTTCCGACAATAGTCACTCGCTGTAGTTAGCTACCCACAATTCTCTTTCCCGGTTTTTTTCATTTTAATTTTGATGTTATGAAGAATTTTTTTTTATTTTTCTTTTTACATATAACTATATCCAACATCATATCTGATGTTTTACAAAGAAAAGAATAAATTATCACAATTCCTCACATTTTTTATACTAACTTGTTTTATCATGCCCTAATCATTGTTTTATGTTCAAATACACTAAGAAATATTACTGTTTGACTTTTCCGAATAATTGTCTGGAGATCGACCGTGGCATTAGCTTAGCCGAGCTCTTTGCTCCTTGACAGCTTAATCTTTTAAAGAAACCCTGTGTGTGCCTCGGTTTAACACAACCGATCATTATATGGCGATCCATTGGGGTAGTCTTAAGACGATTTGGTTGTGTAACTTAGTTACAAAGGATGACTCGGTCCATTTTCGCTTGGCCCCCATATGATAAAAAGTACTTAAACAAGTGAACAAGTGATGATAAGGGAATCATAGAAAAATGAATACTGGATAGTCTATAGATTATGTAGATTTAATCCATCCGGAACTGAAAGATTCATAGAATCAATGAGGCAACCGATATTGATCCGCGACGTGAACTCAACTCTCCAAATTTGACTTTTGACCACTTGGAGAACTCTCTCTGAATCTTCTTATGACAAACCAGGTTGAACGCAATGCATTTTGACCGAACAACCTTTGGACTTTGGTCTCTACCGTGAATTGTGTAACACGACAGCGGAGGGGACAGTCTCGGAGTCGCGGATGACAGCATAGGAGAGATCACAGCGTCTATTTTGACATCAGCTGAATGGAAGGCTATGAAGGCATGGGACGACAACGACATGCAGAAGAGTTTCCTTGGCTTGAGAGAGTAAAATTGCTTGAACATCCTTCATCGACAAGCACACGTTAATTTATGTCCAATATAGCAGCGACTTCTAGCTGTGTATCTATTAAACTATTTAAATAATAAATCACGCATTCATCTAACAGCCCAAGCTTTTAAACAGTTGATGGATGTTCTACAAAATCTCACACGGTATCAGAGTTAGTAATCCTAAGTTCAAATCTTTCTATTAAATAATAAATAATGCATTCATCTAACAATTTAATTTCGTCTTACCTTATATTTGTGCCTAGAGTGTTTTGAGTATCGATTTGTCTTCTGTCATTTGGCATGTATCAGTCTACCACGTTCAAGTTCGAGGTACACAATCCCTTCTCTTCAATTCTTCTCCTTTTCTTTTCCCTTTCTGTATTTGCAGATTTATTTAACTTTTAATTACCTAAGCGTATTCATCGATATTAAGTATGTGCACTTCACTGTCTAAGAAACTAATTAATGTCACTCCTGCACCAGAATGAGATCGTTCAACGGTTGGAGCGAGCTAAATCTATCGAGTTCCATCCGACAGAACCATAGTATGGTTACAGAGGAACGTTTAACTGTATTTCTATGTTACAAAACCAAGCTAAAGGACGTTAAGTATGAGTGTCTTACCAGAATGAGGCTTCTTGTCATGCAAGATTCTTGTAAGCTTGCATATCATCTTCCACAAGAGAACTTCATTATTGGCTGAGAACAAATTATGAATTGTCTGATCTCCGTTTGAGTTTGTTTTGCTCAACTAGTATCTACTGGAGAAGCTTTTTACATGTTCGCCTTGAGAGTTCATTCAAGCATGCACTCGTCTTTGATCCCGAGTGACTATTCAGCCCCTCAAATAACAGTATCGAACTCTGCTAGAATTGCATCGTTGCAAAGCTGAGCTCGCTCCAAGCTGAAACACGAAAGTTTATCTGAGACCTCTTGCTCTCTCTCTCTCTCTGTGCATGCGTGTTCTCTGGCATTGCGTTTGTGTGGCAGATCCTTCTGAGAGTCTGCAGATCAACTTCAGGGTGCGTTCCGCACCGGTGGAAGTAATTTGGAGGATTAAGACCAAACCTCGTTACATACTTGCAAATTTACTTTTAATTTGTTGTTTCTTAGCCATGTGTAAAGTGCAAAGTAGTTTGCTGTCGGATGGTACGCTTTTCTCACCAATGGATGGACTAGCCAGAACTTTTTCGCAATTTATTCCTTTCGACTATGCTTTCCGGACATGAGGCTGTGGCGATTGCTGCAGCGCATGATTCTTCCCCATTTGGTGTCTCAGAGGGGGCCAATGTAACAGTATTGTTGCACCATTTTGTGCGAGAAAATTCTGAGGATTTACCTGCTTTGTAGTGAAGATGAAAACGGCGCCTTTTAATCAACCAAAAGGAGGCTTTAGCCTATGTTGGCGGCTGCTCACGGAATACTCAATAACATATGCAAAGCTGAAAATTGATTGTTGAGCTAACTTTGATGATGCCCTCAAGTCAGCTGGCAAATATTTCTCACCTTGGTTCAGAACATAGACCAAGTGAGGTATGCCAGTGGCTGTGGCAATTGATTATTCTCATATCAATAATTCTAACCCCCGACACCCTATATGCACCGAAGTTCCTGGCATACACGACTCACTCACTCACAATTCTCCTTCGACCAAGACGTGGTTACCTCTCCCGAGCTACATTTTCTCAGCCAACCATCTCAGGATAAGTTTGAGTTTTACAGCCTGACATTGCATTCTAGAAATCCTAAGGGCGCGCATGATAAAATTTGTACTTCTCTATTTCTCTGTTCCCCGGAACAGATTTGGAACAGAAATCCGTTTGGTAAGGCAATTTGATTTTTCTATTTCTGAAATAAATTTCTATTCTAGAAATAGATTTGAAGAAGAAATCAAAAATTAAAATTTTTAACTTCTCAATTTCTGAAATAGAAATTGAGAAATCAATTTCTGACCAGAGATCAATTTTTGTTCCAGAAATTTTATCATGCGCACCCTAAGGATCTCACCAAAATTCAATATAATGCCCAACACACTTCCGAATTGCTGGTAAGTTGTGCCAGTCTTAAGAACCATTGACAATCACGCAAGGAGATTCAACCAATGGCAAAAGAGGGGAAAAGGGCTAACCAAATTTGCATGTAACGATCCCCGTCTTTAAGACTTTCACTCTACCCCCAACGTTAAGGGAAAAGAACAATCACTTGTACAGAGCTCTAAATGTATGTATACAGTATTTGTATGCATCCCGTCAAGTTTCCTATGTGACATGACTCCAAGTAGGATGCGCCCGGCCTCATCTTGCATTACCATTTTCTCTCTGCTCGGAAGAGATGTTTGGATTGCCACCAGGCCTCGACGTTCGGCTACCGTAACTCTGTGGTGCACTTGGCAATACCCAAATGTCTAAGGGGGTCAAGAAAATGTTAGAAAATAACAAATATTGGATAATTACTGGGAGAATCATGGAGTGATACCTCCATATCCAACTTCCATAGTTCAGAGATTTTCAGCTTCCATGGCCCAGGTGGACCGGTCTAAAGTGAGTCAAAAAGTTGTTGTTCAAATAACCAGGCTCCCATCCAAAAAGGAAAAGACATCTCCATCTCAAGAGAAAGAATGGAAGAGAACCTGTAACTCTTTGAGCTCTCATATGACTCACCTTCTTACCCAATTTCATTGCAGCATCTATCACCTCAGCATCCACAGAAGGAAGCTCACCAGCATTTGCTTTTGTCTTTAGGTGAGCTTTGCTTTGACTGCCAAGCTCACCCCACACTTCGTCCTTGTTAAATTTCTAGTTCATTGCCACGAAATCAAAATCCTCAGCATATTTGGCAGCCAAATGTGGAATCTGGAAAGTCAAGCGAAAGAAAAGAGAACAGCCAATAAAGAGGTGTAGTAAGATCCTAAGGAATTCTCAAAATACCTATAGCTACAGCTGTGGCAATAGGTGCGTGATTTCGTAACACACCCATTTGTCCAGGTTTACATCAACAACCACCCAAGGCCATTCATTTTCTTTTCACCGTATCTTAATATCGATATACAAAATCGTAAAAGGAGCTCTAGAAAATAAATTGAATACCCCTGATATCAACTTGCTGCAATATTAGCAAGCTAAATTATTTAATCAACCAACTGATGATGAAATTCAATTATAATTTGACCTCTACGCTTCTAAATTACAAATTTTCACTCCTAGTTAGCGTATTCTTCCTTTTCTTCTATTTTCCAGCTTGTTTGGGATTGCAATCAAAATTGTCAACCAGTTGTTCCACGTTTTCTTACCTTGTCTATCATCTGCTCATAAAAATGATTATGATTACTAATTTCAATTTGTATTTTTTGACTCTTAAGCAAAAAAGTTTATATGTTTCAATTTAAATATTTTGAGAATTTCATGTGTATTCTCCAATTTCTTTTGGTTCGCAAAGCTAATCATTTCTACACATTATTTGCGGTACTCTTCCTACTCATATGTGGTACATCCGTTGGACATTCTGTGCCTTTCTATATTGTTTGGTGCTTTCTACATACTTCTTACTAATTGCTGCTAAGTTCCAAGACATTCCTTAGAATCAGAAATACCGCATCTTCTCCTCTCCCTTGAGCAATTCTTTTATTGTGGTAATAACAATGAGTAGCAGTTCCAATCAAATACACAGTTGTGAAGAGCAAAAACAGCATCAAACTTAAACTACTCATGTCATGGGCTTATACAAACAATTATGACTATAAAATGCGATACCTTCTTTCCTCTTCCCACTGAGATGCTCTTGCTAGTTTGATGATGCTGCCAGTCAGCCCTATCTATCTGGAACTACCCAGGAAATGTAGAAAGGCACAGAATCAAATATAATACGTAAACAGGTTTCGAGGTAAAGAGGAAAAGTACTTGAGAAATCTCCAACAAAAAGATATCAAGTTATTACCTTCTTTCCTCCTTTCCTCCTTTCCTCCTTTCCTTGAATTGCTTGTGTTTTGGTTTGTTCTTGACTCAGCCTTCGTCATCTAGAACACATGGTAAAATGGATTGAAAAGGATGAACTTCACTTTTCACTATATCTAAATTAAGC
Source organism: Eucalyptus virginea (assembly GCA_014182375.1). Taxonomy (NCBI): domain Eukaryota; kingdom Viridiplantae; phylum Streptophyta; class Magnoliopsida; order Myrtales; family Myrtaceae; genus Eucalyptus; species Eucalyptus virginea. Next base: position 9,140,027 of record CM024515.1, on the reverse strand, counting down.
GAGAGTTGGCAGAAACGACTAGAGCATTGAGAGGTATCTGTATACCCTGTTTTCCCTTTCCCCTGGTTTGGTATTAGTGACTTAAAAGAGTCCAAGATTCAGCTTTGTTGTTCTGATGGAAAGTTGACGGTGCAATAACAAGAAACACACAAGTATAAGGACATGCAGAGACGGCAAACCAACCCACTGGGCTTCTGTGGTTGGGGTGAATACAAGACACCTTCGGGACCTACAACATGGTGCGCTAAATTTGAAAAAGCTCATATATACATTTAAAAAAAAAAAAAAGGCTTTACCTTCTCTCCTTTTCCCACTCCATAAGCTTTATAATTGTTAGGGTACTGAGGAGCACCTGTATGCTGTAAGAGAGAGAGAAAGGCCTCACGAGATTAGTAGCTATAGACACTCACATGCATTAGAACACACATATAAGCATGTGACAATTTGCTCTGTGAATGTGTAATACCCTCTTTCCTCTTTTTGCCGACTTGCTGGTGATGCTGTTATGGTTCTACAGATTGCCCTTATACACCTGAAGAAATGGATAAAACCAAATGTTTTAAACCTACGAAGACAACGGGAAAGCAATTTCAAGGCAAAGAATATGGACTGGCAAGTTCAGAGGAAGAAAAATCTTAGCTGTATTTCTCTTTGCCAGGCCATTAGCTTTATGACTATTATTAGTCTAAAGTGGCACTATTATGCAGACAAAAGGTGGCAAAGGGAGATTGCGGAGGATCTATGAAATTCCAATTCTGACAGAGATTTAGACATGACAAAGGTTGGATAGAGAAAAGAATGCTATGAATTAACAAAAAGACATAAGTTGGCTTTGCCCTCTATATTATTCACACAACAAGGGTAATGTTTAAAAAGAGTACCAGAAAGAGGCTAATTAAGAAAGTACAAGAGACAACTCTTAACTCCAGAGATATTAAAAAAGACCAATCCTTTAAAAAGTTAGATACATCTACAACAGCTAAGCACATAATCTTCACCGGCTCATTTACATAAAATCTTTGGCTTCAATAATCCTACAAGAAGGTGGGAAGAGGGTGGAAGGACAGCTAATGGAATTGCAATCAAAACAGGGCAAAAGACAAACATGATCTATAAAATGAGGGTGCTTCTTTTGGTTTCTATTTCCTTTTCAACCAGATTATACATGTAACAACCATTACAGACGATATATTTCAACAAAACTGCTGTTTTTTTAAGTGCAAGCTATTTCCAAAACCACTAGCAAGCATGTTGAACAAATAAGTTTTGGAGGAAAAGATGTGTTGAGAAACGAGAAAGCCGAGAAGATTCAAAGTTTCAAAGGTCCTTCCACTGATCTAGAGAGCAAAGTCATGCAGTCAAAGATAAGAAAACTAGGATTGGAACCCTTCTTACTACCCATGGAAAAGTTTCCTCACTAAGATGCATCTTCATAGACAGAATTGACCACGTGAGAGGTCCAATACATGGATGTTATAAATCTGGAATATATTTCAAAAGCAGTTAATAAGAATGAGTAAAAATCATAATATTCATAAGGAGATGCAGCGCCTTTTTCTCCAGGAATGCAGTCTGACTTGACAGAGCAACTAGAAATTCGGATGCTTCTTTTTAATAAAGGAATAAGGAAGCAAAGCAAGAGACTGAAAGAGTTCTTTAGGACCGAGGAGTAAATGTGAACATATAGCTTACTGGGCAAAAGTCAAAAAAAAAAAAAAAAACAAAAAAAAAAAAAAATATATATATATATATATTTTTTTTTTTTAGGGAAAAATAAACAACTGGTATACTGAAAAATAGCCCAAAAGTTAAAAGTCGCCCCCATTAAAAACTTGTCATGGACGAGACATTGTAAAGAATGGGAAGGAAATATTAGTTGATTCAATTGAAACGCCACAACTCATGATTGTATGTGGACTGGAGTTTCTGGAAAATAAGCATAAATTAGACAGGTATTTAACAAGATAACAACCAAGTATTTAATCTTTAACAAGAGCGAGAATATGGCTTTTGTTCTAGTCAAGTGTTTCAAAATATATTGAAGGGAAAAAACACAATAATAACCTTCCGAACGATGCTCCATGTATTTGGAATATTAAGAAGGGCTAAGTGAAATTTCACATGACATAATTATATAATCGTAATCCTCTGGACTCAAGTAAGAAGCCACAAGCAAATAAAATCCAGAAATAGCCTGCATCAAATAATGCACCGATGTTCATACATCATGTAAAACAGATACATGGGTTTAGTTCCATTTCCATAGCTCTCATATCTACCTCTATATATAAGCTACTTGCTGCCATCAAAAACCAGCGCTTGAACCAAAAAAACGTTTGCTGCAGCTAGGTCTGTAAAATTTTGTGAATTCAAGGATTACTGCTTGGAAACATACCAAATTTCTGAAAAAGTAAACTAGCTTAAGTAATGATATCTTCTCAATTTTATGGGAACAAATTAATGTTCAATCGAGCCTTTCCCTATTGAGTGTTTACAGGAAAGAGCAACTCACAGAGTGCCACCTTTCTTTCGCTTGGTTCCTGTTTTTTTCTTTTATGTGTGTTGGGGACGGGGGTTTGAAGTTGGATGATTAATAACTTAAACCTATAGTAGGGGAAATCAATATACATCCTTAATCACGAAAAAAACAGGGGCACGAAAGTCGCATTGTCAGATGCCATGACATGTATACTATCTACTTTAATACCATACAATATGTAAACTACTATTTTGAGAATCACAATTTCACATATATGAACAGAGTCGACAGACATGAGAAAACCTTTTTGGCATATGGTTTTAGAAGAGGCAAATGGGTGCCTGAGCACTTGTCGGTTCCCTTGGCAGCGATCCAGAAGTCAAAGATTTAACAACCTCTTTATCTTCATGAGTACCCCTAGACAAATGAGATGAAAAAGGTGGCTGGGCCCCAGTTTGTAAATTTTGACTATGTTCATTGGTAATGGCTTCAAATGCTCCATATGATTTAGACTGCCTGATTCATTCATACGGGACATAGCTAGAGGCAGACTTTCTGGAGCCAATCCAGACCCTCGGACAAAGGTTGCTCCATGGATAACTTGAGGTACGGGGTTAATATTCAGACCAGCAGTACTAGAACACTTTGCCGCCGAAGAAATTGACGTCATTCTAGAACTCAACAAATCCTTTGCCACATTAGGCAGTGTGTCCGAAATCAATAAAGCAGGACCCAATGGCAGATCTGAAGGAATCAACATTGGTGTAGATGTCAAAGAATCCATGGTAACAGGGGGCTTCAAAGAATCAGATAATCCATAAGTTGCTGCAATACTCATTGTCAATGGATTTGTTTCAGGATATTGCATTACCGCTGTTGAGGATAAGGGACTTCCCCGTACTCCTACCAAATTCTTGCCCATGTAATAGCATGGGCTGTCCAGCAGCAAGTGTATTTGTAGACAGCAATGAACTGAATGAATGTTAAGTTCTGTATAGGCTGATATGAAGAGTGAGTCTAGTGGACAGCCATATTTGGAAGTCCTAAACTGGAACTGTTGGGTCTGCTTATTATGGTGGCCTGTGGAGTGATTGCAGATGCAGATGAAGAGTGGAGGAAAATAGCCTGTATGAGAAGCTAATGCAGCAAGAATAGATGGTTTGTTTCCATCTCAAGCATCAGATGAGAACATAAAGTTGATAAAACCTGTATGATGGCCGGATCATCTGGCAGGTCTGATGTAACCTTTCCAGGCTGAGACTGCAGATAAAATCTGCAATTCCTGAAACAGAAGCACAAGCATTTTTGTTGCTCTCCTTTAGTCAGTCATGTGACTTTTACCTGTCTACAGATAACAAATATGCAGTCAAATGTTTCAAAAGCAACTCAGACCAGAAGTAACATGCAACGGTAAGAAAGTAGAAACTTGCTGAAAGAAACAAAACGCACCAAGACCAATAAACAGATAAAATCATCAGATCTCGTCAGTTAGGATGGGCTTCACCTAGGTACTCTAAGTCCGACTTCTGTTTCCCAAGTCCTGGTAAGAAAGTATAGTTGAAATTATATTCTTAAGGTAAATGGAAACATATGGTGAAATCACTGAAGTGATTAAGCTATGATTTTGAATTACATGAAGCGTATATGAGGCTTATCAGCAGGACAAAACTAACATGTACACCTTCTCAGTTGCAGTGTGCTAGACTCCACGAAGTAGAATCCATTAAGCCCCCAGTAACGAAGAGTCGCCACATAAGCTCTATTGCATCCAAGTTCGAATCAAAGCACTTATTTTTATTATTTTTTTGCATACTAGATATGCAAATACCAGATCGCATCCCTGAGATGAATGTGCCATGAATTTCAGGCCAAGCTTCACATAAGCATTTCCTGCTATAAGCACAGACACGAATATTTGGTCTCGCACTGTCTCTTATTCTCTAAATCAACTGTCCCATGAACTGCAACTTGCTACTCAATGTTATAATCGCGTGATCACCAAAATTTATTAACCACCAAATTCGATATCATCAAACAATTACAATCGTCCATCACAGGACAAATCTTTGATCTCTGATGAGCACAGTCATCCTCTTTGGTCATACGTACGGTCCGTGACTTCTGCTTCTACCAAGACAGGAATAAAACCATCGGCTAAGCCGAAACTATCTCCGCACATTAACCATCCGTCTACACGCAACGGCCATCGGCACAAGTCTTTGCCGCTAATCTTTTTTCCCTTCTCGTAACGAAACGAAACTTCGACATTTGTTCATTGCAAGCGACATACACGCGAAACGCCATTAATCCACAACCATACCACGGCGATCGCCAAGCACCGCTGTGAACATCCTAGAGCTGACCGATCGACGACAATGGCGCAAGAAAAGCGGAAACTCGGGCTCCATGAGGAGACGACGAAAGAAGGGACGGAAGACATCGCACGGTTCGCGAGGCCGATGACGGCGTCGTGCGGGTCGACGCGGTAGAGGACGCCTGCGTATCGCATCTCGGACTTGGACACTACGCCTGTGATTTGCCGCCGTGGCCTCCGCCGAAGCCATTGCCGTCTTCCTCCGTCCGTTTGCTTCGACGCTCTCTTTCGCCGGAATCGGTTTTCTTGCCGGTAAAGGAAAATGGGAATCCCCCTCGTCTTTTGATGAGAAAAGAAAATGACAAAAAAATGGGAATTAAATAAAAACGTTTCCTCTTTTCCGCTCCGTTAATTTTTGATGAAAAATGAGACTTTTAACTCTCGTTAGTCTAGCCTAGACAGATGGCATTGACAAATCAAATTATTAACGAATTCATGGAGGCTCATTTTATCGTTACTCATTATATTGATAGATGTTCTTTTTTACATGAAAATCATATCATTCAATGATTATGATATACTGAGTTTAAATGATTTCAATGCATTTAATAGCTATTCCATCAAATGACTCTCTCTCTGTTTTTTTTCCCTCCCTTACTCGCTAATAATTTCAAATAGAGTCAGGAATTCACACTAGGGATGGTAGTGAAATGTGTTCATAATGATTTCCTCCCTTATAAATCTGTCAAGATACCTATCTTATTTGGTTTCTAAATCAGTTCGGAATCTTCTACGTAAAATTTCAAACGTGACTCAATGAATTGAAACTTTTTAGCACCCTGTCAAATTATAACAAATATGATACTTTATTTTCCTAGCAACTAAAGAAGAAGAAGAAGAAGAAGAAGAAGAAATAGTAAAATTTATCCGTGTTGACACTGGCCGTGCCATTTAGGATGGCCAGAGTCCATGTCATCGATTTCTAGCCAAAATTGATTTAATTAACTCAATTAGTATAAATACAAAAGGTTTATGGTTAAATTTATAATAGATTTAGAACATTTTTTTATAATTTCCCCAAACTAAAGGCAACCATGATTTTCTAGATCGGATTCCAAAACTATTTGCACCACTCAAACTAAACCAAATTTATTGGTTTGTGAAATTATCAATTAAACTCAAACCAAACTAATAACTTTAGTTTAACATCGATTTTGTTTGATTTCAAACCATTATTATTGACCTGATTTAAACTATATAACTTTGTGGAAACCAACACAAAAAGAACCTATTTTTCTTCACACTTATTGGACAAAAAAAAATATAATAACAACTAAATTGGATTAAACTAATGAACATGCAAAAAAAAAAATATACTATTTAAGTGAATGGAAAAACACTAAATATCATAGAAAATTCCACGGTACTTGTTACTTGGGACTTGGGAGAAATTTTACAAGACTCCCTTGAACTCTTGAGATTGTACAAGTGTATCCCAAAATTTTCAACTATTATATATCATCCCGGTGAACTTTCATTTTATTATAACTGTTAACGCTTTTCGTATTTCGATTACCATAAGCAATATGTGTAACTTTTAAGGAGTACATTTGCAAATTTATCTCATTTTTTTTATGAAATATTTTTCTTACCCCTAACTTCTATAAAATTGAAAAGTAAAGAAAATCAAGAAAACTACATTAAACTAAAATTTTAATATTAGGAAAAAATATCGACAATAATAAACTAAAAGATTTATTAATGCAAAAAACGATTGATTAACCAAAAAATTTCAAGAAAATTGTGATTTTAATCAATCATTTCCTTTCATAAGTTGGAGACATCATTTTCACTTCTTAAAGAGAACTGTAACTCTTTAGGCTCGCAAAATGATTCATCTTCTTATCCGATTTCATTGTAGCATATCCTCATCAGGAATATCACAACCATCCGCTTTTGTCTTTAGGCGAGCTTCATTCTGGAATGTGGAATCTGGAAAGTCAAGCAAGAAAAGAGAAACAGCCCATAAAGATGTGTAATAAGATCCCAAGGAATGTGAAAAAAAAAACTAACATTTATCGGATATTCGTCTTTAAGATTTTCAGCCATTTTTTTTTCCGCATCTTTGAAACTAATCTCTTTTCTAGGCTCCTAGTTTAGGAAGTGCTGTCTACATTTTAGAGGTAACGCGTCTTGCACCTTTTTAGCTTTCTAGGTGCGTCTTACTAATTGCTGCTAAGTTTCAACTATCTGGAACTACTGAGGAAATATAAAAGGCACAGAATCAAAGATAACAGGCAAACGACCTTGAGGTGAAGAGGAAACATGAGAAATCTCAGACTAAAAAAATATTTGAGTATTAGTATTACCTTCTTTCCTCCTTTCCCGGAATTGCTCGTGTTTTGGTTAGTTCTTGACTTGGCCTTAGTCATCCGAGATACGTGGTAACATGGAATGAAAAGAATCAACTGCACTTTTCTTTGAATATCCCCAAATCGAGTGATAGCGGCAGAAATGACAAGAATATTGAGAAGCATTTGTATACCCTGTTTTCCCTTTCCCATGATTTGCTCTAAGTGATTCGAAGAGTCCTAGAATCAGCTCTGTTGATCTGATAGGAAACATACGATTACTAGCGCATGAAATATTTAGGTACATAGAAATTCCTAATAAACCATATAGGCCGAGAGAAAGATTGCAGAAGAATTTGTAGGTACCCAAGACGGACGAAGAAAATGATCCATAAACGGGTGAAAGAGGATGGGAGAAATTTAATTTGGCCATCTCTTTGGAAGGTTAAGCTATTAGAGATGGCAGGAATCATATACTATATCTCGATACATATAAAGCTTCCTCATATGTTCCTGTATTTGTCAACTTGCGTATCATCTTCCACGAGCGAACTTCATTATTGGCTGAGAACAAATGATGAACAGACCGATCCCGGTTTGAGTTTGTCTTGCTTAAGCAGTAAACTACCAGAGAAGCTTTTTACATGTTTGCCTTGAGAGTTCATTCAAGCATACACTAGTTTTCAAGCCCCAAGTGACTATTCAGCCTCTCAAAGAATAGTATCGAACTCTCTGTTAGAATTGCATCATTGTGAAGCTGAGCTTGCGCCAAAACGACCATCCTTTATCCCGTGAAAAGTACTGATAAGCATCCACCCATTGTCTAGTGAGAGATTCATCTTTTAATGGCAAAACATATATTTTCGAAGAGAGTTACACCAAGTGCTGATTAGCATCAACCAATATGGATTCTGTCCTTGCTTCATTTTATCCGTCAATATTTCACCTTCCCTGGGACCATCAATCTGTGACGTCCAAGAAAGAGAGTCTCCTTGGTGCTGCACGGAGCTTCTGGCTTGTCTGAGGGACTCATCAAGGTAATCAGTACATACTCGATGCAATGCCTTCGCAGGCAAATGTTTCTGAATGAATAATTGTGATGAGGCTTGAGAAAAATGTTCAAAAGCTAATCAAACGGACTCGAATGATTCATTTCCGACCAGAAAAAGTTTGGCGTGAACATGGAGCTGCGAAAGGCGTACATGGAATGCTTGAGCAAACCCAAAAACGATCTGTGATGTCCGCGAGGGAAGCCATGGTATTTGATTTAACAAATGAAACTTCGGGTGCTCAGATTGCACAATCACAAATATACAACTATCAACTTTTGATTTTATTATTATAGTTAGCCTTCGGTGCATTTGACTTTATATTGATAAAGAGTACGCATTCTCCTCATATTTTTTTTAGGGGTAAGCATGTTGGATCAATTGAACCAGGAACTACACAGACCAGAGTAAAACCGGACTGGTTTGGTCCGGTTCTTGGGGGGCATCAATCCAGTTCCTAGATCCAGGAGGAAATTGGACCAACGGTCCGAATCAACTCTTTTAAAAAATATATTTTTTTATTTTTAAAATAACAATAAACCCTAAAATAGTAATGACTATTTTTTTTAAAGAATTTTAATTTTTTTTGGCTAAATGATCGTTTCCCGATCTGAAGACCATTCAGTTTGGTCTCGGTCCCAAAAATTGAAAACCGGTCCTCTCGGTTCGGTTCCCGGTTCCTAGGCGGAACGAGATCGAACCGGAAACCAATCACCCCTAATATTTTTAATAGAAATCCTCTTCGCCTTTGTTTGTTAAAAAGAGGAGAAAGCTTTAGTTTAGTATCACAATCTTGAGGTTCAAATGACGAAAGGACCATATTTTATCGAAGAAGACCGCCTAGAGTCGCCTAGGGTTTCCTAGACATTCTCAAGGACGGCCGATACAGTAATTATCCTAAGTTCTAGAGCATTCTTAGCATAGATGCCAGTAGTTAGTAGATGAGGAGATGAAAATTTTTTATTAGATCTAGGGTTGATCAACAATTTTTATTGGAGAGCTTCTTGTATAAATAGGGGAGCTCTTACCCTCATTTGCATCCATCCAAATGTTTCGGCAATACAAATTATTCTCTCCCAAAGCTTCTCTCTCTAGACTTTCTCTATTTACGATTTGGGTGAGTAGGCGAGCTTAAGCACCCCATCGATCCAAGGAAGGCTAAGTCGCCGCATGATCTTGATCCCAAATGATCGACCCTTGACAGATATTGATAATGATAACAAATAAAAAATAATCCTTAATTTCTGTGTGTTAATTTTGCAATCTAATAATTTAACTTTGTTATGTATTAAACACTTTTATCTCACATAAGATGTCATCAAGAGCATGAATAACCTCAAGAGGACGAACTGATCTAGGCAATATATTTAAATGACAATAATAACTTCAAGAGCACCGATTGATCAAGATTAAAGTTGTTATTTATTGAAAATACAAATGCTGAACGTTGTCTTGAAAATACAAGACTTTCTATTCTTATTGAAATAATGTTATTTGTTCCACTACCCTTTCTTATTTTCGGTTCATTTTTATACGAAGTATATTTTGCTCTCTTCTATTTACTGATGTGACTAAACTGAATTTTATGAAGAATTATTTGTAATGTGCTTGAAAGTTGTCAGTATTCTTTGTTAATTAAAGAATCATAGAGGATTTTATCTGATTTGATGATGACATAGCGTGAAAACAGATTAAGGGACGAGAATGCGAGGTTGGGTCATAAAAAGGTTTTTCATGTGCAAGCTCTAGATGGGAATGCTATTTGGTTGTAGGACATTATTGCCACCATGTTAATATGCAGCATGTACATTGTGATATGCATTTTGAGAGAATGGTTGAAAAACTGACTATTTTCCCGATAAATTGGCTTGTCACATATGATGACATTAGCTCAAAGTGTTTCCAATAGAATGTTCTTGATTCGACTGATTACTTTCCCATGCGCTACTTTCATTTATGCTTTCTCCAAATTGAAGGAGGAGGGGAATGTCACGTGGAGCCATATGAAGAGTAAGTAAGATTAATAATTACTCTTGTTCTCTTCGGTCTCTGAGGACTAAATACTCAGTCTATTACTTCCCGATAACAGGACACATTGAGGAGTGCCTCACATTATCATTTGAGGATAAGATCGGTCAACTAGAAGATTCCTTGAACAATCAATGGACTATGATCACAATGTCTATTTTCGACAAGTGAGCTGAATGAACGGCAGTGAAGGCATGGGATGACAACAAGATGCTATCCATTTGCTCATTACACAAGAAAATGGTGAGTTATCTATGGCTGTTTTTCTCCCTCAATTTATTAAAGAGAGAAACTTATAAGGAAACACACTTAATAATCTCGGGTTCTATTTATATACTTCATCTCTCAAGAAGCAATTTCGTTTTATACCACATTTGTGCTCGGAGTTTTCATTGTCTGATTTGGCTTCTGTCATTTGGCATGTAACAGTCTACTGCATTCAAGTTTGAGGTACATAATCCCGTTACTTAGCTCTTCTATTTTCATTTCCCTTTCTGCATTTGCAGATTTGTTTGACTTTATCACATTACGATGACCATATCCATAGATATTATGTGCGCTTCACTGTCTGAGAAACTAGTTGATGTCACTCCTGCACCAGAATGAGATCGTTCAAAGGTTGGAGCAGGCTGAATTTGTCGAGTTCCATCCGACAGAACCATGCTGATGGGTATTTGCTTATGCTTCTTTTGTTTATATCATTCATTGCTCTAGCATGGTTACAAAGGAAGCTTAATAATATGTCTATGTTGACTTAACCAAGCTTAAGGATGTTAATTATAAGTTTCTTACCGGAATGATGCTATTTGTCATGCAGGATTCTTGTAAGCTTACATTCAGAAACTGTCTAATTTTGAAACTACCAATCCCAGGTAAATAACAGCCTCCTCTGCTTTCCCAGCTCACATTACGTAGAACTCTCCAGTTTGTTCATCATTACTTAATGTTTCGTTGACAATAAGTACTTATATTGATCATATTTTTCTAATTGACGTCGACATTGTTTGGTGGTATTTCAGACTACTAAGAAAACATTCAAGGTGGCTGAGTCACCAGGTAAACATTAGAACGCGCTAGATTAAATTCGTCTATGCTCGAGTGTTTTTGATGGTTCATGATGCCAAACCAGAGAATTGTCAATCCTAATCTAGAATGCTCGTCATATTTGTAGTGAGGTCTGCCAAATTCATCCCTAGCAAGCACTGGGTAATTGTTGCATCGGACGAGGCGTTTATTAGTGTGTACGGCTATAGCACGATGAGTGTACGGCTATAGCACGATGGAGAAGATCAAAAATTCCAAGCTCATAAAGATTATATCGGATGCGTGGGTGTCCATCCTACTTTCCCTGTGTGCTATCAGCATTGGATGACGCGGTTATAAAGCTCTGGGACCGGGAGAAGGACTGGATGCGTACTCAGACATTTGAAGGACATCCACATTGTGTGATGCGAGTAGTGTTTGATCCTCAAGATCCTAACGCTTTTGCAAGTGCATCACTTGATGGAACTATAAAGGTACTCATTTAGGAGGTCTTGCTCTTAGTAAAATACATTTATTTCAAATACGCTATTTATCCAAATGATTCCCATTTGTTGCAGATTTGGAAGTTTACTTTGGCCTAAGTTTGCTTTGGATGCACATGAGAAGGGGCTGAAACTTGTTGATTACTTCTCCACGCCTGATATGCTTTATTTACTAAGTGGTTTGAATGATTACATTGCTAAGGTTCGCAAACTTTATTGCTCTTAATTTAATTCATCTGTGCATTGCTAGAAAGATATTAATTGATATATGATTCATCAAATAACAAGTCTAGGTTTGGGACGATAAAGGCAGAAAATGTGTACAAACACTCCAGAGATACGAGACCACCGGCCGTGGTGGCTCTGCTGGGTAGGCTTCAGGCCTTTGAGGGAGAGGTCGGGAGTTTGAAGCTCCTGCGACGCAAGTTGCAGGGAGGCTGGCAGGCCATTAGGTGATTTACGCGTGGCGCCCTAGTAGTGGGTCCTGGACTAGCGTCACCTGGGGGTTTATGTGGCGGCTGTCGGCCAAAACGGTTCCTCCAGCACCCAAAAAAAAAAAAACTCCAGAGATACGAGCACAATATTACCGCCGTATGTGCGCATCCTGATCTGCCTATAGTAATCCCTGGTTCAGAGGAGGAGACTCTTCGCGTATGGAATGCAAATGGCTTTGGGTATGCATTGTGGGAGTTTGCAGTCATAGCATGCTCTAGAATGCAGCTTCAGTCACAGCAGTCGAATGAAAATACCGCCTCTATCCTTTCCAGATTTTCCAGAAGTTACCATAGGATAAGACTGTTTATGTCCTTGGATTCTGTCATATTGTGAATGACTCCAACATTATGTCGCATACAGGCTTAAGCACGCACTGAAATTCAGTCATGGAAGGATCTGGAATATTGCATATCAGAAAGGATCATGCAGGTACCATTCATGCCTGCTCTAAATTCTTCATTTCCTTGTTATATCTGTGCTTTGACAATAATAAGCTATTATGATGGTCCAGGATTTTCCATTGCCACTTAAAGACATTCATGTAGGCTCTGCAGTTTCAGTACAAAGATAGAATCTTCCATATCCATTGTCTCGCATTTTCGTGGCTTTCGCCCTACTAGGTTAAAGTTGCTTGCAACGAGGGAATAGCCGTGGTCGAGCTAGAGTGCTGATATTATGGAGCCTTAAGCCATATTCTATGTTGAATACAACAGATCCCAGCCTCTATTAACTGTTACTGTCAATTTGAAGTTCTAATAAAAGTGCATATCGTTGTTCTGTCAAAAAAGAAAGTGTCTTGTTGTACTAGTTTATGTGTATACTCTTTGCATCCTGCCAGTAATAGGATTTTCCATTGTAACCCAAAGATCTCATACTTTCCTTTTGTCTGCGGTGTATCATGCTCCTAGTTGAATAAATGTCTCTCGAAGATTACTAAAGTCGCCCTTAAAAAGGAAAAAAAGGGAAATAATGGCAGCTTCAGAACATGAAATCGACAATCCTGGAGTCTACAATAGTCATATATGGGGTAAGGCATGTTCCAAGACCTCTGTACAAATAAATCAAGGAAGATGCATATCAAACAGGTTGATACTTGTAAATATGACTTGAAACAATTCTTAATTTCTATTGACTTTGAATGCTTCTGCCTAAATCATGTCAACCATTAGGCGATGCTCCTAATACTTCAGCTGGGAGGGATTTGACTCGATCTTTGTCCTATTTCCCTAACACAAGTTTTAATAATTCTTTAGCAAATAGGATATGAAAATGGTTCGCATCATGCTAATATTATGGAAAAAGCATATTCATTTTGCTCTCAAACGAAAAAGCATGGATGGGATTTCGGATGGGGTCGGGAGCAACTCAAAAGAGCTACTCCACAAATAATTGGGGCCATTTGACTAAATTAATATTGAGATCAAAGCCTTTTGAACGAACTTCATCACCAATCAAAAGACTGGAGTGGAATGCAATGTACTGCAACTTTTTGAGATTGACATGTTCGCACAAACCTTCTTGTTAGTATACCTCCAGGTTCTCTTCCTTTGCCCAAAAATCGTTTTCAAGATCCAATCTTGAACTCTCATGGTTGTGTTGTGTCCCATAACCACTCTGATGACCAGTCCGATACCGCGACCCATCATACACAATTTTCCAATCTAGTTCTTTGATCCAGATCCTCGAGTACATTGTTTGGTTGTGGCTGAACACAATTTTGGCGAGCACTTTTGATTTGAATCTAAACGGAAAACTAGAAAAATTTATAACAAAGAAAGGTCTCGTTATGCCGATTCCTCCAAAACATGGAGGCCATGATTCATTACCTTGGTTGATCGAGATTAGAGAAATGAGGCTAAAGAAATTTCTGCATAATGGTTTATCAAAAATGAGTAAAGCTAAAACATTTTCTTGCCGACATGAGATATTGTACTAATAGCTATCAAAAGAGTACATTGAGTTAATTTCATGGGAACAATCGTGCATTTATTGTTGCTGATGAAACTGGAGACACTTTCCTCGAAAACTAATATCTAGATGGTTGATGCTTGATGCTATCATGACGCACAGAACATATCGAAAAGGTATGCCACAATGCGCACCTGGCAATGAGCGATCCAATCATTGAACTTTCACGACATATTGTAATTCACACAAACCTTATTTGGTGCATCCGTCTTTGTTGCCATCCTCTATAGAACCTTAGGAACCGACGCTCAATTCTAGAAGCCGTGTTTAGCCCCATAACCGCGCCGATGACCAGCCCACTTCCAAAACCCATCAGGACAATCTTCCAGTCAAGCTTTTCTACTAATGCACCAGATGGTGGTGGCGGGGGCGGCGGCGCTTCAACATGATTTCCACATTTCTTTGTCAGAGGAACTCCACACAATCCTAAGTTCCCTCCATAGGAGTCAATCTTGAATGTGGTGAACTGGTTTACCTGAGGTATGGGCCCAGAAAGATGGTTGTCTGAGACATTGAAGAAAGCAAGAAAACTAAGTTGGGCTAGTGCTGGAGGGATCATTCCCGAGAGCTTATTGCTTGAAAGGTCAAGAGATTCCAGTTCGGTCAAATTTGCCAAGGACAAAGAGATGGAGCCAATAAGAGCATTGTTGGAGAGATTGAGCATCCGAAGTTCAGTTAAACTTCCAACAGAATTCGGGATTTCCCCAATAAAGTTGTTGCTCGAAAGATCAATCACATTGAGATATGCCAATATCCTTTTGTACTCCAATAAAATGCCTTTGTTGATTATTTTCATCGAGTAGTCGTACGTTTGCTCACCCAAGGAATATACGTAGACAAGATCGTTGACTTGAGTTCCATAGTAGTGTGCATCATCTGTAGTGTGGACTTTCATGGCACTCCACATATCAAAGTATCCAAATGGAAGCCAACCCAAGAAGTTGTTCATGGATAGATCAACGATTCGTAGGTTGGGAAACTGGTCACGAGCTTCAGGTTCCCCTATGGCTCCATGAAATCTATTGGAACGCAAAATGAGCACATTCAAATAAGAAAGCGAGCCCATCCATGAAGGAAAGGTGTCGACAATCTGATTATTTTCAATATTGAGAAATTCCAGATCACTACAATTAGCTAATCCCCTTGGCAATGACCCTCGTAGATGGTTATCACTCACATCTATCATACACAACCCACACACGTCATTTTGCAATTGAGGAAATCTTCCATATAAATCATTACTATTCAAACTCAAGACCGACAGGCTATTGCTCAAATTGCTCAAACACGGCGGAATAACACCAGATAACTTGTTCTTGGACAAATCAAGAATTCTAATAGAGCTTAGCCGGCACATCTCCGGTGAAATTTCTCCAAATAGATTATTATTTGAGACAAGGTAGAATCCAATGGACTTGGGGGGAAGGGGAATTAATCCTTGTATATTGTTGAACCGAAGGTCCAATGTCTCAAGATTTGACCAATTCAAAGCTATGAAACTAGTAATTGAGTTTCTCGAAAGTTTCAAAAATCCAGTTGTGACACACTCACATTTAAGAACCATGGAGGTGTCGGCCCATAAATTCTATTTTGGGATAGGTCCAGCCATTCCAACGTACTTTGGTGTGATAGGAAGATGGGGAGCTCACTTAAATTGCTAGAAGCCAAGCCGAGAATGGACAAGTTTGGAAGGCTAGCGTTCATGTTGGGTTCAATAATCGACGAGAATTCATTGGATGAGAGTTGCAAGATATCTAGATGTTGAAGTTTGAGTATCACATCTAGTTGCAAAGTACCATTCAGATTATTTGATTTCAAGTTCAGGTAACCAAGACTCTCGAGGTTAGAGATGTTTTCGGGAATGGAGCCAGTTAATCTATTGAATGATAGGTCGAGATTAGTTAACTGGGTGAGGCCAGTGATCTCAACTGGAATTTGACCAGTTAATTGATTGTGCTGGAGATATAAGGAAATGAGGTTAGTGAGGTTAGTCAACGAAGCAGGAATTTCCCCAGAGAGTAGATTCATTCCAAGATTCAAACATAAGAGTTGGACGAGATTCCCTAGGGAAGCTGGGATTTCACCCGAGAGATTGTTTTGTTGAAAATCCAATATGGTAAGTTGAGTGAGGTTACCTATTGAAGATGGAATGTTGAAAAAGATGGAATGCACCGGTAGTGAGCCCTGAAATATTGGTATCCCCAAGAAACAATGACTTAATGGGACTGCCCAAGTGAAACTCTGGCAAATGACCGAACAGCTCTGGATTGCCACTTAAATCAAGAAGTTGTAGCCTTGGCAGCTTGAAGATGGTTGTTGGGAATGTCCCTTGCAAGTCGCAATAAGAAAGACTAAGTGATGTCAAGGAGGATAAATTTGCGACAGCATCAGGCATCGGAGTTGACACATTCGACAAGGAAAGATCGAGGTGTTCCAATTTGGTCAAAAATTGAACCAGTGTCTCCATGCTAGGATTCCTCAGCTCCAATTTGTAGTTCGAAGAGGGATCGAGGGAGGTCAAGTTAGTCAACTTCAGGACTTGAGATGGGATTTGACCTTCAAAGTTGGACCAAGAGAGGTTCAGACTTATCAACTCCACTAGATCACCAATGGCGGACGGTATTTGAGAGTAATTGAAGTCGTTTGAGGCAAGATTGAGGCTTTCCAAATGAGCGAGGCGGAAGAGGCTGGCCTTCGAGTTGATAGAACCGGAGAGACAACTTTCACTGAGGTCGAGGCCAGTCACGTAACCCGTCCCTTCATTACAATCCACGCCTTCCCAATCACAACAATCCCTGTCTTCTAGCTTCCACGATTCTAGCTTGTTCCCACAAACTGAGAACTTTGCATCGAAGAAAGATTGTTTGAATTCTAACAAGGCAGACCGCTCCTCCTCATGGCACTTCATTGAGCTCATTGAAGGCAATGTCTCAGAGGAAGCAAAGCGGAGTGGAATCATGGCGAGGAAAACCACCAAGAGATCAAATGGCGTTCGTTTCATGGTGATTAAATTGTTCTAACGCTCTACTTACTTGGGTTTTGGTTTTGCTGGGTGGGCGAGGTGAAGATGGACAAGAACTGAAACCGCGTGTCAACTTTATATTACCTTTATTCTTTTGCTTTAAGTCAACCTTATGTAATAGTAAGTCTAGCCCTCCATGTTGACACAGAACCTAAATTTGATGGTGCTTCGGCGGTAACCTGAATTTGATGGCGACTTTGCCCAACAGAACCTGAATTGATGGCGGATCGGGCGAGGTTTCGAGGAACGATGAAGACGGCGAAGACTGCGACGACTTTGCCCAACAGAACCTGAATTTGATGGCGGATCAGGCGAGGTTTCAAGGAAGCTTCGGCAGCGACGAAGACGACGAAGACTGCGACGACTTTGCCCGACAGAACTTGAATTTGATGGTGGATCAGGCGAGGTTTCGAGGAAGCTTCGGCAGCGACACCGACGAAGACGACGAAGACTGCGACGACTTTGCCCGAGAGAGAGAGAGAGAGAGAGAGAGAGGAAAGGGTTTAAAAAAGGAGGAAGTTCCTGTGGAGTGCGAGGAGTGAGGGGTGTGCGCAAATTTCGGTTTATACGATGAGAGAGAAAAAGCGAGCGCGACTCGGGCGCTCGTTTTCACACCGGTGGTCTCACTTTTTTTTTTTTTTAAATTTTAGTAATTTTCTTTCAGAGAAATTTAAAAAAAAAAAAATTTCAATGCAAGATTTCGATTTTGGAAGGAATTATGGTTTGAAATTCGAATACTTCCTCAATTAGGTATTTGCTTGACGGGAAGGCCACCACCTTGACAAGCAGGAGTTCGAAAATGAAGTCTTTACTTATTTAATCACGTTGTCTTATGAAACTTTTGCACTATTTTTGGGGAAATGACTTGGGAAGATCCATGCGAGAGACTTTTGTGGTGGTTGTTCTTGTAACGTGATAGTTGGGCGGTTTGACTAGTCAATGAATGACTAGTGAAGGCACTCGAGTCTTATGTGATTTGATATTATTACTTGACGTTTCTTTTGCTCCATGAGCTTTTTAATCTATAATTATTGGAGTTCTCCACCCAAACGAAGTTGATGGAATTCCACATTCCATACATTGGTGCGTGTGAAACACTTTTCTTTTTGACCGAACAAACGCACTTTATGTCTATTGATTATATGAATTTGACTGATCCTCACTAACTATACTAACTATACATTGAGGGGAATGAGATTTAAGTCAATTAAGAAAAATCAACAATGATAGTAACCTAACTTATGTGATTAACAATCCTATTAACCAGGCTCATATGAGTAAGAACAAATCACTTGTTGATTTAGTGATGCATTATTAAAATTTATTTTCCCTCCTAACTTTTTTTAAGCATGAATTTTGAAAATGTTGTCTCTCTTAACTCGGGAAACAATCCTCAAGGCGTGATTGTTCGCTTGGACGATAGATGAGATCACTCTTGTGATGGTCGTCTTTGATAGGTAGCATCGCAATGGTGGTCGTCTCATTGACAGACGACCACCACAAATGATGGTTGCCACTAAACAAGTGGTCACTATGACAATGTTCTCTTGTGTAGGTCGAGATCAACCTTGAGATTTAGATCTTAATATGGTTTCCCATGTCTATGTCATCGTTTTTGGAAGAATTCCACATCGATTAAATGCTTGATTATGATGTACAGTATTAACATGAGTCTAGCCAAATTCAAGTTATCAGGTTAGAGATTCTAATATAATATCAAAACATAGGTTAATAATTCATATCTTGATACTCCAATTGGCTCACACAAAATATTAAACGTGTTAATTTCGCCATAGTCGAGCCGAGTCAAGCACGTGTGAGAGAGTGACTTACACACAAGGAGGAGTTTTTGTATAATTCCATATCGCTTAAATATGTTATTATAACGTATTTTATGTGCATGTAGTTAAGCGATGTGCAATTGTAATAACATGGGCTGTGGCTCGAGGCAACTAGTGCGACAAATGCGACTACCACCAAGGTGGTCGCCCATTCATCCACCGGCGACCACCACCGTCAAGCTAACCACTTGCAACGATAGTGTTCGAAACATTTTTTTGAGTGTTACCATGCAGCCCTAAGTCGCTGGAGTTAGCTATCCCCAATTCTCCTTCCCAATATTTTCATTTTATTTTTGATGTTATGAAGAATTTATTTTTTTTTTTTTTTTTAATCTTTCTATTTGTATAACTATATCCAACATCATATCCGATGTTTTACAAATTAAAAAATAAATTGTCACAATGCTAACTTGTTTTATCATTCCCTAATCATTGTTTTATGTTCAAATACAGTAAGAAATATTACTGTTTGACTTTTCCAAATAATTGTTTGGAGAACGACCATGGCATTAGCTTAGCCGGGCTCTTTGCTCCTTGAAAGCTTAAGAAGCATTGTGTGTGCCTTAGTTTAACACAACCGATCGTTATCTAGTGATCCATTGGGTAGTCTTAAGACGATTTGGTTGTGTAACTTAGTTACAAAGGATGACTCGGTCTTTCGTTTGGCCCCCATATGATAAAAAGTACATAAACAAGTAAACAAATGATGATAAGGGAATCATAGAAAAATAATACTGGATAGTCTATTAGATTATGTAGATTTAATCCATCCGGAACTGAATCTAAGTGGGCCTCATGGCGAGATTTATGTAATCAATGAGGCAAACGATATTGATTCTTGATGTGAACTTAACTCTCCAAATTTGACTTTTGACCACTTGGAGAACTCTCTCTGAATCTTCTTGTGACGGACCGGGTTGAACGCAATTACTTTTAACCGAACAACTTTTGGACTTTGATCTCTACCGTGAATTGTGTAACACGACAGCTCTGACTTGCTCCTACGGAACCAACGGAACCAAGGTCGAAAAGATTGAAAAAAAAAATCAGTCATTCACCAGGAATGAATAAAAGAAATCTTTAAGAGTCGCGGATGATAGCATAGGAGAGACCATAGCGTCTATTTTGACAAGTCAGCTGAATGGATGGCTGTGAAGGCATGGGATGACAACAACGTGCAGAAGAATTTCCTTGGCTAGAGAGAGAGAGAGAGTAAAATTGCATGACCATCCTTCATCGAAAAGCACACCTTAATTTACGTCCAACATTGCAGCAACTTCTAGCTATGTATATGTTAAAATATTAAAATAAAAAATCAGGCTTTTATCTAACAATTCAAGTTTTAAAACAGTTGGCACCTGTCCCACAAAATCTCTCAACATATAAGAGCTAGTCATCCTTAATTCAAATTTTTATATTAAATAAAAATAACACATTCATCTAAATGCTTAATTTCATTTTATGATATATTTGTGCCCGGAGAGTTCTGAGTACTAATTTGTCTTCTGTCATTTGGCATGTATTGATCTACCGCATTCAAGTTCAAGGTACACAATCCCTTCTCCTCATTCTTCTCCTTTTCATTTCCCATTCTGTATTTGAAGATTTATTTAACTTTTAATTATCTGAGCGTATTCATCGATATTAAGTATGCACACTTCACTATCTGAGAAACTAATTAATATCACTCCCACACCAAAATGAGATCGTTTAACGGGTGGAGCGAGCTAAATCTATCAAGTTACATCTGGCAGAACCATGGTAATGAGAATTTGCTTATGCTTATGTTGTTGACATCTTCCATTGCTCTAGTATGGTTACAGGGGAACCTTTAACCGTATTTCTATGTTCACAAAACCAAGCTAAAGGACGTTAATTATGAGTGTCTTACCAGAATGACGCTCGTTGTCATGCAGCGTTTTCCGTTTGAGTTTGTTTTGCTCAACTAGTATCTACTGGAGAAGCTTTTTACATGTTCCCCTTGAGAGTTCATTCAAGCATGCACTCATCTTCGATCCCGAGTGACTATTCAGCCCCTCGAAGAACAGTATCGAACTCTCTGTTAGAATTGCATCGTTGCAAAGCTGAGCTCGCTCCAAGCTGAAAATCAAGAGTTAATCTGAGACCTCTTGCTCTCTCTCTCTCTGCATGCGTGTTCTCTGGCATTGCATCAATGTGGCAGATCCTTCTGAGAGTCAGCAGACCAACTTCAAATTTACTTTTAATTTGTTACTTCCTAGCCATGTGTGAAGTGCAAATTACTTTGCTGTCGGATGGTACGCTTCTCTCACCAATGGATGGACTGGCCAGCACTATTTCGCATTTTATTCCTTTCGACTACGCTTTTCTGGACATGACGCTGCAGTGATTGCTGCTGCGCATGATTCTTCCCCATTTGATTTCTCAGAGGGGACCAATATAACAGTCTACTGTTGCACGATTATGTGCGAGAAAATTCTGAAGATTTACCAGCCTCGTAGAAAGACGGCGCTTTTTTATCAACCAAAAGGAGGCTTTAGACTATATTGGCGGCAGCTCACGGACTACCAATAGCATGCAAAGCTGAAATTTTTTTGTTGAGCTAACTTTGATGATGCCTTCAAATCAGACGGCAAATATTTCTCACAACGGATCATAACATAGACTGAGTTAGTACTTTACCAAAAAAAAACATAGACTGAGTTAGTACTGTAAGCCAGTGGCTGTGGCAATTGGTTAATCTCATTAATAATTTAACCCCGAAACCATTTATACAGAGAAGTTCCTGGCATACACGACTCACTCACTTGCAATTCTCCTTCGACCAAAACTTGCTTACCTCTCCCTGGTTACATTTTCTCATGCCAACCATCTAAGGATAACTTCGGGCTTTACAGACTGACATTGCATTCTAGAAATCCCAAGGGTCTTGCTAAGCTTCAATATAATGCCCAATTAACTTCCGATTTGCTGGGTAAGTTGTACTAGTCTTAAGAACCATTGACAATCATGCAACTTCGCTCTATCCCCCAAAGTTAAGGGAAAAGAACAGTCACCTGTACAGAGCTCTAAATGTATGTATACAGTATTTGCAAGCATCCCGTCAAGTTTCCTATGTGACATGACTCCAAGTAGGATGAGCCCAGCCTCGCCTTGTATTACCATTTTCTCTTCTGTCAGAATAGACCTTTGGACTATCACCAAGCCTCGACGTTCAGCTACCGTGACTCCTTTGGTTCACTTGGTAAAACCCAAATGTCTGAGGACTAAGTCAAGAAAATGTTAAAAAATAACAAAAAACAAACATTGTAAATCTTTAGAAGAATCATGAAACCTCCATATCCAACTTCCTTTGTTCAGATATTTTTGGCTTCCATGGCCCAGGTGGACCGTTCGAAAGTGAGTCGAAAAAGTCATCCTTCACATAACTAGGCTACCATCCAAAAGGAAAAGACATCACCATCTCAAAAAAAAGGACGGAAGAGAGCCGTCGACTCTTTAAGCTCACAATCACTCACCTTCTTATCCGATTTCATTGCAGCATCTACATCCTCAGCATCTTCAGCAGGAAGACACTAGCATCTGCTTTTGTCTTTAGGTGAGCTTTGCTATGATTGCCAAGCTCACCCCACACTTCGTCCTTGTTAAATCTCTTGTTCATTGCCACGAAATCAAGATCCTCGGCATATTTGGCAGCCAAATGTGGAATCGGGAAAGTCAAGAGAAAGAAAAGAGAACAGCCCATAAAGAAGTGTAATAAGACCCTAACGAATGTTTTAAAAAAAAATAGATTGAAGGCAACATAGGTATCTGAATCTGAACTAAAAAATGGTAATCCATGCAAAATTGCAAGCCTATAGGCTCAAATTCAAGATACAAGCTTTTTCAGACTCATATAACAAATTCACATATACATTTCCCTTTTACTGAATCTCCATGACATGGAACCCATTGTAAGATGACCCATGCAGCCCAATTAATGAGAAAAGGACCAATTGTTATTGTCGTTGCAGATGTATGCATCCATTTTGAGGGAGATTTTGAATCAAAAGAGTCATGTACAACAAAACCACAAAATAGGACATTATTGAATGCTCAAACAAGTCGAAAGTTCTTTTATTTCCTTCAAACTAACCATTGGTTGTTAAGGCGTATTCTCAAAATACCTATAGCTACAGTTGTGGCAATAGGCGCATGATTTGGCAACACACCAATTTGTCCAAGTTTATATCAACAACCACCTACAGCTATTCCTTTTCTTTTCACCATACCTCAATAGTGATATACAAAATCACTTAAGGACTTTAGATAATAAATTGAATATCCCTGACATCAACTTGCAGCAATATTCACAAGTCAAATGATTTACTCAACCACCTGATTATGAAATTTTATTATAATTTGACCTCTACCCTTCGAAATTACAAATTTTCACTTCTAGTTAGTGTATTCCCCCTCTTCTTTTATTTTCCAGCATGTTTGGGATTGCAATCAATATTGTCAACCAGTTGCTCCACGTTTTCTTACCTTGTCTATTGTATGTTCATAAAAATGAGTATGATTACTAATTCTGATTTATTTTCTTTATTTTTTATTTTATTTTTTTTTTTGTATTCTCCAATTTGTTTTGGTACGCAAGCTAATTATTTCTACACATTATTTGTGGTACTCTTCTTACTCATGTGGTACATTCATTGGACATTCTGTGCCTTTCTATATTGTTTGTTGCTTTCTACTACTTCTTACTAATTGCTGCTAAGTTTCAAGACAATCCTTAGAATCAGAAGAAGAGAGTCATACTGCATTTTCTCCTTTTCCTTGAGCAATTCCTTTATTATGGTAATAACAATTGAGTAGCAGTTCCAATCAACTACACAGTTGTGAAGAGCAAAACAGCATCGAATTTAAATTACTCACGTCACGGGGCTATACGAACAAATATGACTGAAAAATATGATACCTTCTTTCCTCTTCCCCCTGAGATGCTCTTGCTAGTTTGATGAGGCTGCCTGTCAGCCCTATCTATCTAGAGCTACCCAGGAAATATAGAAAGGCACAGATCAAAGATAATACGTAAACAGGTTTGAGGTGAAGAGGGAAAGTACTTGAGAAATCTCAAACAAAAATATCTCAAGTATTAGTACTACCTTCTTTCATCTCCTCGAATTGCTTGTGTTTTGGTATGTTCTTGACTCAGCCTTCGTCATCTGGAACACATGGTAACATGGAATGAAAAGAATGAACTGCACTTTTCACTATCTTCTAATTAAGTGATAGTAGGCAGAAATGACAAGAACATTGAGAGGTATCTGTATACCCTGTTTTCCCTTTCCCATGGTTTGGTATTAGTGATTAAGAATCAGCTCTGTTGATCTAGTAGAAAGTTGATGGTGCAATAACAAGAAACACACGAGTATAAGACCTGCAAAGACGGCAAACAAAACCACTGGGCTTCTGTGGTTGGGGTGAAGACAACACACCTTCAGGACCTACAGCATGATGTTCTAAATGATCGTGTGAAAAGAATTGGAAAGAGTCATTATACCCTTTTTATTGTTTCTGCCACCTTGCTCACAGCATCTCTTGGATTCTGTACATTAGATGTTCTCATCTGAAAGATAAAACAATAGATATCAAGGCAAAATAAACCATGAGTCTGATATAAAAAAAAAAGAAAAAAAGAAAAAGAGAGAACCTAAATTCGGAAAAGCTTAGAGATAAAAAAAGCTTTAACTTCTCTCATTTTCCCTCCCCATAAGCTTTATAATTGTTAGGGTACTGAGGATCACCTGTATGCTGTAAGAGAGAGAGAGAGAGAGAGGCCTTGCAAAATTAATAGTTATAGACACTCACATGCATTAGAACACACATATTAGCGTGAGACAATTTGCTCTGTGAATCTGTAATACCCTCTTTCCTCTTTCTGCTGACTTGCTGGCAATGCTGTTCGGGTTCTGTAGATTCCCCTTATACACCTGAAATAATGGATAAAACCAAAGGTTTTAAACTATGAAGACAACAGGAAGGCAATTTCCAGGCAAAGAATATGGACTGGCAAGTTCGGAGGAAGAAAAATCTTCACTGTATTTCCCTTTGCCAGGCCATTAGCTTTATGACTGTTATTAGAGTCTAAAGTGGCACTATTATGCTGACAAAAGGAAGCAGAGGGAAATAGCAGAGGCTCAATGAAAATCCAATTCTGACAAACAGATTTAGATATAACAAAGTCTGGATAAAGAAAAAGAAAGATATGAATGAACAAACAGACATATTATGAATGAACAAACAGACATAAGTCAGCTTTGCCCTCTATATTATTCACACAATAAGGGTAATGTTTGAAAAGAATACCAGAAAGTGGCTAATTGATAAAGTAAAAGAGACAACTATAACTCCAGAGATATAAAAAAAAAAAAAAAAAAAAGGCATCCTTTAAAAAGTTAAATACATCCACAATAGCTAAGCGAGAACTGCAAGCACATAATCTTCACCGGCTCATTTACATAAAATCTTTGGCTTCAATAAGCCTACAAGAAGGTGGGAAGAGGGTTAAGGACAGCTAACGGAATGCAATCATTAAAGGCAAAAGACGAACGGGATCTATAAAATGCAGGCGCTTCTTTTGGTTTCTATTTCCATTTTCAACCAGATTATACATGTAACAGCCATTACAGATAATATATTTCAACTAAATCACTTTTTTTTTAGTGCAACCTATTTCAAAAACCACTAGCAAGCATGTAGAGCAAATAACTTTTAAAGGAAAAGATGTGTCGAGAAAAGAGAAGGCAGACAAAACTCAAATTTTCAAAAGGTCCTTCCGCTGATCAAGAGAGCACAAGTCATGCAATCAAGATAAGAAAACTAGAATTGGAACCCTTCTTACTAGCCATGGACAAGTTTCCTCACTAAGATGCATCTTATTAGACAGAAATGACCAAATGACAACTATAATAAATAGATGTTATAAATCTGGAATATATTTCAAAAGCAGTTGACACGAATGAGTAACAATCATAATATAAGGAGATGCAGTGCCTTTTTCTCTAGGAATGTAGTCTCACTTGATGGAGCAACTAGAAATCCAGATGCTTCTTTTCAATAAAGGAATGAGGAAGCGAAGCAAGAGACTGAAAGAGTTCTTTAGGATGGAGGAGTAAATGTGAACCTATAGTTTACTGGGCAAACGTCAAAGCAAAACAAAAGTTTTTTACTTTTAGGGGAAAAAAAACAGCTAGTATACTGAAAAATAGCCCAAAAGTTAAAACTCATCCCAAATAAAAACTTGTCATGGACGAGACATTATAAAGAATGGGAAGGAAATATTAGTCGATTCAATTGAAACGCCATGACTTGTGATTGCTTATAAAGGAGTGTGGGCTGGAGTTTCTGGAAACTAAGCATAAACTAAACAGGCATTTAACAGGATAACCACCAAGTTTTTAATCTTTAACAAGAGAGAGTACAGCTTTTGTTCTAGTCTAGCATTTCAAAACATATTGGAGGGAGAAAAACACAATAATTACCTCCCGGACGATGCACCATGTATTTGGAATATTAAAAAAGGATAAATGAAATTCCAGATAACATAGTTATACAATCATAATCCTCTGGCCTCAAGTAAGAAGCCACAAGAAAATAAAATCCAGAAATAGCCTGTATCAAATAATACGCCGAGGTTCATACAGCATGTAAAACAGATACATGGGATTAGTTCCATTTCCGTAGCTCTCATATCTACCTCTACGCATATGCTACTTGCTGCCATCAAAGACCAGCACTTGAACCAAAAAACCATTTGCAACAGCTAGGTCTATAAAATTTTGTGCATTCAAGGATTACTGCTTTGAAACATACCAAGTTTCTAGAAAAGTTAACTAGCTTAAGTAATGATATCTTGTCGATTCTATGGGAACGCACTAAGGTTCAATCGACCCTTTGCCTATTGGTGGTTTACAGGAAAGAACAGCCAACAGAGTCCCACCTTTCTTTCGTTTGGTTCCCGTTTTTTCTTTTCTGTGTGTTGGGGATAAGGGTTTGAAGGTGGATGATTAATAACTTAAACCTATAGTAGGGGTATCAATATACATCCATAATCAAGGAAAAAACAGAGGCACAAAAGTCGCATTGTCAGATGCCACGACATGTACACTATCTACTTTAACACCATAGAATATGCAAATTACTATTTTGAGAATCGATATGAACTGAGTCGACAGACATGAGATAACCTTTGTGGCATATGGTTTTGGAAGAGGCAAAATGGATGCCCGTCCCTCGGCAGCGATTCAGAAGTCAAAGATTTAATGACCTCTTTATCTTCATAACTACTTCCAGAAAAATGAGATGAAGAAAGTGGCTGGGCCCCAGTTTGTAAATTTTGACTAGGGTCATTAATGATGGCTTCAAATCCTTCGTATGATTTAGACTGCCTGATCCATTCATACAGAACATAGCTAGAGGCAGACTTTCTGGAACCACTCCAGACCCTCAGACAAAGTTTGCTCCATGGATAACTTGAGGCATGGGGTTAATATGCAGACCAGCAGTACTAGAACACTTTGCTGCAGAAGACATTGACGTTATTCTAGAACTCAACAAATCCTTTGCCACATTAGGCAATGTGTCTGAAATCAATAAAGTAGGACCTGATGGCAGATCTGAAGGAATCAACATTGGTGTAGATGTCAAAGAATCCATGATAACAGAGGGCTTCAAAGAATCAGATAATCCATAAGTTGCTGCAACACTCATTGTCAACGGATCTGTTACAGGATGTTGCATTGGTTGCTTAATATGATATGCAGCCAGACTGGGCGGCAGTCCAGCCAATAACTCTGCTGAGGATAAGGGACTTCCCCTGTACTCCTACCAAATTCTTGCCCATGTAATAGCATGGGCTGTCCAGCAGCAAGTGTATTTGTAGACAGCAATGAACTGAATGATGTCAAGTTCTGTGTAGGCTGATATGAAGAAAGAGTCTGGTGGACAGCCAAATTTGGAAGTCCTAAACTGGAACTGTTGGGCCTGCTTATTGTGGTGGCCTGTGGAGTGATTGTAGATGCAGATGAAGAGTGGGGGAAAATAGCCTGTATGAGAAGCTAATGCAACAAGAATAGATGGCTTGTTTCCATCTCAAGCATCAGATCAGAACATAAAGTTTATAAAACCTTTATGATGGCTGGATCTTCTGGCAGGTCTGATGTAACCTTTTCAGGTTGAGACTCTGAAGATAGAACCTGCAATTCCTGAAGCAGGTGCACAAGCATTTTTGCTCCTCTGCTTTAGTCAGTCATGTGAACTTTAATACAAGAATTGACATAAGTACATCAAAGAAATAGTTGGATCACCAAAACAAAGCTTCAGTATCTAGAAGTTACCAATGCTAGCATGAGTCAAAATTACGAACTACAATACACCTGTGTTTGTGAACAACTATTCTACAGTATAGTCAATGATACAATATATGTTTTCTAAGTCCTGGGAAGAAAATATAGTCGAAATTATGTTTTTAAGGTAAGTGGTAACATATGGGGAAATCACTGAAGTGATTAAGCTATGATTTTGAATTACATGAAGCACATATGAGGCTCATCAGCAGGACAAAACTAACATATACACCTTCTTAGTAGCAGTGTGCTAGACTCCAGAAAGTAGAAGCCATTAAGCCCACAATATCGAAGAGTCGCCACATAAGCTCTATCGCATCCAAGTTCTACGTAAAGCACTTTTTTTTTTTTTTTTTTTTTTTTTTTTTTGCATAATAGAGATGCGAATACCAGATCACATCCACTTACCAAAAAAAAAAAAAAAACCAGATCACATCCCTGAAATGAATGTGCCATGAAATTTCAGGCAAAGCTTCACAAAAGCATTTCCAGCTATAAGCACAGACATGAATATTTTGAATATTTTGTCCTACGCTTTCTCTTGTTCTCTAAATTAACTGTCCCGTGAACTGCAACTCGCTACTTGATGTTATAACCACGGGATCGCCAAAATTTAAGTCACCAGCAAATTCGGTATCATCGAACAATTACAACCGTCCACCACAGGAAAATCTTTGATGTCTCAAGAGCACAGACATCCTCTTTGGTCATACGTATACGGTCCTTGACTCTTGCTCCCACCAAGACATGAATAAACCCTTGGCTAAGCCAAAAACTATCTTCGCATACTAACCGTTCGTATGCACGGGAACGACACAGGCATGCGAGTCTTCGCCGCTAATCTTTCTTCTCTCCTTGTAACGAATCGAACCTTCAACATTCGCTCATTACATGCAACACACGCGTGCGAAACGCCGTTAATCTTTCATCGACGCCTCGAAAAGTTCCATATCCACAACCATACCGCGGCAATTGCCGAGCACCGCTGTGCACGTCCTAGAGCCGGACCGATCGACGACGACAGCACAAGAAAAGCGGAAACTCGGGCTCCCTGTGGAGACAAAGAACCGAAGAAGCGACGGAAGACGTCGCGCCGTTCGTCGTGCGGGTCGATGCGGTAGAGGACGCCTGCGTATCGCATCTCGGACTTGGACACTACGCCAGTGATTTGCCGCCGCGGCCTCCGCCGAAGCCATTGCCGTCTTCCTCCGTCCGTTTGCTTCGACGCTTTCTTTCGCCGGCAAAAGCAGTGGAGCAGAAGGAGGAGAGTGATGAACGATGGAGGAGGGAGAATGCAGTTACTTTCGAAATCAGTTTCCTTGAGGGTAATGGAAAATGGGAATCCCCCGTTCTTTTAATGAGAAAAAGAAAATGACCAAAAAAAAAGGGAATTACAAGAAACCGTTTCCTCCTTTTTTTCGCGCCGTTTAGAGAACTGAATGATTTAGAAATATTTTTTTTTAAATGGTCAATTGAATCGTTTATCAAGATGAAAGAATGGAGAATATTTTCATTATCCACAAATTTATTTAAACATTAATTATTATTGCTAATAAAAATAATATTCATTAACTAATTATTTTTAGTGATATAAATGATCATTTAAAAAAAAAAAATATTTTTCGAATCATTTATTTTTCATGAAACAATTCAAGTTTTTATTAATATTTCTTCTTCTTTTCTTTTTTTTTTTTTTTTTTTTGGCTATACTAGTATAATAGTCTTTATGCTAACTTGAGAATAACATTGTTATAATCCATAAATTTCTTAAATGAATAGACTCCATAATTTATAATTTATAAATTATTTGATGTTTATTTTTTTATGATTTAGAATATATTGTTATTTTTTAGTAAATTAAAGACCGCCCCTAATTTTTTTTTTTTTTTTTTTTTTGGGCTTGGTAGGAGTTTTGACTCCCATTGGTCTAGCCTAGGTGGATGGCATAAACAAATCAAATTACTAATGAATTCATGTCGACTTAATTTGTCATAATTCATTATAGTGATAGATATTCTTTTTTTACATGAATATCACGTCATCCGACGATTATGATACGCTAAGATTAAATGGTTTTGATGCATTTAATAGCAATTCCATCAAACCGGTTCACTAACAAGTTTTTACTAAGGTCAAAAATTCGCGCTAGGGATAGAAGTCAAATGAGTTATGGCAATTCATTTGCTTATAAATCTGTCATGATACCTTTTCATTGGGCTTTTGAATCGATCTGGAATGTGACAACGTGTTACCAAAAATTTCAAACCTAACTAAATGAAGTTTTTGATGGGTTTTTGAGCACCCCATCAAGTTCTAACAAATCCGATATTTTATTCTCCTAGCAACCAAAATACTCGGTGATGTATTAATTATAGGATGCAAACAAATCCTCGTGCGACTCTTGTCAACTACAATGTTAAAAAAAATAAAATAAAAATTTAAAAATTATAGCTTTTATCAATGTTAACAGTTGTACCATGTAAGACGGCAAGAATCCATATTAGCGGCTTTCGGCCAAAATTTGTCAAATTAACTCAATTGATGCAAATATAAAATATTTTGTATAATTGAGAGTTTTAAAACTGAATCACTAAGAATGTAATAGAATTATAACCTTTTCGGGGAACTGTGATTTTCTAGATGGGATTCCAAAACTATTTGCACCACTCCAACTAAACCGAAGTTATTGGTTTGTGAAATTACCGATTCAACTCAAACCAAACCAACAACTTTGGTTTATTATCGATTTTGTTCGATTTCAGACAATTATCATCGAGCTAATCTACAATTAAGAAGTTTATAGACTATCTAACTTCAACATGCGGTGGAAATTAACAAAAAAAGGACCTATTTCTTCACGCTTATTGGAGAAGAAAAAAAAAAGAATATTATAACAACTAAATTGGGTTAAACTAGCAAATCTATAAAAGGACCTATTTCTTCACTAAGGCTCCGTTCATTTTGCAGAAAATAATTTCCGGAAAACCTTTTCTAGATTTTCCGACGTTTGTTTCACGGAAAATGAATTCTTTGAGGAATTTTTTTTCCATAATAGGAAAAAAGTCTTCTAAATTAGGGGAAAATGTTTTTCACTTTTGAAAAGTGGGAAACATTTTCCTCACTTGATCTCTCTTATCTCACAATTCTACAAATCCTCACTTCTTCCTCCCATTTCTTCTTCTTCTTTTCTTTTTTATTTGACTTATTTTTTAATTTTCTTTTTCTTTTTTTAACTCGAATTATTTTTAATTTCCTTTTTCTTTTTTTTTCTTTTCTTTGTTTCCCATCTTCTTCTTTCTTGGCTAGTTGTCGGCCGTTGCGAGGCGAACCTTGAGCTCGTCGATCTCAAGCTCACGCTCGTTGATCTGGCGAGTCGATCTGGCGAGCCTTAAGCTCAACGCTCACACTCGCCAATCTAGTGAGCGGCGAGCCTCGTGCTCGTCGGCAAGCTCGAGGCTTGCCGGTGGCCGGTCGTGGGCCATCACCGTGGTCGGTGACTAGCCAAGAAAGAAGGAGATGGAAAATAAAGAAAAAAGAAAAGAAAAAAATGTAAAAAAAATTAATAATAGATTTCAAAAATTAAAAACAATTAAAAATCAAAATTTTAAAGATATGAAAAATCCATTTTAAAAAATAAAATAAATGAAAAAGAGTATATGGAGGAAAAGATTTTCCTTACTAAACAGCAAAAAATATTTTCCACTTCATTTTCATATTTTATCCGAACACCGAAAAATAATTACGTTTTCCTGGAAAATGACTTCCTAAAAAATATTTTCCAAAAACGCCACATTTTCCTCGAAACGAACGGAACCTAAATATCATTGATTACTTCTTGCTACTTATTACTTGGGAGAAACTATACAATATTCCCTTGAACTCTGAGGCGGCAGTACAAGTATATCCCCAAATTTTGAAATTTATATATCATTTAATATTTCAGTTAGCATATGCAACATATGTGACTTCTGAGGAGTAAATATGCATATTCTTCTCCTTTTTTTGAACGAAATCTTTTCTTTTGCCCTTGACTTCTATAAAAATGTAAAGTAAAGAAAATGGAGAAAAATAGATTAACTAAAAATTTAATATTAGAAAAAAAATCAACAATAATAAAGTAAAAGATTAATTAATACAAAAGATAGTTGATTAACGAAAAAATGTTTAAGAAAATTGTGATTTTGATCGCCTTTCATGAGTTGGGGACATCATTTTCCCTTCATAATTTTTTTGAGTATTAGTATTACCTTCTTTCCTCCTTTCCCGGAATTGCTCGTGTTTTGGTTAGCTCTTGACTTGGCCTTAGTCATCCGAGATACGTGGTAACATGGAATGAAAAGAATCAACTGCACTTTTCATTGAATATCCCCAAATCGAGTGATAGCGGCAGAAATGACAAGAATATTGAGAAGTATTTGTATACCCTGTTTTCCCTTTCCCCTGATTTGCTCTGAGTGATTCGAAGAGTCCTAGAATCAGCTCTGTTGATCTGATAGGAAACATACGATTACAAGCGCATGAAATATTTAGGTACATAGAAATTCCTAATAAACCATATAGGCCGAGAGAGAGATTGCAGAAGAATTTGTAGAAACCCAAGACGGACGAAGAAAAGGATCCATAAACGGGTGAAAGAGGATGGGAGAAATTTAATTTGGCCATCTCTTTGGAAGGTTAAGCTATTAGAGATGGCAGGAATCATATACTATATCTCGATACATATAAAGCTTCCTCATATGTTCCTGTATTTGTCAACTTGCGTATCATCTTCCACGAGCGAACTTCATTATCGGCTGAGAACAAATGATGAAAAGGCCGATCCCGGTTTGAGTTTGTCTTGCTTAAGCAGTAAACTACTAGAGAAGCTTTTTACATGTTTGCCTTGAGAGTTCATTCAAGCATACACTAGTTTTCAAGCCCCGAGTGACTATGCAGCCCCTCAAAGAATAGTATCGAACTCTCTGTTAGAATTGCATCATTGTGAAGCTGAGCTTGCGCCAAAACGACCATCTTTTATCCCGTGAAAAGTACTGATTAGCATCCACCAATTGTCTAGTGAGAGATTCATCTTTTAATGGCAAAACATATATTTTCGAAGAGAGTTACACCAAGTGCTGATTAGCATCAACCAATATGGATTCTGTCCTTGCTTCATTTTATCCGTCAATATTTCCCCTTCCCTAGGACCATCAATCTGTGACGTCCAAGAAAGAGTCTCCTTGGTGCTGCACGGAGCTTCTGGCTTGTCTGAGGAACTCATCAAGGTAGTCAGTACATACTCGATGCAACGCCTTCGCAGGCAAATGTTTCTGAATGAATGATTTTGACGAGGCTTGAGAAAGATGTTCGAAAGCTAATCAAACGAACTCAAATGATTCAGTTCCGACCAGAAAAAGTTCGGCGTGAACATGGAGCTGCGAAAGGCATACATAAAATGTTTGAGCGAACCCAAAAACGATCTGTGATGTCTGCGAGGGAAGCCATGGTATTTGATTTAAGAAATGAAGCTTCGGGTGCTCAGATTGCACAATGCACAAATATACAACTATCGACTTTTGATTTTATTATTATAGTTAGCCTTCAGTGTGTTTGACTTTATATCGATAAAGAGTACGCAATCTCCTCATATTTTTTAGGGGTAAGCATATTGGATCAATCGAACCAGGAACTACCCAGACCAGACTAAAACCGGACTGGTTTGGTCCGGTTCCTGGGGCGTCGATCCGGTTCCTAGATCCAGGAGGAAACTAGACCAACGGACCAAATCAACTCTTTTTTTAAAAAAAAATTTTTTTATTTCTTAAAAATAACAATAAACCCTAAAATAGTAACGACTCTTTTTTTAAAGATTTTTTTTTTTAAAATTTTTTTGGCTAAATGATCGTTTCCCAATCCGAAGACCATTCAATTTGGTCCCCAGTCCCAAAAATTGAAAACCGGTCCTCCTAATTCGGTTCCCGGTTCCTAGGTGGAACCGGATCAAACCGAAATCCGATCACCCCTAATATTTTTAATAGAAATCCTATTTGCCTTTGTTTGTTAAAAAGAGGAGAAAGCTTTAGTTTAGTATCACAATCTTGAGGTTCCCATGATGAAAGGATCATATTTTATCCAAGAAGACTGCCCAAAGTCGCCTAGGGTTTCCTAGACATTCTCAGGGACAACCGATATAGTAATTATCCTAAGTTCTAGAGCATTCTTAGAATAGATGCTGGTAGTTAGTAGATGAGGAGATGCAATTTTTTTATTAGATCTAGGGTCGATAAGCAGTTTTAATGAGAGAGCTTCTTGTATAAATGGGGGAGCTCTTCCCCTCATTTGCATCATCCAAACGTTTCAGCAATACAAATTATTCTCTCCCAAAGCTTCTCTCTCCAGACTTTCTCTATTTACGATTTGGGTGAGCAAGGCGAGCTTAGGCACTCCATCGATCCAAGGAAGGCTAAGTCGCTGCATGATCTTGATCCCAAATGATTGACCCTTGATAGACATTGATAATGATAACAAATCAAAAACAATCCTTAACTTGTCTGTGTTAATTTTGCAATCAAATAATTTAACTTTGTTATGTATTAAACACTTTTATCTCACATAAGATGTCATCAAGAGCATGAATAACCTCAAGAGGACGAAGTGATCAAGGCAATATATATTTAAATGACAATAATAACTTCAAGAGCACCGATTGATCAAGATTAAAGTTGTTATTTATTTAAAGTACAAATACTGAACGTAGTCTTGAAAATACAAGACTTTCTATTATTATCGAAAGAATGTTATTTGTTCCACTACCCTTTCTTATTTTCGGTTCTTTTTTATACGAAGTATATTTTCCTCTCTTCTATTTACTGATGTGACTAAACTGAATTTTATGAAGAATTATCTGTAATGTGCTTGAAAGTTGTCAGCATTCTTTGTTAATTAAAGAATCATAGAGGATTTCATCTGATTTGATGATGATATATAGCGTGAAAACAGATTAAGGGACGAGAATGCGAGGTTGGATCGTACAAAGATCTTCATGTGCAAGCTCTAAATGGTAATGCTATTTGGTTGTAGGACATTATTGCCACCATGTTAATATGCAGCATGTACATTGTGATATGCATTTTGAGAGAATGGTTGAAAAACTGACTATTTTCCCGATAAATTGGCTTGTCACGGATGATGACATTAGGCTCAAAGTGTTTCCAATAGAATGTTCTTGATTCGACTGATTACTTTCCCATGCGCTACTTTCATATATGCTTTCTCCAAATTGAAGGAGGAGGGGAATGTCACGTGGAGCAATGTGAAGAATAAGTAAGATTAAAAGTTACTCTTATTCTCTTCGGTCTCTGAGGAATAAATACTCAGTCTATTACTTCCCGATAACAGGACACATTGAGGAGTGCCTCACATTATCATTTGTAGGTAAGATCGTTTAACTAGCAGAGTCCTTGAACAATCAATGGACTATGATCGCAATTTCGACAGGTGAGCTGAATGGACGGCAGTGAAGGCATGGGATGACAACAAGATGCTATCCCTCAAAAAAATGGTGAGTTATCCCTCAAAAATGATCGCAATGTCTATTTTATCATTACACAAGAAAATGGTGAGTTGTCTATGGCTGTTTTTTCCCTCTCAATTTATTAAAGAGAGAAACTTACAACGAAACACACTTAATAATCTCGGGTTCTATTTATATACTTCATCTCTCAAAAGCAATTTCGTTTTACCCTACATTTGTGCTCGGAGTTTTCATTGTCTGATTTGGCTTCTGTCATTTGGCATGTAACAGTCTACTGCATTTAAGTTTGAGGTACACAATCCCTGTTACTTAGCTCTTCTATTTTCATTTCCCTTTCTGCATTTGCAGATTTGTTTGACTTTATCACATTACGATGAGCCTATTCATGGATATTATGTGCACTTCGCCATCTGAGAAACTAGTTGATGTCACTCCTGCACCAGAATGAGATCGTTCAAAGGTCAGAGCACGCTGAATTTGTCGAGTTCCATCCGATAGAACCATGGTGATGGGTATTTGCTTATGCTTCTTTTGTTTATATCATTCGTTGCTCTAGCATGGTTACAAAGGAAGCTTAATAATATGTCTATGTTGACTTAACCAAGCTTAAGGATGTTAATTATAAGTTTCTTACCGGATTTCTTATCTTTGTCATGCAGGAATCTTGTAAGCTTGCATTCAGAAACTGTCTAATTTTGAAACTACCAATCCCAGGTAAATGAGAGCCTCATCTGCCTTCCCAGCTCACATTACGTAGAAATCTCCAGTTTGTTCATCATTACTTAATGTTTCGTTGACAATAAGTACTTATATTGATCTTATTTTTCTAATTGACGTCGACATTGTTTGGTGGTATTTCAGACTACTAAGAAAACATTCAAGGTGGCTGAGTCACCAGGTAAATATCAGAACGCACTAGATTAAATTCATCTATGCTCGAGTGTTTCTGATGGTTCATGATGCCAAACCAGAGAATTGACAATCCTAATCTATAATGCTCGCCACATTTGTAGTGAGGTCTGCCAAATTCATCCCTAGCAAGCACTGGGTAATTGCTGCATCGGATGATGCGTTTATTAGTGTGTACGATTATAGCACGATGGAGAAGATCAAAGAATTCCAAGTGCTTAAAGATTATATCGGATGCATGGGTGTCCATCCTACTTTCCCTGTGTGCTATCAGCATTGGATGACGCGGTTATAAAGCTCTGGGACCGGGAGGACTGGATGCGTACTCAGACATTTGAAGGACATCCACATTGTGCGATGCGAATAGCGTTTGATCATCAAGATCCTCATGCTTTTGCAAGTGCGTCACTTGATGGAACTATAAAGGTGTTGACACCTAATTTTAGAAAAATAAAATTGTATTTTGAAAAGAAAAAATAAAAATAGGGAAAATTGATTTGATTGATTATGCATGGAAGTTTGAAATTCTGATGACTATTCAGATTTTGATAAATGTAGAAAGAATTGAAAAATCAGGCGAACAAATGGCAAGATTTTGACAATATGGAAAGAATGGACACTCACTCCAATATTGGGCGTTCATGCGCAAGTGAATGAATCTGGACACGTTCACGGCAATATAAGTGAATCAGAAAAGGAAAAGATTGCGAAAGAAGATGAGGGACACATACTTGAGAGATTTACGGTGACAAATCAGGGTTAAGATTTGGCAATCCCCACGATCAAAGGAGCACTGATTCTGACTTTCCAATGTTAAGTGGAAGTCTTATGCTATAAAAAGAGACACGTCGAGTCATGAAAAAAAAAAAAAGAGGAGACACACCCTCAAACATCTCATGTCCACTATCCCGAGAATTCGCCGAATTGGACTATGGCGTTGGCAGTCCTCTCGACGTGCCGCGTTCATCTCGCTTTGTGGATATTGACGACAAGCATAAAGCTAAGTCAAGCATTTTTTAGTTTGATCACGTGAAATTCCGTTTCGCTATTTAAATCTTTTAACTCATTTATTTTCGTGCTTTCACTTGCTGTCTAGGTTCAATTTCTCGGTCACCGTGGGCTTTCACGCCTAATCTACATCAACATCTCACTGCCATTCTTTTTTACTCTGCGAGAAGAAAATACATAGAGGCCACACAATCAATACTTACAGCCACAATTCGGAAAGAAGAGACATATACGTGAGAGAGAAAAGAGAGGGACTTCTCTCGGCCGAACGAAGGAGCCCGTTCATTCACGAAAAGGGGAGAAGTGGGGGTCTTCAAGCGTGAAGCTCGGTGCTTACCATTTCGACGCCCGCGACTGCCGATTCATGGTTGACCACCACCTACCGCTACCCCAACTACTGCCGTCGCTGCTGCCCAGACGTGCCACGAGCCCTATACTAAGTTCCAGCAATTCCATCGAGGTTTTCGTCTAGTTTTCAAACGATCTTGCCACGGTCCAGCAAAATCCAGTCCACAGTCAAAGTCAGTCGTTGTCCAACGTCGGTGGAGTCCCCTGCGACAATTCTGTAGTGGTTCAGGCCTGATGCCGTGACGTTGCCGTTGCTCTTTCATGACTAATCTGCTGTCCTCGACGAGCGGCCACGGAACCGTCGAGCACCTGCTGATTCTTGCACCACTATTGAGCTCGTCCCTAGATCGAGCCGGACGAATGAGTTTTTGTTTTGTTTTGTAGGTAATTGGTCAGCCCCTTGCTGTGCCGAATTCGCTGACCCGTTTGGCGAGCCTAAAGTTCACGATCACCGCTCCCGACACCGCGACCTGCCTAACGATGCTGCAACTCCGACGGCGGCGCGCCTCAGCTCTTCAACGCCATGAGTAGTCCGACAATCCGCAGCTGCTCCATCCCCACCTCCCGTTACTGCACCGAAGTTGCTGTCCAGACACGCCACAAGCCTGACATTCTAAGTCCCAGCAATTTCAAGCGCGGTCTCTGTCCAGCGAATATTCCTAAGCAAAGTCCAATTACTCTCGACGAGACCAAGACTTCGTGGCGAATTTCATCCAAATCCACGGGGCTTTGCCGTTGGGCCACCTAATGGTTAGTTGAGCCGGCACCAATCCGAAGTGTCTTCCTTCAATTTTGCAGGTTCTCTTACCGAGAGCACCCACGCTGAATTTCATCAGTCAAAGAAAGATGATTCCACTTATTGCACAAAGAAAACTCGTTTACTTTGACTGCCCAAAGATGTCAGTGCGTATCTGGCGAAGTTGGAAGTCCAAGTTCAGTTGTGAGAAAAAAAAAAAAAAAGATTAACCCACACTAGGAGATGTTCATTGATCTTTCAGACTACTTGTTTTGCCTCGTCTACGAGCCATCAACTGCTATCCCGAGCCACGAGTCCCTGCGTGATCTCGCCGGTCGTCCGTGAATCATCACCGTTGAAGCCTCCGTTGAGCGGATTCCATTCGATTCAAATTTGGCAATATTATTTACGAAATTAGGTAATTATCTTATCTAAATTTGATTTGGATATTTTATTGCCTAATACATGCTTTTCAATATCTTAGGTGAATATTTGAATGATAAGCGCATTCCCAATTAGGATTTATTGCCTAATCCGCAACCGCACGAATTTTTATTCTATCTATAAGGCTTTAGATGGAATAATTATTCACGCGGGAATAAAATTGATATCTTGATCTTTAAGGCTTAAGATCAATTTATCGATTTTATTAGCGAAATAATCAAGTTTGAATTTCAATTTGGATGGTGGATAGTATTTTTGATGACTATGGATGGCTTGATTGTTCTATTTATCCCGAAAATAATAAAAAAGATTGCATTTGCATATCATGTGGATTACAATAAATTTCCTAGGTAGAATTGCATGATAGAATAGTTAGATTCTTTTCTGATTATATTAGAACGCATGTTTAGATGATATCTAGGTTAGATAGTATCCTTGAATTAAATTGCATGTCGAGATAAATTTCTAAGTTAAGATAGGATTCAGATTAGTCTATTTCCTAACCTAAGATGGATAATATCTCACTTTAGTTAGATTTTTAATTATGAAATTTTTTATAAAAAATACAAAAAATGTCATTGCATGTCATATAGAATTAGATTCATGAAATGCATGTCATTTAGTGGTTGTTGCTAGGTCCTTTCAATTAGAAATTGCATTGCATTAGAACTAGGTCATTTAATTAATATTGCATTGCATATTGCATGATTTTCATTAAACAAGTGAAAACAAAAGAAAGAGAAATTGCGTGTTAATTAGAAATCATATCTAGGGTTGATGATGTGAATTTTAATCTAACCACGCAGATGCTTTCGTTGCTTTGAGGTAAGTTTTTTTTGTAATTTATTTATTGTTTATCTGGGTGTTAAATTGGTGGATTGCGCACCCGCATGATTACCTCACATGTTAGGAAAATAGATTTAAAATCAATTTAAGCTGCCTGCAAAAAAACATTTTTTGGAAAATAAAAGAATGGTACCGAAAGGGCATTAGAGAAATCTAGTGTAACCAAGTCCCCGTACCCATAGTCTCTGGTTCGTAGGAGTAAAGTGAAACTCCCGTTACTTTACTTGGGTTTCTAATCGACCCACCAAAAAATAGATTAGTGGCGACTCTTGATTAAAAAATTAATTACATGCTAAGAAGTTGAACCTAAGTCGCGAATTGGTATGGGCTTGGGAGAGCCCGAGTTAAGTCCAGGCTTAAAAATCCATTAGCCAAAAATTAGGTGGTTCACACCCGAAAAATTGGTCGCGACAAAAGGTACTCATTTTGGAGGTCTTGCTCTTAGTAAAATACATATTTCAATTTCCAAATACGATATTTATACTCTCAATATGATTCCCATTTGTTGCAGATTTGGAATGTTCACTCCTCTGCGCCTACGTTTACTTTGGAT
Organism: Eucalyptus virginea; assembly: GCA_014182375.1. Classification (NCBI taxonomy): domain Eukaryota; kingdom Viridiplantae; phylum Streptophyta; class Magnoliopsida; order Myrtales; family Myrtaceae; genus Eucalyptus; species Eucalyptus virginea. Next base: position 9,099,229 of record CM024515.1, on the reverse strand, counting down.
GCACATGAGAAGGGGCTGAAACTTGTTGATTACTTCTCCACGCCTGATATGCTTTATTTACTGAGTGGTTTGAATGATTACACTGCTAAGGTTCGCAAACTTTATTGCTCTTAATTTAATACATCTGTGCATTACTAGAAAGAGATCAATTGATATATGATTCGTCAAATAACAAGTCCAGGTTTGGGACAAAAAAGGCAGAAAATGTCTACAAACACTCCAGAGATACGAGCACAATGTTATTGCCATATGTGCGCATCCTGATCTACCTATAGTAATCCCTGGTTCAGAGGAGGAGACTCTTCGCATATGGAATGCAAATGGCTTTGGGTCTGCATTGTGGGAGTTTGCACAGTCATAGCATGCTCTAGAATGCAGCTTCAGTCACAGCAGTCGAATGAAAATACCGCATCTATCCTTTCCAGATTTTCCAGAAGTTACCATAGGATAACACTGTTTATGTCCCTGGATTCTTTGTCATTTTGTGAATGACTCCGACATCAGGTCACATACAGGCTTAAGCACGCAATGAAATTCGGTCATGGAAGGATTTGGAATTTTGCATATCAGAAAGGATCACGCCTGTACCATTCATGCCTGCTCTAGATGCTTCATTTCCTCGTTATATCCGTGCTTTGACAATAATAAGCTATTATGATGGTCCAGGGTTTTCCATTGCCACTATAAAGACATTCATGTAGGCTTTGTAGTTTCAGTACGAAGATAGAATCTTCCATATCCATTGTCTCGCATTTTTGTGGCTTTCGCCCTACTAGGTTGCAGTTTCTTGCAACGAGGCAATAGCCGTGGTCGAGCTAGAGTGCTGATATTATGGAGCCTTAAGCCATATTCTATGTTGAATACAACAGATCCCAGCCTCTATTAACTGTTACTGTGAATTTGAAGTTATAATAAAAGTGCATATCGTTGTTCTGTCAAAAAAGAAAGTGTCTTGTTGTACTAGTTTATGTGTATACTCTTTGCGTCCTACCAGTGATAGGATTTTCTAGTGTAACCCAAAGATCTCGTACTTTCCTTTTGTCTGCGGTGTATCATGCTCCTAGTTGAATAAATGTCTCTCGAAGATTACTAAAATTGCCCTAAAAATGGAAAAAAGGGAAATAATGGCAGCTTCGGAACATGAAATCGACAATCCAGGAGTCTACAATAGTCATATATGGGGCAAGGCATGTTCCAAGACCTCTGTACAAATAAAACAAGGAAGATGCATATCAAACATGTTGATACTTGTAAATATGACTTGAAACAATTCTTAATTTCTATTGACTTTGAATGCTTCTGCCTAAATCATGTCAACCATTAGGCGATGCTCCAAATACTTCAGCTGGGAGGGATTTGACTCAATCTATGTCCTATTTCCCTAACACAAGTTTTAATAATTCTTTAGCAAATGGGATATGAAAGTGGTTCGCATCATGCTAATATTATGGAAAAAGCATATTCATTTTGCTCACAAACGAAAGCATGGATGGGATTTCGGATGGCGTCGGGAGCAACTCAAAGGAGCTACTCTACAAATAATTGGGGCCATTTAGCTAAATTAATACTGAGATCAAAGCCTTTCGAACGAACTTCATCACCAGTCAAAAGACTGGAGTGGAATGCAATGCTACTACGACTTTTTGAGATTGACATGTTTGTACAAACCTTCTTGTTAGTATGCCTCCGGGTTCTCTTCCTTTGCCCAGAAATCGTTTTCACGATCCAATCTTGAACTCTCATGGTCATGTTGTGTCCCATAACCACTCTGATGACCAGTTCGATACTGCAAAAACACAATTTTCCAATCTAGTTCTTTGATCTAGATCCTTGAGTACATTGTTCGGTTGTGGCCAAACACGATTTTGGCAAGCACTTTTGATTTGAATATAAACGCAAAACTAGAAAAATTTATAACAAAGAGGGTCTCGTTATGCCGATTCCTCCAAAACATGGAGGCCATGACTCATTACCTTGGTTGATCGAGATCAGAGAAATGAGGCTAAGGAAACTTCTGCATAATGGTTTATCAAAAATGAGTAAAGCTAAAACCTTCTCTTGCCAACATGAGATATTGTACTAATAGCCATCAAAAGAGTACATTAAGTCAATTTCATGGGAACAATTGCGCATTTATTGTTGGCTAATGAAATTGGAGACACTTTCCTTGAAAACTAATATCTAGATGGTTGATGCTTGGATGCTATCATGAAGCACAAAACATATCGAAAAGGTATGCCAAAATGCGCACTTGGCAATGAGCGATCCAGTCATTGAACTTTCATGACATACTGTAATTCACACAAACCTTATTTGGTGCATCCGCCTTTGTTGCCATCCTCTATAGAACCTCAGGAACCAACGCTCAATTCTAGAAGTTGTATTCAGCCCCATAACCGCGCCGATGACCAGTCCACTTCCAAAACCCATCAGGACAATCTTCCAGTCAAGCTTTTCTGCTAATGCACCAGATGGTGGCGGCGGGGGGGCTTCAATAGGATTTCCACATTTCTTTGTCAGAGGAACTCCACACAGTCCTAAGTTCTCTCCATAGGAGTCAATCTTGAATGTGGTGAACTGGTTTACTTGAGGTATGGGCCCAGAAAGATGGTTGTCTGAGACATTGAAGAAAGCAAGGAAACTAAGTTGGGCTAGTGCTGGAGGGATCATTCCCGAGAGCTTATTGCTTGAAAGGTCAAGAGATTCCAGTACAGCTAAATTTGTCAGGGACAAAGGGATGGAGCCAATCAGATCATTGTTGGAGAGATTGAGCATTCGAAGTTCAGTTAAACTTCCAATAGAATTTGGGATTTCCCCAATAAAGTTGTTGCTCGAAAGATCAATCGCATTGAAGTAAGCCAATATTTTTTTGTACTCCAATAAAATGCCTTTGTTGATTATTGTCATTGAGTAGTCGTACTTTCCTTCATCCGTGGAAAATATGTACATAAAGTGCACAAGAGTTCCATAGTAGTGTGCATCATCTGCAGTGTGGACTTTCATGGCACTCCACATATCAAAGTATCCAGATGGAAGGCAACCCGAGAAGTTGTTCATGGATAGATCAACAATTCGTAGGTTGGGAAACTGGTCACGAGCTTTAGGTTCCCCTATGGCTCCATGAAATCTATTGGAACGCAAAATGAGCACCTTCAAATATGAAAGCGAGCCCATCCATGAAGGAAAGGTGTCGACAATCTCATTATTTCCAATATTGAGAAATTTCAGAGTGCTACAATTAGCTAATCCCCTTGGCAGCAACCCTTGTAGCTGGTTATCACTCACATCTATCATTTGTAACTGACATACGTCATTCTGCAATGGAGGAAATCTTCCATATAAATAATTACTATTCAAACTCAAGACAAAGAGGCTATCGCTCAAATTGCTCAGACATGGAGGAATAACACCAGATAACTTGTTCTTGGACAAATCAAGGATGCTAATAGAGCTTAGTCGGCACATCTCTGATGAAATTTCTCCATATAGCTTATTATTTGAGACAAGGTAGAATACAATGAACTTCGGGGGAAGGGAAATTGATCCTTGTATCTCGTTGAATCGAAGGTCCACTGTGTTAAGATTTAGCCATTTAAAAGCTGTGAAACTGGTGATTGAGTTTCTCGAAAGATTCAAAAATTCCAGTTGTGACACACTCACATTTAAGAACCATGGAGGTGTCGGCCCATAAATTCTATTTTGGGATAGGTCCAACCATTTCAACCTACTTTGGTATGATAGGAAGATGGGGAGCTCACTTAAGTTGCTAGAAGCCAAGCCGAGAATAGACAAGTTTGGAAGGCTAGCGTTCATGCCGGGTTCGATAATCGATGAGAATTCATTGGATGAGAGTTGCAACACATGTAGATGTTGAAGTTTGAGTATCACATCTAGCCGCAAAGTACCATTCAGATTGTTTGATTGCAAGTCAGGTAATCAAGACTCTCAAGGTTAGAGATGTTTTCGGGAATTGGGCTAGTTAATTTGTTGAATGATAGGTCAAGATAAGATAACCGGGTGAGGCTAGTGATCTCAGCTGGAATTTGACCAGTTAATTGATTGTGACAGAGATTTAAGAAAGTGAGGTTACTGAGGTTAGTCAACGAAGCAGGAATTTCCCCAGAGAGTAGATTCATTTCAAGATCCAAATATGACAATTGGATGAGCTTCCCTAGGGAAGATGGGATTTCACCCGAGAGTTTGTTATGTGGAAAATCCAATATGGTAAGTTGAGTTAGGTTACCTATTGAAGATGGAATGTTCCCTGAAAAATTGGATTGACCGATATCGAACTCGTTGAGGAAAGCCAAGTTTCCGAGCGAAGCTGGTAGCGAGCCTGAAAAATTGGTCTCCCAAAGAGATAGTGACTTAATGGGACTGTGCAAGTGAAACTCTGGCAAATGACCAGACAGCTTTGGATTGAAACCCAAATCAAGAAGTTGTAGCCTCGGCAGCTCGAAGATGGTTGTTGGGAATGTCCCTTGCAAGTTGCAGTTGTTGAGTGCAAGTGATGTCAAGGAAGATAAATTAGCGATGGCATCAGGCACCGGAGCCGACACATTCAACGAGCTAACATCAAGGTGTTCTAATTTGGTCAAAAATTGAACCAGTGTCTCCATGCTAGGATTCCTCAGCTCCAATCTGTCATTCCAAGAGAGATCGAGGGAGGTCAAGTTAGTCAACTTTAGGACTTGAGACGGGATTTGACCTCCGAAGCTAGACGAAGAGAGGTTCAGGCTCATCAACTCCACTAAATCACCTATGGCGAATGGTATTTGAGACGCATTGAAGTCGCTCCAGGCGAGGTTGAGGCTTTGCAAGTGAGTGAGGCGGAAAAGGATGACCTTCGAGTTGATAGGACCGGAGAGACAACTTTTGCTAAGGTCAAGGCCAGTCACGTAGCCCGTCCCTTCATCACAATCCACGCCTTCCCAATCACAACAATCCCTTATCTTCCAGCTTCCACGATTCTAGCTTGTGCCGATGGCCACAACGCCACCAGACTGAGGACTTTGCATGGAAGAAAGATTGTTTGAATTCTAACAAGGCAGACCGCTCCTGCTCATGGCACTTCGTTGAGCTCGTTGAAGGCAATGTCTCAGAGGAAGCAAAGTGGAGTGGAATTATGGTGAGGAAAACCACCAAGAGATCAAATGGCGTTCGTTTCATGATGATTAAATTATTCAACACTCTTCTTGGGTTTTGGTTTTCCTAGGTAGGCAAGGTGAAGATAGACAAGTATTGAAACCGCGTGTCAACTTTATGTTACCTTTAGTCTTTTGTTTTAAGTCGATTTTATGTAATAGTAAGTCTAGCCCCCCGTAAACATGGAACCTGAGTTTGACCGCGGACCAGGCGAGGTTTCGAGGAAGCTTCGGCGGTAACGCCAATGAAGACGACGAAGACGAGGATGACTTTTGCTCGTTTCGGAACCTAAGTTTGACCATGGACCAAGCAAGGTTTTGAGGAAGCTTCAGCAATAACGCCAATGAAGACGATGAAGACGAGGATGACTTTTGCTTGTTCGAGAGAGAGAGAGGAAAGGGGCCAGAAAGTTCCTGTGGAGTGTGAGAGGTGGGTTGTGAGAGAGAGAGAGAGAGAGAGAGAGAAGAAAGTTCCTGTGGAGCGTGATGAGTGGGTTGTTCGGAGAGAGAGTGAAAAAGGAGGGGAGGAAAATGCCAGAAAGTTCTTGTGGAGCATGAGGAGTGGATTGTGCGGAGAGAGAGAGAGAGAGAGAGAGAGAGGAAAGGGGCCAAAAAAGGAGGGGAGGAAAATGCCCGAAAGTTCTTGTGGAGCGTGAGGAGTGGGTTGTGCGGAGAGAGAGAGAGAGAGAGAGAGAGACGAAAGGGGCCAAAAAAGGAGGGGAGAAAAATGCCTGGAAGTTCTTGTGGAGCGTGAGGAGTGGGTTGTGCATAGATTTAAATTGGGTTTGTAGCCCTGGGGGTGCGCAGGATACGGACTTTTTCTCCTTCCCCTCCTACCTGGTTTCAGGTCCCATGATGAGAGAGACTCGGGCGCTTGTTTTCACCCCCGGCGGTTTCAAGTGAGTTATTTTTTATATATTTTTACTGATTTTCTTTTGGAGAAATTTGAAATAAAAAAAGCACATCTTTTTTTTAGTGCAAGATTTTGATTTGGCGAGAGAATTATGGTTTGAAATTTGAATACTTCCTTAATTAGGTATTTGCTTGACGAATACTTTATTAGATCACTATCTTGATGGACAGAGGTCGAAAATGAAGTCTTTACTTATTTAATCACATTGTGGAAGTGAAGTTTTACTTATTTGATCGCGTGACCCACCAAATGGAAATGACGAGGAAAGATCCGAGAGACTTTTGTGGTGGTTGTTCTTGTGATTTAATAGTTGGGCAATTTGACTAGTCAACGGATTGACTAGTGAAGGCACTCAAGTCTTATGTGACTTGACATTATTACTTGACGTTTCTTTTGCTCCATAAGCTTTTTTAATCTAAAATTATTAGTGTGTTCCAATCAAATAAACTTGATGGATTCCACATTCCATACGTCGGTGCATGTGAAACACTTTCCTTTTTGACTGAATAAACGCACCTTATGTCTATTGATTATAGTGAATTTGACTGATCTTCTCTAACTATATATTGAAGGGAATGAGGCTTAAGTCAATTAAGAAAAATCGACAATGATGGTAACCTAACTTATGTGATTAACAACCCTATTAACTAGGCTCATGTGGGTAAGAACCAATCACTTGTTGATTTAGTGATGCACTATTAAACTTTTTTCCCTCTTAAGATGAGAATAGTGTAAGATTGCAATGAAAGAGAGGTTGAGATATTTAATTGAATGAAAAAAATCGAGGAATCAAATTGCAAAAAAGAAGATATATAGGCATTTTCAATTTCATCATCCCTAATTTTTTTAAGCATGAATTTTGAAAATATTGCCTCTATTAACTCAGGAAACAATCCTCAAGGTGTGATTGGTTGCCTGGACAATAGATGAGATCACTCTTGTGATGGTCATCTTTGATAGGTAGCCATCGCAATGGTGGTCGCCTCGTTGACAGACGACCACCACAAATGGTGGTTGCTGATAAACAAGTGGCCACTATGACAATGTTTCCTCGTGTAGGTCGAGATCAACATTGAGATTCAGATCTTAATATGGTTTCCCAAGTTTATGTCGTCATTGTTGGAAGAATTCCACATTGATTAAATGCTTGATTAGAGATCCTAACATAATATCATAACATAGGTTAATAATTCATATCATGACACTCCAATTGGCTCACACAAAATATTAAACGTGTCAATTTCACCATAGTTGAGCCAAGTCAAGCACGTGTGAGAGAGGGACTTACATGCAAGGAGTAGTGTTTGTATAATTCCATATCGCTTAAATATGTTATTATAACATATCTTATATTCATGTAGTTAAGCGATGTGCGATTATAATAACATGGGCTGTGGCTTAAGGCAACCAGTGTGACAAATGTGACTACCACCAAGGTGGTTGCCCCATTCGTCCACCGGCAACCACCACCATCAAGCTAATCACTTCCGATGATGGTAACTCGTTATAGTTTGCTACCACAATTCTCTTTCCCGGTATTTTCATTTTAATTTTGATGTTATGAAGATTTTTTTTTCTTTTTATATATAACTATATCTAATATCATATCCGATGTTTTACAAAGAAAAAAATAAATTGTCACAATTCCTCACATTTTTTATGCTAACTTGTTTTATCATGCCCTAATCATTGTTTTATGTTCAAATACAGTAAGAAATATTACTGTTTGACTTTTCTGAATAATTGTTACCATGACATTAGCTTAGCTGGGCTCTTTGCTCCTTGAAAGCTTAAGAAGCACTGTGTGTGCCTCAGTTTAACACTACTGATCATTATCTGGTGATCCATTGGGGTAGTCTTAAGATGATTTGGTTGTGTAACTTAGTTACAAAGGATGACTCGGTCTTTCATTTGGCCCCCATATGATAAAAAGTACTTAAACAAGTGAACAAATGATGATAAGGGAATCATAGAAAAATAATACCGGATAGTCTATTAGATTATGTAGATTTAATCCATCCGGAACTGAATCAAGTAGGCCTCATGGCGAGATTTATGTAATCAATGAGGCAAACGATATTGATCCGTGATGTGAACTTAACTCTCCAAATTTAACTTTTGACCACTTGGAGAACTCTCTCTGAATCTTCTTGTGACAGACCGGGTTGAACGCAATTCCTTTTGACCGAACAACCTTTGGACTTTGATCTCTACCGTAAATTGTGTAACACGACAGCTCTGACTTGCTCCTACGGAACCAAGGTCGAAAAGATTGAAAAAAAAAAAAATCAGTCATTCACTAGGGATGAATAAAAAAAAAAAAAAAATCTTTAGAGTCACGGATGACAGCATAGGAGAGACCATAGCGTCTATTTTGACAAGTCAGCTGAATGGATGGCTGTGAAGGCATGGGATGACAGCAACGTGCAGAAAAATTTCCTTGGCTAGAGAGAGAGAATAAAATTGCATGACCATCCTTCATCGAAAAGCACACCTTAATTTACGTCCAACATTGCAGCAACTTCTATCTATTAAAATATTTAAATAATAAATCAGGCTTTTATCTAACAATTCAAATTTTAAAACAATTGACAACTATCAACTGTCCCACAAAATCTCTCAAGATACAAGAGCTAATCATCCTAAGTTCGAATTTTTATATTAAATAATAAATAACGCATTCATCTAACAGCTTAATTTCTTTTTACGCTATATTTGTGCCTGGAGAGTTCTGAGTACTAATTTGTCTTCTGTCATTTGGCATGTATTGGTCTACCACATTCAAGTTCAAGGTACGCAATCCCTTCTCCTCAGTTCTTCTCCTTTTCATTTCCCTTTCTGTATTTGAAGATTTATTTAACTTTTAATTATCTGAGCGTATTCATCGATATTAAGTATGCACACTTCACTGTCTGAGAAACTAATTAATATCACTCCCACACCAGAATGAGATCGTTTAACGGGTGGAGCGAGCTAAATCTATCAAGTTCCATCTGGCAGAACCATGGTAATGAGAATTTGCTTATGCTTCTGTTGTTGACATCTTCCATTGCTCTAGTATGGTTACAGGGGAACCTTCAACCGTATTTCTATGTTCACAAAACCAAGCTAAAGGACGTTAATTATGAGTGTCTTACCAGAATGACGCTCGTTGTCATGCAGCGTTCTGGTAAGCTTGCATATCATCTTCCACAAGAGAACTTCATTATTGGCTGAGAACAAATGATGAATTGTCTGATCTCCGTTTGAGTTTGTTTTGCTCAACTAGTATCTACTGGAGAAGCTTTTTACATGTTCGCCTTGAGAGTTCATTCAAGCATGCACTCATCTTCGATCCCGAGTGACTATTCAGCCCCTCGAAGAACAGTATCGAACTCTGTTAGAATTGCATCGTTGCAAAGCTGAGCTCGCTCCAAGCTGAAAAACAAAAGTTAATCTGAGACCTCTTCTCTCTCTCTCTCTCTGCATGCGTGTTCTCTGGCATTGCATCAGTGTGGCAGATCCTTCTGAGAGTCAGCAGACCAACTTCAAATTTACTTTTAATTTGTTATTTCCTAGCCATGTGTGAAGTGCAAATTACTTTGCTGTCGGATGGTACGCTTCTCTCACCAATGGATGGACTGGCCAGCACTTTTTCGCATTTTATTCCTTTCGACTATGCTTTCTGGACATGACGCTGCAGTGATTGCTGCTGCGCATGATTCTTCCCCATTTGATTTCTCGGAGGGGGCCAATATAACAGTCTATTGTTGCACGATTATGTGCGAGAAAATTCTGAAGATTTACCAGCCTCGTAGTAAGACGGCGATTTTTTATCAACCAAAAGGAGGCTTTAGCCTATATTGGCGGCAGCTCACGGACTACCAATAGCATGCAAAGCTGAAGTTTTTTTGTTGACCTAACTTTGATGATGCCCTCAAATCAGACGGCAAATCTTTCTCACAACGGTTCATAAGATAGACTGAGTTAGTAATGTATGCCAGTGGCTGTGGCAATTGGTTAATCTCATTAATAATTTAACCCCGAAACCATTTATACACAGAAGTTTCTGGCATACACGACTCACTCACTTGCAATTCTCCTTCGACCAAAACCTGATTACCTCTCCCTAGCTACATTTTCTCTTGCCAACCATCTCAGGATAACTTCGGGCTTTACAGACTGACATTGCATTCTAGAAATCCCAAGGGTCTTGCTAAAATTCGATATAATGCCCAATTAACTTTCGATTTGCTGGTAAGTTGTGCTAATCTTAAGAACCATTGACAATCACGCAACGAGATTCAGAGTCTGCCAGGGGGGGGGAGGGCTCACCAAATTTGCATGTAACAATCACCATCATAAGACTTCGCTCTATCTCCCAAAGCTAAGTGAAAAGAACAATCACCTGTACAGAGCTCTAAATGTATGTATACAGTATTTGCAAGCATCCCGTCAAGTTTCCTATGTGACATGACTCCAAGTAGGATGAGCCCAGCCTCGCCTTGTATTACCATATTCTCTTCTGTCAGAATAGACCTTTGGACTACCACCAAGCCTCAACTTTTGGCTACCGTGACTCCTTTGGTGCACTTGGTAATACCCAAATGTCTGAGGACTAAGTCAAGAAAATGTTAGAAAATAACAAAAAAACAAACATTGTAAATCTTTAGAAGACTCATGAAGTGATACCTCCATATCCAACTTCCTTCGTTCAGATATTTTCGGCTTCCATGGCCCAGGTGGACCGGTCGAAAGTGAGTCAAAAAGGTCATCCTTCACATAACCAGGCTACCATCCAAAAGGAAAAGACATCACCATCTCAAAAGAAAGGACGGAAGAGAACCGTCGACTCTTTAAGCTCACAATCACTCACCTTCTTATACGATTTCATTACAGCATCTACATCCTCAGCATCTTCAGCAGGAAGACACTAGCATCTGCTTTTGTCCTTAGGTGAGCTTTGCTATGATTGCCAAGCTCACCCCACACTTCGTCCTTGTTAAATTTCTTGTTCATTGCCAGGAAATCAAGATCCTCGGCATATTTGGCAACCAAATGTGGAATCGGGAAGGTCAAGAGAAAGAAAAGAGAACAGCCCATAAAGAAGTGTAATAAGACCCTAACAATGTTTAAAAAAACAAAAAAAAAAGATTGAAGGCAACATAGGTATCTGATGATCATACATAAATCTGAACTAAACAATGGTAATCCATGTAAAATTGCAAGCCTATAGGCTCAAATTCAAGATACAAGCTTCTTTAGACTCGTATAACAAATTCACATATTCATTTCCCTTTTACTGAATCTCTATGACATGGAACCTATTGTAAGATGATCCATGCAGCCCAATTAATGAGAAAAGGACCAATTGTTATTGTTGTTGCAGATGTATGCATCCATTTTGAGGAGATTTTGAATCAAAAAGATCATGTACAACAAAACCACAAAATAGGATATTATTGAATGCTCAAACAAGTCAAAAGTTCTTTTATTTCCTTTAAACTAACCATTGGTCGTTAAGGTGTATTCTCAAAATACCTATAGCTACAGTTGTGGCAATAGGCGCATGATTTGGCAACACACCAATTTGTCCAAGTTTATATCAACAACCACCCATAGCCATTCTTTTTCTTTCACCATACCTTAATAGTGATATACAAAATCACTTAAGGACTTTAGATAATAAATTGAATACACCTGACATCAACTTGCAGCAATATTCGCAAGTCAAATGATTTACTCAACCACCTGATTATGAAATTTTATTATAATTTGACCTCTACCCTTCGAAATTACAAATTTTCACTTCTAGTTAGTGTGTTCCCCCTTTTCTTTTATTTTCCAGCATGTTTGGGATTGCAATCAATATTGCCAACCAGTTGCTCCACGTTTTCTTACCTTGTCTATCGTATGTTCATAAAAATGATTATGATTACTAATTCTGATTTCATTTTTTTTTTACCCTTAAGCAAAAAAGTTTATATGTTTCAATTTAATTATTTTGAGAATTTCATGTGTATTCTCCAATTTCTTTTGGTACGCAAGCTAATCATTTCTACACATTATTTGTGGTACTCTTCTTACTCATGTGGTACATTCGTTGGACATTCTGTGCCTTTCTATATTGTTTGTTGCTTTATACTGCTTCTTACTAATTGCTGCTAAGTTTCAAGACAATCCTTAGAATCAGAAGAAGAGAGTCATACCACATTTTCTCCTCTTCCTTGAGCAATTCCTTTATCGTGGTAATAAAAATTGAGTAGCAGTTCCAATCAACTACACAGTTGTGAAGAGCAAAAACAGCATCAAACTTAAACTACTCATGTCACGGGACTGTACGAACAAAAATGACTCAAAAATGTGATACCTTCTTTCCTCTTCCTGCTGAGATGCTCTTGCTAGTTTGATGATGCTGCCTGTCAGCCCTATCTATCTAGAGCTACCCAGGAAATATAGAAAGGCACAGATCAAAGATAATACGCAAATAGGTTTGAGGTGAAGAGGGAAAGTACTTGAGAAATCTCAAACAAAAAGATATCGAGTATTAGTATTACCTTCTTTCCTCTCCTCGAATTGCTTGTGTTTTCGTTTGTTCTTGACTCAGCCTTCGTCATCTGGAACACATGGTAACATGGAATGAAAAGAATGAACTGCACTTTTCACTATCTACATATTAAGTGATGGTAGGCAGAAATGACAAGAACATTGAGAGGTATCCGTATACCCTGTTTTCCCTTTCCCACGGTTTGGTATTAGTGATTAAGAATCAGCTCTGTTGATCTAATAGAAAGTTGATGGTGCAATAACAAGAAACACACAAGTATAAGACCTGCAAAGACGGCAAACAAACCACTGGGCTTCTGTGGTTGGGGTGAAGACAACACACCTTCAGGACCTACAGCATGATGTTCTAAACAGTCGTGCGAAAAGAATTGGAAAGAGTCATGATACCCTTTTTATTGTTTCTGCCCCTTGCTCACAGCATCTCTCGGATTCTGTACATTAGATGTTCTCATCTGAAAGATAAAACAATAGATATCAAGGCAAAATAAACCATGAGTCTGATTAAAAAAAAAGAAAAAAAAAGAGAGAGAAGCTAAATTCAGAAAAGCTCATAGATAAAAAAGCTTTACCTTCTCTAATATTCCCTCCCCATAAGCTTTATAATTGTTAGGGTACCGAGGATCACCTGTATGCTGTAAAAGAGAGAGAGGCCTCGCGAAATTAATAGTTATAGACACTCACATGCATTCAAACGCACATATAAGCATGTGACAATTTGCTCTGTGAATGTGTAATACCCTCTTTCCTCTTTCTGCCGACTTGCTGGCAATGCTGTTGGGGTTCTGCAGATTCCCATTATACACCTGAAATAATGGATAAAACCAAAGGTTTTAAACTATGAAGACAACAGGAAGGCAATTTCCAGGCAAAGAATATGGACTGGCAAGTTCAGAGGAAGAAAAATCTTCACTGTATTTCCCTTTGCCAGGCCATTAGCTTTATGACTGTTATTAGAGTCTAAAGTGACACTATTATGCTGACAAAAGGAAGCAGAGGGAAATAGCAGAGGCTCTATGAAAATCCAATTCTAACAAAGAGATTTAGATATAACAAAGGCTGGATAAAGAAAAAGAATGATATGAATGAACAAACAGACATAAGTTAGCTTTGCCCTCTATATTATTCACACAATAAGGTAATGTTTGACAAGAATACCAGAAAGCGGCTAATTGATAAAGTAAAAAGAGACAACTATAATTCTCCAGAGATATTAAAAAAATAAAATAAAAAGGCATCCTTTAAAAAGTTAGAAAAATCTACAACAGCTAAGTGAGAACTGAAAGCACATAATCTTCACCGGCTCATTTACATAAAATCTTTGGCTTCAATAAGCCTACAAGAAGGTGGGAAGAGGGTGTAAGGACAGCTAACGGAATGCAATCATAACAGGCAAAAGACGAACAGGATCTATAAAATGCGGGTGCTTCTTTTGGTTTCTATTTCCATTTTCAACCAAATTATACATGTAACAGCCATTACAGATGATATATTTCAACTTAGTGCAACCTATTTCAAAAACCACTAGCAAGCATGTTGAATAAATAACTTCTGAAGGAAAAGATGTGTTGAGAAAAGAGAAGGCAGACAAAACTCAAATTTTCAAAAGGTCCTTCCGCTGATCAAGAGAGCACGAGTCATGCAATCAAAGATAAGAAAACTAGAATTGGAACCCTTCTTACTAGCCATGGACAAGTTTCCTCACTAAGATGCATCTTATTAGACAGAAATGACCAAATGAGAGCTATAATAAATAGATGTTATAAATCTGGAATATATTTCAAAAGCAGTTGACACGAATGAGTAACAATCATAATATAAGGAGATGCAGTGCCTTTTTCTCTAGGAATGTAGTCTCACTTGATGGAGCAACTAGAAATTCAGATGCTTCTTTTTAATAAAGGAATGAGGAAGCGAAGCAAGAGACTGAAAGAGTTCTTTAGGACGGAGGAGTAAATGTGAACCTATAGTTTACTGGGCAAACGTCAAAGCAAAACAAAAGTTTTTTCCTTTTAGGGAAAAAAACAGCTAGTATACTGAAAAATAGCCAAAAGTTAAAACTCACCCCAAATAAAAACTTGTCATGGACGAGACATTATAAAGAATGGGAAGGAAATATTAGTCAATTCAATTGAAACGCCATGACTTGTTGTGATTGCTTATAAAGGAGTGTGGGCTGGAGTTTCTGGAATATAAGCATAAACTAAACAGGCATTTAACAAGATAACAACCAAGTATTTAATCTTTAACAAGAGAGAGAGTACAGCTTTTGTTCTAGTCTAGCGTTTCAAAACATATTGGAGGGAGAAAAACACAATAATTACCTCCCGGACGATGCACCATGTATTTGGAATATTGAAAAAGGATAAATGAAATTCCACATAACATAATTATACAATCATAATCCTCTGGCCTCAAGTAAGAAGCCACAAGAAAATAAAATCCAGAAATAGCCTGTATCAAATAATGCGCCAAGGTTCATACAGCATATAAAACAGATATATGGGTTTAGTTCCATTTCCGTAGCTCTCATATCTACCTCTATGCATAAGCTACTCGCTGCCATCAAAGACCAGCACTTGAACCAAAAAACCATTTGCAACAGCTAGGTCTGTAAAATTTTGTGCATTCAAGGATTACTGCTTTGAAACATACCAAGTTTCTAGAAAAGTTAACTAGCTTGAGTAATGATATCTTGTCGATTTTATGGGAACGCACTAAGGTTCAATCGAGCCTTTGCCTATTGGGGGTTTACAGGAAAGAGCAGCCCACAGAGTCCCACCTTTCTTTCATTTGGTTCCTGTTTTTTCTTTTCTGTGCGTTGGGGATAAGGGTTTGAAGGTGGATGATTAATAACTTAAACCTATAGTAAGGGTATCAATATACATCCTTAATCAAGAAAAAAACAGAGGCACGAAAGTCGCATTGTCAGATCCCATGACATGTATACTATCTACTTTAACACCATAGAATATGCAAATTACTATTTTGAGAATCACAAAATCACAGATATAAACTGAGTCGACAGACATGAGAAAACCTTTGTGGCATATGGTTTTGGAAGAGGCAAAATGGGTGCCCCAGCACCTGTCGGCTCCCTCGGCAGCGATTCAGAAGTCAAAGATTTAATGACCTCTTTATCTTCATAAGTACTTCCATAAAAATGAGATGAAGAAAGTGGCTGGGCCCCAGTTTGTAAATTTTGACTAGGGGTCGTTAATGATGGCTTCAAAGTTTGCTCCATTCATAGCTAGAGGCAGACTTTCCGGAACCACTCCAGACCCTCAGACAAAGTTTGCTCCATGGATAACTTGAGGCATGGGGTCAATATTCAGACCAGCAGTACTAGAACACTTTGCCGCAGAAGACATCGACGTTATTCTAGAACTCAACAAATCCTTTGCCACATTACGCAATGTGTGCAAAATCAATAAAGCAGGACCTGATGGCAGATCTGAAGGAATCAACATTGGTGTAGATGTCAAAGAATCCATGATAACAGGGGCTTCAAAGAATCAGATAATCCATAAGTTGCTGCAACACTCATTGTCAATGGATTTGTTACAGGATGTTGCATTGGTTGCTTAATATGATATGCAGCCAGACCGGGCGGCAGTCCAGCCAATAACTCTGCTGAGGATAAGGGACTTCCCCTGTACTCCTACCAAATTCTTGCCCATGTAATAGCATGGGCTGTCCAGCAGCAAGTGTATTTGTAGACAGCAATGAACTGAATGATGTTAAGTTCTGTGTGGGCTGATATGAAGAAAGAGTCTGGTGGACAGCCAAATTTGGAAGTCCTAAACTGGAACTGTTGGGTCTGCTTATTGTGGTGGCCTGTGGAGTGATTGAAGATGCAGATGAAGAGTGGAGGAAAATAGCCTGTATGAGAAGCTAATGCAACATGAATAGATGGCTTGTTTCCATCTCAAGCATCAGATCAGAACATAAAGTTGATAAAACCTTTATGATGGCTGGATCTTCTGGCAAGTCTGATGTAACCTTTTCAGGTTGAGACTCTGAAGATAGAACCTGCAATTCCTGAAACAGGTGCACAAGCATTTTTGTTCCTCTGCTTTAGTCAGTCATGTGAATTTTAATACAAGAATTGACATAAGTACATCAAAGAAATAGTTGGATCACCAAAACAAAGCTTCAGTATCTAGAAGTTACCAATGCTAGCATGAGTCAGAATTACGAACTGCAATACACCTGTGTTTATGAACAACTATTCTACAGTATAGTCAATGATACAATATATGCTTTGCTTATATGCAGATCATGGATGGCAACTGTCCAAATATAATGCCAAACTTTATGTCACTCCCTCTGAAATTTACGTAGTCGAAAACTCTGTCGTCAGGAAGGACCTGAGGACTGTCCTTTCTTCGCCCTTCTGTTCCAAAAGATCTCACTGCAGTAAATGAAGGGAAGATTCAGATGGAAGAATGACATTGGAAGAGCTATTTTATGTCTCTACCTGTCTACAGATAACAAATATGCAGTCAATAGTTTGAAAAGCAACTCAGACCTGAAGTTTCAAGCAACAATAAGAACTAGAAATTTGCTGAAAGAAACAAAATGCACCAAGACCAATAAACAGATAAAATCATCAGATCTCATCAGTTAGGATGGGCTTCGCCTAGGTACCCTAAGTCCAACTTCTGTTTTCCAAGTCCTGGGAAGAAAATGTAGTTGAAATTATATTTTTAAGGTAAGTGGTAACATATGGGGAAATCACTGAAGTGATTAAGCTCTGATTTTGAATTACATGAAGCATATATGAGCCATATCAGCAGGACAAAACTAACATATACACCTTCTTAGTAGCAGTGTGCTAGACTCCAGAAAGTAGAAGCCATTAAGCCCTCCAATACTGAAGAGTCGCCAAGTAAAGCATTTTTTTTTTTTTAATTATTTTTTTGCATACTAGAGATGTGAATACCAAATCACATCCCTGAAATGAATTTTCCATGAAATATCAGGCCAAGCTTCACAAAAGCATTTCCTGCTATAAGCACAGACACGAATATTTCGTCCTACGCTTTCTCCTGTTCTCTAAATTAACTGTCCCGTGAATTGCAACTCGCTACTCGATGTTATAATCACGTGATCGCCAAAATTTTAGTCACCAGCAAATTCGATATCACCGAACAATTACAACCGTCCACCACAGGAAAATCTTTGATCTCTCATCAGCACAGTCATCCTCTTTGGTCATATGCACGGTCCATGATTTTTGCTTCTACCAAGACAGGAATGAAACCGTCGGCCATGCCAAAACTATCTCCGTACACTAACCATTCGTCTACACGCAGTAGCCATCGGCACAAGCCTTGGCCGCTAATCTTTCATCAACGCCTCGAAAAGTTCCTTCCGCAACCGTACCGCGGCAATTGCCAAGCATCGCTGTGCATGTCCTGGAGCCGACCGATCGACGACCACGCTAAAAGAAAAGCAGAGACTGGGGCTCCCTGAGGAGACAAAGAACCGAAGAAGGGACGGAAGACATCGCACCGTTTGCGAGGCGGATGACGGTATCGTGCGGGTCGATGCGGGAATCCCCCTCTTCTATAAACGAAAACGTTTCTTCATTTTGGCTCCATTTAATAATTATTATCAATAATAGAAATGTTATTTGTTAACTAATTATTTTAAATAATAAACACGATCATTTTTTGAAAAACATTTATCAAATCATCCATTTTATGTGAAATAAACAGTCCTTATTTACATTATTTCTTCCTTATATTTTTTGGGTTGATAGGCCTTCTGGCTCCCATTGGTCTAGCCTAGGCAGATGGCATGGACAAATCAAATTATTAATAAATTCATGTCGACTCATTGTATGATAAATCATTATATCTATAAATGTTATTCTTTTCGTGAAAATCATGTCATTTGATAGTTATGATACTCTAAAATTAAACAATTTCAATGCATTTACTAGGGACTCCATTAAGATATTTTTTTTTTCTTCTGAATTGCTAACCATTTTGAACAAAGTCAGAATTTGCTTAGGATGAAAGTGAAATGGGTTTATAACGATTTATTTCCTTATAAATATGTCATGATACCTTCTTATTACATTATTTTTCAAACCCAACTCATGAAGTTTTCGAGCACCTGATCAGGTTCTAACAAATCTGATATTTTATCTACCCAGTAACCAAATTACTCTCGATGTATTATTTATAACGGTGCAAAAGAATCATTGAGCAACCCTCACCAATCACAAAGTAAAAAATAATATTAATAAAAATTCAAATAATGTTTAAAAATTTTAAATTTTGTCCACATCAACTTTGATTATAGGAAAATTAGAATAAGGAAGGGAGACACGCCCGTGACGCAGGTGGGTGACGCAGGTGGGTGACGGAAGGCGCGCCTGGGAGCAAGAGACAAGCAGCGTTCGGCCATGGGGGAAATGGGGCTTTTCGGTGAAGATTTTCTGGGCTTTCAGTTGCCATGAGAGAAAAGTCCGGCTAGACAGTTTTTCGGCTGCGTGAGCGGAGGGGGTGCTCGAAACAGGTGGAGGAAAGCATGCTCAACGATATACAGAGTTTCGCTTGCACGACAAGGAAGAGAGGATGGCGTCGGCCATGGGAAGAGAGAGAAAGAGGGTGCTCGCTCGAGGATAGAGGTAAGCATGGAGGCGTCGAGAGCAGGAGAGCAGGGAGGAGGCCATTTTTGTGTGAAGGAATCGTTTTTTGGGGAGGGTTCTCTGGTTCTAGTTCAGAGGGAAGCAACGTTCGACCATCGGAGAATCCCTTTTTCACTGAAGGGGCTCGCTGATCTGGAGCGAAGAAGAAACTTCATCACCAGAGTTCACCGCCGAAGTTTCCGATCAAGGGTCAAGCCGCAAACTGTTCTTCGTTCATTTGATGTTGAATATCGGGCGAAAGCTGTTGTTGTTCATCATTGGCAGAAGTAGAAGCCTAACCAGGTACTCCGTGCCATCGCCGATCGAGGTTTAATTCCACCAAACAAAGCACTTGCTTCCGAGATGCTTTTCTCTCTCTGTTTTCTTTGACCGAGTGGGGTATTTTGACTCAATCGATGATCTCAAGAAAACTGTGACGAGACGAAGCTGTTTTGTTGTTAATGATAGTGATCTAGGCGTGATGCCTGTCATCGTTATTCGTTAGGCTAGGAACGGTTTAAAAATCAAACCGAAAAATCACTGTTAATGCTGCTCATTACGTGCTCGATGAAATGTTCCAAAGAGTGCTGAAAGTTGATGCGTGTTCCGACTCACGATCGTTCTATATTTGCTTTCGTACTTGTTGTTCAATGTCTGATATTCGTGTTTTCTTTGCTTTGTCATGCGATTTGGTGAGAAACACATGTTCGAGTTGGTCGGCCATGGATCCTCCCTCCTTCTGGCAGGTGATTTCCTTACCGGCGTCGCTCACGGGTCAAGGCCGTTCAAGTCAGCTTTGCTCTTCATTCTAAATGCGTTCATGATTGTTTAATCGTTAGAAATGTTAAGATTTTACAGGCGTTGGCTTTGGTTTGATATTCTTTTATTGTCGTTTGGCGGTGGCCGGAATGAGTGGCCGGAAGTGCCGGACGCCGTTCGGATTAGATAGCCGGCGTTGGGCGGTGGTGTGAGCATAGGTGTCAATGGAGAATGGCACGGCTTTAGGTTATACAGGTTCCAAAAAGAGAGAGAGAGAGAGAGAGAGAGAGAAAAAGAGAAGGAGATGAAGTTGCAGGCGTAAAAGAGATTCGGGGAAGAATGAGGTGCTGGAGGTTGACGATGACGGCAAAAGAAGACAAAAACAGAAAAAGACAAGAGAGAAAAAGAAAAGAATTTTAAAAAAAAATCAAATAAAAATAATAATTCATTAATTAAAAAGTTCAAAAAAATTAAATCGTTAATGAAAAAAATCAGAAATATCATAAAAATCCAGAAAATTCTACAAAATCAGAAAAATTTTAAAAAATTGGAAAATTCTTGAAAAATTAAAATCTAAAATTGGACAAGTCTTTAGGGCTTTACAATAGGATCATTTGTTTTGGATTGACTCTCTTTTTAGAGACAATATTAGGAGGCTTGCATGTATTTTCTTTGTGATTATACTTGGTTGCCCATTTCAATATTATTTTCGTTGTTTTAGAATGGTTAGAACGATACTTCAATTTCTTTGATAATTTGTTAAGGCATTAGTTAGCATTTAATCAAGTTAGGTACCAACGTGGTGTTAGCCTTAGGGCTAACGTAATCAAGTTTCAAGTCTAGAAATCCCTTAAATACAGGAAAATATTTTATTGGATTTCTGGCCAACCCCAAAAAGGGTAGTGGCGATACTTTAGTCAAAATTTGCGTAGGCTTAACTGTTTTAAAATCTGAACGTTTGATGTCTATAGGCTTGGAAAAGTCCGAGTCAATGGAAGACCGTCAGTTAGTTCTTGACTCAGCCTTACTAGTTTGATTATCTTGCTTGTTGGCACTCTCTATCTGGAAATACCCAGGAAATATAGAAAGGCACAGAATAAAAGATAACATGCAAACAGCTTTGAGGTGAAGAGGAATAGTACACGAAACTCAAACAAAAAGATATTGAGTATTAGTGTTATTACCTTCTTTCCTCCTTTCCCCAAATTGCTCGTGTTTTGGTTAGTTCTTGACTCAGCCTTAGTCATCTGAGGTACGAGGTAACCTGGAATGAAAAGAATCAACTGCACTTTTCATTAAATATCTCCAAATTAAGTGACTGTGGCAGAAATGACGAGAATATTGAGAAGCATTTGCATACCCTGTTTTCCCTTTCCTCTGATTTGCTATTAGTGATTTGTATATCCTATCTGTTGAACTGCAGATAAACTATATGTTTCGGTAAGATGTTTAGATCTAATGAATATGTTATTCATGTTGACAATGTTTTCTGGGACCACTTGAGCAGCTATAAAGAGGTAAGGGAGTAAAACCGTGATCCTCAGGTGCATGGGTGTCCACCCTACTTACTCTATGTGCTATCGGCATCAGATGACACGGTTGTAAAGCTCTGGGACTGGGAGAAGGACTAGATGTGTACTCAAAACATTTGAAGGAGATTCACATTATGTGATGTGAGTAGCATTTGATCCTCAAGATCCTAATGCTTTTGCAAGTGCATCACTTGAGGGAACTATAAAGGTACTCATTTTGGAGGTCTTCCTCTTAGTAAAATACATATTTCAATTTCCAAATACGCTATTTATACTCTCAATACGATTCCCATTTGTTGCAGATTTGGAATGTGCACTCCTCTATGCCTAAGTTTACTTCACACGCGCAAGGGAAAGGGCTGAACTTTGTTGATCACTTCTCGAGGGATGATATGCTGTATTTACTGAGTGGTTCAAATGATTACACTGCTAAGGTTTGCAGACTTAATCATTCTTGATTTAATATATCGGGGCATTATTAGAAAGAGATCAATTGATATATGATTTGTTAAATAACAAGTACAGGTTTGGGCGGAAGCTGTGTACAAACACTCTAGGGACACAAGCACAATGTTACTGCCATATGTGCGCATCCTAATCTGCCAATAGTAATCACTGGTTCAGAGGAGTAGACTCTTCACTTATGGGATGCAAAAGGCTTCAGGTATGCATTGTGGGAGTTTGTAAAAGTCATAGCATGCTCTAGAATGTAGCTTCAGTTACAGCAGTTGAATGAAAATATCGCCTTTATCTTTTCCAGATTTTCCAGAACTTACCATAGGATAAGACTGTTTATGTCCCTGGATTCTTTGTTGTTTTGTGAATGACTCTCACTTTCTGTCGTATACAGGCTTAAGTACGTACTGAAATTTGGTCATGGAAGGATTTGGGATATTTCATATCAGAAAGGTTCCCGCTGATAACATTCATACCTGCTCTAAATGCTTCATTTCCTCATTATATCCATGCTCCGACAATAATAAGCTATTATGATGGTCCGAGGTTTTCCATTGCCTCTATAAAGACATTCGTGTAGGCTCTGTGGTTTCAGTACAAAGATAAAATCTTCCATATCCGTTGTCTCCCATTTTTGTGGCTTTCACTCTGCCGGGTTGTAGTCGCTTGCATCGAGGGAATAGCTGTGTTCGAGATAGTGTGGAGCCTTCAGCCAAATTCTATGTTGGATAAAACAGATCCCGACCTCTACAACTGTTACTTTCAATTTGAAGTTCAAATAAAAGTGCATATCGTTCTTCTGTCAAAAAAAAAAAAGTGTCGCTTTGTACGAGTTTTACTCTTTGCGTCCTACCAGTGATAGGATTTTCCAGTGTAACCCAAAGATCTCATACTTTCCTTTTGTGGTGTATCCTGGTGAAAGTTCGTTTACGATCTGTGGTGTATCGTGCTCCTAGTGGAATAAATGTCGCTGGAAGATTACTAAAATCGCCCGAGAAAAAAAAAAAAAAAAAAAAAGGGGAAATAACGGCAGCTTCGGAACATGAAACCAACCATCCAGGAGTCTAAATTAGTCATATATGTGGCAAGGCATGTTTCCAGACTGCTGTAGGCTGTACTAATAATACGAGGAAGATACATATCAAACAAGTTGATCCTTGTAAAACTAATGGCCTACTAAGAAAACATTCAAGGTGGCTGAGGACCAGTTCGATACTACAACCCATTAGACACAATTTTCCATGCCACTCCATTCTCCATTGACACCTATGCTCACACCACTGCCCAATCTTGAACTCTCATGGTCGTGTTGTGTCCCATTACCACTCTGATGACCAATTCGATACTACAATCCATTAGACACAATTTTCCAATCTAGTTCTTTGATCCACATACTCAAGTACATTGTTCGGTTGTAGCTGAACAAGATTTTGGCGAGCACTTTTGATTTGAATTTAAATGGAAAACTAGAAAAATTTATAACAAAGAGGGTCTCTTTTATGTCGATTCCCCCAAAACATGGAGGCCATGACTCATTACCTTGGTTGATCGAGATTAGAGAAATGAGGCTAAGGAAACTTGTGCATAATGGCTTATTAAAAATGAGTAAAATTAAAACCTTCTCTTGCCGACATGAGATATTGTACTAATAGCTATCAAAAGAGTACATTGAGTCAATTTCATGGGAACAATCGTGCATTTATTGTTGGCTGATGAAACTGGAGACACTTTCCTTGAAAACTAATATCTAGATGGTTGATGCTTGGATGCTATCATGAAGCATAGAACATATCGAAAAGGCATGCCAAAATGCACACCTGGCAATGAGCAATCCAGTCATTGAACTTTCACGACATACTGTAATTCACACAAACCTTATTTGGTGCATCTGTCTTCGTTGCCATCCTCTATAGAACCTCAGGAACTGGCTCTCAATTCTAGAAGTCGTGTTTAGCCCCATAACCACGTTGATGACCAGCCCACTTCCAAAACTCATCAGGACAATCTTCCAATCAACCTTTTCTGCTAATGCACCAGATGGTGGTGGTGGCGGCGGCAGCACTTCAACAGGATTTCCACATTCCTTTGTCAGAGGAACTCCACACAGTCCTAAGTTCCCTCCATAGGAATTAATCTTGAATGTGGTGAACTGGTTTACCTGAGGTATGGGCCCAGAAAGATGGTTGTCTGAGACATTGAAGAAAGCAAGAAAATTAAGTTGGGCTAGTGCTGGAGGGATCATTCCCGAGAGCTTATTGCTTGAAAGGTCAAGAGATTCCAGTTCGGTCAAATTTGCTAGGGACAAAGAGATGGAGCTAGTAAGAGCATTGTTGGAGAGATTGAGCATCCGAAGTTCAGTTAAACTTCCAACAGAATTTGGGATTCCCCCAATAAAGTTGTTGCTCAAAAGATCAATCACATTGAGATATGCCAATATCCTTTTGTACTCCAATAAATTGCCTTTGTTGATTATTGTCATTGAGTAGTCGTGGTTTCCTTCATTCGAGGAAAGTATGTAGGCACTGACAGCAAGAGTTCCATAGTAGTGTGCATCATATGCAGTGTGGACTTTCATGGCACTCCACATATCAAAGTATCCAGATGGAAGGCAACCTGAGAAGTTGTTCATGGATAGATCAATGATTCGTAGGTTGGGAAACTGGTCATAAGCTATTGGAACGCAAAATGAGCACCTTCAAAAAAGAAAGTGAGCCCATCCATGAAGGAAAGGTGTTGACAATCTGATTATTTTCAATATTGAGAAATTCCATATCACTACAATTAGCTAATCCCCTTGGCAACAACCCTTGTAGCTGGTTATCAGTCACACCTATCATCTTCAACCCACATACGTCATTATGCAATTGAGGAAATCTTCCATATAAATCATTACTATTCAAATTCAAGACAATGAGGCTATCGCTCAAATTGCTCACACATGGTGGAATAACACCAGATAACTTGTTCTTGGACAAATCAAGGATTCTAACAGAACTTAGCCGGCACATCTCTAGTGAAATTTCTTCATATAATTTATTATTTGAGACAAGGTAGAATTCAATGGATTTCGGAGGAAGGGGAATTAATCCTTGTATATCGTTGAACCGAAGGTCCAATGTCATAAGATTTAGCCATTTAAAAGCTGTGAAACTGGTGATTGAGTTTGTCGAAAGATTCAAAAATCGCAGTTTTGGGTGGGCTTCACCTAGGTACCCTAAGTCCGACTTCTGTTTCCCAAGTCCTGGGAAGTAAGTATAGTTGAAATTATATTCTTAAGGTAAGTGGAAACATATGGGGAAACCACTGAAGTGATTAAGCTATGATTTTGAATTATATGAAGCATATATGAGGCTTATCAGCAGGACAAAACTAACATGTACACCTTCTCAGTTGCAGTGTGCTAGACTCCAGAAAGTAGAATCCATTAAGCCCCCAATACCGAAGAGTCGCCACATAAGCTCTATTGCATCCAAGTTCGAATTAAAGCACTTATTTTCTTGCATACTAGAGATGCGAATACCAGATCGCATCCCTGAAATGAATGTGCCATGAATTTCAGGCCAAGCTTCACAAAAGCATTTCCTGCTATAAGCACAGACACGACTATTTTGTCTCGCACTGTCTCTTATCCTCTAAATTAACTGTCCCATGAACTGCAACTTGCTGTTCGATGTTATAATCGTGTTATCACCAAAATTTATTCACCACCAAATTCGATATCATTGAACAATTACAATCGTCCATCACAGGAAAATCTTGATCTCTCACGAGCACAGTCATCCTCTTTCGTCATACGTACGGTCCGTGAGTTCTGCTTCTACCAAGACAGGAATAAAACCGTCGGCTAAGCCGAAACTATCTCCGCGCATTAACCATTCGTCTACACGCAACAGCCATCAGCACAAGTCCTTGCCGCTAATCTTTTTTCCCTTCTCGTAACGAAACGAAACTTCGAAATTTCTTCATCACAAGCGACATCCATGCGAAACGCCATTAATCCACAACCATACCACGGCAATCGCCAAGCACCGCTGTGCACGTCCTAGAGCTGACCGATCGACGACAACAGCACAAGAAAAGCGGAAACTCGGGCTCCATGAGGAGACGACGAAAGAAGGGACGGAAGACATCGCACCGTTCGCGAGGCTGATGACGGCGTCGTGCGGGTCAATGTGGTAGAGGACGCCTGCGTATCGCATCTCGGACTCATACACTACGCTCAAGAAGCAACCTATGTAGGGATTCGCCACCGTGGCCTCCGCCGAAGCCATTGCCGTCTTCCTCTGTCCGTTTGCTTCGACGCTCTCTTTCGCCAGCAAAAGCAGTGGAGCAGAAGGAGGAGAGTAATGAGCGATCACGGAAGACGGAGGAGGGAGGAGGGAGAATAGGACCATCAATCTGTGACGTCCAATTTTGAAACTACCAATCCCAGGTAAATAACGGCCTCCTCTGCCTTCCCAGCTCTCATTACGTAGAAATCTCCAGTTTGTTCATCATTACTTAATGTTTCGTTGACAATAAGTACTTATATTGATCTTATTTTTCTAATTGACGTCGACATTGTTTGGTGGTATTTCAGACTAGTAAGAAAACATTCAAGGTGGCTGAGTCACCAGGTAAATATGAGAACGCACTAGATTAAATTCATCTATGCTCGAGTGTTTCTGATGGTTCATGATGCCAAACCAGAGAATTGACAATCCTAATCTATAATGCTCGTCACATTTGTAGTGAGGTCTGCCAAATTCATCCCTAGCAAGCACTGGGTAATTGTTGCATCGGATGATGCGTTTATTAGTGGGTACGACTATAGCACGGTGGAGAAGATCAAAGAATTCCAAGTGCTTAAAGATTATATCGGATGCATGGGTGTCCATCCTACTTTCCCTGTGTGCTATCAGCATAGGATGACGTGGTTATAAAGCTCTGGGACCGGGAGAAGGACTGGATGCGTACTCAGACATTTGAAGGACATCCACATTGTGCGATGCGAGTAGCATTTGATCCTGAAGATCCTAACGCTTTTGCAAGTGCGTCACTTGATGGAACTATAAAGGTACTCATTTCGGAGGTCTTGCTCTTAGTAAAATACATATTTCAATTTCCAAATACGCTGTTTATACTCTCAATATGATTCCCATTTGTTGCAGATTTGGAATGTTCACTCCTCTGCGCCTAAGTTTACTTTGGATGCACATGAGAATAGGCTGAAACTTGTTGATTACTTCGCCACGCCTGACATGCTTTATTTACTGAGTGGTTTGAATGATTACACTGCTAAGGTTCGCAAACTTTATCGCTCTTAATTTAATACATCTGTGCATTACTAGAAAGAGATCAATTGATATATGATTCGTCAAATAACAAGTCCAGGTTTGGGACGATAAAGGCAGAAAATGTGTACAAACACTCCAGAGATACGAGCACAATGTTACCGCCGTATGTGCGCATCCTGATCTGCCTATAGTAATCCCTGGTTCAGATGAGGAGACTCTTTGCGTATGGAATGCAAATGGCTTTGGGTATGAATTGTGGGAGTTTGCACAGTCATAGCATGCTCTAGAATGCAGCTTCAGTCACAGCAGTCAAATGAAAATACCGCCTCTATCCTTTCCAGATTTTCCAGAAGTTACCATAGGATAAGACTGTTTATGTCCTTGGAATTTTTGTCATTTGGTGAATGACTCTGACATTACGTCACATACATGCTTAAGCACGCACTCAAATTCGGTCATGGAAGGATTTGGAATATTGCATATCAGAAAGGATCACGCCGGTACCATTCATGCCAGCTCTAAATGCTTCATTTCCTTGTTATATCCGTACTTTGACAATTATAAGCTATTATGATGGTCCAGGGTTTTCCATTGCCAATATAAAGACATTCAAGTAGGCTCTGCAGTTTCAGTACAAAGATAGAATCTTCCATATCCATTGTCTTGCATTTTCGTGGCTTTCGCCCTACTAGGTTGTAGTTGCTTGCAACGAGGGAATAGCTGTGGTCGAGCTAGAGTGCTGATATTATGGAGCCTTAAGCCATATTCTATGTTAAATAAAAGTGCATATCGTTCTTCTGTCAAAAAAGAAAGTGTCTTGTTTTACTAGTTTATGTGTATACTCTTTCTGTCAGAAAAGAAAGTGCTAGTGATAGAATTTTCCAGTGTAACCCAAAGCTCTCATACTTTCCTTTTCTCTGCGGTGTATCGTGCTCCTAGTTGAATAAATGTCTCTCGAAGATTACTAAAATAGCCTTAAAAAAGGGAAAAAAAAAGGGAAATAATGGCAGCTTCCGAACATGAAATCGACAATCCAGGAGTCTACAATAGTCATATATGGGCAAGGCATGTTCCAAGACCTCTGTACAAATAAAACAAGGAAGATGCATATCAAACAGGTTGATACTTGTAAATATGACTTGAAACAATTCTTAATCTCTGTTGACTTTGAATGCTTCTGCCTAAATCATGTCAACCATTAGGCGATGCTCCTAATACTTCAGCTGGGAGGGATTTGACTCGATCTTTGTCCTATTTCCATAACACAAGTTTTAATAATTCTTTAGCAATTGGGATATGAAAGTGGTTCGCATCATGCTAATATTATGGAAAAAGCATGTTCATTTTGCTCACAAACGAAAGCATGGATGGGATTTCGGATGGGGTCGGGAGCAACTCAAAAAAGCTACTCTACAAACAGTTGGGGCCATTTAGCTAAATTAATATTGAGATCAAAGCCTTTTGAACGAACTTCATCACCAGTCAAAAAACTGGAGTGGAATGCTATGCTACTGCAACTTTTTGAGATTGACATGTTCGTACAAACCTTCTTGTTAGTATGCCTTTGGGTTCTCTTCCTTTGCCCAAAAATCGGTTTCACGATCCAATCTTGAATTCTCATAGTCGTGTTGTGTCCCATAACCACTCTGATGACCAGTCTGCTACTGCGACCCATCAGACACAATTTTCCAATCTAGTTCTTTGATCCAGATACTCGAGTGCATTGTTCGGTTGTGGCCGAACATGATTTTGGCGAGCACTTTTGATTTGAATTTAAACGGAAAACTAGAAAAATTTATAACAAAGAGGGTCTCATTATGCCGATTCCTCCAAAACATGGAGGTCATGACTCATTACTTTGGTTGATCAAGATTAGAGAAATGAGGCTAAGGAAACTTCTGGACGATGGTTTATCAAAAATGAGTAAAGCTAAAACCTTTTCTTGCTAACATGAGATATTGTACTAATAGCTATCAAAAGAGTACATAGAGTCAATTTCATGGGAACAATTGCGCATTTATTGTTGGCTGATGAAACTGGAGACACTTTCCTTGAAAACTACTTTCTAGATGGTTGATGCTTGGATGCTATCATAATGCATGGAACATATCAAAAAGGTATGCCACAATGCGCATCTAGCAATGAGCAATCCAGTCATTGAACTTTCACAACATATTGTAATTCACACAAACCTTATTTGGTGTATCCGTCTTCGTTGCCATCCTCTATAGAACCTCAGGAACCAACGCTCAATTCTAGAAGTTGTGTTTAGCCCCATAACCACGCCGATGACCAGCCCACTTCCAAAACCCATGAGGACAATCTTCCAGTCAAGATTTTCTGCTAATGCACCAAATGGTGGTGGTGGGAGCGCTTCAACAGGATTTTCACATTTCTTTGTCAGAGGAACTCCACACAGTCCTAGGTTTCCTCCATAAGAGTCAATCTTGAATGTGGTGAACTGGTTTACCTGAGGAATGGGCCCAGAAAGATGGTTGTCCGAGACATTGAAGAAAGCAAGGAAACTAAGTTGGGCCAGTGCTAGAGGGATCATTCCCGAGAGCTTATTGCTTGAAAGGTCAAGAGCTTCTAGTTCGGTCAAATTTGCCAAGGACAAAGGGATGGAGCCAGTAAGAGCATTGTTGGAAAGATTGAGCATCCGAAGTTCAGTTAAACTTCCAACAGAATTCGGGATTTCCCCAATAAAGTTGTTGCTCGAAAGATCAATCACATTGAGATATGCCAATATCCTTTTGTACTCCAAGAAATTACCTTTGTTGATTATTGTCATCGGGTAGTCATACTTTCCATCATCCAGGGAAAATACGTAGATAGTGAGCACACGAGTTCCATAGTAGTGTGCATCATCTGCAGTGTGGACTTTCATGGCACTCCACATATCAAAGTATCTAGATGGAAGGCAACCCGAGAAGTTGTTCATGGATAGATCAACAATTCGTAGGTTGGGAAACTAGTCACGAGCTTCAGGTTCCCCTATGGCTCCATGAAATCTATTGGAACGCAAAATGAGTACCTTCAAATAAGAAAGCGAGCCCATCCATGAAGGAAATTTGTCGACAATCTGATTATTTTCAATATTGAGAAATTCCAGATCACTACAATTAGCTAATCCCTGTGGTAGCGACCCTTGTAGCTGATTATAACTCACATCTATCATACGCAACCCACATACTTCATTCTGTAATTGAGGAAATCTTCCATATAAATCATTGCCATTCAAACTCAAGACGAAGAGGCTATCGCTCAAATTGCTCAGACATGGTGGAATAACACCAGACAACTTGTTCTTGGACAAATCAAGGATGCTAATAGAGCTTAGCCGGCACATCTCCGATGAAATTTCTCCAGATAGCTTATTATTTGAGACAAGGTAGAATTCAATGGACTTCGGGGGAAGGGGAATTAATCCTTGTATATCATTGGACCGAAGGTCCAATGTCTTAAGATTTAGCCATTTAAAAGCTATGAAATCGGTGATTGAGTTTCTCGAAAGATTCAAAAATTGTAGTTGTGACACACTCACATTTAAGAACCATGGAGGTGTCGGCCCATAAATTCTATTTTGGGATAGGTCCAACCATTGCAACCTACTTTGGTATGATAGGAAGATGGGGAGCTCACTTAAGTTGCTAGAAGCCAAGCCGAGAACAGACAAGTTTGGAAGGCTAGCGTTCATGCTAGGTTCGATAATCGACGAGAATTCATTGGATGAGAGCTGCAACATATTTAGATGTTGAAGTTTGAGTATCACATCTAGTCGCAAAGTACCATTCAGATTATTTGATTGCAAGACTAGGTAATGAAGACTCTCGAGGTTAGAGATGTTTTCAGGAATTGGGCCAGTTAATCTGTTGAATGATAGGTTGAGATAAGTTAACCGGATGAGGCCAGTGATCTCAACTGGAATTTCCCCAGAGAGTAGATTCTTTCCAAGATCCAAATATGAGAGTTGGATGAGTTTCCCTAGGGAAGATGGGATTTCACCAGAGAGTTTGTTATATTGAAAACTCAATACGGTAAGTTGAGTCAGGTTACCTATTGAAGATGGAATGTTCCCTGAAAAATTGGATTGACCAATATGGAACTCATTGAGGAAAGCCAAGTTTCCGAGTGAAGCTGGTAGCGAGCCTGAAAAATTGGTCTCCCGAAGAGATAGCGACTTAATGGGATTGTGCAAGTGAAACTCTGGCAAATGACCCGACAGCTTTGGATTGAAACCCAAATCAAGAAGTTGTAGCCTCGGTAGCTTGAAGATGGTTGTGGGGAATGTCCCTCGCAAGTTGCAATTTTGGAGTACAAGTGATGTCAAGGAAGATAAATTTGTGATGGCATCAGGCACCGGAGCTGACACATTCAACGAGCTAAGATCGAGGTGTTCCAATTTGGTCAAAAATTGAACCAGTGTCTCCATGCTGGGATTCCTTAGCTCCAATCCATAGTTCTGAGAGAGATCAAGGGAGGTCAAGTTTGTCAACTTTAGCACTTGAGACGGGATTTGACCCCTGAAGTTGGACGAAGAGAGGTTTAGGCTTGTCAACTCCACAAGACTACCTATGGCGGACGGTATTTTAGAGAAATTGAAGTCGTTCCAGGCGAGGTTGAGGCTTTGCATGTGAGGGAGGCGGAAAAGGCTAGCCTTCGAGTCAATAGGACCAGAGAGACAACTTTCACTGAGGTCGAGGCCGGTCAGGTAGCCCGTCCCTTCGTCACACTTCACGCCTTCCCAACTACAGCAATTGCCGTCCTCCATCCTCCATGATTCTAGCTTCGACGGTGGGCAAGTTTCCACATATGGATGGAAGAGAGATTGCTTGAATTCTAACAAGGCAGACCGCTCCTACTCATGGCAGACCGCTCCTACTCATGGCACTTCGTTGGGCTCATTGAAGGCAATGTCTCGGAGGAAGCAAAGTGGAGTGGAATAATGGTGAGGAAAACCACCAAGAGATCAAATGGTGTTCGTTTCATTATAATTAAGTTGTGCAACACTCTTCTTGGGTTTTGGTTTTGCTGGGTAGGCAAGGTGAAGATGGACAAGCACCGAAGCTGCTTGTCAACTTTATATTACCTTTAATCTTTCACTTTTAGTCAACTTATACACTAGTGAGTCAAGCCTGAAACCGCGTGTCGACTTTGTATTACCGTTAATCTTTCACTTTTAAGTTGATTTTATGTAATAGTGAGTGTAGCCCACGTCGATAATGCGGAACCACTGGTCTTGTGGCGGCTGTTATTGTGACATAATAGTTGGGTGGTTTCACTAGTCAACGGATTGACTAGTAAAGGCTCTAAAGTCTCTGCTTGACTTGATACCTGACGTTTCTTTTACTCCATGACTCTTTTCAATCTACAATTATTCGAGTGTTCCAACCAAACGAAGTTGACATAATTCCACATTCCATCCGTTGGGTGCGTGTGAAATACTTTTTCTTTTTGACCGAACAAAAGCACCCTATATTTGTTGGCGAATATGACTGATGCTCTCTAACTATACATCAAGGGGAATTAGACTTAAGCCAATTAAGAAAAATTAGCAAAGATGGTAACCCAACCTATGTAATTAACAACCCCATGAATTAGGCTCAAGTGGGTAAGAACAAATCACTTGTTGATTTAGTAATGTACTATTAAATTTTATTTTCCCTCTTAAGGTGAGAATAGTGTAACATTGTGATAAAAGAGAGGTTGAGATATTAATTGAATGAAGAAGATTGAGGAATCAATTTGCCAAAAAAGAAGATATATAGGCATTTAGGATTAGATCATCCCTAATTCTTTTAAGCATGAATTTTGAAAATGTTGTCTCTATTAACTTGGGAAACAATCCTCTAGGCGTGATTGGCTGCCTACAATGGTGGTCGTCTCGTTGAAATACAACCACCACAAATGATGATTGCTGATAAACAAGTGGCCACTACAATAGTGTTCCCTTGTGCAAGTCAAGATCAACATTGAGATTTAGATCTCGATATGATTTCCAATGTTTATGTCGTCACTGTTGGAAGAATTCCACATTGATTAAATGCTTGATTATAATGTGCCGTATTAACATGAGTCTCCTCTAGCCAAATTTAAGTTATTGGGTTAGAGATTCCAACATAATATCAGAGCATAGGTTAATAATTCAGCTGTCGACAATCCAATTGGCACGCAAAAATAGGAAACGTGTCAATTTCACAATAGTTGAGCCAAGTCAAGCACGTGTGAGAGACGTACTTACACGCAAAGAGGAGTGTTAATATAATTCCATATCGCTTAAATATATTATTACAATGTACATTATATACATTGAGTTAAGCGATGTACAATTATAATAACATAGGTTGTGGCTTAAGGCAACAAATGTGCCTACCACCAAGGTGGTTGCCCATTCGTCCACCAGTGACAACCCCCAAGCTAACCACTTATAACGACGGTAACTCACTTTAGTTAGCTACGATCCACAATTCCCTTTCCTAGTAATTTCATTTAATTTTTGATGTTATGAAGTAATTTTTTTTTTTTTTTTTTTTTGTATAACTATATCTACAAAGAAAAAAATAAATTATCAGAATTCCTCACATTTGTATGCTAACTTGTTTTATCATGCCCCAACCACTGTTTAATGTTCAAATACAGTATAAAAACATTACTATTTCACTTTTCAGAATAATAGTCTGGAGAAGGAGCATGGCGTTAGCTTAGCTTAGGCTCTTTGTTCCTTGACAGCTTAATCTTTTAGAGAAATAGTTTGGGTGCCTTTGCGTAGTCTTGAGACAATTTGGTCGTCATAACTTAGTTACAAAGGATGACTCAATATATCCTCGCTTGGCCCCAATATGATAATAAGTACTTGGCAATCTTAATTTAGAAAATGCAAGTTTTAATCTCCTCATTTGAACGAGTGATGATAAGGGAATTATACAAAAATAAATACTGGATAGTCTGTAGATTACGTAGATTAAATCCATTTCGATTGAATCAAGCGGGCCTCGTAGCGAGATTCATATAATCAATGAGGCAAACGATATTGATCCGCGACGTGTGCTTAACTCTCCAAATTTGACCTTTGAACCTCTCGGAGAACTCTCTCTGAATCCTCCTATGACAGACCAGGTGGAACGCAATTCGTTTTGACCGAACAACTTTTGGACTTTGATCTCTACCGCGAATTGTGTAACACGACAGCAGAGTGGACGGTCCTGGAGTTGCGGATGACAGCACAGGAGAGACCACATCGTCTATTTTGACAAGTCGGTCTACCACATTCAAGTTCAAGGTACACAATCCCTTCTCCTTTTCATTTCCCTTTTTGTATTTGCAGATTTATTTAACTTTTAATTACCTGAGCATATTCATCGATATTAAGTATGCGCACTTCACAATCTGAGAAACTAATTAATGTTACTCCCGCAACAGAATGCGATCGTTCAACGGTTGGAGCGAGCTTAATTTATCAAGTTCCATCCAATGGAACCATGGTAATGAGAATTTGCTTATGCTTCTGTGCTGACATCTCCCATTGCTCTAGTATGGTTACAGAGGAACCATTGACCGTATTTCTATGTCCACAAAATCAAGCTAAAGGACGTTAATTATGAGTGTCTTACCAGAATGACGCTTCTTGTCATGCAAGCTTCTTGTAAGCTTGCATATCATCTTCCACAAGAGAACTTTATTATTGGCTGACAACAAATGATGAATTGTCTGATCTCCGTTTGAGTTTGTTTTGCTCAACTAGTATCTACTGGAGAAGCTTTTTACATGTTCGCCTTGAGAGTTCATTCGAGCATGCACTCGTCTTTGATCCCGAGTGACTATTCAGCCCCTCAAAAAACAGTATCGAACTCTGCTAGAATTGCATCGTTGCAAAGCTGAGCTCGCTCCAAGCTGAAACACGAAGGTTTATCTGAGACCTCTTGCTCTCTCTCTCTCTCTCTCTGCATGCGTCTTCTCTGGCATTGCATTTGTGTGGCAGATTCTGAGAGTCTGCAGATCAACTTCGGGGTGCGTTCCGCACTGGTGGAAGTAATTTGGAGTATTAAGACCAAACCTCGTTACATCCTTGCAAACTTACTTTTAATTTGTTGTTTCTTAGCCATGTGTAAAGTGCAAAGTACTTTGCTGTCAGATGGTACGCTTTTCTTTCCAACGGATGGACTAGCCAGAACTTTTTCGCATTTTATTCCTTTTGACTATGCTTTCCGGACATGAAGCTGTGGCGATTGCTGCAGCGCATGATTCTTCCCCATTTGGTGTCTCAGAGGGAGCCAATATAACAGTCTATTGTTGCACCATTATGTGCGAGAAAATTCTGAGGATTTACCTGCTTTGTAGTGAAGATGAAAACGGCGCCTTTTAATCAACCAAAAGGAGGCTTTAGCCTATGTTGGTGGCAGCTCACGGAATACTCAAATAACATATGCAAAACTGAAAATTGTTTGTTGAGCTAACTTTGATGATGCCCTCAAGTCAGCTGGCAAATATCCCACCTTGGTTCAGAAAATAGACCAAGTGAGGTATGCCAGTGGCTGTGGCAATTGGTTATTCTCATATCAATAATTTTAACCCCCGACACCCTATATACACCGAAGTTCCTGGCATACATGACTCACTCACTCACAATTCTCCTTCGACCAAGACGTGGTTACCTCTCCCGAGCTACATTTTCTCAGCCAACCATCTCAGTATAAGTTTTGAGTTTTACAGCCTGACATTGCATTCTAGAAATCCTAAGGGTCTCACCAAAATTCAATATAATGCCCAATAAACTTCCGAATTGCTGGTAAGTTGTGCCAGTCTTAAGAACTATTGACAATCACGCAATGAGATTCAAGAAATGGCAAAAGAGGGGAAAAGGGCTAACCAAATTTGCATGTAACAATCCCTATCTTTAAGACTTTTGCTCTACCCCCAAAGTTAAAGGAAAAGAACAATCACTTGTACAAAGTTCTAAATGTATGTATACAGTATTTGTATACATCCCATCAAGTTTCCTATGTGACACTCCAAGTAGGATGTGCCCGGCCTCATCCTGCATTACCATTTTCTCTTCGCTTGGAAGAGACGTTTGGATTGCCACCAGGCCTCGACGTTTGGCTACTGTCACTCCTGTGGTGCACTTGGCAATACCCAAATGTCAAGGGCCAAGTCAAGAAAATGTTAGAAATATTGGATAATTACTGGGACAATCATGGAGTAATACCTCCATATCCAACTTCCATAGTTCAGAGATTTTCGGCTTCCATGGCCCAGGTGGACTGGTCGAAAGTGAGTCAAAAAGTCATCCTTCATATAACCAGGCTCCCATCCAAAAAGGAAAAGACATCTCCATCTCAAGAGAAAGAATGGAAGAGAACCCGTAACTCTTTGAGCTCTCATATGACTCACCTTCTTACCCAATTTCATTGCAGCATCTACAACCTCAGCATCCACAGCAGGAAGATCACCAGCATTTGCTTTTGTCTTTAGGTGAGCTTTGCTATGATTGCCAAGCTCACCCCACACTTCGTACTTGTTAAATTTCTAGTTCATTGCCATGAAATCAAAATCCTCAGCATATTTGGCAGCCAAATGTGGAATCTGGAAAGTCAAGCGAAAGAAAAGAGAATAGCCAATAAAGAGGTGTAGTAAGATCCTAAGGAATTCTCAAAATACCTATAGCTACAGCTGTGGCAATAGGTGCGTGATTTCGTAACACACCCGTTTGTCCAGGTTTACATCAACAACCACCCAAGGCCATTCCTTTTCTTTTCACCATATCTTAATATCGATATACAAAATCACAAAAGGAGCTCTAGATAATAAATTGAATACCCTTGATATCAACTTCCAGCAATATTAGCAAGCTAAATGATTTAATCAACCAACTGACGATGAAATTCAATTATAATTTGACCTCTACGCTTCTAAATTACAAATTTTCACTCCTAGTTAGTGTATTCTTCCTTTTCTTCTATTTTCCAGCTTGTTTGGGATTGCAATCAAAATTGTCAACCAGTTGCTCCGCATTTTCTTACCTTGTCTATCGTCTGCTCATAAAAATGATTATGATTACTAATTCCAATTTGTATTTTTTGACTCTTAAGCAAAAAAAAAAATTATATGTTTCAATTTAAATATTTTGAGAATTTCATGTGTATTCTCCAATTTCTTTTGGTTCGCAAGCTAATCATTTCTACACATTATTTGTGGTACTCTTCCTACTCATATGTGGTACATCCGTTGGAAATTCTGTGCCTTTCTATATTGTTTGGTGCTTTCTACATGCTTCTTACTAATTGCTGCTAAGTTTCAAGACATTCCTTAGAATCAGAAGAAGAGAGTCATACCGCATCTTCTCCTCTCCCTTGAGAAATTCCTTTATTGTGGTTATAACAATGAGTTACACAGTTGTGAAGAGCAAAAACAGCATCAAACTTAAAATACTCATGTCATGGGGCTATACAAACAATTATGACTACAAAATGTGATACCTTCTTTCCTCTTCCCACTGAGATGCTCTTGCTAGTTTGATGATGCTGTCAGTCAGCCCTATCTATCTGGAACTACCCAGGAAATGTAGAAAGGCACAGAATCAAAGATAATACGTAAACAGGTTTCAAGGTAAAGAGGAAAAGTACTTGAGAAATCTCAAACAAAAAGATATCAAGTTATTACCTTCTTTCCTCCTTTCCTTGAATTGCTTGTGTTTTAGTTTGTTCTTGACTCAGCCTTTGTCATCTGGAACACATGGTAAAAAGGATTGAAAAGGATGAACTTCACTTTTCACTATCTCCAAATTAAGTGATAGTTGGCAGAAACGACTAGAGCATTGAGAGGTATCTGTATACCCTGTTTTCCCTTTCCCATGGTTTGGTATTAGTGACTTAAAAGAGCCCAAGAATCAGCTGTTGTTCTGATAGAAAGTTGACGGTGCAATAACAGGAAACACACAAGTATAGGGACATGCAGAGACGGCAAACCAACCCACTGGGCTTCTGTGGTTGGGGTGAATACAAGACACCTTTGGGACCTACAACATGGTGTGCTAAATTTGAAAAAGCTCATATATATATATACATAAAAGGCTTTACCTTCTCTCCTTTTCCCTCTCCGTAAGCTTTATAATTGTTAGGGTACTGAGGAGCACCTGTCTGCTGTAA
Source organism: Eucalyptus virginea (assembly GCA_014182375.1). NCBI lineage: Eukaryota > Viridiplantae > Streptophyta > Magnoliopsida > Myrtales > Myrtaceae > Eucalyptus > Eucalyptus virginea. The sequence goes on along the minus strand of CM024515.1, from coordinate 9,060,819 downwards.
GAGAGAGAGAGAAAGGCCTCACGAGATTAGTAGCTATAGACACTCACATGCATTAGAACACACATATAAGCATGTGACAATTTGCTCTGTGAATGTGTAATACCCTCTTTCCTCTTTTTGCCGACTTGCTGGTGATGCTGTTATGGTTCTACAGATTGCCCTTATACACCTGAAGTAATGGATAGAACCAATGTTTTAAACTACAAAGACAACGGGAAGGCAATTTCAAGGAAAAAAATATGGACTGGCAAGTTCAGAGGAAGAAAAATCTTAGCTGTATTTCCCTTTGCCAGGCCATTAGCTTTATGACTGTTATTAGAGTCTAATGTGGCACTATTATGCAGACAAAAGGAAGCAGAGGCAGATTGTAGAGGCTCTATGAAAATCCAATTCTGACAAAGAGATTTAGACATGACAAAGGCTGGATAGAGAAAAGAATGCTATGAATTAACAAACAGACATAAGTTAGCTTTGCCCTCTATATTATTCACACAACAAGGGTATTGTTTGAAATGAATACCAGAAAGAGGCTAATTGAGAAAGTACAAGAGAACTCTAACTCCAGGGATATTACAAAAAGGCAATCCTTTAAAAAGTTAGATAAATCTACAACAGCTAAGCGAGAACTGCTAAGCACATAATCTTCACCGGCTCATTTACATAAAATCTTTGGCTTCAACAAGCCTACAAGAAGGTGGGAAGAGGGTGTAAGGACAGCTAATGGAATTGCAATGAAAACAAGGCAAAAGACTAACATGATCTATTAAATGTGGGTGCTTCTTTTGGTTTCTATTTCCTTTTCAACCAGATTATACATGTAACAACCATTACAGATGATATATTTCAACAAAACTGCTTATTTTTAGTGCAAGCTATTTCCAAAATCACTAGCAAGCATGTTGAACAAATAACTTTTGGAGGAAAAGATGTGTTGAGATAGGAGAAGGCCGACAAGATTCAAAGTTTCAGAAGGTCCTTCCACTGATCTAGAGATCACAAGTCATGCAGTCAAAGATAAGAAAACTAGAATTGGAACCCTTCTTACTACCCATGGGCAAGTTTCCTCACTAAGATGCATCTTCTTAGACATAATTGACCACGTGAGAGGTCTAATACATAGATGTTATAAGCCTGGAATATATTTCAAAAGCAGTTGATAAGAATGAGTAAAAATCATAATATTCATAAGGAGATGCAGTGCCTTTTTCTCCAGGAATGCAGTCTGACTTGACAGAGCAACTAGAAATTCGCATGCTTCTTTTTAATAAGGAATAAGGAAGCGAAGCAAGAGACTGAAAAAGTTCTTTAGGACCGAGGAGTAAATGTGAACATATAGTTTACTGGGCGAAAGTCAAAACAAAACAATAAAGGTATTTTTTTAGGGAAAATTAAACAACTGGTATACTGAAAAATAGCCCAAAAGTTAAAAGTAGCCCCCATTAAAAACTTGTCATGGACGAGACATTATAAAGAATGGGAAAGAAATATTAGTTGATTCAATTGAAACGCCATGACTCATGATTGTATGCAGACTGGAGTTTCTGGAAAATAAGCATAAATTAGACAGGTATTTAACAAGATAACAACCAAGTATTTAATCTTTAACAAGAGAGAGAATATAGCTTTTGTTCTAGTCTAGTGTTTCAAAACATATTGAAGGGAGAAAAAAACAATAATAACCTCCTGAATGATGCTCCATGTATTTGGCATATTAAGAAGGGCTAAGTGAAATTCCACATAACATAATTATATAATCATAATCCTCTGGACTCAAGTAAGAAGCCACAAGCAAATAAAATCCAGAAATAGCCTGTATCAAATAATGCGCCGAGGTTCATACATCATGTAAAACAGATACATGGGTTTAGTTCCATTTCCATAGCTCTCATATCTACCTCTATATATAAGCTACTCGCTGCCATCAAACACCCGCACTTGAACCAAAAAAACGTTTGCCACTGCTTTGAAACATACCAAGTTTCTAAAATAGTAAACTAGCTTAAGTAATGATATCTTGAAGATTTTATGGGAATGAACTAAGGTTCAATCGAGCCTTTCCCTATTGGGGGTTTACAGGAAAGAGCAGCCCACAGAGTGCCACCTTTCTTTCGCTTGGTTCCTGTTTTTTTTCTTTTATGTGTGTTGGGGATAGGGGTTTGAAGTTGGATGATTAATAACTTAAACCTATAGTAGGGGAAATCAAGAAAAAAAAAAAACAGAGGCACGAAAGTTGCATTGTCAGATGCCATGACATGTATCCTATCTACTTTAACACCGTACAATATGCAAATTACTATTTTGAGAATCACAATATCACGGATATGAACTGAGTTACATGAAGCATATATGAGGCTTATTAGCAGGACAAAACTAACATGTACACCTTCTCAGTTGCAGTGTGCTAGACTCCAGAAAGTAGAATCCATTAAGCCCCCAACACCGAAGAGTCACCGCATAAGCTCTATTGCATCCAAGTTCGAATTAAGCTCTATTGCATCCAAGTTCAAAGTAAAGCACTTATTTATTATTATTATTTTTTTTTGCATATTAGAGATGCGAATACCAGATCGCATCCCTGAAATGAATGTGCCATGAATTTCAGGCCAAGCTTCACAAAAGCATTTCGTGCTATAAGCACAGACACGAATATTTTGTCTCGCACTGTCTCTTATTCTCTAAATTAACTGTCCCATGAACTGCAACTTGCTACTCGAGGTTATAATCGCGTGATCACCAAAATTTATTCACCACCAAATTTGATATCATCGAACAATTACAATCATCCACCAGTGGAAAATCTTTGATCTCTCATGAGCACAGTCATCCTCTTTGGTCATACGTACGGTCCATAAGCTCTGCTTCTACCAAGACAGGAATAAAACCATGGGCTAAGCCAAAGCTATCTCCGCACATTAACCATTCGTCTACACGCAACGGCCATCAGCACCATTCGTCTACACGCAACGGCCATCAGCACAAGTCTTTGCCGCTAATCTTTTTTCGCTTCTCGTAACGAATTGAAACTTCGACATTTGTTCATTACGAGCGATATACACGCGAAACGCCATTAATCCACAACCATACCACGGCAATCGCCAAGAACCGCTGTGCACGTCCTAGAGCTGACCGATCGACGACAACAGCACAAGAAAAGCGGAAACTCGGGCTCCGTGAGGAGACGACGAAAGAAGGGACGGAAGACATCGCACCGTTCGCAAGGCCGATGACGGCGTCGTGCGGGTCGATGCGGTAGAGGCCGCCTGGGTATCGCATCTCGGACTCATACACTACGCTCAAGAAGCAACCTATGTAGGGATTCACCGCCGTGGCCTCCGCCGAAGCCATTGCCGTCTTCCTCCGTCCGTTTGCTTCGACGCTCTCTTTCACCGGCAAAAGCAGTGGAGCAGAAGGAGGAGAGCGATGAGCGATCACGGAAGACGGAGGAGGGAGGAGGGAGGAGGGAGAAGAGGACCATCAATCTATGACGTCCAAGAAAGAGAGTCTCCTTGGTGCTGCACGGAGCTTCTGGCTTGTCTGAGGAACTCATCAAGGTAATCAGTACATACTCGATGCAATGCCTTCGCAGGCAAATGTTTCTGAATGAATGATTGTGATGAGGCTTGAGAAAAATGTTCAAAAGCTAATCAAACGAACTCGAATGATTCAGTTCCGACCAGAAAAAGTTCGGCGCGAACATGGAGCTACGAAAGGCGTACATGGAATGCTTGAGCGAACCCAAAAACAATCTGTGATGTCCACGAGGGAAGCCATGGTATTTGATTTAATAAATGAAACTTCGGGTGCTCAGATTGCACAATGCACAAATATACAACTATCGACTTTTGATTTTATCTTAGCCTTCGGTGCGTTTGACTTTATATCGATAAAGAGTATGCATTCTCCTCATATTTTTTAGGGGTAAGCATATTCGATCAATCCAAACAAGGAACTACCCATACCAGACTAAAACTGGATTGGTTTGGTCTAGTTCCTGGGGGTGTCGATGTAGTTCCTAGATCCAGGAGGAAATTGGACCAACGGACCAAATCAACTTAAAAATATATATATATATATATATATATATATATTTCTTAAAAATAATAATAAACCCTAAAATAGTAACAACTCTTTTTTCAAAGAAATTTTTAATTTTTTTGGCTAAATGATCGTTTCCCGATCTAAAGACCATTTAGTTTGGTCCTCAGTCCCAAAAATTGAAAACTGGTCTTCCCGGTTCGGTTCCCGGTTCCTAGGTGGAACCAGATCAAACCTCCCCCCTAATATTTTTAATAGAAATCCTCTTTGCCTTTGTTTGTTAAAAAGAGGAGAAAGCTTTAGTTTAGTATCACAATCTCGAGGTTCCCATGACGAAAGGACCATATTTTATCCAAGAAGACCGCCCAGAGTCGCCTAAGGTTTCCTAGGCATTCTCAGGGACGGGCGATACAATAATTATCCTAAGTTCTAGAGCATTCTTAGCATAAGTGCCGGTAGTTAGTAGATGAGGAGATGCAATTTTTTTATTAGATCTCGGTCGATCAATAGTTTTAGTGAGAGAGCTTCTTGTATAGATAGGGAAGCTCTTCCCCTCATTTTTCCCCTCATTTGCATCCATCCAAACATTTCAGCACTACAAATTATTCTCTGCCAAAGCTTCTCTCTCCAGACTTTCTCTATTTACAATTTGGGAGAGCAGGCGAGCTTAGGCACTCCATCGATCCAAGGAAGGCTAAGTTGCCGCATGATCTTGATCCCAAATGATCAACCCTTGATAGACATTGATAATGAAAAGAAATCAAAAACAATCCTTAACTTGTCTGTGTTAATTTTGCAATCTAACAATTTAACTTTGTTATGTATCAAACACTTTTATCTCACATACGATGTCATCAAGAGCATGAATAACCTCAAGAGGACGAAGTGATCAAGGCAATATATTTAAATGACAGTAATAACTTCAAGAGCACCGATTGATCAAGATGAAAGTTGTTATTTATTGAAAATACGAATACTGAACGTTGTCTTGAAAATACAAGACTTTCTATTCTTATCGAAATAATGTTATTTGTTCCACTACCCTTTCTTATTTTCGGTTCATTTTTATATGAAGTATATTTTCCTCTCTTCCATTTACTGATGTGACTAAACTGAATTTATGAAGAATTATTTGTAATGTGCTTGGAAGTTGTCAGTATTATTTGTTAATTAAAGAATCATTGAGGATTTTGTCTGATTTGATGATGATATCTAGCGTGAAAACAGATTAAGGGACGAGAATGCGAGGTTGGATCGTACAAAGATTCTCATGTGCAAGCTCTAAATGGTATTGCTATTTGGTTGTAGGACATTATTGCCACCATGTTAATATGCAGCGTGTACATTGTGATATGCATTTCGAGGCCAGAAAAACAGTCCAAGTGCCATAACTTGGCACGGGAGGACACTTAACTGCCATAACTTCAAAATGGTATATTTGAGTGCCAGTTTCAAAGTTAAATGGAACACTTAAGTGCCACTCCGGCGAAAATCCGGCCAAATGACTGACGTGGTAACTTTCCGGTGAATTTGGTCCAAAACAGCGTCGTTTTGCACGCTGACGTGGCGGAGAAAATGCAAAAACGACGCTGTTTCATGTCCGACGTGTAAATAATAATATAAAAATTAATTAAATTAGATTTAAACTTAATTTTATTTAAAATATTCAAAAATTAAAAAAAATTAAGAAAAATTTTAAAAAAAGGGGCGGAGGTCGAACGGAGCGGCCGAGGGCTGAGCCCTCGTCGCCGCCACCTCCCTACTGTCGCTGGGAAGGGCCGGCGACGGAGGGGGAGGGTTGGTGGGGTCGCCGGCCCTCGGCCGACCGACGGCGAGGGCTCGCATCGCGGCAAGGGCCACGACCCTCGCCCCAGATCTGGGCGAGGGCTCGCGGGCCCTTGCCGCCGATCGGCCGCCCCGGCCAAGGCCCGGCGACCCAGGTGACCCTCCCCACTGTCGCCGGCCCTTCCCGGCGGCGGTGGGGAGGTGGCAAGGGCCCGCGAGCCCTCACGGATCGGGCGAGCGCCGCGACTCACCCAGATTTGGGCGCGGGCCGCAACCCCCGCCCCAGATCCGGGGAGGGCTCGCGTGGGACGAGGGTCGCGGGCCCTTGTCGCCTCCCGCCACCGCCGGGAAGGGCCCGACGGAGTGAGGAGGGTCGGCCGAGGTCGCCGGGCCCGGCCGTGGGTCGGCGAGGCCGGCCGACAGGAAGCGAGGGCCCGCGAGCCCTCGCCCAGATCTGGGGCGAGGGTCCCTCGGCAAGGGCTCGCAGCCCTCACCATTGGTCGGCCGGGGGCCGGCGATCCAGCCGACCCTCCCCCTCCGTCGCTAGCCCTTCCGGCGACGGCGGGAGGCGGCGGCGGCGAGGGCTCGGCCCCTCGGCCACCCCGTTCAACCTCCCTCCCCTTTTTTTCTTAATTTTTAAAATTTTAAAAAATTTCTTAATTTTTTTAATTTTTTGAATATTTTAAATAAAATTAAGTTTAAATCTAATTTAATTAATTTTTATATTATTATTTACATGTCAGACATAAAACGGCGTCGTTTTTACATTTTCTCCGCCACGTCAATGTGTAAAACGATGCCGTTTTGGACCAAACTAGCCGGAAAATTGTCACGTCAACTATTTGGCCGGATTTTCGCCGGAGTGGCACTTAAGTGTTTCATTTTACTCCGATATTGGCACTTAAGTGTACCATTTCAAAGTTATGGCACTTAAGTGTCCCTCCGTGCCAAGTTATGGCACTCCAGGTGTCCCAACCTCGCATTTCGAGAGAAATGTTGAAAAAGTGACTATTTTCCCGATAAATTGGCTTGTCACAGATGATGACATTAGGCTCAAAGTGTTTCCAATAGAATGTTCTTGATTCGACTGATTACTTTCCCATGCGCTACTTTCATATATGCTTTCTCCAAATTGAAGGAGGAGGGGAATGTCACGTGGAGCAATATGAAGAGTGAGTAAGATTAATAATTACTCTAATTCTCTTCGGTCTCTGAGGACTAAATACTCAGTCTATTACTTCCCGATAACAGGACACATTGAGGAGTGCGTCACATTATCATTTGTAGGTAAGATCGTTTAACTAGCAGAGTCCTTGAACAATCAATGGACTATGATCGCAATTTCGACAAGTGAGCTGAATGGACGACAGTGGAAGGCATGGGAGGACAACAAGATGCTATCCCTAAAAAAAATGGTGAGTTATCCCTAAAAAATGATCGCAATGTCTATTTTATCATTACACAAGAAAATGGTGAGTTATTCATAGCTGTTTTTTCCCTCTCAATTTATTAAAGAGAGAAACTTATAAGGAAACACACTTAATAATCTCGGGTTCTATTTATATACTTCATCTCTCAAAAAGCAATTTCGTTTTACCCTACATTTGTGCTCGGAATTTTCATTGTCTGATTTGGCTTCTGTCATTTGGCTTGTAACAGTCTACCACATTTAGGTTTGAGGTACACAATCCCAGTTACTTAGCTCTTCTCTTTTCATTTCCCTTTCTGCATTTGCAGATTTGTTTGACTTTATCACATTACGATGAGCCTATTCATGGTTATTATGTGCACTTCGCCATCTGAGAAACTAGTTGATGTCACTCCTGCACCAGAATGAGATCGTTCAAAGGTCAGAGCAGGCTGAATTTGTCGAGTTCCATCCGATAGAACCATGGTGATGGGTATTTGCTTATGTTTCTTTTGTTTATATCATTCGTTGCTCTAGCAGAGTTACAAAGGAAGCTTAATAATATGTCTATGTTGACTTAACCAAGCTTAAGGATGTTAATTATAAGTTTCTTACCGGAATGATGCTCTTTGTCATGCAGGAATCTTGTAAGCTTGCATTCAGAAACTGTCTAATTTTAAAACTACCAATCCCAGGTAAATAACAGCCTCCTTTGCTTTCCCAGCTCACATTACGTAGAAATCTCCAGTTTGTTCATCATTACTTAATGTTTCGTTGACAATAAGTACTTATATTGATCTTATTTTTCTAATTGACGTCGACATTGTTTGATGGTATTGCAGACAACTAAGAAAACATTCAAGGTGGCTGAGTCACCAGGTAAATATCAGAACGCACTAGATTAAATTCGTCTATGCTCGAGTGATTTTGATGGTTCATGATGCCAAACCAGAGAATTGTCAATCCTAATCTATAATGCTCGTCATATTTGCAGTGAGGTCTGCCAAATTCATCCCTAGCAAGCACTGGGTAATTGTTGCATCGGACGATGTGTTTATTAGTGTGTACGACTATAGCACGATGGAGAAGATCAAAGAATTCCAAGCGTGTAAAGATTATATCGGATGCGTGGGTGTCCATCCTACTTTCCCTGTGTGCTACCAGCGTTGGATGACGCGTTTATAAAGCTCTGGGACCGGTAGAAGGACTGGATGCGTACTCAGGCATTTGAAGGACATCCGCATTGTGTGATGCGAGTAGCGTTTGATCCTCAAGATCCTAACGCTTTTGCAAGTGCGTCACTCGATGGAACTATAAAGGTACTCATTTTGGAGGTCTTGCTCTTAGTAAAATACATATTTCAATTTCCAAATACGCTATTTATACTCTCAATATGATTCCCGTTTGTTGCAGATTTGGAATGTTCACTCCTCTGCGCCTAAGTTTACTTTGGATGCACATGAGAATAGGCTGAAACTTGTTGATTACTTCTCCACGCCTGACCTGCTTTATTTACTGAGTGGTTTGAATGATTCCACTGCTAAGGTTCGCAAACTTTATCGCTCTTAATTTAATACATCTGTGCATTACTAGAAAGAGATCAATTGATATATGATTCGTCAAATAACAAGTCCAGGTTTAGGATGATAAAGGCAGAAAATGTGTACAAACACTCCAGAGATATGAGCACAATGTTACCGCCGAATGTGCGCATCCTGATCTGCCTATAGTAATCCCTGGTTCAGAGGAGGAGACTCTTCGCGTATGGAATGCAAATGGCTTTGGGTATGCACTGTGGGAGTTTGCACAGTCATAGCATGCTCTAGAATGCAGCTTCAGTCACAGCAGTCGAATGAGAATACCGCCTCTATCCTTTCCAGATTTTCCAGAAGTTACCATATTATGGAGCCTTAAGCCATATTCTATGTTAAATACAACAGATCCCAGCCTCTATCCAGCCTCTATCAACTGTTAATGTCAATTTTAAGTTCTAATAAAAGTGCATGTCGTTGTTCTGTCAAAAAAGAAAGTGTCTTGTTTTACTAGTTTGTGTATACTCTTTCTGTCAAAAAAGAAAGTGCTAGTGATAGAATTTTCCAGTGTAACCCAAAGATCTCATACTTTCCTTTTGTCTGCGGTGTATCATGCTCCTAGTTGAATAAATGTCTCTCGAAGATTACTAAAATAGCCTTAAAAAAGGAAAAAAGGGAAATAATGGCAGCTTCGGAACATGAAATCGACAATCCAGGAGTCTACAATAGTCATATATGGGGCAAGGCATGTTCCAAGACCTCTGTACAAATAAAACAAGGAAGATGCATATCAAACAGGTTGATACTTGTAAATATGACTTGAAACAATTCTTAATCTCTGTTGACTTTGAATGCTTCTGCCTAAATCATGTCAACCATTAGGCGAGGCTCCTAATACTTCAGCTGGGAGGGATTTGACTCGATCTTTGTCCTATTTCCCTAACACAAGTTTTAATACTTCTTTAGCAAATGGTATATGAAAGTGGTTCGCATCATGCTAATATTATGGAAAAAGCATATTCATTTTGCTCACAAACGAAAGCATGGATGGGATTTCGGATGGGGTCGGAAGCAACTCAAAAGAGCTACTCTACAAATAATTGGGGCCATTTAGCTAAATTAATACTGAGATCAAAGCCTTTCGAATGAACTTCATCACCAGTCAAAAGATTGGAGTGGAATGCAATGCTACTGCAACTTTTTGAGATTGACATGTTCGTACGAACCTTCTTATTAGTATGCCTCCGGGTTCTCTTCCTTTGCCCAAAAATCGTTTTCACGATCCAATCTTGAACTCTCATGGTCGTGTTGTGTCCTATAACCACTCTGATGACCAATCCGATATTGCGACCCATCAGACACAATTTTCCAATCTAGTTCTTTGATCTAGATCCTCGAGTACATTGTTTGGTTGTGGCCGAACACAATTTTGGCAAGCGCTTTTGATTTGAATTTAAACGGAAAACTAGAAAAATTTACAACAAAGAGGGTTTCGTTATACTGATTCCTCCAAAACATGGAGGCCATGACTCATTACCTTGGTTGATCAAGATTAGAGGAATGAGGCTAAGGAAACTTCCACATAATGGTTTATCAAAAATGAGTAAAGCTAAAACCTTTTCTTGCTAACATGAGATATTGTACTAATAGCTATCAAAAGAGTACATTGAGTCAATTTCATGGAAACGATCGCGCATTTATTGTTGGCTGATGAAACTGGAGGCACTTTCCTTGAAAACTAATATCTAGATGGTTGATGCTTGGATGCTATCATGAAGTACAGAACATATCGAAAAGGTATGCCAAAATGCACACCTTGCAATGAGGGATCTAGTCATTGAACTTTCACAACATACTATAATTCACACAAACCTTATTTGGTGCATCCATCTTCGTTGCCATCCTCTATAGAACCTCAAGAATCGACGCTCAATTCTAGAAGTCGCGTTTAGCCCGATAACTGCACCGATGACCAGCCCACTTCCAAAACCCATAAGCACAATCTTCCAGTCAAGCTTTTCTGCTAATGCACCAGATGGTGGTGGCGACAGCGCTTCAACAGGATTTCCACATTTCTTTGTCAGAGGAACTCCACACAATCCTAAGTTCCCTTCGTAGGAGTCAATCTTGAATGTGGTGAACTGGTTTACCTGAGGTATGGGCCCAGAAAGATGGTTGTCTGAGATATTGAAGGAAGCAAGGAAACTAAGTTGGGCTAGTGCTGGAGGGATCATTCCCGAGAGCTTATTGCTTGAAAGGTCAAGAGATTCTAGTTCGGTCAAATTTGCCAATGACAAAGGGATGGAGCCAATAAGAGCATTGTTGGAGAGATTGAGCATCCGAAGTTCAGTTAAACTTCCAACAGAATTCGGGATTTCCCCAATAAAGTTGTTGCTTGAAAGATCAATCACATTGAGGTATGCCAATATCCTTTGGTACTCCAATACAATGCCTTTGTTGATTATTGTCATCGAGTAGTCGTACTTTCTATCTTTCGCGTAATTTAAGGAGCGATGGCTCACTTGAGTTCCATAGTAGTATGCATCATATGCAGTGTGGACTTTCATGGCACTCCAGATATCAAAGTATCCAGATGGAAGGTAACCCGAGAAGTTGTTCATGGATAGATCAACGATTCGTAGGTTGGGAAACTGGTCATGAGCTTCAGGTTCCCCTATGGCTCCATGAAATCTATTGGAACGCAAAATGAGCACCTTCAAATAAGCAAGCGAGCCCATCCATGAAGGAAAGGTGTCGACAATCTGATTATTTTCAATATTGAGAAATTCCATATCGCTACAATTAGCTAATCCCCGTGGCAACGACCCTTGTAGCTGGTTATAACTCACATCTATCATATGCAACCCACATACATCATTCTGCAATTGAGGAAATCTTCCATATAAATTATTGCCACTCAAACTCAAGACGAAGAGGCTATCGCTCAAATTGCTCAAACACGGCGGAATAACACCAGACAACTTGTTCTTGGACAAATCAAGTATGTAGATAGAGCTTAGCTTGCACATCTCCGATGAAATGTCTCCAAATAGATTGTTATTTGAGACAAGGTAGGAAACAATGGACAACGGGGGAATGGGAAGTAATCCTTGTATACTGTTGTAGCTGAGGTCCAATGTCTCAAGATTTAGCCATTTAAAAGCTGTGAAACTGGTGATTGAGTTTCTTGAAAGATTCAAAAATTCCAGTTGTGACACACTCACATTTAAGAACCAGGGAGGTGTCCGCCCATAAATTCTATTTTGGGATAGGTCTAGCCATTGCAACCTACTTTGGTATGATATGAAGATGGGGAGCTCACTTAAGTTGTTAGAAGCCAAGCTGAGAACAGACAAGTTTGGAAGGCTAGTGTTCATGCCGGGTTCGATAATCGACGAGAATTCATTGGATGAGAGTTGCAACTTATCTAGATGTTGAAGTTTGAGTATCACATCTAGCCGCAAAGTACCATTCAGATTGTTTGATTGCAAGTCTAGGTAATCAAGACTCTCAAGGTTAGAGATGTTTTCAGGAATTGGGCCAGTTAATTTGTTGAATGATAGTTCGAGAAAAGTTAACTGGGTGAGACTAGTGATCTCAGCTGGAATTTGACCAGTTAATTGATTGTCCGAGAGAACTAAGAAAGTGAGGTTAGTGAGGTTAGTCAACGAAGCAGGAATTTCCCCGGAGAGTAGATTCATTCCAAGATTCAAATATGAGAGTTGGATGAGCTTCCCTAGGGAAGATGGGATTTCACCCGAGAGTTTGTTAAAGCGAAAATCCAGCATGGTAAGTTGAGTGAGGTTACCTATTGAAGATGGAATGTTCCCTGAAAAATTGGTGCTCTGAAGAGACAGGGACTTAATGGGACTGCCCAAGTGAAACTCTGGCAAATGACCTGACAGCTCTGGATTGCCACTTAAATCAAGAAGTTGTAGCCTCGGCAGCTTGAAGATGGTTGTTGGGAATGTCCCTTGCAAGTTGCAGTCTTGGAGTACAAGTGATGTCAAGGAAGATAAATTTGCGACGGCATCGGGCACCGCAGCTGACACATTCGACGAGCTAACATCAAGGTGTTCCAATTTGCTCAAAAATTGAACCAATGTCTCCATGCTGGGATTCCTCAGCTCCAATCCATAGTTCCCAGAGAGATCAAGGGAGGTCAAGTTAGTCAACTTCAGGACTTGAGACGGGATTTGACCTCCGAAGTTGGACCAAGAGAGGTTCAGGCTCATCAACTCCACTAGATCACCTATGGCGGACGGTATTTGAGAGTAATTGAAGTTGTTCCAGGCGAGATTGAGGCTTTGCAAATGAGCGAGGCGGAAGAGGCTGGCCTTCGAGTTGATAGAACCGGAGAGACAACTTTCGCTGAGGTCGAGGCCAGTCACGTAGCCCATCCTTTCATCACAATCCACGCCTTCCCAATCACAACAATCCCTGTCTTCTAGCTTCCATGATTCTAGCTTGTGCCGAAGGCCATAAGGCCTGGAAACTGAGGACTTTGCATCGAAGAAAGATTGTTTGAATTCTAACAAGGCAGACCGCTCCTGCTCATGGCACTTCCTTGAGCTCATCGAAGGCAATGTCTCAGAGGAAGCAAAGCGGAGTGGAATCATGGCGAGGAAAACGACCAAGAGATCAAATGGCGTTCGTTTCATGGTGATTAAATTGTTCTAAGACTCTACTTGGGTTTTGGTTTTGCTGGGTGGGCGAGGTGAAGATGGACAAGAACTGAAACCGCGTGTCAACTTTATATTACCTTTATTCTTTTGCATTAAGTCAACCTTATGTAAGAGTAAGTCTAGCCCTCCCTGTTGACACAGAACCTGAATTTGATGGTGCTTCGGCAGTGACACCGACGAAGACGGCGAAGACTGCGACGACTTTGCCCAACAGAACCTGAAATTGATGGCGGATCAGGCGAGGTTTCAAGGAAGCTTCGGCAGCGACACCGACGAAGACGGCGAAGACTGCCACGACTTTGCCCAACGTAACCTGAAATTGATGGCGGATCGGCGAGGTTTCGAGGAAGCTTCGGCAGCGACGAAGATGACGAAGACTGCGACGACTTTGCCCGACAGAACTTGAATTTGATGGTGGATCAGGCGAGGTTTCGAGGAAGCTTCGGCAGCGACACCGACGAAGACGACGAAGACCGCGACGACTCTGCCCGAGAGAGAGAGAGAGAGGGGAAAGGGTTTTAAAAAGGAGGAAGTTCCTGTGGAGTGCGAGGAGTGAGGGGTGTGCGCAAATTTCGGTTTATTCGATGAGAGAGAAAAAGCGAGCGCGACTCGAGCGCTTGTTTTCACACCGGCGGTCTCACCTTTTTTTTTTTTTTTTTTTTTTTTTTTTTAATTTTAGTAACTTTCATTCAGAGAAATTTGAAAAAAAAAAAAATTCAATGCAAGATTTCGATTTTGCAAGGGAATTATGGTTTGAAATTCGAATATTTCGTCAATTAGGTATTTGCTTGACGGAAGGCCACCACCCTGACGAGCAGGAGTTCGAAAATGAAGTCTTTACTTATTTAATCAGTCCTATGAAACTTTTGCACTGTTTTTGGGGAAATGACTTGGGAAGATCCATGCGAGAGACTTTTGTGGTGGTTGTTCTTGTAACGTGATAGTTGGGTGGTTTGACTAGTGAAGGCACTCAAGTTTTATGTGACTTGACATTATTAGCTGACGTTTCTTTTGCTCCATGAGTTTTTTGATCTACAATTATTGGAGTTCTCCACCTAGACGAAGTTGATGGAATTCCACATTTCATACGTTGGTGCGTGTGAAACACTTTTCTTTTTGACCGAACAAACGCGCTTTATGTCCATTGATTATATGAATTTGACTGATTCTCATTGACTATACTAACTATACATTGAGGGAAATGGGACTTAAGTCGATTAAGAAAAATCAACAATGATAGTAACCTAACTTATGTGATTAACAATCCTATTGACCAGGCTCATGTGGGTAAGAACGAATCACTTGTTGATTTAGTGATGCATTATTAAAATTTATTTTCCCTCCTTACTTTTTTTAAGCATGAATTTTGAAAATGTTGTCTCCCTTAACTGGGGAAACAATCCTCAAGGCGTGATTGGTCACCTGGACAATAGATGAGATCACTCTTGTGATGGTCGTCTTTGATAGGTAGCATCGCAATGGTGGTCGTCTCAAATGATGGTTGCCGCTAAACAAGTGGCCACTATGACAATGTTCTCTGGAGTAGGTCGAGATCAACCTTGAGATTTAGATCTTAATATGGTTTCCCATGTCTATGCAGTCGTTTTCTTGAAGAATTCCACATCGACTACGCTTTCTGGGCATGACGCTGTAGTGATTGCTGCTGCGCATGATTCTTCCCCATTTGATGTCTCAGAGGGGGCCAATATAACAGTCTATTGTTGCACCATTATGTGCGAGAAAATTCTGAAGATTTACCTGCTTCGTAGTTAAGCTAAACGGCGCTTTTTTATCAACCAAAAGGAGGCTTTAGCCTATATTGGCGGCAGCTCACAGACTACTCAATAACATGCAAAGCTGAAAATTTTTTGAGTTAACTTTGATGATGCCCTCAAATCAGATGGTAAATATTTCTCACGACGGTTCATAACATAGACTAAGTTAGTAAGGTATGCCAGTGGCTGTGGCAATTGGTTAATCTCATTAATAATTTAACCCCGACACCATAGATACACCGAAGTTCCTGGCGGACACAACTCACTCGCAATTCTCCTTCGACCAGAACCCGGTTACCTCTCCCTAGCTATATTTTCACATGCTAACCATCTCAAAATAAGTTCGGGTTTTACAGACTGACATTGCATTCTAGAAATCCCAAGGGTCTTGCTAAAGTTTGATATAATGCCCGATTAACTTGCGATTTGCTGCTAAGTTGTCCTAGTCTTTAAGAACCATTGACAATCACGCAACGAGATTTGAAGTCTGGCAAAGTGGGGGGTCACCAAATTTGTATTTAACAATCACTATCTTAAGACTTCGCTCTATTCCCCCAAGGTAAGGGAAAATAATAATCACCTGTACAGAGCTCTAAATGTATGTATACAGTATTTATAAGCATCCGGTCAAGTTTTCTATGTGACATGACTCCAAGTAGGATCCGCCCAGCCTCTCCTTGCATTACCATTTTCTCTTCCGTTAGAATAGACCTTTGGATTGCCACCAAGCCTCGACGTTCGGCTACCGTGACTCCTCTGGTGCACTTGGTAATAACCAAATGTCTGAGGACCAAGTCAAGAAAATGTTAGAGAATAACAAAAAACAAACATTGGAAATCTTTAGAAGAATCATGAAGTGATACCTCCATATCCAACTTCCTTTGTTCAGATATTTTCGGCTTCCATGGCCCAGGTAGATCGGTTGAAAGGGAGTCGAAAAAGTAATCCTTCACATAACCAGGCTACCATCCAAAAAGAAAAAGACATCACCACCTCAAAAGAAAGGACGGAAGAGAACCATCGACTCTTTAAGCTCACGACGACTCACCTTCTTATCCGATTTCATTGCAGCATCTATATCCTCAGCATCTTCAGCAGGAGGATCACTAGCATCTGCTTCTGTCTTTAGGTGAGCTTTGCTATGATTGCCAAGCTCACCCCACACTTCGTCCTTGTTAAATTTCTTGTTCATTGCCACGGAATCAAAATCCTCGGCATATTTGGCAGCCAAATGTGGAATCTGAAAAGTCAAGAGAAAGAAAAGAGAACAGCCCATAAAGAAATCTAATAAGACCCTAACGAATGTTTAAAAAAAAAAAAAAAAAAAAAGATTGAAGCCACATTTTCTCCTCTTCCTTGAGCAATTCCTTTATTATGGTAATAACAATTGAGCAGCAGTTCCAATCAACTACACGGTTGTGAAGAGCAAAAACAGCATCAAACTTAAACTACTCACGTCACGGGGCTTTACGAACAAAAATGACTAAAAAATGTATTACCTTCTTTCCTCTTCCCGCTGAGATGCTCTTGCTAGTTTGATGATGCTGCCTGTCAGCCCTATCTATCTAGAGCTACCCAGCAAATATAGAAAGGCACAGATCAAAGATAATACGCAAATAGGTTTGAGGTGAAGAGGGAAAGTACTTGAGAAATCTCAAACAAAAAGATATCGAGTATTAGTATTACTTTCTTTCCTCTACTCGAATTGCTTGTGTTTTCGTTTGTTCTTGACTCAGCCTTTGTCATCTGGAACACATGGTAACATGGAATGAAAAGAATGAACTGCACTTTTCACTATCTTCATATTAAGTGATGGTAGGCAGAAATGACAAGAACATTGAGAGGTATCCGTATACCCTGTTTTCCCTTTCCCATGGTTTGGTATTAGTGATTAAGAATCAGCTCTGTTGATCTAGTAGAAAGTTGATGGTGCAATAACAAGAAACACACAAGTATAAGACCTGCAAAGATGGCAAAACAACCACTGGGCTTCTGTGGTTGGGGTGAAGACAACACACTTTCAGGACCTACAGCATGATGTTCTAAACAGTCATGCGAAAAAAATTGTAAAGAGTAATGATACCCTTTTTATTGTTTCTGCCCCCTTGCTCACAGCATCTCTCAGATTCTGTACATTAGATGTTCTCATCTGAAAGATAAAACAATAGATATCAAGGCAAAATAAACCATTAATCTGATTTAAAAAAAAAAAAAAAAAAGAAAAGAAAAGAGAGAGAAGCTAAATTCAGAAAAGCTCAGAGATAAAAAAGCTTTACCTGCTCTCGTTTTCCCTCCCCATAAGCTTTTGAATTGTTAGGGTACTGAGGATCACCTGTATGCCGAAAGAGAGAGAGAGAGGCCTCGCGAAATTAATAGTTATAGACACTCACATGCATTAGAACGCACATATAAGCATGTGACAATTTGCTCTGTGAATGTGTAATACCCTCTTTCCTCTTTCTGCCGACTTGCTGGCAATGCTGTTGGGGTTCTGCAGATTCCCATTATACACCTGAAATAATGGATAAAACCAAAGGTTTTAAACTATGAAGACAACAGGAAGGCAATTTCCAGGCAAAGAATATGGACTGGCAAGTTCAGAGGAAGAAAAATCTTCACTGCATTTCCCTTTGCCAGGCCATTAGCTTTATGACTGTTATTAGAGTCTAAAGTGGCACTATTATGCTGACAAAAGGAAGCAGAGGGAAATAGCAGAGGCTCTATGAAAATCCAATTCCAACAAAGAGATTTAGATAGAACAAAGGCTGGATAAAGAAAAAGAATGATATGAATGGACAAACAGACAAAAGTTAGCTTTGCCCTCTATATTATTCACACAATAAGGGTAATGTTTGAAAAGAATACCAGAAAGCGGCTAATTGATAAAGTAAAAAGAGACAACTATAACTCCAGAGATATTAAAAAAAAAAAAGGATCCTTTAAAAAGTTAGATACATCTACAACAGCTAAGTGAGAACTGAAAGCACATAATCTTCACCAGTTCATTTACATAGAATCTTTGGCTTCAATAAGCCTACAAGAAGGTGGGAAGAGGGTGTAAGGACAGCTAACGGAATGCAATCATAACAGGCAAAAGACGAACAGGATCTATAAAATGCGGGTGCTTCTTTTGGTTTCTATTTCCATTTTCTACCAAATCATACATGTAACAGCCATTACAGATGATATATTTCAACTAAATCACTTTTTTTTTAGTGCAACCTATTTCAAAAACCACTAGCAAGCATGCTGAACAAATAACTTCTGAAGGAAAAGATTTGTTGAGAAAAGAGAAGGCAAAGAAAACCCAAATTTTCAAAAGGTCCTTCCTCTGATCAAGAGAGCACAAGTCATGCAATCAAAGATAGGAAAACTAGAATTGGAACCCTTCTTACTAGCCATGGACAAGTTTCCTCACTAAGATGCATCTTATTAGACAGAAATGACCAAATGAGAGCTATAATAAATAGATGTTATAAATCTGGAATATATTTCAAAAGCAGTTGACACGAATGAGTAACAATCATAATATAAGGAGATGCAGTGCCTTTTTCTCTAGGAATGTAGTCTCACTTGATGGAGCAACTAGAAATTCAGATGCTTCTTTTTAATAAAGGAATGAGGAAGTGAAGCAAGAGACTGAAAGAGTTCTTTAGGATGGAAGAGTAAATGTGAACCTATAGTTTACTGGGTAAACGTCAAAGCAAGACAAAAGTTTTTTCCTTTTAGGAAAAAAAAACAGCTAGTATACTGAAAAATAGCCCAAAAGTTAAAACACACCCTAAATAAAAACTTGTCATGGACGAGACATTATAAAGAATGGGAAGGAAATATTAGTCAATTCAATTGAAACGCCATGACTTGTGATTGCTTATAAAGGAGTGTGGGCTGGAGTTTCTGGAATATAAGCATAAACTATTCAGGCATTTAAGAAGATAACAACCAAGTATTTAATCTTTAACAAGAGATAGAGTATAGCTTTTGTTCTAGTCTAGCGTTTCGAAACATATTGGAGGGAGAAAAACACAATAATTACTATGACATGTATACTATCTACTTTAACACTGTACAATATGCAAATTATTATTTTGAGAATCACCATATATCAGAGATATGAACTGAGTCGACAGACATGAGAAAACCTTTTTGGCATATGGTTTTAGAAGAGGCAAATGGGTGTCTGAGCACCTGTCAGTTCCCTTGGCAGAGATCCAGAAGTCAAACATTTAACAACCTCTTTATCTTCATGAGTACTTCTAGATAAATGAGATGAAAAAGGTGGCTGGGCCCCAGTTTGTGAATTTTGACTAGGGGTCATTGGTAATGGCTTCAAATCCCCCATATTATTTAGACTGCCTGATTCATTCATATGGAACCTAGCTAGGAGCAGACCTTCTGGAACCAATCCAGACCCTCAGACAATGGTTGCTCCATGGATAACTTGAGGTATGGGGTTAATATTCAGACCAGCAGTACTAGAACACTTTGCCGCCGAAGAAATTGACGTTATTCTAGAACTCAACAAATCCTTTGCCACATTAGGCAGTGTGTCTGAAATCAATAAAGCAGGACCCAATGGTAGATCTGAAGGAATCAACATTGGTGTAGATGGCAAAGAATCCATGATAACAGGGGGCTTCAAAGAATCAGGTAATCCATAAGTTGCTGCAATACTCATTGTCAAGGGATTTGTTTCAGGATATTGCATTGGTTGCTTAATATGATATGCAGCCAGACCAGGCGGTAGTCCAGCCAATAACTGCTGTTGAGGATAAGGGACTTCCCCTGTACTCCTACCAAATTCTTGCCCATGTAATAGCATGGGCTGTCCAGCAGCAAGTGTATTTGTACACAGCAATGAACTGAATGAATGTTAAGTTCTGTATGGGCTGATATGAAGAGTGAGTCTGGTGGACAGCCCAATTTGGAAGTCCTAAACTGGAACTGTTGGGTCTGCTTATTATGGTGGCCTGTGGAGTGATTGCAGATGCAGATGAAGAGTGGAGGAAAATAGCCTGTATGAGAAGCTAATGCAACAAGAATAGATGGCTTGTTTCCATCTCAAGCATCAGATCGAACAATTACAATCATCCACCACAGGCAAATTTTGATCTCTCATGAGCACAGTCATCCTCTTTGGTCATACGTACGGTCCGTGACTTCTGCTTCCACCAAGACAGGAATAAAACCATCGGCTAAGCCAAAACTATCTCCGCACATTAACCATTCGTCTACACGCAACAGCCATCAGCACAAGTCTTCGCCGCTAATCTTTTTTCCCTTCTCGTAACGAATCGAAACTTCGACATTTGTTCATTACAAGCGACATACACGCGAAACGCCATTAATCCACAGCCATACCACGGCGATCGCCAAGCACCGCCGCGCACGTCCTAGAGCTGACCGATCGACGACAACGGCGCAAGAAAAGCGGAAACTCGGGCTCCATGAGGAGACGACGAAAGAAGGGACGGAAGACATCGCACCGTTCGCGAGGCCGATGACGTCGTCGTGCGTATCGCATCTCGGACTTGTACACTACGCCGGTGATTTGCCGCCGTGGCCTCCGCCGAAGCCATTGCCGTCTTCCTCCGTCCGTTTGCTTCGACGCTTTCTTTCGCCGGCAAAAGCAGTGGAGCAGAAGGAGGAGAGTGATGAGCGATCACGGGAATTTGGGATTTTTCGAAATCGGTTTTCTTGCCGGTAAAGGAAAATGGGAATACCCCTCTTCTTTTGATGAGAAAAGAAAATGACAAAGAAATGGGAATTAACAGATATCTATTTCCACGCCCTAAATGATTATAATACACTAACATACTTAAATGACGAAAAAAACTTCAAGAGCTCAGCATAAAGTTGTTATTTATTGAAAATACAAATATTGCACAATACTTTCTATTTTTATCGAAATAATGTTATTTGTCCCACTACCCTTTCTTATTTTCGGTTTGTTTTTATACAAAATATATTTCTTGTCTAGTACTTACTGATGTGACTAAGCTGAATTTTATGAGGAATTATTTGTAGTGTGTTTGAAGGAGGAGGGGAACGTCTCGTGGAGCAATATAAAGAGTCTCCTGGAGAAGGACTGGATGTGAACTCAGACAATTGAAGGACATTCACATTATGTGATGTGAGTAGCGTTTGATCCTCAAGATCCTAATGCTTTTGCAAGTGCTTCACCTTATGGAACTATGAAGGTACTCAGTTTGGAGGTCTTGCTCTTAGTAAAATACACATTTCAGTTTACAAATACGCTATTAATACTCTCAATATGATTTGTTGCAGATTTGGAATGTTCACTCCTCTGCGCCTATGTTTGCTTTGGATGCGCATGAGAAGGGGCTGAACCTTGTTGATTACTTCTCCACGCATAATATGCTTTATTTACTGAGTGGTGCGAATGATTACACTGCTAAGGTTCGCAAACTTTATTGCTCTTAATTTAATACATCTGTGCATTACTAGAAAGAGATCAATTGATATGTGATTCGTCAAATAACAAGTTCAGGTTTGGGACAATAAAGGCAGAAAATGTGTACAAACACTCCAGAGATACGAGCACAATGTTACTGCCATATGTGCGCATCCTGATCTGCCTATAGTAATCCCTGGTTCAGAGGAGGAGACTCTTCGCATCTGGAATGCAAATGGCTTTGGGTCTGCATTGTGGGAGTTTGCACAGTCATAGCATGCTCTAGAATGCAGCTTCAGTCACAGCAGTCGAATGAAAATACCGCCTCTATCCTTTCCAGATTTTCCAGAAGTTACCATAGGATAAGACTGTTTATGTCCCTGGATTCTTTGTCATATTGTGAATGACTCTTACATTATGTCGCATACAGGCTTAAGCACGCACTGAAATTCGGTCATGGAAGGATTTGGAATACTGCGTATCAGAAAGGATCACACGGGTACCATTCATGCCTGCTCTAAATGCTTCATTTCCTCATTATATCCGTGCTTTAACAATAATAAGCTATTATGATGGTCCAGGGTTTTCCATTGCCACTATAAAGACATTCATGTAGGCTCTGCAGTTTCAGTACAAAGATAGAATCTTCCATATCTATTGTCTCGCATTTTCGTGGCTTTCGCCCTATTAGGTTAAAGTTGCTTGCAGCGCGGGGATAGCCATGGTCGAGCTAGAGTGCTCATAATATGGAGCCTTAAGCCATATTCTATGTTGAATACAACAGATCCCAGCCTCTATTAACTGTTACTGTCAATTTGAAGTTCTAATAAAAGTGCATATTGTTGTTCTGTCAAAAAATAAAGTGTCTTATTGTACTAGTTTATGTGTATACTCTGTGTCTTGCCAGTGATAGGATTTTCCAGTGTAACCCAAATATCTCATACTTTCCTTTTGTCTACGGTGTATCATGCTCCTAGTTGAATAAATGTCTCTCGAAGATTACTAAAATCGCTCTAAAAAAAGGAAAAAAAAAAAAAAGGGGAAATAATGGCAGCTTTGGAACATGAAATCGACAATCCAGGAGTCTACAATAGTCATATATGGGGCAAGGCATGTTCCAAGACCTCTGTACAAATAAAACAAGGAAGATGCATATCAAACAGGTTGATACTCGTAAATATGACTTGAAACAATTCTCAATCTCTATTGACTTTGAATGCTTCTGCCTAAATCATGTCAACCATCAGGCGATGCTCCTAATACTTCAGCTGGGAGGGATTTGACTCGATCTTTGTCCTATTTCCCTAACACAAGTTTTAATAATTCTTTAGCAAATGGGATACGAAAGTGGTTCGCATCATGCTAATATTATGGAAAAAGCTTATTCATTTTGCTCACAAACGAAAGCATGGATGGGATTTCGGATGGGTTCAGGAGCAACTCAAAAGAGCCACTCTACAAATAATTGGGGCCATTTAGCTAAATTAATACTGAGATCAAAGCCTTTCGAACGAACTTCATCACCGGTCAAAAGAATGGAGTGGAATGCAATGCTACCGCGACTTTTTGAGATTGACATGTTTGTACAAACCTTCTTGTTAGTATGCCTCCGGGCTCTCTTCCTTTGCCCAAAAATCGAACTCTCATGGTCGTGTTGTGTCCCATACCCACTTTGATGACCAGTCCGATATCTTGCGACCCATCGACACAATTTTCCAATCTAGTTCTTTGATCCAGATCCTCGAGTACATTGTTCGGTTGTGGCCGAACACGATTTTGGTGAGCACTTTTGATTTGAATTTAAACAGAAAACTAGAAAAATTTATAACGAGAGGGTCTCGTTATGCCGATTTCTCCAACTCATGGAGGCCATGACTCATTACCTTGGTTGATTGAGATTAGAGAAATGAGACTAAGGAAACTTCTACATAATGGTTTATCAAAAATGAGTAAAGCTAAAACCTTCTCTTTGACATGAGATATTGTACTAATAACTATCAAAAGAGCACATTGAGTCACTTTCATGGGAATGATCGCGCATTTATTGTTGGCTGATGAAACTGGAGACACTTTATTTGAAATCTTATATCTAGATGGTAGATACTTGGATGCCATCACGAAGCACAAAACATATTGAAAAGGTATGTCATGATGCGCACCTAGCAATGAGTGATCTAGTTTCACAACAGACCGTAAGTCACACAAACCTTATTTCGTGCATCCGTCTTCGTTGCCATGCCATGTAGAACCTCAGGAACCGACGCTCAATTCTAGAAGTCGTGTTCAGCCCCATAACTGCGCCGATGACCAGCCCACTTCCAAAACCCATTAGGACAATCTTCCAGTCAAGCTTTTCTGCTAATGCACTAGATGGTGGTAGCGGCGGCAGTGCTTCAACAGGATTTCCACATTTCTTTGTCAGAGGAACTCCACACAGTCCTAAGTTCCCTCCATAGGAGTCAATCTCGAATGTGGTGAACTGGTTTACCTGAGGTATGGGCCCAGAAAGATGGTTGTCTGCGACATTGAAGAAAGCAAGAAAACTAAGTTGGGCTAGTGCTAGAGGGATCATTCCCGAGAGCTTATTGCTTGAAAGGTCAAGAGATTCCAGTTCAGTCAAATTCGCCAGGGACAAAGAGATGGAGCCAGTAAGAGCATTGTTGGAGAGATTGAGCATCCGAAGTTCAGTTAAACTTCCAACAGAATTCGGGATTTCCCCAATAAAGTTGTTGCTCGAAAGATCAATCACATTGAGATATGCCAATATCCTTTTGTACTCCAATAAATTGCCTTTGTTGATTATTGTCATCGAGTAGTCGTACTTTCCTTCATCCGGGGAAAATATGTAGAAACTGGGCACAAGAACTTCATAGTAGTGTTCATCATCTGCAGTGTGGACTTTCATGGCACTCCACATATCAAAGTATCCAGATGGAAGGCAACCCGAGAAGTTGTTCATGGATAGATCAACGATTCGTAGTTTGGGAAACTGGTCATGAGCTTCAGGTTCCACTATGGCTCCATGAAATCTATTGGAACGCAAAATGAGCACCTTCAAATAAGAAAACGAACCCATCCATGAAGGAAAGGTGTCGACAATCTGATTATTTTCAATATTGAGATAGGTCAAAATGCTACAATTAGCTAATCCCCTTGGCAATGACCCTCGTAGCTGGTTATCACTCAAATCTATCATATTCAACCCACATTCGTCATTCTGCAATTGAGGAAATCTTCCTTATAAATCATTACTATTCAAATTCAAGACAAGGAGGCTATCGCTCAAATTGCTCGAGACATGGCGGAATAACACCGAGATAACTTGTTCTTGGACAAATCAAGGATTCTAATAAAGCTTAGCTGGCACATCTCCAGTGAAATTTCTCCAGATAGCTTATTATTTGAGACAAGGTAGACTTTAATGGACTTCGGGGGAAGGGGAATTAATCCTTGTATATTGTTGAATTGAAGGTCTAATGTCTCAAGATTTAGCCATTTAAAAGCTGTGTGGCGGTGATTGAGTTTCTCGAAAGATTCAAAAATACCAGTCGCGACACACTCACATTTAAGAACCATGAAGGTGTCGGCCCATAAATTCTATTTTGGGATAGGTCCAGCCATTGCAACCTACTTTGGTATGATAGGAAGATGGGGAGCTCACTCAAGTTGCTTGAAGCCAAGCCGAGACCAGACAAGTTTGGAAGGCTAGCGTTCTTGCCGGGTTCGATAATCGATGAGAATTCATTGGATGAGAGTCGCAACATATCTAGATGTTGAAGTTTGAGTATCACATCTAGCCGCAAAGTACCATTCAGATTGTTTGATTGCAAGTTCAGGATTTCAAGACTCTCGAGGTTAGAGATGTTTTCAAGAATTGGGCCAGTTAATCTATTGAATGATAGGTCAAGATAAGTTAACTGAGTGAGGCTAGTGATCTCAACTGGAATTTGACCAGTCAATTGATTGTCGCGGAAATCTAAGGAAGCGAGGTTAGTGAGGTTAGTCAACGAAGCAGGAATTTCCCCAAAGAGTAGATTCATTCCAAGATCCAAATATAAGAGTTGGACGAGCTTCCCTAGGGAAGATGGGATTTCACCCGAGAGTTTGTTATATCGAAAATCCAATATGGTAAGTTGAGTCAGGTTACCTATTGAAGATGGAATGTTCCCTGAAATTTCGGATTGATCGCTATAGAACTCGTTGAGGAAAGCCAAGTTTCCGAGCGAAGCTGGTAGCGAGCCTGAAAAATTGGTCCCCCAAAGAGATAGTGACTTAATGGGACTGTGCAAGTGAAACTCTGGCAAATGACCTGATAGCTCTGGATTGAAACCCAAATCAAGAAGTTTTAGCCTCGGTAGCTTGAAGATGGTTGTTGGGAATGTCCCTTGCAATTGGCTGCCATGGAGCACAAGTGATGTCAAGGAAGATAAATTTGCGACAGCATCAGGCACCGGAGCCAACACATTCAACAAGCTAAGATCGAGGTGTTTCAATTTGGTCAAAAATTGAACCAGTGTCTCCATGCTAGGATTCCTCAACTCCAATCCATAGTTCCGAGAGAGATCGAGGGAGGTCAAGTTAGTCAACTTTAGAACTTGAGACGGGATTTGACCTTTGAAGTTGGACGAAGAGAGGTTCAGGCTCATCAACTCCACTAGATCACCTATGGCGGACGGTATTTGAGAGTCATTGAAGTCGTTCGAGGCGAGATTGAGGCTTTGCAAATGAACGAGGCGGAAGAGGATGGCCTTCGAGTTGATAGAACCGAAGAGACAACTTTCGCTGAGGTCGAGGCCAGTCACGTAGCCCGTCCTTTCATCACACTCCACGCCTTCCCACCTACAGCAATTGCCGTCCTGCAGCCTCCATGATTCTAGCTTCAATGGCCGGCAAATTTCCGCATATGGATGGAAGAGAGATTGCTTGAATGCTAACATGGCAGACCGCTCCTGCTCATGGCACTTCGTTGGGCTTTTTGAAGGCAATGTCTCAGAGGAAGCAAAGAGGAGTGGAATTATGGTGAGGAAAACCATCAAGAGATCAAATGGCGTTCGTTTCATGATGATTAAATTATTCAACACTCTTCTCGGGTTTTGGTTTTGCTGGGTAGGCAAGGTGAAGATAAAGAATTATCGAAACTGCATCTCAACTTTATATTACCTTTAGTCTTTTGTTTTAAGTTGACTTTATGTAATAGTAATTCTAGCCCTCCCTGTAGACATGGAACCTGAGTTTGACCATGGACCAGGCGAGGTTTCGAGGAAGCTTCGGCGGTAACGCCAATGAAGACGATGAAGACGAGGACGACTTTTGCTCGTTTGAGAGAGAGAGGAAAGGGGCCAAAAAAGGAGGGGAAGAAAATGCCAGAAAGTTCCTGTGGAGCGTGAGGAGTGGGTTGTGCGCAAGTTTAAATAGGGTTTGGGGCCCGGGGGGTGCGCAGGATAAGGACTTTTTCTCCTTCCCCCTCCCTCCTGGTTTCGGGTCCTACGATGAGAGAGTGATTTCAAGTGAGTTATTTTTTTATTTATTTTTACTGATTTTCTTTCGGAGAAATTTGAAAAAACAAACGCATATTTTTAGTGCAAGATTTTGATTTGGCGAGAGAATTATGGTTTGAAATTTGAATACTTCCTTAATTAGGTATTTGCTTGATGGATACTTTGAGCACTACTTTGATGGGCAGGAGGTCGGAAGTGAAGTCTTTACTTATTTGATCGCATGACCCACGAAAATGAAAATGACTAGGAAAGATCCGAGAGACTTTTATGGTGGTTGTTCTTGTGATGTAATAGTTGGGCAATTTGACTAGTCAACGGATTGACTAGTGAAGGCACTCAAGTCTTATGTGACTTGACATTATTACCTGACGTTTCGTTTACTCCATAAGTTTTTTAAATCTAAAGTTATTAGTGTGTTCCAATCAAATAAACTTGATGGATTCCACATTCCATACGTCAGTGCATGTGAAACACTTTTCTTTTTTACCAGACAAACGCACCTTATGTTTGTTGATTATAGTGAATTTGATTGATCTTCTCTAACTATATATTGCAGGGAATGAGACTTAAGTCAAATAAGAAAAATCAACAATGATAGTAACCTAACTTATGTGATTAACAACCCTATTAACTAGGCTCATGTGGGTAAGAATCAATCACTTGTTGATTTAGTGATGCACTATTAAACTTTATTTTCCCTCTTAAGATGAGAATAGTGTAAGATTGCAATGAAAGAGAGATTGAGATATTTAATTGAATGAAAAAAAAAAAATCAAGGAATCAAATTGCAAAAAAGAAGATTTATAGGCATTTTCAATTTCATCATCCCTAATTTTTTTAAGCATGAATTTTGAAAATATTGTCTCTATTAACTCAGGAAACAATCCTCAAGATGTAGTTGGTTGCCTGGACAATAGATGAGATCACTCTTGTGATGGTCATCTTTGATAGGTAGCCATCGCAATGGTGGTCACCTCATTGACAGACGACCACCACAAATGGTGGTTGTCGATAAACAAGTGGTCACTATGACACTATTCCCTTGTGTAGGTTGAGATCAACATTGATATTTAGATCTTAATATGGTTTCCCATGTTTATATCGTCATTGTTGGAAGAATTCCACATCAATTAAATGCTTGATTAGAGATCCTAACGTAATATCATAACATAGGTTAATAATTCATATCCTGACACTCCAATTGGCTCACACAAAATATTAAACATGTCAATTTCACCATAGTTGATCGGAGTCAAGCACATGTGAGAGAGAGACTTACATGCAAGGAGGAGTGTTTGTATAATTCCATATCTTTTAAATATGTTATTATATCGTATCTTATATTCATGTAGTTAAGCGATGTGTGACTATAATAACATGCGCTGTGGCTTAAGGTAACCGGTGTGACAAATGCGACTACCACCAAGGTGGTTGGCCCATTTGTCCACTGGCAATGACCACCATCAAGCTAACCACTTCTGACGATAGTAACTCGCCGTAGTTGGCTACCCACAATTCTCTTTCCTAGTATTTTCATTTTAATTTTAATGTTATGAAGAAATTTTTATATTTTTCTTTTTATGTGTAACTATATCCAACATCATATCCGATGTTTTACAAAGAAAAAAATAATTTGTCACAATTCCTCACATTTTTTATGCTAACTTGTTTTATCATGCCCTAATCGTTGTTTTATGTTCAAATACACTAAGAAATATTACTGTTTGACTTTTCCGAATAATTGTCTGGAGATTGACCGTGGCATTAGCTTAGCTGGGCTCTTTGCTCCTTGACATTTTAACACAACCGATCATTATATGGTGATCCATTGGGGGTAGTCTTAAGACGATTTGGTTGTGTAACTTAGTTACAAAGGATGACTCGGTCCGGTTTCGCTTGGCCCCCATATGATAAAAAGTACTTAAACAAGTGAACAAATGATGATAAGGGAATCATAGAAAAATGAATACGGGATAGTCTATAGGTTATGTAGATTTAATCCATCTGGAACTGAATCAAGTTGGCCTCATGGCAAGATTCATTTAATCAATGAGGCAAAGATAATGATCTACGACGTGAACTTAACTCTCCAAATTTGACTTTTGACCACTTGGAGAACTCTCTCTGAATCTTCTTATGACAGAAAAGGTTGAACGCAATGCATTTTGACCGAACAACCTTTGGACTTTGATCTCTACCGTGAATTGTGTAACACGACAGCGGAGGGGATGGTCTCGGAGTCGCGGATGACAGCATAGGAGAGATCACAGCGTCTATTTTGACAAGTCAGCTTAATGGAAGGCTGCGAAGGCATGGGACGACAACGACATGTAGAAGAATTTTTTTGGCTTGAGAGAGTAAAATTGCTCGAATATCCTTCATCTACAAGCACACGTTAATTTATGTCCAACATAGCAGCGACTTCTAGCTATGTATCTATTAGAATATTTAAACAGTAAATCATGCATTTATCTAACGGCTCAAAATTCTAAATAGTTGATGAGTGTTTCATAAAATCTCACATGGTATCAGAGTTAGTAATCCTAAGTTTGAATATTTCTATTAAATAATAAATAACACATTCATCTAACAGTTTAATTTCATCTTACCCTATATTTGTGCCCATAGTGTTTTGAGTGTCGGTTTGTCTTCTGTCATTTGGCATGTATCGGTCTACCACGTTCAAGTTTGAGGTACACAATCCCTTCTCTTCAGTTCTTCTCCTTTTCTTGTCCCTTTCCGTATTTGTAGATTTATTTAACTTTTAATTACCTGAGCATATTCATCGGTATTAAGTATGTGCACTTCACTATATGAGAAACTAATTAATGTCACTCCTGCACCAGAATGAGATCGTTCAACAGTTGGAGCGAGCTAAATCTATCGAGTTCCATCTGACAAAACCATAGTATGGTTATAGAGGAACCTTTAACCGTATTTCTGTGTTACAAAACCAACCTAAAGGACGTTAATTATGAGTGTCTTACTAGAATGACGCTTGTTGTCATGCAAGATTCTTGTAAGCTTGCATATCGTCTTCCACAAGAGAACATTATTGGCTGAGAACAAATGATGAATTGTCTGATCTCCGTTTGAGTTTGTTTTGCTCAACTAGTATCTACTGGAGAAGCTTTTTACATGTTCGCCTTGAGAGTTCATTCAAGCATGCACTCGTCTTTGATCCCGAGTGACTATTCAGCCCCTCAAAGCTTAGTATCGAACTCTGTTAGAATTGCATCGTTGCAAAGCTGAGCTCGCTCCAAGCTGAAACACGGAAATTAAGCATTTCCGGCATAAGTTGGTATTTTTGGTAATTAATTGTATTTATTTAATTATTTATTATTTTCCAGAAATTATACTGAGATAGCCAGTGACCGGAATATTGTGCCGATTGCATTGGTATGCTTAGTTTCTGCAATTGAATGCTATCTTGTGCAAATTGAGTGGAAATTATAATTTTGGGTATTTATCCTAAAATTGTGAAAATTTGGTATTTCAATTAGAAAATACCGGGGTCAGTTTTTTAACGCCGAAAATGTTTTTAGGCACTATATAAATAGTGAGATTTTTGAAAAGAAAGAGATTATATTTTTGGCTCAGACCGACCGTATATCCACACACGATTATTTTTATCGAGTGTTTTTTACACAATGAAAATAGGTCAAGTTCATTATTTTAATTGAGGAATTGGTGTGTAAAGCACAATGTCATTGGCTAGAACTGATTGATCGTGTGACAGCTTGTGTGAGCAATATTGAATTATCAGCTTGTGTGAGCATTGATACATCAACTTGTGAGAGCATTGAATCGTCAACTTGTGTGAGCATTGATATGTCAGCTTGTGAGAGCAATTTTATATATCAGTTTGTGTGAGCTATAATATATATCGGCTTGTGCGAGCACCCATCTATATCAACTTGTGCGAGCATAAATATACATTAGCTTGTATGAGCAGTAATCAAATTGATCGAATTGATAGATGGTATTGATCGTATCAATTGTATCGAATTGAATGGATTGAATGATCGATTGGATTGAATTGATCGGTTGAGATTATGAACTGTACTGATATGCAGGAGGGAACTGAGGCAAGATAAGTCTTCTGACTTGTGTGTATAGTTGCCTCTAGGTGTATTTCCTTCCTAGTTGGAGTTTAGAGGGTGAACTTACTGAGACATTATCTCACCCCGTCGTGAGCTCAACATTTTCAGGTTCTTAGATGGCGGTTCCTCCAAAATGTTTTGGTCGGCCTATGAGGGTTACCGAGCAGAGTTTTGACTACCATGCCCTAGGGGGTCAATGGGTCTATGAACTCGTAAGGACCACCGTCTGGGTCGATGTGGGTCTACCTTAGAGGGTACCCCATCAATTCAGAGTGTAGTATCGTCGCGGGCTCAATGGATACAGAGTGGGTCCCCTACAGGATATTGAGGTCCCGGTATCGATGTTAGAAGTTACTTTTGGCGAGGGTACAACTGACCCTCCTGGTGGTGCAGTGGTGGATCCAAATCCCTAGGAGACCTCGAAGTTTTCAGTTGGGGATTCGAGTGCCTAGAGGATTTGTAGGCTTTTTTTGTTCAAGTAGACTTTTGTCTTTAGACTAGTCTTGTTTATAAACCAAGGTGTTTATAAAAATGTTTTGGTTGTGAATTTTTTTTTCTGCTTTTCTATCCCGTATTGGTTGTTGTTAGGGGTAATAGTTCGCTTCCGCATGCGCATTAAAATGAATGGGTCGGCGACGCGTCCTGAAACGTCGCAAATTTATCGACTACCGAGGGATGGGCACGCGCTCGAGGATCGGGGTGTGACATTTCCTTAAGTGACACATTCGAAAATAAATTGATCACTTAAGTGCCACTCCGGTCAAAATCCGACCAAAATGCTAACGTGCACAATTTCTAGCGAAGTAAGTGCAAAACGATGTCGTTTTTGCACACCGACGTGGCCAAATAATGCAAAAAACGGCGTCGTTTTGGTGCTGACGTGGTAAAAAAATAGTACAAAATTAAATTAAATTAAATTAAATTAAATTAAATTTATTTAAAATATTTAAAAATAAAAATTAATATTAAAAAATTTAAAATTAAAAAAATTATATATAAAAGGGGAGGCGGCTTAGGGCCCTTTTCTTTTATTTATTATTTTATTTATTATTTTATTTATTTTATTTATTATTTTATTATTTTATTTTATACAATTTTTTAATATTAAAATTTTTATTTTTAGATATTTTAAATAAATTTAATTTAATTTAATTTAATTTAATTAATTTTATATTATTTTTTTACCGCATCAGCACCAAAACGACGCCGTTTTAGACTTGCTTCGCCGGAAAATCGCCACGTCGGCATTTTGGCCGGATTTTGGCCGAATTGGCACTTAAGTGATCCATTTTACTCCAATTTTGGCACTTAACTGTCACTTTCGTAACTTTTGGCACTTAAGTGCCCTTTTGTGCCAACTTTTGGCACTCTAGGGGTCCCGGTGTCCTTTTGTTTTAAGTCGACTTTATGTAATAGTAAGTCTAGCCCTCCTCGTAGACATGGAACCTGAGTTTGACCGCAGACCAGGCGAGGTTTCGAGGAAGCTTCAGCAATAACGCCAATGAAGACGAGGACGACTTTTGCTTGTGAGAGAGAGAGAGAGAGAGAGAGAGAGAGAGAGGAAATGGGCCAAAAAAGGAGGGGAGGAAAATGCTAGAAAGTTCCTGTGGAGCGTGAGGAGTGGGCTGTGCGCAGATTTAAATTGGGTTTGTGGCCCTGGGGGTGTGCAGGATAAGGAATTTTTCTCCTTCCCCTCCTGCCTAGTTTCGAGTCTCATGATGAGAGAGACTCGGGCGCTCATTTTCACCTCGGCGGTTTCAAGTGAGTTATTTTTTATTTATTTTTACTGATTTTCTTTCAAAGAAATTTGAAAAAAAAAAAAAAAAAAAGCACATCTTCTTTTTAGTGCAAGATTTCGATTTGGCGAGAGAATTATGGTTTGAAATTTGAATACTTCCTTAATTAGGTATTTGCTTGACGGATACTTTATTAGATCACTACCTTGATGGACAGGAGGTTGGAAGTGAAGTCTTTACTTATTTGATCGTGTGACCCACCAAATGAAAATGACGAGGAAAGATTTGAGAGACTTTTGTGGTGGTTGTTCTTGTGATTTAATAGTTGGGCAATTTGACTAGTCAACGGATTGACTAGTGAAGGCACTCAAGTCTTATGGGACTTGACATTAATACCTGACGTTTCTTTTGCTCCATAAGCTTTTCTAATCTAAAATTATTAGTGTGTTCCAATCAAATAAACTTGATGGATTCCACATTCCATACGTCGATGCATGTGAAACACTTTCCTTTTTGACCTTTGCTCATTCGAGAGAGAAGAAAGGGGCCAAAAAAGAAGGGGACAAAAATGCCAGAAAGTTCCTATGGAGTGTCAGGAGGGGGTTATGCGCAGGTTTAAATTGGGTTTGGGGCCCGGGGGGGTGCACAGCATAAGGACTTTTTCTCCTTCGCCCTTCTTCCTGGTTTCGGGTCCAACGATGAGAGAGAAAACGAGCGCCCGACACCCGGCGGTTTCAAGTGAGTTATTTTTTATTTATTTTTACTGATTTTAATTTGGAGAAATTTGAAAAAAAAAAAAAAAAAGCACTTTTTCTTTTAGTGCAAGATTTCGATTTGGCGAGAGAATTATGGTTCTAACACTCTGCTTGGGTTTTGGTTTTGCTGGGTGGGCGAGGTGAAGATGGACAAGAGCTGAAACCGTGTGTCAACTTTATATTACCTTTATTCTTTTGCTTTAAGTCAATCTTATGTAATAGTAAGTCTAGCCCTCCCTGTTGACACAGAACCTGAATTTGAATTTGATGGCTGATCAGGTGAGGTTTCGAGGAAGCTTCGGCAGCGACACCGACGAAGACGACAAAGACTGCGACGACTTTGCCCGAGAGAGAGAGAGAGGAAAGGGTTTAAAAAAGGAGGGGAGGAAAATGCTAAAGAGAAAGTTCCTATGGAGCGCGAGGAGTGAGGGGTGTGCGCAAATTTCGAGTTATACGATGAGAGAGAAAAAGCGAGCACGACTCGGGCGCTCATTTTCACACCGGTGGTCTCACTTTTTTTTTTTTAATTTTAGTTTCATAGAAATTTGAAAAAAAAAAATTCAATGCAAGATTTCGATTTTGCAAGGGAATTATGGTTTGAAATTCGAATACTTCCTCAATTAGGTATATGCTTGACAGGTACTTCATCAGGCAACCACCTTGATGAAAAGGAGTTCGAAAATGAAGTCTTTACTCTCTCTCTCTCTCTCTCTTTTTTTAATTTTTTTTTAATTTTTTAATTTTTTTAATCACGTTGTCTTATGAAATTTTTGCACTGTTTTTGGGGAAATGACTCGGGAAGATTCATGCAAGAGACTTTTGTGGTGGTTGTTCTTGTAACGTGATAGTTGGGCAGTTTGACTAGACAACGGATTGACTAGTGAAGGCACTCAAGTCTTATGTGACTTGACATTATTACCTGACGTTTCTTTTGCTCCATGAGTTTTTTAATCTACAATTATTGGAGTGCTCCACCCAGACGAAGTTGATTCCACATTCCATACGTTGGTGCATGTGGAACACTTTTCTTTTTGACCGAACAAATGCACTTTATGTCTATTGATTATATGAATTTGACCGATCCTCACTGACTATACTAACTATACATTGAGGGGAATGGGATTTAAGTCAATTAAGAAAAATCAACAATGATAGTAACCTAACTTATGTGATTAACAATCCTATTAACCAGGCTCATGTGGGTAAGAACAAATCACTCGTTGATTTAGTGATACATTATTAAAATTTATTTTCCCTCCTAACTTTTTTTAAGCATGAATTTTGAAAATGTTGTCTCTCTTAACTTGGGAAACAATCCTCAAGGCGTGATTGGTCGCCTGGACAATAGATGAGATCACTCTTGTGATGGTCGTCTTTGATAGGTAGCATCGCAATGGTGGTCATCTCATTGACAGACGACCACCACAAATGATGGTTGCTGCTAAACAAGTGGCCACTATGACAATGTTCTCTTGTGTAGGTCGAGATCAACCTTGAGATTTAGATCTTAATATGGTTTGCCATGTCTATGTCGTCATTTTTTGAAGAATTCCACATCGATTAAATGCTTGATTATGATGTACAGTATTAACATGAGTCTCCTCCAGCCAAATTCAAGTTATCAGGTTAGAGATTCTAATATAGTATTAGAACATAGGTTAATAATTCATATCCCGATACTCTAATTGGCTCACACAAAATATTAAACGTGTTAATTTCACCATAGTCAAGTCGAGTCAAGCACGTGTGAGAGAGTGACTTACACACAAGGAGGAGTTTTTATATAATTCCATATCGCTTAAATATGTTATTATAACATATTTTATGTGCATGTAGTTAAGCGATGTGCAATTGTAATAACATGGGTTGTGGCTCAAGACAACTAGTGCGACAAATGCGACTACCAGCAAGGTGGTCGCCCATTCGTCCACCGGCAACCACCACCGTCAAGCTAACCACTTCCGACGATAGTAACTCACTGTAGTTAGCTATCCACAATTCTCCTTCCCAATATTTTCATTTTATTTTTGATGTTATGAAGAATTTTTTTTTTTTTTTTTTTTTTATCTTTCTATTTGTATAACTATATCCAGCATCATATCCGATGTTTTACAAATTAAAAATAAATTGTCACAATTCCTCACATTTTTTATGCTAACTTGTTTTATCATTCCCTAATCATTGTTTTATGTTCAAATACAGTAAGAAATATTACTGTTTGACTTTTCCGAATAATTGTCTGGAGAATGACCATGGCATTAGCTTAGCCGGGTGCTCCTTGAAAGCTTAAGAAGCACTGTGTGTGCCTCAGTTTAACACAACCGATCGTTATCTGGTGATCCATTGGGGTAGTCTTAAGACGATTTGGTTATATAACTTAGTTACAAAGGATGACTCGGTCTTTCATTTGGCCCCCATATGATAAAAAGTACTTAAACAAGTGAACAAATGATGATAAGGAATCATAGAAAAATGATACCGAATAGTCTATTAGATTATGTAGATTTAATCCATCTGGAACTAAATCAAGCGGGCCTCATGGCGAGATTTATGTAATCAATGAGGCAAACGATATTGATCCGTGATGTGAACTTAACTCTCCAAATTTGACTTTTGACCACTTGGAGAACTCTCTCTGAATCTTCTTGTGACAGACCGGGTTGAACGCAATTCCTTTTGACCAAACAACCATTGGACTTTGATCTCTACCGTAAATTGTGTAACACGACTGTAAGAGTTTTCTTTATGTGGGCTACATTAATTGAGATTGTAATTACTGTTTTACGGCGTTGGTCTAATAAGGTAAGGCAT
Organism: Eucalyptus virginea; assembly: GCA_014182375.1. Lineage (NCBI taxonomy): Eukaryota > Viridiplantae > Streptophyta > Magnoliopsida > Myrtales > Myrtaceae > Eucalyptus > Eucalyptus virginea. The sequence continues at coordinate 9,024,281 of CM024515.1, read as the reverse complement.
AAAGTTTCTTAACAGTCGAATATGGGCCTGGCTTGTGTGGACCGAGTTGGGCCTGGCCCATGATGAAAGGGCCCGTCCAAAACTCTATAAATAACGCTAAGATCCCTCCTCTAGCCCTCACTCTTCCAAAATTCTCTCTCAACTCACATAAGGTAATCTATGAGTGGCGGTCTCATCGAGCCAGGATCCGAGGGTTATAGAGGAGAAGATCTTCAGCATTGAAGGCCCGGATTGCTGTCATTTTGCTCCAAGAACAATGAATTCAAAATCAGGTACACAAATCCTTGTCTTCAACCTTAGGATGTTCGATTTTCTAGTTATGTCGATCTTGGGAAGCCGTTTAAACGGCCTACATTTGGTATCAGAGCTTGCATAAACTAGAACTCGAATATAGGGAGCTGTTTTGAAGAATTTATCCGCATGAAACTTGATTTTGACCATATAATCGGATTAATCTTGCTGAGCTGAGAGTTTTCGTGGGTAGCATGTCTCCGACAGTGGCCGAATTTCATGTTTATACCCATTTTCGGACTTAACTTAAACTCGGAACGTTTTGCTCGATTTTCATGATTTTTGGTCCGATAAAAGTGAAATTTTATTGTATATATGGCTTCTCCTCGTCAATACGAGCATTTTGGTATGTAAAATGTCTCTAGACGACGCCGGAAACGGCTGCACGCACCCCCACGTGCCGAGACGGAGCTCGGAGTCGGTCCCACGCGCCGCCTCACGCACGTGCACACGCGACGATGCGTGGCTCACGCGCCCGCACGCGCGCGCATGTGTGCCGACGCGTGGACCGACACGCGGCTTCGCGCGCGCGGACCACCTCAATGGTTCCGCCTCCGCCGACATGTGTCGGCGATAACGTCATAATGACGTCACATACGCCGCCTTACGTGCGACCACCATGTGGCATGTGACGTCACCGATGACGTCACCTCAGACCCGACCGGTTGTTGACCGGGTCGACCCGACCCGGGTGGACCGGGTTGACCCGACCCGGTTGACCGTTGATCGGTTTGACTCGATCCGATTGACCGTTGACCGGGTTGACCTGACCCGTTGACTGTTGACCGGGTTGACCCGACCCGTTAACCGTCGGACCGGATCAGTACGCCAGCGCGTGCCGCACACTCTAGCGGCGCGTGAGGGCGCGTGTGACGTCCGTTGGGCGCGTGGTTGATGTTGCCGTGCTCGTATGTGAATTTCCTATCTTGTGGTGTGCTTATTTGTATTTTTTGATGCCTTTATGGATATGAAAATGCATGTGAAACCCTAAGGTACGCGATTTTGGGGTAACTTTGGCGTATTTTCATGTATTTTTCTATGGTTTTGGAAGCACAAATGCATGCCTATGATTATATCATCACTTGAGGAATATGTGTAGTGTTGATTTATTAAAAGTATGTATTCATGGATGGAGCAATGCAATTGGCATAACTTGTGGTTTTAGTGACAAATAGCCCCTGTCATCAAGTCTAAAATCACATGTAAAAGGTAAATGTGAGTCATAAAGTTATATCCATGATATGAGAGAATTTCGATAATTCAGTTGGGTTGTGACCGCCAAAGTGGCACACTTGATTGGTTTTGAGAAACATTGTTCGCATATTGTAAATGGATGTCTCCTATTCTGATGCATGTTTATACTCCCAAAGGAGGTAATTGTGTGTTAATTTATGGAGGGATACATGTACAGCATATGGTTGAAAAGTGACTAGTCCTAGTGGTTCATACACCCAAATGTGGTGAATTCGCGAAAGATTAGAATATATTTTCATGGACTGCTATCATGTGAAGAGTATACAATTGCATGTCATGTATTCTGCCCAAATGTGCTTATATGATGATGTATGTAGCTCTTGAGATATGTGTTAAGTACTCACATAATGCTAATTATATGTATTGCTTGTAAAATTAGTCACCTTCTCTGTAAATGGCAATTCCATTGCAATTGAGGTTCTTACTGGATCAAACTTCAAGAAATGGAAAGAGGATTTTCTGTTTGGGATGGAGTTGGCAGATGTTCACATTGCTGTTACTAAGGATAGGCCGGCAGATCTTACTGATGCTAGTACAGAAGTCCAGAAAGTACGTTTTGCTGCATAGGAAAAAAGTAATAGAATTTGCTTGCTCATTATGAAACGGTCAATTCATGAACATTTGATGAGTGGCTTGCCAACTGACTGTACTATTAAGGAAATGATGGAAGCTTTGGAGGCTAGGTATCGTGTCTCTTCCAATGCTGAGATAGGTACTCTTATGCAATCACTCTTTAATATGAAGTATGATGGTTCGACTGGAGTTAGAGATCATTTGCTTAGGAGAATCGGTGGATACTGTCGTTTAGTGGGAGCTATTTCATATTTGCTCTAATGAAGTTTACTTCTATATTTTGTTACTTTTTGTAATGTTTCGATATATGTCAACTCCTTCTGTATAAGTTGTTATTGAGTTGTGTATATATATCTAAGGAAAATCTCAAGGTACTGTGTAAATCTTGAGTAAAGGCTAGGGGCATCCAGTTATTAGCCTTATACATATGTCTCAGTTACACAAAGAAAAATTAATCATAAAGATGGGACATATGTGGGTTCACTAGAATCATAAAGATATTCTCTAGTGCCACATCCGGTTTTCTGTGACACTTAAAGGTAAGAGAATGATGACCAATAATGGTGATAACACATAAGGTATTACTCTTTATGAGGTGTTATGGCAACCATATTGAATCTATATTAATAAAGTTGAAAGCATTCGTGATCATGGAAGACTCTGTATGAATACATGCAGTTACCGCCATGATTCGGTGTTGGAGACCTTATGGGATAGGATTTACTATTAAGAATTGCCACTAGACCAACATAAAGGTGCGCACATACAGTACAGTCTCATTTAATATAACCCAAGTGGGAGAATGTAAGAGTTTTCTTTATGTGAGCTACATTAATTGAGATTGTAATTACCGTTTTGCGGCGTTGGTCTAATAAGGTAAGGCATAAAGTTTCTTAACAATCGAATATGGGCTTGGCTTGTGTGGGCCAAGTTGGGCCTAGCCCGTGATGAGAGGGCCCGTCCAAAACTCTATAAATAGCGCTAAGGTCCCTCCTCTAGCCCTCGCTCTTCCAAAATTCTCTCTCAACTCACATAAGGTAATCTGTGAGTGGCAGTCTCATCGAGCCAGGATTCGAGAGTTATAGAGGAGAAGATCTTCAGCATTGAAGGCCGGATTGCTGTCATTTTGCTCCAAGAACAATGAATTCAAAATCAGGTACACAAATCCTTGTCTTCAACCTTAGGATGTTCGATTTTCCAGTTATGTGAATCTTGGGAAGCCGTTTAAACGGCTTACAATGACAGCTCTGACTTGCTCCTACGGAACCAAGGTTGAAAAGATTGAAAAAAAAATCAGTCATTTACTAGGGATGAATCGAAAAAGAAATCTTTAAGAGTCGCGGATGACAGCATAGGAGAGACCATAACGTCTATTTTGACATCAGTTGAATGGATGGCTGTGAAGGCATGGGATGACAACAACGTGCAGAAGAATTTCCTTGGCTAAAGAGAGAGAGAGAGAGTAAAATTGCATGACCATCCTTCATCGAAAAGCACACCTTAATTTACGTCCAACATTGCAGCAACTTCTAGCTATGTATCTGTTAAAATATTTAAATAATAAATCAGACTTTCATCTAACAATTCAAGTTTTAAAATAGTTGGCACCTGTCCCACAAAATCTCTCAACATATAAGAGCTAGTCATCCTTAGTTTGAATTCATCTAACAACTTAATTTCATTTTACGCTATATTTGTGCCCGGAGAGTTCTGAGTACTAATTTGTCTTCTGTCATTTGGCATGTATTGGTCTACCACATTCAAGTTCAAGGTACGCAATCCCTTCTCCTCAGTTCTTCTCCTTTTCATTTCCCTTTCTATATTTAAAGATTTATTAAACTTTTAATTATCTGAGCGTATTCATTGATATTAAGTATGCACACTTCACTATCTGAGAAACTAATTAATATCACTCCCACACCAGAATGAGATCATTTAACGGTTAGCGCGAGCTAAATCTATCAAGTTCCATCTGGCAGAACCATGGTAATGAGAATTTGCTTATGCTTCTGTAGTTGACATCTTCCATTGCTCTAGTATGGTTACAGGGGAACCTTTAACCGTATTTCTATGTTCACAAAACCAAGCTAAAGGACGTTAATTATGAGTGTCTTACCAGAATGACGCTCGTTGTCATGCAGCGTTCTGGTAAGCTTGCATATCATCTTCCACAAGAGAACTTCATTTTTGGCTGAGAACAAATGATGAATTGTCTGATCTCCGTTTGAGTTTGTTTTGCTCAACTAGTATCTACTAGAGAAGCTTTTTACATGTTCGCCTTGAGAGTTCAATCAAGCATGCACTCATCTTCGATCCCGAGTGACTATTCAGCCCCTCGAAGAACAGTATCGAACTCTCTGTTAGAATTGCATCGTTGCAAAGCTGAGCTCGCTCGAAGCTGAAAAACAAAAGTTTATCTGAGACCTCTTGCTCTCTCTCTCTGCATGCGTGTTCTCTGGCATTGCATCAGTGTGGCAGATCCTTCTGAGAGTCAGCAGACCAACTTCAAATTTACTTTTAATTTGTTATTTCCCAGCCATGTGTGAAGTGCGAATTACTTTGCTGTCGGATGGTACGCTTCTCTCACCAATGGATGGGCTGGCCAGCACTTTTTCCTCTCGACTATGCTTTCTGGACATGACGCTGCAGTGATTGCTGCTCCGCATGATTCTTCCCCATTTGATTTCTCGGAGGGGGCCAATATAACAGTCTATAGTTGCACGATTATGTGCGAGAAAATTCTGAAGATTACCAGCCTTGTAGTAAGACGGCGCTTTTTTATCCACCAAAAGGAGGCTTTAGCCTATATTGGCGGCAGCTCACGGACTACCAATAGCATGCACAGCTGAAATTTTTTGTTGAGCTAACTTTGATGATGCCCTCAAATCAGACGGCAAACATTTCTCACAACGGTTCATAACATAGACGGCAAATATTTCTTGTTCATTGCCACGAAATCAAGATCCTCGGCATATTTGGCAACCAAATGTGGAATCTGGAAAGTCAAGAGAAAGAAAAGAGAACAGCCCATAAAGAAGTGTAATAAGACCCTAACGAATGTTTAAAAAAAGAAATAGATTGAAGGCAACATAGGTATCTGATGATCATACATAAATCTGAACTAAAAAATGGTCATCCATGAAAAATTGCAAGCCTATAGGCTCAAATTCAAGATACAAGCTTTTTCAGACTCATATAACAAATGCACATATACATGTCCCTTCTACTGAATCTCTATGACATGGAACCTATTGTAAGAGAAGAGGACCATGTAGCCCAATTAATGAGGAGAGGACCAATTGTTATTGTTGTTGCCGATGTATGCATCCATTTTGAGGGAGATTTAGAATAAAAAAGATCATGTACAACAAAACCACAAAATAGGTTATTATTGAATTCTCAAACAAGTCAAAAGTTCTTTTATTTCCTTTAAATTAACCATTGGTCGTTAAGGTGTATTCTCAAAATACCTATAGCTACAGTTGTGGCAATCGGCGCATGATTTGGCAACATTGAGAGGTATCCATATACCCTGTTTTCCCTTTCCCCTGGTTTGGTATTAGTGATTAAGAATCAGCTCTGTTGATCTAATAGAAAGTTGATGGTGCAATAACAAGAAACACACAAGTATAAGACCTGCAAAGACGGCAAACAAACCACTGGGCTTCTGTGGTTGGGGTGAAGACAACACACCTTCAGGACCTACAGCATGATGTTCTAAACAGTCGTGTGAAAAGAATTGGAAAGAGTCGTGATACCCTTTTTATTGTTTCTGCCCCCTTGCTCACAGCATCTCTCGGATTCTGTACATTAGATGTTCTCATCTGAAAGATAAAACAATAGATATCAAGGCAAAATAAACCATGAGTCTGATTAAAAAAAAAGAAAAAAGAAAAGAGAGAAGCTAAATTCAGAAAAGCTCATAGATAAAAAAGCTTTACCTGCTCTCGTTTTCCCTCCCCATAAGCTTTATAATTGTTAGGGTACTGAGGATCACCTGTATGCTGTAAGAGAGAGAGGCCTCGCGAAATTAATAGTTATAGGCACTCACATGCATTAGAACGCACATATAAGCATGTGACAATTTGCTCTGTGAATGTGTAATACCCTCTTTCCTCTTTCTGCCGACTTGCTGGCAATGCTGTTGGGGTTCTGCAGATTCCCATTATACACCTGAAATAATGGATAAAACCAAAGGTTTTAAACTATGAAGGCAATTTCCAGGCAAAGAATATGGACTGGCAAGTTCAGAGGAAGAAAAATCTTCACTGTATTTCCCTTTGCCACGCCATTAGCTTTATGACTGTTATTAGAGTCTAAAGTGGCACTATTATGCTGACAAAAGGAAGCAGAGGGAAATAGCAGAGGCTCTATGAAAATCCAATTCTAACAGAGAGATTTAGATATAACAAAGGCTAAATAAAGAAAAAGAATTATATGAATGAACAAACAGACATAAGTCAGCTTTGCCCTCTATATTATTCACACAATAAGGGTAATGTTTGAAAGGAATACCAGAAAGCGGCTAATTGATAAAGTAAAAAGAGAACTATAATTCTGGAGATATTAAAAAAAAAAAAAAAAAAAAGGCATCCTTTAAAAAGTTAGATACATCTACAACAGCTAAGTGAGAACTGAAGGCACATAATCTTCACCGGCTCATTTACATAAAATCTTTGGCTTCAATAAGCCTACAAGAAGGTGGGAAGAGGGTGTAAGGACAGCTAACGGAAAGCAATCATAACAGGCAAAAGACGAACAGGATCTATAAAACGCGGGTGCTTCTTTTGGTTTCTATTTCCATTTTCAACCAAATTATACATGTAACAGCCATGACAGATGATATATTTCAACTATATCACTTTTTTTTTTAGTGCAACCTATTTCAAAAACCACTAGCAAGCATGTTGAACAAATAACTTCTGAAGGAAAAGATGTGTCGAGAAAAGAGAAGGCAGACAAAACTCAAATTTTCAAAAGGTCCTTCTGCTGATCAAGAGAGCACGAGTCATGCAATCAAAGATAAGAAAACTAGAATCGGAACCCTTCTTACTAGCCATGGACGAGTTTCCTCACTAAGATGCATCTTATTAGACAGAAATGACCAAATGAGAGCTATAATAAATAGATGTTATAAATCTGGAATATATTTCAAAAGCAGTTGACACAAATGAGTAACAATCATAATATAAGGAGATGCAGTGCCTTTTTCTCTAGGAATGTAGTCTCACTTGATGGAGCAACTAGAAATTCAGATGCTTCTTTCTAATAAAGGAATGAGGAAGCGAAGCAAGAGACTGAAACAGTTCTTTAGGACGGAGGAGTAAATGTGAACCTATAGTTTACTGGGCAAACGTCAAAGCAAAACAAAAGTTTTTTCCTTTTAGGGAAAAAAAAACAGCTAGTATACTGAAAATAAGCCAAAAGTTAAAACTCACCCCAAATAAAAACTTGTCATGGACGAGACATTATAAAGAATGGGAAGGAAATATTAGTCAATTCAATTGAAATGCCATGACTTGTGATTGCTTATAAAGGAGTGTGGGCTGGAGTTTCTGGAATATAAGCATAAACTAAACAGGCATTTAACAAGATAACAACCAAGTATTTAATCTTTAACAAGAGAGAGAGCACAGCTTTTGTTCTAGTCTAGCATGTCAAAACATATTGGAGGGAGAAAAACACAATATTTACCTCCCAGATGATGCACCATGTATTTGGAATATTGAAAAAGGATAAATGAAATTCCACATAACATAATTATACAATCATAATGCTCTGGCCTCAAGTAAGAAGCCACAAGAAAATAAAATCCAGAAATAGCCTGTATCAAATAATGCGCCAAGGTTCATACAGCATATAAAACAGATACATGGGTTTAGTTCCATTTCCGTAGCTCTCATATCTACCTCTATGCATAAGCTACTCACTGCCATCAAAGACCAGCACTTGAACCAAAAAATCATTTGCAACAGCTAGCTCTGTAAAATTTTGTGCATTCAAGGATTACTGCTTTGAAACATACCAAGTTTCTAGAAAAGTTAACTAGCTTGAGTAATGATATCTTGTCGATTTTATGGGAATGCGCTAAGGTTCAATCGAGCCTTTGCCTATTGGGGGTTTACAGGAAAAAGCAGCCCACAGAGTCCCACCTTTCTTTCGTTTGGTTCCTGTTTTTTCTTTTCTGTGTGTTGGGGATAAGGGTTTGAAGGTGGATGATTAATAACTCAAACCTATAGTAGGGGTATCAATACACATCCTTAATCAAGAAAAAAACAGAGGCACGAAAGTCGCATTGTCAGCTGCCATGACATGTATACTATCTACTTTAACACCATAGAATATGCAAATTACTATATTTAGAATCACAATATCACAGATATAAACTGAGTCGACAGACATGAGAAAACCTTTGTGGCATATGGTTTTGTAAGAGGCAAAATGGGTGCCCCAGCACCTGTCGGCTCCCTCAGCAGCGATTCAGAAGTCAAAGATTTAATGACCTATTTATCTTCATAAGTACTTCCGGAAAAATGAGATGAAGAAAGTGGCTGGGCCCCAGTTCGTAAATTTTGACTAGGGGTCGTTAATGATGGCTTCAAAGTTTGCTCCATTCATAGCTAGAGGCAGACTTTCCGAAACCACTCCAGACCCTCAGACAAAGTTTGCTCCATGGATAACTTGAGGCATGGGGTCAATATTCAGACCAGCAGTACTAGAACACTTTGCCACAGAAGACATCGACGTTATTCTAGAACTCAACAAATCTTTTGCCACATTAGGCAATGTGTCTGAAATCAATAAAGCAGGACCCAATGGCAGATCTGAAGGAATCAACATTGGTGTCGATGTCAAAGAATCCATGATAACGGGGGGCTTCAAAGAATCAGATAATCCATAAGTTGCTGCAACACTCATCGTCAATGGATTTGTTACAGGATGTTGCATTGGTTGCTTAATATGATATGCAGCCAGACCAGGCTGCAGTCCAGCCAATAACTCTGCTGAGGATAAGGGACTTCCCCTGTACTCCTACCAAATTCTTGCCCATGTAATAGCATGGGCTGTCCAGCAGCAAGTGTATTTGTAGACAGCAATGAACTGAATGATGTTAAGTTCTGTTTGGGCTGATATGAAGAAAGAGTCTGGTGGACAGCCAAATTTGTAAGTCCTAGACTTGAACCGTTGGGTCTGCTTATTGTGGTGGCCTGTGGAGTGGTTGAAGATGCAGATGAAGAGTGAAGGAAAATAGCCTGTATGAGAAGCTAATGCAACATGAATAAATAGCTTCTTTCCGTCTCAAGCATCAGATCAGAACATAAAGTGGATAAAACCTTTATGATGGCTGGATCTTCAGGCAAGTCTGATGTAACCTTTTCAGGTTGAGACTCTGAAGATAGAACCTGCAATTCCTGAAACAGGTGCACAAGCATTTTTGTTCCTCTGCTTTAGCCAGTCATGTGAATTTTAATACAAGAATTGACATAAGTACATCAAAGAAATAGTTGGATCACCAAAACAAAGCTTCAGTATCTAGAAGTTACCAATGCCAGCATGAGTCAAAATTACGAGATGCAATACACCTGTGTTTATGAACAACTATTCTACAGTATAGTCAATGATACGATATATGCTTTGCTTATATGCAGATCATGGATGGCAACTGTCCAAATATAATGCCAAACTTTATGTCACTCCCTCTGAAATTTACGTAGTCGAAAACTCTGTCGTCAGGAAGGACTTGAGGACCGTCCTTTCTTCGCCCTTCTGTTCCGAAAGATCTCACTGCAGTGAATGAAGGGAAGATTCAGATGGAAGAATGACATTGGAAGAGCTATTTTATGCCTCTACCTGTCTCCAGATAACAAATATGCAGTCAATAGTTTGAAAGAAACTCAGACCTGAAGTTTCAAGCAACAATAAGAACTAAAAATTTGCTGAAAGAAACAAAATGCACCAAGACCAATAAACAGATAAAATCATCAGATCTCATCAGTTAGGATGGGCTTCGCCTAGGTACCCTAAGTCCAACTTCTGTTTTCCAAGTCCTGGGAAGAAAATATAGTTGAAATTATATTTTTAAGGTAAGTGGTAACATATGGGGAAATCACTGAAGTGATTAAGCTCTGATTTTGAATTACATGAAGCATATATGAGGCATATCAGCAGGACAAAACTAACATATACACCTTCTTAGTAGCAGTGTGTTAGACTCCAGAAAGTAGAAGCCATTGAGCCCCCAATACTGAAGAGTCGCCAAGTAAAGTATTTTTTTTTTTTAAATTATTTTTTTGCATACTAGAGGTGTGAATACCAAATCACATCCCTGAAATGAATTTGCCATGAAATATCAGGCCAAGCTTCACAAAAGCTTTTCCTGCTATAAGCACAACCATACGCTTTCTCCTGTTCTCTAAATTAACTGTCCTGTGAACTGCAACTCGTTACTCGATGTTATAATCACGTGATCGCCAAAATTTTAGTCACCAGCAAATTCGATATCACCGAACAATTACAACTGTCCACCGCAGGAAAATCTTTGATCTCTCATCAGGACAGTCATCCTCTTTGGTCATATGCACGGTCCATTATTTTTGCTTCTACCAAGACAGGAATGAAACCGTCGGCCAAGCCAAAACTATCTCCGTACACTAACCATTCGTCTCCACGCAGTAGCCATCGGCACAAGTCTTGGCCGCTAATCTTTCATCAACGCCTCGAAAAGTTCCTTCCGCAACCGTACCGCGGCAATTGCCAAGCACCGCTGTGCATGTCCTGGAGCCGACCGATCGACGACCACGGTACAAGAAAAGCACAGACTGGGGCTCGCTGAGGAGACAAAGAACCGAAGAAGGGACGGAAGACATCGCACCGTTTGGGAGGCGGATGACAGCATCGTGCGGGTCGATGCGGGAATCCCCCTCTTCTTTAAACGAAAACGTTTCTTCATTTTGGCTCCATTTAATAATTATTATTAATAATAGAAATATTATTTATTAACTAATTATTTTAAACGATAAAAACGATCATTTTTTGAAAAATATTTATCAAATCATCCATTTTACATGAAATAAACGGAGTCTTTATTTATATTATTTCTTCTTTATTTTTTTGGGTTTGATAGGCCTTTTGGCTCCCATTAGTCTAGCCTAGGCAAATGGCATGGACAAATCAAATTATTAATGAATTCATGTCGACTCATCGTATCATAAATCATTATACCTATAAATGTTCTTTGTTTCGTGAAAATCACGTCATTTGATGGTTATGATACTCTGAACTTAAACGATTTCAATGCATTTACTAGGGACTCCATTAAACTATTTTTTTCTTTTGAATCGCTTACAATTTCGAACAAAATCAAAATTCGCTTAGGATGGAATGAAATGGGTTTATAACAATTTATTTCCTTATAAATATGTCATGAGACCTTCTTGTTACATAATTTTTCAAACCCAACTCTTTGAAGTTTTCGAGTACCCGATTAGGTACAAATGTGATATTTTGGCTTCCTAATAACCAAATTACCCATGATGTATTATTTATAACGATGCAAAAGAATCATCGAGTGACCCTCATGAATCACAGTGTAAAAAATAATTATTAATAAAAATTTAAATAATGTGTACAAATTTTAAATTTTGTCCATATCAACATTAATTGTACCATATAGGATAATTAGATTCTATGCTATTTTTAGCTAAAATTGACCTGATCATAAATATAAAATGTTTGGACTAAATTGGTCTAATTAAAATTTTTAAGATTCAATCGCTATTAATACAATAGGTTTGTGACTTTTTTGTGAGTTATCCCAACTAAAGGCAACCAAGATTTTCTAAATACGATCCCGTGACGCAGGTGGGGGACCGAAGGTGCGCCTGTGAGCAAGAGACAAGCAGCGTTCGGCCATGGGGGAAAATGGGGCTTTTCTGTAAAGATTTTCTGGGCTTTCAGTTGCCATGAGACAAAAGTCCGGCTAGAGAGTTTTTCGGCTGCGTGAGCGGAGGGGGTGCTCAAAACAGGTGGAGGAGAGCATGTTATACGCAAATTGCGCAACCCCAAGATATCCATAACCAGAACAAGAACACGCATAATTGAGTAGAAAGATTAACGCACCTGTTTTGGGATCCATCGAACATAAAGCGGAAGCAAAATAAGGATTACCCACATATATCAAGGGGATCCACACATGAAGTCCTTCTCCTCTATTGCCCTCCGTATCACTGGCTCAATGAGGCGGCCTCCCCTCACGTGCAGCGTTAGGTAAACGCCCCTTAGGTGAGGATACATGTGAGAATTAGGGTTAGAGGAGAGACTTGAGCACTATTTGTAGAGTTTCCAGCCAGTCCCCCTCATTACGGGCCAGGCTCAACTTGGCCCACACTAGCCAGCCCATATTAGACTAATTAAGAAACCTTCTATCTCACCTTAGACCAAACCCCGTAAAACGGTAAATGTTAAACGGTAAATTACAATATCAATTAATATAGTCCACATCAGGAAAACTCTTACATTCTCCCACTTTGACTATATTAATTGAAATCATACCTTATGTGCGCACATTTGATCTAGAGATAATTCTTAATAGTCAATCCTATCCCATAAAGTCTTAAACACCGAATCATGGCGGTAACTGCATGTATACACACAAAGCCTTCTATGGTCACGAATGTTCTCAACTTTATTGATATGGATTCAATATGGTAGTGTGTCAAATGGATAACATCTCTCATAGAGAGATCTCATTTGTCAGTCACCATTCTCTTAACTTTAGGCGTCACAAAAACTTGTGCCACTAGAGAATGCTTTATGGTTCCAATGAACACACATATGTCTTGTCCTTATAGTTAACCTTTATTTATGTATCACAAGACATATGCACAAGGCTAATAACCGGATGCCCGGATGCCCCTAGCCTTCACTCAAGGTTTATACAATCCCTTGAGACTTTATCAATATGTATTCAACATAATAACAGTACATTCAAAAATATTTTATTGAATGCAAAAGTTGATACATATCAAACCGTTACAAAGTGTAACGAACACAAATGAAACATTTATCAAAATAAAGCCAAAATAGCTCCCACTAAACAACAGCATCTCATGATGCTCCTGCGCCCATGTTAACAATATGTCACTCAAATACACACGGGCGTGGGCCTTTAGTTAGTGGATCTGCAATCACATCATCTGTGAAATATATATTATATTAAAACGTCACCTTTATGTACCATTTGCTTTTGGTCAAAAATTTTGACCACCATATATTTAGACCCCTTGAGACCTCTGTAGTAAATAAATAATACTACAAATTTGTCATCTCAATACAACTGTATGGATCTATCCATAAAGTTAAAACGATCAACTCCTTTCATGAGGTTCTGGAGCCTAAAAGCCCCAGTAACAGCCTAAAAGAATGTTACTAACATTGCTTACATAGTAGAAGATGACATAGAACTTTATTTACTGCACTTACTGCTAACATAAATATGTATTCTGTTATTAAGTGCATGTCATCAGAACAACCAGCAAAGTTTACATCTAAATACCCTACTCACTGCAAGAATTGAACATGTCTATAAATTAGCATATAATCTCTTGTCTTCTTTAAGTACCTTTAAATCTTCTTGGCAGCAACCTAGTGATCACGTCCTAGATTTGATCGATATCTGCCTAGAAGTCCCGACACAAATACAACATATAGTCTAGTGCAAATTCAAGCATATATTATACTTTTAAGTGCACTAACACAATGTACCCCATTTAATTAGATTTTCTCAATATCTAAATAAGGACAATGTGATAGATTCAATCCATCACCCTTAACAACAGGAGCAATTCCTAGCTTGCAATGATGTATATTGAATATTTCCAATATACAATCAGCAAATGTCCTCCGAGAAAATCTAATATAATATGGCAAAAACAATCCTTACAGACCTCAGTACAAAGGATATAAGATGTCTCAAGGTCTCAACTTGTAAGCAAAACATCATGTACATAAAGTATGAGAAAAATAAATTTCCTCCCACCGACCTTGCAAGTATATTGAATTACTTTGTTCCTAATTGAACAAAATAACAACACTATGAAACTTTAATAATATTGTCTGGAAACTTGCTTAAGACCATGAATTAGAATTTTTCAGTCTACATACAAGTTTACTTGAATCTACTGCAAAATCATCCAGTTGCACTATATAGATTTTGTATCTATTTGGTGTAACTCCATATCAAAATAAATTATTAATGCCACATTCACTCTGAAAGAATCTTTAAAAATACTATAAAGAAATATTTATTTCTTAACTATAAACAATCCACCCCTCTTTCAAAGTGAAAACTTTAGTTACCAATTTGGCTTTAAACTTCACAATCTTTCTTTGAAATTCTTTTAGTTTTTGTACGCCAATTTGCAACTAATGAACTTATGATCTTTAGGCAAGTAAGTTAGTTTCCAAATACTATCATGTTTCATAGATTGTATACCGCATTTTATGGTATCTAATCACATACTTAATTGAGAATAAGAAACGACATTTATAAATATGTCATTACATCAACCATATAGTGGATATTGTAATCATGCTCTCACAAATAGACTATATAGTCTAATGGTATAACTGATCGTCTTTCCTTAACAAATCTCCTTAATAAAGCTGTAACCACATCATTTTGCACTTGAGAGGTTTAAGAAATTTCATTATAAACTATATCAAGAATAGTACCTTGAACCTCAACAAGTTTAGTCTATGGTACAGGAGATTCCACAATTGTTTGTACCACAATTGTTTATATAGGTAAAGACAAAGACACAATAACATCCATCATACTATTATCTTTAATAGTCTGAGAGCAGCTATCCTCTATAATTACGTCAATCTTTATAAACTTTAGAGTATGTGATTCCATAATTCTTGCACCTTCTTTAGGGTCATAAAATCAATACCCCTTTAACAATCTAGATAAGATACAAAATAATGCCGAGTGGATCTGAATTGCAACATACTTAAAATTGGATTAGATAATCTCACTTTTGCATATGATTCAAATAATTTATGTCCAATTTATAACTCAAAAGAAGTTTATGAAACAATTTTGATAAGAGACACATTTTGTATGTGAAAAAGTTGCTTTCATAATATCAGCCCAAAAAAAATCAGATAAATTAGTCTTATTAATCATACTCATCACTATGTTCAATATGGTGCATTTATGCCTTTCGGCCAAATCTTTTTGTCAGGATTTTCAGGTATAGTAATTAAATTACCACCCCAGAATCTACCAAGTATTTGACAAATGATCCTTTAAGCTATTTCGCATTGTCATACTTGCCAAAATACTTACGGCCACTATTAACCCTGACAACCTTTTAAGACTAATTGTAATTACTTATTCTTTATCTCAATCAATTTCTTTAAATAGAAAACTTTCGAAAACAACATTTTAACCATATACGAGATGTATATGTTATTAGGATTTAAACATAATTTTTGTAAATGTGTCCTAATTTCAATATCAGACAAGACATAATTTCAAGCAACTAAGGCTTCCATCATCTTATAGCAGTGCAGTCCGCAGGCAAATCTCTTTTCAAGTGTTCCAGAATAGAACGCTTCATGGACAGTAAACAAATTCAATTGCGCTTTTCTCAAGCAACAAATCATATGTCCACAACTTAAAATTTTGAAACAGTAAAAACCTCAATAATAGTGAAGTTATTAATTACAGAAAATGTGACTGAAAACCAAGCAATGTATATAATTAGCATCATGTGAGTACCGTGTAACTTGACGTACAAGTACACATCCAGAGAGTTATACGCATAATCATATAATCACCTTTGGGCATAATACATGACATGCAGTTGTACACTCCCCACATGATAGCGGTTATGAGAATATATTCCAATTCTTCGTGAATTCATCACCTTTGGGCATATGAATCACTAGAATCAGTCACTCCTCCACCACACTATCATGTATCCCTCCATGAACTAATACACAATCACCTCCTTTTGGAAGTATGACCACGCATTAGATCAGGAGACATCCCAATCATCATACGAGATCGAAATTTCTCAAACCCAATCAAGCGTGCCACTTTGGCGGTCACTACTCAATTGAATCATTGAAATTCTCTCATACCAAGGATATAAACTTTACTTCTCACATACACCATATACATGTGATTTTGACTTTAGTGATAGGGGCATCATATCACCAAAATCACATATCATGCTAATTACATTACTTTATTTATTAATAAAATCTTTATTTATTTATATATATATAACGAACCTGAAAGACAGATTTCAATGAGATCAACGATCACAGCAACACGAGAAATTTCTCATAACATAGAAGCAATCATCTTTTGTGCACCCCGACACGATTATTATAACAACATCAAAAGAATGTCGATCCAAAGGATCCTTCACAAGTTAATATCAATAGCAATACAGGGTACTCCAGATTGACAAGCTTGTTGCTCGTGAGTTTCATATGGCAAAATATGACTCTAAGGCCAACAACTGATTTATTAGCCAATTTTTAAATAACAAATTATCATTGTAATCAACCAGTGGCCTATTAATTGAGTCAAATCAGAGAACCAAATATCTAAAAATTCAACAGTAGATACTATTGCTCTGCATAAATATTGCCATACTCCCTTACCATAAAAAAACTATTTAACTCAATAGACATTAACAAGTGACCAAATGAGTTCATGTACAATATGCAGTAACTTAATTGACATGCATTACCCACATTCAGCAGATGTGTTAATCAGTACAATCAGTTTGGTCACGAGTTCTTAAGTTGTCCATCATTCAAAGATTACTAGTGTGTAAAGGAGTATACTTGAGTAACAAAAATTTCATAATCTTTACTGTTTCTTATCAGCTCAATACATAGCTCAAATACAATCTCATACGAATTGTATCTCATTAAGCCAGCTTCAGTTCACAATAAAGTTTGATTTTTATTTATGAATCACACATTTATAATGATTGTGTGATAACATACTAGTAACCCATCACCTGTATTTCCAAAATCACAGAAAATACAATAAAAATACGCAAAAATATACTAAAAATACACGTATTTAGGATTCCGTATGCATTTTCACATCCATAAAATTATCAAACATGTAAAATAAATATACCACGAGATAGGAAATCACCATACGAGTCCAACGCCGCCAACCACGCGCCGATCGGAGCCTCCACGCGCCCACACGCGCCGCCTGAGTGCGCGGCGCGTGGAGCTCACGCGCGACGCGCGTTCGACGCCCAGGCGACGCGTGGGGGCGCGTGCGGCCTCCTCCGGCGACGCGTCACCGACCTTCTTGCTCGTCTCGTCGAGCCCAGTCCGAATTTGTGATTTAATTTTATTTTTATTGAATAAAAAATCTCGAAAATCACAAATCAGGGCAAAAACTTTATGCGTTCAAGTTCTAGGGTTACGGTTGCTCTGATACCACATGTTATACGCAAATTGCGCAACCCCAAGATCTCCATAACCAGAACAAGAACACGCATAATTGAGTAGAAAGATTAACGCACCTGTTTTGGGATCCATCGAACATAAAGCGGAAGCAGAAGAAGGATTACCCACATATATCAAGGGGATCCACGCATGAAGTCCTTCTCCTCTATTGCCCTCCGTATCACTGGCTCAATGAGGCGGCCTCCCCTCACGTGCAGCGTTAGGTAAACGCCCCTTAGGTGAGGATACATGTGAGAATTAGGGTTAGAGGAGAGACTTGAGCACTATTTGTAGAGTTTCCAGCCGTCCCCCTCATTACGGGCCAGGCTCAACTTGGCCCACACTAGCCAGCCCATATTAGACTAATTAAGAAACCTTCTATCTCACCTTAGACCAAACCCCGTAAAACGGTAAACGTTAAACGGTAAATTACAATATCAATTAATATAGTCCACATCAGGAAAACTCTTACATTCTCCCACTTTGACTATATTAATTGAAATCGTACCTTATGTGTGCACATTTGGTCTAGAGATAATTTTTAATAGTCAATCCTATCCCATAAAGTCTTAAACACCGAATCATGGCGGTAATTGCATGTATACACACAAAGCCTTCCATGGTCACGAATGTTCTCAACTTTATTGATATGGATTCAATATGGTAGTGTGTCAAATGGATAACATCTCTCATAGAGAGATCTCATTTGTCAGTCACCATTCTCTTAACTTTAGGAGTCACAAAAACTTGTGCCACTAGAGAATGCTTTATGGTTCCAATGAACACACATATGTCTTGTCCTTATGGTTAACCTTTATTTATGTATCACAAGATATATGCACAAGGCTAATAACCGGATGCCCGGATGCCCCTAGCCTTCACTCAAGGTTTATACAATCCCTTGACACTTTATCAATATGTATTCAACATAATAACAATACATTCAAAAATATTTTATTGAATGCAAAAGTTGATACAGAGCATCCTCAACGGCATACAGAATTTCGCTTGCTGCACGAGAAGGAAGAGAGGATGGCGTCGGCCATGGGAGGAGAGAGAGAGAGGGTGCTCGCTCGAGGATAGAGGTAGGCATGGAGGCGTCGAGAGCAGGAGAGCAGGGAGGAGGTCATTTTTGTGTGAAGGAATCGTTTTTAAAGGAGGAGGGTCAAGCCGCAAACTATTCTTCGTTCATTTGGGGTTGAATATCGGGCGAAAGCTGTTGTTGTTCATCATTGGCAGAAGTAGAAGCCTAACCGGGTACTTCGTGCCATCCCCGATCGAGGTTTAATTCCACCGAACAAAGCACTTGCTTCCAGGATGCTTTTCTCTCTCTGTTTTCTTTGACCGAGTGGGGTATTTTGACTCAATCGATGATCTCAAGAAAACTGTGACGAGACGAAGCTGTTTTGTTGTTAATGATAGTGATCCAGGTCTGATGCCTGTCATCTCTATTTGTTAAGCTAGGAACGGTTTAAAAATCAAACCGAAAAATCACTGCTAATGCTGCTCATTACGTGCTCGATGAAATGTTCCAAAGAGTGCCGAAAATTGATGCGTGTTCCGACTCGCGATCATTCTATATTTGCTTTCGTACTTGTTGTTCAATGTCTGATATTCGTGTTTTCTTTGCTTTGTCATGCGATTTGGTGAGAAACACATGTTTGAGTTGGTCGGCCATGGATCCTCCCTCCTTCTAGCCGGTGATTTCCTTACCGGCGTCGCTCACGGGTCAAGGCCGTTCAAGTCAGCTTTGCTCTTCATTCCAAATGCGTTCATGATTTTTTAATCGTTAGAAGTGTTAAGAGTTTACAGGCGTTGGCTTTGGTTTGATATTCTTTTATTGCTGTTTGGCGGTGGCCGAAATGAGTGACCGGAAGTGCCGGACGCCGTTCGGATTAGATGGCCGGCGTTGGGCGGTGGTGTGAGCATAGGTGTCAATGGAGAATGGCACGGCTTTGGGTTATCCAGGTTAAAAGAAAAAAAAAAAATTCAGAGAGAAGGAGATGAAGCTGCAGGCGTAAAAGAGATTCGGGGAAGAATGAGGTCATGGAGGTTGACGATGACGGCAAAAGAAGATACAAACAGCCTATTTGATTAATTCCGGATCGGCTTTATGGCCGGCTCTGTTTTTAGTCCAACCTGGACCGATAGGGTGCGGGTCGGTTTAGTCGGGCCGGGTCTCCTGACCATGTCCGAATTTTTATTCTAAAATTCGCAAAAAATAATAATTAATTAATTAACAAATTCCAAAAAATATTAAATCGTTAATGAAAAATAAAAAAATTCAGAAATATCATAACAATCCAGAAAATTCTAGAAAATCAAAAAATTTAAAAAAATTGGAAAATTCTTGAAAAATTAAAATCTAAAATTGGACAAGCCTTTGGGGCTTTAGAATAGGGTCCTTTGTTTTGGATTGCCTTTCTCTTTTTAGGGACAATATTAGGAGGCTTGCATGTATTTTCTTTGTGATTATATTTGGTTGCACATTTCAATATTATTTTCGTTGTTTTAGAATGGTTAGAACGATACTTAGATTTCTTTGATAGTTTGCTAAGGCATTAGTTAGCATTTAATCAAGTTAGGTACCAATGTGGTGTTAGTCTTAGAATCAAGTTTCAAGTCTAGAAATCTCTTAAATATGGGAAAATATCTTACTAGAATTCTCAGTTGACCCCAAAAAGGCTAATGGTGACACTTTAGTCAAAATTTGTGTAGGCTTAATTGATTTAAAATGTGAACGTTCGATATCGCGCGAGGTATAGGCTTGAGAGAATTCCGAGTCAATGGAAGACCGTCGGCCTAAAGTTGACAATACTCCTAAACCTAATAGCTCCCGGGGGGTTAGGTTGGGACAATTAGAGGTCAAAATGTAAATCTATCCAAAAAAAAAAAGAGAAAGAAAGGGGTAAATAATGTAGATGAATGACTTAATGTTATATTTGATGGTAAAATGTGGATTTTTTTTATTCGGCTCATTGTTCAATGTTAAATTTAATAGTGGAATATGGATTTTTTTTTTCTTTTAAAATCCAAGTTTTATGAATTATTGGAATAAAATGTAGTCAAATTTGTCAATTCAAAATAATGAATGGTATTAACAAATAGTAAATTAACGTTTTTAGTGTGAATTCATTTTAGGCTCTTATTTATTTATTTATTTGTGAATTTGAATCAAATTAATTTGATTGAAATAATAATAAAAATGACAATTTATAAAAACATACATTTAATAGATAACTTGTTCTAGCATGTCGAAATTCTCTATTTTTATAGAAATGATGTATCGTTATATCATGTTGTGTTGTGCTGCGTGCCGCATGTGGTGTTTAGCTGATTACTGAACCCTTAATATGACACGTAATAGAAGGTTATATTGTGCTTATGAAGAATGTGTTCCAGACACTACGTTGCTCTAAGTGCAGTAGTTGCAGATTGTGAACCAAATAATGGACATTCCTTTTAAAATGTTTGGGAGTCAAAGATTGGTTTGTGGTTTAACTTGTTTGGTGGTCGTTGTACCATGCCGTGCATGATGTTCGTTCGATGCTTGATGGCTGAAAATGTAAAAGTCAGGGAAGGAGCATATCCTTGGCAAAAAAAAAGGGAGTGTATCAGTGGCCAAAACAGTGGAAGGAGCGAATCTGTGCTGACGTTTTGATTTGAGCTGGGATGTTGACAATATAAGATGTTTATCAGTCGCCCACCTCAAGATGAGTTTGGGTTTTCCAGTCTGACATTGCATTCTAGAAATCTCAAGTGTTGTCTCGCTAAGATTTGATATAATGCTTGATGAACGTCCGATTTGCTGGCAAGTTGTACTAGTCTTAAGGACCATTGACAATCATGTGACGAGATTCAGAATCTGGCAAAAGAGGGGGAAAAGGGCTACCAAATGTGCATGTAACAACATTCTTTGCAATCCCTATCTTAAGACATCGGTATATTCCACGAAGCTAAGGAAAAAGAGCTCTAAATGTATGTATTCAGTATCTGTAAGCCTCCCATCAAGAAAGCAGGATGTGCATTACCATTTTCTCTTTGGTCGGAAAAGACGTCTGGATTGCCACCAAGCCTTGACATTCGCTACCGTGACTCCTTTGGTGCACTTGGAAATACCCAAATGTCTGAGGACCAAGTCAAGAAAGAGAACAAACATTGGATAATCATTGGAAGAATCATGAAGTGATACCTCTATATCCAGCTTCCTTTGTTCAGATATTTTCGGCTTCCATGGCCCAGGTGGACTGGTCGAAAGTGAGTCAAAAAATTTGTCCTTCACGTAAAGCTAACATCGAAAAAGGAAAAGACATCTCCATCTCAAAAGAAAGAATTAAAGAGAACTTTAACTCTTTAAGCTTGCAAATGATTTACCTTCTTATCTGATTTCATTGCAGCATCAACATGCGTAGCATCTGCAGCAGGAAGGTCACAATCATCCGCTTTTGTCTTTAGGTGAGATTCATTCTGCAATGTGGAATCTGGAAAGTCAAGCAAGAAAAGAGAAAGAAGTGTAACAAGATCCTAAGGAATGTTAAAAAAAATAAAAAAATTAACATTCGTTGGATATTCGTCTTTAAGATTTTCAGCCATTTGTTTTCCACATCTTTGAAACTAAATCTCTTTTCTCGGCTCTTAGTTTTAGGAAGTGCTGTCTACATTTTAGAGGTAATGCGTCTTATACCTTTTTAGCATTGTATATAGTTTGTTGCTTTCTACATTCTTCTTGCTAATTGCTGCTAAGTTTGAAGACATTCCTTAGAATCAGAAGAAGAGTGCCATACCGCATCTTCTCCTCTTCCTTGAGCAATTCCTTCATTATGGTAACAACAATTAGTAGCAGCTCCAATCAACTACACAGCTGTGAAGAGCAAAAGCAGCATCGAACTTGAATCACTCATGGCACGCACGGGGCTATACAAACAATTAGGACTAAATAATGTGATTCCTTCTTTCCCTCTTCCCACTGAGATGCTCTTACTAGTTTGATTATCTTGCTTGTCAGCCCTCTCTATCTGGAAATACCCAGGAAATATAGAAAGGCACAGAATAAAAGATAACATGCAAACAGCTTTGAGGTGAAGAGGAATAGTACATGAGAAACTCAAACAAAAAGATATTGAGTATTAGTGTTATTACCTTCTTTCCTCCTTTCCCCGAATTGCTCGTGTTTTGGTTAGTTCTTGACTCAGCCTTAGTCATCTGAGGTACGAGGTAACATGGAATGAAAAGAATCAACTGCACTTTTCGTTAAATATCTCCAAATTAAGTGACGGTGGCAGAAATGACAAGAATATTGAGAAGCATTTGCATACCCTGTTTTCCCTTTCCTCTGATTTGCTATTAGTGATTTGTATATCCTATCTGTTGAACTGTAGATAAACTATATGTTTCGGTAAGATGTTTAGATCTAATGAATATGTTATTCATGTAGACAATGTTTTCTGGGATCACTTGAGCAGCTATGAAGAGGTAAGGGAGTAAAACCGTGATCCTCGGGTGCATGGGTGTCCACCCTACTTACTCTATGTGCTATCGGCATCAAATGACGTGGTTGTAAAGCTTTGGGACTGGGAGAAGGACTAGATGTGTACTCAAATATTTGAAGGAGATTCACATTATGTGATGTGAGTAGCATTTGATCCTCAAGATCCTAATGCTTTTGCAAGTGCATCACTTGAGGGAACTATAAAGGTACTCATTTTGGAGGTCTTCCTCTTAGTAAAATACATATTTCAATTTCCAAATACGCTATTTATACTCTCAATATGATTCCCATTTGTTGCAGATTTGGAATGTGCACTCTTCTACGCCTAAGTTTACTTCACACGTGCATGGGAAAGGGCTGAACTTTGTTGATCACTTCTCGAGGGATGATATGCTGTATTTACTGAGTGGTTCAAATGATCACACTGCTAAGGTTTGCAAACTTTATCATTCTTGATTTAATATATTGGCGCATTATTAGAAAGAGATCAATTGATATATGATTTGTTAAATAACAAGTACAGGTTTGGGCAGAAGCTGTGTACAAACACTCAGGGACACGAGCACAATGTTACCACCATATGTGCGCATCGTAATCAGCCAATAGTAATCACTGGTTCAGAGGAGTAGACTCTTCGCACATATGGGATGCAAATGGCTTCGGGTATGCATTGTGGGAGTTTGTACAGTCATAGCATGCTCTAGAATGTAGCTTCAGTTACAGCAGGGGAATGAAAATATCGCCTCTATCTTTTCCAGATTTTCCAGAACTTACCATAGGATAAGACTGTTTATGTCCCTGGATTCTTTGTTGTTTTGTGAATGACTCTGACTTTCTGTCGCATACAGGCTTAAGCACGTACTGAAATTTGGTCATGGAAGGATTTGGGATATTTCATATCAGAAAGGTTCCCGCTGATAACATTCATACCTGCTCTAAATGCTTCATTTCCTCATTATATCCATGCTCCGACAATAATAAGCTATTATGATGGTCCGAGGTTTTCCATTGCCTCTATAAAGACATTCATGTAGGCTCTCTGGTTTCAGTACAAAGATAAAATCTTCCATATCCGTTGTCTCCCATTTTTGTGGCTTTCACTCTGCCGGGTTGCAGTTGCTTGCATCGAGGGAATAGCTGTGGTCGAGATAGCGTACTGATAGCGTGGAGCCTTCAGCCAAATTCTATGTTGGATAAAACAGATCCCGACCTCTACAACTATTACTTTCAATTTGAAGTTCAAATAAAAGTGCATATCGTTCTTCTGTCAAAAAAAGAAAGTGTCGCTTTGTACGAGTTTTACTCTTTGCGTCCTACCAGTGATAGGATTTTCCAGTATAACCCAAAGATCTCATACTTTCCTTTTGTGGTGTATCCTGGTGAAAGTTCGTTTACGATCTGTGGTGTATCGTGCTCCTAGTGGAATAAATGTCGCAGGAAGATTACTAAAATCACCCGAAAAAATAAAATAAATAACGGCAGCTTCGGAACATGAAACCAACCATCCAGGAGTCTAAATTAGTCATATATGTGGCAAGGCATGTTTCCAGACCGCTGTAGGCTGTACCAATAATACGAGGAAGATACATATCAAACAAGTTGATACTTGTAAAACTAATGGCCTACTAAGAAAACATTCAAGGCGGCTGAGGACCAGTTCGATACTACAACCCATCAGACACAATTTTCCATGCCATTCCATTCTCCATCGACACCTATGCTCACCACCGCCCAATCTTGAACTCTCATGGTCGTATTGTGTCCCATTACCACTCTGATGACCAGTTCAATAATACAACCCATCAGACACAATTTTCCAAACTAATTCTTTGATCCAGATACTCGAGTACATTGTTCGGTTGTGGCTGAACACGATTTTGGCAAGCACTTTTGATTTGAATTTAAATGAAAAACTAAAAAAATTTATAACAAAGAGGGTCTCGTTATGCCGATTCCCCCAAAACATGGAGGCCATGACTCATTACCTTGGTTGATCGAGATTAGAGAAATGAGGCTAAGGAAACTTCTGCATAATGGCTTATCAAAAATGAGTAAAGCTAAAACCTTCTCTTGCCGACATGAGATATTGTACTAATAGCTATCAAAATAGTACATTGAGTCAATTTCATGGGAACGATCGCACATTTATTGTTGGCTGATGAAATTGAGACACTTTCCTTGAAAACTAATATCTAGATGGTTGATGCTTGGATGCTATCATGAAGCACAGAACATATCGAAAAGGTATGCCAAAATGCGCACCTGACAATGAGCGATCCAGTCATTGAACTTTCACGACATACTGTAATTCACACAAACCTTATTCGGTGCATCCGTCTTCGTTGCCATCCTCTATAGAACCTCAGGAACCGATGCTCAATTCTAGAAGTCGTGTTTAGCCCCATAACCGCGCCAATGACCAGCCCACTTCCAAAACCCATCAGGACAATCTTCCAGTCAAGCTTTTTTGCTAATGCACCATATGGTGGTGGCAGTGGCGGCACTTCAACAGCATTTCCACATTTCTTTGTCAGAGGAACTCCACACAGTCCTACGTTCCCTCCATAGGAGTCAATCTTGAATGTGGTGAACTGGTTTACCTGAGGTATGGGCCCAGAAAGATGGTTGTCTGAGACATTGAAGAAGGCAAGAAAACTAAGTTGGGCTAGTGCTGGAGGGATCATTCCTGAGAGCTTATTGCTTGAAAGGTCAAGAGATTCCAATTCAGTCAAATTTGCCAGGGACAAAGAGATGGAGCCAGTAAGAGCATTGTTGGAGAGATTGAGCATCTGAAGTTCAGTTAAATTTCCAACAGAATTTGGGATTTCCCCAATAAAGTTGTTGCTCGAAAGATCAATCACATTGAGATATGCCAATATCCTTTTGTACTCCAATAAATTGCCTTTGTTGATTATTGTCATGGAGTAGTCGTAGTTTCCTTCATTCAAGGAAAATGCGTAGACACTGAGCGCAAGAGTTCCATAGTAGTGTGCATCATATGCAGTGTGGACATTCATGGCACTCCACATATCAAAGTATCCAGATGGAAGGCAACCCGAGAAGTTGTTCATGGATAGATCAATGATTCGTAGGTTGGGAAACTGGTCATGAGCTTCAGGTTCCCCTATGGCTCCATGAAATCCATTGGAACGCAAAATGAGCACCTTCAAAAAAGAAAGTGAGCCCATCCATGAAGGAAAGGTGTCGACAATCTGATTATTTTCAATATTGAGAAATTCCAGATCGCTACAATTGGCTAATCCCCTTGGCAACAACCCTTGTAGCTGGTTATCAGTCACATCTATCATTTTCAACCCACATACGTCATTCTGCAATTGAGGAAATCTTCCATATAAATCATTACTATTCAAATTCAAGACAATGAGGCTATCGCTCAAATTGCTCACACATGGCGGAATAACACCAGATAACTTGTTCTTGGACAAATCAAGGATTCTAATAGAGCTTAGCCGGCACATCTCCAATGAAATTTCTCCATATAATTTATTATTTGAGACAAGGTAGAATTCAATGGACTTCGGAGGAAGGGGAATTAATCCTTGTATATCGTTGAACCGAAGGTCCAATGTCATAAGATTTAGCCATTTAAAAGCTGTGAAACTGGTGATTGAGTTTCTCGAAAGATTCAAAAATCGCAGTTGTGGCATACTCCCATTTAAGAACCATGGAGGTGTCGGCCCATAAATTCTATTTTGGGAGAGGTCCAGCCATTGCAATCTTCTTTGGTATGATAGGAAGATGGGGAGCTCACTTAAATTGCTAGAAGCCAAGCCGAGAGCAGACAAGTTTGGAAGGCTAACATTCATGCCAGGTTCGATAATCGATGAGAATTCATTGGATGAGAGTTGCAACGCATTTAGATGTTGAAGTTTGAGTATCACATCTAGCCGCAAAGTACCATTCAGATTGTTTGATTGCAAGTCTAGGTAATCAAGACTCTCAAGGTTAGAGATGTTTTTAGGAATTGGGCCAGTTAATATGTTGAATGATAGGATAAGATCAGTTAACCGTGTGAGGCCAGTGATCTCAGCTGGAATTTGACCGGTTAATTGATTGCCAGAGAGACATAAGAAAGTGAGGCTAGTGAGGTTAGTCAACGAAGCAGGAATTTCTCCAGAGAGTAGATTATTTTCAAGTTTCAAAGATGAGAGTTGGATGAGCTTCCCTAGGGAAGATGGGATTTCACCTGAGAGTTTGTTAACTGCAAAATTCAACGTGGTAAGTTGAGTGAGGTTACCTATTGAAGATGGAATGTTCCCTGAAAAACTGCATCCACCGATATCGAACTTGCTGAGGAAAGCCAAGTTTCCGAGCGAAGTTGGTAGCAAGCCTGAAAAATTGGTCCCCCGAAGAGATAGCGACTTAATGGGACTGCCCAAGTGAAACTCTAGCAAATGACCTAACAGCTCTTGATTTTCACCCAAATCAAGAAGTTGTAGCCTCGGCAGCTCGAAGATGGTTGTTGGGAATGTCCCTTCCAAGTGGCAGTCACAAAGTCTAAGTGATGTCAAGGAAGATAAATTTGCGACGGCATCAGGCACCGGAGCTAGCACATATGACCTGCTAAGATCGAGGTGTTCCAATTTGGTCAAAAATTGAACCAGTGTCTCTATGCTGAGATTCCTCAACTCCAATCCATCTAAGATAGAGAGACCATAGTTCCAAGAGAGATCGAGGGAGGTCAAGTTAGTCAACTTTAGGACTTGAGACGGGATTTGACCTTCGAAGTTGGACATAGAGAGGTTCAGGCTCATCAACTCCACTAGATCACCTATGGCGGATGGAATTTGAGAGTAATTGAAGTCGTTCCAAGCGAGATTGAGGCTTTGCAAATGAGCAAGGCGGAATAGGCTGGCCTTCGAGTTGATAGGACCGGAGAGACAACTTTTGCTAAGGTCGAGGCCAGTTACGTAGCCCGTCCCTTCATCACAATCCACGCCTTCCCAATCACAACAATCCATGTCTTCCAGCTTCCACGATTCTAGCTTTTGTCGATGGCCATAAAGCAAGCAAACTGAGGACTTTGCATCAAAGAAAGATTGTTTGAATTCTAACAAGGCAGACCGCTCCTGCTCATGGCACTTCGTTGAGCTCGTTGAAGGCAATGTCTCAGAGGAAGCAAAGTGGAGTGAAATTATGGCGATGAAAACCACCAAGAGATCAAATGGCGTTCGTTTCATGATGATTGAATTATTCAACACTCTTCTTGGGTTTCGATTTTGCTGGGTAGGCAAGGTGAAGATAGACAAGTATTGAAATTGTGTGTCAACTTTATGTTACCTTTAGTAAGTCTAGCCCTCCCGGTAGACATGGAACTTGAGTTTGACTGCCGACCAGGCGAGGTTTCGAGGAAGCTTCGGTGGTAACGGCAATGAAGACGACGAAGACGAGGATGACTTTTGCTTGTTCGAAACCTGACTTTGACCGCGGACCAAGCGAGGTTTCGAGGAAGCTTCAGCAGTAACGCTAATGAAGACGACGAAGACGAGGATGACTTTTGCTTGAGAGAGAGAGAGAGAGAGAGAGAGAGAGGAAAGGGGCCAAAAAAGGAGGGAAGGAAAATGCCATAAAGTTTCTGTGGAGCATGAGGAGTGGGTTGTGCGGTTTAAATTGGGTTTGGGGCCCGGGGGTGCAGGATAAGGACTTTTTCTCCTTCCTCCTCCTTCCTGGTTTCGGGTCCCATGATGAGAGAGAAAACGAGCGCTCGTTTTCATCCCGGCCATTTCAAGTGAATTATTTTTTATTTATTTTTACTGATTTTCTTTCGGAGAAATTTGAAAAAAAAAGCACATTTTTTTTAGTGCAAGATTTTGATTTGGCGAGAGAATTATGGTTTGAAATTTGAATACTTCCTTAATTAGGTACTTGCTTGACAGATACTTTATTAGACCACTACCTTGATGGGCTGGAGGTCGTAAGTGAAGTCTTTACTTACTTGATCGCGTGACCCACGAAAATGGAAATGATTAGAACAGATCCGACAGGCTTTTGTGATGGTTGTTCTTATGATGTATGTTGACACTTAAATTTTTGCATAAAAAAGGGTTAATTTTAATCCCCAAAAAATAAAAATAAAAATTGCATAACATATAGTTTAAAAACATTTATTTTATTCCATTTTATCCCTTTTTTGTATTAGACCAACAGTGACGTTGATACGACGTGGGATTTTTCACATATTCAGGTAATATACACTAAGGGATATATTCTTGGATAGAAATGAAATTTTCGAATAAAATATTTGAAAAAATACAAAAGAGAATATTACGCAGGTGCATATATTTCAATAATATATTCAAGGGGATTATTCACAAGCAAAATTGGAGAAAATATATGCCACAAAGATCTAAATTTTTCCCCAATAAAAGGTACTGTGCGCGTACGGACAAAGGGGGGCGGGATTCGGAAAAATCAAAAGAGAATTCGTAAAAAAGGGGTTTTTCATTCGTTTTTCGGGAGAGAGCAACACAAAAGGAAAAGGCT
The DNA here is from genome assembly GCA_014182375.1 of Eucalyptus virginea. Classification (NCBI taxonomy): domain Eukaryota; kingdom Viridiplantae; phylum Streptophyta; class Magnoliopsida; order Myrtales; family Myrtaceae; genus Eucalyptus; species Eucalyptus virginea. The sequence continues at coordinate 8,994,676 of CM024515.1, read as the reverse complement.
TTAGAGAAGGGAAAAGTCAAAAAGTCAAAAAAAAAAAAGAAAAGAGGGAAAAAGAGAAGAGACGTGAGGGCAGGGGGAGTGCAGCGACAGAGAGAGACGTGAGTGACGTGAGGTGAGAGAGAGTGACAAAAAAAAAGAAAAAAGATAGGGACTGTTCATCTTCTTCGCGTACGCCTCAGCCCCTTGCTGCCCGATCCCCCGCCGGTGCACCAGCAGCCAGGCCACCGCTGCTCCGGCCGTCGCGCGGTACCGCCGCCCCCGCTCGCCTGCCACCACCATTGCACCGCCTGCCACCGTGCCTCTGTCGCGTCCGTCTCCCGCGACGCCACTGAATTCGTCGCTGCTGCAACCCGCAGGCACCAGCAGCGGCCCCCTGCAACCCAACGCCGGCAGCCGAGTCACCGGTCACTGCTGCCTTCCCCTCGCCTCTGCTCGCCGTCGTCAGCAACACCTTCGACGCCGCCGCGCCTCTGCAAATCCCGCGAGCACCTCCACGCCTCTGCTCCCTGACGACCGCGCCTGCAGCGTCCACAACCCACCACTAGAGCCCGACGCCGCCGTTGCTGCTTCCCTCCCGGCGTCGCTGCTGCCCTGCAGTCCTCCGCCAACAGCGCCACCACCGCCGCTCGCTCCCTTACCCGTCGGCCCGCGATCTGCTGTTCGCGCGTCACCGCGCTCCTGCCCTCGCCGACGCCGCGAGCTCACTCACCACCTTTCCTCTGCTCACCCGACGCCTGGAGGCCTCGACGACCCCGACGCCCCAGCGACCCGCCGCGATCCGCCTGCGTACCTCCACCTGCAGCCATCGCGAACACCACCCCTGTCCGCTCATCACCTTCGCCGTTTCCCTCTGTCGGACTGCCGCCGCAGCAGCACCTCCGCGTGCTTCCGCACCACCATCGCCGACCTGCAGCTACCACCAGAGCACCTCTGCTGCCGCTGAATGACGCCCCTGCGGAGCCTCCGTCCGACGCCGCGCTGCTGACCCTGTTCCGCCAGACGCCGTCGCTGCACCCGTTTCACCACCGCCCGCGACGCCCCTCAACGTCGCCGCCCGCCAGCTCCCGCCGGAGCTCCGACGCCGTCCAGCAACCGTTGCCGCACCCACACCCATCGTGCTGCCGTCTTCCCTTTGTTCTCCACCTTAGGTACGTTTTTTTTTCTTTTCAAGTGTAGTTGTTATTACGTAAATTAGAATATCGGGTGTCATTTTTTTGGAATATTGTAAGCATTAATTGCCGGGGTTTTGCCCCAAAATTATTGTAATTACTAATTTGATTTGTAAGATATCGAATTATTATTTTAATTATTTTAATTTTTTGGGCATTTTGATAGTGTTTTGATTATTAAATCATTATAATTATTAATTTGGAAGGCTTCGGATCAAATTTTTAATTATTTTGAACTCTCTTTTATCTTGTAATATTTAGGGTTACAATAATCGTTAATTTGATCCGTGAGATAACGAATTATTTTTTCGATTGTTCTAATCCTTTATTGGATGAATATTTTGATTGTTTAGATATATTGTTGATTTGATAATTGCTTGTCTTGAAAAACACTAAACAATCAAAAAATCAAAAAATCAAAAATCAAAAATCAAATATTGCATTAGAGTTGTTGGTTTAGTAAATTAGGATTGCATTTTTAGGATTGCACCTTTAAATAATTTTTGGAATAGATTAGGATTTAATTTTTTTAGATAAACTCTTAAATAATGTTTGCACATTTTAATAATCTCATTTTTCTTTAAAAAAAATAGTTTTCTAAGATAGAATTGAGTTTAAGTCGAATTAATCCCTAAAATAAATTAGAAAATCATTCGTTTTAGATGATTTAATTAGGTTTCCCTTTAATTACGAATTTTAATAAAAAATACAAAAATAATAGGCGCATGGTCACCTCACATGTTAGAGAAATAGATTTAAAATAAATTCAAACTGCCTACCAAACATTTTTTTTTTTAAATAAAAGAGAAAGGTACTGAAAGGGCGTTAGAGAAATCTAGCATAATCAAGTCTCTAAACTCATAAATCTCTGGTTCATAGAAGTAATATATTATTCCATTATTTTACTTAAGTGTCTAATCGACTTACCATAAACTGATTAGTGATGAAACCTAAATAAAATCTATTTGTATGTTAAAAAATTTGAACTTAAGTCGCGAATTGATATGAGTTTAGAAGAGCCCAGTTAAGTCTAGGCTTACTAGGTGGTACACTCAAAATTTAGGTCATGATAATGTAATAATTGGGCAATTTGACTAGTCAACAGATTGACTAGTAAAGGCACTCAAGTCTTATGTGACTTGACATTATTACCCGATGTTTCTTTTGCTCCATAAGTTTTTTTAATCTAGAATTATTAGTGTGTTCCAATTAAATAAACTTGATGGATTCCACATTCCATACATCGGTGCAAGTGAAACACTTTTCTTTTTTACTGAACAAACTCAACTTATGCCTATTGATTATAGTGAATTTGACATTGATAAGTCGATTAAGAAAAATCAACAATGATAGTAACCTAACTAATGTGAGTAACAACCCTATTAACTAGACTCATGTGGGTAAGAACCAATCACTTGTTGATTTAGTGATGCGCTATTAAACTTTATTTTCCCTCTTAAGATGAGAATAGTGTAAGATTGCAATGAAAGAGAGATTGAGATATTTAATTGAATAAAAAAATTTGAGGAATCAAATTGCAAAAAAGAAGATATACAGGCATTTTCAGTTTCATCATCCCTAATTTTTTTAAGCATGAATTTTGAAAATATTGTCTCTGTTAAATCAAGAAACAATCCTCAAGGTGTGATTGGTCACTAGGACAATAGATGAGATCACTCTTGTGATGGTCATCTTTGATAGATAGCCATCACAATGGTGGTCACCTCGTTGATAGACGACCACCACAAATGGTGGTCACCGATAAACAAGTAGCCATTATGACAATGTTCCTTTGTGTAGGTTGAGATCAACATTGAGATTTAGATCTTAATACAGTTTTCCACGTTTATGTTATCGTTGTTGGAAGAATTCCACATTGATTAAATGCTTGATTAGAGATCCTAACATAATATCATAACATAGGTTAATAATTCATATCCTGACACTCCAATTGGTCCACACAAAATATTAAACATGTCAATTTCACCATAGTCAACTTAAGTCAAGCACGTGTGAGAGAGAGTTTTACATGCAAGGAGGAGTGTTTTTATAATTCCATATCGCTTAAATATGTTATTATAAAGTATCTTATATACATGTAGTTAAGCGATGTGCGATTATAATAACATGGGCTGTGGCTTAAGGCAACCGGTGTGACAAATGCAACTACCACCAAGGTGGTCACCCCATTCGTCTGCCGGCAACCACCACCATCAAGCTGTAGTTAGCTACCACAATTCTCTTTCCCGGTATTTTCATTTTAATTTTGATGTTATGAAGAAATTTTTTTATTTTTCTTTTTATGTGTAACTATATCCGACATCATATCCAATGTTTTACAAAGAAAAAAATAAATTGTCACAATTCCTCGCATTTTTTATGCTAACTTGTTTTATCATGCCCTAATCATTGTTTTATGTTCAAATACACTAAGAAATATTACTGTTTGAGTTTTCTGAATAATTGTCTGGAGATCGACCGTGGCATTAGCTTAGCCGGGCTCTTTGCTCCTTGACAGCTTAATCTTTTAAAGAAACACTGTGGGTGCCTCAGTTTAACACAACCGATTGTTATATGGTGATCCATTGGGGGTAGTCTTAAGACGATTTGGTTGTGTAACTTAGTTACAAAGGATGACTCGGTCCATCGCTTGGCCCCCATATGATAAAAAGTACTTAAATAAGTGAACAAGTGGTGATAACGGAATCGTAGTAAAATGAATACTAGATAGTCTATTAGATTATGTAAATTTAATCCATTCGGAACTGAATCAAGTGGGCCTCACGGCGAGATTCATGTAATCAATGAGGCAAACAATATTGATCCACGACGTGAACTTAACTCTCCAAATTTGACTTTTTACCACTTGGAGAACTCTCTCTGAATCTTCTTATGACAGACCAGGTTGAACGCAAAGCATTTTGACTGAACAACCTTTGGACTTTGATCTCTACCGTGAATTGTGTAACACGACAGCGGAGGGGACGGTCTCGGAGTCGCGGATGACAGCATAGGAGAGATCACAGCGTCTATTTTGACGAGTCAGCTGAATGGAAGGCTGTGATTCTGTGAAGGCATGGGACGACAATGACATGCAGAAGAATTTCCTTGACTTGAGAGAGTAAAATTGCTTGAATATCCTTCATCGACGAGCACACGTTAATTTATGTCCAACAGAGCAGCGACTTCTAGCTATGAATCTATTAGAATATTTAAACAGTAAATCATGCATTTATCTAACGGCTCAAACTTTTAAATAGTTGATGGCTATTTGACAAAATCCCACATGGTATCTGAGTTAGTTATCCTAAGTTTGAATCTTTCTACTAAATAATAAATAACGCTTTCATCTAACAATTTAATGTTGTCTTATCCTATATTTGTGCCCAGAGTGTTTTGAGTGTCGAGTTGTCTTCTGTCATTTGGCATGTATCAGTCTACCACGTTCAAGTTCAAGTTACACAATCCCTTCTCTTCAGTTCTTCTCATTTTCTTGTCCCTTTCTGTATATGCAGATTTATTTAACTTTTAATTACCTGAGCATATTCATCAACATTAAGTACGTGCACTTCACTGTCTAAGAAACTAATTAATGTCACTCCTGCACCAGAATGAGATCGTTCAATGGTTGGAGTGAGTTAAATCTATCGAGTTCCCTCTGACAGAACCATAGTATGGTTACAGAGGAACCTTTGACTGTATTTCTATGTTACAAAACCAAGCTAAAGGACGTTAATTATGAGTGTCTTACCAGAATGACGCTTGTTGTCATGCAAGATTCTTGTAAGCTCGCATATCTTCTTCCACAAGAGAACATTATTGGCTGAGAACAAATGATGAATTGTCTGATCTCCGTTTGAGTTTGTTTTGCTCAACTAGTATCTACTGGAGAACCTTTTTGCATGTTCGCCTTGAGAGTTCATTCAAGCATGCACTCGTCTTTGATCCCAAGTGACTATTCAGCCCCTCAAAGCACAGTATCGAACTCTCTGTTAGAATTGCAGCGTTGCAAAGCTGAGCTCGCTCCAAGCTGAAAAACAAAAGTTAATCTGAGACCTGTTGCTTTCTCTCGCTCTCTCTGCATGCGTGTTCTCTGGCATTGCATTTGTGTGGCAGATCCTTCTGAGAGTCTGCAGATCAACTTCAGGATGCGTTCCACATTGGTGGAAGTAATTTGGAGGATTAAGACCAAACCTCGTTACATCCTTGCAAATTTACTTTTGATTTGTTGTTTCTTAGCCATTTGTAAAGTGCAAAGTACTTTGCTGTCGGATGGTACGCTTTTCTCACCAATGGATGGACTAGCCAGAACTTTTTAGCGTTTTACTCCTTTCGACTATGCTTTCCGGACATGAAGCTGTAGCGATTACCGCAGCGCATGATTCTTCCTCATTTGGTGTCTCAGATGGGGCCAATATAACAGTCTATTGTTGCACCATTATGTGCGAGAAAATTCTGAGGATTTACCTGCCTTGTAGTGAAGATGAAAACAGCGCCTTTTAATCAACCAAAAGCAGGCTTTAGCCTATGTTGGCGGCAGCTCACGGACTACTCAATAACATATGCAAAGCTGAAAATTGTTTGTTGAGCTAACTTTGATGATGCCCTCAAGTCAGCTGGCAAATATTTCTCACCTTGGTTCAGAAAATAGACCAAGTGAGGGATGCCAGTGGCTGTGGCAATTGGTTATTCTCATTTCAATAATTTTAACCCCCGACACCCTATATAGACCGAAGTTCCTGGCATACACGACTCACTCACTCACAATTCTCCTTCGACCAAGACCTGGTTACCTCTCCCGAGCTACATTTTCTTAGCCAACCATCTCAGGATCAGTTTTGAGTTTTACAACCTGACATTGCATTCTAGAAATCCTAAGGGTCTCACCAAAATTCAATATCATGCCCAATAAACTTCCGATTTGCTGGTACGTTGTGCCAGTCTTAAGAACCATTGACAATCACACAACGAGATTCAGCGAATGGCAAAAGAGGGGAAAAGGGCTAACCAAATTTGCATGTAACAATCCCTATCTTTAAGACTTCCGCTCTATCCCCCAACGTTAAGGGAAAAGAACAATCACTTGCGTAGAGCTCTAAATGTACGTATACAGTATTTGTAAGCATCCCATCAAGTTTACTATGTGACATGACTCCAAGTAGGATGCGCCCGGCCTCTTCCTGCATTACCATTTTCTCTTTGCTCGGAAGAGATGTTTGGACTGCCACCAAGCCTCGATGTTCGGCTACCGTGACTCCTTTGGTGCACTTGGCAATACCCAAATGTCTAAGGGCCAAGTCAAGAAAATGTTAGAAAATAACAAATAACAAATATTGGATAATTACTAGGAGAATCATGGAGTGATACCTCCATATCCAACTTCCTTAGTTCAGAGATTTTCGGCCTCCATGGCCCAGGTGGACCGGTCTAAAGTGAGTCAAAAAGCTGTCGTTCAAATAACCAGGCTCCCATCCAAAAAGGAAAAGACATCTCCATCTCAAGAGAAAGAATGGAAGAGAACCTGTAACTCTTTGAGCTCTCATATGACTCACCTTCTTACCCAATTTCATTGCAGCATCTACAACCTCAGCATCCACAGCAGGAAAGATCACCAGCATTTGCTTTTGTCTTTAGGTGAGCTTTGCTATGATTGCCAAGCTCACCCCACACTTCGTCCTTGTTAAATTTATTGTTCATTGCCATGAAATCAAAATCCTCAGCATATTTGGCAGCCAAATGTGGAATCTGGAAAGTCAAGCGAAAGAAAAGAGAACAGCCAATAAAGAGGTCTAGCAAGATCCTAAGGAATTCTTAAAATAACTATAGCTACGGCTGTGGCAATAGGTGCGTGATTTCGTAACACACCCATTTGTCCAGGTTTACATCAACAACCACCCATGGCCATTCCTTTTCTTTTCACCGTATCTTAATATCAATATACAAAATCACAAAGGAGCTCTAGATAATAAATTGAATACCCCTGATATCAACTTGCAGCAAAATTAGCAAGCTAAATGGTTTAATCAACCAACTGATAATGAAATTCAATTATAATTTGACCTCTACGCTTCTAAATCACAAATTTTCACTCCTAGTTAGTGTATTTTCCTTTTCTTCTATTTTCCAGCTTGTTTGGGATTGCAATCAATATTGTCAACCAGTTGCTCCACGTTTTCTTACCTTGTCTATCATCTGCTCATAAAAACGATTATGATTACTAATTCCAATTTCTATTTTTTGACTCTTAAGCAAAAAAGTTTATATGTTTCAATTTAATTATTTTGAGAATTTCATGTGTATTCTCCAATTTCTTTTGGTTCGCAAGCTAATCATTTCTACGCATTATTTGTGGTACTCTTCCTACTCATATGTGGTACATCCGTTGGACATTCTGTGCCTCTCTATATTGTTTGTTGCTTTCTACATGCTTCTTACTAATTGCTGCTAAGTTTCAAGACATTCCTTAGAATCACAAGAAGAGAGTCATACCGCATCTTCTCCTCTCCCTTGAGCAATTCCTTTATTGGGGTACTAACAATGAATAGCAGTTACAATCAACTACACAGTTGTGAAGAGCAAAAACAGCATCAAATTTAAACTACTCATGTCATGGGGCTATACAAACAATTATGACTATAAAAAGTGATACATTATTTCCTCTTCCCACTGAGATGCTCTTGCTAGTTTGATGATGTTGCCTGTCAGCCCTATCTATCTGGAACTACCCAGGAAATGTAGAAAGGCACAGAATCAAAGATAATACGTAAACAGGTTTCAAGGTAAAGAGGAAAAGTACTTGAGAAATCTCAAACAAAAAGATATCAAGTATTAGTATTACCTTCTTTCCTCCTTTCCTTGAATTGCTTGTGTTTTGGTTGTTCTTGACTCAGCCTCGTCATCTGGAACACATATGGTAAAATGGATTGAAAAGGATGAACTGCACTTCTCACTATCTCCAAATTAAGTGATAGTTGGCAGAAACGACTAGAGCATTGAGAGGTATCTGTGTACCCTGTTTTCCCTTTCCCATGGTTTGGTATTAGTGACTTAAAGAGTCCAAGAATCAGCTTTGTTGTTCTGATAGAAAGTTGACGGTGCAATAACAAGAAACACACAAGTATAAGGACATGCAGAGACAGCAAACCAACCCACTGGGCTTCTGTGGTTGGGGTGAACACAAGACACCTTCAGAACCCACAACATGGTGTGCTAAATTTGAAAAAGCTCACAGATTTATAAATAAATAAAAAAGGCTTTACCTTCTCTCCTTTTCCCTCTCCATAAGCTTTATAATTGTTAGGGTACTGAGGAGCCCCTGTATGCTGTAAGAGAGAGAGAAAGGCCTCACGAGATTAGTAGCTATAGACACTCACATGCATTAGAACACACATAGAAGCATGTGACAATTTGCTCTGTGAATGTGTAATACCCTCTTTCCTCTTTTTGCCAACTTGCTGGTGATGCTGTATGGTTCTGCAGATTGCCCTTATACACCTGAAGTAATGGATAAAACCAAATGTTTTAAACTACGAAGACAACAGGAAGGCAATTTCAAGGCAAAGAATATGGACTGGCAAGTTCAGAGGAAGAAAAATCTTAGCTGTATTTCCCTTTGCCAGGCCATTAGCTTTATGACTGTTATTAAAGTCTAAAGTGGCACTATTATGCAGACAAAAGGTAGCAGAGGGAGATTGCAGAGGATCTATCAAAATCCAATTCTGACAAAGAGATTTAGACATGACAAAGGCTGTATAGAGAAAAGAATGCTATGAATTAACAAAAAGACATGAGTTAGCTTTGCCCTCTATATTAGTCACACAACAAGGGTAATATTTGAAAATACTACAGGAAAGAGGCTAATTGAGAAGGTACAAGAGACAACTCTAACTCCAGAGATATTAAGGCAATCCTTTAAAAAGTTAGATACATCTACAACAGCTAAGCGAGAACTGCTAAGCACATAATCTTCACCAGCTCATTTACATAAAATTTTTGGCTTCAATAAGCCCACAAGAAGGTGGGAAGAGGGTGTAAGGACAGCTAATGGAATTGCAATTAAAACAGGGCAAAAGACGAACATGATCTATAAAATGTGGGTGCTTCTTTTGGTTTCTATTTCCTTTTCAACCAGATTATACATGTAACAACCATTACAGATGATGTATTTCAACAAAACTGCTTTTTTTTTAGTGCAAGTTATTTCCAAAACCACTAGCAAGCATGTTGAACAAATAAGTTTTGGAGAAAAAGATGTGTTGAGATAAGAGAAGGCCAACAAGATTCAAAGTTTCAGAAGGTCCTTCCACTGATCTAGAGAGCACAAGTCATGCAGTCAAAGATAAGAAAACTAGAATTGGAACCCTTCTTACTACCCATGGACAAGTTTCCTCACTAAGATGCATCTTCTTAGACAGAATTGACCATGTAAGAGGTCCAATGCATAGATGTTATAAATCTGGATTATATTTCAAAGCAGTTGATAAGAATGAGTGAAAATCATAATATTCGTAAGGAGATGCAGCGCCTCTTTCTCCAGGAACGCAGTCTGACTTGACAGAGCAACTAGAAATTCGGATGCTTCTTTTTAATAAAGGAATAAGGAAGCGAAGCAAGAGACTGAAAAAGTTCTTTAGGACCGAGGAGTAAATGTGAACATATAGTTTACTGGGCAAAAGTCAAAACAAAACAATAAAGATATTTTTTTAGGGAAAAATAAACAACTGGTATACTGAAAAATAGCCCAAAAGTTAAAATAGCCCCCATTAAAAACTTGTCATGGACGAAATATTATAAAGAATGGGAAAGAAATATTAGTTGATTCAATTGAAACGCCACGAGTCATTATTGTATGTGGACTGGAGTTTCTGGAAAATAAGCATAAATTAGACAGGTATTTAACAAGATAACAACCAATTATTTAATCTTCAACAAGAGAGAGAATATAGCTTTTGTTCTAGTCTAGTGTTTCAAAACATATTGAAGGAAGAAAAAACAATAATAACATCCCGAACGATGCTCCATGTATTTGGAATATTAAGAAGGGCTAAGTGAAATTCCACATAACATAATTATATAATCATAATCCTCTGGACTCAAGTAAGAAGCCACAAGCAAATAAAATCCAGAAATAGCCTGTATCAAATAATGCGCCGAGGTTCATACATCATGTAAAACAGATACATGGGTTTAGTTCCATTTCCATAGCTCTCATATCTACCTCTATATATAAGCTACTCGCTGCCATCAAACACCAGCACTTGAACCAAAAAAACGTTTGCCACAGCTAGGTCCGTAAAATTTTGTGCATTCAAGGATTACTGCTTTGAAACATACCAAGTTTCTGAAAAAGTAAACTAGCTTAAGTAATGATATCTTGAAGATTTTATGGGAATGAACTAAGGTTCAATCGAGCCTTTCCCTATTGGGGGTTTACAGGAAAGAGCAGCCCACAGAGTGCCACCTTTCTTTTGCTTGGTTCCTGTTTTTTTCTTTTATGTGTGTTGGGGATGGGGGTTTGAAGTTGGATGATTAATAACTTAAACCTATAGTAGGGGAAATCAATATACATCATTAATCAAGAAAAAAACAGAGGCACGAAAGTCGCATTGTCAGATGCCATGACATGTATACTATCTACTTTAACACCGTACAATATGCAAATTACTATTTTGATAATCACAATATCAGAAATATGAACTGAGTCGACAGACATGAGAAAACCTTTTTGGCATATGGTTTTAGAAGAGGCAAATGGGTGCCTGAGCACCTGTCGGTTCCCTTGGCAGCGATCCAGAAGTCAAAGATTTAACAACCTCTTTATCTTCATGAGTACTTCTAGATAAATGAGATGAAAAAGGTGGCTGGCCCCGGTTTGTAAATTTTGACTAGGGGTCATTGGTAATGGCTTCAAATCCCCCATATGATTTAGACTGCCTGATTCATTCATACGGAACATAGCTAGAGGCAGACTTTCTGGAACCAACCAGACCCTCAGACAAAGGTTGCTCCATAAATAACTTGAGGTATGGGGTTAATATTCAGACCAGCAGTACCAGAACACTTTGCCGCTGGAGAAATTGACATTATTTTAGAACTCAACAAATCCTTTGCCACATTAGGCTGTGTGTCCGATATCAATAAAGCAGGACCCAATGGCAGATCTGAAGGAATCAACATTGGTGTAGATGTCAAAGAATCCATGATGACAGGGGGCTTCAAAGAATCAGATAATCCACAAGTTACTGCAATACTCATTGTCAACGGATTTGTTTCAGGATATTGCATTGGTTGCTTAATATGATATCCAGCCAAACCGGGCAGGAGTCCAGCCAATAACTGCTGTTGAGGATAAGGGACTTCCCTGTCCTCCTACCAAATTCTTGCCCATGTAATAGCATGGGCTGTCCAGCAGCAAGTTTATTTGTAGACAGCAATGAACTGAATGAATGTTGAGTTCTGTATAGGCTGATATGAAGAGTGAGTCTAGTGGACAGCCAAATTTGGAAGTCCTAAACTGGAACTGTTGGGTCTGCTTATTATGGTGGCCTGTGGAGTGATTGCAGATGCAGATGAAGAGTGGAGGAAAATAGCCTGTATGGGAAGCTAATGCAACAAGAATAGATGGCTTGTTTCCATCTCAAGCATCGATGGGAACATAGAGTTGATAAAACCTGTATGATGGCTGGATCATCTGGCAGGTCTGATGTAACCTTTTCAGGCTGAGACTCTGAAGATAAAACCTGCAATTCCTGAAACAGATGCACAAGCATTTTTGTTGCTCTCCTTTAGTCAGTCATGTGACTTTTACCTGTCTACAGATAACAAATATGCAGTCAAATGTTTCAAAAGCAACTGAGACCTGAAGTAACATGCAACGGTAAGAAAGTAGAAACTTGCTGAAAGAAACAAAATGCACCAAGACCAGTAAATAAAATCATCAGATCTCGTCAGTTAGGATGGGCTTCACCTAGGTACCCTAAGTCCGACTTCTGTTTCCCAAGTCCTGGGAAGAAAGTATAGTTGAAATTATATTCTTAAGGTAAGTGGAAACATATGGGAAAATCACTGAAGTGATTAAGCTATGATTTTGAATTACATGAAGCATATATGAGGCTTATCAGCAGGACAAAACTAACATGTACACCTTCTCAGTTGCAGTGTGCTAGACTCCAGAAAGTAGAATCCATTAAGCCCCCAATACAAAAGAGTCGCCACATAAGCTCTATTGCATCCAAGTTCAAAGTAAAGCACTTATTTTTATTATTTTTTTGCATACTAGAGATGCGAATACCAGATCACATCCGTGAAATGAATGTGCCATGAATTTCAGGCCAAGCTTCACAAAAGTATTTCCTGCTATAAGCACAGACACGAATATTTTGTCTTGCACCATCTCTTATTCTCTAAATTAACTGTGCCATGAACTGCAACTTGCTGTTCGATGTTATAATCGTGTGACCACCAAAATTTATTAACTACCAAATTCGATATCATCGAACAATTACAATCATCCACCAGAGGAAAATCTTTGATCTCTCATGAGCACAGTCATCCTCTTTGGTCATACGTACGGTCCGTGACTTCTGCTTCCACCAAGACAGGAATAAAACCATCGGCTAAGCCGAAACTATCTCCGCACATTAACCATTCGTCTACACGCAACAGCCATCAGCACAAGTCTTCGCCGCTAATCTTTTTTCCCTTCTCGTAACGAATCGAAACTTCGACATTTCTTCATCACAAGCGACATCCACGCGAAACGCCACTAATCCACAACCATACCACGGCGATCGCCAAGCACCGCTGTGCACGTCCTAGAGCTGACCGATCGACGACAACGGCACAAGAAAAGCGGAAACTCGGGCTCCATGAGGAGACGACGAAAGAAGGGACGGAAGGCATCGCACCGTTCGCGAGGCCGATGACGGCGTCGTGCGGGTCGATGCGGGTAGAGGACGCCTGCGTATCGCATCTCGGACTTGGACACTACGCCTGTGATTTGCCGTCGTGGCCTCCGCCGAAGCCATTGCCGTCTTCCTCCGTCCGTTTGCTTCGACGCTCTCTTTCGCCGGCAAAAGCAGTGGAGCAGAAGGAGGAGAGTGATAAGCGACCGCGGGAATTTGGGAATTTTCGAAATCGGTTTTCTTGCCGGTAAAGGAAAATGGGAATCCCCCTCGTCTTTTGATGAGAAAAGAAAATGACAAAAAAATGGGAATTAACAGATATCTATTTCCACGCCCTAAATGATTATAATACACTAACATACTTAAATGACGAAAAAAACTTCAAGAGCTCAGCATAAAGTTGTTATTTATTGAAAATACAAATATTGCACAATACTTTCTATTTTTATCGAAATGATGTTATTTGTCCCACTACCCTTTCTTATTTCCGGTTCGTTTTTATACAAATTATATTTCCTCTCTTATACTTACTAATGTGACTAAGCTGAATTTTATGAGGAATTATTTGTAGCGTGTTTGAAGGAGAAGGGGAACGTCTCGTGGAGCAATATAGAGAGTCTCCTGGAGAAGGACTGGATGTGAACTCAGACAATTGAAGGACATTCACATTATGTGATGCGAGTAGCGTTTGATCCTCAAGATCCTAACGCTTTTGCAAGTGCTTCACTTGATGGAACAATAAAGGTACTCATTTTGGAGGTCTTGCTCTTAATAAAATACATATTTCAATTTACAAATACGCTATTAATACTCTCAATATGATGTGTTGCAGATTTGGAATGTTCACTCCTCTGCGCCTATGTTTACTTTGGATGCGCATGAGAAGGGGATGAACCTTGTTGATTACTTCTCCACGCATAATATGCTTTATTTACTGAGTGGTGCGAATGATTACACTGCTAAGGTTCGCAAACTTTATCGTTCTTAATTTAATACATCTGTGCATTATTAGAAAGAGATCGATTGATATATTATTTGTCAAATAACAAGTCCAGGTTTGGGACGATAAAGGCAGAAAATGTGTACAAACACTCCAGGGACACGAACACGATGTTACTGCCGTATGTGCACATTCTAATCTGCCTATAGTAATCCCTGGTTCAGAGGAGGAGACTCTTCGCATGTGGGATGCAAATGGCTTTAGGTATGCATTCTGGGAGTTTGTACAGTCATAGCGTGCTCTAGAATGCAGCTTCAGTCACAGCAGTCGAATGAAAATACCGCCTCTATCCTTTCCAGATTTTCCAGAAGTTACCATAGGATAAGACTATTTATGTCCCTGGATTCTTTGTCATTTTGTTAATGACTCTGATATTATGTCGCATACAGGCTTAAGCACGCACTGAAATTCGGTCATGGAAGGATTTGGAATATTGCATATCAGAAAGGATCATGCAGGTAACATTCATGCCTGCTCTAAATGCTTCATTTCCTTGTTATATCTATGCTTTGACAATAATAAGCTATTATGATGGTCCAGGGTTTTCCATTGCCACTATAAAGACATTCATGTGGGCTCTGCAATTTCAGTACGAAGATAGAATCTTCCATATCCATTGTCTCGCATTTTTGTGGCTTTCGCCCTACTAGGTTGCAGTTGCTTGCAAAGAGGGAATAGCCGTGGTCGAGCTAGAGTGCTGATATTATGGAGCCTTAAGCCATATTCTATGTTGAATACAACAGATCCCAGCCTCTTCTAACTGTTACTGTCAATTTGAAGTTCTAATAAAAGTGCATATCGTTGTTCTGTCAAAAAAGAAAGTGTCTTGTTGTACTAGTTTATGTGTATACTCTTTGCGTCCCGCCAGTGATAGGATTTTCCAGTGTAACCCAAAGATCTCATACTTTCCTTTTGACTGCAGTGTATCATGCTCCTAGTTGAATAAATGTCTCTCGAAGATTACTAAAATCGCCCCAAAAAAGGAAAAAAAAAAAAAAAAAAGGGAAATAATGGCAGCTTCGGAACATGAAATCGACAATCCAGGAGTCTACAATAGTCATCTATGGGGCAAGGCATGTTCCAAGGCCTCTGTACAAATAAAACACAGAAGATGCATATCAAACAGGTTGATACTCGTAAATATGACTTGAAACAATTCTTAATCTCTATTGACTTTGAATGCTTCTGCCTAAATCATGTCAACATTAGGCGATGCTCCTAATACTTCAGCTGGGAGGGATTTGACTCGATCTTTGTCCTATTTCCCTAACACAAGTTTTAATAATTCTTTAGCAAATGGGATATGAAAGTGGTTCGCATCATGCTAATATTATGGAAAAAACATATTCATTTTGCTCACAAACGAAAGCATGGATGGGATTTCGGATGGGGTTGGGAGCAACTCAAAAGAGCTACTCTACAAATAATTGGGGCCATTTAGCTAAATTAACATTGAGATCAAAGCCTTTCGAACGGACTTCATCACCAGTCAAAAGACTGGAGTGGAATGCAATGCTACTGCAACTTTTTGACATTGACATGTTCGTACAAACCTTCTTGTTAGTATGCCTCCGGGTTCTCTTCCTTTGCCCAAAAATCGTTTTCACGATCCAATCTAAACTCTCATGGTTGTGTTGTGTCCCATAACCACTCTGATGACCAGTCCGATATTGCGACCCATCAGACACAATTTTACAATCTAGTTCTTTGATCCAAATACTCAAGTACATTGTTCAGTTGTGGCTGAACACGATTTTGGCGAGCACTTTTGATTTGAGTTTAAACAGAAAACTAGAAAAATTTATAACAAAGAGGGTCTCGTTATGCCGATTCCTCCAAAACATGGAGGCCATGACTCATTACCTTGGTTGATCGAGATTAGAGAAATGAGGCTAAGGAAACTTCTGCATAATGGCTTATCAAAAATGAGTAAAGCTAAAACCTCCTCTTGCCGACATGAAATATTGTACTAATAGTTATCAAAAGAGTACATTGAGTCAATTTCATGGGAATGACCGCGCATTTATTGTTGGCTGATGAAACTGGAGACACTTTCCTTGAAAACTAATATCTAGATGGTTGATGCTTGGATGTTATCATGAAGCACATAACATATTGAAAAGGTATGCCAAAATGTGCACCTGGCAATGGGCGATCCACTCATTGAACTTTCACGACATACTATAATTCACACAAACCTTATTTGGTGCATCCGTCTTCGTTGCCATCCTCTATAGAACCTCAGGAACCGACCCTCAATTCTAGAAGTCATGTTTAGCCCCATAACTGCGCCGATGACCAGCCCACTTCCAAAACCCATCAGGACAATCTTCCAATCAAGCTTTTCTGCTAATGCACCAGATAGTGGTGGCGGCGGTGGTGCTTCAATAGGATTTCCACATTTCTTTGTTAGAGGAAATCCACACAGTCCTAAGTTCCCTCCATAGGAGTCAATCTTGAATGTGGTGAACTGGTTTACCTGAGGTATGGGCCCAGAAAGATGGTTGTCTGAGACATTGAAGAAAGCAAGAAAACTAAGTTGGGCTAGTGCTAGAGGGATCATTCCCGAGAGCTTATTGCTTGAAAGGTCAAGAGATTCCAGTTCGGTCAAATTTGCCAGGGACAAAGAGATGGAGCCAGTAAGAGCATTGTTGGAGAGATTGAGCATCCGAAGTTCAGTTAAACTTCCAACAGAATTTGGGATTCCCCCAATAAAGTTGTTGCTCGAAAGATCAATCACATTGAGATATGCCAATATCCTTTTGTACTCCAATAAATTGCCTTTGTTGATTATTGTCATCGAGTAGTCGTACTCTCCTTCACTCGAGGAATATATGTAGCCATGGAGCCCAGGAATTCCATAGTAGTGTGCATCATATGCAGTGTGGACTTTCATGGCACTCCACATATCAAAGTATCCAGATGGAAGGCAACCCGAGAAGTTGTTCATGGATAGATCAATGATTCGTAGGTTGGGAAACTGGTCACAAGCTTCAGGTTCCCCTATGGCTCCATGAAATCCATTGGAACGCAAAATGAGCACCTTCAAATGAGAAAGCGAGCTCATCCATGAAGGAAAGGTGTCGACAATCTGATTATTTTCAATATTGAGAAATTCCAGAGTGCTACAATTAGCTAATCCCCTTGGCAACAACCCTTGTAGCTGGTTATCACTCACATCTATCATGTTCAACATACATACCTCATTCTGCAATTGGGGAAATCTTCCATATAAATCATTACTATTCAAATTCAAGACAATGAGGCTATTGCTCAAATTGCTCAGACATGGCAGAATAACACCAGATAACTTGTTCTTGGACAAATCAAGGATGCTAATAGAGCTTAGCCGGCACATCTCCGGTGAAATTTCTCCAGATAGTTTATTATTTGAGACAAGGTATAATTCAATGGACTTCGGGGGAAGGGGAATTAATCCTTGTATATCATTGAACCGAAGGTCTAATGTCTTAAGATTTGACCCATTTGAAGCTGTGAAACTAGTAATTGAGTTTCTAGAAAGATTTAAAAATAGTAGTTGTGACATACTCAACCATAGAGGTGTCGGCCCATAAATTCTATTTTGGGATAGGTCAAGCCATACCAACGTACTTTGGTATGATAGGAAGATGGGGAGCTCACTTAAGTTGCTAGAAGCCAAGCCGAGACAATACAAGTTTGGAAGGCTAGCATTCATGCTGGGTTCGATAATCGATGAGAATTCATTGAATGAGAGTTGCAACATATCTAGATTTTGAAGTTTGAGTATCACATCCAGCCGCAAAGTGCCATTCAAGTTGTTTGATTGCAATTCCAGGTAAAGAAGACTCTTAAGGTTAGAGATGTTTTCAGGAATTGGACCAGTTAATCTGTTAAACGATAGGTCGAGTTTAGTTAATTGGGTCAGATGAGTGATCTCAGTTGGAATTTGACCGGTTAATTGATTGTGAGAGAGGCCTAAGAAAATGAGGTTGATGAGGTTGATCAAGGAAGTAGGAATTTCCCCAGAGAGTAGATTATTTTCAAGATTCAAATATGAGAGTTGGACGAGCTTCCCTAGGAATGATGGGATTTCACCTGAGAGTTTGTTAAGTCCAAAATCCAACACAGTAAGTTGAGTGAGGTTACCTATTGAAGATGGAATGTTCCCTGAAAAATTGGATTTACCGATATAGAACTTGCTGAGGAAAGCCAAGTTTCCGAGCGAAGTTGGTAGCAAGCCTGAAAAATTAGTCCCCTGAAGAGACAGCGACTTAATAGGACTGTGCAAGTGAAACTCTGGCAAATGACCCGACAGCTCTAGATTGTCACTTAAGTCAAGAAGTTGTAGCATTGGCAGCTCGAAGATGGTTGTTGGGAATGTCCCTTGCAAGTGGCAGTCAACAAGTATAAGTGATGTCAAGGAAGATAAATTTGCGACGGCATAAGGCACCGGAGCCGACACATTCAAGAAGCTAAGATCGAGGTGTTCCAATTTGGTCAAAAATTGAACCAGTGTCTCCATGCTGGGATTCCTCAGCTCCAATCCATAGTTCCCAGAGAGATCGAGGGAGGTCAAGTTAGTCAACTTCAGGACTCGAGACGGGATTTGACCTGCGAAGTTGGACGAAGAGAGGCTCAGGCTCATCAACTCCACTAGATCACCAATGGCGGACGGTATTTGAGAGTAATTGAAGTCGTTCCAGGCGAGATTGAGGCTTTGCAAATGAGCGAGGCGGAAGAGGCTGGCCTTCGAGTTGATAGGACCAGAGAGACAACTTTCGCTGAGGTCGAGGCCAGTCACGTAGCCCGTCCCTTCATCACAATCCACGCCTTCCCAATCACAATAATCCCTGTCTTCCAGCTTCCACGATTCTAGCTTGTGCCTGCAAACTGAGGACTTTGCATCGAAGAAAGATTGTTTGAATTCTAACAAGGTAGATCGCTCCTGCTCATGGCACTTCGTTGAGCTCATTGAAGGCAATGTCTCAGAGGAAGCAAAGCGGAGTGGAATCATGGCGAGGAAAACCACCAAGAGATCAAATGGCCTTCGTTTCATGGTGATTATTGTTCTAACACTCTACTTGGGTTTTGGTTTTGCTGGGTGGGCGAGGTGAAGATGGACAAGAACTGAAACCGCGTGTCAACTTTATATTACCTTTATTCTTTTGCTTTAAGTCAACCTTATGTAATAGTAAGTCTAGCCCTCCCTGTTGACACAGAACCTGAATTTGATGGCGCTTCGGCAGCGACACCGACGAAGACGATGAAGACTGCGACGACTTTGCCCAACAGAACCTAAATTTGACGGCGGATCAGGCGAGGTTTCGAGGAAGCTTCGGCAGCGACACCGACGAAGACGGCGAAGACTGCGACGACTTTGCCCAACAGAACCTGAAATTGATGGCGGATCAGGCGAGGTTTCGAGGAAGCTTCGGCAGCGACGAAGACGACGGAGACTGCGACGACTTTGCCCGAGAGAGAGAGAGAGAGGAAAGGGTTTTAAAAAGGGGGAAGTTCCTGTGGAGTGCGAGGAGTGAGGGGTGTGCGCAAATTTCGGGTTATACGATGAGAGAGAAAAAGCGAGCGCGACTCCTTCTCTCGTTTTCACACCGGCGGTCTCATTTTTATTTTTTTAGTAATTTTCTTTCAGAGAAATTTGAAAAAAAAATTCAATGCAAGACTTCGATTTTGGAAGGGAAATATGGTTTGAAATTCGAATACTTCCTCAATTAGGTATTTGCTTGACGGGTACTTTATCGGGCCACTACCTTGACGAGCAGGAGTTCGAAAATGAAGTCTTTACTTATTTAATCACGTTATCTTATGAAACTTTTGTTCTATTTTTGGGGAAATGACTCGGAAAGATCCATGTGAGAGACATTTGTGGTGGTTGTTCTTGTAACGTGATAGTTGGGCGGTTTGACTAATCAACGGATTGACTAGTGAAGGCACTCAAGTATTATGTGACTTGACATTATTACTTGACGTTTTTTTTTGCTCCATGAGTTTTTTAATCTACAATTATTGGAGTGCTCCACCCAGACGAAATTGATGGAATTCCACGTTCCATATGTTGGTGCGTGTGAAACACTTTTCTTTTTGACCGAACAAACGCACTTTATGTTTATTGATTATATGAATTTGACTGATCCTCACTAACTATACTAACTATACATTGAGGGGAATGAGACTTAAGTCAATTAAGAAAAATCAACAATGATAGTAACCTAACTTATGTGATTAACAATCCTATTAACCAGGCTCATATGGGTAAGAACAAATCACTTGTTGATTTAGTGATGCATTATTAAAATTTATTTTCCCTCCTAAATTTTTTTAAGCATGAATTTTGAAAATGTTGTCTCTCTTAACTCGGGAAACAATCCTCAAGGCGTGATTGTTCACCTGGACAATAGATGAGATCACTCTTGTGATGGTTGTCTTTGATAGGTAGCATCGCAATGGTGGTCATCTCATTGACAGACGACCACCACAAATGATGGTTACCACTAAACAAGTGGCCACTATGACAATGTTCTCTTGTGTAGGTCGAGATCAACCTTGAGATTTAGATCTTAATATGGTTTCCCATGTCTATGTCATCGTTTTTGGAAGAATCCCACATCGATTAAATGCTTGATTATGATGTACAGTATTAACATGGGTCTAGCCAAATTCAAGTTATCAAGTTAGAGATTCTAATATAATATCAAAACATAGGTTAATAATTCATATCTTGATACTCCAATTGGCTCACACAAAATATTAAACGTGTTAATTTCACCATAGTCGAGCTGAGTCAAGCACGTGTGAGATAGTGAATTGCACACAAGGAGGAGTTTTTTTATAATTCCATATCGCTTAAATATGTTATTATAACGTATTTTATGTGCATGTAGTTAAGCGATGTGCAATTGTAATAACATGGGCTGTGGCTCAAGGCAACTAGTGCGACAAATGCGACTACCACCAAGGTGGTCGCCCATTCGTCCACCGGCGACCACCACCGTCAAGCTAACCACTTCCAACGATAGTAACTCGCTGTAGTTAGCTATCCACAATTCTCCTTCCCAATATTTTCATTTTATTTTTGATGTTATGAAGATTTTTTTCTTTTTTTTTTTTATCTTTCTATTTGTATAACTATATCCAACATCATATCCGATGTTTTACAAATTAAAAAATAAATTGTCACAATTCCTCATATTTTTTATGCTAACTTGTTTTATCATGCCCTAATCATTGTTTTATGTTCAAATACAGTAAGAAATATTACTGTTTGACTTTTCCGAATAATTGTCTGGAGAACGACCATGGCATTAGCTTAGCCGGGCTCTTTGCTCCTTGAAAGCTTAAGAAGCACTGTGTGTGCCTCATTTTAACACAACCGATCGTTATATGGTGATCCATTGGGGTAGTCTTAAGACGATTTGGTTGTGTAACTTAATTACAAAGATGACTTGGTCTTTCGTTTGGCCCCCATACGATAAAAAGTACTTAAACAAGTGAACAAATGATGATAAGGGAATCATAGAAAAATAATACCGGATAATCTATTAGATTATGTAAATTTAATCCATTCGGAACTAAATCAAGTGGGCCTCATGGCGAGATTTATGTAATAAATGAGGCAAACGATATTGATCCGTGACGTGAACTTAACTCTCCAAATTTGACTTTTGACCACTTGGAGAACTCTCTCTGAATCTTCTTGCGACAAACCGGGTTGAACGCAATTAATTTCGACCAAACAACCTTTGGACTTTGATCTCTACCGTAAATTGTGTAACACGACAGCGGAAAGGACGGTCTCAGAGTCGCGGATGACCGCATAGGAGAGACCACAGCGTCTATTTTGACAATTCAGCTGAATGGATGGCTGTGAAGGCATAGGATGACAACAACGTGCGGAAGAATTTCCTTGGCTAGAGAGAGAGAGAGAGAGTAAAATTGCATGACCATCCTTCATCGAAAAGCACACCTTAATTTACGTCCAACATTGCAGCGACTTCAAGCTATGTATCTGTTAAAATATTTCGATAATAAAGCAGGCTTTCATCTAACAATTCAAGTTTTAAAATAGTTGACAACTGGCCCACAAAATCTCTCAATATATAAGAGCTAGTCCTCCTAAGTTCGAATTTTATATTAAATAATAAATAATGCATTCATCTGATAACTTAATTTCTTTTTACACTATATTTGTGCCCAGAGAGTTCTGAGTACTAATTTGTCTTCTGTCATTTGGCATGTATTGGTCTACCAAATTCAAGTTCAAGGTACGCAATCCCTTCTCCTCAGTTCTTCTCCTTTTCATTTCCCTTTCTGTATTTGAAGATTTATTTAACTTTTAATTATCTGAGCGTATTCATCGATATTAAGTATGCACACTTCACTGTCTGAGAAACTAATTAATATCGCTCCCACACCAGAATGAGATCGTTTAATGGGTGGAGCGAGCTAAATCTATCAAGTTCCATCTGGCAGAACCATGGTAATGAGAATTTGCTTATGCTTCTGTTGTTGACATCTTCCATTGCTCTAGTATGGTTACAGGGGAACCTTCAACCGTATTTCTATGTTCACAAAACCAAGCTAAAGGACGTTACTTATGAGTGTCTTACCAGAATGACGCTCGTTGTCATGCAGCGTTCTGGTAAGCTTGCATATCATCTTCCACAAGAGAACTTCGTTATTGGCTGAGAACAAATGATGAATTGTCTGATCTCCGTTTTGAGTTTGTTTTGCTCAACTAGTATCTACTGGAGAAGCTTTTTACATGTTCGCCTTGAGAGTTCATTCAAGCATGCACTCATCTTCGATCCCGAGTCACTATTCAGCCCCTCGAAGAACAGTATCGAACTCTCTGTTAGAATTGCATCGTTGCAAAGCTGAGCTCGCTCCAAGCTGAAAAACAAAAGTTAATCGGAGACCTCTTGCTCTCTCTCTCTCTCTCTCTCTGCATGCGTTTACTCTGGCATTGCATCAGTGTGGCAGATCCTTCTGAGAGTCAGCAGACCAACTTCAAATTTACTTTTAATTTGTTATTTCCCAGCCATGTGTGAAGTGCAAATTACTTTGCTGTCGGATGGTACGCTTCTCTCACCCAGTGGATGGACTGGCCAGCACTTTTTCGCATTTTATTCCTTTCGACTATGCTTTCTGGACATGACGCTGCAGTGATTGCTGCTGCGCATGATTCTTCCCCGTTTGATTTCTCGGAGGGGGCCAATATAACAGTCTATTGTTGCACGATTATGTGCGAGAAAATTCTGAAGATTTACCAGCCTCGTAGTAAGACGGCGCTTTTTTATCAACCAAAAGGAGGCTTTAGCCTATATTGGCGGCAGCTCACGGACTACCAATAGCATGCAAAGCTGAAAATTTTTTGTTGAGCTAACTTTGATGATGCACTCAAATCAGACGGCAAATATCTCTCACAACGGTTCATAACATAGACTTAGTAATGTATGCCAGTGGCTGTGGCAATTGGTTAATCTCATTAATAATTTAACCCCGAAACCATTTATACACAGAAGTTCCTGGCATACATGACTCACTTGTAATTCTCCTTCGACCAAAACCTGGTTACCTCTCCCTAGCTACATTTTTTCTCATGCCAACCATCCCAGGATAACTTCGGGCTTTACAGACTGAAATTGCATTCTAGAAATCCCAAGGATCTTGCTAAAATTCGATATAATGCCCAATTAACTTCCGATTTGCTGGTAAGTTGTACTAGTCTTAAGAACCATTGACAATCACACAACGAGATTCACAGTCTGGCAAAAGAGGGGGTGGGGGAGGGCTCACCAAATTTGCATGTTACAATCACCATCTTAAGACTTCGCTCTATCCCCCAAAGCTAAGGGAAAAGAACAATCACCTGTACAGAGCTCTAAATGTATGTATACAGTATTTGCAAGCATCCTGTCAAGTTTCCTATGAGACATGACTCCAAGTAGGATGAAGCCAGCCTCACCTTGTATTACCATTTTCTCTTGTGTCAGAATAGACCTTTGGACTACCACCAAGCCTCGACGTTTGGCTACCGTGACTCCTTTGGTGCACTTGGTAATACCCAAATGTTTGAGGACTAAGTCAAGAAAATGTTGGAAAATAACAAAAACAAACATTGTAAATCTTTAGAAGAATCATGAAGTGATACCTCCATATCCAACTTCCTTTGTTCAGATATTTTCGGCTTCCATTCCCCAAGTGGACCGGTTGAAAGTGAGTCGAAAAAGTCATCCTTCACATGACCAGGCTACCATCCAAAAGGAAAAGACATCACCATCTCAAAAGAAAGGACAGAAGAGAACCGTCGACTCTTTAAGCTCACAATCACTCACCTTCTTATCCGATTTCATTGCAGCATCTACATCCTCAGCATCTTCAGCAGGAAGACACTAGCATCTGCTTTTGTCTTTAGGTGAGCTTTGCTATGATTGCCAAGCTCACCCCACACTTCGTCCTTGTTAAATTTCTTGTTCATGGCCACGAAATCAAGTTCCTTGGCATATTTGGCAACCAAATGTGGAATCTGGAAAGTCCAGAGAAAGAAAAGAGGACAGCCCATAAAGAAGTGTAATAAGACCCTAACGAATGTTTAAAAAAAAAAAAAAGATTGAAGGCAACATAGGTATCTGATGATCATACATAAATCAGAACTAAAAAATGGTCATCCATGAAAAATTGCAAGCCTATAGGCTCAAATTCAAGATACAAGCTTTTTCAGACTCGTATAACAAATTCACATATACATTTCCCTTCTACTGAATCTCTATGACATGGAACCTATTGTAAGATGACCCATGCAGCCCAATTAATGAGAAAAGGACCAATTGTTATTGTTGTTGCAGATGTATGCATCCATTTTGAGGGAGATTTTGAATCAAAAAGATCATGTACAACAAAACCACAAAATAGAATATTATTGAATACTCAAACAAGTCAAAAGTTCTTTTATTTACTTTAAACTAACCATTGGTCGTTAAGGTGTATTCTCAAAATACCTATAGCTACAGTTGTGGCAATAGGCGCATGGTTTGGCAACACACCAATTTGTCCAAGTTTATATCAACAACCACCCATAGCTATTCCTTTTCTTTTCACCATACCTTAATAGTGATATACAAAATCACTAAAGGACTTTAGATAATAAACTGAATACACCTGACATCAACTTGCAGCAATATTCGCAAGTCAAATGATTTACTCAACCACCTGAATATGAAATTTTATTATAATTTGACCCCTACCCTTCGAAATTACAAATTTTCAATTCTAGTTAATTTGTTCCCCCTTTTCTTTTATTTTCCAGCATGTTTGGGATTGCAATCAATATTTCCAACCAGTTGCTCCACGTTTTCTTACCTTGTCTATCGTATGTTCATAAAAATGATTATGATTACTAATTCCGATTTCCTTTTTCTTTTCTTTTTTTTGACCCTTAAGCAAAAAAGTTTATATGTTTCAATTTAATTATTTCGAGAATTTCATGTGTATTCTCCTATTTCTTTTGGTATGCAAGCTAATCATTTCTACACATTATTTGTGGTACTCTTCTAACTCATGTGGTACATTCGTTGGATATTCTGTGCCTTTCTATATTGTTTGTTGCTTTCTACTGCTTCTTAATAATTGCTGCTAAGTTTCAAGACAATCCTTAGAATCAGAAGAAGAGAGTCATACCACATTTTCTCCTCTTCCTTGAGCAATTCCTTTATTATGTTAATAACAATTGAGTAGCAGTTCCAATCAACTACACAGTTGTGAAGAGCAAAAACAGCATCGAACTTAAACTACTCATGTCACAGAGCTATACAAACAAAAATGACTAAAAAATGCGATACCTTCTTTCCTCATCCTGCTGAGATGCTCTTGCTAGTTTGATGATGCTGCCTGTCAGCCCTATCTATCTGGAACTACCTAGGAAATATAGGAAGGCACAGATAAAAGATAATACGCAAACCGGTTTGAGGTGAGGAGGGAAAGTACTTGAGAAATCTCAAACAAAAAGATATCAAGTACTAGTATTACCTTCTTTCCTCTCCCCGAATTGCTTGTGTTTTGGGTTTTTCTTGACTCAGCCTTCTTTTTCTGGAACACTTGGTAACATGGAATGAAAAGAATGAACTGCACTTTTCACTATCTCCATATTAATTGATAGTAGGCAGAAATGACAAGAACATTGAGAGGTATCTGTATACCCTGTTTTCCCTTTCCCATGGTTTGGTATTAGTGATTAAGAAACAGCTCTGTTGATCTGATAGAAATTTGATGGTGCATTAACAAGAAACACACAAGTATAAGGCATGCAAAGTGGCAAACAAAACCACTGGGCTTCTGTGGTTGGGGTGAAGACAAGACACCTTCCGGACCTACAGCATGATGTTCTAAACGGTCGTGCAAAAAGAATTGGAAAGGAGTCATTATATTCTTTTTATTCTTTCTGCCACCTTGCTCACAGCATCTCTTGGATTCTGTACATTAGATATTCTCATCTGATGTACTGAAAACAATAGGTATCAAGGCAAAATAAACCATAAGTCTGTTAAGAAAAAAAAAGAGAGAGAGAGAGAGAAGCTAAATTCAGAAAAGCTCATAGATAAAAAAGCTTTACCTCCTTTCATTTTCTCTCCCCACAAGCTTTATAATTGTTAGGGTACTGAGGATCACCTGGATGCCGTAAGAGAGAGAGAGAGAGAGAAAGGTCTTGCGAAATTAATAGTTATAGACACTCACATGCATTAGAACACAAATAGCATGCAATAATTTGCTCTGTGAAGGTGTCTACCCTCTTTCCTCTTTCTGCCGACTTGCTGGCAATGCTGTTGGGGTTCTGCAGAGTCCCCTTATACACTTGAAATAATGGATAAAACCAAAGGTTTTAAACTATGAAGACAACAGGAAGGCAATTTCCAGGCAAAAAATATGGACTGGCAAGTTCAGAGGAAGAAAAATCTTCACTGTATTTCCCTTTGCCAGGCCATTAGCTTTATGACTGTTATTACAGTCTAAAGTGGCACTATTATGCTGACAAAAGGAAGCAGAGGGACATAGCAGAGGCTTAATGAAAATCCAATTCTGACAGAGATTTAGATATAACAAAGGCTGGATAGAGACAATAATGATATGAATGAACAAACAGACATAAGTTAGCTTTGCCCTCTATATTATTCACACAAAAAGGGTAATGTTTGAAAAGAATACCAGAAAGCGGCTAATTGAGAAAGTACAAGAGACAATAATAACTCCAGAGATATAATAAAAAAAAAAGGCAATCCTTTAAAAAGTTGGATACATCTACAACGGCTAAGTGAGAACTGAAAGCACATAATCTTCACCGGCTCATTTACATAAAATCTTTGGCTACAATAAGCCTACAAGAAGGTGGGAAGAGGGGGTAAGGACAGCTAACGGAATGCAATCATAACAGGCAAAAGACGAACATGATCAATAAAATGTGGGTTCTTCTTTTGGTTTCTATTTCCTTTTTCAACCAGATTATACATGTAACAGCCATTACAGATTATATATTTCAACTAAATCACTTTTTTTTAGTGCAACCTATTTCAAAAACCACTAGCAAGCATGTTGAACAAATAACTTTTGGAGGAAAAGATACGTCGAGAAAAGAGAAGGCAGACAAGATTCAAAGTTTCAAAAGGTCCTTCTGCTGATCTAGAGAGCACAATTCATGCAATCAAAGATAAGAAAACTAGAATTGGAACCCTTCTTACTAGCCATGGACAGGTTTCCTCACTAAGATGCATCTTATTAGAAAGAAATGACCAAATGAGAGCTCTAATAAATAGATGTTAGAGCTAATGCTTTTGCAAGTGCATCACTTGATGGAACTATAAAGGTACTCATTTTGGAGGTCTTCCTCTTAGTAAAATACATATTTCAATTTCCAAATACGCTATTTATACTCTCAATATGATTCCCATTTGTTGCAGATTTGGAATGTGCACTCCTCTACGCCTAAGTTTACTTCACACGTGCATTGGAAAGGGCTGAACTTTGTTGATCACTTCTCGAGGGATGATATGCTGTATTTACTGAGTGGTTCAAATGATTACACTGCTAAGGTTTGCAAACTTTATCATTCTTGATTTAATATATTGGCGCATTATTAGAAAGAGATCAATTGATATATGATTTATTAAATAACAAGTACAGGTTTGGGCAGAAGCTGTGTACAAACACTCCAGGGACACGAGCACAATGTTACCACCATATGTGCGCATCCTAATCTGCCAATAGTAATCACTGGTTCAGAGGAGTAGACTCTTCGCTTATGGGATGCAAATGGCTTCGGGTATGCATTGTGGGAGTTTGTACAGTCATAGCATGCTCTAGAATGTAGCTTCAGTTACAGCAGGCGAATGAAAATATCGCCTCTATCTTTTGCAGATTTTCCAGAACTTACCATAGGATAAGACTGTTTATGTCCCTGGATTCTTTGTTGTTTTGTGAATGACTCTTGACTTTCTGTCGCATACAGGCTTAAGCACGTACTGAAATTTGGTCATGGAAGGATTTGGGATATTTCATATCAGAAAGGCTCCCGCTGATAACATTCATACCTGCTCTAAAAGCTTCATTTCCTCATTATATCCATGCTCCGATAGTAATAAGCTTTTATGATGGTCCGAGGTTTTCCATTGCCTCTATAAAGACATTCATGTAGGCTATGTGGTTTCAGTACAAAGATAAAATCTTCCATATCCGTTGTCTCCCATTTTTGTGGCTTTCACTCTGCCGGGTTGCAGTTGCTTGCGTCGAGGGAATAGCTGTGGTCGAGATAGCATGCTGATAGCGTGGAGCCTTCAGCCAAATTCTATGTTGGATAAAACAGATCCCGACCTCTACAACTGTTACTTTCAATTTGAAGTTCAAATGAAAGTGCATATCATTCTTCTGTCAAAAAAAGAAAGTGTCGCTTTGTACGAGTTTTACTCTTTGCGTCCTACCAGTGATAGGATTTTTCAGTGTAACCCAAAGATCTCATACTTTCCTTTTGTGGTGTATCCTGATGAAAGTTCGCTTACGATCTATGGTGTATCGTGCTCCTAGTGGAATAAATGTCTCTGGAAGATTACTAAAATCGCTCGAAAGAAAGGAAAAAGAAAAAGAAAAGGGAAATAACGGCAGCTTCGGAACATGAAACCAACCATCCAGGAGTCTAAATTAGTCATATATATGGCAAGGCATGTTTTCAGACCGCTGTACCAATAATACGAGGAAGATACATATCAAACAAGTTGATACTCCTAAGACTTAAACTAGGGATTTGACTCGATTTTTGTCCTATTTCCCTAACACCAGTTTTAATAAATCTTCAGCAAATCGGATATGAAAGGGGTTCACATCATGCTTATATTATTAAGAAAGCAGATTCATTTTGCTCACAAATGAAAGCATGGATGGGATGTCGGATAGCATCGGCAGCAACTCAAAAGAGTTACTCGACATATATTTGGGGCCATTTAACTAAATTAATACTGAGATGGAAGCCTTTTGAATGAACTTCATCACTAGTCAAAAGACTAAAGTGGAATGCAATGCTATTGCCACTTTTTGAGATTGAGGCGTTCATACAAACCTTCTTCTTAGCATGCCTCCGGGTTCTCTTCCTCTGCCCAAAAGTCTTCTTCGCGACCCAATGTTGAACTCTCGTGGTTTTGTTGTGTCCCGTAACCACTCCGATGACCAGTCCAATTCCACGACCCATCAAACACAATTTTCTAGTTTGGTTCTTAGATCCATATCCTCGAGTACAATCTTCAGTTTTGGTCGAACACAATTTTGGTGTGCACTTTTGATTTGAATTTAAATGGAAACTAGAAAAAATTATAACAAAGATGTCTCGTTATACCAATTCCTCCAAAACATGGAGGCCATGACTCATTACCTTGTTTGATCGGGATTAGAGAAATGAGGCGAAGGAAACTTTTGCATAATGGTTTATCAGACATAAGTAAAACTAAAACCTTCTCTGGTCGACACGAGAAATTGTATTCATAGCTATCAAAAGAGTACATCAAGTCAATTTCACGGGAACGATCACGCATTTATTGTTTGCCTAATGAAACTGGAGACACTTTACTCGAAATCTTATGTCTAGATGGTAGATACTTGGATGCTATCATGAAGTCACTGAACATATCAAAAAGGTATGCCATGATGTGCAGCTAGCAATGTGCAATCCAGTCATTGAACTTTCACAGCAGACTGTAATTCACACAAACCTTATTTGGTGCATCTGTCTTTGTTGCCATCCTCTATAGAACCTTAGGAACCAACGTTCAATTTTGGAAGTCATGTTTAGCCCCATAATCACGCCGATGACCAGCCCACTTCCAAAACCCATCAGGACAATCTTCCAATCAATCTCTTCAGCAAATGCACCAAATGGTGGTGCCGGGGGCACTTCAATAGGATTTCCGCATTTTTTTGTCAGAGGAACTCCACAGAGTCCTAAGTTCCCTCCATAGGAATCATTCTCGAATGTATGGAATTGGTTCACCTGAGGTATGGGCCCAGAAAGATGGTTGTCTGAGACATTGAAGAAAGCAAGGAAATCGAGTTGGGCTAGTGCTAGAGGGATCATTCCCGAGAGCTTATTGCTTGAAAGGTCAAGAGACTCCAGTTCAGTCAGATTCGCCAAGGACAAAGGGATGGAGCTGGTAAGAGCATTGTTGGAGAGATTGAGCATATGAAGTTCAGTTAAACTTCCAACAGAATTCGGGATTTCCCCAATAAAGTTGTTGCTCGAAAGATCAATCACGTTGAGGTATCCCAATATCCTTTCGTACTTCATTAAAATGCCTTTATTGATTATTGTCATTGAGTAGTCATACTCTACCGCCCCCCGGTCATATATAGGGTAATAGGACATATAATCTACATCATCTCCATTGTGGACTCTCATGGCACTCCACATATCAAAATATTCAGATGGAAGGCTACCCGAGAAGTTGTTCATAGATAGATCAACAATTCGTAGGTTAGGAAATTGGTCACGAGCTTTAGGTTCCCCAATGGCTCCATGAAATCTATTGGAACGCAAAATGAGCACCTTCAAATGAGAAAGCGAGCCCATCCATGAAGGAAAGGTGTCGACAATCTGATTATTTTCAATATTGAGAAACTCCATATCACTACAATTAGCTAATCCCCTTGGCAATGACCCTTGTAGTTGGTTATCACTCACATCTATCATATTCAACTGACAAGCGTCATTCTGCAATTGAGGAAATCTTCCATATAAATCATTGCCATTCAAACTCAAGACGCTCAAATTGCTCAGACATGGCGGAATAACACCAGATAACTTGTTCTTGGACAAATCAAGGATTTTAATAGAGCTTAGCCGACACATCTCCGGTGAAATTTCTCCAGATAGCTTATTATTTGAGACAAGGTAATATTGAATGGACTTCGGGGGAAGGGGAATTAATCCTTGTATATCATTGCACCGAAGGTCCAATTTCATAAGATTTAGCCATTTAAAAGCTGTGAAACTGGTGATTGAGTTTCTCGAAAGATTCAAAAATCGCAGTTGTGAGACGCTCACATTTGAGAACCATGGAGGTGTTGGCCCATAAATTCTATTTTGGGATAGGTCTAGCCCATGCAACCTACTTTGGTATGAAAGAAAGATGGGGAGCTCACTCAAGTTGTTAGAAGCCAAGCCGAGATAAGACAAGTTTGGAAGGCTAGCATTCATGTCAGGTTCGATAATCGACGAGAATTCATTGGATGAGAGTTGCAACATATCTAGATGTTGAAGTTTGAGTATCACATCTAGCCGCAAAGTACCATTCAGATTGTTTGATTGAAGGTCTAGATAATCAAGACTCTCGAGTTTAGAGATGTTTTTAGGAATTGGGCCTGTTAATCTGTTGAATGAAAGGTCGAGATAAGTTAACCGGGTGGGGCCAGTGATCTCAGCTGGAATTTGACCAGTTAATTGATTGTCATTGAAATCTAAGGAAGCGAGGTTAGTGAGGTTAGTCAACGAAGCAGGAATTTCCCCAGAGAGTAGATTCATTCCAAGATCCAAATATGAGAGTTGGACGAGCTTCACTAGGGAAGATGGGATTTCACCCGAGAGTTTGTTAAATGCAAAATCCAACAAGGTAAGTTGAGTGAGGTTACCTATTGAAGATGGAATGTTCCCTGTAAAATTGGAGTTACCGATATCGAACTCGTTGAGGAAAGCCAAGTTTCTGAGCGAAGCTGGTAGCGAGCCTGAAAAATTGGTACTCCGAAAGAAACAGCGACTTAATGGGACTGCCCAAGTCAAACTTTGGCAAATGACCTGACAGCTCTGAATTGTAACTTAAATCAAGAAGTTGTAGCCTTGGCAGCTTGAAGATGGTTGTTGGCAATGTCCCTTGCAAGTTGCAGTTTTCAAGTATAAGTGATGTCAAGGAAGATAAATTTGCGATGGCATCGGGCACCGGAGATGACACATTCGACGAATGAAGATCGAGGTGTTCCAATTTGGTCAAAAATTGAACTAGTGTCTCCATGCTGGGATTCCTTAGCTCCAATTCGCTCCTAGAGAGATCGAGGGAGGTCAAGTTAGTCAACTTTAGGACTTGAGATGGGATTTGACCTTCGAAGCTGGACGAAGAGAGGTTCAAGCTCATCAACTCCACTAGATCACCTATGGCGGACGGTATTTGAGAGTAATTGAAGTCGTTCCAGGCGAGATTGAGGCTTTGCAAATGAGCGAGGCGGAAGAGGCTGGCCTTCGAGTTGATAGGACCGGAGAGACAACTTTCACTGAGGTGGAGGCCAGTCACGTAGCCCGTCCCTTCTTCACAATCCACGCCTTTCCAATCACAACAATCCCTGTTTTCCAACTTCCACGATTTCAGCTTGTGCCGATGGCCACAACGCCACCAAACTGAGGACTTTGCATCGAAGAAAGATTGTTTGAATTCTAACAAGGCAGACCGCTCCTGCTCATGGCACTTCGTTGAGCTCGTTGAAGGCAATGTCTCAGAGGAAGCAAAGTGGAGTGGAATCATGGCGAGGAAAACCACCAAGAGATCAAATGGCGTTCGTTTCATGATGATTGAATTATTCAACACTCTTCTTGGGTTTTGGTTTTGCTGGGTAGGCAAGGTGAAGATAGACAAGTATTGAAACCGAGTGTCAACTTTATCTTGCCTTTAGTCTTTTTATGTAATAGGAAGTCTAGCCCTCCCCGTAGACATGGAACCTGAGTTTGACCGCGGACCATGCGAGGTTTCGAGGAAGCTGCTTCGGCGGTAACGCCAATGAAGACGACAAAGACAAGGATGACTTTTGCTTGTTCGAGAGCGAAAGAGGAAAGGGGCCAAAAAAGGAGGGCCCTCCCCGGAGACATGGAACCTGAGTTTGACCGTGGACCAGGTGAGGTTTCGCGGAAGCTTCGGCGGTAACGCCAATGAAGACGATGAAGACGAGGACGACTTTTGCTTGAGAGAGGGAGAGAGAGAGAGGAAAGGGGCCAAAAAAGGAGGGGAGGAAAATGCCAAAAAGTTCCTGTGGAGCGTGAGGAGTGGGTCGTGAGGACTTTTTCTCCTCCCCCTCCTTCTTGGTTTCGAGTCCCACGATGAGAGAGAAAACAAGCGCTTGAGTCGGGGGCTCGTCTTCACCCGAGTGGTTTCAAGTGAGTTATTTTTTATTTATTTTTACTAATTTTCTTTCGGAGAAATTTGAAAAAAAAAAGCTTCTCTTTTTTTTAGTGCAAGATTTCGATTTGGTGAGAGAATTATGGTTTGAAATTTGAATACTTCCTTAATTAGGTATTTGCTTGACGAATGCTTTATTAAACCACTACCTTGATGGACAGAAGGTTGAAAGTGAAGTCTTTACTTATTTGATTGCGTGACCAAAAAAATGGAAATGACTAGGAAAGATTTGAGAGACTTTTGTGGCGGTTGTTCTTGTGACGTAATAGTTGGGCAATTTGACTAGTCAATGGATTGACTAGTGAAGGCACTCAAGTCTTATGTGACTTGACATTATTGCTTGATGTTTCTTTTGCTTCATAATTTTTTTTTAAATCTAAAATTATTAGTGTGGTCAATCAAATAAACTTGATGGATTCCACATTTCATATGTTGGTGCATGTGAAACACTTTTCTTTTTGACCAAACAAACGCCCCTTTGACCGATCTTCTCTAACTATATATTGAGGGTAATGAGACTTAAGTCAATTAAGAAAAATTGACAATGATAGTAACCTAACTTATGTGATTAACAACCCTAATAACTAGGCTCATGTGGGTAAGAACCAATCACTTGTTGAATTTAGTGATGCACTATTAAACTTTATTTTCCCTCTTAAGATGAGAATAGTGTAAGATTGCAATGAAAGAGAGGTTGAGATATTTGATTGAATGAAAAAAATCAAGGAATCAAATTGCAAAAAAGAAGATATATAGGCATTTTCAATTTCATCATCCCTAGTTTTTTTAAGCATTAATTTTGAAAATATTGTCTCTATTAACTCAGGAAACAATCCTCAAGATGTAGTTGGTCACCTGGACAATAAATGAGATCATTCTTGTGATGGTCATCTTTGATAGGTAGCCATCGCAATGGTGGTTGCCTCGTTGACAGACGACCACCACAAATGGTGGTTGCCGATAAACAAGTGGCCACTATGACAGTGTTCCCTTGTGTAGGTTGAGATCAACATTGAGATTTAGATCTTAATATGGTTTCCCATGTTTATTTTGTCGTTGTTGGAAGAATTCCACATCGATTAAATGCTTGATTAGAGATCCTAACTTAATATCATAACATAGGTTAATACTTCATATCCTGAAACTCTAATTGGCTCACACAAAATATTAAACGTGTCAATTTCACCATAGTTGAGCCGAGTCAAGCACGTGTAACAGAGGGACTTACATGCAAGGAGTAGTGTTTGTATAATTCCATATCATTTAAATATGTTATTATATCATATCTTATACTCATGTAGTTAAGCGATGTGCGATTATAATAACATGGGCTGTGGCTTAAGGCAACCAGTGTGTCAAATGTGACTACCACCAAGGTAGTCGCCCCATTGGTCTGCCAGCAACCACCACCATCAAGCTAATCACTTCCGACAATAGTAAGTTGTTGTAGTTAGCTACCCACAATTCTCTTTCTTGGTATTTTCATTTTAATTTTGATGTTATGAAGAATTTTTTTAAAAATTTTTCTTTTTACATATAACTATATCCGACATCATATCCGGTGTTTTACAAAGAAAAAAAATTAATTGTCACAATTCCTCACATTTTTTATGCTAACTTGTTTTATCATGCCCTAATCATTGTTTTATGTTCAAATATAGTAAGAAATATTACTGTTTGACTTTTCCGAATAATTGTATGGAGAACGACCATGGCATTAACTTAGCCGGGCTCTTTTCTCCTTGACAGCTTAATCTTTTAAAGAAGCTCTGTGTGCGCCACAGTTTAATACAACCGATCGTTAGATGGTGATCCACTGGAGTAGTATTAAGACGATTTGGTTGTGTAACTTAGTTACAAAGGATGACTCGGTCCATTTTCGTTTGGCCCCCATATGATAAAAAGTACTTAAACAAGTGAACAAGTGATGATAAGGGAATCATAAAAAAATGAATACCGGACAATCTATTAGATTATGTAGATTTAATCCATCCAGAACTGAATCAAGTGGGCCTTATGGCGAGATTTATGTAATCAATGAGGCAATCCATATTGATCCACGAGGTGAACTTAACTCTCCAAATCTGACCTTTGACCACTTGGAGAACTCTCTCTGAATCTTCTTATGACAGACTAGATTGAACGCAATTCGTTTTGACCAAACAACCTTTGGACTTTGATCTCCACCGTGAATTGTCTAACACGACGGCTTTAATTGCTTCTGTAATGTTTTGACTCTCCTGTGATGTAATCATTATCAAATACATGGCCGCGATCTCTCCAGGTGGGTAACGAAAATCACTTATGCCAACAATAAAAAGCGAAAGGGAAAAGGTAACTGAGGAATGTCCTCTGCAGCTGCAAGTGTCTCCGACAATTGTGTCAGCCACATAAGACGTACAATATCGATAACAGCAGCTTCCTCGAGATGAAGAGTCTACTGGAAAATCCAATAGATGATGTGCTGAATGAAGTGGAAATTTCGTTAGCTTTGAGTTAAAAAAAAAAAAAAAAAAAAAAACTTGTCACTGCCCAAAGAGCTAGTAATGCCTCCTGAGACAAGTTATGTAAGATCCCAGGTCTCAGGGCAGCCTACGGATCTCCACTATATACTAAGTCCTCACGATTTTATTCTTCTCAGAAGAGCCCATACTATCCAAGAAAACGCATATAAACAGTTAAAGGGACCAAAGCCTTATAAGCTAGCATAGGACTCCCTTCCTAGGTGATGTGGGACAAGAGACGCGTCATCTTCCTGTGCATGTCCGGAGATCAAGGCGGGAACACATCGCCATCCCTCCTCCCTGCGCACTATCGCCTGGGCCATCACAGGCTATAATTAATAAAACATGTGACGACTACTTATAGGCAATACCGAATCCATCGGACAAATTGAACTTTCATTTTCAGGGGCTTTCACTGTTGCAACTCTCCTGGGCATACGCCCCTTTTTTCTGTTTCCTTGGAAAAGCGTGCGATAGCTAACACACGGTTTAGCAAAACTGCCTAGGGTTTGTGGTGATGAAATGATATGAGCAAAACTTTACAGTCCAAATGGCAATATTAGCAAGCTAAATGATTTAATCAACCAACTGATGATGGAATTCAATTATAATTTGACCTCTACGCTTCTAAATTACAAATTTTCACTCCTAGTTAGTGTATTCTTCCTTTTCTTCTATTTTCCAGCTTGTCTGGGATTGCAATCAATATTGTCAACCAGTTGCTCCACGTTTTCTTACCCTGTCTATCGTCTGCTCATAAAAATGATTATGATTACTAATTCCAATTTCTATTTTTTGACTCTTAAGCAAAAAAGTTTATATGTTTCAATTTAATTATTTTGAGAATTCATGTGTACTCTCCAATTTCTTTTGGTTCGCAAGCTAATCATTTCTACACATTATTTGCGGTACTCTTCCTACTCATATGTGGTACATCCGTTGGACATTCTGTGCCTTTCTATATTGTTTGTTGCTTTCTACATGCTTCTTACTAATTGCTGCTAAGTTTCAAGACATTCCTTAGAATCACAAGAAGAGAGTCATACCGCATCTTCTCCTCTCCCTTGAGCAATTCCTTTATTATGGTAATAACAATGAGTAGCAGTTACAATCAACTACACAGTTGTGAAGAGCAAAAACAGCATCGAACTTAAACTACTCATGTTGTGGGGCTATACAAACAATTATGACTATAAAATGTGATACCTTCTTTCCTCTTCCCACTGAGATGCTCTTGCTAGTTTGATGATGCTGCCAGTCAGCCCTATCTATCTGGAACTACCCAGGAAATGTAGAAAGGCACAGAATCAAAGATAATACGAAAACAAATTTCAAGGTAAAGAGGAAAAGTACTTGAGAAATCTCAAACAAAAAGATATCAAGTTATTACCTTCTTTCCTCCTTTCCTTGAATTGCTAGTGTTTTGGTTTGTTCTTGACTCAGCCTTCATCATCTGGAACACATGGTAAAATGGATTGAAAAGAATAAACTTCACTTTTCACTATCTCCAAATTAAGTGATAGTTGGCAGAAACGCCTAGAACACTGAGAGGTATCTGTATACCCTGTTTTCCCTTTCCCATGGTTTGGTATTAGTGACTTAAAAGAGTCCAAGAATCAGCTATGTTGTTCTGATAGAAAGTTGACGGTGCAATAACAAGGAACACACAAGTATAAGGACATGCAGAGACGGCAAACCAACCCACTGGGCTTTTGTGGTTGGGGCGAACACAAGACACCTTCAGGACCTACAACATAGCGTGCTAAATTTGAAAAAGCTCATAGATGAAAAAAATAAAAAAAGGCTTTACCTTCTCTCCTTTTCCCTCCCCATAAGCTTTATAATTGTTAGGGTACTGAGGAGCACTTGTATGCTGCAAGAGGGAGAGAAAGGCCTCACGAGATTAGTAGCTATAGACACTCACATGCATTAGAACGCACATATAAGCATGTGACAATTTGCTCTGTGAATGTGTAATACCCTCTTTCCTTTTTCTGCTGACTTGCTGGTGATGCTGTTATGGTTCTGCAGATTGCCCTTATACACCTGAAGTAACGGATAAAACCAAATGTTTTAAACTACGAAGACAACGGGAAGGCAATTTCAAGGCAAAGAATATGGACTGGCAAGTTCAGAGGAAGACAAATCTTAGCAGTATTTCCCTTTGCCAGGCCATTAGCTTTATGACTGTTATTAGAGTCTAAAGTGGCACTATTATCCAGACAAAAGGTTGCAGAGGGAGATTGCAGAGGATCTTTGAAAATCCAATTCTGACAGAGATTTAGACATGACAAAGGTTGGATAGAGAAAAGAATGCTATGAATTAACGAAAAGACATAAGTTAGCTTTGCCCTCTATATTATTCACACAACAAGGGTAATGTTTGAAAAGATTACCAGAAAGAGGCTAATTGAGAAAGCACAAGAGAACTCTAACTCCAGAGATATTAAAAAAAGGCAATCCTTTAAAAAGTTAGATACATCTACAACAGCTAAGCGAGAACTACTAAGCACATAATCTTCACCGGCTCATTTAGATTAAAACTTTGGCTTCAATAACCCTACAAGAAGGTGGGAAGAGGGTGTAAGGACAGCTAATGGAATTGCAATCAAAACAGGGCAAAAGACGAACATGATCTATAAAATGTGGGTGCTTCTTTTGGTTTCTATTTCCTTTTCAACCAGATTATACATGTAACAACCATTACAGATGATATATTTCAACAAAACTGCTTTTTTTTTTTGAAGTGCAAGCTATTTCCAAAACCACTAGCAAGCATGTTGGACAAATAAGTTTTGAAGGAAAAGATGTGTTGAGATAAGAGAAGGCTGACAAGATTCAAAGTTTCGAAAGGTCCTTCCACTGATCTAGAGAGCACAAGTCATGCAGTCAAAGAAAAGAAAACTAGAATTGGAACCCTTCTTACTACCAACGGACAAGTTTCCTCACTAAGATGCATCTTCTTAGACAGAATTGACCACGTGAGAGGTCTAATACATGGATGTTATAAATCTGGAATATATTTCAAAAGCAGTTGATAAGAATGAGTAAAAATCATAATATTCATAAGGAGATGCAGCGTCTTTTTCTCCAGGAATGCAGTCTGACTTGACAGAGCAACTAGAAATTCGGATGCTTCTTTTTAATAAAGGAATAAGGAAGCAAAGCAAGAGACTGAAAGAGTTCTTTAGGACCAAGGAGTAAATGTGAACATATAGCTTACTGGGCAAAAGTCAAAACAAAACAAAAAAGATAATTTTTTAGGGAAAAATAAGCAACTGGTATACTGAAAAATATACAAGAGTTAAAAGTTGCCCCCATTAAAAACTTGTCATGGACTCTCATTATAAAGAATGGGAAGGAAATATTAGTTGATTCAATTGAAATGCCACGCTCATGATTGTATTTGGACTAGAGTGTCTGGAAAATAAGCATAAATTAGGCAGGTATTTAACAAGATAACAACCAAGTATTAAATCTTTAACAAGAGAGAGAATATAGCTTTTGTTCTAGTCTAGTGTTTCAAAACATATTGAAGGGAGAAAAACACAATAATAACCTCCCGAACGATGCTCCATGTATTTGGAATATTAAGAAGGGCTAAGTGAAATTCCACATGACATAATTATATAAGAATAGTTCTCTGGACTCAAGTAAGAAGCCACAAGCAAATAAAATCCAGAAATAGCCTGTATCAATCAAATAATGCGCCGAGGTTCATCCATCATGTAAAACAGATACACGGGTTTAGTTCCATTTCCATAGCTCTCATATCTACCTCTATATATAAGCTACTCGCTGCCATCAAACATGAGCACTTGAACCAAAAAAACGTTTGCCACAGCTAGGTCTGTAAAATTTTGTGCATTCAAGGATTACTGCTTTGAAACATACCAAGTTTCTGAAAAAGTAAACTAGCTTAAGTAATGATATCTTGTTGATTTTATGGGAACGAACTAAGGTTCGATCGAGCCTTTCCCTATTGGGTGTTTACAGGAAAGAGCAGCTCACAGAGTGCCACCTTTCTTTCGCTTGGTTCCTGTTTTTTCCTTTTATGTGTGTTGGGGATGGGGGATTGAAGTTGGATGATTAATAACTTAAACCTATAGTAGGGGAAATCAAGAAAAAAAACAGAGGCACGAAAGTCTCATTGTCAGATGCCATGACATGTATCCTATCTACTTTAACACCGTATAATATGCAAATTACTATTTTGAGAATCACAATATCACAGATATGAACTGAGTCGACAGACATGAGAAAACCTTTTTGGCATATGGTTTTAGAAGAGGCAAAATGGGTGCCTGAGCACTTGTCGGTTCCCTTGGCAGCGATCCAGAAGTCAAAGATTTAATGACCTCTTTATTGTTAGGAGTACTTCTAGATAAATGAGATGAAAAAGGTGGCTAGGCCCCAGTTTGTAATTTTGACTAGGGGTCATTGGTAATGGCTTCAAATCCTCCATATGATTTAGACTGCCTGATTCATTCATACAGAACATAGCTAGAGGCAGACTTTCTGGAACCAATCCAGACCCTCAGACAAAGGTTGCTCCATGGATAACTTGAGGTATGGGGTTAATATTCAGACCGGCAGTACTAGAACACTTTGCCGCCGAAGAAATTGACGTTATTCTAGAACTCAACAAATACTTTGCCACATTAGGCAGTGTGTCATCTGGTAGGTCTGATGTAACCTTTTCAGGCTGAGACTCTGAAGATAAAACCTACAATTCCTGAAACAGATGCACAAGCATTTTTGTTGCTCTCCTTTAGTCAGTCATGTGACTTTTACCTGTCTACAGATAACAAATATGCAGTCAAATGTTTCAAAAGCAACTCAGACCTGAAGTAACATGCAACGGTAAGAAAGTAGAAACTTGCTGAAAGAAACAAAACGCACCAAGACCAATAAACAGATAAAATCATCAGATCTCGTCAGTTAGGATGGGCTTCACCTAGGTTCCCTAAGTCCGTCTTCTGTTTCCCAAGTCCTGGGAAGAAAGTATAGTTGAAATTATATTCTTAAGGTAGGTGGAAACATATGGGGAAACCACTGAAGTGATTAAGCTATGATTTTGAATTACATGAAGCATATATGAGGCTTATCCGCAAGACAAAACTAACATGTACACCTTCTCAGTTGCAGTGTGCTAGACTCCAGAAAGTAGAATCCATTAAGCCCCCAATACTGAAGAGTCGCCACATAAGCTCTATTGCATCCAAGTTCGAATTAAAGCACTTATTTTTATTATTTTTTTGCATACTAGAGATGGGAATACCAGATCGCATCCGTGAAATGAATGTGCCATGAATTTCAGGTCAAGCTTCACAAAAGCATTTCCTACTATAAGCACAGACACGAATATTTTGTCTCGCACTGTCTCTTATTCTCTAAATTAACTGTCCCATGAACTGCAACTTGCTACTCGATGTTATAATCATGTGATCACCAAAATTTATTCACCACCAAATTCGACATCATCGAACAATTACAATCATCCACCACAGGAAAATCATGATCTCTCATGAGCACAGTCATCCTCTTTGGTCATACGTAAGGTCCGTGACTTCTGCTAAGCCGAAACTATCTCCGCACATTAACCATTCGTCTACACGCAACAGCCATCAGCACAAGTCTTTGCCGCTAATCTTTTTTCCCTTCTCATAACGAATCGAAACTTCGACATTTGTTCATTACGAGCGACATACACGTGAAACGCCATTAATCCACAGCCATACCATGGCTATCGCCAAGCACCGCTGTGAACGTCCTAGAGCTGACCGATCGACGACAACGGCACGAGAAAAGCGGAAACTCGGGCTCCATGAGGAGACGACGAAAGAAGGGACGGAAGACATCGCACCGTTCGCGAGGCCGATGACGGCGTCGTGCGGGTCGATGCGGTAGAGGACGCCAGCGTATCGCATCTCGGACTTGGACACTACGCCTGTGATTTGCCGCCGCGGCCTCCGCCGAAGCCATTGCCGTCTTCCTCCGTCCGTTTGCTTCGACGCTTTCTTTCGCCGGCAAAAGCAGTGGAGCAGAAGGAGGAGAGTGATGAGCGATCACGGGAATTTAGGATTTTTCGAAATCGGTTTTCTTGCCGGTAAAGGAAAATGGGAATACCCCTCGTCTTTTGATGAGAAAAGAAAATGACAAAGAAATGGGAATTAACAGATATCTATTTCCACGCCCTAAATGATTATAATACACTAACATACTTAAATGACGAAAAAAACTTCAAGAGCTCAGCATAAAGTTGTTATTTATTGAAAATACAAATATTGCACAAGACTTTCTATTTTTATTGAAATAATGTTATTTGTCCCACTACCCTTTCTTATTTTCGGTTCGTTTTTATATAAATTATATTTCTTGTCTACTACTTACTAATGTGACTAAGCTGAATTTTATGAGGAATTATTTGTGATGTGTTTGAAGGAGGAGGGGAACGTCTCGTGGAGCAATATAAAGAGTCTCCTGGAGAAGGACTGGATGTGAACTCAAACAATTGAAGGACATTCACATTATGTGATGCTGAGTAGCGTTTGATCCTCAAGATCCTAA
Organism: Eucalyptus virginea; assembly: GCA_014182375.1. Lineage (NCBI taxonomy): Eukaryota > Viridiplantae > Streptophyta > Magnoliopsida > Myrtales > Myrtaceae > Eucalyptus > Eucalyptus virginea. The sequence goes on along the minus strand of CM024515.1, from coordinate 8,951,848 downwards.
TGCTTTTACAAGTGCTTCACTTGATGGAACAATAAAGGTACTCATTTTGGAGGTCTTGCTCTTAGTAAAGTACATATTTCAATTTACAAATACGCTATTAATACTCTCAATATGATTTGTTGCAGATTTGGAATGTTCACTCCTCTGCGCCTATGTTTACTTTGGATGCGCATGAGAAGGGGCTGAACCTTGTTGATTACTTCTCCACGCATAATATGCTTTATTTACTGAGTGGTGCGAATGATTACACTGCTAAGGTTCGCAAACTTTATCGCTCTTAATTTAATACATCTGTGCATTACTAGAAAGAGATCAGTTGATATATGATTCGTCAAATAACAAATCCAGGTTTGGGACGATAAAGGCAGAAAATGTGTACAAACACTCCAGGGATACGAGCACAATGTTACCGCCGTATGTGTGCATCCTGATCTGCCTATAGTAATCCCTGGTTCAGAGGAGGAGACTCTTCGCACATGGAATGCAAATGGCTTTGGGTATGCATGTGGGAGTTTGCACAGTCATAGCATGCTCTAGAATGCAGCTTCAGTCACAGCAGTCGAATGAAAATACCGCCTCTATCCTTTCCAGATTTTCCAGAAGTTACCATAGGATAACACTGTTTATGTCCCTAGATTCTTTGTCATTTTGTGAATGACTCCGACATCAGGTCACATACAGGCTTAAGCACGCAACGAAATTCGGTCATGGAAGGATTTGGAATTTTGCATATCAGAAAGGATCACGCCGGTACCATTCATGCCTGCTCTAGATGCTTCATTTCCTCGTTATATCCGTGCTCTGACAATAATAAGCTATTATGATGGTCTAGGGTTTTCCATTGCCACTATAAAGACATTCATGTAGGCTCTGCAGTTTCAGTACGAAGATAGAATCTTCCATATCCATTGTCTCGCATTTTTGTGGCTTTCGCCATACTAGGTTGCAGTTTCTTGCAACGAGGCAATAGCCGTGGTCAAGCTAGGGTGCTGATATTATGGAGCCTTAAGCCATATTCTATGTTAAATACAACAGATCCCAGCCTCTATTAACTGTTATTGTCAATTTGAAGTTCTAATAAAAGTGCATATTGTTGTTCTGTCAAAAAATAAAGTGTCTTATTGTACTAGTTTATGTGTATACTCTTTGTGTCCTGCCAGTGATAGGATTTTCCAGTGTAACCCAAATATCTCATACTTTCCTTTTGTCTACAGTGTATCATGCTCCTAGTTGAATAAAGTCTCTCGAAGATTACTAAAATCGCTCTAAAAAAAGGAAAAAAAAAAAGGGGGAAATAATGGCAGCTTTGGAACATGAAATCGACAATCCAGGAGTCTACAATAGTCATTTATGGGGCAAGGCATGTTCCAAGACCTCTGTACAAATAAAACAAGGAAGATGCATATCAAACAGGTTGATATTCGTAAATATGACTTGAAACAATTCTCAATCTCTATTGACTTTGAATGCTTCTGCCTAAATCATGTCAACCATTAGGCGATGCTCCTAATACTTCAGCTGGGAGGGATTTGACTCGATCTTTGTCCTATTTCCCTAACACAAGTTTTAATAATTCTTTAGCAAATGGGATACGAAAGTGGTTCGCATCATGCTAATATTATGGAAAAAGCTTATTCATTTTGTTCACAAACGAAAGCATGGATGGGATTTCGGATGGGGTCAGGAGCAACTCAAAAGAGCCACTCTACAAATAATTGGGGCCATTTAGCTAAATTAATACTGAGATCAAAGCCTTTCGAACGAACTTCATCACCAGTCAAAAGAATGGAGTGGAATGCAATGCTACCGCGACTTTTTGAGATTGACATGTTTGTACAAACCTTCTTGTTAGTATGCCTCCGGGCTCTCTTCCTTTGCCCAAAAATCGAACTCTCATGGTCGTGTTGTGTCCCATACCCACTTTGATGACCAGTCCGATACTGCGACCCATCAGACACAATTTTCCAATCTAGTTCTTTGATCCAGATCCTCGAGTACATTGTTCGGTTGCGGCCGAACACGATTTTGGTGAGCACTTTTGATTTGAATTTAAACAGAAAACTAGAAAAATTTATAACAAAGAGGGTCTCGTTATGCCGATTTCTCCAACTCATGGAGGCCATGACTCATTACCTTGGTTGATTGAGATTAGAGAAATGAGACTAAGGAAACTTCTACATAATGGTTTATCAAAAATGAGTAAAGCTAAAACCTTCTCTTGCTGACATGAGATATTGTACTAATAACTATCAAAAGAGCACATTGAGTCACTTTCATGGGAATGATCGCGCATTTATTGTTGGCTGATGAAACTAGAGACACTTTCCTTGAAAACTAATATCTAGATGGTTGATGCTTGGATGCTATCATGAAGCACAGAACATATCAAAAAGGTATGCCAAAATGCGCACTTGGCAATGAGTGATCTAGTCATTGAACTTTCACGACATACTGTAATTCACACAAACCTTATTTGGTGCATCCGTCTTCGTTGCCATCCTCTATAGAACCTCAGGAACCGACGCTCAATTCTAGAAGTCGTGTTCAGCCCCATAACTGCGCCGATGACTAGCCCACTTCCAAAACCCATTAGGACAATCTTCCAGTCAAGCTTTTCTGCTAATGCACTAGATGGTGGCAGCGGCGGCGGTGCTTCAACAGGATTTCCACATTTCTTTGTCAGAGGAACTCCACACAGTCCTAAGTTCCCTCCATAGGAGTCAATCTGGAATGTGGTGAACTGGTTTACCTGAGGTATGGGCCCAGAAAGATGGTTGTTTGCGACCTTTGAAGAAAGCAAGAAAACTAAGTTGGGCTAGTGCTAGAGGGATCATTCCCGAGAGCTTATTGCTTGAAAGGTCAAGAGATTCCAGTTCAGTCAAATTCGCCAGGGACAAAGAGATGGAGCCAGTAAGAGCATTGTTGGAGAGATTGAGCATCCGAAGTTCAGTTAAACTTCCAACAGAATTCGGGATTTCCCCAATAAAGTTGTTGCTCGAAAGATCAATCACATTGAGATATGCCAATATCCTTTTGTACTCCAATAAATTGCCTTTGTTGATTATTGTCATCGAGTAGTCGTACTTTCCTTCATCCGGGAAAATATGTAGAAACCGGGCACAAGAACTTCATAGTAGTGTTCATCATCTGCGGTGTGGACTTTCATGGCACTCCACATATCAAAGTATCCAGATGGAAGGCAACCCGAGAAGTTGTTCATGGATAGATCAACGATTCGTAGTTTGGGAAAGCGGTCACGAGCTTCGGGTTCCACTATGGCTCCATGAAATCTATTGGAACGCAAAATGAGCACCTTCAAATAAGAAAATGAACCCATCCATGAAGGAAAGGTGTCGACAATCTGATTATTTTCAATATTGAGATAGGTCAAAATGCTACAATTAGCTAATCCCCTTGGCAATGACCCTCGTAGCTGGTTATCACTCAAATCTATCATATTCAACCCACATTCGTCATTCTGCAATTGAGGAAATCTTCCATATAAATCATTACTATTCAAATTCAAGACAAGGAGGCTATCGCTCAAATTGCTCAGACATGGCGGAATAACACCAGATAACTTGTTCTTGGACAAATCAAGGATTCTAATAAAGCTTAGCTGGCACATCTCCAGTGAAATTTCTCCAGATAGCTTATTATTTGAGACAAGGTAGACTTTAATGGACTTCGGGGGAAGGGGAATTAATCCTAGTATATTGTTGAATTGAAGGTCTAATGTCTCAAGATTTAGCCATTTAAAAGCTGTGAAACTGGTGATTGAGTTTCTCGAAAGATTCAAAAATACCAGTCGCGACACACTCACATTTAAGAACCACGGAGGTGTCGGCCCATAAATTCTATTTTGGGATAGGTCCAGCCATTGCAACCTACTTTGATGTGATAGGAAGATGGGGAGCTCACTCAAGTTGCTTGAAGCCAAGCTGAGACCAGACAAGTTTGGAAGGCTAGCGTTCTTGCCGGGTTCAATAATCGATGAGAATTCATTGGATGAGAGTCGCAACATATCTAGATGTTGAAGTTTGAGTATCACATCTAGTCGCAAAGTACCATTCAGATTGTTTGATTGCAAGTTCAGGATTTCAAGACTCTTGAGGTTAGAGATGTTTTCAAGAATTGGGCCAGTTAATCTATTGAATGATAGGTCAAGATAAGTTAACTGAGTGAGGCTAGTGATCTCAACTGGAATTTGACCAGTTAATTGATTGTCGCGGAAATCTAAGGAAGCGAGGTTAGTGAGGTTAGTCAACGAAGCAGGAATTTTCCCAAAGAGTAGATTCATTCCAAGATCCAAATATAAGAGTTGGACGAGCTTCCCTAGGGAAGATGGGATTTCACCCGAGAGTTTGTTATATCGAAAATCCAATATGGTAAGTTGAGTCAGGTTACCTATTGAAGATGGAATGTTCCCTGAAATTTCGGATTGACTGCTATAGAACTCGTTGAGGAAAGCCAAGTTTCCGAGCGAAGCTGGTAGCGAGCCTGAAAAATTGGTCCCCCAAAGAGATAGTGACTTAATGGGACTGTGCAAGTGAAACTCTGGCAAATGACCTGACAACTCTGGATTGAAACCCAAATCAAGAAGTTTTAGCCTCGGTAGCTTGAAGATGGTTGTTGGGAATGTCCCTTGCAATTGGCTGCCATGGAGCACAAGTGATGTCAAGGAAGATAAATTTGCGACAAAGATCGTGCACCGGAGCCAACACATTCAACAAGCTAAGATCGAGGTGTTTCAATTTGGTCAAAAATTGAACCGGTGTCTCCATGCTAGGATTCCTCGGCTCAATCCATAGTTCCGAGAGAGATCGAGGGAGGTCAAGTTAGTCAACTTTAGAACTTGAGACGGGATTTGACCTTTGAAGTTGGACGAAGAGAGGTTCAGGCTCATCAACTCCACTAGATCACCTATGGCGGACGGTATTTGAGAGTCATTGAAGTCGTTCGAGGCGAGATTGAGGCTTTGCAAATGAACGAGGCGGAAGAGGATGGCCTTCGAGTTGATAGAACCGAAGAGACAACTTTCGCTGAGGTCGAGGCCAGTCACGTAGCCTGTCCTTTCATCACACTCCACGCCTTCCCACCTACAGCAATTGCCGTCCTGCAGCCTCCATGATTCTAGCTTCAACGGCCGGCAAATTTCCGCATATGGATGGAAGAGAGATTGCTTGAATGCTAACATGGCAGACCGCTCCTGCTCATGGCACTTCGTTGGGCTTTTTGAAGGCAATGTCTCAGAGGAAGCAAAGTGGAGTGGAATTATGGTGAGGAAAACCATCAAGAGATCAAATGGCGTTCGTTTCATGATGATTAAATTATTCAACACTCTTCTCGGGTTTTGGTTTTGCTGGGTAGGCAAGGTGAAGATAAAGAAGTATTGAAACTGCATCTCAACTTTATATTACCTTTAGTCTTTTGTTTTAAGTTGACTTTATGTAATAGTAATTCTAGCCCTCCCTGTAGACATGGAACCTGAGTTTGACCATGGACCAGGCGAGGTTTCGAGGAAGCTTCGGCGGTAACACCAATGAAGACGACGAAGACGAGGACGACTTTTGCTCGTTTGAGAGAGAGAGGAAAGGGGCCAAAAAAGGAGGGGAAGAAAATGCCAGAAAGTTCCTGTGGAGCGTGAGGAGTGGGTTGTGCGCAAGTTTAAATAGGGTTTGGGGCCCGGGGGGTGCGCAGGATAAGGACTTTTTCTCCTTCCCCCTCCCTCCTGGTTTCGGGTCCTATGATGAGAGAGTGATTTCAAGTGAGTTATTTTTTTATTTATTTTTACTGATTTTCTTTCGGAGAAATTTGAAAAAACAAACGCATATTTTTTTAGTGCAAGATTTCGATTTGGCGAGAGAATTATGGTTTGAAATTTGAATACTTCCTTAATTAGGTATTTGCTTGATGGATACTTTATTAGAGCACTACTTTGATGGGCAGGAGGTCGGAAGTGAAGTCTTTACTTATTTGATCGCGTGACCCACGAAAATGAAAATGACTAGGAAAGATCCGAGAGACTTTTATGGTGGTTGTTCTTGTGATGTAATAGTTGGGCAATTTGACTAGTCAACGGATTGACTAGTGAAGGCACTCAAGTCTTATGTGACTTGACATTATTACCTGACGTTTTGTTTACTCCATAAGTTTTTTAAATCAAATAAACTTGATGGATTCCACATTCCATACGTCAGTGCATGTGAAACACTTTTCTTTTTTACCAGACAAACGCACCTTATGTTTGTTGATTATAGTGAATTTGATTGATCTTCTCTAACTATATATTGCAGGGAATGAGACTTAAGTCAATTAAGAAAAATCAACAATGATAGTAACCTAACTTATGTGATTAACAACCCTATTAACTAGGCTCATGTGGGTAAGAATCAATCACTTGTTGATTTAGTGATGCACTATTAAACTTTATTTTCCCTCTTAAGATGAGAATAGTGTAAGATTGCAATGAAAGAGAGATTGAGATATTTAATTGAATGAAAAAAAAAATCAAGGAATCAAATTGCAAAAAAGAAGATTTATAGGCATTTTCAATTTCATCATCCCTAATTTTTTTAAGCATGAATTTTGAAAATATTGTCTCTATTAACTCAGGAAACAATCCCCAAGATGTAGTTGGTTGCCTGGACAATTGATGAGATCACTCTTGTGATGGTCATCTTTGATAGGTAGCCATCGCAATGGTGGTCGCCTCATTGACAGACGACCACCACAAATGGTGGTTGTCGATAAACAAGTGGTCACTATGACACTATTCCCTTGTGTAGGTTGAGATCAACATTGATATTTAGATCTTAATATGGTTTCCCATGTTTATATCGTCATTGTTGGAAGAATTCCACATCAATTAAATGCTTGATTAGAGATCCTAACGTAATATCATAACATAGGTTAATAATTCATATCCTGACACTCCAATTGGCTCACACAAAATATTAAACATGTCAATTTCACCATAGTTGATTGGAGTCAAGCACGTGTGAGAGAGAGACTTACATGCAAGGAGGAGTGTTTGTATAATTCCATATCGCTTAAATATGTTATTATATCGTATCTTATATTCATGTAGTTAAGCGATGTGTGACTATAATAACATGCGCTGTGGCTTAAGGCAACCGGTGTGACAAATGCGACTACCACCAAGGTGGTTGGCCCATTGGTCCACTGGCAATGACCACCATCAAGCTAACCACTTCTGACGATAGTAACTCGCCGTAGTTGGCTACCCACAATTCTCTTTCCTAGTATTTTCATTTTAATTTTAATGTTATGAAGAAATTTTTATATTTTTCTTTTTATGTGTAACTATATCCAACATCATATCCGATGTTTTACAAAAAAAAAATAATTTGTCACAATTCCTCACATTTTTTATGCTAACTTGTTTTATCATGCCCTAATCGTTGTTTTATGTTCAAATACACTAAGAAATATTACTGTTTGACTTTTCCGAATATTGTCTGGAGATTGACCGTGGCATTAGCTTAGCTGGGCTCTTTGCTCCTTGACATTTTAACACAACCGATCATTATATGGTGATCCATTGGGGGTAGTCTTAAGACGATTTGGTTGTGTAACTTAGTTACAAAGGATGACTCGGTCCAGTTTCGCTTGGCCCCCATATGATAAAAAGTACTTAAACAAGTGAACAAATGATGATAAGGGAATCATAGAAAAATGAATACGGGATAGTCTATAGGTTATGTAGATTTAATCCATCTGGAACTGAATCAAGTTGGCCTCATGGCAAGATTCATTTAATCAATGAGGCAAAGATAATGATCTACGACGTGAACTTAACTCTCCAAATTTGACTTTTGACCACTTGGAGAACTCTCTCTGAATCTTCTTATGACAGAAAAGGTTGAACGCAATGCATTTTGACCAAACAACATTTGGACTTTGATCTCTACCGTGAATTGTGTAACACGACAGCGGAGGGGATGGTCTCGGAGTCGCGGATGACAGCATAGGAGAGATCTCAGCGTCTATTTTGACAAGTCAGCTTAATGGAAGGCTGCGAAGGCATGGGACGACAACGACATGCAGAAGAATTTTTTTGGCTTGAGAGAGTAAAATTGCTCGAATATCCTTCATCTACAAGCACACGTTAATTTATGTCCAACATAGCAGCGACTTCTAGCTATGTATCTATTAGAATATTTAAACAGTAAATCATGCATTTATCTAACGGCTCAAAATTCTAAATAGTTGATGAGTGTTTCATAAAATCTCACATGTATCAGAGTTAGTAATCCTAAGTTTGAATATTTCTATTAAATAATAAATAACACAGTCATCTAACAGTTTAATTTCATCTTACCCTATATTTGTGCCCAGAGTGTTTTGAGTGTCGGTTTGTCTTATGTCATTTGGCATGTATCGGTCTACCACGTTCAAGTTCGAGGTACACAATCCCTTCTCTTCAGTTCTTCTCCTTTTCTTGTCCCTTTCCGTATTTGTAGATTTATTTAACTTTTAATTACCTGAGCATATTCATCGGTATTAAGTATGTGCACTTCACTATATGAGAAACTAATTAATGTCACTCCTGCACCAGAATGAGATCGTTCAACAGTTGGAGCGAGCTAAATCTATCGAGTTCCATCTGACAAAACCATAGTATGGTTATAGAGGAACCTTTAACCGTATTTGTGTGTTACAAAACCAACCTAAAGGACGTTAATTATGAGTGTCTTACTAGAATGACGCTTGTTGTCATGCAAGATTCTTGTAAGCTTGCATATCGTCTTCCACAAGAGAACATTATTGGCTGAGAACAAATGATGAATTGTCTGATCTCCGTTTGAGTTTGTTTTGCTCAACTAGTATCTACTGGAGAAGCTTTTTACATGTTCGCCTTGAGAGTTCAATCAAGCATGCACTCGTCTTTGATCCCGAGTGACTATTCAGCCCCTCAAAGCTTAGTATCGAACTCTGTTAGAATTGCATCGTTGCAAAGCTGAGCTCGCTCCAAGCTGAAACACGGAAGTTTATCTGAGACCTCTCTCTCTCTCTCTCTCTCTCTCTCTGTGTGTGCATGCGTGTTCTCTAGCATTGCGTTTGTGTGGCAGATCCCTATGAGAGTCTGCAGATCAACTTCAGGGTGCGTTCCGCACTGGTGGAAGTAATTTGGAGGATTAAGACCAAACCTCGTTACATCCTTGCAAATTTACTTTTAATTTGTTTTTTCTTAGCCATGTGTAAAGTGCAAAGTATTTTGCTGTGACATCCTGAATTTCAGGTTCTGTTTTCAATTGAATAAATTGGGTTTTTCATCGATCTATAATTCTTTTCCCTGAACTGATCACTCACGGGATAACTAGTCTATAAGGTGAAGCCATTAAAGAATCTAAATGCAATAGACTTGAGAATTCGACCAGGAATCGACTACTCGACCGTGCTAATCTGCAAGGATCATTACAGCACTGTCAAAATCGATTAGAGACCGGAGATATGTCGATTCAACAGAGGTATGTGATTAGTGTGTGGGTGATTCCACCTAATTGCAAAATTTCTGTCGAACGATACTGGATCGATTTTTCTGTCATTTTTGTACCATGTGTCCATATTTGAAACCTCGAGATTTTCACGACAATCGAGAGTCGCCAATATGTCGAAGAGGTACAATGTGACTCGAAAATAATCGACCACGGGTCAAATGCGCTAAAAATTTCTAAAAGCTATCCGATAGATTGAAATTTACTGTGAAATTGAACTTGATTTTGGAAATTAAAAGTTCTGTCATGTCACAATTCATTTTAGGAATGTCGACTCATCTTCCGAAGATTTTTCTGCACATTGGGATTTTTGGAGAAAATTCAAAGTAACAGTATTTTGGACCAGGAAAATCAGAAGGCCATTTTTTGTCGCATTTTTGGGATTCAAGTTAGTTCAATTGGTGAGGAAAAAATGTTGTTTGGGAGATGGCACCTTGGTGGGATTTATGGACATCAAATTGGATCTAATTAGAGAGGAATTGATTCAATTTGAGGAATTTTGGTACAAAATTCGTGGGTCCCTTGAGGTGCAACATTTGGATCACTTGGTTGGCTTGCTAGAGAAGATTGAGGGCTGCAATTTGGTCATGGATGATAGCCCAAGTGGTGGAGCCTTGCCAAGGGTGAGATAGATAGAATTTGAAGACTTTAGAGGTCAAATGGGACCCCCTCTCTTCACCTGTCTTCTTCTTCTTCAAGTGACTTGCTTTCTCCATTGTTGCTTAGTTTTGAGCTCCAAAAACCAGAGGAAAATAGAGCAGCTCCCTCCCCCTTGCCGTCGACAGCCGCTTGAAGCTGCCGGACCGTCGCTCGTTAGCCGCCCACGTTGCGCGTCTCCCGCGCGCATCGTCCACCCGTCCTGCCCGTTTCGCACCCATCTACCGTCCCCTCGAGCCCTAGTCGTCGTAGGAGCTCAGCCGGAGCTCCACCGTTGCCGTCCAGCCGCCATCTGCCTCCGCCTGGCCCGCTGCAGCCACCCGTTCGCCCGCCTTGCTCGTTCCAGCCCAAGCTGAGCCCTACGCCAGCTCTTTCGGCCAATAGCAGAAGCCGAAGCCAGCAAGCGCTTTGAGGCTTCGTGGCCCGTTTTATGGCCCGTCCAATCTCCGTTTGGTGTCGCCACAAGGTTGTTTGTTGCCCGTCTCTGTGTCGCCGTTGTAGTGGACTCACCAGATCACTAAACCGGTGAGTTTACTTGCTAAACTCTACTTAGGGAGTTAATGATGCTTAGGGGTTAATTAGTTTAAGCTAACTAGGGTTTAGGTGGTTAGTTAGAATGGATTAGTGATTTAATTATCCGTTTGTGCATGTTAGGTGGTTATAATAGCCTAATTAGGGACTAGATAAGTTGTACTATTTATCTAGATAGGTTCGGAAATTTTCCCAGCCCGTTCGGGCAGTTAATTAAGCATTTCCGGCATAAGTTGGTATTTTTGGTAATTAATTGTATTTATTTAATTATTTATTATTTTCCAGAAATTATACTGAGATAGCCAATGACCGGAATATTGTGCCGATTGCATTGGTATGCTTAGTTTCTGCAATTGAATGCTATCTTGTGCAAATTGAGTGGAAATTATAATTTTGGGTATTTATCCTAAAATTGTGAAAATTTAGTATTTCAATTAGAAAATACTGGGATCAGTTTTTAACGCCGAAAATGTTTTTAGGCACTATATAAATAGTGAGATTTTTGAAAAGAAAGATATTATATTTTTGGCTCAGACCGACCGTATACCCACACATGATTATTTTTATCGGGTGTTTTTTACACAATGAAAATAGGTCAAGTTCATTATTTTAATTGAGGAATTGGTGTGTAAAGCACAATGTCCTTGGCTAGAACTGATTGATCGTGTGACAGCTTGTGTGAGCAATATTGAATTATCAGCTTGTGTGAGCATTGATACATCAACTTGTGAGAGCATTGAATCGTCAACTTGTGTGAGCATTGATATGTCAGCTTGTGAGAGCAATTTTATATATCAGTTTGTGTGAGCTATAATATATATCAGCTTGTGCTAGCACCCATCTATATCAACTTGTGCGAGCATAAATATACATTAGCTTGTATGAGCAGTAATCAAATTGATCGAATTGATAGATGGTACTGATCGTATCAATTGTATCGAATTGAATGGATTGAATGATCGATTGGATTGAATTGATCGGTTGAGATTATGAACTGTACGATATGCAGGAGGGAACTGAGGCAAGATAAGTCTTCTGACTTGTGTGTATAGTTGCCTCTAGGTGTATTTCCTTCCTAGTTGGAGTTTAGAGGGTGAACTTACTGAGACATTATCTCACCCCGTCGTGAGCTCAACCTTTTCAGGTTCTTAGATGGCGGTTCCTCCGAAATGTTTTGGTCGGCCTATGAGGGTTACCGAGCGGAGTTTTGACTACCATGCCCCAGGGGGTCAATGGGTCTATGAACTCGTAAGAACCACCGTCTGGGTCGATGTGGGTCTACCTTAGAGGGTACCCCATCAATTCAGAGTGTAGTATCGTCGCGGGCTCAATGGATACAGAGTGGGTCCCCTACAGGATATTGAGGTCCCGGTATCGATGTTAGAAGTTACTTTTGGCGAGGGTACAGCTAACCCTCCTGGTGGTGCAGTGGTGGATCCAAATCCCTAGGAGACCTCAAAGTTTTCAGTTGGGGATTCGAGTGCCTAGAGGATTTGTAGGCTTTTTTTGTTCAAGTAGACTTTTGTCTTTAGACTAGTCTTGTTTATAAACCAAGGTGTTTATAAAAATGTTTTGGTTGTGAATTTTTTTTCTGCTTTTCTATCCCGTATTGGTTGTTGTTAGGGGTAATAGTTCGCTTCCGCATGCGCATTAAAATGAATGGGTCGGCGACGCGTCCTGAAACGTCGCAAATTTATTGACTACCGAGGGATGGGCACGCGCTCGAGGATCGGGGTGTGACATTTCCTTAAGTGACACATTCGAAAATAAATGGATCACTTAAGTGCCACTCCGGTCAAAATCCGACCAAAATGCTAACGTACACAATTTCTGGCGAAGTGGCCAAATAATGCAAAAAACGGCGTCGTTTTGGTGCTGACGTGGTAAAAAAATAATACAAAATTAAATTAAATTAAATTAAATTAAATTTATTTAAAATATTTAAAAATAAAAAATTAATATTAAAAAATTTTAAAAATTAAAAAAATTATATATAAATGGGGGTGAGGCGGCTTAGGGCCCTTTTCTTTTATTTATTATTTTATTTATTATTTTATTTTTTACAATTTTTTAATATTAAAATTTTTTATTTTTAGATATTTTAAATAAATTTAATTTAATTTAATTTAATTAATTTTATATTATTTTTTACCGCATCAGCACCAAAACGACGCCGTTTTAGACTTGCTTCGCCGGAAAATCGCCACGTCAGCATTTTGGCCGAATTTTGGCCGAATTGGCACTTAAGTGATCCATTTTACTCCAATTTTGGCACTTAACTGTCATTTTCGTAACTTTTGGCACTTAAGTGTCCTTTTGTGCCAACTTTTGGCACTCTAGGGGTCCCGGTGTCCTTTTGTTTTAAGTCGACTTTATGTAATAGTAAGTCTAGCCCTCCCCGTAGACATGGAACCTGAGTTTGACCGCGGACCAGGCGAGGTTTCGAGGAAGCTTCAACAGTAACTCCAATGAAGACGACGAAGACGAGGACGACTTTTGCTTGTGAGAGAGAGAGAGAGAGAGAGAGGAAATGGGCCAAAAAAGGAGGGGAGGAAAATGCCAGAAAGTTCCTATGGAGCGTGAGGAGTGGGCTTTGCGCAGATTTAAATTGGGTTTGTGGCCCTGGGGGTGCGCAGGATAAGGACTTTTTCTCCTTCCCCTCCTGCCTAGTTTCGAGTCTCATGATGAGAGAGACTCGGGCGCTCATTTTCACCTCGGCGGTTTCAAGTGAGTTATTTTTTATTTATTTTTACTGATTTTCTTTCAAAGAAATTTGAAAAAAAAAAAAAAAGCACATCTTCTTTTTAGTGCAAGATTTCGATTTGGCGAGAGAATTATGGTTTGAAATTTGAATACTTCCTTAATTAGGTATTTGCTTGACGGATACTTTATTAGATCACTACCTTGATGGACAGGAGGTTGGAGGTGAAGTCCTTACTTATTTGATCGCGTGACCCACCAAATGAAAATGACGAGGAAAGATTTGAGAGACTTTTGTGGTGGTTGTTCTTGTGATTTAATAGTTGGGCAATTTGACTAGTCAACGGATTGACTAGTGAAGGCACTCAAGTCTTATGGGACTTGACATTAATACCTGACGTTTCTTTTGCTCCATAAGCTTTTCTAATCTAAAATTATTAGTGTGTTCCAATCAAATAAACTTGATGGATTCCACATTCCATACGTCGATGCATGTGAAACACTTTCCTTTTTGACCTTTGCTCATTCGAGAGAGAAGAAAGGGGCCAAAAAAGAAGGGGATGAAAATGCCAGAAAGTTCCTATGGAGTGTCGAGGAGGGGGTTGTGCGCAGGTTTAAATTGGGTTTGGGGCCCGGGGGGGGTGCACGGGATAAGGACTTTTCTCCTTCGCCCTTCTTCCCGGTTTCGGGTCCAACGATGAGAGAGAAAACGAGCGCCCGACACCCGGCGGTTTCAAGTGAGTTATTTTTTTATTTATTTTTACTGATTTTATTTTGGAGAAATTTGAAAAAAAAAAAAACACTTTTTTTTTAGTGCAAGATTTCGATTTGGCGAGAGAATTATGGTTCTAACACTCGCTTGGGTTTTGGTTTTCTTTGGGTGGGCGAGGTGAAGATGGACCAGAGCTGAAACCGCGTGTCAACTTTATATTACCTTTATTCTTTTGCTTTAAGTCAATCTTATGTAATAGTAATTCTAGCCCTCCCTGTTGACACAGAACCTGAATTTGAATTTGATGGCTGATCAGGTGAGGTTTCGAGGAAGCTTCGGCAGCGACACCGACGAAGACGACAAAGACTGCGACGACTTTGCCCGAGAGAGAGAGAGAGAGAGGAAAGGGTTTAAAAAAGGAGGGGAGGAAAATGCTAAAGAGAAAGTTCCTATGGAGCGCGAGGAGTGAGGGGTGTGCGCAAATTTCAAGTTATACGATGAGAGAGAAAAAGCGAGCGCGACTCGGGCGCTCATTTTCACACCAGTGGTCTCACTTTTTTTTTTTTAATTTTAGTTTCATAGAAATTTGAAAAAAAAAAATTCAATGCAAGATTTCGATTTTGCAAGGGAATTATGGTTTGAAATTCGAATACTTCCTCAATTAGGTATATGCTTGACAGGTACTTCATCAGGCAACCACCTTGATGAAAAGGAGTTCGAAAATGAAGTCTTTACTCTCTCTTTTTCTTTTCTTTTTTTTTTTAATTTTTTAATTTTTTTAATCACGTTGTCTTATGAAATTTTTGCACTGTTTTTGGGGAAATGACTTGGGAAGATTCATGCAAGAGACTTTTGTGGTGGTTGTTATTGTAACGTGATAGTTGGGCGGTTTGACTAGTCAACGGATTGACTAGTGAAGGCACTCAAGTCTTATGTGACTTGACATTATTACCTGACGTTTCTTTTGCTCCATGAGTTTTTTAATCTACAATTATTGGAGTGCTCCACCCAGACGAAGTTGATTCCACATTCCATACGTTGGTGCATGTGGAACACTTTTCTTTTTGACCGAACAAATGCACTTTATGTCTATTAATTATATGAATTTGACCGATCCTCACTGACTATCCTAACTATACATTGAGGGGAATGGGATTTAAGTCAATTAAGAAAAATCAACAATGATAGTAACCTAACTTATGTGATTAACAATCCTATTAACCAGGCTCATTTGGGTAAGAACAAATCACTCGTTGATTTAGTGATACATTATTAAAATTTATTTTCCCTCCTAACTTTTTTAAGCATGAATTTTGAAAATGTTGTCTCTCTTAACTTGGGAAACAATCCTCAAGGCGTGATTGGTCGCCTGGACAATAGATGAGATCACTCTTGTGATGGTCGTCTTTGATAGGTAGCATCGCAATGGTGGTCATCTCATTGACAGACGACCACCACAAATGATGGTTGCTGCTAAACAAGTGGCCACTATGACAATGTTCTCTTGTGTAGGTCGAGATCAACCTTGAGATTTAGATCTTAATATGGTTTGCCATGTCTATATCGTCGTTTTTTGAAGAATTCCACATCGATTAAATGCTTGATTATGATGTACAGTATTAACATGAATCTCCTCCAGCCAAATTCAAGTTATCAGGTTAGAGATTCTAATATAGTATTAGAACATAGGTTAATAATTCATATCCCGATACTCCAATTGGCTCACGCAAAATATTAAACGTGTTAATTTCACCATAGTCAAGTCGAGTCAAGCACGTGTGAGAGAGTGACTTACACACAAGGAGGAGTTTTTATATAATTCCATATCGCTTAAATATGTTATTATAACATATTTTATGTGCATGTAGTTAAGCGATGTGCCATTGTAATAACATGGGTTGTGGCTCAAGGCAACTAGTGTGACAAATGCGACTACCACCAAGGTGGTCGCCCATTCGTCCACCGGCAACCACCACCGTCAAGCTAACCACTTCCAACGATAGTAACTCACTGTAGTTAGCTATCCACAATTCTCCTTCCCAATATTTTCATTTTATTTTTGATGTTATGAAGAATTTTTTTTTATCTTTCTATTTGTATAACTATATCCAACATCATATCCGATGTTTTACAAATTAAAAAATAAATTGTCACAATTCCTCACATTTTTTATGCTAACTTGTTTTATCATTCCCTAATCATTGTTTTATGTTCAAATACAGTAAGAAATATTACTGTTTGACTTTTCCGAATAATTGTCTGGAGAACGACCATGGCATTAGCTTAGCCGGGCTCTTTGCTCCTTGAAAGCTTAAGAAGCGCTGTGTGTGCCTCAGTTTAACACAACCGATCGTTATCTGGTGATCCATTGGGGTAGTCTTAAGACGATTTGGTTATATAACTTAGTTACAAAGGATGACTCGGTCTTTCATTTGGCCCCCATATGATAAAAAGTACTTAAACAAGTGAACAAATGATGATAAGGAATCATAGAAAAATGATACCGAATAGTCTGTTAGATTATGTAGATTTAATCCATCTGGAACTGAATCAAGCGAGCCTCATGGCGAGATTTATGTAATCAATGAGGCAAACGATATTGATCCGTGATGTGAACTTAACTCTCCAAATTTGACTTTTGACCACTTGGAGAACTCTCTCTGAATCTTCTTGTGACAGACCGGGTTGAACGCAATTCCTTTTGACCAAACAACCATTGGACTTTGATCTCTACCGTAAATTGTGGAACACGACTGTAAGAGTTTTCTTTATGTGGGCTACATTAATTGAGATTGTAATTACCGTTTTACGGCGTTGGTCTAATAAGGTAAGGCATAAAGTTTCTTAATAGTCGAATATGGGCCTGGCTTGTGTGGACCGAGTTGGGCCTGGCCCGTGATGAGAGGGCCCGTCCAAAACTCTATAAATAACGCTAAGGTCCCTCCTCTAGCCCTCACTCTTCCAAAATTCTCTCTCAACTCACATAAGGTAATCTGTGAGTGGCGGTCTCATCGAGCCAGGATCCGAGGGTTATAGAGGAGAAGATCTTCAGCATTGAAGGCCCGGATTGCTGTCATTTTGCTCCAAGAACAATGAATTCAAAATCAGGTACACAAATCCTTGTCTTCAACCTTAGGATGTTCGATTTTCTAGTTATGTCGATCTTGGGAAGCCGTTTAAACGGCCTACATTTGGTATCAGAGCTTGCATAAACTAGAACTCGAATATAGGGAGCTGTTTTGAAGAATTTATCCGCATGAAACTTGATTTTGACCATATAATCGGATTAATCTTGCTGAGCTGAGAGTTTTCGTGGGTAGCATGTCTCCGACGGTGGCCGAATTTCATGTTTATATCCATTTTCGGACTTAACTTAAACTCGGAACGTTTTGCTCGATTTTCATGATTTTTGGTCCGATAAAAGTGAAATTTTATTGTATATATGGCTTCTCCTCATCAATACGAGCATTTTGGTATGTAAAACGTCTCTAGGCGACGCCGGAAACGGCTGCACGCACCCCCACGTGCCGAGACGGAGCTCGGAGTCGGTCCCACGCGCCGCCTCACGCACGCGCACACGCGACGATGCGTGGCTCACACGCCCGCACGCGCGCACATGCGTGCCGATGCGTGGACCGACACGCGGCTTCGCGCGCGCGGACCACCTCAATGGTTCCGCCTGCGCCGACATGAGTCGGCGATAACGTCATAATGACGTCACATACGCCGCCTTACGTGCGACCACCATGTGGCATGTGACGTCACCGATGACGTCACCTCAGACCCGACCGGTTGTTGACCGGGTCGACTCGACCCGGGTGGACCGGGTTGACCCGACCCGGTTGACCGTTGATCGGTTTGACCCGACCCGTTGACCCGATCCGATTGACCGTTGACCGGGTTGACCTGACCCGTTGACCGGGTTGACCCGACCCGTTAACCGTCGGACCGGTTGATTGGTCCGACCGTTTGACTGTGGACCGGTTGGACCAGTAACTGGCTTTCGGACCGGATCGGTACGCCAGCGCGTGCCGCACACTCTAGCGGCGCGTGAGGGCGCGTGTGACCTCCGTTGGGCGCGTGGTTGATGTTGCCGTGCTCGTATGTGAATTTCCTATCTTGTGGTGTGCTTATTTGTATTTTTTGATGCCTTTATGGATATGAAAATGCATGTGAAATCCTAAGGTACGCGATTTTGGGGTAACTTTGGCATATTTTCATGTATTTTTCTATGGTTTTGGAAATACAAATGCATGCCTATGATTATATCATCACTTGAGGAATATGTGTAGTGTTGATTTATTAAAAGTATGTATTCATGGATGGAGCAATGCAATTGGCATAACTTGTGGTTTTAGTGACAAATAGCCCCTGTCATCAAGTCTAAAATCACATGTAAAAGGTAAATGTGAGTCATAAAGTTATATCCATGATATGAGAGAATTTCGATAATTCAGTTGGGTTGTGACCGCCAAAGTGGCACACTTGATTGGTTTTGAGAAACATTGTTCGCATATTGTAAATGGATGTCTCCTATTCTGATGCATGTTTATACTCCCAAAGGAGGTAATTGTGTGTTAATTTATGGAGGGATACATGTACAGCATATGGTTGAAAAGTGACTAGTCCTAGTGGTTCATACACCCAAATGTGGTGAATTCGCGAAAGATTAGAATATATTTTCATGGACTGCTATCATGTGAAGAGTATACAATTGCATGTCATGTATTCTGCCCAAATGTGCTTATATGATGATGTATGTAGCTCTTGAGATATGTGTTAAGTACTCACATAATGCTAATTATATGTATTGCTTGTAAAATTAGTCACCTTCTCTGTAAATGGCAATTCCATTGCAATTGAGGTTCTTACTGGATCAAACTTCAAGAAATGGAAAGAGGATTTTCTGTTTGGGATGGAGTTGGCAGATGTTCACATTGCTCTTACTGAGGATAGGCCGGCAGATCTTATTGATGCTAGTACAGAAGTCCAGAAAGTACGTTTTGCTGCATGGGAAAAAAGTAATAGAATTTGCTTGCTCATTATGAAATGGTCAATTCATGAACATTTGATGAGTGGCTTGCCAACTGACTGTACTATTAAGGAAATGATGGAAGCTTTGGAGGCTAAGTATCGTGTCTCTTCCAATGCTGAGATAGGTACTCTTATGCAGTCACTCTTTAATATGAAGTATGATGGTTCGACTGGAGTTAGAGATCATGGGCTTAGGAGAATCGGTGGATACTGTCGTTTAGTGGGAGCTATTTCAAATTTGCTCTAATGAAGTTTACTTCTGTATTTTGTTACTTTTTGTAATATTTCGATATATGTCAACTCCTTCTGTATAAGTTGTTATTGAGTTGTGTATATATATCTAAGGAAAATCTCAAAGTACTGTGTAAATCTTGAGTAAAGGCTAGGGGCATCCAGTTATTAGCCTTATACATATGTCTCAGTTACACATAAAGAAAAATTAATCATAAAGATGGGACATATGTGGGTTCACTAGAACCATAAAGATATTCTCTAGTGCCACATCCGGTTTTCTGTGACACTTAAAGGTAAGAGAATGATGACCAATAATGGTGATAACACATAAGGTATTACTCTTTATGAGGTGTTATGGCAACCATATTGAATCTATATCAATAAAGTTGAAAGCATTCGTGATCATGGAAGACTCTGTATGAATACATGCAGTTACCGCCATGATTTGGTGTTGGAGACCTTATGGGATAGGATTGACTATTAAGAATTGCCACTAGACCAACATAAAGGTGCGCACATACAGTACAGTCTCATTTAATATAGCCCAAGTGGGAGAATGTAAGAGTTTTCTTTATGTGAGCTACATTAATTGAGATTGTAATTACCGTTTTGCGACGTTGGTCTAATAAGGTAAGGTATAAAGTTTCTTAACAGTCGAATATGGGCCTGGCTTGTGTGGGCCAAGTTGGGCCTGGCCCGTGATAAGAGGGCCCGTCCAAAACTCTATAAATAGCGCTAAGGTCCCTCCTCTAGCCCTCACTCTTCCAAATTTCTCTCTCAACTCACATAAGGTAATCTATGAGTGGCAGTCTCATCGAGCCAGGATCCGAGGGTTATAGAGGAGAAGATCTTCAGCATTGAAGGCCCGGATTGCTGTCATTTTGCTCCAAGAACAATGAATTCAAAATCAGGTATACAAATCCTTGTCTTCAACCTTAGGATGTTCGATTTTCTAGTTATGTCGCTCTTGGGAAGCCGTTTAAATGGCTTACAACGACAACTCTGACTTGCTCCTACGGAACCAAGGTTGAAAAGATTGAAAAAAAAATCAGTCATTTACTAGGGATGAATTGAGAAAGAAATCTTTAAGAGTCGTGGATGACAGCATAGGAGAGACCATAGCGTCTATTTTGACAAGTCAGTTGAATGGATGGCTGTGAAGGCATGGGATGACAACAACGTGCAGAAGAATTTCCTTGGCTAAAGAGAGAGAGAGAGTAAAATTGCATGACCATCCTTCATCGAAAAGCACACCTTAATTTACGTCCAACATTGCAGCAACTTCTAGCTATGTATCTGTTAAAATATTTAAATAATAAATCAGACTTTCATCTAACAATTCAAGTTTTAAAATAGTTGGCACCTGTCCCACAAAATCTCTCAACATATAAGAGCTAGTCATCCTTAGTTTGAATTCATCTAACAACTTAATTTCATTTTACGCTATATTTGTGCCCGGAGAGTTCTGAGTACTAATTTGTCTTCTGTCATTTGGCATGTATTGGTCTACCACATTCAAGTTCAAGGTACGCAATCCCTTCTCCTCGTTCTTCTCCTTTTCATTTCCCTTTCTATATTTAAAGATTTATTAAACTTTTAATTATCTGAGCGTATTCATTGATATTAAGTATGCACACTTCACTATCTCGAGAAACTAATTAATATCACTCCCACACCAGAATGAGATCATTTAACGGTTAGAGCGAGCTAAATCTATCAAGTTCCATCTGGCGAGAACCATGGTAATGAGAATTTGCTTATGCTTCGTAGTTGACATCTTCCATTGCTCTAGTATGGTTACAGGGGAACCTTTAACCGTATTTCTATGTTCACAAAACCAAGCTAAAGGACGTTAATTATGAGTGTCTTACCAGAATGACGCTCGTTGTCATGCAGCGTTCTGGTAAGCTTGCATATCATCTTCCACAAGAGAACTTCCATTTTTGGCTGAGAACAAATGATGAATTGTCTGATCTCCGTTTGAGTTTGTTTTGCTCAACTAGTATCTACTGGAGAAGCTTTTTACATGTTCGCCTTGAGAGTTCATTCAAGCATGCACTCATCTTTGATCCCGAGTGACTATTCAGCCCCTCGAAGAACAGTATTGAACTCTCTGTTAGAATTGCATCGTTGCAAAGCTTGCAAAGCTGAGCTCGCTCCAAGCTGAAAAACAAAAGTTAATCTGAGACCTCTTGCTCTCTCTCTCTGTGCATGCGTTTACTCTGGCATTGCATCAGTGTGGCAGATCCTTCTGAGAGTCAGCAGACCAACTTCAAATTTACTTTTAATTTGTTATTTCCCAGCCATGTGTGAAGTGCAAATTACTTTGCTGTCGGATGGTACGCTTCTCTCACCAATGGATGGGCTGGCCAACACTTTTTCCTCTCGACTATGCTTTCTGGACATGACGCTGCAGTGATTGCTGCTCCGCATGATTCTTCCCCATTTGATTTCTCGGAGGGGGCCAATATAACAGTCTATAGTTGCACGATTATGTGCGAGAAAATTCTGAAGATTACCAGCCTTGTAGTAAGACGGCGCTTTTTTATCCACCAAAAGGAGGCTTTAGCCTATATTGGCGGCAGCTCACGGACTACCAATAGCATGCACAGCTGAAATTTTTTTGTTGAGCTAACTTTGATGATGCCCTCAAATCAGACGGCAAACATTTCTCACAACGGTTCATAACATAGACGGCAAATATTTCGGGAAAATTACCAAAAAAGTCCTAAACCTATTGCAATTGTGCCAATTCAGTCCTAAACTTATTTTTTTTGACCAATTGAGTCCTAAACCTTTTACTATTATTCCCGATCAATCCATCCGGCCAAAAATGGCCGACCGGCGCCGACGTGGCAGCTGGCCGGGCGCTGCGACTTTTTTTAATAATTTTTTATTTTTGAAATATTTTATTAATTATTTTTATTTTTATTTTTTCCCTCTCCCTCCTTCCTCCTCCTCTCCTCCTTCTTCCCCCGGGCTCCGGCGACCGGCCGAGGGGAGGGCTGGCCGGTCGCCGGACCGAGGCGGCCGGCGAGGCGAGCCCTCGCCAGATCCGGCGAGGGGGCCTCGCCGTCGCCGGGTTTGGCGAGGCGAGCCCGCCTGATCCGGCGAGGGCTCGCCTCGCGCCGGGCGCGCGCGCCCCGACGGCGGGCGAGCCCCCGCCGGATCCGGCGAGGGCTCGCCTCGCGGTCGCGGCGAGGCGAGCCCTCCCTGATCCGGTGAGGGGGCTCGCCAACGGTCCAGAGCTGATCTAGAGGAAGAAGACCTTGGAGTCGCCGACGGAGGCGGCGGGGATGAGGCGGGAGTCGAGGAGGCCGAGGATGCCGTCGCGAGATCTTGGAGAGCTCAGCCTCGATCTTGGCGCGGTAGTCGCGGATCGCGTCTAGCAAGGCCCTCCTCGCCGAATCCGGCGAGGGCTCGCCTCTCGGTCGCCGGGCGAGGCGAGCCCTCGCCGGATCCAGCGAGGAGGGCCTTGCCGGACACGACGGCGAGCCCCCTCGCCGGACGAGGCGAGCCCTCGCCGGATCGGGCGGGGCTCGCCTCGCCAAACCCGGCGACGGCGAGGCCCCCTCGCCGGATCCGGCGAGGGCTCGCCCCGCCGGCCGCCTCGGTCCGGCGACCGCCAGCCCTCCCCCTCTAGCCGGTCGCCGGAGCCCAAGGAAGAAGGAGGAGAGGAGGAGGAAGGAGGGAGAGGGAAAAAAAAAGATAAAAATAATTAATAAAATATTTCAAAAAATAAAATATTATTAAAAAAAAAGTCGCGCGCCGGCCGCCAGCGCAATCGGCGCGGCGGCGCGGCCACGTCGCGGCCGGCGCCGGCCAGCTGCCACGTCAGCGCCGGCCGGCCATTTTTGGCCGGATGGACTGATCGGGAATAATAGTAAAAGGTTTAGGACTCAATTAGTCAAAAAAATAAGTTTAGGACTGAATTGGCACAATTGCAATAGGTTTAGAACTTTTTTGGTAATTTTCCCCAAATATTTCTTGTTCATTGCCACGAAATCAAGATCCTCGGCATATTTGGCAACCAAATGTGGAATCTGGAAAGTCAAGAGAAAGAAAAGAGAACAGCCCATAAAGAAGTGTAATAAGACCCTAACGAATGTTTAAAAAAAAAATAGATTGAAGGCAACATAGGTATATGATGATCATACATAAATCTGAACTAAAAAATGGTCATCCATGAAAAATTGCAAGCCTATAGGCTCAAATTCAAGATACAAGCTTTTTCAGACTCATATAACAAATGCACATATACATGTCCCTTCTACTGAATCTCTGTGACATGGAACCTATTGTAAGAGAAGAGGACCATGTAGCCCAATTAATGAGGAGAGGACCAATTGTTATTGTTGTTGCCGATGTATGCATCCATTTTGAGGGAGATTTAGAATAAAAAAGATCATGTACAACAAAACCACAAAATAGGATATTATTGAATTCTCAAACAAGTCAAAAGTTCTTTTATTTCCTTTAAATTAACCATTGGTCGTTAAGGTGTATTCTCAAAATACTTATAGCTACAGTTGTGGCAATAGGCGCATGATTTGGCAACACACCAATTTGTCCAAGTTTATATCAACAACCACCCATAGCTATTCTTTTTCTTTTCACCATAGCTTAAAACTATATACAAAATCACTTAAGGACTTTAGATAATAAATTGAATACACCTGACATCAACT
The DNA here is from genome assembly GCA_014182375.1 of Eucalyptus virginea. Classification (NCBI taxonomy): domain Eukaryota; kingdom Viridiplantae; phylum Streptophyta; class Magnoliopsida; order Myrtales; family Myrtaceae; genus Eucalyptus; species Eucalyptus virginea. The sequence goes on along the minus strand of CM024515.1, from coordinate 8,927,771 downwards.
TGCAGCAATATTCGCAAGTCAAATGATTTACCCAACCACCTGATTATGAAATTTTATTATAATTTGACCTCTACCCTTCGAAATTACAAATTTTCACTTCTAGTTAGTGTGTTCCCCCTTTTCTTTTATTTTCCAGCATGTTTGGGATTGCAATCAATATTGCCAACCAATTGCTCCACGTTTTCTTACCTTGTCTATCGTATGTTCATAAAAATGATTATGATTACTAATTCCGATTTCTTTTTTCTTTTTTTTTTACCTTTAAGCAAAAAAGTTTATATGTTTCAATTTAATTATTTTGAGAATTTCATGCATATTATCTAATTTCTTTTGGTACGCAAGCTAATCATTTCTACACATTATTTGTCGTGCTCTTCTTACTCATGTGATACATTCGTTGGACATTCTGTGCCTTTCTAAATTGTTTGTTGCTTTCTACATGCTTCTTACTAATTGCTGCTAAGTTTCAAGACAATCCTTAGAATCAGAAGAAGAGAGTCATACCACATTTTCTCCTCTTCCTTGAGCAATTCCTTTATTATGGTAATAACAATTGAGCAGCAATTCCAATCAACTACACGGTTGTGAAGAGCAAAAATAGCGTCAAACTTAAACTACTCATGTCACGGGGCTATACAAACAAAAATGACTAAAAAATGTGATACCTTCTTTCCTCTTCCCGCTGAGATGCTCTTGCTAGTCTGATGATGCTGCCTGTCAGCCCTATCTATCTGGAGCTACCCAGGAAATATAGAAAGGCACAGATCAAAGAAAATATGCAAATAGGTTTGAGGTGAAGAGGGAAAGTACTTGAGAAATCTCAAACAAAAAGATATCGAGTATTAGTATTACCTTCTTTCCTCTCCTCGAATTGCTTGTGTTTTCATTTCTCAGCGTTCGTCATCTGGAACACATGGTAACATGGAATGAAAAGAATGAACTGCACTTTTCACTATCTTCATATTAAGTGATGGTAGGCAGAAATGACGAGAACATTGAGAGGTATCCGTATACCCTGTTTTCCCTTTCCCCTGGTTTGGTATTAGTGATTAAGAATCAGCTCTGTTGATCTAATAGAAAGTTGATGGTGCAATAACAAGAAACACACAAGTATAAGACCTGCAAAGACGGCAAACAAACCACTGGGCTTCTGTGGTTGGGGTGAAGACAACACACCTTCAGGACCTACAGCATGATGTTCTAAACAGTCGTGCGAAAAGAATTGGAAAGAGTCATGATACCCTTTTTATTGTTTCTGCCCCCTTGCTCACAGCATCTGTCGGATTCTGTACATTAGATGTTCTCATCTGAAAGATAAAACAATAGATATCAAGGCAAAATAAACCATGAGTCTGATTAAAAAAAAAAAGAAAAAGAAAAAGAAAAGAGAGAGAAGCTAAATTCAGAAAAGCTCATAAATAAAAAAGCTTTACCCTCTCTCGTTTTCCCTCCCCATAAGCTTTATAATTGTTAGGGTAATGAGGATCACCTGTATGCTGTAAGAGAGAGAGAGAGGCCTTGCGAAATTAATAGTTATAGACACTCACATGCATTAGAACGCACATATAAGCATGTGACAATTTGCTCTGTGAATGTGTAATACCCTCTTTCCTCTTTCTGCCGACTTGCTGGCAATGCTGTTGGGGTTCTGCAGATTCCCATTATACACCTGAAATAATGGATAAAACCAAAGGTTTTAAACTATGAAGACAACAGGAAGGCAATTTCCAGGCAAAGAATATGGACAGGCAAGTTCAGAGGAAGAAAAACTCTTCACTGTATTTCCCTTTGCCAGGCCATTAGCTTTATGACTGTAATGAGAGTCTAAAGTGGCACTATTATGCTGACAAAAGGAAGCAGAGGGAAATAGCAGAGGCTCTATGAAAATCCAATTCTAACAAAGAGATTTAGATATAACAAAGGCTGGATAAAGAAAAAGAATGATATGAATGAACAAACAGACATAAGTTAGCTGTGCCCTCTATATTATTCACACAATAAGGGTAATGTTTGAAAATAATACCAGAAAGCGGCTAATTGATAAAGTAAAAAGAGACAACTATAATTCTGGAGATATTAAAAAAAAAAAAAAAAAGGCATCCTTTAAAAAGTTAGATACATCTACAACAGCTAAGTGAGAACTGAAGGCACATAATCTTCACCGGCTCATTTACATAGAATCTTTGGCTTCAATAAGCCTACAAGAAGGTGGGAAGAGGGTGTAAGGACAGCTAACGGAATGCAATCATAACAGGCAAAAGACGAACAGGATCTATAAAATGCGGGTGCTTCTTTTGGTTTCTATTTCCATTTTCAACCAAATTATACATATAACAGCCATTACAGATGATATATTTCAACTAAATCACTTTTTTTTTAGTGCAACCTATTTCAAAAACCACTAGCAAGCATGCTGAACAAATAACTTCTGAAGGAAAAGATGTGTCAAGAAAAGAGAAGGCAGACAAAACTCAAATTTTCAAAAGGTCCTTCCACTGATCAAGAGAGCACGAGTCATGCAATCAAAGATAAGAAAACTAGAATTGGAACCCTTCTTACTAGCCATGGACGAGTTTCCTCACTAAGATGCATCTTATTAGACAGAAATGACCAAATGAGAACTATAATAAATAGATGTTATAAATCTGGAATATATTTCAAAAGCAGTTGACACGAATGAGTAACAATCATAGTATAAGGAGATGCAGTGCCTTTTTCTCGAGGAATGTAGTCTCACTTGATGGAGCAACTAGAATTCAGATGCTTCTTTTTAACAAAGGAATGAGGAAGCGAAGCAAGAGACTGAGAGAGTTCTTTAGGACTGAGGAGTAAATGTGAACCTATAGTTTACTGGGCAAACGTCAAAGCAAAACAAAAGTTTTTTCCTTTGGGAAAAAAAAAAACAGCCAGTATACTGAAAAATAGACCAAAAGTTAAAACTCACCCCACATAAAAACTTGTCATGAACGAGACATTATAAAGAATGGGAAGGAAATATTAGTCGATTCAATCGAAACGCCATGACTTGTGATTGCTTATAAAGGAGTGTGGGCTGGAGTTTCTGGAATATAAGCATAAACTGAACAGGCATCTAACAAGATAACAACCAAGTATTTAATCTTTAACAAGAGAGAGAGTACAGCTTTTGTTCTAGTCTAGCATTTCAAAACATATTGGAGGGAGAAAAACACAATAATTACCTCCCGGACAATGCACCATGTATTTGGAATATTGAAAAAGGATAAATGAAATTCCACATAAGATAATTATACAATCATAATCCTCTGGCCTCAAGTAAGAAGCCACAAGAAAATAAAATCCAGAAATAGCCTTTATCAAATAATGCGCCGAGGTTCATACATCATATAAAACAGATACATGGGTTTAGTTCCATTTCCGTAGCTCTCATATCTACCTCTACACATAAGCTACTCGCTGCCATCAAAGACCAGCACTTGAACCAAAAAACCATTTGCAACAGCTAGGTCTGTAAAATTTTGTGCATTCAGGGATTAATGCTTTGAAACATACCAAGTTTCTAGAAAAGTTAACTAGCTTGATTAATGATATCTTGTCGATTTTATGGGAACACACTAAGGTTCAATCGAGCCTTTGCCCATTGGGGGTTTACAGGAAAGAGCAGCCCACAGAGTCCCACATTTCTTTCGTTTGGTTCCTGTTTTTTCTTTTCTGTGTGTTGGGGTTAAGGGTTTGAAGGTGGATGATTAATAACTTAAACCTATAGTAAGGGTATCAATATACATCCTTAATCAAGAAAAAAACAGAGGCACGAAAGTCACACGCTCAGATGCCATGACATGTATACTATCTACTTTAACACCATAGAATATGCAAATTACTATTTTGAGAATCACAAAATCACAGATATGAACTGAGTCAACAGACATGAGAAAACCTTTGCGGCATATGGTTTTGGAAGAGGCAAAATGGGTGCCCCAGCACCTGTTGGCTCCCTCGGCAGTGATTCAGAAGTCAAATATTTAATGACCTCTTTATCTTCATAAGTACTTCCGGAAAAATGAGATGAAGAAGGTGGCTGGGCCCCAGTTTGTAAATTTTGACTAGGGGTCGTTAATGATGGCTTCAAAGTTTGCTCCATTCATAGCTAGAGGCAGACTTTCCGGAACCACTCCAGACCCTCAGACAAAGTTTGCTCCATGGATAACTTGAGGCATGGGGTCAATATTCAGACCAGCAGTACTAGTACACTTTGCCGCAGAAGACATCGATGTTATTCTAGAACTCAACAAATCCTTTGCCACATTAGGCAATGTGTCCGAAATCAATAAAGCAGGACCCGATGGCAGATCTGAAGGAATCAACATTGGTGTAGATGTCAAAGAATCCATGATGATGGGGGGCTTCAAAGAATCAGATAATCCATAAGTTGCTGCAATTCTCATTGTCAATGGATTTGTTACAGGATGTTGCATTGGTTGCTTAATATGATATGCAGCCAGACCGAGTGGAGGTCCAGCCAATAACTCTGCTGAGGATAAGGGACTTCCCCTGTACTCCTACCAAATTCTTGCCCATGTAATAGCATGGGCTGTCCAGCAGCAAGTGTATTTGTACACAGCAATGAACTGATCAATGTAGAGTTCTGTGTGCGCTGATATGAAGAAAGAGTCTGGTGGACAGCCAAATTCGGAAGTCCTAAACTGGAACTGTTGGGTCTGCTTATTGTGGTGGCCTGTGGAGTGATTGAAGATGCAGATGAAGAGTGGAGGAAAATAGCCTGTATGAGAAGCTAATGCAACATGAATAGATGGCTTGTTTCCATCTCAAGCATCAGATCAGAACATAAAGTTGATAAAACCTTTATGATGGCTGGATCTTCTGGTAATTTTTTCAGGTTGAGACTATGAAGATAGAACCTGCAATTCCTGAAACAGGTGCACAAGCATTTTTGTTCCTCTCCTTTAGTCAGTCATGTGAATTTTAATACAAGAATTGACATAAGTACATCAAAGAAATAGTTGGATCACCAAAACAAAGCTTCAGTATCTAGAAGTTACCAATGCTAGCATGAGTCAGAATTACAAACTGCAATACACCTGCGTTTATAAACAACTATTCTACAATATAGTCAATGATACAATACATGCTTTGCTTTATGCAGATCATGGATGTCAACTGTCCAAATATAATGCGAACCTTTATGTCACTCCCTCTGAAATTTACGTAGTTGAAAACTCTGTCATCAGGAAGGACCTGAGGACCATCCTTTCTTCGCCCTTCTGTTCCAAAAGATCTCACTGCAGTAAATGAAGGGAAGATTCAGATGGAAGAATGACATTGGAAGAGCTGTTTTATGTCTCTACCTGTCTACAGATAACAAATATGCAGTCAATAGTTTGAAAAGCAACTCAGACCTGAAGTTTCTAGCAACAATAAGAACTAGAAATTGCCGAAAGAAACAAAATGCACCAAGACCAATAAACAGATAAAATCATCAGATGTCATCAGTTAGGATGGGCTTCGCCTCGGTACCCTAAGTCCAACTTCTGTTTTCCAAGTCCTGGGAAGAAAATATAGTTGAAATTATATTTTTAAGGTAAGTGGAAACATATGGGGAAATCACTAAAGTGATTGAGCTCTGATTTTGAATTACATGAAGCATATATGAGCCATATTAGCAGGACAAACCTAAGATATACACCTTCTTAGTAGCAGTGTGCTAGACTCCAGAAAGTAGAAGCCATTAAGCCCACAATACCGAAGAGTCACCAAGTAAATCATTTCTTTAATTATTTTTTTGCATACTAGAGATGTGAATACCAAATCACATCTCTGAAATGAATTTGCCATGAAATATCAGGCCAAGCTTCACAAAAGCATTTCCTGCTATAAGCACAGACACGAATATTTCGTCCTACGCTTTCTCCTGTTCTCTAAATTAACTGTCCCATGAACTGCAACTCGCTACTCAATGTTATAATCACGTGATCGCCAAAATTTTAGTCACCAGCAAATTCGATATCATTGAACAATTACAACCGTCCACCAGAGGAAAATCTTTGATCTCTCATCAGGACAGTCATCCTCTTTGGTCATATGAACGGTCCATGATTTTTGCTTCTACCAAGACAGGAATGAAACCGTCGGCCAAGCCAAAACTATCTCCCTACACTAACCATCCGTCTACACGCAGTAGCCATCGGCACAAGTGTTGGCCGCTAATCTGTCATCAACGCCTCGAAAAGTTCCTTCCGCAACCGTACCGCGGCAATTGCCAAGCACCGCTGTGCATGTCCTGGAGCCGACCGATCGACGACCGCGGTACAAGAAAAGCAGAGACTCGGGCTCCCAGAGGAGACAAAGAACCGAAGAAGGGACGGAAGACATCGCACCGTTTGCGAGGGGCATGACAGCATCGTGCGGGTCGATGCGGGAATCCCCCTCTTCTTTAAACGAAAACGTTTCTTCATTTTGGCTCCATTTAATAATTTTGGATCGATAATAGAATTATTATTCATTAACTAATTATTTTAAATTATAAATATGACCATTTTTTGAAAATATTTATCAAATCATTTATTTTGCGTGAAATAAACAAAGCATTTATTTATATTGTTTCTTTTATTTTTTTTATTTTTTTGGGTTTGGTAGGACTTTTGGCTCCCATTGGTCTAGCCTAAGCAAATGGCAGGGACAAATCAAATTGTTAATGAATTCATGTCGACTCATTGTTTCATAAATAATTATACCTATAAATGTTTTTCTTTTCGTGAAAATCACATCATTTGATGGTTATGATACTTAAACGATTTCAATGCATTTACTAGGGACTCCATTAAACTATTTTTTTCTTATGAATCGATAACAATTTCGAACAAAGTCAGACTTCGATGAAAGTGAAATGGGTTTATAACAATTTATTTCTTTATAAATATGTCATGATACCTTCTTGTTACATTATTTTTCAAACCCAACTCGTGAAGTTTTTGAGCACCCAATCAAGTTCTAATAAATCTGATATTTTATCTTCCTAGTACCCTCAATGTATTATATATAACGACGCAAAAGAATCATCGACCAACCCTCACCAATCACAGTGTAAAAAATAATATTTTAATAAACATTCAAATAATATTTAAAAATTTTAAATGTTGTCCATATCAACATTGATAGTACCATATAAGATAATTAGATTCAATGTATGCAATTTTCAGTCAAAATTGACTCAATTGACTCAATTGGCATAAATATAAATTGTTTGGACTAAATTGGTATAATTAAAAGTTTTAAGACTCAATCGCTATTAATGCAATAGGTTTGTTACTTTTTTGTTACTTATCCCCAACTAAAGGCAACCATGATTTTCTAAATAGGATTCCAAAGCTATTTGCACCACTCAAAATAAACTAAACTTATTGATTTGTGAAATTATCAATCCAACTCAAACCAAACCAATAACTTCGGTTTATTATCAATTTGGTTCAATTTTAGGCCACTACTGTCGAGTCGATTTACAACTAAAAAGTTTAGGGCGTGCATAATAAAGTTTATGTTTCTCTATTTTTTTTATTTTTTTCTTCAAAATAGGTTTGGGTAAACGTTCAAGAACACAATTTCAATTTTCTATTTTTGGAATAAATTTCTATTTTAAAAATGGATTTGTATTAAAAATCAAAAACTAAAATTTTTAACTTTTTTATTTCTTGAACAAAAGTGAAAAATGAAAACTCTTTTCATCATTCACTCTTGTTACTACCCATGGCCCACTTGCCACCCATGGGACACTGGCCACCATCCCCCTAGAAAAAGAAATTTTATTTTTTTATTAAATGAATTTCTATTTCAAAAAAAAAAATTGTCTTTATCAAACGGGTTTTTTTGCTCAAAAACTTATTTAGGGAAAATAAATTGAGAAATGGCTAGAAATTGATTTTTGTTCTAGAAATTTTTCATATGTACCCTTAATTTATATTTATGGCTGTGTTTGGTTGGACTTATGAGAAAAGTTTTTGAGGAAAAAGAACTTTAAGTTAAAAGAGTTTTTGAAAATGCAAATTTTATTTGTTAAATTGTAATCTAAAAGTTCTTGTGAAGTACTTTGAGTAAAATAGTATTTGGGAAAATTATATTTACAAATGACTTTACTTTAAAAAAAAAAAAAAAAAAAAAAAAAATAGCCCTTTGCCAATCAAGGGCAAGTGGCTCCTGATGATCTTAAGTTCGAATCTTTCTATTAAATAATAGATAACGCTTTCATCTAATAGTTTAATTTCATCTTACCTTATATTTGTGCCCAGAGTGTTTTGAGTATAGATTTGTCTTCTGTCATTTGGCATGTATCGGTCTACCATGTTCAAGTTTAAGGTACGAAATCCCTTCTCTTCAGTTCTTCTCCTTTTCTTTTCCCTTTCTGTATTTGCAGATTTATTTAACTTTTAATTACCTAAGCGTATTCATCGATATTAAATAAGCACACTTCACTGTCTGAGAAACTAATTAATGTCACTCTTGCACCAGAATGAGATCGATCAACGGTTGGAGCGAGCTAAATCTATCAAGTTCCATCCGACAAAACCATTGTATGGTTACAGAGCAACCTTTAACTGTATTTCCACGTTACAAAACCAAGCTAAAGGACGTTAATTATAAGTGTCTTACCAGAATGAAGCTTGTTGTCATGCAAGATTCTTGTAAGCTTGCATATCATCTTCCACAAGAGAACTTCATCATTGGCTGAGAACAAATGATGAATTGTCTGATCTCCGTTTGAGTTTGTTTTGCTTAACTAGTATCTACTGGAGAAGCTTTTTACGTGTTCGCCTTGAGAGTTCATTCAAGCATGCACTCGTCTTTGATCCCGAGTGACTATTCAGCCCCTCAAAACACAGTATCGAACTCTGTTAGGATTGCATCGTTGCAAAGCTGAGCTCGCTCCAAGCTGAAACATAAAAGTTTATCTGAGACCTCTTGCTCTCTCTCTCTGCATGCATCCACAGAAGGAAGATCACCAGCATTTGCTTTTGTCTTTAGGTGAGCTTTGCTATGATTGCCGAGCTCACCCCACACTTCGTCCTTGTTAAATCTCTTGTTCATTGCCACGAAATCAAAATCCTCAGCATATTTGGCAGCCAAATGTGGAATCTGGAAAGTCAAGCGAAAAAAAAGAGAACAGCCAATAAAGAGGTGTAGTAAGATCCTAAGGAATTCTCAAAGTACCTATAGCCACACCTGTGGACGCGTGATTTCGTAACACACCCATTTGTCCAGGTTTACATCAACGACCACCCAAGGCTATTCCTTTTCTTTTCACCGTATCTTAATATCGATATACAAAATCACAAAAGGAGCTCTAGATAATAAATTGAATACCGCTGATATCAACTTGCAGCAATATTAGCAAGCTAAATGATTTAATCAACCAATTGATCATGAAATTCAATTATAATTTGACCTCTACGCTTCTAAATTACAAATTTTCACTCCTAGCTAGTGTATTCTTCCTTTTCTTATATTTTCCAGCTTGTTTGGGATTGCAATCAATATTGTCAACCAGTTGCTCCACGTTTTCTTACCTTGTCTATCGTCTGCTCATAAAAATGATTATGATTACTAATTCCAATTTCTATTTTTTGACTCTTAAGCAAAAAAGTTTATATGTTTCAATTTAATTATTTTGAGAATTCATGTGTACTCTCCAATTTCTTTTGGTTCGCAAGCTAATCATTTCTACACATTATTTGCGGTACTCTTACTTCTCATATGTGGTACATCCGTTGGATATTCTGTGCCTTTCTATATTGTTTGTTGCTTTCTACATGCTTCTTACTAATTGCTGCTAAGTTTCAAGACATTCCTTAGAATCACAAGAAGAGAGTCATACCGCATCTTCTCCTCTCCCTTGAGCAATTCCTTTGTTGTGGTAATAACAATGAGTAGCAGTTCGAATCAACTACACAGTTGTGAAGAGCAAAAGCAGCATCAAATTTAAACTACTCATGTCATGGGGCTATACAAACCATTATGACTATAACATGTGATGCCTTCTTTCTTCTTCCCACTGAAATGCTCTTGCTAGTTTCATGATGCTGCCTGTCAGTTCTATCTATCTGGAACTACCCAGGAAATGTAGAAAGGCACAGAATCAAAGACAATACGTAAACAGGTTTCAAGGTAAAGAGGAAAAGTACTTGAGAAATTTCAAACAAAAAGATATCAAGTATTAGTATTACCTTCTTTCCTCCTTTCCTTGAATTGCTTGTGTTTTGGTTTGTTCTTGACTCAGCCTTCGTCATCTGGAACACATGGTAAGATGGATTGAAAAGGATGAACTGCACTTTTCACTATCTCCAAATTAAGTGATAGTTGGCAGAAACGACTAGAGCATTGACTTCTTATATGCCAGGAGTTCGGAGGACATTCACGTGATCTTGCCTTCTTTACCTCATATCATCTCGACAATTACAATGTCTAAGTCTTGGTTGAAGAATTCGGAACCATTTTTGGGGTCTGCTCACACGAATAGGGGATCACCAAGTTTGTTGCTTGAAGTCGATAAATTGAAGGTTATTGGTAACACCTAAATCTCTAGTCTCACATCCATACATGTTTTATGTTTATTAGCTGTTTGGTTTAGAAGTTGGGCTATTTGTTAGTTAGTTGGTGAGGGACTATAGTTCAATTGGTTACTCTCTAATGGAAGCACAGAAATCGATCAAGATAGGGAATTCCTCTGTTCTTTGTGTGCTCTCTTCTCTTACTATAATAATTTGTTTCAACAGCTCTTCTCTAATCCAATCAATCTCATTATTTCAGTGGAGGATACAGGGATAGGTATTCCTCCAGAGGCGCAATCCTGTGTTTTCACTCCTTTCATGCAAGTGCGCCCATCAATTTCTCGAACACATGGGGGCACAGGTATTGGGCTAAGCATAAGCAAATGTTTGGTTGGCCTCATGAATGGGGAGATTGGATTTGTAAGCATACCCAGGTGGGATCCACGTTTACCTTTACTGCAGTTTTCAATGATGCCTGTTCTACCTCAAAAGAGTGTAAGGGCCAGCAAGTGAAAGGACAAGGTGACTCTGGCACCTCAGAATTTCATGGTATGAAAGCAGTGGTAGTTGACACAAGACCTGTCCATGCCAATGTATGAAAGTATCATATCCAGAGGCTTGGTATTCATGTTGAGGTAGTTGCAGACTTGAACCAGTGCTTCCACACCATACAAAGTGGGAATTGCAGAATAGATATGGTGCTCTTGGAATGGGAAATTTGGGACAAGGACTCTGGTTTGTTGGCAATCTTTCTGGATAAATTGAGGGACATGAAGCCACGGTTGTTTCTTCTATCTAATTCTATCAGCTCTAGTGGGATGAGTGGTGCGACTACAGATGCTACTGGTCCATCCGTGATCATGAAGCCTCTAAGGGCTAGTATGCTGGTGGTGTCTTTACAGCGCGTCATGGGAGTTGGAAACCGAATAAGTTGCTCCAATGGGGAGTCTCCGAGTCTGTCTCTCCACAACCTTCTCTGTGGCAGAAAAATCCTAGTCATGGATGACAACAAAGTAAATCTCAGAGTGGCCGAGGGAGCTATGAGGAAATATGGAGCTGATGTGGTTTGTACGGACAGTGGGGAAAAAGCAATTGCTTTGCTCAGACCACTGCATGATTTTGATGCCTGCTTCATGGATATCTAGATGCCAGGAATGGATGGGTATGGCATTTTCCTGCTCAGGCACTTATTTTTGTCATCAAATGTTGTATAGAAAGTGTATATTTTTTCAGAGATTTGTATGTGTCTTATGTAATGGATTTTGATAACCTTTTCTATGTCAACTAGGTGGTGATAATGGATACGTGCATCTAATGGTTCTATAATTCCTTTGATCATATTTGAAGCTACAAAAAGAATTTGACAGATGGAACAAAGTCCAAGCAAGGAATTCCTACCAGGACAGTCATCCTCAGAGCCACGTGAAAATATCTCGAATTTCCACCTACTGATCTTGGCCATGACTGCAGATGTGATTCACGCTACTCATGAAGAATGCACAAAGTATGGAATGGACGGATATGTTTCAAAGCCCTTTGAAGCGGAACAACTTTTAGAGAAGTTTCGCTCCTTTTCCTGGTCATCACTGAATCGAAACTTGTAGAGAGGCCACCATAGATGGCTAATTGTTTTGGTGAGCAGAAGTCTTGGTTGTTTAGGCACTTTGGCAGCCTTACCGGTGAACTTTCGAATTCTTTAACAAGAGTGAGTTTTCTCTGGCCTCTCCTTAGCTACACATTTCTTGATTCTCTTGCTTGTAGAGCAGTTGGATTTCCTTTTGATAGATGCAATTGAAATTCGCTGATATATCTCATGTGAAACCAAAGGGATTTTCTTCGGACACCTTCTGTTGATTTCTTGCACATTTTTGGATTTCTCAGGTGTCTTGTCACGGGAGCATATACATAAAGAAGCTAAGGTCACCTGCTGGAGTTGAATTTTCATTGATTTCCCTAAGAGTGGCATATTGGTTTAAAACCACTGCAAGTATTTTTTTTTTGTACAATTGATCTGAACCTTTTGCAAGATGACGGTTGGTAATTAGGCGATTTGAAGTTCGCCAATGGAACTCCGGATCAATGGCTGCTTGGAAATGATGCAGGAATCTCTTCGACATAGGTGCATATCTGTAGACTAGACCTTAATAGTGTGTACATGTGTCACGGGCCGAAAGTGAGCCCATCCCAGAGGTTCCTGGAGGACGATCGCGACTCACCCTTGGACCTCCTACTTTCACTCGGATTTCCACCAAGTCTTCTCCCCGAAGTTTCCAAGGGCGGGCGACACCGTCATTATGCTTGATTCTAAAAGTCTCTTATGTTATTTATGTTGGAAGACGGTAGTTAGCATTTATGTTAGTAGTTGATGGCTATCATTTATGTTGGTGGTAAGTAGCCGCCATTAGTGTCGGTAGTTAAGGCGGTGCGATCTCGTCTGCCAGATCAGATCTAGATCAACGGATGTAATTAGAGAGCCTCAAGTATAAGAAGGGGTGCCATCTCCCTCATTTGTATCCATCCAGCTATTTCAGTTTATAAAAGCTCATTTCTTTTTAGAGCTCCTCTCTCTAGAAGCTTTTCTCTTTCTACAATCCGGGTGTGCTAGCGAGTAAGCGTCTCAAATCAAAATAGCCTGAGTCGCTGTGCGGTTACGATCCCAATTGATCAGCCAGCTTTAGAGATTGTTAGATGGTTGTGTGCTCACTATTATCTTGCTGTACATATACACAAGGTTATTATGAGCAATGAAGGTGACTCCTCTTAGCAATGATGTTGCAGTGTCCACTAAGTTCTCTTCCCCCCTCCATGTTCAAAGGCTAGAGATTTTGTAAAATCATCAGCCAGCCGTTTTCTTTATCTATGTGGTGCTTTAAAACAAGATGTTTATACGTGGTTTATTTGTGGCTCATGTATAAAAATGGTCTATACAATATTTTATGTTTTGGATGCATGTGAATAGGCAATTGTTCCTCTATGATAGGAGGAGCCTGCGATTTGCAGCCAAACTAGCTCTTCACCGACTCTAGCCTTTGTGATTGTTTTTGGTGTGAGAATCATTCATTAGGACGTGGTCGAAACCATTATAAATCATATGGAACAAGTTGGGCAGTCTTCTAGCGCAAAAGCTCATTCCAAACTACACAAACCTTTGGCCAAGTCATCTTCCACAACTTTCTTGTTGGATGTCAAAAAAGAGAAACTTATTCAATTCAAGAGAATTTAAAAGAGAGAGAAGTCGTTCTCGGAGATGGCCAAGAAATCTCACAAGCATCAATATCCAAATCCTCACCTTTGAATTCTCTCATTCAAATTGTCAAAACTTCTTCGATAATGGTCCCTAAAGTGACGCTCAAACTGAACAACCCCTGAACTTAAAATGGTAAAACTCAAATAACCTACGAAAACATCAATCTTGTTCTTTAGTGTGCGGTTCATTTGCCCCATAAGCTAGCTCTTGCAAATTTTGAAGCCTAGAGGAGATATCCAAAATTGTTACCTTGATAAACTACAGCTCTGGTGATCTAGCGAGCAAAGACCGAATATACAATAACTTAACACGTGAGACGAGCATGGTATCCATAACTCTCTTCGATTCCATTTTACGAATAAACGTAAAAACAGCATCTCTAATTTCCGCAAGAATCTCATGCTCTCTGGAAGCACTTGCCTCGATGACAGCGGCCAAAACCTGCACTACCATAATATTGGCAATTAACTATGATATATTTTAAGAAGTTCACCATTATCAACAGAAATAACAAAATTATGCAGAATGGAGTAACTACTAAATTAGATGAATAAAATGTCATAAACAACCGCAATATCTTTCTATTTTTGAAACATCCATTCACCAGCATGCTATAATTCTTTCTAAAATAGTAAAAAAAAACATTTATCATTCAGGCCCAATTTCGTGGAGACCAGAAATTGTATATTCATGAAATATACTGTACTTACAATTACTTCTGATTAGCTTTTTGCTCATGCTTCTGATTCTAGCACTTGAACATTTGAGTTTTCTTTGACATTGAACATGTCAAATGTTTAAAGACATAAAACTGTCCATTTCTTGAAGAATCATCTCAATACTCTGTTGGGGTCAGGATTTTCCAAAATTAAGAGATCCAGATAAATCGATAGTCCCATTCATTCAGCACAGGAAAACTGAAGACAATTAAATATTAGAGAACTGCTGAGCTAACCTCTAGACATATGGGACCTTTCAGAATTTCAGCACATCGATCTCAGTACGTTTCAGTTTTTGCTAGTAGCTCCAGTAGCATTTCAGTCTCCGGGAGCAAATTGTGAAGTTCCCTAATCTATCCAAAAGAACATGGTCAAAGCAAGAGTCAAAGGGGCCTACAATTCAAACCAGAAATGTACTTACGATTTATGAACTAAGAAGAGTGAGAATAACCTCTGATTTCAGCTTATATAGGGAGTCGATCTCAATTGCAGCAGCACATTTCTCCGAGAGGCAGATTCGAACACGATTAAGCCAATCCTAAAGAAATAAATTTTTCTTAAAAGGGTGAGTCAGGAATTAGAAAATCCAACCAACTTATGATAACTTTCTGCAGCAAAGAAGGCGTGCCGGATACAGAACACAGCATGCACTGAAACAGAAAATCTCATTTAATCCTTATTGGCGTGATTGTGGTAATTTTCTTTATCAGATAAATGGAGATATAGGAATAATCCCATGAAAACAAAAAGGAATAGTCCCAAGTCAATTTGAAAATTCAACGAGACCACATTTTCAATCAATGTATGCCAAATTGAAAGTGTCAGCCAGAAAAGCCAGATATGCACCAGATGAAAAACAAAATGTCCTCAGTTAATCACCATCACCAATATAACGATAGAAGTCCATGTGATCATCCACTGGACCTGATAAATCAAGTGTACCATGTAGAGCCATGTCACTCAGTCATGGGCATCACACTGCAGAGTGCACACTCACAAACATTGACAAAACCCAATTCAACTTCAACCACTTGGGTGGAAAAAAGAGAACAAAATTTAACAGTTGTTAATCGGAGAACCATGCAGAAACCAGATTAAGAGAAATGGCTTTTTAATCTAGACAAACCAGCAAGGGTAACACTAAACTGTAGAACAAGAAGCAAATAGGTCTTCTAGATGAGTAGAGACCAAACCTATGACATTTTTCTCACCACGTAAAAGAGACAATTTAGGTAACTGTAGGGATATGGCTTAATGTATCTTGACCCATAAAATCAATCCTGATAGAGAATTACCTCCATCGAAGAAATTTTCTGTGCCAGTTTCTCGCTTCCTTTGACAAGGATTCCTAAGCGACAGCTTCTATCGTAAAGGTTTTCCAACTCCAATAACTGGAACAAAAGTACATAAATAATGACAATATAAATTATGCAAAGAGAAGTGGACAAAATGAACTCTTATCTTAATCAAAAGGTCAAATAAATTCACGTTATATACCTTTGAAGATGACGAAAGAGTAGATTCAATCTCTCCGGCCAACTTCTTTGCCTCTTCAGCATACTCCTGTACAGATTTTAAGCAAATTACTGTAAGTCACTCGACTAGACAGAGTGCAGGTATATCAAATGCCACAACTTCACAATCTTCTTCAGAACCTTCAATTTAAGATGTCCAGGCTCGTTACACGGCATGGTATCAAAACTCAACAATTCAGTGACATATTCTAAATCTGCCCTCTCCAAAGCATTAGTAGAGCCCAGAGAATGATTTTCAATTTTTGCGAGGCAACTTCTTACACCTTCTGCCCACCTCTGCACATCGACTAACTTCTTTGCCATGGTCCGTACCTGCATGTGATTGAAGTACACATTCATACATAGTTGAATCATATGCACATAATCTGAGAAGAATTTCATGTAGCTAAAAGGCTTTGAACTAACAGGATCCATGTCAAAACCAGCCCAAAGAAATTGTTCACCTTCTTTCAACAGTTTTTGATAAATATCCTTAGAGAAAGGATTTTTAAGAGCATCAGTTGACTGCAACAGCCATTGATCAGCAAGATGAGCCAAAGTAGCATGGCCACCTTTTACCTACAAGAACATATAATCCAGAAGAACATTCTCTCTTACTGAAGAACAAAAGGCAAACTAAAATAACAATCTTGACAAGGACAATCAACTCCAGCACAATATTAAAGAACAAGAGGAGATTAGCACGGATTCCAAACCTCACTAAACACCACTAAATTTCACTTTGTTCTTCATTGACATTTATTCCAACACCAAACAATTATGCAGTGACCTTGGTAGAAAAGAATTTCCTAGAATGTACATAGTTTGCCAGTCAACCAGTAAAAAACATTGGCAACTAAGACCAAAGCAATAAAACCAACTTCAGCTAGACTCTTCCATAAAACAAAGATCATATAATACCTAGTAAGTATAAAAATGAGACGATCCACCTTGCTTAAGATTGACACCTCATCCAGTCATAAATTTATAGAATGAACACCAAGGCTGAAGTTGTTTTAATTGCTGCAATTTGTTTTCTACATGCTTTATTCGATACCTCATCCAGTCTCTTTGTTAATTGACTAAGCAAGTCTTGTATCTGACAATACCTTTTTCGCTGAAGAACTTGTTTCACTGGAGAAAGATCTTTGCTGGAGCACCTTACTCCTTTGAGTCTCCTCACCATTGTATTTATCGACAGTGAGCAGCAAGTCACTTAACTCTGCTAATGTATGACGGTCAAGGAGGCAATGTTTGCTGGGTTTGCATTCACAGATGTGTTGCCAGTGCTGCACAAAAGGGGTCTGATGATGAGATCGAGAATTACCAATTCTGGCTTTAAGCCCAAAAATGATGATGAAGAAGAAACACTTCATATGATTGGGTGATCCATTTCTTTGAATATGAACCCAACCAAAGAAGATGTTATTTACGGTGCCATGTTGGATCAAAGACAGGAAAGTATATGTCACCAGCAATAATGTGACAAATCAAAATTAGAACCAGTAATCAGATTTTTCCTTGCAAATTCAATCGCATCATATGCTTTTTAACATTATGACTTTAAGGATGTATTTCATTAAGACAGAGGCCCTTGTCATGAATGCTTTCACTCATTGTGCCCGGCTAGGTGGAATAATCCAAGTTCCATGAGTTCAAGATCCCCCTTCAGGGGCAAATGTTTTTGACATTGCGTGGCACATGTACTAGGCTTGTATTTGCACTACAAATCAACTAATTTGACAGGATAATAAACCAGAACACAGTTTCCACATACCTCAAGACAAACAAAAGCAGATGGCCTACAATCATATACAACTGATATTGCTGACATATAATGCACTTAGGATCCTACAAAAAAACCAATTCATCAACTAGCATCGTATTGACAAAGTCATCAGAAAGCAAGAGTTAAACATGAAAGGTCGAGTACCTCCTCAGTCCCCACGCATTCAGGACGTGTCCGTGGTGGCATTGGAGATGATTTTACATTGCCATTTTTCAAGAGTCGCTCCCTCCAACTTTTCTCCTTTGTATAAATTCTAAGTAATTCTTTCGCCAGAAAAGGTGATGCTTTTCTATCATAATTACTCTGCATATTGCACAAGAAGGCAATTAGGGACATTTCTGTATATGGAAAGACCTCCTAGTAAGCAAAACTTAACTTTAGAAAAACAACTGTTATCAAAAGGAAACAGCAATTATTAATCCTTCCCATCAAACTAATGAAAGAGGCAAACACGGAAATTATGTTGATGATGATCATGAGTCCATCACAAACTACCAAAAACCAAAGAAAATAGTCCCAGGTAAAGATAGTCAAACGCACAACAGACGCCGCACCGCCCGCACAACAGACGCCGCACCGCCTCACCTAGTTTCCGCGTCTTGTCGGCAAGAACGCCGAGGTAGTGCGTAACTCGATCGAGCTTCGCGTTGGAATACTCCAGCAGTTCGCTCGCCTCTTGTCTCAGCTCCAAGAAATCCTGCCTCGCAAGCTGCATCCGGAAATCGCTCTTCTCAGAGCTCGGCAACAGAGAAGGAAAAACCTGGACATTGTCCGCGAGCCGCTGGACCTTGGAGGCCAGCGGGAGCTGCGAGGGCGGCGAGGAGGCGGCGGCGGCGGAGATCGAGTACCGCCGCACGAGGGGGCGCTCGGCCGGTGCTGGTCGTCGGCGTCGAAGGAGGCGGAGGTCGACGACGACTTCCACGGCTCGAAGCCGCTCTGGACCTTGGAGGCCAGCGGGAGCTGCGAGGGCGGCGAGGAGGCGGCGGCGGCGGCGGCGGCGGCGGAGATCGAGTACCGCCGGACGAGGGGGCCCTCGGCCGGTGCTGGTCGTCGGCGTCGAAGGAGGCGGAGGTCGACGACGACTTCCGCGGCTCGAAGCCGCTCTGGACCTTGGAGGCCAGCGAGAGCTGCAAGGGCGGCGAGGAGGCGGCGGTGGCGGCGGCGGAGATCGAGTGCCGCCGGACGAGGAGGGTGCTCGGCCGGTGCTGATCGTCGGTGTCGAAGGAGGCAGAGAAAGATTTTTGTGAGAGAGACTTCGTGCGGGAGAAGACAGAAGAGAAAGGGCACTTCAAATGCGAAGGGCGGGAGAAGGACGCGGCCATTAATGAAGAGAGAGAAGGACGCGGCAAAAATTTGACTAAAAATAAAAGTGGGACCCGACTCCACGTGTCGACACGTGTCGTATCCTGATTGGGCGGGGCGCACGGTGACGTGGAGCGCCCGGCGCACCTAATATTTTCTCGAGAAGAGACAGAGAGGGATACGTGTGGCAGCAGGAGAGAGAAAAACCAACAGGTAAAAAAAGAAGAAGAAGAAAACGGAAGCAGAAGAGGAACAGGTCGTCTCCTTCGCTGCTGCTGCTCGGCCTCCAGCGTACGCAAGCTCCTCGGCCGCCACCGCTCGCCCACCGCACCCCTGCGCCGTCGCCGCTCTGCCGCCCTTGTCCCCTGCCGGAGTCTCTGCACCATCTCCTCCCGAGTGCCGACCCTCAGCAGCTCGCCGCGCTCACCGTCCGTCTCGCCTGCAACCTGCAGATCCCGCTGCTGCCGCTGCCCCGCGTTCGCGCCACTGTCGCCGTTCCGCCAGTCGTCCGAAGCTCCGCCTCGCTGGTTGCCGTCCGTGAAGCCCGCGAAGCCGCCTCTGCTGCCGCATCGCTGCGCCTGCCTCGCCGCGCGTCTCTGCCCGCCCCTGCACGCCGCGCGACCCGACGCCAGTTGCGATCCCTCGCCTGCGCTGCCCTCCCTGCGAAACTGCTGCTCCCCCTCCTCTGGCCGTGATCTGCTCAGCCCGACGCCGCCGCGCCTCTGTAACCCGCGACCCAGCAGATCCCGAGCCGGCTTGCCAGCCCTCCGACGAGCCGTTCCGCCCTCTGCTGCCTCCCTCTGTTCCGCGCGGCCCTGCAGCAATTCGAGCCCTCGCGACGCCAGCAGCGGCCGCCCCTCACCAGCTGTGACGCCAGCAGCTCGTCGAAGCCGCCGCTGTGCCATTTCGACCAGCAACCAGATGCTTGCTGCTGCATCTTTGCCCCGAGCCTTCCGCCCGAGTGTTGCTGCTTTTCCGCTCGAGTCCACTGCTGCCAACGCCACCGGTCCGCCCTCGCCGGAGCACCGACGGTCACCCCCACTCCGACGCCGGTGACCCACCACAAGCTGCCAACGTTGTTTGGAAGGCAAAAGCTAAAAAGGAAAAAAAAATCACGTTAGGTAGTTTGTTCTATTTTATTTTTCTTTTTATTATTTCATTTTATTTTACTTTATTTGTTTTTTTAGTATAATTGTTCCTTAATGTAAGATTGAAGTTCCCTACATGAAATTGCTTTGAAATTTGGGATTGACGGTCCGATTTTCGCGCCTGAAATCCGACTCGCAATTGCAATCGCTTGTAAAATCGTCAATTTGATCTCACGTCCGAAACTCGATTAATGATTTATTTAAAAATTGGTCAACCCGTTCTCATGCGCGAGATATGGTTCGCCAATTTGTGGATATCGATTATATCTTATTTGATTTGCCGTCATGTTGGTTGAATCAATTTTATTTTGTTAAAATGAAAAATCCAAGGATTAGGTTTGTTTTAGAATATTTATTGTTATCTTGCATATTCAAAGCAGGGATTTTATTTCGAATTTTTTTTAAAAAATAAAAAAATCCAAAAAATGCATTAATTTAGGATGTTAGTTTTTGTTTAATTTAAGTTGCATGTTTAATTATAAGGCAATTTTAAATATCGAATTTTATAATTAAAAAAACACAAAAAAATCATTATGCATACGTCATATAAAATTAGGGCATCTTTAGTACGTCATTGCATATTATGGTAAAATTGCATTTAGTTTAATTCTAGATGTTTTTTTTTTAAATTTATTATAAGTTTTGGTATTTTCTTAGATAGATTGCATTTTAGGATTATTTAGGTTAAGATAATATTTTAATTTAGATTAGGATTTGGCTTAACCTAATTCCTAATACAAATTGAATAGAATCTTAATCTAGTTAGATACTTTTCACATTTTACATGATTTCAAATTTCATGAAAAATACAAAAATGTCTTAGGATAAATTAGTTTTATTTTTTAGGATAAATTGCATTCTTTTAAGTAAAAAAATAAAAAATGTCATGTGCATGTCATTAGGATTAGATTCATGAAATGCATGCCATCTAGTAATTGTTGTTAGTTCTGTTTAATTAGAAATTGCATGTCATTAGAATTAGATCATTTATTTATATTGCATTGCATGTTGCATGATTTTTATTAAATAAGTGAAAAAGAAAAAAAAAAAAAAAACAAACAATTGTGTGTTAATTAGAAATCACACGTAGGGTTATTGATGTGAATTCTGATTTAACATTGCAGATGTGTTTGTTGCTTTGAGGTAAGTTCTGCAATTTATTTATTGCTTTCTTGGATGTTAAATTGGTGGTTTGCGTACCCGTATTATCACCTCACATGTTAGGGAAATAGATTTAAAATCAATCCAAACCGCTTGCAAAAACATTTTTGAAAATAAAAAGAAATGGTACCGAAAGGGTATTAGAGAAGTCTAGTATAACCATGTCCCCGTACCCAAAGTCTCTAGTTTGTAGGAATAAAATAATCCTCTCATTATTTTACTTAGGTGTCTAATCGACATATCATAAACTGATTAGTAGCGACTTCTAGATAAAATCCGTTTGCATGTTAAGAATTTAAACCTAAGTCGCGAATTGGTATGGGCTTGGGAGAGCCTAAGTTAAGTCTAGGCTTAACAATCTATTAGCCAAACTCTAAGTGGTTCACTTGAAAAATTGGTCGCGACAATGTTATAACCGTGTGATCGCCAAAATTTTAGTCACTAGCAAATTCGGTATCATCAAACAATTACAACCGTGCACCATAGGAAAATCTTTAATCTCTCAAGAGCACAGTCGTCCTCTTTGGTTATACGTATACGGTAATTGACTCTTGTTCCCACCAAGACATGAATAAACCCTTGGCTAAGCCAAAAACTATCTTTGCACACTAACCATTCGTCCGCACGAGAATTGTTCAAATATGTCTCGAGTTTAAACCCGAAATGAATTGCTGAATTTTGAAAATGAATTAAATTGAAATAAAGGGAGATGGGTACACGAATTAGTCTTTTGGTTGACGTCATATTCTTAAAGCTAAAGCTGGTCAACAAACCTTGGAAGTAGTTGATCGTGGCACGTATGCTTCTTGATGGAGTTGGATGGACGAAAAAGGGAAAGTCCAATCTTTTATTTCTATTGACCAAATCTTGGATGATTCGTTTTCTTCATGCATGCAATTCTCTGGCGGTGTAATATAGTATTCTTCTCAAGGCTTGCTCATGGGACTCTCTTCTACCAAAGCATTGTTGTTGATCAAAGTGCCGTTTTTACTTTGAGTGCCGTGGTTTTCTCTATTTATCAGAGACGTTCGTAGGCGTTGGGTGCTTGATAGCGGGTTATCATGTTTCTCGTGCGGCAAAGCTTATTCATGATTTACATCCAAGAAAGATTGGTGCTTGTAGCCGATTAAATCTTCTGGCAAGATTTGTATGTAATTCATTCGTGAGATTGAGAGATTATTTCTTAAGGAATTTCGGGGCTAAACACTACGTGCATTATTGGGTGTAATTGGGGTTTGGGAAATATCGAGAGAGTGTTTGAGTATCTTGAGTGTGTAATCTCTCTGTATCGCTTGATCTATAGTGAAATTTGTCGTTGCTCTCCCGGTGAACGTAGGTTTTTACAACCAAACCACATAAATCTGGTGTCCGATTTATTTTCTTATTTTGTGTATATTATTATTCAATCACTTGCCCTATTGCAACAAGTAGTATCAGAGCAATGTTTGACGAAATTGAAGCGAATCAATGGTGACAAAAGAAAAAAGTGAGAATTGACAGATTTGATGGGAAGGATTTTAGTTTTTGGAAGATGCAGATTGAAGATTATCTTTACAAGATGAAACTGTAATTGCCCCTATCTGGGGAAAAACCATAGTCAATGAAGTAAGCTGATTGAGATTTGCTAGATAGACGAGCTATGGGTGTTATTTGGCTGATGTTGGCTCGTAACGTCGCGTTTAACATCTTGAAGGATAAAACCACTGCTGATTTGATGCAAGCCTTGTTGGATATGTATGAGAAGCCCTTTGCGATCAACAAAGTCTATTTGATGCGACGTCTGTTTAATTTGAAGATTAGTGAATGTGCGTCAGTTGCAAATCATATCAATGAATTCAATGTGATTGTTAGTCAATTGAGTTCAGTTGAAATTAACTTTGAAGATGAGGTATATGCTTTGATTCTGTTATCCTTATTGCCTGATAGTTAGAATACTATTATTACTGCTATTAGTAATTCCTCTAGGTTAACAAGTTTGACGTTTGATGGGGTTCGAGATTTGATTCTGAGCGAGGATATTCGTAGAAGAGAATCTGGCGAACCTATATTTGCTGCTTTAGTAGGTGAAAATAGATGAATATCTAGAACACGTGTGGGTAAGAGTAGTACTAATATGAATAGGTATAGTCAATCTAAGACTGCCGATGTTGTCTGTTGAGGGCATCTTAGAAGGAATTGCCTTAAGCTGAAGAATGATAAGGGTAAGGGAATTATAATTAATTCTGCATATAATGTTGTAGCTGTAGCAGATAATGCTAATTATGTCTTGTTTATCACTAATGATTCATTGTTTGATGGATGGATTATGAATTCTGGTTGTTCTTTTCATGTCACACCAAATAGAAACTGGTTTATCACTTATCAGTGCACAAGTAATGGTAATGGTAAAGTCCAGTTAGGGAACGACGATGAGTGCAATGTTATGGGTGTTGGTGATGCTAAAATCAGAATGTATGATGGCATTATGAGAACATTGAGTGGAGTGAGACACGTTCCAGAATTGAAAAAGAACTTAATTTCCTTTGGTGTTCTAAATTAAGCTGGTTGCAGGTATTCTTTAGAAAGTGGAGTTCTGAAGGTTGTTTGAGGTGCCCTGGTAATAATGAAAGGAATCAAGCACGAAGGCCTGTATAAACTTCAAGGTGAGACAGCGACAGGTTTTAGCCCGGAGACGTTGGATGCATCTGTTCAAAAGTCTATTAACTGCTCGAGGAAGACCTAGGTGTTTGTACCAATGCACAAGTTTGATGCTGGTGTCAGGATCACGCGATTGAGAGCTTTGATTGAAACTGAGACTGGTTAGTCGATCAAGCATGTGTGGATTGACAATAGCATGGAGTTCTGCTTGGAGATGGCAAAAGAGGGCATAGTGAAACATCGCACTAGTGCTAGTAAATCACAACAATTTATAGAATGGATGAACAAAATATTACTAGAGACGGTTCGAAAAATTATCTCTAATGCTGGTATTGCTAGGAGAATCCTAGCTAATGTGCTTCGTACGATAAGCTGCCTAGTGAATAGATCCCCATCAACTGCTATTGAATGGCGGACTCCTAAAGAAGTGTGGTTAGGTAACGTTATTGATTATTCTAAAAAATAAGGGACAGTTGCCCTACGGCTCCCTAATCACCAAGATTTTATCATTTGAAAATTGAAATTCCCAAGAAGCTAAGTAGAGTACAACTGCCATTGATGAGAATAGGGGAGCAAATGATGTGAAAGATGAGTTTTAGGCTAACTAATGAAGGTTGGAAGAACACGAATGGAAAACTTTTGAAGGTTGATGTGGATATGGAAGTACCGGATCTCTCTTCTCATCCTTTTAAGAGAAGAAGAATTATTGCTTAAAGGCAAAGCTCTCAAGCCTTCTTACAAGGGCTCAATAAAGAGGTACAAGAGGAATTAGAGATTGATATCGGTGATTTAAATGACATCATAGATGCTTATTAGCTTGATTTTGATGAGGATGAACATATTGAAGCTAGGGAGAAGATGAGGACAGGAGCAACAGCTAATCCATCAGAACAAACCAATATTGATAAAGAATAGGGAAATGTTGATGTTTGTGAACCTACCAGTTCTGCAAATGTTCTTTTATGCCAGCAAGATCCAATTCATTAAGTTGATATTGATTTTTCTGAAGATTAGGACACTCCTGCATATCGAGAACCTACTATAAATCAAACAGCTGCTAAGATCTAGAGTTTTTCTAAGCACCAGGGCCAGCACACCATTAAAGATCAAGGAGCTACAAGGGAAGAGGATGCCGCTAAAGAGAATCAACTTGCTGATGATGAAGCACCAGTCCAGGGGGAGCATGATCATGAGGATCAACCTGTTGATCTTAAGGAACCTCTAGTTGAAAATATCCCAATGGACTCAATAGATGATGTTGATAAGACTCCCAATATCCTTCAAGGAGGAACTGATGGTACTAATGATGTTCCAATGGGTCTAGAAGCAATTGTTGTAGTGACCGAATTATCTCTTGACATTCCAACCATTCCAGAAGTTTGTGAAGACATTCCCATGGCAGTTGAAACTGTTAAAGTCATTGCTATTGGATCTTCTTCCGTTCTTACTGAAATTGCTAACTTGATTGGTGAGCAAATCCAACTTGCAATTGTTCCTTCTACTGAACCAAGTTATGTAGGATAAGGGAAAAGGCATTGAAAGCACTAAGGGGGATTCAAAATGTGATAAAGGAGGATATTAGCATGGATATGAAGCTGTGAGTAGAGATAAATCCTACCAACATCCTTGTTATTGATAGCATTGAAGACAGGTTATTGTTGCAGACTCTACTTAACATGAAGGAGCACAAAGATTGCATGGAGAAAGAGTTAAAGACTTAAATGTCTTTCTTAGAACTAAGGTTGAAGAGTTGGACACCAGAACGAGGAATATGGAGCGCAATCTCAATAATATGCAATATTATGTTCTTGTTCAATTGCCTCCAGAACAAAGACTTCTATCTCTTGCTCTTGCTCCATATCCAGCCCCCATTCTAGACCCTGACCCTAACCAACCATCCCCTTCCAAATAACTTTCTGTGATTGCGTTATTTTTTCAAAGTTTGGATTGTTTTTGCTTGGTCTGTAATGGTTGTGCATCGCATTTGTGTTCAAACCTTTATGTTTAAAATTTGGATTGAATTTTGTACTTTGGTTTGCATTATGATATTCTGGATTATCTAGTACTTTTTGACTATTGACAAGAAGGGGAAGAAGATATGGACAACAGAACATAAAGCATAAGAATTTTTTGCACTAATATTGTTTCTGTAGGTTTTCTAAGTCTCTAAGCATTGCAAAAGCTGATGCGATTAGTTAAAATCTTTCTTATCCCTTATCTTTAAATTCATAGCATTAATTATAGGAACTTCGCTCAAATTCTTTTGATACTGATATTCTTATAGTTTAACCGTGCTTCATTAAAAATTTAGCTTTAGTCAAGAAGCTTTTCGATCTCAATTTTTTTTCTTCTTAAAAGTCATGCTTAGATAAGTTTTGTCATCATAAAAAAATGGAGAGATTGTTGAGAAGACATTCCCTAAGAGATTTTGAAGATTGACAAAACTTATCCATAGTAAAGACTTTGTTTCTAATAATAAGTATTTTTAGGCGGAAGGCTTGATTGGATATAATTAGACAATTTCAATAAGATCCAGAGTCATGACTATGATTTCCTTCCTTATATTCTATCAAATGGCTAGGAAGGAGACAATATTCTCTTGCAATGGCTAATAATGATTGGTGTTGCAAGTAATGATTGGTTGGATTTCCTGCCATATTTATAAGGTCTTCCAAAAGGAAAGTCTTCAAACTATCAATCGGAGATTAAACCTTCATAGAACAATCTTATTAAGACATTTTATTCTTGCTAAGTAAAGCACCCGACTTATGGAAACCCGAATTGTTGTATGGGTGGCAAATTCTATGGGAAGCCTTATCCTCGGCAATCTTGACGCTATCAGACTTTCTTGATGAGATCCAGGCTAACAGATAGATTGGATGGATTATCCTTCTGAAGATATGTTCAACGGTTAGTTTGGACTAGAAGGAGTATAAGAGGAGGTCTCGAAGCTGAGAGAATTGTTGCCTTTTAGAGAATCGAAGCTTGCAATTCCAAAGTCTATATAGTGTTCTATGATCAAATCTATTTGTCTCCTAAGAGCATCATTGTGTAATCATCTAGAAGTTGAGAGCGTGTTAGCAATGATACACACAAGCTTGAGCTTAGATAGCTTAGATCTTCTAACCTCTAATTGGTTCTCTTTAGTGGATTCCAGCCAATAGACTGTAGCGCAGGAGAGTGGACGTAGGCTTGCCAAAACCGAACCACTATAATCTTGGGTGTGCAATTCTCTATCCCTAACTCTTTTTAATTTTCTTGTGATAGAATTGCACACCGGTAAGATCTAATTAATTCTTTCCATCACCAGTGGCATTTCGTTGCAATTTTTCTTAAAACCTTTCTATTTCCGCATAATCATTTATTCACCCATCTCTAGGTGATAGTTTTAGCCATAACATCAAGGACGGCCTTGATGCTATGATTTACAAGGTGAGATTCCGATACCTTTGGCTCGGTGCACTTTCGATCTCCGTAACGTGTGATGTAAGCGCACTTTATTTTGCTTTCTTTGCGATACCAACACTTGAATCGGTGAAATCGGCCTTTTGTTCAATCCGCAATGCAGTTGTATTGGTTACTGGAATCATAATGGAAATGCAAATTTTTATTGTAGTAGACAATGTGTTTGTGTTGATTCAATTCCTCTGTATGCGCCTCGTGATAGTAATCGGTGTCCGGCGGCGAGTTCCTCCGTGAAGCGCGAGAGTCTCTCTTTTTATCTCTTCCTGGGATGTTATCCATGCCCATCTCTCCTTTCGATTTGCCTAGTCGCTCTCCGTTTAGTGCAATAGCTGTGACTTCCAGGCTTTTTGATTGGAGGCTCTGCTTGCGAGGTTTGCCAGGCTGTAATAAAGGGGCAAGTTAGGCAAAATCCAGTTGCGAAGAGGCTGAAGAGCAGGAGGATGGTAACCCTGTTCTCGGTCGGGACAGGTGGCATTCACAACAATAGGAGGCCGCTGCAAAACGAGGATCCCAGAGAGTATGCAGATCGCTCTTCGGTCCAGTGGCATCGTGTTTCGGTCTATCCCGAGGCATTGGGGGAAATGGTCAGGAAGCATGTTGGTCCTCGGTGAGAGTCTTATCTTCCCTATCTCACGTGTATCTCTGTGCAAATTGGAACTCGTTTAGCGAACTTTAGCATGTCGGTCATTGTGTCCTAGGTCACACTTGTTTGAGAAAGGTAGTACTTATATCCAGCTGCAGTTAGCAGTAGCACACGTGGGTTGAATAGCATGGCGTCATGTTAGGTTTGACTAATGGTCTTTGGATTTGTTTGAAGGGTTTAGTGGCTTTTAAGTAGCAGACTTTCTATTGAGGTCCAGTCGCACTAATGATAAAAGTAAAATCGGTAAGTAGACCTGATAAAGTTGTGGTTTTGATGGTGAATTAATCTCATTTTTGCTCATTTTGTATTGGCTAAAGTTGAATGTAGTTACGGGAGTAACATTTGAGTTGAAATTGATGACGCTGATCGGTGAACCCTTGACATGTGATAGAAGGTTATACTGTTCTTATGAAGAATGTGTTCCAAACACTACGTTGCTTTAAGTGCAGTAGTTGCAGACTGTGAGCTAAACAATGTACGTCCCTTTCCAAAATGTTGAGTCGAAGATTTGTTTGTGGTTTAACTTGTTTGGTGGTCCTTATACCGTGCCGTGCACGATCGATGCTTGATCGCTGAAGATTTAAAGGTCAAGGAAGGAGCATGTCCTTGGCTTAAAAAAAGGAAGGAGTGTATCATTGGCCAAAACAGTTGAAGGAGCATATCTGTGCCGAGGATTTGATTTGAGCCGGCATGTTGACAATATAAGATGTTGATCAGTCGCCCACCTCAGGATGAGTTTGGGCTTTCCAGTCTGATATTGCATTCTAGAAAATCCCAAGTGTCGTCTCCCTAAGATTTGATATAATGCTCGCTGAACTTCCGATTTGCTGGTAAGTTGTACTGGTCTTAAGGACCATTGACAATCATGTAACGAGATTCAGAGTCTGGCAAATGAGGGGGAAAAGGGCTTAACCAAATGTGCATGTGACAACTTTCTTTGCAATCCCTATCTTAAGATATCGGTATATTCCACAAAACTAAAGGAAAAAAACAATCACTTTCTAGAGCTCTAAATGTATGTATCCGGTATCCAAAAGCCTCCTATCGAGAAAGCAGGATGCGCCCGCCTCTCCCTGCATTACCATTTTCTCTTTAGTTGGAAAAGACAATTGGATTGCCACCAAGCCTCGACCTTCGGCTACCGTGACTTTTTTGGTGCACTTGGAAATTACCCAAATGTATGAGGACCCAGTCCAGAAAATGTTAGAAATTAACAAGAGAACAAACAAAAAACATACAATACAAGTATAAACACATGAAATATTAGGTACATAGAAATTTCTAGTAAACCATATAGGCGGAGAGAGAGATTGCAGAAGAATTTGTAGAAACCCAAGAGACACGAACAAGACGACCCATAACTGGGTGAAAGAGGGCGTGAGAAATTTAATTTGGCTGTCTCTCTAGACGGTTAAGCTATCAGAGATGGCAGGCATCATATACTAAATCTCCATAGATATAAAGTTTCCTCATATGTTCCTGTGTTTGTCAACTTGCATATCATCTTACACAAGCGAACTTCATTATTGGCTGAGATCAAATGATGAATAGGGCGATCTCGGTTTGAGCTTGTTTTGCTTAACCAGTAAATACTGGAGGTTTGAGCTTGTTTTGCTTAACCAGTAAATACTGGAGAAGCTTTTTACATGTTTGCCATGAGAGTTCAAGCATACACTAGTTTTCAATCCGAGGGACCATTCAGCCCCTCAAAGAACAGTATTGAACTCTATGTTAGAATTCCATCAATGCGAAGCTGAGCTCGCTCCAATACGTCCATCTCTCTGTGAACTTTGAGATGTTCTTAGAGTCTCATGCCTGTATCCATCATGAAAACTACTGATTGGCATCCATCAATCGCCTAGCGAGAGATTCATCTTTTATAGGCAAAATATACGCAACTCTCTTCGAAAATGTCGAAGAGAGTTACCCAAGTACTGACTAGCGTCTACCAATATGGATATTGTCTTTGCTTCATCTTATCCGTAAGGGGGTGCATGTCAAAATTTCTAGCCATAAATTGATTTATTAATTTCTATTCCCCGAACGAGTTTCTGAATAAAGAAACGCATTTGATAATGAGTCAAAATTTTTGTTTCTGAAATAGAAATTCGTTTGATAATAGAACAAAATTTTTATTTCTAGGGGGAGGGCATTCGGCGTCCAACGACCAGCGATTGGTGTTTGGCAACTAGCAGCCAACCTAGTCAATTGGTGTTCGATGACCAGTGGCCGACCTGGTCAGCCAACATCCAACGTTGAGCATCCAACGACCGGTAGGGGTCAGCAAGCATTCGGTGTTCAATGACAAACAACTGGTGTCCAACGACCGGTGGCAGGCGTCCTGTGTTTCTCGGTGGGCAACCGGCGTCGGGTAGGTAGGGGGGCATCCGTGTCACGCCCCGATCCTCGAGCGCATACCCATCTATCGGTGGTCGATAAAATTTGCGACTTCTCAGGACGAGTCGCCAACCCTTTTCATTTTATTGCACATGTGGAAGCGAATAACAAATCCCCTGATAGTAACCATCTTAGAATAGAAAAAGTGTTGGAGAAATCGCTCTAGAAGATTTTGAAGCTGACAAAACGTTTCCATCAGTCTAGTCTGGTTATTTGTGTCTGAAGACTTTCGACCACCGGACTCGAGAACTCAAGACTCATATTTCAAGACTCAAGATTCAAGACTCAAGACTTAAGACTCAAAATTATTCTCATTGACAGTCTATCTAATCCCGGTGTCGTAGGAAATCCAAATCGAGGATTATGGTTAAGGATTTCATTTTGATCTCTCGGAGAAGATCTTTTGGCTGGACATATACAACGGATTCTTTGATTCGTATCTAGATCAATTGAAGATCCGATAATCGACGAAGTATTCTTGGAAGGTTCTATTCATGGAAACCAAGATCCCGATTGTATGGGCGAACAGATTGATGGGCTATCGTCGATTCCTTTAATAGCTCGGATGATCTTCTTGATTGATTCCGTCCAACGGGTAGATTGGAGGAATTCCTTTGGTAAGTGCCAACGGTTATGATGGCATAAAGGAGTATAAAAGGAAGACGTCTCGGTTGTTCAAGTGTGTGATCGATAGAGAAATTCCAGTCCGAAACACCTTGATTATTAGTCGATACGATCGAGCGAAATTGTATACGAGAGAGTGTCTATACTTTGTGATACCTTGAGTGAGTGTGGTAGTTCATCTACACCCGAAGTCAAGGAAGATCAACGCTTTGTAACATCTCTTTGTTCATAGTGGAATCCAGCCGATTGGCTGTCGGTGCGAAAAGAGTGGACGTAGGCTTGAATCAAGCCGAACCACTATAAACCTCGTGTTTAATTCTCTCTTTCATTCACCGAGTCTTACGATTGAATGTTATTTGCTGCAATTACTCAATTGTCTAAGTATTGTGCGAAAAATCGTTTATATACCTATTCACCCCCCTCTAGGTACTAGCACTAGCTATATCAAAAAGCAGGACAACAGATTCACAAACAAAACATGTGTTTATATACACTGAGTCATGTACAAAAGTCTACAACCAAAAGACTTCAAAAGACCAACTCTCAAAAGAAGCTGTGCTAACTGACCTACACTTCAGATCCTCTCAGCTCGGCTCTAGATCCACCACTCTATGGCCCTGAAAAGAATTGAGCCCACGACGGGATGAGATATAAATCTCAGCGAGTTCACGCTCTAAACCCCGATTAGGAGGGTAATATGCCTAGAATCGTCTTAACCACACAATCATACAACCACAGAAACTTACCTCGTCTCAGATCCTCCCTGTAGGTTAGTACAATTCATATCACAGATAACCATAAAAACATGAGAGCAAATAATCTCATCAATTGGAACGCCACACTCAATTTCAACCAAGCACAAGGGTCTTGATTATAAGGCCAAATGGTTATGACATGTCCTATACCGTGCCACACAATTTTGTCTCATAATCTAACACATTCAACTCAATTAATCATGCGTTCCTAGTTTTTTTTATCTCGGCTTATAGCACGGCCTACTCTATGTTCAGCAAAGCCAAGTGTCGTGTCACCCCATTGAGCATAGCAACATCTCTACTAGACGGCTTTCCCAAAGGAGTATAGGTTTAGAATCTACCGCGACCGGCATCCGTTGTCCAGGGGCATCCCATATAGGGGTAACGTCCAACTTAACAGCCCAGGACGGGTTCTCTTAACCAACACACGACCATTTAATTTCGGCCTTGGACACCGTGCATTGCACTCAAATACCTCAATTAAAATGGCAAACATAGCATATTTTTTTCGTATTAAAAATACACGGTAAAATAATCGTATGTGGAAATACGGTCAATTTACACCAGAAAAAATTGGTATCTTCCAATTTAAAATCCCACTATTTTATATAGTATATAAAACTATTTTCAGTGTTAAAATCCGACACTCTAGATTTTCTGAATAAATATCAAAATTCACAAATTTTGGAATAAATGACCAAAATTCCAATCAACACTTAATTTGCACAAATTAACACTCAATTGCAGAAATTAACCACACCATTGCAATTAGCACGAAATTCCGGTTACCAGCTATCCCGGTCTAATTTTTAGAAAATATTAAATAATTAAATAATTGCCAAAATTAATTAAATAAATCAATTTAAATACCAAAAAGGCTAACTTAAGCTGGAAATGCCTAATTAAATACCAAAACATGCTCGGAAAATTTCCGAACCAATCTAGATAAATAATACAGCTTATCTAGTCTCTAATTGTGCTACTTTAACCACCTAACATGCATAATTAACTAATTAAATCAATAATCTAATATAACTAACCACCTAATCCCTAATTAACTTAAACTAAACACGTCTTAAACATCATTAGCCTACTAAGTAGAGTTTATTGAATTAACTCACCGGTTTAGCGCAAAAACTGGTTCACCGCGACTATGGTGTGACGGTAGCCGAAACACAAACTTTCGGCGGCACCAATGAGAGCTTGGACCGGGCCAAAAACCGCCCAACAAATCTCAACCTAAGCTGAGCTTCGGCCCTGATTTGCGGAGAGCTAAGGGTCGGCTTCGAGCGGGCTTGTGGCTGGGCTCAACTGGCGGAGGCAGAACTGCGACACGGAGGGGGAAGACACGAGGATGGTGGGTCGACTGAAATTGCTCGCGTGGGCTGAAGTGGTCGAAGTTTTGGGGGCAACGAAATGGAGATGAAGACACACGGCTGCAGGGTCAACAAAACAGGAGTCAGCTTCGGTGGCAGAGGAGGAACGGGCGAAGGGAAGGAGTTGCTGCGGTCGCTACTTGGGGGAGAGAGAGGGAACGTGGGTTGCTTCGGTGGTATGGCAGAGGAGAAATGAGCGGCTGAGTCGGTGGGCTACAGACGTGAGGGAGAGACAGTGCAGGTGGAGGACGCGCGGCAGAAATAGAGGCAGAAGTAGCCAGCGGCTTCAATGGAGGGAGACACACACTGGTGGAGCTGCACGCGATCATCGATGATGGTGGTTGACTGAACAGGGGAAAAGACACGGACGTGGTAGCAAGCGGAAGATTGGTGGAGCTGAGTTCGAAGGGGAGAGCTGCTTCGGTGAGGGGGTCTCAACGCTCGGGAAAAATGAAGAAAAGGGCAGAATGAGAGTGAAGCAGGGAGGTCGGCAGCGAAGAGGGAAGCAGCTGGCGAAGCTTGTCCGAGAAGCCGAAGAAAAAGGGGAAAGAGTCAACAAGATTATCTCCTCAATTAAAAGCTTGTCCCCTAATTCTTTCTTGCTTAAAATTTCCATAAATTACTCAAATTGATGCCAAAAAAAAGCAGCCCCTTGCCTAGCTCCGAATTTACTTAACTTTGGCTTCAATTCCTTAACGAAATTCCCCAATTCAACGTCCAATTTTGATGAAGAAGAAGACCCATAAAATTTCTACAAGTTCCCTTCACTAAATAGCTCGATAAAGAGGCCCAAAAATTCATTCGATTTGGCCCATCTGAATTTTCATTCTTTTTCGAACCGTCTGAGTTGATTTTCCGTAAAAATCCGGGAATCACCAAAAATTCTTCGAAGGATGAGTTGACATTCCTAAAATAAATCGTGACATAACAGAACTTTCAATTTCTAAAATCGGGTTCAAATTCGCGGTTAATTTCAATTTGACGCGATTTTAGGGTGACCTAACTTACCGGGTAGCTCTTAGGAATTTTTAGTGCAATTGACCCGTGATCGATTATTTTCAAGCCATACTGTACATTTTCGACACATTAGCGATTCTCGGTTGTCATGAAAATCTCAAGATTTCAAATACGGGCACATGATACCAAAAACGATAGAAAAATTGATCTAGTACCGATCAACAAGAATTTTGCAATCGGGTGGAATCACCCACACACTAATCACATATCTCTATCGAATCGACCTATCTTCGATCTTTGATCGATTTTGACAATGCCGTAATGACCCTTACAGATTAGCACAGTCGAGCAGTCGATTCATGGTCGAATTCTTAAGTTTATTGCGTTTAGATTCCTTAACGGTCTCACCTTATAGTTTAGTTATCCCATGAGTGATCAACTCAAAGATAAGAACTATAGGCGTGTTGATGAAAAGTCCATCTCATTCAATCGAAAACAGAGCTTGAAATTCAGGATGTTACAATCCGGCAGTCGGTAGCAGGCGTCCGGGGTCCCAAGCATCCCATGGGCGGTGGGTGAGCGGCAAGCAATAACGAGAGTAAACGATGAGAAGAGTTTTCATTTCTCATTTTTGTTCAAGAAATAGAAAAGCTAAAAATTTTAACTTTTGATTTCTGCTCCAAATCTATTTATGAAGTGGAAATTTATTCTAGAAATA
Organism: Eucalyptus virginea; assembly: GCA_014182375.1. Classification (NCBI taxonomy): domain Eukaryota; kingdom Viridiplantae; phylum Streptophyta; class Magnoliopsida; order Myrtales; family Myrtaceae; genus Eucalyptus; species Eucalyptus virginea. The sequence goes on along the minus strand of CM024515.1, from coordinate 8,892,784 downwards.
GAAAAATGAAATTGCATTACTAAACGAATTTTTGTTCCAAATCTGTTCTGGGAAACATAAAAACAAAGAGATAGAGAAACAGAAATTTTGTTATTCGTATTCTAAGTGTCTCCTTGGTGCTTCACGAAGCTTATGGCTTGTCTGAGGAGCTTATCAAGGTATTTAGTTTGAAATCGATGCAACTCCTTCACAGGCAAACGATTTGGAAGATAATGATTGAGATGAGGCGTGAGAAAATGGTCAGAAGCTAACCAAACGAACTCGAATGATTCGCGGTTCCAACAGAAAAAAGTTCGACATGAACATGGAGCTGCAAAAGGTGTACATGGAATGCTTGAGGGAACCCAAAAAAGATCTCGTCACCGTCGTGTCGTCTGCGAGGGAAGCCATTGTATTTGATTTAACAAACAAAAAGATGGGGTGCTCGATTGCACAATGTGCAAATGTACAACTATCAACTTTTGATTTTATTATTATCATTAACTTTAGGTGCGTATGACTTTATATCGATAAAGGGTATGCATTCCCTAATATTTTGAATATAAATCCTCTTTGCCTTTGTTTGATAAAAGAGGAGAAAGCTTTAGCTTAGTATTAGACATTGATGATGGTAACAATTCAACAACAATCCTTCTTGTCTTTGTTAATTTCGCAATCTTATAATTTAACTTTGTTATGTATTGAACATTTTCATCTCGCACAAGATTTCATCAAGAGCACGAATAACCTCTAGAGGATGAGTTGATCGAGGCAATATATACATATCTATTTCCATGCCCTAAATGATTATAACTCACTAACATACTTATATGAAGAAAATAACTTTAAGAGCTCAGGATAAACTTGTTATTTATTGAAAATACAACTATTGCACAAGACTTTCTATTTTTATCGATATAATGTTATTTGTTCCACTACTCTTTCTTATTTTCGGTTCATTTTAATACAAAATATATCTCCTCTCTTATACTTACTAAAACGTGACTAAGCTGAATTTTATGAAGAATTATTCGTAATGTGTTTGAAGGAGGTGGGGAACGTCTTGTGGAGCAATATGAAGAGTCTTGTGGAGAAGTGCTGGACGTGTACTCGGACAATTGAAGGACACTCACATTATGTGATGCGAGTAGCGTTTGATCCTCAAGATCCTAACGCTTTTGCAAGTGCTTCACATGATGGAACTATAAAGGTACTCATTTTGGAGGTCTTGCTCTTGGTAAAATACACATTTCAATTTCCAAATACACTATTAATACTCTCAATATGATTCCCATTTGTCGCTGATTTGGAATGTTCACTCCTCTGCGCCTAAGTTTACTTTGGATGCGCATGAGAAGGGGCTGAACCTTGTTGATTACTTCTCCACGCATGATATGCTTTATTTACTGAGTGATTCGAATGATTACAGTGCTAAGGTTTGCAAACTTTATCATTCTTAATTTAATACATCTGTGCATTATTATAAAGAGATCAATTGATATAGGATTCGTCAAATAACAAGTCCCGGTTTGGGACGATAAAGGCAGAAAATGTGTACAAACACTCCAGGGACACGAGCACAATTTTGCTGCTGCATGTGTGCATTCTGATCCGCCTACAGTAATTACTGGTTCAGAGGAGAAGACTCTTCGCATACGGGATGCAAATGACTTTGGGTACGCATTGTGGGAGTTTGTACAGTCATATCATGCTCTAGAATGTAGTTTCAGTTACAGCAGTCGAATGAAAATACCGCCTCTATCTCTTCCAGATTTTCCAGAAGTTAACATAGGATAAGACTGTTTATGTCCCTGGATTCTTTGTCATTTTGTGAATGACTCCGACATTATGTCGCATGCAGGCTTAAGCACATACTGAAATTTGGTCTTGGAAGGATTTGGGATATTGCATATCAGAAAGGATCACGCTGGTACCATTCATGCCTGCTCTAAATGCTTCATTTCCTCGTTATATCCATGCTTTGACAATAACAAACTATTTCATGGTCCAGGGTTTTCCATTGCCACTATAAAGACATTCATGCAGGCTATGCAGTTTCAGTACAAAAATAAAATCTTCCATATCCATTGTCTTGCATTTTCGTGGCTTTTGCTTGCTGGGTTGCAGTTGCTCGCGATGAGGGAATAGCCGTGGTCGAGCTAGAGTGCTGATATTGAGAGCCTTAAGCCAAATTCTATGTTGAATACAACAAATTCCAACCTCTATTAACTGTTACTTTCAATTTGAAGTTCAACTAAAAGTGCATATCGTTCTTCTGTCAAAGGAAGAAAGTGTCTCGTTGTGCTAGTCTGTGTAGACTCCGTGTCCTGCCAGTGATAGGATTTTCCAGTGTAACGCAAAGATCTCATACTTTCCTTTTGTCTGCTGTGTATCATGCTCCTAGTGGAATAAATGTCTCTCGAAGATTACTAAAATCACCCAAAAAAAAGGAAGAAAGGGAAATAATGGCAGCTTCGGAACATGAAATCAATGATCCAGGAGTCTACATTAGTCATATATGTGGCAAAGCATGTTTCAAGACCTCTGTACACATAATACAAGGAAGATGCATATCAAACAGGTTGATACTTGTAAATAAGACCTAAAACAATTCTTAATCTCTAATGACTTTGAATGCTTCTGCCTAACTCATGTCAACAACCTGGCGATGCTCCTAAGACTTAAGCTAGCAGGGATTTGACTCGATCTTTGTCTTATTTCCCTAACACAAGTTTTAATAACTCTTTAGCAAATGGGATATGAAAGTGGTTCACATCATGCTACCATTATGGAAAAAGCAGATTCATTTTGCTCGCAAATGAAAGAATGGATGGGATTTCGGATGGGGTCGGGAGCAACTCAAAAGAGTTATTCTACAAATAATTGGGGCCATCTAGCTAAATTATAACTGAGATGAAAGCCATTTGAAGGAACTTCATCACCAGTCAAAAGACTAAAGTGGAATGCAATGCTACTACAACTTTTTGAGATTAAGGTGTTCGTACAAACCTTCTTGTTAGTATGCCTCCGGGTTCTCTTTGCCCAAATATCTTCTTCACGATCCAATCTTGAACTCTCGTGGTCATGTTGTGTCCCATAACCACTTTGACAACCAGTCCGATTCCGCAACCCATCAGACACAATTTTCCAGTCTAGTTCTTCAATCCAGATCCTCATGTACAATGTTCAGTTTTGGCCAAAGACAATTTTGGCAAGCACTTTTGATTTGACTTTAAATGGAAAACTAGAAAAATTTATAACAAAGAGGGACTCGTTATGCCTAGGGGTGTCAATAGTTCGGTTCGGGTTTTTGAAAAAACAAAACCAAATCGAACTGTTAAGAAAAACTTCCGAACCGAACCCAATTAGTTCGGTTCAGTTTTTCGGTTTTTGGTTTTCAGCTTTTAGTTTCAGTTTTTTTTTTTTTTTTTTTTTTTTTTTTCTGTTGTATTTCTTTTTCGTTTCTAGGAAATAAGCTTTTATCGGTTTGTCAGTTCGGTTCGGTTTGGTTAACTAATAAAAACCAAAGCGATAAAAGAAAATTTTCAATTTTTAATGAGAACCGAACCGAAAAAACTGAATTTTTCGGTTAAGTTCGGTTCGGTTTTTGACACTCCTAGTTATGCCTATCCCTCTAAAATTTGGAGACCATGGCTCATTAACTTGTTTGATCGAGATTAAAGAAATGAGGCAAAGGAAACTTCTGCATAATGGTTTATTAGAAACGAGTAAAGCTAAAACCTTTTCTGGCCGACATGAGATATTGTACAAATAGCTATCAAAAGAGTACATTGAGTCAATTTCATGGGAACAATCACACATTTATTGTTGCTTGATGAAACTAGAGACACTTTCCTCGAAAACTAATATCTAGATGGTTGATGCTTGGATGCTATAACAAAGCACAGAACATATCAAAAGGGTATGCCACAATGCGCACGTGGCAACAAGGGATCCAATCATTGAACTTGCACGACAAATTGTAATTCACACAAACCTTATTTGGTGCAACCATCTTTGTTGTCGTCCTCTATAGACCCTCAGGAACCAACGCTCAATTTTGGAAGTTGTGGTTAGCCCCATAATCGCTCCGATGACCAGCCCGCTTCCAAAACCCATCAAGACAATCTTCCAGTCAAGCTCTTCATCAGATGCACCAGATGGCGATGTTGGGGGCGCTTCAACAGGATCTCCGCATTTCTTTGTCAGAGGAACTCCACACAGTCCTAAGTTCCCACCATAGGAGTCATTCTCGAATGTATGGAACTGGTTCGCCTGAGGTATGGGTCCAAAAAGCTGGTTGTTCGACACATTGAAGAAAGCAAGGAAAGTGAGTTGGGCTAGCACTGTAGGGATCATTCCCGAGAGCTTATTGCTTGAAAGGTCAAGAGATTCCAGTTCGGTCAAATTCGCCAGGGATAAAGGGATGGAGCCGATAAGAGCATTGTTGGAAAGATTGAGCATATGAAGGTCAATTAAACTTCCAACAAAATTCGGGATTTCCCCAATAAAGTTGTTGCTCGAAAGATCAATCACGTTGAGGAATGCCAATATCCTTTTGTACTCCCTTAAAATGCCTTTGTTGACTATTGTCATTGAGTAGTCGTACCGTACCATAGTATGGAAAAATGGTTGGTCAATGCGCACAGAATATAAATAGTATGCATCATGATATGCATTGTGGACTTTCATGGCACTCCAGATACCAAAGTATTCAGATGGAAGGCTACCTGAGAAGTTGTTCATGGATAGATCAACAATTTGCAGGTTAGGAAACTGGTAACAATCTTTAGGTTTCCCTATGGCTCCATGAAATCTATTGGAACGCAAAATGAGCACCTTTAAATAAGAAAGCGAGCCCATCCATGAAGGAAAGGTGTCGACAATCTGATTATTTTCAAAATTGAGAAACTCCAGATGACTACAATTAGTTAATCCCCTTGGCAGTGACCTGTGTAGTTGGTTATCACCCACATCTATCATTCCCAATGAACATATGTCATTCTGCAATTGAGGAAATCTTCCATATAAATCATTACCATTCAAACTCAAGATGGAAAGGGTCCTGCTCAAATTGCTTAGACATGGCGGAATAACACCCGACAACTTATTCTTGGACAAATCAAGCACCCAAAGAAAGCTTAGCTGGCAAATCTCCAGTGGAATTTCTCCAGATAGATTGTTATTTGAGACAAGGTAGAGTACGATGAAGTTTGGGGGAATGGGAAGTAATCCTTGTATATCGTTGTCCCTGAGGTCCAATGTCATAAGAGTTGGCCATTCAAAAGCTACAGAACCGGTAATTAAGTTTCCGGAAAGATTCAAAAACGACAGTTGTATCATACTCACATTTAAGAACCACGAAGGTATTGGCCCATAAATTCTGTTTTGGGATAGGTCCAACTCTTGCAACCCACCTTGGTATGATAGGAAGATGGGAAGCTCACTTAAGTTGCTAGAAGCCAAGCCAAGAGCAACCAAATTTGAAAGGCTAGTGTTCACATTGGGTTCAATAATCGACGAGAATTCATTGAACGAGAGTTGCAACACACCTAACTGTTGAAGTTTGAGTACCACATCTAGCCGCAAAATGCCATTCAAGTTGTTTGATTGCAAGGCTAAGGTACCAAGACTCTCAAGGTTAGAGATGTTTTCAGGAATTGGGCCAGTTAATCTATTAAATGATAGGTCAAGATAAGTTAACCGGGTGAGGCTAGTGATCTCAGCTGGAATTTGACCGGTTAATTGATTGCCAAAGAGGTCTAAGTGAGTGAGGTTGGTGAGGTTGATCAAGGTAGCAGGAATTTCCCCAAAGAGTAGATTGATTCCAAGATCCAAATATGAGAGTTGGGCGAGATTCCCTAGGGAAGATGGGATTTCACCTGAGAGTTTGTTATATTGAAAATTCAACATGGTAAGTTCAGTCATGTTACCTATTGAAGATGGAATGTTCCCTGATAAATTGGAATGACTGATATCGAATTCACTGAGGAAAGCCAAATTTCCGAGTGAAGCTGGTAACGAGCCTGAAAAATTTGTTTGCCGAAGAGATAGCGACTTAATGGGACTATGCATGTGAAATTCTGGCAAATGACCTAATAGCTCTAGATTGCAACCCAAATCAAGAACTTTTAGCCTTGGCAGCTTGAAGATGGTTGTTGGGAATGTCCCTTGCAAGTTGCAGTCGCGGAGCACAAGTGATGTCAAGGAAGATAAATTTGCAACAACATCAGGCACCGGAGCCGACACTTTTAACCCGCCAAGATTGAGGTGTTCCAATTTCATCAAAAATTGAACGATTGTCTTCATGCTGGGATTTGTCAGCTGTAGTCCGTCATTCCCAGAGAGATCAAGGGAGGTCAAATTAGTCAACTTTAGGATTTGAGATGGGATTTGACCTCTGAATCCAGACAAAGAGAGGTTCAGGCTCGTCAACTCCACAAGATCACCTATAGCGGACGGTATTTGAGAGTAATTGAAGTTGTTGCAAGCAAGGTTGAGGCTTTGCAAGTGAGGGAGACGAAAGAGGCTGGCCTTCGAGTTGATAGGACCAGAGAGACAACTTTCACTAAGATTGAGGCCAGTCACATACCCTGTCCCTTCATTGCACTGCACGCCTTCCCAGCTGCAGCAATCCTCGTCTTCCAACTTCCACGATTCTAGCTTCGATAGCCAGCATGTTCCGACATCTGGATGGAAGAGAGATTGCTTGAATTCTAACAAGGCAGACCGCTCCTGCTCATGGCACTTTGTTGGGCTCGTTGAAGGCAACGTCTCGAAGGAAGCAAAGTGGAGTGGAATAATGGCGAGGAAAACCACCAAGAGATCAAATGGTGTTCTTTTCATGATTAAATTGCACAACACTCTTCTTGGGTTTTGGTTTTGCTGGGTAGGCCAGGTGAAGATGGACAGGTAGCGAAGCTACTCGTCAGCTTTATATTACCTTTAATCTTTCACTTCAAGTCAACTTTATGTAATAGTGAATTAAGCCCGAAATCGCAGGTCAACTTTGCATTACCTCTAGTCTTTCACTTTTGAGTTGATTTTATGTAATAGTGAGTCTAGCCTGCGTCGATAACACGAAACCATTGATCTTGTGGTGGCTGTTCTTGTGACGTAATAGTTGGGTGGTTTGACTAGTCAACGGATCAACTAGTAAAGGCACTAAAGTCTTGTGTGACTTGATATTATTGCCTCACGTTTCTTTTACTCCGTGATTTTCTTTTTCAATCTACAAGTATTAAAGTGTTCCAACCAAATGAAGTCAATGGAATTCCACATTAATTTTTTTTTTCATGTGGGCAAGAACAAATCACTTGTTGATTTAGTAATGCACTATTAAAATTTATTTTCTTTCTAATGGTGAGACCAGTGTAAGATTACAATGAAAGAGAGGTTGAGATATTAATTGAATGAAAAAAAAAATGGAGAGATCATTTGCCAAAAAAGAAGATATATAGGCATTTAGGATATGATCATCCCTAATTCTTTTAAGCATGAATTTTGAAAATGTTGTCTCTATTCGATCGTCTCCTCATTTGAACGAGCGATGATAAGGGAATCATAGAAAAATGAATACCGGATGGTCTATAGACTACGTAGATTAGATCCATCCAAACCGAATCAAGCGGGCCTTGTGGCAAGATTCATGTAATCAAAGAGGCAAACGATATTGATTCGCGACTTGAAGTTAACTCTCCAAATTTGAATGTAATAGTGAATCAAGCCTGAAATCGCGGGTCAACTTTGCATTACCTCTAGTCTTTCACTTTTAAGTTGATTTTATGTAATAGTGAGTCTAGCCTGCGTCGACAACACGAAACCATTGAACTTGTGGTGGCTGTTCTTGTGACGCAATAGTTGGGTGGTTTGACGAGTCAACAGATCGACTAGTAAAGGCACTCAATTCTTGTGTGACTTGACATTATTGCCTCACGTTTCTTTTACTCCGTGATTTTTTTTTTTTTAATCTACAAGTATTAAAGTGTTCCAACCAAATGAAGTCAATGGAATTCCACATTTTGTACGTGGGTGCGTGTGAAATACTTTTTCTTTTTGACAGAACAAAAGCACTCTATCTTTTGATTATGGTGAATTTTGACCGATGCTCTCTAACTACAAATCGAGGGGAACGAGACCACAGCCAGTTAAGAAAAATTAATAAAGATGGTAACCCAATCTATGTAATTAACAACCCCATGAATTAGGCTCATGTGGGCAAGAACAAATCACTAGTTGATTTAGTAATGCAGTATTAAAATTCATTTTCTCTCTAATGGTGAGACCAGTGTAAGATTACAATGAAAGAGAGGTTGAGATATTAATTGAATGAAAAAAAAATGGAGAGATCAATTTGCCAAAAAAGAAGATATATAGGCATTCAGGATTCGATCATCCCTAATTCTTTTAAGCATAAATTTTGAAAATGTTGTCTCTATTCGATCATCTCCTCATTTGAACGAGCGATGATAAGGGAATCATAGAAAAATGAATACCGGATGGTCTATAGGCTACGTAGATTAGATCCATCCAAACTGAATCAAGCGGGCCTTGTCACGAGATTCATGTAATCAAAGAGGCAAACGATATTGATTCGCGACTTGAAGTTAACTCTCCAAATTTGACCTTTGATCACTTGGAGAACTCTCTCTGAATCTTCTCATAATAGACCAGGTTGAACGCTATTCGTTTTGACCGAACAACCTTTGGACTTTGATCTCTACCATGAATTGCGTAACACAACAGCGGAGGGGATGGTCTCGGAGTTGCGAATGACAGCATAGGAGAGACCACAGCGTCTATTTTGACAAGCCAGCTCAACGGATGGCTCTGAAGGCAAGGGATGACAACAACATGCAGAAGAATTTTCTTGGAGAGAGAGAGAGAGAGAGAGTAAAATCACTCAAACATCCTTCATCGACAAGCACACGTTAAAATACGTCCAACATTGCAGCGACTTCTAGCTATGTATTTGTTAGAATATTTAAATAATAAATCATACATTCATCTAATAGTTTAAGTTTTTAATCAGTTGGCAACTGTCCCACAAATCTCACATAGTATCAGAGTTAGTGATCCTATGTGACATCCTGATTTTCGATCATGTTTCGATTAAATGAAAAAGGCTTTTCATCGACGCGCCTATGGTCTTATTTCCCGGAGCTGATCACTCTTGAGATAACTAATCTATCTGGTGAAGCCGTTAAGGGATATAAATGCGTAGACTTGAGAATTCGATTAGAAATAGACTGCTCGACCGTGCTAATCGGCAAGGGTCAATATGGCGTTGTTATAATTGATTAGAGACCAAAGATAGGTCAATTCGACAGAGGCATGTAGTTAAATTGTAGGTGATTCCACCTGATTGCAAAATTCACATCGAACGGCACTAAACTGATTATTCTGTCAATTTTGTACCCGTTGCCCGTAATTGAAACATTGAGATCTTTAGGACACAAGAGTCACTGATAAGTCGAAGATGCACAAACGTGGATCGAGAATTATCCACCGCGGGTTAAATGCGATAAAATCCCTGAAAGATACCCGGTAGGTTAAGTCACGCTAAAATCACGTCCGATTGAAATTAACCACGAAATTGAACTCGATTTTGGGAATTGAAAGTTCAAGCGTGTCACAATTTATTTTTAGGACATCGTCTCATCCCTTGAAAAATTTTCGGCGAGTCCGAAATTTTAGCGGAAAATTAAAATTGGGCAATTTAAATTCAAGAAATTTGGAGGGCCACCTAGATTTTTGGCCTTCAAATTGGATGGGTTGGTGATGGAAAGGGTGGAAATTCGTTTAGGCTGCCCCCTTCGCATGTTTGCCCATTAAATTGAAGTTGTTTGGTGTGAATTAATCATGGAATTCCACCAAATTCGTAGGGGGTGCTGGCTGGCTGCATTTGGCCTTGTTTGGTGAAGAATTGTGAAGGATTTGGCCCTTGGGTGACCTATTGACATCGTTGGCTGAAGATAAGGGCTGAAGGCTTTGGTGCAAAGGTGACCATGGCTTAGACATTTCACCTTGGACCTCATTGGTTGCCTTGAAGACTTTGAGGCCTCTTGTCCCCCCTATTCCCCTCTTCTTCCTCTCTCTCCCCCTTGATTCTCTACCAGCCCAACAGAAGCCCCCTTGTAGCTGCTTCTTCTTCCTTTCTTCTTCTTCTTCTTCATCCTCTTTTCCTCCATTTTCTTGTTGCTAGTCCCCATAATTAGAACCATCTTGCACTAGCCAAAATCAGCCACCAAACATAGCCACCGAGCTTGCACCAGCCTCGACTCCAGCCCGTCCCCACGCTTGTCCACGCCATTCTGCCGTCTGCCCAAGCTACCAACGCTGTCCCTGCTCGACCACTCGCACTAGCCCGTCGCCGTCTGACCGCCTCCGCTATCCCCGTGTCGTGACCAGCCACCGTAGCCCCTTGATCCAGCCCAACTTAAAAGCAAATCTCAACTTGGGCTGAGACTTGTTGGCTGGTTTTCATCCCTTTCCCAGCCTCATTTGGCATCGCCGTAGGCTCAAGTGTTGGTTACCATCGCACCACTGTCACCGTAAACCGGTTTTCACGCCAAACCGGTGAATTTACCTCATAATCTCTAATTATGAGGCTAATTACTCTTAAGGGTGGATTAGTGGGCTAACTAGTAGATTAGTTAGGCTAATTAGGATTAGTGGGATTAGTTCTGTAACTAGAATGGTTAGGTTATTTAGTTAGGTTAATTAGATTAATGTAGTTAGTTTAGTTTAATTAGTTTAGTTAGTTAAATTAGGTTAGCCCGGTTAGCTTATGTTAATTTAATTGAGTGATTTAATTTAAATATTTTGCAATTTATTTAATTAAATGTAATTTATTTAATTATTTATTAATTAGCGTAAATTATTCCAGAGTAGCTGGTTGTCAGAATTTTGTGCTTATCATCGTGGTGTAATTGATTTGTGAAATTGATTGTTAATTTATGCAATTGGATGGTGAGTGATAATCTTTGAATTATTATTTCAAAAATATGGAATTTTGGTATTTAATTAGAAAAATACCAGGTGTCGGGTTTTGACGCCAAAAATATTTTAAGTACTATATAAAATCATGAAATTTTTTAAAAAGAGTGTACCACTTTTAATGGTTCAATCTAATCGTGTGACCACACACAATTATTTTACCGGATGTTTTAATATGAAGAAAATATGCTAAGTACATTATTTGAAATTGAGGTATTTGAGTGCAAGCACAATATCTTTGGCCGAGATTGGATGTATGGGTGATCACATAATACCCCGATGCGTTTACATGGGGTAGTGAACCCATCCTAATGCGTTTACGTGAGATGATGCCTAATTAAGTTCAGATGCCCTGTGTCAACGGATGCCGGTCATAGTGGAGGCTAAGCCAATGCTTCTTTAGGAATGCCGTCTAGAGGTAGATGTTGCCATGCCCAACGAAGCGATTGAACGCCCAGTTATGCTGGATGACCGCCGACTGTTGAGTTGGCCGTGGCTATTGGGTCATAATTAATTGGAACGCTTGGGTGATTGATATAACTAAGTTTCATTATGGGATGAAATTGTGTGGCACGGAATGTGACGTGTCATAACGATTTGGCCTTATAATCGGGACCCCTGTGATTGATTGATATATGAGTTGAAGAGTTCTAATTATCGAGTGCATTTATTGTATGCATCTGTTTTATGAGCTGTACTAATATGCAGGGAGGTGCTAAGGCGAGGTAAGTCTTATATGTTGCATGTTTAGGCTACCTCTAGGTAATTTATCTTCCTAATTGGGGTTTAGGGTATAGACTCGCTAAGACTTTGTCTCACCCCGTCGTGATTTAAATTTTCAAGTCCTTAGATGGAGGTACGACACGTACGTTATGGGGTCCCGTAGGTGATGAACTTTGAGCACACCTATTTCCTTATTCTTGGGACTATCCTGACCCAAGAGTTAGTTGAGTCCACAATATGGGTCGAAGAAGGCCTACCTCAATTGGTACCTCACCGATTCATAGTGTGGTTCATTAACTTTCCTCAATGGGGTCAGGAAGGTCCCCTACAGGATTTTGATAGGACTCCCATTGGGACTAGGGAGTGGGAAGTAGGGCACCCTATGGATATCGACACCCCTGATGGTGTCATGGTGGACTCGAAGCCCATGGCTGAAGAGCCCGGAGTTTAGATAGATCAATAGCCCCTTTTTGGTTTAGACGCTTATGTATGTAAACTCGATTTGTTTATTAAATATGGTTTGTTTAAATTGGTTGTCCTGCTTTTCTATCACATGCTTGTTTGTTGTTTGGAGATTATTTAATTCGCTTCCGCATATGTATAAAATGAATGGATCGGCGATGCGTCCTGGGAACGTTGCAATTTGATTGATCACCAAGGGATGTGCACGCAGTCGAGGTTTGGGGTGTGACATCCCCATCCGAAGTGGTATCAAAGCAGGTTAGTGGATAGAATGATAAGGTGCGATGGGTTATGGAATAATTAGTAGGAAATGCCTTTTTTTTCTTATGTCAATGCATGTAATTGATAGCTGATTGGTAGATTGTTTTGTGTAGATCGCTCAGTTTCTAATTCTGTGTGGAATTGGAAAGCAGGTTCTGTAAAGAGTTTGCGTCATGAGCGATCAGGAGCAGAGAACTCCTAGGAAGAGGACTTTCACTTCAGTTACTTGAGGTAGGATGATGACTAGGGTCGATACTAGAGAAAGAGTGTCGACTCAGGCCACCGCAAGTGTAAGAGCACCACTGCAGGTCGATGCTGGTGTAGTAGCTTCTGCCGATTCTAGAATCGATGGGATCGTGCAGGCGCTCAAGACCTTAAGGAATCTGATGCGACAGTAGGCCTAGAATCAAGCCGCCACTACAGCCGCTGCCACTACTACTGCCAATGCTGCTCCTGCAGCCAATGCAGCTGCCGCTGCTGTAGCTACACCTGCTGAAGTCCATCCGAGGAATGTGGTTGGGGAGAGACAGATGCATAAGCTCATAGAGCAGTTTCTAAAGTTGAACCCGCCGAGATTCACAAGGGCAAGTGATCTCGAGGTTGCAACCCTCTGGATCCAAGAGTTGGAGAAAGCCTTCGCACTGCTGAGGTGCACAGAGGAAGAAAAGGCGGTCTTTGCAATCTATCGGCTACAGGGAAATGCAAGTACTTAGTGGAGGGCCACCAGAGGCAGAGTATTTCCTGAGGGCATGGTTCCAAAGTGAAATGCCTTCATTGGAGCTTTCAATGGGAAGTATTTGTTAGATTGCGCCCAAGAACAGAAGATGGCGGAATTTTAATGCCTTCACCAAGGTCTAATGTTTGTGGACTAGTACGAGGCAAAGTTTGCCGAGTTATCTCAGTATGCACCAAGACTGATCGAGGATCTAGTGGACCGAGCAAGGAGGTTTAGGGATGGCCTTCGACCGGAGTTGAAGGACCCGCTAGTACCGTTCAATCTGAAGGACTACAACGACTTGAATGAGCGGGCCCAGCTGATAGAGAGAAACTTGAACGAATGAGCCACTACATCTAGGTCGCAGTTCGGGTCAAACAGGGATGGAAATCGGTTTGGAAAGAATTTTCTGAAAACAAAATACCTACAAAAGCCCATCCTACATAATTGAATCAAGAAGTTCTGAAATTTTGCCAAACAGAAATACAAAATCTCTTAAATAAAAAAAAAACTCATAAGAAAAAACCAATCACCTTGGAGCTGTTTTGCTTTCTATGTCAATAAAAATGCTGAACTAGAAAAAGGAGTTCCCAGATTAGTTATTAATTATAAATCTTTAAACACAGCCCTTAGATGGATAAGATATCCAATACCCAATAAAAAAGATTTGCTAAACAGATTATGTAGATCAAAAATATTTTCAAAATTTGACATGAAATCAGAATTTTGGCAAATACAAATCAGTGAAAAAGATAAGTACAAGACAGCTTTTACCGTCCCTTTTGGTCAATACGAATGGAATGTTATGCCATTCGGTCTCAAAAATGCCCCTTCAGAATTCCAAAGAATCATGAATTATATCTTCAATCCTTATTCAGAATATATTATAGTCTATATAGATGATGTTCTAGTTTTTTCCTCTAATATGGAACAACATTTCAAACATCTTTCTACTTTCATAAAAATAATCATAAAAAATGGTTTAGTATTCTCTCCTACTAAGATTACACTCTTCCAGACCATGCTTAGATTTCTAGGTCATTACATCCATTTAGGCACCATAACTCTCATAGAAAGATCAATCTCATTTACTGATAAATTTCCATATGAGATTAAAGACAAAACTCAATTACAAAGGTTTTTAGGTAGCCTCAATTATATTATAAATTTATTTCCTAATATAAATATTCTTTGCAAACCTTTACACCAAATGTTACGAAAAGATCATCTGCCATGGACTTCAGTTTATACTAACATTGTCAAATAAATGAAGATTCATGTAAAAGAAATACCATGCTAAATTCTTTTGTATTCCACTTGTTTTTGTGTAACAAGTGGAGAAGGATTGTTGCTTATCTCAATGGCACTAGATGGCTCTTTCTTTACTGTTTTTTGTAAAGATTGGACAAGTAATGTAGTGTATATTTGGGTATTATAACAGCTAGTTGGTCAAAAATTGACATGGGTTATTCTTTTGAAGGTGTATTTGGTATAGGGTGTTGTTGTAAGAATGATTGATTGTTTTCTGCCATTTGAAGTCATGTCTTGATGGGTGTTAAGCCTGTTGGCTTTGATGGTGTATCGGAGGTTTCGGTAATGACTTTGCCTTTGCCTTTATCTTTTTTGGGTCTTGGCATATTAGTATCCCCTGTAAAAATTCTCTTGTAAAAAAATCAAGTAATGAATTTGAAGAACTATTTATAAATTCAATGTCAAAATCAAATACTGAAAGTATGACTTGCCATCTAGCAAAAATCTATTTTAATGCAATGTTTAATACGTCTTTTTGTAAAATGTCTTTGGCCAATTTGCAATCAATTCTCAAGAGAAATTTTTGAATCAATAAATCTCCTTGGAATTTTGATATAGACAAAACTATAGTAATTATTTCTTTTTGATTGTCGAATAATTTTGTTGGGTGGAATTCCAATGCTTTGAGATAAACTGAACAACCATAAAGAGAGTCTCCTTTGTCTAGGAGCCTAAAAGGAGTAGCTGTTACCTCACTATCTCCATGTTGTATTTGTATTCTCCTAAGAGGTGGATGATTGGATTCTATGGTTTCACCATTATCAAGTTTCCACTTATAATAATGATCTAAAATAACTATTTCTTTTGGTTCAAGGAATTGTTCTTCTAACCAATCAAAGAAAAATATATGGACTTCTTATTCGTATATGTAGTCATAATATTTTTGTTTGATATTTTTTGCTTTATCAGCAAAGGTTTTAAAGAACCATTCTCTAATTTGTTTGTTGTCTTCAAAATTAAAATCTTTGTTAAGGAATGCCCTATTTGGTTCAAATTGTTTTTCTAAAACATTAAACTCTGCATCTATCATCTATGAGTTTGTAGGAGAGTGATGAGGAGAATCTGTACTTTCTATGACGGGTTCAAGCTGATTTTGTTGGTAAACAGGCCTAGAAATCCCTAATCTATTGTTTAAACCACTAATTTCTGGTTCAAGTGGTATCTCAGGATTATTTCTAGTGGTATTAGGAGGTAAAGGTGTCGTATCACGTGTGGAAGTGTCTCTATGCGTACTTGGAGGAATGGTAATTGTAGGTGGACGATTGGAATTAAGATCTACCGACCTTGTATAAGATGTATGAAAAGAATGATTAGATCTTGAATCAAAAGATCTTCTAGGAAATATAATTGTAACTCTCCATTCTTGATGTTGAATAACATTGGTCAGACTAGTATTTTGAACAACTTGTTGAGAAATTTGGGTTTCTAATTCCCATTGTTCTGGTAAAGTAACTTGGTTCTAATTAATAGATTTAGGAATTGTTGTATTTGCTCTAAAAATGTCTGTCTGGAGGAGAAGTGTTTCTCCTCGTAGACTATGTTTGATATCTTTTACTTTATCAGTAAAGATTTTGAAGAACCATTCTTCGATTTGTTTGTTGTCTTCAGAATTAAAATTTTTGTTATGGAATGCCCTATTTGGTTCAAATTTTTTTTATAAAATATTAAGCTTTGCATCTATCATCTGTGAGTATGTAGAAAAGTGATTTTGTTGGTAAACAGGCCTAGAAATCCCTGATCTATTGTCTAAACCACAAATTTCTGGTTTAGGTGGTATCTCAAGATTATTTCTAGTGGTATTAGGAGGTAAATGTGTCATATCACATGTGGGAGTGTTTCTATTGTACTTGGAGGAATGGTAATTATAGGTGGAAGATTGGGATTAAGATCAGAATGTAAGTATTAAGACCTTTTGTAAGAGGTTTAATTCCTACTTGGACTAGTCATGTATGAGTGTAATTGTATTTTTGTTTATGTTTCTTGATAGACTCTTTATATAATATGTATTTTTTCATAGGAATTAGAAAGAGGAAGATCCCTTTCTTCAGTGGCTATGACATAGTCTAATTTTTTGAAAAATTTCGATTTTGATTGTTTGTATATTTCTTTAAGCTATATTTTAGGAATTTCCTAATTTTCTAATAGATCTGTTGAAATCTTCTATCCTTACTTCTTCTCTATGTATATGACTTGGATCTAAGTCCATTTGTGATAGAAAATTAGAGGAAGATGTAGATCTTCTATGTAAGCTCATACTTAAGATCGGAACTATTCCTTTTTCAAAACCGTTACAAAGCTAAACTAACGGTCTAACAGCCTAGGTAGCACCGACACGCGACACGTGACACACAACACGACACGACACGTGACACGTTAAATATTAAATAAATATTTTTATATATAAATGCATAAATAACTAAATAATAATAATAATAATAATAATAATAATAATAATAATAATAATAATAATAATAATAATAATAATAATAATAATAATAATAATAAGAGCCTAGAATTAATCTATAATAATAACATTAATCATACATTTGTTAATATCATTCATTTTTTTTTAATTTGACAAATTCAACTACATTTCATTGTAATAATCTATAAAACTTAAAGGAAAAAACAAGAAATCCACATTCCACTATTAAATTTAAAAGTTAACAATAAGCAAAAAAATCAACATTCCATCAAATAATATAACAAAAAGTCATTCATCCACATTATCCACTTCTTCTGAAAAAGAAAAAAAAAAGACTCCATCTCCGGCTCATCAAGTGAAAAATTTGCAACTTCAAGCACCCCAACATCTTCAAACGAGTAAAATGCATATCCGTCAATATCCCACATCTTAATCTCTCCTTCTACATATTGTGGGCTTTTTTTTTTTTTTTTTTTTTTTATATAAGATGAAGATTGCTATGAATAAAAACCAAATCTTATGCACGTTTTTGGGTCATCTTATTTCTTCTCACCGAATGCACAAATGAGTAAGTACTCCAATTTCTCTCAGCACATGATGAAGAAGAAGGTTGTGCAAAAAGCTTTAAGGCTATGCTTTGAAGCATCGGTGCACATGCATCATGATTAACCTACCAAGCCTTAGGATCTATAGAATATCGGTTTTGAATGGAATCAAAATCTTTAAAATCCCCATTTTTACTCGCAAAATCCACATACTCCAAATTCACCTTATTGCGCTCATCCAAGTTAGGAAAGTATTTCTTGAAGCATTTTAGTCTTTCTTGGTTGATCTCTTTATTTTTGTATGGAAAAATTCGAGTAAGATCTTCATCAAGCCATTGATCACTATAGTACATTTATTTAATAAAATAAAATTAAATTAAAAAACAATAATAAATAAGATGAGTATTATATTATCATGTTAAAGAAAGAATAACTACTAAAGTAATAATCTCATATAATTTTAGAACTTACTTGGGATTTAAGACATGTGCCAAGCAATAAAGTGGAGTGTTGTTCTTTATCCAACGATCAACAAGAATTGTGTGAATCACCTCAAAAAAAGATCTTCTCATCTAGCCTCTTCACTTCATGTACATATATAGCTTTCTTTACTTTTTCGATCATCGAACCCCACATATCATAAACTAAGTGAAGACAAGACTTATCGGTGTCACAAATTCTAAGCATATCATAAATAGAAGGCATGAATGAAAGTATATAATCAATCAAATCCCACCAAAAATCATCCAATACATTCTCCTTGACAAACTTAGTTTTCTTTTGATTAACATCTCGATAGATATTTCATTTGTCACAAATCACCATGCTTTGAAGACCACTTTTTATCAACTTGAATCTCCTAAGCATCACAATCATCGAAGCAAAACGTGTATCCGCTATAGAAAGCAACTTCAAGCTAACAAACTCATGATATATTGCTAATCTCATAGAATGGTTCATAATGAAATGTTTGATTTGCATAACTTCCTTAACAATTTCTGAAATCCAACTACATTCCTCATAAACTATTTGATTAATCTCCATATTTTTCGCAGCACAAATGTTCTTCAAAACTAAATTAGGAGTATGCACCACACAAGGCGTCTACATAATGAATGTAAATTCTTGCTCAATGAGTTGTCCCGCGCCCTTACAATTTGAAGCATTATCCATAATTACTTGGACAACATTCTCATATTTCATTAATAACTTCTTTCAACAAGTTAAAAAAGAAATGCATATCTTTTGTTTCTCCTGAGCAATCAACCGATTTTATAAACATCAGTTTTCCATCCAATATCGCCATAAAATTAATAAGCGGTCTTTTTTGTGAGTCACTCCATCCATCACTTACAATACTTACACCATTCTCCTTCCACATGATTTTGATAAGTGTACACAACCTATCAATATTTGCTTTCTCTTTTTGCAACAAAGTGGTCCTCAACAAATTATATTTAGGTGGTACATAACCCGCAATATTATGATTAGCGGCATAAGTGAAAGCGGATTGAAAATAGAGATTCCTTGCTAAGTTAAACAGCAAGCCCCTCGAATAAAATATCCTAGCAATCTCACAATCTAGACATTCTCGTTGAGTCATATTAAATACATTTTCAAGTGATTTTCCACTCCCACTTCCACCTTTCCTTTTTTTTTTGGAGTTCAATGATAAATCCATTATGTCACCACCACCGCCACTAAGTGAATAACTAGCAAGATGCAAAGGTACATTTCTAGTTGCTATACTCATTAATTGAGTATTGACCTCTTTCTCTAATTTTTCCATCTCCAAAAAATCTTTTTTTTTTCTACTTTGGTGCACTTTCCAATTCATTTCTCACTCCTCATCATCAAATGGCCCCTCACTCTCGTGTATGAATCTTTTTGACAAAAGTTGTATCTCCAAGACAAATTTCCCCCCACATCAGTATGATTAATTAACTTAGTAACATACATCCATAATTGTTGTTTTACAACTTCATTGCTAAAGGTAGGTTGTTGTGTGCTTGAAGTACTACTAGCCATGTTTGAACTTGAAGACATTATGCAAAAAATAAAAATAAAAAGTAAACATGTTATTATCAATTGCTATAAGGTTTCTTAGTTAAAGTTAACTAAGGAAGATTGAATACCAACTGGAAGCACGTTGCGGGAAGCAGTAAATAGCAGTAGATAGCAGCAAAATAGTGACGGACAACAACGAACAATAATAAATGACAGCAAGCAACAGCAAACAGCAGCGAGCTGCTATGAACAGTAGTAATATAGCAGCGAACAGTAGCAATACAGCAATATGGCAGCGAACAGCAACAGCCAACCCCACAATACAGAAGCGAACAGCAACAAACAGTAGCAGCCAACCCCACCATACAACAGCGAAAAGCAACAAACAGCAGTAGCCAACCCCACAATACAGCAACGAACAACAGCAGATAGCAGCGAACAGCAACAAACAGTAGCAGCCAACCCCACAATACGACAGCGAATAGCAGCAGCCAACCCCAACGGCAGCAAATAGCAGCGAACAACAGCAAATAATAGCAGCCAAACCCCACAATACGGCAGCGAACAGCAGCATAATACGGCAGCGAACAGCAGCAAACAGCAACAGCCAAACTTCCATCATTAATTCCTGACCATCACATACACAACCAAAGTCATTATGAGCATTCACAATACAAACGTGGAAAGGAAATACAAATAGAGAAAAATCATAGCAAAACCGATATGCCCTTTTGGTTTTCAATTTCGATGCCACTTACTTCATAGATGACTTATTCAAAATAGCGTGATCAATACATAAAAATGACAAAAATCAGTCCGTTCACTCAGGGTAAATCATATTTGGTGCAGAGCAGCAAATAAGAACTCTTCCCCTCTGAAATCATTTTTATAATGCCTAGCAAATCATTTTAATCTCTAGATCATTGTTAAGTTTCAGAATTTCCCTTACTCTTGATTCTGCTGAAAAATGTTTCCATAGTCCAACTGACTCTGCCCACCAGATAGCACTCAAAACATGAATCCTCTGGTGACTTCATGCAATGGACTTAAAGGTGGTTATTAAGAATCACTTGGGATTACAACACACCATCCCATTTTTTAACTCAACGGATCACTCAAAAAAACAAACTCTAATGTAGTCCCAAACTAATCCCTTTTCAGCTAAGGCCAAAAGCCACGAAGTTCAAGAATCAGACTACAAGGAATACACTACCCTCGTCATAAAAATTTCGAGTTCAGACAAGAAATGGCGAAAATAGGAACAAGACAGTCACTCCACCTCCAGTTGCACCAAACACAGTACCCAAAACCCATAAATCTCCAATCTTGAAGAGCTCTCAAGTAGTCCAGTTCAAAAAAATTCCCTCTTTCCCAACAAAACGATCACTGCACAAGCCGCATCTCAAGAATTCTACCACAAGATTTCGGATCTCCAAAGAAATCCCCCTTTCCCGATCTAACTCTGGGGTTTGCCAAAAAATCCCAAATCGGATTATAAAGAAATCCAAAATGCTAACCTAAGATGAGCAAAAAGATGAAATTGCAGATGAAGAAGAGTAACGCGGCAACGCCTATGAGCGGCAGAGGTGACGGCTCACCTTCAGGGCGACGGCTTGATGCTTGCAAGAGACAAAAGCAAGGTCGGAGGTGACTGTGGCGACGGGTGGGGCTGAGGCGTAGGGGGCTACGGCGAGTCGACGACTTGTGGGGTGGGCCGCGCGGCCAACAAAGCAACTCCGGCAACACTCATGGCGAAAGAAGAGAACCAGAGTGCTCTGCTCACTACTTAGGCGTGTTCGACTGAAGACCGAAGAGAGTCTAGAACCGTGCGTGCGTCGTGTGACTGAAGTCTAAACTTTTAACTTTTATTATTTTTTTTCATATATTTATATTTAGTCCCCAAAGTTTTGGAAATTTATAAAAATAACCACGTGCGTATCGGAGTCACGTGTCGAAAATTCCGACTCGCGTGTCAGAGCATGTCGGAAAAGGTTGACCGCATGTCGGAGCGTGTCGGACACATGTCAGAGTGTCGAACACGCGACACGAAAAGTCCCGGAGAGTGTCTGTGCTTCCTAGCTAACAGTCACTCAGGGACTTACGGCTTGGACCATTTTGTAGAAACAAGAAGGATGCCAACGAATGGCTCTCGATATGTGAGTATGGTCTTACAAGAGGGTGAGGAGGAAGAAGAGAGAAGAGAGTTCAATTTCTTTGGTCCTTTGGACATCATACTACATCTCACAATTAGTCAAGGATACCAAATATTTCGTAAACACTTTGTACCAACTCAACATGATCTAAGGTTCTCATGCCTTATGCATTTTTTCATAATATTCAAAATCTCATGGGTAACAACCTGGGAGTTCGAATACAATACATCCTCCAACTTAGTACATGTATTTATCCGAAAATACAAGACAAAATGATGGGATGGATTCAGATTTCACGAACAAGGATTCGAAACTGCGGTTAAAACATAGTTAAATAGCCAGAAAGCTCTGATAACTACAACCCCATTAAATATATCATTTTTACAGGAGAAATCTATAGCAAGTGCAGCACTGGCTGCAGTCCAAAAAGCATTTTCTCCAGGCAGGGCCATGGCTTTGTAATGGATCCTATATACAAGGGCTAAAGGAATACATCCATCTGCTACTTTATAATTATGAGTTCCAAGACCCAAAAAAGACAAAGGCAAAGGCAAAGTCATTGCTGAAACCTTTGATACACTATCAAAGCCAACATGCTTAACACCCATCAAGACATGGCTTCAAATGGCAGAAAACAATCAATTATTCTTACAACAACACCTTATACCAAATACACCTTCAAAAGAAGAACTCATGTAAGCTTTTGACCAACTAGCTGCCATAATACCCAAAGATACACTACTATTACTTGCCCAATCTTTACAAAAACGGTAAAGAAAGAGACATATAGTGCCATTGAGGTAAGCAACAATCATTCTCCACTTGTTAGATCATGTTGAGTTGGTACAAAATACAATACCAGGCTTGTTGATAGTCCCAGTAGATAGATGAGGAGTATGGTAGGTTTTGGGTAAGTCTGGTTTGGAATTTTCTGGGTGTATGAGGTGAATCTCCCCAGTGGAATGAGTGTATGAATTTACTGATGGATATAGTGGAGTATAGGATGTTTTCTGTATTATTTTTGTCAGCAAAGTGAGTGAACCTTGTTGATTCTGTCTCCACTAAGATCTGCTCATAATAATCAAGGGTTTTGTTTGTATTATGGGGTTTGAAAAGCCATTTTCTTGGAAAGATGTTTTTGCAAATTTGATCGGATCTTCATCGTAGAATACATCTTCCATAGTCAGTATATTTTTTGAAAAGATGTTTTGAGGAAAAATTTTGATCTTTGAGAATGAGGGGTTGCCTGTGACCTAATGACCACTTCATTTGAAATTCTTTTGTATTTCGCTTGTTTTTGTGTAACAAGTGGAGAAGGATTATTCCTTACCTCAACGACACTAGATGGTTCTTTATTTATTGTTTTTCGTAAAGATTGGGCAAGTAATAGTAGTGTATCTTTGGGTATTATGGCAACTAGTTGGTCAAAAGCTGACATGGGTTCTTCTTTTGACCCCACTGGCTTTGATACAATTTATATAATACAAGTTCAGACCACCTTTATGGTTGGTTTTTGTTTATGCATATCCTTACTTTATATTTTATATATTGCCTTTACCCTTTACATTATTTTTAATTCTCGTGATTTTATTTAGTTTTTTATACAGTCTTCATACATTCTCTGTTCTTATAGATTTGTTAATCTTTTATACTTCATTGTTCTCTCATATAGTACTCCAATCCTAACCCCTTTATGGTATCAAAGCCAGTGAGAAGATATAAATAGTCTTTGTAAGACCATACTCACAGATCGAGAGCCATTCGTTGGCATCCTTCTTGTTTCTACAAAGTGGTCCAGCCCGTAAGTCCCTAAATGGCTGTTAGACCGTTGGTTTAGTTCTGTAACAGTTCTGAAGATACACTACTATCTAGTGCCATTGGGGTCAAAAGAAGAACCCATGTCTTCTAATACTTCTGACCCAGCCTTCCTCATGTTATTAATCTAGGAAATGGATAATAAACATAATGATAAAATCAATAATGAGTATATTATTGAAACAACAGCACTCTTTGATACAGGGGTTGATCTCAATTGTATCGAAGAAGGCCTTGTTCCAATAAGATACTTCGATAAAACTTCCGAATCTCTTAAATCAACCTCAAGAGACAAATTAAATATCCAATACAAATTGCCAGAAGCCTTAATAATAAAAGACCAAATGTCTTATAAAAATATATATATATAAAATATATATATATATATGTTGATATCAGGTTATTGGTTGTATTTGAGGTTGCGTACTTCGTGTAAAAGGACGGCCGTGTCATTCCCAAATTTTATAGTTTTGGGGTGTGACAGCTTCTTTTGTTGACATCTTCCAATTGTCTAGTATGGTTACAGAGGAACCTTTTGCCGTATTTCCATGTTCACAAAGCCAAGCTAAAGGACGTTAATTATGAGTGTCTTACCAGAATGATGCTTGTTGTTATGCAGGATTCTTGTAAGCTTGCATATCTTCTTCCACAAGAGAACTTCATTATTGGCTGAGAACAAATGATGAATTGTTTGATCCCAATTTTAGTTTGCTTTGCTCAACTAGTATCTACTGGAGAAGCTTTTTACATGTTCGCCTTGAGAGTTCATTCAAGCATGCACTCATCTTCGATCCTGAGTGACTATTCAGCCCCTCGAAGAACAGTATGAACTCTCTATTAGAATTGCATCGTTGCAACGCTGAACTCACTCCATGTTGAAAAACAAAAGTTTATATGAGACCTTTTGCTCTCTCTCTCTCTTTGCACGCATGTTCTCTGGCATGGCATCAGTGCGAAAGATCCTTCTAAGAGTCAACAGACCAACTTCAAATTTACTTTTAATTTGTAATTTCCTAGCCATGTGTGAAGTGTAAATTACTTTACTGTCGAATGGTACGCTTCTCTCACCAATGGATGGACTGGCCAGCACTTTTTCACATTTTATTCCTTTCGACTATGCTTTTTGGACATGACGCTTCAATGATTGCTGCTGCGCATGATTCTTCCCCATTTGATTTCTCGGTGGGGGCCAATGTAACAGTCTATTGTTGCATGATTATGTGCGAGAAAATTCTGAAGATTTACCAGCTCGTAGTAAGATGGCGCTTTTTTATCAACCAAAAGGAGGCTTTAGCCTATATTGGCAGTAGCTCACGGACTACTAATTGTTAGGGAAATCCCTTATGATGTTTTGAAGATGACAAAATAAATCAAAGGCTACTAACGTGTTTAATGATTAAGTAATAGACCATGCAGATGATAGAACATGTAAAGGATATTGTTAAAGTCTAAAGACGGCCAAAAAACTGAACGTAACACATGTCCAAAGTTTATTATAAAGATTTCCAGATTTCTGTATCAAAGTCTAAAGACTGCCAGACTTTAGTGTCAAAGTCTGTTCTTACCTACTCTAACAAATTCCAGACTAAACATGAATGAAGAACCAGAAGACAAACTTTATGCTTAAGCTGAACCAGAAGACAAACTCTATGAATACTGTGTTCAAACCTTAAAGCCAAATATGTTTAGAAGCAGAATATGTTCAGCCCCAGATTATAAAGTCTATTGCACTCAGACTTAGATTGTAAAGTCTATTGCACTCAAACTTTACATCAAGATTTGACAGAACATAACACAAGCCCCAAACATATAATGGCTAGTGATCTGGTTTGAATTCTATGTCAAGATTGATTTGATTGATTCAATCTTATCGATTGACAATTGGATATTGTAGACAATAACTTTCTATACGAAGAAGCTTTACTTATGGAAACCAAGATTCTGTTTGTATGGGCGATCATAATCAATTTGGGATTCTACTTTTATCACTCAATGGCTATCAAATCTTTTAGATACAGATCTGTCCAATTGGTATATTGGAAGACGATCCTCTAAGATACTGTCCAATGGCTAGTTTGGAAGTGAAGAAGTATTTAAGGAGATCAATGACCGATGAGCAAGTAAGAGACAGAGCGTAGAATTTATAATTCCAAAGATTAAGCGATCTTCGATCATACACTTATCTCTTGTGAGCTTAAACGTTTGTGATCGTGAGAGAAATACCAAAAGAGTAACTTAGTGAGTTAATGTGATCTACTAAGTGTTTGCACTCAAAGTTGTAATCTCTTGTTGATTGCATAGTAGAATCCAGCCAAGAAGGCTGTTAGGGTGGGAGAGTGGATGTAGGCTTGATCTAAACCGAACCATTATAAACCTTGTGTTCTTATTCTCTTTCCTGAATCTCTTTATTTTGTTCGTAGTTCTATTTAACTGTTAAAGTCTAATCTCGCTCAAAGTCTACTGCTCTTCAGACTCAGTTTCAAAAGTCTGTTATTATTCAGACTCGGGTTAAAAGTAAAGGTTTTCCCTATATTTTGCATAATCTATTTTTACACCTATTCACCCCCCCTCTAGGTGTTCATACTATCACTTTCACCAATAGCATGCAAAGCTGAAAATTTTTTGTTGAGCTAACTTTGATGGTGCACTCAAATCAAAAGGCAAATATTTCTCACAACGGTTCATAACATAAACTAAGTTAGTAATGTATGCCAGTGGCTGTGGCAATTGGTTTATCTCATTAATAACTTAACCCCGAAACCATTTATACACAGAAGTTCCCGGCATACACGACTCACTCACTTGCAATTATCCTTTGACCAAAACCCGGTTACTTGCAATTCTAGAAATCTCAAGTGTCGTCTTGCTAAGATTTGATATAATGCTCGATGAACATCTTATTTGCTGGCAAGTTGTACTAGTCTTAAGGACCATTGACAATCATGTGACGAGATTCAGAATTCGGCAAAAGAGGGGGAAAAGGGCTACCCAATGTGCATGTAACAACATTCTTTTGTAATCCCTATCTTAAGACATCGGTATATTCCACGAAGCTAAGGAAAAAGAGCTTATGTATCCAGTATCTGTAAGCCTCCTGTCGAGAAAGCAGGATGCGTCCGGCCTCTGCCTGCATTACCATTTTCTCTTCGGTCGGAAAAGACGTCTGGATTGCCACCAAGCCTTGACATTCGGCTACCGTGACTCCTTTGGTGCACTTGGAAATACCCAAATGTCTGAGGACCAAGTCAAGAAAGAGAACGAACATTGGATAATCATTGGAAGAATCATGAAGTGATACCTCTATATCCAGCTTCCTTTGTTCAGATATTTTCGGCTTCCATGGCCCAGGTGGACTGGTAGAAAGTGAGTCAACAAATTTGTCCTTCACGTAAAGCTAACATCGAAAAAGGGAAAGACATCAAGCTCGCAAATGATTTACCTTCTTATCTGATTTCATTGCAGCATCAACATGCGTAGCATCTGCAGCAGGAAGATCACAATCATCCGCTTTTGTCTTTAGGTGAGATTCATTCTGCAATGTGAAATCTGGAAAGTCAAGCAAGAAAAGAGAAAGAAGTGTAACAAGATCCTAAGGAATGTTAAAAAAAATTAAAAAAAATTAACATCCGTTGGATATTCGTCTTTAAGATTTTCAGCCATTTGTTTTCCACATCTTTGCAACTAAATCTCTTTTCTCTGCTCTTAGTTTTAGGAAGTGTTGTCTACATTTTAGAGGTAATGCGTCTTATACCTTTTTAGCATTGTATATAGTTTGTCGCTTTCTACATTCTTCTTGCTAATTGCTGCTAAGTTTGAAGACATTCCTTAGAATCAGAAGAAGAGTATCATACCTCATCTTCTCCTCTTCCTGGAGCAATTCCTTCATTATGGTAACAACAATTAGTAGCAGCTCCAATCAACTAAACAGCTGTGAAGAGCAAAAGCAGCATCGAACTTGAATCACTCATGGCACGCACGGGGCTATACAAACAATTAGGACTAAAAAATGCGATTCCTTCTTTCCCTCTTCCCACTGAGATGCTCTTACTAGGTTGAGTATCTTGCTTGTCAGCCCTCTCTATCTGGAAATACCCGGGAAATATAGAAAGGCACAGAATAAAAGATAACATGCAAACAGCTCTGAGGTGAAGAGGAATAGTACATGAGAAACTCAAACAAAAAGATATTGAGTATTAGTGTTATTACCTTCTTTCCTCCTTTCCCCAAATTGCTCGTGTTTTGGTTAGTTCTTGACTCAGCCTTAGTCATCTGAGGTATGAGGTAACATGGAATGAAAAGAATCAACTGCACTTTTCGTTAAATATCTCCAAATTAAGTGACGGTGGCAAAAATGACAAGAATATCGAGAAGCATTTGAATGCCCTGTTTTCCCTTTCCTCTGATTTGCTATTAGTGATTTGTATATCCTATCTGTTGAACTGTAGATAAACTATATGTTTCGGTAAGACGTTTAGATCTAATGAATATGTTATTCATGTAGACAATGTTTTCTGGGATCACTTGAGCAGCTATGAAGAGGTAAGGGAGTAAAACCGTGATCCTCGGGTGCATGGGTGTCCACCCTACTTACTCTATGTGCTATCGGCATCAGATGACGTGGTTGTAAAGCTCTGGGACTGGGAGAAGGACTAGATGTGTACTCAAACATTTGAAGGAGATTCACATTATGTGATGTGAGTAGCATTTGATCCTCAAGATCCTAATGCTTTTGCAAGTGCATCACTTGAGGGAACTATAAAGGTACTCATTTTGGAGGTCTTCCTCTTAGTAAAATACATATTTCAATTTCCAAATACGCTATTTATACTCTCAATATGATTCCCATTTGTTGCAGATTTGGAACGTGTCTCCTCTACGCCTAAGTTTACTTCACACATGCATGTGGAAGGGCTGAACTTTGTTGATCACTTCTCGAGGGATGATATGCTGTATTTACTGAGTGGTTCAAATGATTACACTGTTAAGGTTTGCAAACTTTATCATTCTTGATTTAATATATTGGCGCATTATTAGAAAGAGATCAATTGATAAATGATTTGTTAAATAACAAGTACAGGTTTGAGCAGAAGCTGTGTACAAACACTCCAGGGACCCGAGCGCAATGTTAACGCCATATGTGCGCATCCTAATCTGCCAATAGTAATCACTTGTTCAGAGGAGTAGACTCTTCGCTTATGGGATGCAAATGGCTTCGGGTATGCATTGTGGGAGTTTGTACAGTCATAGCATGTTCTAGAATGCAGCTTCAGTTACAGCAGGTGAATGAAAATATCGCCTCTATCTTTTCCAGATTTTCCAGAACTTACCATAGGATAAGACTGTTTATGTCCCTGGATTCTTTGTTGTTTTGTGAATGACTCTGACTTTCTGTCGCATACAGGCTTAGGCACGTACTGAAATTTGGTCATGGAAGGATTTGGGATATTTCATATCAGAAAGGTTCCCGCTGATAACATTCATACCTGCTCTAAATGCTTCATTTCCTCATTATATCCATGCTCCGACAATAATAAGCTACTATGATGGTCCGAGGTTTTCCATTGCCTCTATAAAGACATTCATGTAGGCTCTGTGGTTTCAGTACAAAGATAAAGTCTTCCATATCCGTTGTCTCCCATTTTTGTGGCTTTCACTCTGCCGGGTTGCAGTTGCTTGCATCGAGGGAATAGCTGTGGTCGAGATAGCGTGCTGATGGCGTGGAGCCTTCAGCCATATCCTATGTTGGATAAAACAGATCCCGACCTCTACAACTGTTACTTTCAATTTGAAGTTCAAATAAAAGTGCATATCGTTCTTCTGTCAAAAAAAGAAAGCGTCGCTTTTTACGAGTTTTACTCTGAGTCCTACCAGTGATAGGATTTTCCAGTGTAACCCAAAGATCTCATACTTTCCTTTTGTGGTGTATCCTGGTGAAAGTTCATTTACGATCTTTGGTGTATCGTGCTCCTAGTGGAATAAATGTCTCTCAAAGATTACTCAAATTGCCCGAAAAAAAAAAGAAAAAAAGAAGGGAAATAACGGCAGCTTCGGAACATGAAACCAACCATCCAGGAGTCTAAATTAGTCATATATGTGGCAAGGCATGTTTCCAGACCGCTGTACCAATAATACGAGGAAGATACATATCAAACAAGTTGATACTTGTAAATATGACTTAAAACAAATCTTAATCTCTAATGACAATGACTTTAATTGCTCCTTCATAACTCATGTCAACAACCAGGCGATACTCCTCAGACTTAAACTAGGGATTTGACTCGATCTTTGTCCTATTTCCCTAACACCAGTTTTAATAAATCTGCAGCAAATGGGACATGAAAGGGGATCGCATCATGCTTATATTATTAAGAAAGCAGATTCATTTTGCTCACAAATGAAAGCACGGATGGGATTTTAGATAGCATCAGCAGCAACTCAAAAGAGTTACTCGACGTATATTTGGGCCCATTTAACTAAATTAATACCGACATGGAAGCCTTTTGAACGAACTTCATCACCAGTCAAAAGACTAAAGTGGAATGCAATGCTATTGCCACTTTTTGAGATTGAGGAGTTCGTACAAACCTTCTTCTTAGCATGCCTCCGGGTTCTCTTCCTCTGCCCAAAAATCTTCTTCACGACCCAATGTTGAACTCTCGTGGTTGTGTTGTGTCCCACAACCACTCCGATGACCAGTCCAACTTCGCGGCTCATCAAATACAATTTTCCAATCTAGTTCTTAGATCCAGATCCTTGAGTACAATCTTCAGTTTTGGCCGAACACAATTTTGGTGTGCACTTTTGATTTGAATTTAAATGGAAACTAGAAAAAAATTATAACAAAGATGTCTCGTTATGCCGATTCCTCCAAAACATTCAGGCCATGACTCATTACCTTGTTTGATAGAGATTAGAGAAATAAGGCGAAGGAAACTTCTACATAATGGTTTATCAAAAATAAGTAAAACTAAAACCTTCTCTGGTCGACACGAGAAATTATATTCATAGCTATCGAAAGAGTACATCAAGTCAATTTCATAGGAACGATCATGCATTTATTGTTTGCCTGATGAAACTAGAGACACTTTATTCGAAATCTTATGTCTAGATGGTAGATTCTTGGATGCCATCACGAAGTCACTAAACATATTGAGAAGGCATGCCATGATGCGCAGCTAGCGTGAGCAATCCAGTCATTGAACTTTCACAGCAAACTGTAATTCACACAAACCTTATTTGGTGCATCCGTCTTTGTTGCCATCCTCTATACAACCTAAGGAACCAACTTTCAATTTTGGAAGTCGTGTTTAGCCCCATAACCACGCCGATGACCAGCCCGCTTCCAAAACCCATTAGGACAATCTTCCAATCAAGCTCTTCAGCGAATGCACCAAATGGTGGTGCTGGGGGTGCTTCAACAGGATTTTCGCATTTCTTTGTCAGAGGAACTCCACGCAATCCTAAGTTCCCTCCATAGGAGTCATTCTCGAATGTACAGAACTGGTTCACCTGAGGTATGAGCCCAAAAAGATGGTTGTTTGAGACATTGAAGAAAGCAAGGAAATTAAGTTGGGCTACAACTGGAGGGATCATTCCCGAGAGCTTATTGCTTGAAAGGTCAAGAGACTCCAGTTCGGTTAGATTCGCCAGCGACAAAGGGATGGAGCCAGTAAGAGCATTGTTGGAGAGATTGAGCATATGAAGTTCAGTTAAACTTCCAACAGAATTCGAGATTTCCCTAGTAAAGTTGTTGCTCGAAAGATCAATCATGTTGAGGTATCCCAATATCCTTTCGTACTTCATTAAAATGCCTTTGTTGGTTATTGTCATTGAGTAGTCGTACTCTCCTTCGTTTTGGTTAAATATGATGTAATAGGACATAGAACCTACATAACCTACATAGTAGGGTGCGTCATCTACATTGTGGACTTTCATGGCACTCCACATATTAAAGTATTCAGATGGAAGGATACCCGAGAAGTGGTTCATAGATAGATCAACAATTCATAGGTCAGGAAATTGGTCACGAGCTTCAGGTTTCCCTATGGCTCCATGAAATCTATTGGAACGCAAAATGAGCACCTTCAAAGAAGAAAGCGAGCCCATCCATGAAGGAAAAGTGTTGACAATCTGATTATTTTCAATATTGAGAAATTCCAGAGCACTACAATTAGCTAATCCCCTTGGCAGCAACCCTCGTAGCCGATTATCACTCACATCTATCATATTCAACCTACATACGTCATTCTGCAATTGAGGAAATCTTCCATATAAATCATTACTATTCAAACTCAAGACAGAGAGGCTATCGCTCAGATTGCTTAGACATGGAGAAATAACACCAGACAACTTGTTCTTGGACAAATCAAGCATCCTAATAGAGCTTAGCTGGCACATCTCTTGTGAAATTTCTCTAGATAGCTTGTTATTTGAGACAAGGTAGAATCTAATGGACTTCGGGGGAATGGGAATTAATCCTTGTATATCGTTGAACCGAAGGTCCAATGTCTCAAGATTTAGCCATTTAAAAGCTGTGAAACTGGTGATTGAGTTTCTTGAAAGATTCAAAAATCCCAGTTGTGACACACTCACATTTAAGAACCATGGAGGTGTCGACCCATAAATTCTATTTTGGGATAGGTCCAACCATTTCAACCTACTTTGGTATGATAGGAAGATGGGGAGCTCATTTAAGTTGATAGAAGCTAGGCCAAGAGCAGACAAGTTTGGAAGGCTAGCATTCATGCCAGGTTCAATAATCGATGAGAATTCATTGGATGAGAGTTGCAACACATACAGATGTTGAAGTTTGAGTATCACATCTAGCCACAAAGTACCATTCAGATTGTTTGATTGCAAGTTCAGGTAATCAAGACTCTCAAAGTTAGAGATGTTTTCAGGAATTGGGCTAGTTAATTTGTTGAATGATAGGTCAAGATAAGATAACCAGGTGAGGCTAGTGATCTTAGCTGGAATTTGACCAGTTAATTGATTGCGACAGAGATTTAAGGAAGTGAGGTTATTGAGGTTAGTCAACAAAGCAGGAATTTCCCCAGAGAGTAGATTCATTCCAAGATCCAAGGAAGTGAGGTTAGTGAGCTTAGTCAACGAAGCAGGAATTTCCTCAAAGAGTAGATTCATTCCAAGATCCAAATATGAGAGTTGGACGAGGTTCACTAGGGAAGATGGGATTTTACCCGAGAGTTTGTTAAGTCCAAAATCCAACATGGTGAGTTGAGTGAGATTACCTAGATGGAATGTTCCCTGAAATATTGGTCCTCCAAAGAGACAAAGACTTAATGGGACTGCCCAAGTGAAACTCTCGCAAATGACCTGACAGCTTTGAATTGTCACTTAAATTAAGGAGTTGTAGCCTTGGCAGCTCGAAGATGGTTCTTGGGAATGTCCCTTGCAAGTAGCAGTCATAAAGGATAAGTGATGTCAAGGAAGATAAATTTGCAACGACATCAAGCACCAGAGCCGACACATTCGACCCGCTAAGATCGAGGTGTTCCAATTTGGTCAAAAATTGAACCAAAGTCTCCATGCTAGGATTCCTCAGCTCCAATATGTAGTTCCAAGAGAGATTAAGGGAGGTCAAGTTAGTCAACTTTAGGACTTGAGACGGGATTTGACATTCGAAGTTGGACAAAGAGAGGTTCAAGCTCATCAACTCCACTAGATCACCTATGACGGACGGTATTTGAGGGTAATTGAAGTCGTTCTAGGCGAGATTGAGGCTTTGCAAATGAGCGAGGTGGAAGAGGCTAGCCTTCGAGTTGATAGGAGCGAAGAGACAACTTTCGCTGAGGTCGAGGCCAATCATGTAGCCCGTCCTTTCATCACAATCCACGCCTTCCCAATCACAGCAATCCCTGTCTTCCAACTTCCACGATTCTAGCTTCGGCTGACGCCATAAGGCCCGCAAATTGAGGACTTTGCATCGAAGAAAGATTGTTTGAGTTCTAACAAGGCAGACCACTCTTGCTCATGGCACTTCGTTGAGCTCATTGAAGGCAATGTCTCAGAGGAAGCAAAGTGGAGTGGAATCATGGCAAGGAAAACCACCAAGAGATCAAATAGCATTTGTTTCATGATGATTAAATAATTCAACACTCTTCTTGGTTTTGGTTTTGCTGGATAGGCAAGGTGAAGATAAAGAAGTATTGAAACCGCGTGTCAACTTTTTGTTTCCTTTAGTCTTTTTTTTTTTTTGACTTTATGTAATAGTAAGTCTAGCCCTCCCCATAGACATGGAACTTGAGTTTGACCGCGGACCAGGCGAGATTTCGAGGAAGCTTCGGCGGTAACGCCAATGAAGACGACGACGATGAGGACGATTTTTGCTCATGAGAGAGAGAGAGAGAGAGAGAGAGAGAGAGAGAGAGAGAGAGAGAGAGAGAGGGGAAAGGGGCCAAAAAAGGAGGGGAGAAAAATGCCAGAAAGTTCCTATGGAGCGTGAGGAGTGGGTTGTGCACAGGTTTAAATTGGGTTTGGGACTGGGGGAGGGGGAGGGGGTGCGCAGGATAAGGAATTTTCTCCTTCCCCCTCCTTCCTGGTTTCGGGTCCTATGATGAGAGAGCGATTTCAAATGAGTTATTTTTTATTTATTTTTACTGATTTTCTTTCGGAGAAATTTGAAAAAAAAAAAAAAGCACGTTTTTTTTTTTAGTGCAAGATTTCAATTTGGCGAAAGAATTGTGGTTCAAAATTTGAATACTTCGTTAGTTAGGTATTTGCTTGACGGATACTTAATTAGACCACTATCTTGATGGGCAGGAGGTTAGAAGTAAAGTCTTTACTTATTTGATCACGTGACCCACAAAAATGGAAATGACTAAGAAAGATCCACGCGAGAGACTTTTGTGGTGGTTGTTCTTGTGAAGATAAAGAAGTATTGAAACCGCGTGTCAACTTTTTGTTTCCTTTAGTCTTTTGTTTTAAGTCTACTTTATGTAATAGTAAGTCTAGCCTTCCCCGTAGACATGGAACCTGAGTTTGACCGCGGACCAAGTGAGGTTTCGAGGAAGCTTCGGCGGTAATGCCAATGAAGACAACGAAGACGAGGACGATTTTTGCTCGTTCGAGAGAGAGAGAGGAAAGGGGCCAAAAAAGGAGAGGAGAAAAATGCCAGAAAGTTCCTATGGAGCGTGAGGAGTGGGTTGTGCGCAGGTTTAAATTGGGTTTGGGGCCCGGGGGGTAGTGCGCAAGATAAGGACTTTTTCTCCTTCCCCCTCCTTCTTGGTTTCGGGTCCTACGATGAGAGAGCAGTTTCAAGTGAGTTATTCTTTTTATTTATTTTTACTGATTTTCTTTTGGAGAAATTTGAAAAAAAAAAAAAAAAAAAAACACGTTTTTTTTTTTTAGTGCAAGATTTCAATTTGGCGAGAGAATTATGGTTCGAAATTTGAATACGCCGTTAGTTAGGTATTTGCTTGACAGATACTTTATTAGACCACTATCTTGATGGGTAGGAGGTCGGAAGTAAAGTCTTTACTGATTTGATCGTGTGACCCATGAAAATGGAAATGACTAGGAAAGATCTATGTGAGAGACTTTTGTGGTGGTTGTTCTTGTGATGTAATAGTTGGGCAATTGGACTAGTTGACGGATTGACTAGTGAAGGCACTCAAGTCTTATGTGACTTGACTTTATTACCTAACGTTTCTTTTGCTCCATAAGCTTTTTTAATCTAAAATTATTAGTGTGTTCCAATCAAATAAACTTGATGGATTCCACATTCTATACGTCGGTGCATGTGAAACACTTTCCTTTTTGACGGAATAAATGCACCTTGTCTGTTGATTATAGTGAATTTGACTAATCTTCTCTAACTATATATTGAGGGGAATGAGACTTAAGTCAATTAAGAAAAATCGACAATGATAGTAACCTAACTTATGTGATTAACAACCCTATTAACTAGGCTCATGTGGGTAAGAACCAATCACTTGTTGATTTGGTGATGCACTATTAAACTTTATTTTCCCTCTTAAGATGAGATTAGTGTAAGATTGCAATGAAAGAGAGGTTGAGATATTTAATTGAATGAAAAAAATCGAAGAATCAAATTGCAAAAAAGAAGATATATAGGCATTTTCAATTTCATCATCCCTAATTTTTTAAGCATGAATTTTGAAAATATTGTCTCCATTAACTCAAGAAATAATCCTCAAGGTGTGATTGGTCGCTTGGACAATGATGAGATCACTCTTGCGATGGTCATCTTTGATAGGTAGCCATTGCAATGGTGGTCGCCTCATTGACAGACGACCACCACAAATGGTGTTGCCGTTAAAAACAAGTGGCCACTATGATAGTGTTCCCTTGTGTAAGTCGAGATCAACATTGAGATTTAGATCTTAATATGGTTTCTCATGTTTATGTCGTTGTTGTTGGAGCAATTCCACATCGATTAAATGCTTGATTAGAGATCCTAATATAATATCATAATGTAGGTTAATAATTCATATCCTGACACTCCAATTGGCTCACACAAAATATTAAACGTGTAAATTTTGAAAGGGCTAGTAGAACACCTAAAGGAGAGTGAATAAGTGTGAAAAGCAGATTTTTGCGAAATATAGTAAAAATACTTTACTTTTAAACTAAGTCTGATTGACTACAGATTTTGCAAAAGGATTCAAACTTTAACAATTATCTCAAAGCACAGAAGTAAATCGTAGCAAATAAAGTAAAGGAGTTTAGGGAAGAGAAAAATAAACACTCTCTAGAGTTTCTCACTTTCGAATACAAGTTTAAGCATTAAATGATGAATGGCAAGAGAATTTGAAGCTTTGGACTTTGGAATTCTTCTTTCACGATCTCTCCGAAAGACTTGAAAAATCCCCTTAAATACTCCTTCATGCCTTGTTGACCGTTGGCACTTTTCAGAGGAATTCTTCCAATCAACCCGTTAGACAAAATCAATAAATGAGATCTCGAGCCGTTTGAAGATTGAGATGAAAGCCCGTCAATCATGTTCGCCCATACAATTAGGATCTTGGTTTCCATAAATAGATTCTTTCCAAATAAGCTTGCCTTCCAAAAGATTCACTTCTTCGAAATTGATTCCAATTAAGATAAGCAATATGATAAGTGATATTTCAAACCAGAAAGCCTGATGTATCTTGTATGTACTGAAACCTTGAAGAAAATAATCCTTAGTTTGATTAAGTCTTCGTTCTTGCGTTGAGTCTGGAATTTGTCAGAGTGGGTAGCCTTCTGATGTAAGATAGATTTTGACACAGAAGTCTGGCATTCTTCATAATAGAACTTGAAAAAGTTTTGTCAGCTTTAAAACATAAAAGAGTTTTCTCCAACAAATTTCACCATAGTCGAGCTGAGTCAAGCACGTGTGAGAGAGGGGCTTACATGCAAGGAGTAGTGTTTGTATAATTCCATATCGCTTAAATATGTTATTATAACACATCTTATATTCATGTAATTAAATGATGTGCAATTATAATAACATGGGCCGTGGCTTAAGGCAATTAGTGTGACAAATATGACTACCACCAAGGTGGTCACCCCATTCGTCCACCGGCAACCACCACCATCAAGCTAACCACTTCTGACGATAGTAACTCGCTATAGTTAGCTACCACAATTCTCTTTTCCAGTATTTTCATTTTAATTTTGATGTCATGAAGAAATTCTTTTTATTTTTCTTTTTATATATTACTATATCCAACATCATATCCGATGTTTTACAAAGAAAAAAATAAATTGTCACAATTCCTCACATTTTTTTTGCTAACTTGTTTTATCATGCCCTGATCATTGTTTTATGTTCAAATACATTAAGAAATATTACTGTTTGACTTTTTCGAATAATTGTCTGGAGAACGACCATGGCATTAGCTTAGCTAGGCTCTTTGCTCCTTGAAAGCTTAATCTTTTAAAGAAGCACTGAGTGTGCCGCGGTTTAACACAATTGATTGTAATCTGATGATCCATTGGGGTAGTCTTAAGACGATTTGGTTGTGTAACTTAGTTACAAAGGATGACTCGGTCTTTCGTTTGGCCTCCATATGATAAAAAGTAGTTAAACAAGTGAACAAGTGATGATGAGGGAATCATAGAAAAATGATACCGAATAGTCTATTAGATTATGTAAATTTAATCCATCCGGAACTGAATCAAGTGGGCCTCATGGCAAGATTTATGTAATCAATGAGGCAAACGATATTGATCCTTGATGTGAACTTAACTCTCCAAATTTGACTTTTGACCACTTGGAGAACTCTCTCTGAATCTTCTTGTGACGGACCGGGTTGAACGCAATTACTTTTAACCGAACAACTTTTGGACTTTGATCTCTACCGTAAATTGTGTAACACGACAGCTCTGACTTGCTCCTACGGAACCAACGGAACCAAGGTCGAAAAGATTGAAAAAAAAATCAGTCATTCACCAGGGATGAATAAAAGAAATCTTTAAGAGTCGCGGATGACAGCATAGGAGAGACCATAGCGTCTATTTTGACAAGTCAGCTGAATGGATGGCTGTGAAGGCATGGGATGACAACAACGTGCAGAAGAATTTCCTTGGCTAGAGAGAGAGAGAGTAAAATTGCATGACCATCCTTCATCGAAAAGCACACCTTAATTTACGTCCAACATTGCAGCAACTTCTAGCTATGTATATGTTAAAATATTAAAATAATAAATCAGGCTTTTATCTAACAATTCAAGTTTTAAAACAGTTGGCACCTGTCCCACAAGATCTCTCAACATATAAGAGCTAGTCATCCTTAATTCAAATTTTCATATTTAATAAAAATAACGCATTCATCTAACAGCTTAATTTCATTTTATGATATATTTGTGCCCGGAGAGTTCTGAGTACTAATTTGTCTTCTGTCATTTGGCATGTATTGATCTACCGCATTCAAGTTCAAGGTACGCAATCCCTTCTCCTCAATTCTTCTCCTTTTCATTTCCCATTCTGTATTTGAAGATTTATTTAACTTTTAATTATCTGAGCGTATTCATTGATATTAAGTATGCACACTTCACTATCTAAGAAACTAATTAATATCACTCCCACACCAAAATGAGATCGTTTAACGGGTGGAGCGAGCTAAATCTATCAAGTTACATCTGGCAGAACCATGGTAATGAGAATTTGCTTATGCTTATGTTGTTGACATCTTCCATTGCTCTAGTATGGTTACAGGGGAACCTTTAACCGTATTTCTATGTTCACAAAACCAAGCTAAAGGACGTTAATTATGAGTGTCTTACCAGAATGACGCTCGTTGTCATGCAGCGTTCTGGCAAGCTTGCTTATCATCTTCCACAAGAGAACTTCATTATTGGCTGAGAACAAATGATGAATTGTCTGATCTCCGTTTGAGTTTGTTTTGCTCAACTAGTATCTACTGGAGAAGCTTTTTACATGTTCGCCTTGAGAGTTCATTCAAGCATGCACTCATCTTCGATCCCAAGTGACTATTCAGCCCCTCAAAGAACAGTATCGAACTCTCCGTTAGAATTGCACCGTTGCAAGGCTGAGCTCGCTCCAAGCTGAAACACAAAAGTTATGTGAGACCTCTTGCTCTCTCTCTCTCGGCATGCGTGTTCTCTGGCATTGCATCTGTGTGGCAGATCCTTCTGAGAGTCAGCAGACCAACTTCAAATTTGCTTTTAATTTTTTGTTTCCTAGCCATGTGTGAAGTGCAAATTACTTTGCTGTCGGATGGTACGCTTCTCTCACCAGTGGATGGACTGGCCAGCACTTTTTCGCATTTTATTCCTTTCGACTATGCTTTCTGGACATGACGCTGCAGTGATTGCTGCTGCGCATGATTCCTTCCCATTTGATTTCTCGGAGGGGGCCAATATAACAGTCTATTGTTGCACGATTATGTGCGAGAAAATTCTGAAGATTTACCAGCCTCGTAGTAAGACGGCGCTTTTTTATCAACCAAAAGGAGGCTTTAGCCTATATTGGCGGCAGCTCACGGACTACCAATAGCATGCAAAGCTGAAAATTTTTTGTTGAGCTAACTTTGATGATGCACTCTCAGACGGCAAATATTTCTCACAACGGTTCATAACATAGACTTAGTAATGTATGCCAGTGGCTGTGGCATTTGGTTAATCTCATTAATAATTTAACCCCGAAACCATTTATACACAGAAGTTCCTGGCATACACGACTCACTCACTTGCAATTCTCCTTCGACCAAAACCTGATTACCTCTCCCTAGCTACATTTTTTCTCATGCCAACCATCTCAGGATAACTTCGGGCTTTACAGACTGAAACGGCATTCTAGAAATCCCAAGGGTCTTGCTAAAATTCGATATAATGCCCAATTAACTTCCGATTTGCTGGTAAGTTGTACTAGTCTTAAGAACCATTGACAATCACACAACGAGATTCACAGTCTGGCAAAAGAGGGGGGTGGGGGGGGAGGGCTCACCAAGTTTGCATGTAACAATCACCATCTTAAGACTTCGCTCTATCCCCCAAAGCTAAGGGAAAAGAACAATCACCTGTACAGAGCTCTAAATGCATGTATACAGTATTTGCAAGCATCCCGTTAAGTTTCCTAGGAGACATCACTCCAAGTAGGATGAGCCCAGCCTCACCTTGTATTACCATTTTCTCTTTTGTCAGAATAGACCTTTGGACTACCACCAAGCCTCGACGTTTGGCTACCGTGACTCCTTTGGTGCACTTGGTAATACCCAAATGTTTGAGGACTAAGTCAAGAAAATGCTGGAAAATAACAAAAAACAAACATTGTAAATCTTTAGAAGAATCATGAAGTGATACCTCCATATCCAACTTCCTTTGTTCAAATATTTTCGGCTTCCACGGCCCAAGTGGACCGGTTGAAAGTGAGTCGAAAAAGTCATCCTTCACATGACCAGGCTACCATCCAAAAGGAAAAGACATCACCATCTCAAAAGAAAGGATGGAAGAGAACCGTCAACTCTTTAAGCTCACAATCACTCACCTTCTTATCCGATTTCATTGCAGCATCTACATCCTCAGCATCTTCAGCAGGAAGACACTAGCATCTGCTTTTGTCTTTAGGTGAGCTTTGCTATGATTGCCAAGCTCACCCCACACTTCGTCCTTGTTAAATTTCTTGTTCATTGCCACGAAATCAAGATCCTCGGCATATTTGGCAACCAAATGTGGAATCTGGAAAGTCAAGAGAAAGAAAGGAGAACAGTCCATAAAGAAGTGTAATAAGACCCTAACAAATGTTTAAAAAAAATGGATTGAAGGAAACATAGGTATCTGATGATCATACATAAATCTGAACTAAAAAATGGTAATCCATGTAAAATTGCAAGCCTATAGGCTCAAATTCAAGATACAAGCTTTTTCAGACTCGTATAACAAGTTCACATATACATTTCCCTTCTACTGAATCTCTATGACATGGAACCTATTGTAAGATGATCCATGTAGCCCAATTAATGAGAAAAGGACCAATTGTTATTGTTGTTGCAGATGTATGCATCCATTTTGAGGGAGATTTTGAATCAAAAAGATCATGTACAACAAAACCACAAAATAGGATACTATTGGATGCTCAAACAAGTCAAAAGTTCTTTTATTTCCTTCAAACTAACCATTGGTCGTTAAGGTGTATTCTCAAAATATCTATAGCTACAGTTGTGGCAATAGGGGCATGATTTGGCAACACACCAATTTGTCCAAGTTTATATCAACAACCACCCATAGCTATTCCTTTTCTTTTCACCATACCTTGATAGTGATATACAAAATCACTTAAGGACTTTAGATAATAGATTGAATACACCTGACATCAACTTGCAGCAATATTCGCAAGTCAAATGATTTACTCAACCACCTGATTATGAAATCTTATTATAATTTGACCTCTAGCCTTCGAAATTACAAATTTTCACTTCTGGTTAGTGTGTTCCCCCTTTTCTTTTATTTTCCAGCATGTTTGGGATTGCAATCAATATTGCGAACCAGTTGCTCCATGTTTTCTTACCTTATCTATCGTATGTTCATAAAAATGATTATGATTACTAATTCCGATTTCCTTTTTCTTTTTTTCTTTTTTTGACCCTTAAGCAAAAAAGTTTATATGTTTCAATTTAATAATTTTGAGAATTTCATGTGTATTCTCCTATTTCTTTTGGTACACAAGCTAATCATTTCTAGACATTATTTGCGGTACTCTTCTTACTCATGTGGTACATTCGTTGGACATTCTGTGCCTTTCTAAATTGTTTGTTGCTTTCTACTGCTTCTTACTAATTGCTGCTAAGTTTCAAGACAATCCTTAGAATCAGAAGAAGAGTCATACCACATTTTCTCCTCTTCCTTGAGCAATTCCTTTATTATGGTAATAACAATTGAGCAGCAGTTCCAATCAACTACACGGTTGTGAAGAGCAAAAACAGCATCAAACTTAAACTACTCATGTCACAGGGCTATACGAACAAAAATGACTAAAAAATGTGATACCTTCTTTCCTCTTCCCGCTGAGATGCTCTTGCTAGTTTGATGATGCTGCCTGTCAGTCCTATAGATCTAGAGCTACCCAGCAAATATGGAAAGGCACAGATCAAAGATAATACATGGTAACATGGAATGAAAAGAATGAACTGCACTTTTCACTATCTTCATATTAAGTGATGGTAGGCAGAAATGACAAGAACATTGAGAGGTATCCGTATACCCTGTTTTCCCTTTCCCATGGTTTGGTATTAGTGATTAAGAATCAGCTCTGGTGATCTAATAGAAAGTTGATGGTGCAATAACGAGAAACACACAAGTATAAGACTTGCAAGGACGGCAAACAAACCACTGGGCTTCTGTCGTTGGGGTGAAGACAACACACCTTCAGGACCTACAGCATGATGTTCTAAACAGTCGTGTGAAAAGAATTGGAAAGAGTCATGATACCCTTTTTATTGTTTCTGCCCCCTTGCTCACAGCATCTCTCGGATTCTGTACATTAGATGTTCTCATCTGAAAGATAAAACAATAGATATCAAGGCAAAATAAACCATGAGTCTGATTAAAAGAAAAGAAAAGAAAAGAGAGAGAAGCTAAATTCAGAAAAGCTCATAGATAAAAAAGCTTTACCTGCTCTCGTTTTCCTCCCCATAAGCTTTATAATTGTTAGGGTACCGAGGATCACCTGTATGCTGTAAGAGAGAGAGAGGCCTCGCGAAATTAATAGTTATAGACACTCACATGCATTAGAACGCACATATAAGCACGTGACAATTTGCTCTGTGAATGTGTAATACCCTCTTTCATCTTTCTGCCGACTTGCTGGCAATGCTGTTGGGGTTCTGCAGATTCCCATTATACACCTGAAATAATGGATAAAACCAAAGGTTTTAAACTATGAAGACAACAGGAAGGCAATTTCCAGGCAAAGAATATGGACTGGCAAGTTCAGAGGAAGAAAAATCTTCACTGTATTTCCCTTTGCTAGGGCATTAGCTTTATGACTGTTATTAGAGTCTAAAGTGGCACTATTATGCTGACAAAAGGAAGCAGAGGGAAATAGCAGAGGCTCTATGAAAATCCAATTCTAACAAAGAGATTTAGATATAACAAAGGCTGGATAAAGAAAAAGAATGATATGAATGAACAAACAGACATAAGTTAGCTTTGCCCACTATATTTCACACAATAAGGGTAATGTTTGAAAAGAATACCAGAAAGCGGCTAATTGATAAAGTAAAAAAGAGACAACTATAATTCTGGGGATATTTAAAATAAAAAAAGGCATCCTTTAAAAAGTTAGATACATCTACAACAGCTAAGTGAGAACTGAAGGCAC
The DNA here is from genome assembly GCA_014182375.1 of Eucalyptus virginea. Classification (NCBI taxonomy): domain Eukaryota; kingdom Viridiplantae; phylum Streptophyta; class Magnoliopsida; order Myrtales; family Myrtaceae; genus Eucalyptus; species Eucalyptus virginea. The sequence continues at coordinate 8,849,587 of CM024515.1, read as the reverse complement.
ATAATCTTCACCGGCTCATTTACATAAATTCTTTGGCTTCAATAAGCCTACAAGAAGGTGGGAAGAGGGTGTAAGGACAGCTAACGGAATGCAATAATAACAGGCAAAAGCCGAACCGCATCTATAAAATGCGAGTGCTTCTTTTGGTTTCTATTTCCATTTTCAACCAAATTATACATGTAACAGCCATGACAGATGATATATTTCAACTATATCACTCTTTTTTTTTAGTGCAACCTATTTCAAAAACCACTAGCAAGCATGTTGAATAAATAAATTCTGAAGAAAAGATGTGTCGAGACAAGAGAAGGCAGACAAAACTCAAATTTTCAAAGGTCCTTCCGCTGATCAAGAGAGCACGAGTCATGCAATCAAAGATAAGAAAACTTGAATCGGAACCCTTCTTACTAGCCATGGACAAGTTTCCTCACTAAGATGCATCTTATTAGACAGAAATGACCAAATGAGAGCTATAATAAATAGATGTTATAAATCTGGAATATATTTCAAAAGCAGTTGACACGAATGAGTAACAATCATAACATAAGGAGATGCAGTGCCTTTTTTCTCTAGGAATGTAGTCTCACTTGATGGAGCAACTAGAAATTCAGATGCTTCTTTTTAATAAAGGAATGAGGAAGCGAAGCAAGAGACTGAAAGAGTTCTTTAGGACGGAGGAGTAAATGTGAACCTATAGTTTACTGGGCAAACGTCAAACCAAAACAAAAGTTTTTTCCTTTTAGGGAAAAAAAAACAGCTAGTATACTGAAAAATAAGACAAAAGTTAAAACTCACCCCAAATAAAAACTCGTCATGGACGAGACATTATAAAGAATGGGAAGGAAATATTAGTCAATTCAATTGAAACGCCATGACTTGTTGTGATTGCTTATAAAGGAGTGTGGGCTGGAGTTTCTGGAATATAAGCATAAACTAAACAGGCATTTAACAAGATAACAACCAAGTATTTAGTCTTTAACAAGAGAGAGAGTACAGCGTTTGTTCTAGTCTAGCGTTTCAAAACATATTGGAGGGAGAAAAACACAATAATTACCTCCCGGACGATGCACCATGTATTTGGAATATTGAGAAAGGATAAATGAATTTCCACATAACATAATTATACAAACATAATCTATGCATAAGCTACTCGCTGCCATCAAAAACCAGCACTTGAACCAAAAAACCATTTGCAACAGCTAGGTATGTAAAATTTTGTGCATTCAAGGATTACTGCTTTGAAACGTACCAAGTTTCTAGAAAAGTTAAATACCTTGAGTAATGATGTCTTGTTGATTTTATGGGAACGCACTAAGGTTCAATCGGGCCTTTGCCTATTGGGGGTTTACAGGAAGGAGCAGCCCACAGAGTCCCACCTTTCTTTCGTTTGGTTCCTTTTTTTTTTTTTTTTTTTGTGTGTGTGTGTGTGTTGGGGATAAGGGTTTGAAGGTGGATGATTAATAACTTAAACCTATAGTAGGGGTATCAATATACATCGTTAATCAAGAAAAAAACAGAGGCACGAAAGTCGCATTGTCAGATGCCATGACATGTATACTATCTACTTTAACACCATAGAATATGCAAATTACTATTTTAAGAATCACAATATCACAGATATGAACTGAGTCAACAGAAATGAGAAAACCTTTGTGGCATATGGTTTTGGAAGAGGCAAAATGGGTGCCCCAGCACCTGTCGGCTCCCTCAGCAGCAATTCAGAAGTCAAAGATTTAATGACCTCTTTATCTGCATAAGTACTTCCGGAAAAATGAGATGAAGAAAGTGGCTGGCCCCAGTTTGTAAATTTTGACTAGGGTTTGTTAATGATGGCTTCAAAGTTTGCTCCATTCATAGCTAGAGGCAGACTTTCCGGAACCACTCCAGACCCTCAGACAAAGTTTGCTCCATGGATAACTTGAGGCATGGGGTCAATATCCAGACCAGCAGCACTAGAACACTTTGCCGCAGAAGACATCGACATCATTCTAGAACTCAACAAATCCTTTGCCACATTAGGGAATGTGTCTAAAATAAATAAAGCAGGACCTGATGGCAGATCGGAAGGAATCAGCATTGGTGTCTATGTCAAAGAATCCATGATAACAGGGGGCTTCAAAGAATCAGATAATCCATAAGTTGCTGCAACACTCCTTGTCAATGGATTTGTTACAGGATGTTGCATTGGTTGCTTAATATGATATGCAGCCAGACCGGGCAGCAGTCCAGCCAATAACTCTGCTGAGGATAAGGGACTTCCCCGTACTCCTACCAAATTCTTGCCCATGTAATAGCATGGGCTGTCCAGCAGCAAGTGTATTTGTAGACAGCAATGAACTGAATGATGTTGAGTTCTGTGTGGGCTGATATGAATAAAGAGTCTGGTGGACAACCAAATTTGGAACTCCTAAACTGGAACTGTTGGGTCTGCTTATTGTGGTGGCCTGTGGAGTGATTGAAGATGCAGATGAAGAGTGGAGGAAAATAGCCTGTATGAGAAGCTAATGCAATATGAATAGATGGCGGCTTGTTTCCATCTCAAGCATCAGATCAGAACATAAAGTTGATAAAACCTTTATGATGGCTGGATCTTCTGGCAAGTCTGATGTAACCTTTTCAGGTTGAGACTCTGAAGATAGAACCTGCAATTCCTGAAATAGGTGCACAAGCATTTTTGTTCCTCTGCTTTAGTCAGTCATGTGAATTTTAATACAAGAATTGACATAAGTACATCAAAGAAATAGTTGGATCACCAAAACAAAGCTTCAGTATCTAGAAGTTACCAATGCTAGCATGAGTCAGAATTACGAACTGCAATACACCTGTGTTTATGAACCAACTACTCTACAGTATAGTCAATGATACAATATATGCTTTGCTTTATGCAGATCATGGATGTCAACTGTCCAAATGCAATGCCAAACTTTATGTCACTCCCTCTGAAATTTACATAGTTGAAAACTCTGTTGTCAGGAAGGACCTGAGAACCGTCCTTTCTTCGCCCTTCTGTTCCAAAAGATGTCACTGCAGTAAATGAAGGGAAGATTCAGATGGAAGAATGACATTGGAAGAGCTGTTTTATGCCTCTACCTGTCTCCAGATAACAAATATGCAGTCAATAGTTTGAAAAGCAACTCAGACCTGAAGTTTCAAGCAACAATAAGAACTAGAAATTTGCTGAAAGAAACAAAATGCACCAAAACGAATAAACAGATAAAATCATCAGATCTCATCAGTTAGGATGGGCTTCACCTAGGTACCCTAAGTCCAACTTCTGTTTTCCAGGTCCTGGGAAGAAAATATAGTTGAAATTATATTTTTAAGGTAAGTGGTAACATATGGGGAAATCACTGAAGTGATTAAGCTCTGATTTTGAATTACATGAAGCATATATGAGCCATATCAGCAGGACAAAACCAACATATACACCTTCTTAGTAGCAGTGTGCTAGACTCCAGAAAGTAGAAGCCATTAAGCCCCCAATACTGAAGAGTCGCCAAGTAAAGCATTTTTTTTTAAATTATTTTTTTGCATACTAGAGATGTGAATACCAAATCACATCCCTGAAATGAATTTGCCATGAAATATCAGGCCAAGCTTCGCAAAAGCATTTCCTGCTATAAGCACAGCCACGAATATTCCGTCCTACGCTTTCTCCTATTCTCTAAATTAACTGTCCCGTGAACTGCAACTCACTACTCGATGTTATAATCACGTGATCACCAAAATTTTAGTGACCAGCAAATTCGATATCACCGAACAATTACAACCGTCCACCACAGGAAAATCTTTGATCTCTCATCAGGACAGTCATCCTCTTTGGTCATATGCACGGTCCATGATTTTTGCTTCTACCAAGACAGGAATGAACCCGTCGGCCAAGCCAAAAATATCTCCGTACGCTAACCATTCGTCTACACGCAGTAGCCATCGGCACAAGTGTTGGCCGCTAATCTGTCATCAACGCCTCGAAAAGTTCCTTCCGCAACCGTACCGCGGCAATTGCCAAGCACCGCTGTGCATGTCCTGGAGCCGACCGATCGACGACCACGGTCCACGGTACAAGAAAAGCAGAGACTCGGGCTCCCAAAGGAGACAAAGAACCGAAGAAGGGACGGAAGACATCGCACCGTTTGCGAGGCGGATGACAGCATCGTGCGGGTCGATGCGGGAATCCCCCTCTTCTTTAAACGAAAACGTTTCTTCATTTTGGCTCCATTTAATAATTTTGGGTCGATAATAGAAATATTATTCATTAATTAATTATTTTAAATTATAAATATGACCATTTTTTGAAAAATATTTATCAAATCATTTATTTTGCATGAAATAAACAAAGCATTTATTTATATTGTTTCTTCTTCTTTTTTATTTTTTTGGGTTTGGTAGGACTTTTGGCTCCCATTGGTCTAGCCTAAGCAAATGGTAGGGACAAATCAAATTATTAATGAATTCATGTCGACTCATTGTTTCATAAATAATTATACCTATAAATGTTCTTCTTTTCGTGAAAATCACATCATTTGATGGTTATGATACTTAAACGATTTCGATGCATTTACTAGGGACTCCATTAAACTATTTTTTTCTTCTGAATCGATAACAATTTCGAACAAAGTCAGAATTCGATGGAAATGAAATGAGTTTATAACAATTTATTTCTTTATAAATATGTCATGATACCTTCTTGTTACATTATTTTTCAAACCCAACTCGTGAAGTTTTTGAGCACCCAATCAAGTTCTAATAAATATGATATTTTATCTTCCTAGTACCCTCAATGTATTATATATAACGACGCAAAAGAATCATCGAGCAACCCTCACCAATCACAGTGTAAAAAATAATATTTTAATAAACATTCAAATAATATTTAAAAAATTTAAATGTTGTCCATATCAACATTAATTGTACCATATAAGATAATTAGATTCAATGTATGCAATTTTCAATCAAAATTGACTCAATTGACTCAATTGGCATAAATATAAATCGTTTGGACTAAATTGGTACAATTAAAAGTTTTAAGACTCAATCGCTATTAATGCAATAGGTTTGTTACTTTTTTGTTACTTATCCCCAAATAAAGGCAACCATGATTTTCTAAATAGGATTCCAAAGCTATTTGCACCACTCAAAATAAACTAAACTTATTGATTTGTGAAATTATCAATCCAACTCAAACCAAACCAATAACTTTGGTTTATTATCAATTTGGTTCAATTTTAGGCCATTACTATCGAGTCGATTTACAACTAAGAAGTTTAGGGCGTGCATAATAAAATTTATGTTTCTCTATTTTTTTTATTTTTTTTCTTCAAAACAGGTTTGGAACAAAAATCCGTTTAGTAACGCAATTTCAATTTTCTATTTTTGGAATAAATTTCTATTTATAAATAGATTTGTATTAAAAATCAGAAACTAAAATTTTTAACTTTTTTATTTCTTGAACAAAAGTGAAAAATGAAAACTCTTTTCATCGTTCGCTCTTGTCACTACCCACGGCCCACTCGCCACCCATGGGACACTGGCAAAAAGAAATTTTATTATATTATTAAATGAATTTCTATTTTGGAAATAAACAAATTTTGTCGTTATCAAACGAGTTTTTGCTTTCAAAAACTTGTCTAGGGAAAATAAATTGAGAAATGGCTAGAAATTGATTTTTATTCTAGAAATTTTGTCATGTGTACCCTTAATTTATATTTATGGTTTGTGTTTGGTTGGACTTATGGGAAAAGTTTTTGAGGAAAAAGAACTTTAAGTTAAAAGAGTTTTTGAAAATGCAAATTTTATTTGTTAAATTGTAATCTAAAAGTTCTACTTTGAGTAAAATAGTATTTGGGAAAATTATATTTACAAATGACTTTACTTAAAAAAAAAAAAAAAAAAAAGCGGCCCTTTGCCAATCAAGGGCAAGTGGCTCCTGATGATCCAGATTTGTCGCCAGCCGCTGTCAGACAGCCCCCGGAGACCACTAATAAGGTCGCATGACCTATGCAACTCCTCATGGAGGTCACTCAACCTTGATGATGGCTAACTAGGTTGCACAATCCCAAGCAGCCCCTCGCTAAGGTCGCGCGACCACTGTTTGCTGTTTGGATTTGGTGACCTCTACCAACCTCACGAGGGTCATGTGACCCCTCGACAACGATTTCCAGGTTGCTATGACCCCACCAACCTCTCTCTAGCTTGTCACCAGCCCCTCGCAACCACCCCAGATGACCCCAATAGAGAAGAAGATAAACAGTCACAAATGAAGGCAAAACCAAAAAACCAAAAAGTCAGTGAAGATAGTTTTGGAAAAATATTTTTTTACTTACCAACCTTCTTGCATGCCGAGAAAGCTAAAAGCCCAAGGCAGCCTAAGACCTGCCTTGAGCTTTCAATCTCTCTAAGGCAAACTTTTCCTTATGGTGGTTTTCAAAAAATTTTATTGAACACCCAATTAGACTATCTAACTTAAACAAGTGGTGAAACTAACATAAAAATAATATATTTCTGCACACTTATTGGACAAATAGAAAAAATATAATAACAACTCAATTGGATCGAACTTACAAATGTATAAAACATATTATGTAAGTGAATGGAAAAACACTAAAGGCCTTTTTGTTAATGTTCCTATGTCTTTATTTTTTTGTTCTTTTGCTCTCTGTAATAAAAAAGAACAAAGATCAATTTGGTAACATCAACTAATTTTTATATTATTCGACATAGAAAAGTAGCTGAAGAATAAATTTGAAACGGAAACAAGAAATAAAAAAACTAGCTTATTATTCCTAGAAATAATTTCTAGAAATAAATATTTTTTTCTTTTCTTCTTATTTCTTGCTACCCCTTGTCCCTACCAACTACCGACTGTCGGCGAAGAAAAAGGAAAAAAAGAAAAGTCTAAAATAAAGTAAAAAATTGAAAGGAATTTTACATTACAAAAAATAAAAAATTATGAGTCGTACCAAATGTATTCTTATCCTTTTTTTTATTAAGAGAATAAAATTTTTATATATTTACCAAACGCATTATTTTACTTATAAGTCCACGTCATTTTTATTTAAATTTTTTTAATTGTACTTAGCCATCCGTTAATTAATCATTATTTATTTTTTTCTTATAATATCTTGGACAATTCTATTTAAATGGCCATATAATCAAATTTTGATAAATTTATATCGTTTTATATGGTTATTCAAATTTATTCTTATGATTAATTCTCATTTTTCTTATTTTATTTTAAAAAAAAAAAAAAGAACACTAGCCTTTTTCTTTTTCTTTCTTTTTTTTTCCCGTTTCCTTGTCTTCTTTTTTTCCTGAGAAGAGAGGTTTTTGCGTGCTTGTCGTTAGGGTTTAAGCCCCCTGCAAAGACCCGCGCGATCTTCTTCCCCCACCCTCCCGAGCTCGCAGCAATGGCGACTTCCCTCTCCAAGCTCTCCTCCCACCTCCACCGCTGCCTCCTCTCGAACCGCAGGGCTGCTGGCGCCGCCGCGTCCCTGTGCACGACGGCGGCCCCGTCGCCTCCGGTCGCCGCCGCTCCGGAGCCGGAGGACGGGGGCCTCGAGTCGGAGGCCGACGCGGCTCCGTCGCAGCAGTCGCCGCAGCCGGCGTCCGCGGCGCCGGAGCCGGACCAGCAGCGCACGGTCTACGACCGGCCTCTCAAGGACGGCCTCGACGCCGGGATTTACAAGGTGAGGTTCCGATGGGGCCGGCTCGGTGCTCGCTCGTTCTCCGTAACACAACTTGTAACCGCGCTTCGTTTTGTTTTCCTTGCGATGCCGGCGCTTGAATCGGTGAACTCAGCCCGCGATGCGGTTGTATAGGATAGCAGAATTGTAATGGAAATGCAGCTTTTGCTGTAGTAGACAATGTGGTTGTGTGGATTCAATTCCTCTGTATGTGCCTGCTGATAGCAATTGGCGGCTGGCGGCTAGTTCCTCCCCGAAGCGCAAAAGTCTCACTTTTAATCTCTTCCTGGTTTATCCGTGCCAGTCTCTCCGTTTGATTTGCCTAATTGCGCTTCGTTTAGTGCAATAGTTTGCAACTTCAAGGCTTTTTAATCGGAGGTTCTGCTTGCGAGGTTTGCTAGGCTATAATAATGGGGCAGGTTGGGCAAAATCCAGTTGTGAAGAGGCTGAAGAGCGGGAGGATGGTAACCTTGTTCTCGATCGGGACAGGTGGCATTCATAACAATAGGAGGCCACTCCAAAACGAGGATCCCAGAGAGTATGCAAATCGCTCTTCGGTCCAGTGGCATCGGGTTGCAGTCTATCCCGAGGCACTGGGGGAAATGGTCAGGAAGCATGTTAGTCCTGGGTGAGTGTCTTATCTTCCTATCTGACGTGAATCTCTGTGCAAATTGTGACTCATTTGGCAAACTTTGGCATGTCAGTCATTATGTCCTAGGTCACACTTTTTTGAGAAAGCTAGTGCATATATCCAGCTGCAGTTTGTAGTAGCACATGTGGGTTGAATAGCAAGGCGTCATGTGAGGTTTGACTAATGATCTTTGGATTTTTTTGAAGGGTTAAGTGGCTTTTAAGTAGCAGACTTGTCTATTGAGGTCCCGTCACGCTAATGATAAAAGTAATGTCGGTCAGTCGACCTGATAAAGCTGTGGGTTTGATGTTTAATTAATCTTATTTTTGCTCACTTTGTATTGGCTAAATTTGAATGTAGTTATGGGAGTAATGTTTGAGATGAAATTGATGACGCTGATCAGTGAACCCGTAACATGATACGTAGTAGAAGGTTTACTATTCTTATGAAGAATGTGTTGCAAACCCTACATTGCTCTAAGTTCAGTTGTTGCAGACTCTGAGCTAAATAATGTATGTTCCTTTCCATAATGTTTGAGTCAAAGATTGGTTTGTGATTTAACCTGTTTGGTGTGGTCCTTGTACCACGCCATGCGTGATGTTCATTCAATGCTTGATGGCTGAAATTTTAAAGGTTGAGGAAGGAGCATATCCTTGGCCAAAAAAAGGAAGAAGTGTATCATTGGCCAAAACAGTGGAAGGAATATATCTGTGCTGAATATTTGATTTGAGCTGGGATGTTGACGATATAAGATGTTTATTTGCTTTGTAAGCTGGGTTTGAGATGGAGGGGGAAAAGAGAAGTGGCGCCAATGTAACTTATCCAGAATTAGTTTCTTGGGATCTGTAGCTGGGCAACTTCTGCTAAATGACCAACCCATACTTTGCAGTTGTTATTGTTGTTAAAAGCAGCTCTTACTGTAATTTAGTTATTCTTTTGATTGCTTTATACTTTCATAAGATTACTGACATGCCACACACTTTCATATATTTTGGTGACTGTAGCATTATCTTGTACTTGGAGGGTAATTTGGAGTCCAAAGTCTTCACCGATCCTATAACTGGTCTTGTTCGACGCATAAGAGAGATTGCAATCCGTCGAAATGGTATGTGCAGTTCTGTACTTTTCTCTTTTAATGGTTGTTTGGCTTCAATTTACTGATGTGACAGGGATATGAGGTCCTTCGTGTATTGAGAAGTTGATATTTTCTCTGGAATCCTTAAAGCTAATTAATTCTGTTCTTGGAAGCCAAAAAGTTTTTGTTTTAGCCATCTCTTATATGCTTTTCCGTGGAATTGAAGGTGGATGACGTTCATTTCACCTTTCAAATTTATGAATGATTTAGGAATTGCTAGATTGTTAAGCAAATGACTGTGAAGTACCCATCGTGCCGAAATGCCAAAGATAGTTTCTTGTTGCATATGTAAATATATATCCTAGTTTCTTGGATGCGTCAGAATGTTGCCTAACTGCTGCAGAGTTTTTTTTGGAAATGAGCCGTCTCTGTTTATCTGTCGCGTCTCAGCATTTCTTTCAATTATCAATGATGGAGGTCCTAAAAAAAAAATCAGGTTTCTGTTGTAGCTGTTTGGCCCTTAGGTTCTAAAGTTAAGGAAGAAATGAGTTCTCGGGGAAAATTGTTAGTTAGAGAACATAATCTAAGGTGCAGAAGATTTTCTTTTGTTGCGATCTTAATTCAATTGTGCATGTCATGCAGGTCGCATTGTGTTTGTTGGGAAAGGTGGCGATTCCCAGCAGGCATCACAGGGGGAGATGAGAGGTGTTGGCTATTACTGAAGGAAGATGAGAGAAAAAGAGAGAAGGGAGGGACAGGGGGATGTTTGACGAGGTGCTTGTTTTCACTTTCGTGCGTTTCTTTTGTAACCTCATCTACACTGAGACTTACAGGGCCATGCAAAAGCTGATATTCTCACTTCTTACCGTTGCACGGGTCATGGCCTACCCATGTATATTCTTTTGTCCTGGGTGGGGCCAATGACATCAAGGGAAATTCATTGTTATGAACCAGAGCTGATTATTCATCGATCTCTGAAATTGTCTAAGGTTGTACGCATAGATATTCTCCTAATGACTGCCTCTTTGTTGATTTGTTTTGACGTTTCTCTATGTTGGTTAGCCTTTCTACATTTGCTGCTTCAGAGTTCTCCCAAAATTTTGACATAATGTTGAAATGTAACTGTTTGTAACCAGATCAATGCAGATTGCCTGATGTTTTTCGTTGGCATAGAGGAGAAGTGGATATTGGGGAATTTCACTTAGTTAAGAAGGTCATTTTTCCTCTCTGTTCGTTGTCTTCTCCGTGGCAAGGAAAGTTACTACATGTTAGCTGAACACAGTGGCATCACTGTAATGGGTAATCCTTAATACATAGCCTATTAAAGGGGGGGAGCATTGGAGACACTGCCACGGAAATGCATCCAAAGCCAGCCCATTTGGACGATATAATGTTGGGAGACAATAGGAGAGCGTGTCTAGAATCAACTTGGGGTCAAGTTCGCCTGAAGATCGTACCATAGCCATTCGGAGCAGAGGGTCGACACTTTTTTTTTTTTTTTGTCGAAATAGGGTCGACACTTGACAAGCTGCAAATGATTTCGTCACTTGTACACCAATAAAGAGGGCGATTGAACCACGAACCCAATTCCCATACGAGTCGTAAGAAGTCCGCTGGCGCCATGTTGTTGCCCATTTTAAAGAGGCTTAACTATGAATTAACCTCGTATCTTTTGGAGAACTCCAGAGCACTGTAGCGGTGAAGCTTTGAGAGTTTCAACGAGTTCTAGAGCACTTAAGTCTCTATGCATTAGACATGGGATTGAGGTACAAGTTTCGCTACCCCAACAGGCGACTACGTATTTCATGGGGAACAAAGAAAGAGAGACTTGGAACATCTAGTGATTGCAAAAGTTCTGTCCTCGCTTATTCAATTGACTCTCTCCGTTCTCCTTACTGTGACTCCGTTAAATGTATATCGATACCCGTTTGACGAAACCGCAAGCACGTGGCACATCATGGTCGTCGAAGTTATGACGTACAAAGTTAGAAGGCGAAGCATTCCAAAGCAAAAAATTTACGATAAGCACTCATGTCAGTGACCTCCGAGCCTAGGAATGTCGATCATGTAGCAGTTGACGCGCTGATGATGGATTCAGTACACGTCCACGGCACGAACTCTCGGAGAGTTTCTCGTCATGGCATCAGCATCATCATTTGATGGAGCCGACCGATAACAAAACCGAGGGACGGCTTAATAGTGAATTCCTCGTGATATCAGAGCAGGGCCAGAGCAGACTTGAAATTGAAATTGCAGGGTTGGATAAAGTTCTTCCTATCAGAGTCTCCCTCTCTCTGCAGGACCGAACTGGTTGGCTTGGCGTGGAAACTTAGGTTTGTGAGTCGAGTCTGGCGACTGTTGTGCGAGGGAAGAAAGCAACCAAAGCAGCCAAAGCAATGCTTTTGCTCTAGAATAATGAAGAGAGAATAATGATCCGTCGTTACTTTAGCTTTAGGTTGTACTTTGTGTTACATTATACACAGTTCGCTGGTATAATGCAGTGTCTAGAGTCGGCGCTAAACCATGAAAATAATGTCCTAGAGCTGCTTTACTTAAGTTGCTTAACCAAGCACATGAAGCCTTTCTTTTGAATCTCATCAACGAGGCATATGAATTCAACAACCTAATCTAATTTTCTTGAACACGGCTGGGATCTCAAGTGCAATTAGGCAAAGGAACAGCAAGCGTGGACTTGTTTTACCAACTATGCAAGTCAATAGAATCGATCATGACACAAGAAATACCTTAAAATGTTTGAATTTGAGATCTCTTGCTTTAATATTCACCTAAGAGGGGTATTGAAATATTGTTTTACATGACATGATAACGAATTCTAAATATTTTTTATATTCATATAATATTTTTCCACATCTATCAACTAAGTTATTAGGTTGAGCACTCTAAAATACGCAATAATTTTCTGTTTTGATTACAACTACGCAAACCAAACACAAGAGGGTGCATCATGAATGTGCATTGATTGTCATCGTGCATCTTCAGATTAGTGGGCTAGAAGCTGAAATCCACAATAAAGAGGGGGTGAAAAAGCAAGATCCCTGACCCGAGAAGAAATGAATAGACCTGCTCTCGCTCAGAAAGCACCGAGAAACGAAAACCAGAACCGTATCCCCTGTCTGGTCTGAACCAATCTTGGTCACTGTTTTGTTAGGCGTTGCGCAACAAAGGAGCATGATAGGCCTGACCTCGAGCACAAAAGATGTCGTCAACAAAAGCTAAATAGCTAGTTTCTTGATGATGGGCCTTCAAGGAAGAGAGAGAGAGAGAGAGAGCACTGGCATTATACAAAAGAAGATGGTGGAAAACGACCTCCCATTTGTTCCTTGTAGCCCTGCACAACAGAGTACTGCCCACTATTTAGATTAGATCACAGCTCTCCCACTCTCCCTCTTCTCAAAAGATGGTAGGGTGGTCCAAAGGTTTAGGCACCCAAAAGCTTTTAAATGCTCTTCTTGCTCCTCTCTCTCCTTTTTTTCTTTTTTTTAACCCACTTGTGTACTTGCCATAGTGTTGTTTTCTTGGGGGCCTTTGAGAAAATGGAAAATTACTGGATGTAACCAGAAGTAATCCTTGTTTACCAGCTAATCAAACAGTTTCAGTGCTTTAACCCCCAAACATGCATATAGGGAAGACGATGCACATGCCGTTTGATTAGTGAATCTCGCTTTAGAGGATACTAAAACAAATTGTTTATGAACTTTGATCCGATATAAGTGTAGTTTCTAGATTTTTAATTTGTTAAATGTGGTTTTGAATTATTTGTAAATGTTTCTTTAGTCCTTTTGTTTGTTTAAAAAACAAATCAGATGCTATTTGATAACTTTAATCATCATATACTGAGTTTAATTTTTAAATATGATGAGGGAAGATGTCTACATTTTTTATTTACCTACTTTAGAGATGGAAAGAAAAAGAATTAAGACGTAAACATGTCAATCGCTATTTAATAAATGATGTGAATTATTATTTTTCTAATTTGAAATAAATATCTAATGATCCATGCGAAACTTTTTTTTTGTCACATGTTCAAACTTAATCGGATTGAAAGCCACATCAACAAATTTTATTATGTTGAATTAACTGGATGGTGATATTGAATATTTTCATAGAGTTTATGGACTAGAGTGAACATTTATTAATAGTTTATGAGCTACATTGAACAAATCTAGATCAAATTTATGAGATATTTATGTTATTTTCTCGTGCCTTGACTAATAAAAATGTTGAAGGGATGAATTCTCGGCCCCTTCAGCTCTACTTCCTTTTACTCTAAGGGATCATGCAGGTTGTTTTGCATTGTGTTCAATTAACTTGTATTTTTTTTTTTTATATAAGTGCACCAGCAGTCCTTTAACTTGTCAGGAAAGTGTAAATAAAACTCAAAACTTATAAAAAAAATATAATTAAGTTCTAAAAATTATCAATGTGCAACCAAATCCTTTCATTAGCTCCGTTTAACTTGGCTGGTAAAAAATGCTAACGTGGTTTTTTTTTAAAAACAATTCCCCTCCAGCTTGACGATGATGTGGATAAAAATTTATATATATATCATGTTTATTGGGAAAAAGTCACAAAAAATCACATATTATGTCCACTATAACATATTTACCCCTAAAAAATTTTCTGTGACACCAAAAATCTCATATTTATAGATGGCACATTTACCTTCTGTCAAGATTTTGTCAATGAACATTATTAAAAATCTACCCACAAGAACGCTAGAAGACACACGGTGTTAACATGACACCCACGTGACAATGACATTGTTTTAGCTAAAAAATCATCTAATGAAGTCTTGTTGGAGGTTAAACAAGTCACGTAAGTTTATGTTTGAGATGTTTTATGTCACGATAAAAAGTTTAGGGTATATATAATTGTTAAAAATTGGAGTTTTTGGTGGTTTTTTGCCCTTTTTTTTTTAATTTCATTGACTATTATTTTGTGGATCGTTGACAGAAGTTATCTTCGATAACTAACCGGCCGGACGATGAATGATATATAAAAAGGTTCAAAATATAGACGCGTGCATCTTTTTCATTCATTGCCATTGCCATTGCCAATGGAAATTCAAGAAAATGCGAGTGCCACGTCATCTGCATGTAATTGTGAGCCAAAAAATGCTCGCTGGCAAAGCGCATGGAGCCCTCCCTCTGTGCTCCGCAGGAGTAGGGTGGAAGCGCAACAGCCATTAGCTTCTTCCTCTATAGGCTCTTTTAGTACGGTCGCAGAACATAATGCAGCAGCCACAAAGAGACATCCGCACCATGCCCGAATTCAAGTACTCATCAGCCATTTCTAACATTTTCCCTAACAAAACCAATCGCATTCGTTCTAATTCAGAACTGGTTCGAAAGATCGTCCCGAGGCCTTTAAGTTTCTCCTTTCGACTATGAAATTTTCTCGTAGTGACTAGACTCATCTTAACCCATAGAGAAATGATTGCATAAACTAAGAAAATAACGATTTATTTTATACCACAAAAAATCAAATCACAAATAATTATAAATTGTAGTATGATCCATTTTTTCATGAATTTGCAACTTACAATAAACTGTTATTCTCACAGTACATCTAAGACTGTTATGCTAGTAAAACCCTAACCTATATAAGTGTTAAATGAGTCATAAATTGGTTAATTATATTTAATAAGTAAGTCATAAATGAGTTTAAACACTATCTCTCTCACGCTCACTCAATCTCACTCTGTTCCCTCACCTTAGTTTGGTATGAATTTTTGTACACTAAGTTAAATGTGAAAGTGTTTTAGCAATATAAGTTGAGTCAAATATGGATTGAGAAATTTGCATTACGAATAAATGAGTCATATATTAGTTGCCAAATCATTTATGACCCGATCCATATTCAATCCGATCCACTCATTTGACAAATCTAATCGCAACTTATGTGTGATTTCTTATCATACACGCAGCGCATACCCAGATTCTTCAAAAGGACGGAAGAGGATGTGTGCGTCTAGCTTACAAGTGTGTTACATAGATCCTTCGTTTGGTCACTAGATCAAGTGAATGTAGCGAAGACCGCCATGACTGGCTTGCTGCAAGAAAAGGAATGAAACTCGGGCCCCCTACCGAAGGAGAAGGACATTAATAAATCCAGTCTCGTGCCTGCATGCAACACCTACACATGCATGCGTGGCAAGTCTCATTATAACACCCCGTTTCTACATTGGTCCCCCGATAAGAACCCTAGCCCTAACCTTAGCCGTATATAACTCAAAAAACAATAATTTGTATGTATACTAAGATAGAATGAACCTCTTTTGTACACGAAGTAATGCGACAAGCTCTTGTCAAACCCTCGAATATGACTTGATTATTTGAATATTAATCTACAATCCGCCACGTGATTTATGAATCGAGTTCTATATCTATTGACCGTTTGGTATGAAAGATGAGCATTGCATCCCAAAAGTAGCGTCACGACAAGTCCTGGCGTTTTAACCGGAACTGGAAAACCCTAGTCCCATAGCTGCGATATGGCGCTTCGGTCCGCCTGCCAATCTTAACATAAATTCTTCCCCAACAGGGAAACAGAACCCACATGCAAAAGAAGGGCTCGCGCCAAGGCCACCTCGTACTTTGCGCTAAGGAAACTCCCCGATGTCATCAAAAAATGCCCACACTCAATTTTCACTTTCGCAACTGAACTCGTAGTACGTTCTTGGCATTTACGGTCTCCTTTTCCTTTCGAAAGTCTCTTAAATTTCTTTCAAGAAAGTGGTTTTTGGTACCTGTTTTCGTTGCGGGAAAGAAGACTCCGGACTGATCTTGCTTGTCCTGTGTAGTTTCTTGCTTCACTGTTTGCGGGATCGGTACGGAGGTCGTGTAATGGAGCATTTCATAATCCTCCGTCTTTCTCACTGTACTCGGTCTGATAGGAGCTTCTCTTCCTGTGCTGTCGCCTGTCGGTGTTTTCCGGGGAAAGCAGACACGCCGGCCATTGCTTTTCTTTCTTGTCATGTTCTTCTCTCTATATAGTGGTGTGACTGGTGATGAGCTTAGCGTGGCCCTTTCTTAAACGTGCTTCTCTCTCTCTCTCTATCTCTCTCTCTCTCTCTCTCTCTCCACTTTTGAAAGGGGTTGATATATACGAGTTTTGACTAGGTGCTAGTTACTTCTTTACTGAGCCTTGTGGCCTTTTTTGTTTTAGATTTGGCCATGAAGATGTCGTTTAGTCCTCCTCTGTGCTTCTTGATCATGCTATTCTTGTTGTCCTTGTCCTCGTTCAATGTTTCCTGTGGAGGACAAGAACAAGAGAATGGTTCCTCAGGGGCTCCAATGGAGAGAGGAGAGCAAGAGGCGCTGTACTCTGCAATTCAGGGTTTTGTGGGCAAATGGTGGAATGGCTCTGATCTGTATCCTGACCCTTGTGGGTGGACGCCAATTCAGGTACTTCACTACTTTTTGAATAACATGCAAGAGATAATGGAGATCAGAGATCGATCATGTTACCAACATTTTGGCATGCATTGTCTCGGTTTCATAAGGACAAGGGACATCTATGCATTACTTTTTGTAGTTCTTGAACGTGGTTCCTTCAGATACTGGAGCAATAGTGAAGATCTGTAATGGTAAAAAGAGTAGCTATCATAACAATGTCCAAGTTTAGGTCAACTGTCTCTTGTTTTAAGTAGAAAAGAAGGTTTTCTGTGTGTTGAAAGACGAGAGGTGTGACTCCTTGTTAACTAGGTATTATGATGCTTACTCTTCTTAGTTAGAAGACAAATCGCTTGATCTTGTAACTTAGCTAACTAATGATGTCTAGTGAGTTCTTGGAGTTCCCCACGTGCAATTGTCAACAGCGAGAAACCCCTTTTGAGTTCCAAACCACATTTAGAAATTTCCCTTACGATACATGTATCTGGGAATCTTCCCTTAAAGAAATCGCCCTCTATTTTTGTTTTATTATACCGTGGTCTACTTGCGTGATTTCAAATTACAAAAGCAGTGTACTAGGATCAGCGACGTGTCCAATAGTTTACTTCCGTTCTCTCAATGGAACATTTTTTTCCCAAGTTACTCAGCCAAGACCCGCAAATCTAGACCACAATCCAATCCATGAGCATGATCATTGAAAATGAGCTTGAGCTTCATCAATCTTGAAGATCATATTTGATTCACCAAGCATTGCTTAATCCTGTTCTCCTATATCTTTTTTCCATTTTCTAGTCCAAATTTGTGCTCTCTTTTGCTGATAATATAGATTTACTTCTTTTTTTCTTGAAATCTGCTGGTCTAGTTGTTCTCTTTGGCTCGAGATTCGTAGGCTCGATTAAAGGATGAATTTTCATCTAGATCAGCAGTATATCCTCCACAAATATAATTTCCAACTGTTAGCTTCAAGAAATATGGGAAAGAAAGACGAACGAGATTGTAAAAGAAAAGCAATTGAAGAATGTGAAGGGCGTAAGCCTGGGATTGAATAGGAATACAAGGCAGTTTGAAGCTCACTGCTTGTGTAATCGGGATTACACCATGTATAAAATAACCCTTTTTCTTCTTTCTGCAACATAACAAGTCAACCTCTTCTTCTTGTTTTCCATGATCAATGCAGGGAGTGGATTGTGATCTCTACAATGGCTCGTGGTACGTGAGCGCCTTGAACGTCGGACCTGTCTACGAAAACTCCCTGAGGTGCGCCCAGGATGCACGACTCACGCATCACTTGTTCGAGCTCAAGCACCTCACGACACTCTCCATCTACATTTGCTTCTCTTCCCCTCGCCGAAACCCTGTCAGATTCCCTAGCTTCAGCTGGGGAGCCTTATCGAACACCATGGAGTCGCTGGAGCTCAGATCAAACCCGGGACTCGTCGGAACCATTCCCGCCAGCATCGGCAGCCTCAAGCGGCTCCAATCACTAGTCCTCCTCGAGAACGGACTGGCCGGGCCTTTGCCGATGGAGTTGGGCAATCTGATCCGCCTGAAAAGGCTGGTCCTTTCGGCGAACGGGTTCGCGGGCCAGATCCCACCGGCTCTCGGAGGACTGAACAGCCTCTTGATCCTCGACTGCAGCAGGAACAACCTATCCGGGCCACTGCCGTTGACCTTCGGGTGGTTGACCTCGCTCCTGAAGCTTGACCTGAGCGGCAACAGCAACCTGGACGGGCCTCTTCCCCGAGAACTCGGGAACTTGAGGAACCTCACGCTCCTGGACCTCGGGGGCAACAAGATCTCCGGCGGGTTGATCTTAGGAATCCAAGAAATGGTCTCCTTGAAGGAGATGGTGATGTCCAACAACCCGACGCTGCGCGGCGACCTCACGGGCATTGAATGGGCGAAGATGGAGGATCTGGAAGTGCTGGACCTGTCCAACACCGGGCTGACAGGCCGCATTCCGGAGTCCATGACGCAGCTCAAACGGCTGAGATTCTTGGCACTCAGCGATAATTCTCTCTGGGGGACTCCTCCTCCCGAGCTCGCATCGCTGCCTTGCATCAGCGCTCTCTACCTGAACGGCAACAATCTGACCGGCCAACTCGATTTCCCGGGCACGTTCTACGGCAAGATGGGCAGGCGTTTCGGCGCATGGAACAATCCCAGTCTCTGTCATCGGCTCCCATTAACGTCGTCGTCTTCGGCTGTCAACGTCCCGTTCGGGGTGAGGCCATGCTCACGAGGAGGAAACGCCAGCGGCAACCGCACGGTGTCGTCTCTATTGATTGCCGAGATGAGCGAAGGAGACGACGATCTGCATCGGGATTTGCAGATCGAGGTCTCTTCGGGGTGGCCAAGTAGGGGTGTCAACGGGTCGGGCTGGGGCTCGACATCGAAGGAGATGATGGCGCTGGTATGGGTGCTCCTGCTCGTCATGTTCGAGTAGGTTGAGAGAAACTATAGGAAAATATTTGATGTATATGTAGCTTTGAATTAGAAGAAGAGTCAAAGGTTAAGATCTAAGAGCAGAGGATGTTGTTGTGTTTTGTTTTTTCTTATTTAATCGCTAGGGATTATAATAGGACCCGTTTCTTTATTCCACCACTTCCGGTCTAATGAATCAATCAATTATCAATTTGACTTATTTTAGGGCTTATTTAAAACAACAAACGCAAAATTACCAAAAGAGTCTTAAACCTATTATAATTATATTAATTTAGTCCAAAAACTTTTTTTTTTACAATTTAATCGTAAATTTTTTGCATTACATCCAGCTAAATTTGCCCGGCCTGCGCTAATGTGAGGTCGGTGGCAACCATCCAACTGATGCTAACATCGTAATTTTTTAATAATATTTTATTTTTTTCAAATTATTTTTTTATTTTATTTTTTTCCTTTCTTCCTACTATTATTCTTCTTCCCTTAGCAAGGGTTGGGGGCCATAGGCGAGGGTAGCCTCACCATAGCTTTGCTAGCCACGGCGAAGGTAGTCTCACCCGCGGCTAGGAAGGCCACAGTTGCCTTCACCCGTAGTGGGTAGAGCCCTCATGGCCCCTAGGCCTATGCGAGGTGCCTCATGGTCCTCCTCCTCTGTCTTAGGCGCACTCTCCCTCTCTCTACTAATGGTCGTTGGGCCCAAATGAGCCTCGTCGCCTCACTTTGACCCCAATCTAAGGCGGTTGCACCTCGCAAAGGCCTGGAGACCGTAGGCAAAGGCGGCCATGGCCTCACAGCCAAGGGCGAGGGCCTGCTTGTCGGCAGCCAGCAAGGGCCTTGGACCCTCGCCCAGTGGCCGACGAGCTTGCTAGAGCCTCGCCAACCACTATGGGGGTGGGAGAAGAAGAAGAACAGTAGGAAGAAATGAAAAAAAAAAAAAAAAAATATATATATATTGCCATGTCGACGTTGGCCACACAATTGGTGTTGGCTAGCATCCACGTCACGCCAGCTAACCAAATTTAGTCTGATAAACTAAATTGACATAATTACAAAAGATTTACGACTGAATTGGAAAAATTGCAATTGGTTTAAGATTATTTTGGTAATTTTCCTTATTTGCCAACAATCTTAAGCATAAAAAAATATGTTTTTTTGGTAATAACGGTAAGTTTAGTACACAAAATCACTAAAATTTTACCACCCGATACAAAATTATAGATAACACCAATAAACTTTAGCAACATAATGAATCCCCAAAGAGTCAAAAAAAGTTATGGTTTTACATAGATATCATGATGATCATTACTCTCCATGAACATGGTGTAAGAGGACGTCAATAACAAATTATAACTCGAAAATAAATTTGTCTAAAGTCAGATTACAATACCGCTAACAAAAAACAAAACAAAACGGGCTTTTTTTTTAAAGAGGTTTTTCTCTTTGATGAAAGTCTACTTGGTAGGAATTACTACAATCTGTAGAAAACTCTAGCTCCCTATATTTGGACCCACTGTGGGGCCCATGTCAATTAATTTCAACCCCAATTAGTAATAGGCTAAGATCTTGGCCCATATGAAAAATTCGAAACGGGTCGACCCCCGAGACGCCAAGCCCAACTCAAACCGGAGTTCAACACCATCCATTTGAACACAAAGTTCGACAATTTCTAAACTCATGAAAGTCATATCTACATTCGTTTAACATGTAAAAAAAAAATCCACCCACCAAACCTTTTTTTCCCTATACAACCATTTTTATTGCCATTCCGATTGGCTAAATAGACTCAATTGATACAAATATAAAAAGTTTAGAACTAAATTGATACAAATACAATAGATTTATAACTTTTTTGGTACTTTTTCCCTTTTGAAATAACTATTAGTTTAAATTGCTCCTTGAAAACTCAATAACTCGTATAGTCGCATTATGTTTCGATCAAGTTGAGCGATAACGATTTAACCAGCTTATTCATCATTTCTTTCCTATTCTTCGGAGTGCTTGAGCTTCAACATTTGAGGTTTAATTTTTATTTAATTTGATATGTTAAACGCTTTTGAGAACATAGAGATGATGACAACAGTGCTATGTACCCACATATAGGACATGTAGTTAGGTATGATTCTCCTATAAAAAAACTAAGCAAATTGGACTGCTCATTACGTTCTGACTTCAAACCTGGAGAAAGCCGAACGAGGGGGGAGCAGATTAGAAAACGTGAAAGTAAAGATAAAGGCGTTGGGTTCGATGAGTGATTACCCTCCAAACATAAAGCTGAGGACAAATTCATAGTTTATCATCATTCGTCTAACGTGGTTTTAGCCGATAACAATGCCAAAAAGCTAAGGACAAATATGCTCACACGCGGCATCCCCACCGTCCATTAATCTGACCATGATTCTAATGATAGTGCACTAACCATCAAATGATCATACCGACATTATACTATGATCATCTAATCAAATATGATGTGCCACAAGTGAGGATTGTTAGAGTGATAACTAGGGGTGAGCATTAGTCTAGTTTGATCCAAAAATCCGTTAGGAGCGATCGATTTTAGGGAAAATGGGGTTTGTTCCTGGTTTTACAAATTTGAAAATCAATCTAAGACTAATTTGGTTCCTAATTCAAAGGTTGGAAAGAGGCGCTAAAACCCTGAAATCATACTTAACCGGTTTTGAGCCAATTTTGTTGTCCAATTGAGATGGTTTGAAACTTCTTTTGGAGAAAAAAATTACTTTTTTATTCAATGAGAATCAAACCTTTGCCTTTAACATGAAAAAAACAACAATACCATTATATGTTTCCATAATAAAATGTTGCATCTATTATGTTTTATTAGATGAATATGATTTCTTATAAATAAAAAAAAAAAAAAAAAGGTTACGTCACATAGGTCCAAGAATAGACCAATTCGGTTCATGATTCTAGAAAATTATATTGCAAGTCACAAGGGTCAATTCCCTATATTAGGCCAAGAACCCAACTACCCAGGATATGATCACCTTTAGTAATAACATATTGGGATCTTATGGTCCCAAAACAAAGAAATTTTTAAGTTAGATTTTAATTCATTGTACTAATTTGGGCTCATGCCACATTGAATTGTCTCCTCACAAAGTTATTGATTGCAGCATGAGTGGCGTGCCTTTGATTAGACTTAGGAGGTAGGCTTATCCCACCATGTGAAAAATAGTCCATGATGATAAGTGATATTCAATATAGCCATGGGGTAGCAACAATAATGGTGATCATTGATGATTGGTGATCATTTCATGGCTACACCATTCTTAAAACATAGCACTTTATTGTTACTTTTAAATAACCATTTCACATTATCTTGAGCTATTATATAATTTAAAATCATGTGTTGTCAAAATACTTATTTCTAATAGATCCAAAACGATAGAGAAATTTTGACGGATTCAATGACGATGATTCCTGGCAAATAAAGAAATAGATTTTACATGCTTCGAAAAAAGACCTAATTATAATAATAAAAATCTCAGAAGCAAGCCCTTAATTTATTCACATAATTCAAAAAAAAAAAGAAAAAAAGAAAATCAAGAAAAGATTTGACTATGCCCTTTGAAACATAAAGAACAAGAAACCGACCGTTTGGGGTCTCTTCTCTGACACGCAGCAGTTTGAACGTTACGAGGCCGGATGCGGATTTCAAATTTCTCTCGCCTACGGGCACTCCGCTTCTCCCTCCTTCCACTCCCCCGGTCACCCCACCCCGCGCGGAGGGTCCGACCGGAGTGGAGTGCTCATAGCCATTCCCATTAAAAAAAAGGCCCACGCCCCTCCCCCTCCATCAGCCGTCCATAATAACGAGCCCCCATCTCAACGGCCGAGATCCCACCGAAATCATTCCCCGGATCGCCCGCACTGGATCCCCGCCCTTCCCTCCTCTTTCCGAAATTTCCCCATTTGTCAAGAGCTCGTTGCGCTGCCTGCTTTCTTTCTCTTTGCTTCAGCTTCTTGAAACTGTGCTGTTCTTGATTAGAGTTTCGCAGTCTTGTCACTAATTCCGCCAGCAACGCGCGCTCCGGGATCAGTTTTCCGGGAAATTTCTGACCTTGGGTCTGTTTTCCGGGAAAATTTCTGATCTTGGCTCTGTTTTCCGGGAAAATTTCCGATCTTTGGCCACTGTGCGACTTGTTTCTGCAACTAGAGCGCTTTGGGATCAGTTTCCGGGAAAGTTTTCGATTCTCGGCCACTGTGGGACTCGTTTCTGCAACTGGGTCGGTGGAAAGATTGGTCGTTAGCTTGGTTTGGATGGTGAGGAAGCTCATTGGAACATGCCAGTGTCAACGCGGTCTCACTCGCAGAGCGGCAGCCGAGGGCAGAGCAATGAGGACGACGACTCGTGCCCGGGGCCGCGGGCGAGGGCGGCCCAGATGAGCGGCCTGAACCTCCCGCTGCGGAACCCGCACCACGGCTTGAAAGAGAAGATGAAGGAGCTGACCCTCCTCTACGAGCAGCAGAAGCAGGCGAGGAACGTTTCAAGAACGACGGCGGCGGCGGCGGAGGAGCAGAGCGGGAACCGTGCCGGCTTCTCGACCCACCCGAGCGTCGAGCTCTTCGGATCGAAGGAGCCGAAAGTGGAAGACGGGTCGAGGCCGGGTCAGGTCATGAGGGAGAACACGATGACCAACTCGACGATCACGAGAACGTTCGTCCTGCCCCAGCCCAGCAAGCCGAACCCGAACCCGAGGGCCGGGGACGCGAAGGAGAACATCGGGTCGGGCCAGGACAGGATAATCGGGTTCTCGAACTGCCCGAGGAAGGCGGTCCCGGTGGCTACTGCCACCACGGTGGCGAGGAGGCTGTCCTTGGGGGGTGGGGCCGCGAAGGTCGTTCCGGAAACGGAGAAGCCAGAGGCGGCCAGGGAGAGGAATTGTGGCGGCGATCATAGCCGGATTCTGGTGTTCGTGAGGCTGCGGCCGATGGCGAAGAGAGAGAGGGAGGCGGGGTCGAGGTGCTGCGTGAGGATCGCGAACCGGAGGGACGTGTACTTGACGGAATTCGGGAATGAGAACGATTACCTGAGGCTCAAGAGGCTGAGAGGGAGGCATTTCGCTTTTGATGCGTCGTTCCCGGACTCCGCTACTCAGCATGAAGTTTATTCCGCTACGTGAGTATCTCTCCCTTTTCTTTCTAAAAATGTTTCGAGTTTTTAATGGTTTGATACATTTGAATTGCTGGTGAAGAGCTCGATTGCAGTTTTGCCGATATAGTCCTAAGCTTTGGTAAATGGCAATCTGCTGAGAAGATTAGCAGTCCCTAGACGCCCTACTTACTAATTTTAGTCGGTTCATCACTGAATTGAAGCTGGTGGCAGTTTGTCTTTCTAGTGCTCAAATTCTGGTAGCTGGAAACAAGGGACTGTCAGGAGAGAGTTTTGACTATGTCGATTAATATGTATTGCTCCATTGTAGCTTTCTGGAACATTTAAGCTTCGGATGACCGAAATTTTCGATCTGTTTTCCTGCCTAGAGAGTTCTGATGTTATGATGAATTCTTGCTAGAGATCCCACCTCGGAGTTTTTAAGGGGGTTCTGCTCTATGTTGCTCTTTCTTCTTTAAATTCAAGCTTTTCAGACCAGTTTTCACTTCCATTGGTATTGGCAACAAGCATACTGTTTGGTGGCACAGAACTACCAAAAGAGGAAGGATGTGATTATGTATCGGATTTTGGAGTAGGAATCCAAAACAATAGAATAGCAGTTCAATCTTTTAGACATTCTCAAGCTTAATATTTCTAATTACTAAAAAGAAATAGGAAAGATTTGAATGTGCATTTGAAGGAAGCTGAAGTAATTCTTCTGTTGAGTTGATCTTCAAGTTCCCTAGGAATGGAAATGCTTTAGTCTTCTTTTCTATTTTAGATCGAAGCAAAGAATGATGCTGTTACTTACTTTTGTCAACAGAACAGCGGAATTAGTCGAAGCAGTTCTGCAGGGGAGGAACGGATCCGTATTCTGCTATGGTGCGACTGGAGCTGGAAAGACTTACACAATGCTCGGTACTGTTGAAAATCCTGGAGTCATGGTTTTGGCAATTAAGGATCTCTTCACCAAAATCAGGCAGAGGAGCTGTGATGGAAACCACGTGGTTCATCTGTCCTATCTCGAGGTCTACAACGAAACTGTCCGTGATTTGCTTTCTCCTGGAAGGCCTCTTGTTCTCAGAGAAGATAAACAGGTTGGATCATGGATATATCTTAACGCATTCGAGAAAAATGTACTTTTTTGCATTATCATCAACCTAGTCAATATCACTCCTTCCTGGTCTAGTGTTTTGTATGATCTTGCTTCATGGAATAGAAAATGATCATTCTCAGAATTTTTAATTCTCAAGAATCGCATGAGGAGTTTGGCTTATACTATCGCAACCTAGAATTTAGGTTCTCCAATGTGATAAAATTATGTGATTCCCCCTGTAATATAAAGGAGAGAAACTATTCTCAAGACTTTTATGAAGAATACTCAAGTATTACCGTTGCCTCTTTTTACTTTTTATTTAGTGCTAAATGGTCTTTCTGTTCATTATCCTTTGTAGCAATTGTTTTGCCACTATGAAAGCCTCTCAGTAGGATTCAATTGAATATATATTTTTTCCTTCTCAATCTCATTCTACTTCATAAATTCAATCAATATCTAAATTGCGGTTGACTGTTCTTCAGGGGATTGTGGCAGCTGGTGTCACACAGTATAGAGCTTATTCAACAGATGAAGTAATAATACCGTTCCCTCTCAAACTTTCCTAATCTGTGAGGGTTTGTTGAATGTAGAGGCTGATAATCTTCTTTCCTCATTTGCTTGCGAGACAGGTAATGGCACTGCTTTTCCAAGGGAACCAAAACCGAACTACTGAACCGACACGGGCCAATGAAACATCTTCCCGATCCCATGCCATTCTCCAGGTATATTTGCAGATGCATATACTTAACAAGGTTTCCAATTGGATTTGAGATTCTGAGTCTCTTACACCCTGCTTTGCCATAATAAGGTTGTGGTTGAATATCGAGTAAAAGATGCAGCCATGAATGTGATCAACCGAGTTGGTAAGTTGTCATTGATCGATCTTGCTGGGTCAGAGAGAGCTCTTGCCACAG
This sequence comes from Eucalyptus virginea, assembly GCA_014182375.1. Lineage (NCBI taxonomy): Eukaryota > Viridiplantae > Streptophyta > Magnoliopsida > Myrtales > Myrtaceae > Eucalyptus > Eucalyptus virginea. The sequence goes on along the minus strand of CM024515.1, from coordinate 8,823,225 downwards.
ATCAGAGAACTCTTAGATCAATTGAGGGTGCCAACATTAATCGGTCTCTTCTTGCACTAAGTAGCTGCATTAATGCTCTTGTGGAGGGAAAAAGGCACATTCCATACCGAAACTCGAAGCTCACACAGCTGCTCAAGGACTCTCTAGGGGGATCTTGTAATACTGTGATGATCGCCAATATCAGTCCAAGCAATCTCTCATTTGGGGAGACACAAAACACACTTCATTGGGCAGACCGGGCCAAACAAATCCGTGCCAAGGTTAAATTCCTAGCAATCATCATCTTCCTATCTTTAGATAACTAATGATGTTCCACCCTGATGCATTTTCTTGAAACTTTTCGGGGCTTCTCCTTGGAGATGTTGGCAATCATTATTGATACTTGCTCATACCTTCCCAGGCAAGCGAGGTGAATGAAGAAACATTGCAGGTACCAGAATCAGAAGCAGACCGGGCCAAGCTCTTACTGGAGTTACAGAAAGAGAATCGAGAATTGCGAGCGCAATTGGCTCGGCAGCAACAGAAGCTCCTTACCCTTCAGGCACAGTCCTTGGCTGCCCAATCATCTCCCACCCCATCCTCCGTGACCTCTCTGTTGACTCCTCCTACATCAGGCCTGCCAAATGAAAAACGGAGACCCAGAGCTTCTTTCTTGTCAGGCACTTGTTTCACTCCAGAATTCAAACGGAAGGGAGCGGATGAAGTGATTAAAGACCTTCGACAGATCGTCAAGGCCTTGGAGGCAGACATGCAAAAGATGAAGAAAGAACACGCTTTTGAATTGAAACAGAAGGACGACTGCATAAAGCAGCTTTCACGAAAGGGTGAAAGAAGATCATCGATAGGAGTGGCAAGGGAAGGAGCGAAAAAGGTAGCCACAAGGGCTAGCTCGAGACCTAAGGAGCCGAGCACTGGCGAGTTGAGGAGCCCGAGTCACCGGTTTAAATCACCAATTCCCACGGCTAAGAAGCGCAGCTTTTGGGACATAACAACGGCTAATAGCCCTTCGGCTGCCACGTTCAATGGAAGAAAGACCAGAAGTCATGTTGTTCCCGACCTGGCTGGAGCTCCCTCCATGCTACTTCAGGTAACGTAGTTAACCCATCCCTGCCACTTTCCAGAATGACACTATGCTATTCCAACTTACATGCATTCACTGAACAAGCACAATATAAGCACATTAATACTGTGCCGGAGTTTCTCCGGCTGCTGATCAAGTTTGCATATCCTTTTTCTTTGACTTGCTTTATTCACGAAAGAAATTGTGTCATACAGCCGGGTTTCGCCCGTAGAAGGCCCTGAAAATATTTCAAGTAGAGACGACTAAAGAAAGATAAGCGGGAGAGTTGGAGCTCGACCATGATGATGTGTAGACGAGGAGAGATGGAGAAAGCAGCATGCTGGGTGGTATTCTATAATTAAGGACATGTACTTTGTGTGCTTTTTCTCACGTCTCTCTTCCTCTATGCGTGCGATCAAGCAAGCCTTATAAATTCTGTTTGTATCCATACCGTTTATTCTTTCACAATAGTTTCGATTGTGATCATAGCAGATTCTTCTATTAGTTTGATTAGATCATATTTAATGTAATGCTTGACCACGAAATGGCCGCGCACTAAGTATTGCCGGGTGTCCGAGATTTCGTTAGTTTAGAACCAAGAAAGATATATTCTTAATAGTTCCGCTAACATAAAACATGAAAATTTGCACCCGGACAAAAAACGTGTTCTGTTTCCTCTGAAGAAAATATATAGTCGACACTGAAAAGGAGTAAGGATAAAATCTGTAGTTGCTCCAAGACTCCGAATCAGGATGGCAAGATTTTCGTTCAAAAACTAATTCCCGGTATCATCAGCATCTTCTTTGACCGAACGGTGTCCTCTCCTTTTACATAGGAGAGAGAGAATCTATCCAAACAACTTGACTTTCGATTATGCGATACTCTATGCTGGTGAAGCTGTGTGTCGGCATGTGCCATTTCAGAATCAAGAACCAGTTCGAGTAAAGAAAATACCAAACGTAGTGTAAGCTGACATTTCCAAAATAATTACACCATTTCCAAGCAACAGACACAAATTATCAAATACAAAAAGGCTGGACTGTCTTCCTGTTATTCAACCTTGAGGATTCGATACCAGCAATCCTGCAATTCTGGCTGTTTCCAATTTGGGAGAAAGCATTCCCCAGAGGAATCAAAACTGCATCTAATAACATCAGCAGCCACAGCTCTCAACAACAGCCTTCAATTCTTGAGAAGAGTAAAATAACTTCATTGCACGAACAGGGACGTATAGAATAGTAACTACAGCGATCACTGACCGGAAACAGAGAGGATTTAAGCATGTTAAGAGCTCTCGCTAATTACATTAGGTAAAGATCCATACATAAAATACAAGCTCGGAACGTATAATGATATCAACAAAAGCCAGACTACCTCCCAACTGGCTCTGTACAAAATAAGAGGAGATCAGAAGCACATATAAAAGAGTTAGAGATGCTTGCCTATGGTTTAAGGAAATCAAGGTCCTAAAATTAGCTCTCTACATTAGAGTCTACATCTGCTTGTTTGGGGACGGCTGCCCCACCATTCATCCTGGCACGTGCCTCAGCAAACATCCTTTGCTGTTCTGCTAGCAATGCTTCTTCAGTCATCTCGGCTCCATTACTCCATTTACCACCTTTAAGAGAATCCTGCTGTACACATTTAAAGAGAAGATGTTAATGCTCCTGCCATCTTCTGAAATTAACATGGCCCAGAAGCAACAATCAAGAAGGGATCAAAATGCAAAATGAAGCAAACACTGCTTATGTTTTGCATCTTGCCACAGATGTACAGTTCAAGTAGTTTTTGGATCCCTCCACTTCATTATTCTTCTCTAGCAATGTCTTTTCAGCAAATGGATTTTCTAATCCGATCATCAGAAGTCAACTAACATCACTGTAAGAGTGTGGGAAAGATAAAGAAAACAGCTTTATGTATTCTGTTCCCAACACTCTAAGGAACAGGACCAACAGACTCGAGTCACCCTCCATAATAGTTGTGATATTGAGCCAACATTTTGATAAGAGAACTCATCACAAACCATGAGATCGAGAAGTCCCTACGGAAAAGCGGGCTTCTTTACATCTTACGCTAAAATTTAAGAGTCAAACGATCAGATAATATTAAATTTTTACTAGCTCAAAAAACTCAGTGGCTTTGAAGTTTAGACAGCTTTAGAAATTGTGGCACGATTCATCTCCATAAAGTTTGTTAGGGATGATGATATCTACTCAAAGCATCTTTAAGTTCCAATGTACCAGCTTTTAGAATGTTAACAAATGCACACGGAGCAAATGAGTGGCAGACTTTTTCAACTTGTCAGACAGTTACCCAAAAAGAATACAATTTATTGACAAAAAAGAAAAAAAGCAGTACCATTGTCTCGTGCTTATGTTGTTCATAAGCTGCATAAACCTCTTCAATGTACTCCCCAAACCCAAGAACCTGAAATGTCAATCAACTACCGAATCAAATCTAGAAAATCCTGAAACAGCAATTACCATGAGCATCTAAAATCAAAATCCTAGAAAAGAGTCAAAATATACAAATAATATCAAGGAAATATTTGCTTCTCTTCAACATCTGTTTTGAATGTTCCCTTATAATTAACAAGGTAATGCTAGACCTGCAGACACTTACACTAATGAAAAATATTAGGTACTTAAGCCTCCAAGGGAAGAGGGGGGACAAATCACTGACATTTGAGTTGAAAATTATTTACTACTAGAATGGCATATCCACGTGATCTGTGCTAATGCTGCCACAAAATATACCAGTTTGACTTTCAGTAAGCATGCGGAGAACATAATATATTCGAAGATCTTAATGAATGTATGCCAAGGAAGGAAGACACAAAAATCATTGTCATCAACGGCAATTTAATGATAACAATTCAAGCATTGGTTTGTATGATTATATATTAAAACAAAATGAAGATAACGCTGCTAGAGCCCATAGATTCTCCTTTTGAAGTACAGATTTTGGCATTGCGAACTATCATTCACCAGGACAGAACTCAAGCACATGGTTCTTCTGATAGCTAGGAGAATGTGTAGGATCAAAAGAAAAGCAATTATCAATGCGAGTGTGTTCAATGAAGAAGAAGAACAAGAACAAGAAGAGCACCTCTAATGCCTTGAGTACATGCTCAGGAGCAATCGTTCTTTTCTCCTCTCGATTGCAAACATCATTCGATTCAGATGACACAAGGTTTATGAACTCTGAAGAGTACATTAAAAGGAAAAGATGTCAGATACAAGGCAACCAGGATATTGTAAAATTTTTGAAAAAAAGGAACGCGATAACTAAGGTCCAGTGAGGGCAGGAGAAAGGCAAATCATATGAAAACATTGCAACAAGTCAACTTAGCAAAAACCTTTGTATATCTGCACAACTTCCTATACAACAGCTGTTTCAGTGGGATAAAGTATGGTTAACCTATCAAGAAGCAAAGATGAACATAAAAGTACAGTTGGCAAAAGAGCCCTAGTACAAAGCCAATCTTGTCTCAAATATACCAAAAGCACCAGGTCAACCTCTGGGAAGAAGAATAGGGATCATGCAAATGAACCACTATTCCATGGAAATATTGACCCCTTAACAATATAGTACCTGAAACCCAAAAGCTAGAGTATAGAGCACATAGAACTATATCTTTTATAAATACGGGGCAAAAATTTACTAGCAATATCCATCGACTATTATGATCAAATAACTTTTTCTGCCATCCATTGGAAAGCAGTGAAGTACCAGCTCAACTCAAGATGATCTATGACTAATTTATGCTTGCCATTAAATCATATTCAATCAAAGCAGCTATTTCTTACCTACACAACACTCGATTAATAGATCTTGAGCATCTCGTGCAACACGAACATCAGGCGGTAGCATTTCCTTTATAATTTTTGTCATAGTTGCTGCAAAAACGATAAACAAACAGACTGCTTTAGTACTAAGTAGAGCATTAGTAACGCACCAATTTGACAAGTATAACACCACATGCTCAATCAACATATTTCAAACTGCTGTAAGTGTTATGAAATAACCCATAGCAAAGTTTTACACATATGCAAGACCTCCCTGCCACCAAATTTTTGCTTCATCTGCAAGGATTGGTCCCCACACAATCGTTCCGTTTAATCAGCTAGTGCATTAGAACTGGCTAAACTACTAGTGTCACGGGCTTCCTGTGGCTACGCTTGCAGTAAGTGGATGTGTATCGACATTAAACTATGGCAAAAGAGGTATTAAAGCAAGGTCTAAACAATTTGTATACGTGATGTTTCCCATCCCCCATCTCCTAATCCCATTAAGTTTTACCCGGGGCAAAAAAAAAAAAAAAAAAAAAACATATTTACCAGAAGGAATGACAACTGCAGAAATCTGACTATCTCATGCTGTTTCAAGATTAACACAAGGGATCAACCCATTGACTTTGCCTGCCTAAGGGTTCTTCAAATAAAGTGTGCTCAATATCCCCCAAAAAAAAAAAAATTCCACTTCCACTAACAAGTTACGAATAACCAATACCGCCACCGCCACCGCGCTTACTTCCATTTTGCAAGATAGAAGAAAACTGAAAGGGCAAACTCCATGTAGACACCCCCCCCAAAAAAAAAAAAAAAGAAAGAAAGAAAGGTCACTCTCACTGACTAAGCCAATCAAGCAACAAGAAAAGAACGAAACCCCAATTCAGCCATTCAACCCCCAAATTAGAGACGCAAAGCACCATCACTCACGCACCAACACGATAGAAATCCGTCAAATGCACAGGCGAAGCAAAATAGGGAAGAAAGAAAGAAAGAAAGAACCGACCTTTGGGGAGCGACGCATCCTCCTTCGATTTCCCCACTATATCCATCGGGTCCATCTTCGAAACACCCCCACCCGAACCAAACCCTAACCCAAACACGCCGGCGTTAGTTACGGGGCCAATCAGACCACAATCCGATCAAAAAGCACCGACGCCGCGAAGACCTCCGGAAAAAACACGATCCCGACACTCACCTACCTCACCCGGCAGCGCGATTGGAGCCGGAAAAACGCGAAGCTGCGCCGAGCAACCGATCCTCCGCCTCCGCCGCCGCCGAATCGGAGCCGCCGACGATCGACCGCCGCGATCAAAATCGGATTTTTAGCGTCGAGGAGGAGGAGAAGAGCGACACGATTCTTCAGGAATCGAAGAGGATAAGACGACTTCGCAGCTGATTAGGGCAAAACAAAAGCTGAGAGAGAAAAAGAGAGAGAGAGAGAGAGAGAGAAGAAAAAAGGAAAAAAGAAATCTTTGTTTTTGGATCCGCCCGGGGGATTTCCCTTCCTTCCTTCTCCCACGCGCGGGGCTGGCGCGTGGGGCTCCGTCGCGGGGGACGGCAATGGGGGCGGGTCGCGCGGCGAGGAACGCGCACGCGGCTCCCGAAGCGCGTGGAATGGGCCCATCGGGCTTCCCGTCCTCATTTTATTTTTTCCCAGGAAAAAAATAATAAAAAATCGAAAAAGAGAGAGAGAGAGAGAGAGAGAGAGAGAGAGAGAAGGGATGATAGGGAGAAAAGGTCAGAAACTAAATTCCGTGCACGAACCGTCGTTGCGACGCCGTTTTCTTTTTTTTTTCTTCTTTTTGGGGTGGGGGCCGATTTTGACTCCTGGGATGGGCCTGGCCTGTTGGGCTTTTGCGTCTTGGGCCTAGGGGTGGGAATGGGAAGGCCGGGCCGGGTCGGGCCAGAAACGGGCTTCGGATTCCCTCTGTCCAAACACCCACTCCCCCCCCCCTCCCCCCGCGGGGATTGTATTTGACCCGAGACTCGAAAGGGCGATGAGTAGTTTTGCTATGCTATGTGCTTCATTAACTATTGTGTGATCGGTCAGGTTAGAAGGGTCTCTAATTAGCTTTCGCACACCAGATTTTAAGCTAAACGTTTTAGCCTAGACTAGAGATACTTGAATGCTACTGCAGGTACATGTGAAGAAATGATCAAAAGGGCTGTATTTGCTAGAGAATTGGGAGTTCCTATCGTATGCATGACTACTTAATAGGGAGATTCATTGCAAATACTAGCTTGGCTCATTATTGCCGAGATAATGGTCTACTGAATTGAACTAATTTGGCTTGGTCTCAAGAAGCTCATAGAGGCTATGTCGAGACAATCTAATGGATGCCAGTTTGCTTGCTGCAAGGTGATGGGTGGGCCTAAGTAAGCTACTCGTCATGCTTTCAAAAGGGGTCAGCGAAGGCATCATGTCATGCTGAAAACGTACATTTAGAGGTGATAGGTTATATTCTCTAGCATATTCAACATATCGTCTTCCCCCCGTGTTGTTGCCTACTGTGGGAAGGAAGGAAAGTAAGGTTTTCCTTCTAGGACCAATGAAGGTCAAACTTTGGGCGGTTTGTCAACGGTGTTGCGTGCTAGCACTTATGTAGTGTAGTTTTGAAACTTCGAATTTGGAGAGTTGATCATCAAAACTATTAAACCAGTCTCCTGACATTTGAAGATGCGAACCATAGAATAAACCCAATTCATCAATGGGCTTGACCCAATTGCATTTTCTCTCGATAGTCTATGACGAGCATAAGCTCTTATTTGAACTATTTTTTGAGAGATACCCATTGCAAATGAGAGTCATGTTTACTAAAGTACATATCTTTCAAAAGATCATGTCAAGAATTGCCTATATCCTAATTTTACTTTGGGATAATGATATAGAAGGTTCATGAGCTTTGATCCAATGTGCAATATGATCTATAAACTTTTAATTTATTCAATGTGGTCCCGAAACTTTAGCACAATGCACAGTGTAGTCCTTAAATTTTTAATTTGTTCAATATGGTCCCTAAATTATATGAAATGATCAATATTATTTTTTCCATTAATTTAAGTTCAAGGAATACATTCCACATTTTCATATAGTCCAAAAACTATATTGAACGTGTAGCGAAAGTTTAAGGATTATATTAAATAAATTGAAAATTTAGAAATTGCATTATATATTAGGCTAAAACTTAGAAATCATATTATATATTAGGTCAAAGTTGAAGCGAACTACGTGTAATTAAAGAATTTTCTATGGAAAGAGGCGGCTTCTTCCCCCACCTTTCTCTAGTTTCTGTTCCCTTTTTCTCCCCAAGAGAAGTGGGTAAAGGGAGAGAAGTAGCTGAGCGTGTCTGGTTTAGTCCTACGGCATGCAAAAGAAAGTCCACTCGCCGCTTCAAACCTACTGGTCAAAATGAAGGAATGAGACAGGAAGGTCCAGAGCTCATGCGAAAGCAAAGAAGATTGAGAACTTTGCAAATGTCCGTGCCCTCGGCTGGCCTCGTTTGACAATGACAAAATCCCAATTTACCAACTGAAAACAAAGCAAAGTTTCGCAAAGGAACCGCAGTTCCAAACGGTTGTAGGGTCATTCTCCCTTTGAAGATCAGCTCCCTACAGTATTGAATCCGAACCCCCTTTGAGCACACGTTATTCGTTTCTTTGGCTCTTCTTCAGCTGCAGCTTTTGTTCCATCCTTCCTCGTGGGATTAGCTAGCTGAACTGTGCTTCCACTTTCTTTTCAAATCTCTCTCTCTTTGTCTGTCTCTTTTTAAGTTTCCAACCAATCCCGTCCAAAGGCAGGGATCGGTTGGTTTCCAGGACTTTGTCCTTCCCAAGCTGGTTCATATATCAACATGGGTTTTGGTGCTCACTTTGGATCCGACAGTGCAGAGGAAGCTGATTTCAGGGTCTTTTCGATTCTCGGAGGAGGGATCGTGTCCTCCGGAATAGCTCTCCATGGGGTCTGAAGCTACACATTGTGGTTAGGAGTCAAGAATTTGGAAGGCAATGGGCGAGGGCAGGAAAAGGAAGCACCACTTCGGCCGTATCCACACTTCTTCGAGCGGGAAAGACTCCTTCTTCGGCGAGCATTTCCTGATCGGAGGGCCTGGCTTTTCGAGAGTGGTGTTTTGCAATGACCCGGATTGCATCGAGGCCGGCAATCAGAAGTATGCTAGTAATTATGTGAGGAGCACTAAGTACACGCTTGCCACATTCCTTCCCAAGTCGTTGTTTGAGCAGTTCAGGAGGGTGGCCAACGTATATTTCCTCCTCTGCGCTCTGTTATCTTTCACTCCGATGTCTCCTTACTCTGCCATGAGCAATGTCCTTCCTCTGGTTGTCGTTATCGGAGTCACGATGGCCAAGGAGCTTATCGAAGATTGGCGGAGGAAGAAGCAGGTAAGCCTCCATTAGTCACCACTTGCAGAGAGCCGAATTTATCATCTCCATTTCTTTCATATGTCCATTGGGATACACAGCAAAGTTTTCTTGCTTTTTCTATCTAGAGATCATTTCAGCTTTGATAATTATGTTGACGTAACAAGGACTGCTTGCCTTAAGTATGAAAGATTGCACAGCATAGGTTAATAAAGTTCTTTAAAATTGTCTAATCACCCAATAACGTGTGCTTTTGTGTGTGTTCTATTTGTGCATTATGTCTATTTCATGTTATCCAATTGACATTGGCATTTAATTTTTGATATTCGAAACTCATAAGTCATAAAAACAATTTTCTGTTGGCTGGGACAGGATATCACGGTTAACAATAGGAAGGTAAAAGTGTATTGCGATGATGGTGCTTTCAATGATACTAAATGGCGAGATTTGAAAGTTGGAGCTGTTGTGAAGGTAGAGAAGGATGAATTCTTCCCAGCTGACCTGATCTTACTCTCATCCAGTTATGATGAAGCAATTTGCTATGTTGAGACCATGAATCTTGATGGAGAAACCAACTTGAAGCTAAAACAAGCGCTTGATGCAACTTCGAAGTTGCAAGAGGACTCAGACTTTGAAAATTTTAGGGCCATGATTAGATGTGAAGACCCGAATGCGAACTTGTACTCTTTCATTGGGACCTTGGATCTTGGGCAAGAACACCACCCTCTCAGTCCTCAGCAACTTCTGCTAAGAGACTCCAAGCTACGTAATACAGATTACATCTATGGGGTGGTCATTTTCACAGGACAAGACACGAAGGTCATTCAGAATTCAACTGCACCGCCCTCCAAGAGAAGCAAGATCGAGAGAAGAACGGATAAAATTGTGTACTCTTTGTTCGCATTCCTGGTTCTTCTCTGTACCATTGGCTCGATATTCTTTGGAATTTCTACTAGTCACGACCTTGATGGTGAATTTATGACAAGGTGGTATCTACGACCAGATGATACGACAATCTACTATGACCCCAAAAGAGCGGTGATTGCAGCCTTATTGCATTTTGTGACAGCACTAATGTTGTACAGCTATTTCATCCCCATTTCCTTGTATGTGTCCATAGAAATCGTCAAGGTTCTTCAAAGCATCTTCATTAATCATGATCTCCATATGTACTATGAGGAAGGAGACAAGCCTGCTCAGGCCCGTACCTCGAATTTAAATGAAGAACTAGGCCAGGTTGATACAATTCTTTCTGATAAAACCGGCACTTTGACCTGCAATTCCATGGAATTCATAAAGTGTTCTGTGGGTGGGACTGCTTATGGCACCGGAGTCACAGAAGTTGAAAGGGCTATTGCCAGGAGAAAAGGGTCATCTTTAGATGAATGGATGGCAGGAGAGGAAGTCCACACTGAGGACAAGACATCTGTAAAGGGATTTAATTTCACTGATGATCGGATTATGAATGGTAACTGGGTAAATGAGCCTCGGGCAGACGTCATCCAGAAGTTCCTGCGCTTGTTGGCAATTTGCCACACTGCAATCCCAGAAGTGGATGAAGAAACAGGAAGAATCTCATATGAAGCCGAATCACCAGATGAGGCAGCATTCGTCATTGCAGCGAGAGAACTTGGTTTTGAATTTTTTGAGAGGACTCAGACGAGCATCTCAGTGCGCGAATTAGACCCGACATATGGAAACAAAGTGGAAAGGTCAGATTCTTGTCGACAATTGGTAATAAATGACCTTAACAAAATTTTACTTTGGTTGTTGGGATAATTATCCTGGTAATAAGTTGCTGATGCTTTTCCGCATTCGATATATGTAGTACTGGCATATTGAGGGCGTAATTGCTATATCTTGCTTGAGTTTATCAAACATCCTTGTGGTGTGAGTCACACCAGGTGTTCATTTTGGATTTTTGCAGAACCTATAAGCTGTTAAGTATATTGGAGTTCAGTAGCTCGAGGAAGCGGATGTCTGTAATTGTGAGGGATGAGGAGGGGAAGCTATTACTCCTCTCCAAAGGAGCAGACAGGTTTGATAAATTGCAGATCCAATTATCATGGACTACTCATGGCCTCAAATTAGAAATTCTGACTTAGGCTAATAAATTCTCTCTCTTCAATCGAACAGTGTCATGTTCGAGAGACTTTCAGAAACTGGAAGCGAATATGTAAAACAGACAAAGGAGCATGTAAATGAATATGCCGATGCAGGTTTGAGGACAATGGTGCTAGCATACCGTGAACTCAATGAGGATGAGTACAGTGAGTTCAATGAGGCATTTACAGCTGCAAAGAATATAGTGAACACCGATCGTGAGGAAGAGATTGAGGCAGTTGAAGAAAGGATTGAGAAGGATTTAATTCTGCTAGGGGCCACAGCTGTCGAGGATAAACTTCAAAATGGGGTGAGAACTTGAGCTAAGACACTTTAAATGAGTACAGATATCCAGAAGGGACTTACTATAACTGGAAAATGACTATAGAAACAATTTCTTTTAGTGGTGAAAGATAGACAAAGCTGCATATTGTTTTCTCACCAAAATAATGGTCAATTGGCAAGAAATATAACCTTGACCTTCCATATCTTGACCCATGTTTTTGAATTGTCAATAAACGTTTGGATTACATGTAAAGTTACTTATGTTGGATAGGTTCCTGATTGCATTGATAAACTTGCTCAAGCTGGAATCAAGATGTGGGTTCTCACAGGAGACAAGATGGAGACGGCGATCAACATTGGGTAGGTCTTCCTTTTATATATGGAGTAAACTAAGGCAATATTTGAAGAATTTAAACAATATGTGAAGAATTTAAACTTACTGTTGGATTGTTTGCAGCTTTTCCTGTAGCTTGCTTAGACAAGGTATGACGCAGATAATAATAAACTCTGAGACACCAGAGAATAAGTCCTTGGAGAAAGCAGGGGACAGTTCTGCCACTGCCGCGGTATTTTCTCCTATATTCTTATATTCCTTTGGCCACATATTCAAATATCACTAGTAGTGAGGTTGGCAGAGATTGCTTGCTTTTTCAGGCTGTCAAGGCAAGCGTCCTCTGTCAGATAAGCCGAGGCCAAGCTTTGCTTGATGCTTCCAGGGAAAGCCCTGACGTGTTGGCATTGATCATTGATGGCAACTCACTTACTTATGCTCTGGAAGACGACGCCAAGGACATGTTTCTCAACCTTGCCATTGGCTGTGCATCTGTTATTTGCTGTCGCTCATCTCCCAAACAGAAAGCATTAGTAAGTTGCGCAATGATCATCATATTGCCCGATAAGTCCTTCTAGTGGTTTTACTATGCCTTGTCGAATTGAGATAATTTTTAAACAAAACCTGACTGTACTTATATTTTCTCTTTGTTCCATAGTCTTCTAAAATCACTGGGGACTGCATATAATAATCTAGACTTTTGTCCAGCCAATTGTGATGAATTGTGTAAGAAAAATCATAGGGGATAATCTTGTTATGCTAAGCAGAATCAAAATCAAAATGAGCTCTGTACTTCACTTCATTAACTATGTTATGCTACAGCAGGTTCTTGAAGCCACTGTGAAAAATGTCAATATTTCAAGAGAATCCTGATAAATCTGTATAGATGATAAACTAGCTTGATTTATTATAACATTCCTGTCATTGAGAGCTCAAGCAGAAACAATGCATCAGTTTAAAGGTTGACTATTTAAAACATTCCATGTCCAAGTCGCATTATCTACAAATTCAAGATTCATTAGTTTCTCTACTTGAAATGTCCAGGTCACAAGGCTGGTTAAACTCAAAACAGGCGGTACCACTTTAGCTATTGGTGATGGCGCAAATGATGTTGGAATGCTTCAGGAAGCAGATATCGGAGTCGGCATCAGCGGATTTGAAGGAATGCAGGTAACAGCTCTGAGAGTTTCTCCTTTTCTTTGTATGCCAGTACCACTTCTTGTTGTCTGATCAGCTCACTGTCACTGTTTCTCCAATTTTTCAGGCTGTTATGTCTAGCGACATTGCAATTGCACAGTTCCGGTTTCTGGAAAGGTTGCTACTTGTCCATGGGCATTGGTGCTACCGAAGGATGTCATCAATGGTAACAATCAACAAGAAAGTTCATTCTCTAGGCTTAGAGAAACATCTTGCCATAATTAGAGACACAATGACTCTCATATTGAAAAGCCACAAATTTAGATTGCTTCTTAGCCCCGTCACTTCCCTCCAATGGATCTATTAACTCGTGTTCTGCTTATATCTCTTAACAGATCTGCTATTTCTTCTACAAGAACATTGCCTTTGGCATCACGCTGTTCTACTTTGAGGCCTATGCTGCATTCTCTGGAGAAGCCGCTTACAACGATTGGTATCTCTCGTTTTACAATGTTTTCTTCACTTCGCTCCCCGTAATTGCCCTCGGAGTATTCGACCAAGATGTCTCAGATCACTTATGTCTCAGGGTAGTTTCCTTAACGCAACATCGTTATGTTCCTCATAGTTTCTGTATGCTATTAATTATATCTTTATTGATTGATCTTATTCGACGTTACAGTTCCCGCTTCTATACCAAGAAGGCGTGCAAAACATGCTTTTCAGCTGGAGCAGAATCCTAGGATGGGCGCTAAACGGAATCCTCAGTGCCACCTGCGTCTTCTTCTTCTGTATCTGCGCTGTGGAGACTCAAGCATTTAGGAAAGGGGGTGAAGTGGTCGGCTTCGAAATCCTTGGAACGACAATGTACACCTGTGTCGTTTGGGTTGTCAACTGCCAGATGGCGCTATCGATCAACTACTTCACCTACATTCAACATCTCTTCATCTGGGGAGGGATTATATTTTGGTACATATTCCTCCTAGCATACGGAGCAATGGACCCTGACATATCCACGACCGCCTATATGGTCTTCTTCGAGGCATGCGCACCGGCTTTCTCATTTTGGCTCATCACGCTCTTCGTTCTGGTCTCATCGCTCTTGCCGTATTTCATTTACTCAGCCATTCAAATGCGGTTTTTCCCAATGTACCATCAGATGATACATTGGATAAGTAATGATGGGCAATCGGATGATCCCGAATACTGTCGACTGGTGCGTCAGAGATCTTTGAAGCCCACCACAGTCGGTTACACGGCTCGTTATGAGGCGACATCAAAACGCTTCGAGGAGGTCAAGGTTGAGGAAGAATGAGGAGATTCTCTCTTTTTTGTAGACTATCATTAGGATAGCTGTAACTTCATTTGCAAGTATTAAGGTCCCTAAGCATGTGTACCATGAGAGATCGACTCTCGAGCCACTTTTTCTCAAAGGAGGCCGCTTGCAAGATGACAGTCTGGACTGTGATCGTGCTGCTGTGACCTCCAGTAACATTTTTTTGAAGCTCCAAGACAATTATTTGCTGTTTTGGAAGCATGGAGAGACATTAGACAGGATTTTTGGCCAACCTTGTCACGGATGAAGTAGTAAGCTGTACTTGCCATTACTCTTGTAACCAACATTGCGCGAGATTTCTCTCTGTTCTGAATAGATCAGCAATGTGATTTGGGAAAAACCAGCAGCAAAGAAAGCTAGTTGCTGTCACTGACATGTGAGTTCAAATCAGCAAGTTTAGGCCTCCAGCAGCAAAAAAGACGTCTTCCTTTTAGTTAAGGAATGACCCAGCAAGCTCCTCTTCCTGGCCTCTATTCCTGTCACTAACATCACACGGTTTAAGAAATCTTAATCTGGGCATCTCAGTAAACTTAGCATAAGCAAAGGACAAGTCATCTTCATGCCGCTGCTATGTCTTTTACATAGAATTTACTGCGTTATTTTCGCTTATTTCCGGTAGCAAATGTTGGTCTGGAGCTGGGCATATCTCTCTGGGTTCTTGTCAAAGGTCCGAATACATTCAAGATGCAAAACAGGTCGATCAGTATGCTATGCGGCACTCCTCTCAGCTGGTACGACTATAACTACAACTCTACAATGAGTGCAGACTCTAACAATTCGCGCCCTTCGGATTAAAATGGCGTATGGCGACAGCGCAGGTATGAACTGCTCTTGCCATCCATGAGACAGAGCTTTGAGTTGAAAATCATGCATTGACCTTAAGAAGCACATGGTCACAGCCAAACCTGTCTCCATCCTCGGTCAACACTCACCATCACAAACGTTTAAAAATTACATAAGACAACTCACCTTCTCCTGTCCAAAAGCAAAAAGCAATAAAAAAACACAGGGTGGTTTGGAGTGAAATTGCAGAACAGCGAGCAAATTCACACACAAGATCAGGACTTGCATAGAAGGAGAAACTCCAGAAATCAATAGATCTAGGAAACGAATTGTCAGCTGACAGATCTTATCTACATATAAAAGAGTTAATCGACAGTCAAGGTCGGCCCGAGTTCTCGGGTTCTCGCCTTCTGCGCATGAATGGTGCGCATTACGAAGCAAGAAAGAACTCAGCTTTCTTGAACTCTAACCATCTAATCAACATCGGTTTTGCAGAGAGGCCACGAATCTGCACAAAGTCTCTACAATGTGGATGACCATATGTCGTTCTTGCTTGCCAAAAGGTCACCACATTACCAGTGGAAGGACCATCTACATTACGAAAAGGATTTGCCGAAAATGTCGGAGGCCGACTTCGCCATTACGGTAGCAAACTCGTTGAAGCTGATCACGCCATCCCCATCCGCATCAGCCTCCTTGATCATGTCCCTGAGCTCCTTGTACGTCAGCGGCTGGCCCATCTTGGCCATCGCCCCAGCCAGCTCCGCCGCAGTGATGTAACCGTTGCCGTCGCGGTCGAAGGAACGGAACACCTCCAGGAGCTGCTCCTGGTTGATCAGGGCGTCCTCGTTCATGTCCGGCAGTATCACGCTCGCCAGCTCCTCGAACTCGACGAGGCCATTGCCATTGGCGTCCATGTTGCCGAGCAGGACGTGGACCTGGTCCCCCGACGGCTTGAGCCCGAGCGAGCGGAGGAGCGCCGCGAGCTCCAGGATCGTCAGGCTGCCGTCGGCGTCCATGTCGAACCGGGCGAATATGTCCCGCAGCTGGCTCAGCGAGGCCGCCATGACCAAAGAGATTCAAAACGTCGCCCGCGATGTCCCACGACACCGAATCGACGGGCTTCCTAGACAGGAAGGCCGGGACCAAATGCGAAAATGAAAACACGGGTTCTTCTTCTTAGGAGGCGGCGATGGTGGCGGTGGCGGCGGTGGTGGCGGAGGAGAGGAGAGGAGGAGGGGGAAGGAGGGATCTTGGTATATGAGGCAATGGAGGGAGGGGAGGGGGTGTTGAGGTTGGTTATGGATTTGAGGTTCATCTTGGTCCCGGTGGCATGGACATTTATAACAGAAATAGCGCGTCGGTGATTAAAAATTTTTGTGACATGAAAGCTCAGAGATCTTCTGGACGTAGGCAGGTTCAAGGAAAGTGTCCACATTTGTTCAAAATTTTAATGTTGTCTGAGAGCATCTTCATGGACAGTTCATGGACGTGTTGGACTTTTGGCATGGAGCGGAGAATCTGGGCATTTTTTGTAACTTTGGAGTGTCTTGTTCAGGGGGACCGCCATTGGCAATGTTGGTGGTGGGTGAAATCTAAGTGCTGGATGAATGTTTGGTGCTAGATGTATCAAAAGTGAGAGAATGTATGGATAAGGTCGATGGACTTTCGATTAAGGGTGTTTTTGTTTGATGAAAAAATTTAAAATTTAAAAAATATTTTCAGAAAAGTAATTGCTTACCTTGATTACAAAAATAAATGAATGAAAAATATTTTTTACATTCACGAAAATAGTTAGGTATAAATTGTTGTCAATAATGAAAATTTTTCTCTTTGACTAATATTTCTAAGCTACATCACCAATCATTTTTTAAATCTTGAGTTTTTCGTCAAACAAACACACCCTAAAGCTAGATTTGTTTTTACGAAAAATGAATGGATCGGAAAATATTTTCGTAAAAATGATCACTTGGAAAAATGAATGAACGATCTGCAAATTTTTTTACATAAATTGTTATTGGTAATGGAAATATTTTTATTTGTCTAATTAATTCAAGCGTTACAAGCGATCATTTTCAAGTAAATGTTTTTCAAATCATTTATTTCAAGCAATATTAAAAAAACCATAAATGTAATTTTATGATATTTATTACATGTCCGCAATAGAGAAAATAGTTTGATGGTTCACAATTAAACACAAATGGGTCAAAAGATTGGAAATATTGCGTAGTTGGTCGAGGCGTTAGGAAATTTGCAACTCGAGAACTTGAAGTCCTATGTTCAAATCTATAAATTACATGCAAACTGCTCTAAATCAGCATCGGCTACATGGGCTAAAAGTTTAGAATTAATGGGTTCATGAATTTTGTGGGAGTGTTCTAAAATTTTTCAGGTGGCCAAGCATATGTATGTGCCTGTGGTCCCACCAAAAGGAGTTGAAAGTATTAATGATAAATAGTTTGCCAAACTAAAACAATAAAAATAATCTCATAAAAATGAAATTGAGTATATATTGAAATACTAGTATTACATACATATACATATACATACATCAACGGATGGGAAATACAAACAAGGGGAATCAGAGTTTTAAAGATGAAATCAGCGAGAGCCCTATGGCAAAAATAATAAATTTCAAATTTACGCGTTCTTTATATCATTTACTAGAGATTGAGTTTTTTTTATAAAAGCTCATTTCACGTGTTCATAAGATATAATTATTTAAAACAATTTTTGGCGATCAAAATTATATTGCTTTGTCTACATTCATTGTAAGAGGAGTTTGGCACCATCAGTGGCGGCCTAGGGACCAAACACGTGTCAATGCAGCCCCCAGCCACGCAAAAAGCCTTTTTTATTTTTATTTTATTTTTGAGTCAAAGAAATCCAAATGTTTGGAAATCGACTAACTCCGCACTTCTCGAAAATAACTATTGATTTATGACCAAAATTACTATTGATCGATAACGTTGAAATTTGAGCACAAAATTCATTACTTTTAACTTAGGCATTTAACCACTTGACCAGCATTTTAAGAAGTTATTACTTGCTCTTTTCAATTTTTATTTTTTTCCACCGTCTTACATAAAATTTATATTCATCAAGAGAAAAATATTATTATTCTTTCATAAAACATGAATAATTTAAAAATATTTTTCTAAAAGTGACTGCTCAAATAATTAATTTAATGTAAATATTTTTTTCATTATCAAGAGCAATTTTGATTAGTTAATTTTTATGGGAGAGAGAATATTTTTCACTCACTCTTTTTATAAGCGATATGTGATTGATTTTAAGAAAAATGTTTTATTAGATCATCCAATTTCACAAACAAATAGAACATAATTTTATGTTGACCTTCAACCCGACGGAATTGATTCATAGCGCATCAATGATGGTATATTATCCATGAGTCTCCTCTCCACTTGATTATTCCAATTGGGGCAATTTTAAGAATATTAAAATTCAATTAGATAATATGACATACTGAATGATGCGATAATTACAAACCAACATTAAAATAATGCCTCCCATTAGTTTATTTAGTCCATATGGTGTTTCGATTTTGTAACCTGTGGTCATTTAACGTGCACGCGATGCTTATCTTGCAAGTAGCACAATCATATCTAATACTTTAGTTTAGCATGATTAATTTATGAAGCTCATCCAATCAGTGTAATTAAGAATTTCGGCCAATTCCGTATTTTCCTCTCTCTAGCTTCTATCTTTTTGTTTTTTGTTTTTTTTTTTTGTAAGGCTCTCTAGCTTCTATCTTTCTCCCTTTTAAAATTACAGATTTTCTTTTCTTTTCTTTTTTATTGCAGCCAGAGGTCTTCGTTAAATAATAAAAAATCGCTGCATTGGATTTTATTTTATTTTCCATGGGTAATTCATATGAGGAATTTTTGGATAATTTTTCTTATAAAATGTCAGGATCATTGGTGGAGTTATCAAAAAGAAAAAAAGAGGAGAAAAATTTGTGCAATTTTGCTAAGGGCAGAAATCTGCCCTCTCTCTAAATATCTACTTCCACCATTTGCAACAGGCCATGTCAGAGAGAGAGAGAGAGAGAGAGAGAGGCGGAGGCGGAGCGCCGTGCGGCGGCGGCGGCGGCGGCGGAGACGCAACAGAATCTTGGGTTGCAGCCCTTCAAAATCCGTCGCTTCCCCTTTTTCTCTGTACCTCTCGTCGTGTGCATTTCTCCTCCTTGGGTACTACTACTGTGCATGGGTCGGGAGCTTTTTCTGCGAATGCGATGGGCTCCTGTCGTCCGGATCTGCGTTCTTTTTCCGGTCATCTTCTTCCTGAATATCGTGTTCCTCGGGTTGATTTCTGGGTTCTTGCTGGTTTGACTTGTTGAGGGAGCTCTTTTTTTTTTTTTTTCTTTTGTTGATGGCGTTGCGGGGGCCGGTGGGGGTGAAGTCACTGGAGGCAGCGGTTCATCGATCTCTTCCTGGGGAATTTTGTTGGTTCGAATGGACAAGACGCATGAATCGGTCGATAAACCTCTGCATCCAGCGCTTACTCCTCTCTTTTGTCTTGGGTGCGTTTTGCTTTTTTGGTTTTTTGCTTTCTTGGTTTCGATCTTTTTCGGCTGGATGAAATCTTGAGATGTGGAACAGGGGCGAGTGGTTTGGAAATTGGGGTCCAACGGATGGGAGATTTTCTGGGAACCCTTTGGGACATTTTGTTGTCTTTGATGGAAGGTGACCCTGGAGGCAGTTGATTTTCTTGTCTGTGGAAATCTCTTCGAACGGAGCAACGAGCGAGGGAAGAAAGTGGGTTGTGGTTCTTGCTTTGTTTCCTTGGTCTTTCAGAACTGAATGAGGTTCTTGTTGGCGCTCCTAGCTTTTTGATGTTTTCTTTTTTGAATGGTTTAATGAGGCGAATTATCAGCTTCCGTTTTCGCTTGGCTTACTGTCGTATTTCTTAGAAAGGAAAAAACTTTGCTTGATCTAAGATAGAAGTATGCTGTGATTTGTAAAAGAAAGAACAGAGAGAATGATAGTGTGGATCATTCGAAAACGGCTGCTTTCTGGAAGGATTTTCTGCAGTTATTGTGGTGATTTTCAGTATGCTTGCAACTGTTAGAGCCATGATTTGTTGTCGAGACTCATTTGACCATATTAAGTTAACATATTGTTGGCTTAGTTATAGATTTCTCTGAATCAATTGATCTGCTTTGAAGATGTGCGGAGCTGATTTCTCCTCTCGTGTTTCATCATCATCATCATTTCAGTTCATTTCTGGTTCTTCCTCAGTCCCAGTTTCTTGGAAGATTTGCCGATGAAGGTTCTCTAATGTGAAAATATGTCGAAATTTGTGGGAACTTGTGGTTTTATTTTTTCAAGTACAAGTTTGATAACATTTGCAAAATGGTCATTATCTTTATTACAAGCCTGCGTACGTTCAACAGTTCGGTTAGCTTATCTTTCTAGATGCCTTCCTCAAAGTGAGTTGTACCCTGATTCTTCTTCATAATTTTCTTTACACCTTTTGGCCGAAAGTTGTGTCCTTTGTGTTGACGCATTGGATTATTTGCAAGCTCAAGCTTGTTATTGCTTCTGCATCTTTTTACATAAGTACTCCAGAGAGTGATTTATCCAGAAGTTTCTACATGGTCATGCGTGGTTCAAGTTTTGGGAAGTCATTAGGATTTTAATTTTTTTTCTACTCTGTTCCTATGTTTTGAATGGAAGTGTGATCCTGGCTATATGCAATGTACCATGTAGTCTTCCCATGGTTGCCCGCTGTTGAGTTTTTGGATGAAAGTGGTTTCCCATGAATGTGTCATTTTCTTGATCTGGTGGTAGAAAAGTGGTTCCTTGGTTCCTGTTGGCGCCCCAAGGGGACCATCTTTGAATGAAGTTCCAGCAGTAGGACAATCTACTACTTCAAAGTGAGGAAAGCAACAGCTTGTGGACTACAACTTGGGAGAGAGAATCCGAAACACTGAAGGAAGCACTTTTTGGAATCTGGCATCATGTTCTGCGTATGAAGATAGTTTGGAAAGGATGAAAAAGATTTGTGAGGAAAGATTCCTTTGTGTACACCGTCTGAGGAATCACCAATATTGGGAAATTGGGTTTGTGGAAGAATCTAGGATGACATCTGCAGGTTGAGGATACTCTCTCTCTCTCTCTCTTTCTTTTCCTTTTCGGTTGGTTTTCATTCTGATTTTGCCGTCTTAAAATGTTTATGCTCAGCCATAATTGCTGATGTCTAATTCTGTAGTTGTAATACTGCAACTGGTGATGCTCTTGCATTCACTGTGTATTTGTCAGCTACAAGGCACTTTTTACCTATAGTAGTTCGCTTTTCTAGTTTAAGTTTCGCGCTTCTTTTCGTTACATGTATCTTTTTTCGCTTCCTCTCTCTCTGTCTCTCTCCTCCCTCTGCTGCCCTTCATGATGCTGCCCGGCTACAGCCTTGAAGCTGCCGTCAGGTCGGCAGCCTTAAAGCAGCTGCCCCATCTGCCGCTTGAGCACTCTCCTTTGTCGTTTTTCCTCCCCGGTTCGAGCGCACAGTTTGTATTATACAGGGAAAACGAATTGCTCGTCGTCATCAACTGGGCTGATTCATGCCGTTTATCGCTTGTCCTTCGAGAAGACAATAACTTTGCCACGCGTCGTTATGCTAAATGAAGTATTTCCCAATATGATTTCAAGATGTCTAAGTGCATTGCCCAATGATGGTGAGGTTGAAATTATTGGCTTGAGATAATGGACACTGTTCCAAGGAGTTCGACAGGTTAAACTCTAGTTGCCTGTCAACTTGGAGCTAAGTTCTGATTTAGCTTTCGTGGGGGGACGGATTAGGACGCATTGTTCGTTTCGTTAAGGACAGCGAGTTTAGTAACCTTGTCGCCATCAGATGTGCTCCATCAATCTTGGGGCCCAAATGGCTTTTTCGCGACAAAAACAAAACGTGGAAAGGCCGTGCTATGATCAAGAAGGGAATTTCTCAGCGAAGTTTTTGGGGGTGGCGACGAAATTGGTGATGATGGTGGCAATGGCTACTTGATTGATAAATTCCACTCGAATGATCGTTGCGCGCACGATCATCTGAATGGTTTGTTGCGCGCACGATCATCTGAAGGGTTTGTGCAGTTAGTTCGTATTCATGAACCCAGGGAGGACTGGAGTTTAAACCGTTTGATAAACGTGAGATCCATGAGATTGGCTGATGGCGGTCTGGCTTGAGACGATGTGCTCGGGCGATGGCCTGGCTACCAGTGTGGCTGGGGGAGGGCAGGGACGTGACTCAGGATCGAATCTCGCGTCTAACGAATCTAGACATGTGGGTACCAATTATCAAGGACTCTGCTAATTTGATCCGGGCTTCATGTTTTGTCAATCTTTCGATCGATGATCGGCGTACTTATTAATGAAAACCTTGCCCTGCCTCTTCTCTCGCGGGCAAGATTGTGCAACATATCCGGATGCTCACATCGGGGCCGTGGCCGGACCTGTAGTCCGAG
Source organism: Eucalyptus virginea (assembly GCA_014182375.1). Taxonomy (NCBI): domain Eukaryota; kingdom Viridiplantae; phylum Streptophyta; class Magnoliopsida; order Myrtales; family Myrtaceae; genus Eucalyptus; species Eucalyptus virginea. Next base: position 8,800,542 of record CM024515.1, on the reverse strand, counting down.
GATATGTGAATTAGAGGTTTACCGTGAGATTTTGGAGGAGACATGGAACTCAAATAGAGGTGTAGGTCCAGAAAAGCGCAGGTTTAGCACGCTTCCTTTCTTATGTGACATTTTGGAGGAGACATGGGACTCAAATATAGGTGTAGGTCCAGAAAAGCTCAGGTTTAGCACGCTTTCTTTCTCGTGTGCAGGCCTCGAGTTTGTCTGAAAATGAGCTCGGTTGAGCACCCTAGATGAATTTCATCACGGTGAATCAGCAACCACGGCGGCGGACCGACTACCATCATGTTTTCGGACACTAGATAATAGTCCTCTTAGCCATCCACATCTTTCCCCATAGCCACTTGGAATCAGTCTCTTTGCGCGAAATCTGAATGACCCGTTTGCGCGGATACGCTAAGCTGCCTTTTTTATTATTATGCTGTGATGTTAGCCTTTCATCAACGAGAGATTTCGTCTTGGACCGATCTAGTTAGACAAATAGATGTTGCATCCTTAAACGGTGTTCAGCTCAAACCTAGAGAATAGGAATTCATGGCAAAGCTATTTTACCGAGCATTCTCTTGTTCTTTGTCTGCTGTGTCATCTAGATGCTCAAGATTAACCGGTGAAACGTTCCTTATCGCCGGGAAAAACCATGACAAAACATGGAAGCTAAGTCCTCCAAATCTAAATCGAGTATCCCCCGATTTGAGACTTCAAAATTACACCCCGTATTTGGATCTCAGCTCAGGTCGAATTTGAATCAAGATAAGCTTTTCGCGTCCTGATCATGATCAAAGCTGAGAGCATACACATAGCAGGTAAACATATTTTTCTTCTTCTTCTGCATTTCTTTTGAACAAGAGGCGTAGAAGCTAACAGCAACTTCATATCATACGATCGCTACAATCAGAGAGAGCATACACATCGTTGGAGACATTATTGGAGTTACCAAACAACTGATGAAAACGCCAGACCAGCAGGCGAAGCTTAATATACTTACGACGATTGCGAAACGGTGTTCACCACGAGCTTAGATTATCAGTTAACTAAGCCTCTTGAAAATCGTATTCTCCTCTTTCGCCTTGATGCGTCGAAGAACTAAAAGAAGGAGCCACAAACACTGAGGAATAAACCTTAGAACTACCAAATAAGGAGAGCCCACGGGACTCGTTTTCTTGTATGCCACAACGGTCCGAACCTTCTTTTGGTGAGGCCGGGGAGCAAACTATCGTTTCTTGGACGAGGGTATTGACATCCTTCGAACCACCTTCACTGCTTCCGTTCCGATCCCGCCATGGATGATTGAGAAAAGAGTTGAGAACTGATGACGACGACGATCTTGCTTGTTGCTGCTTCATATTTGCATGCTGGAGAATCTGGTCGCCTTTCGGATGCTGCCCTATGAAGCTGCAGTTCACCTCGGGGTGATTACCGATCAGCTGGTGGCACGGGAAGTTCGTCTTCGCGTTCCTCCCTCGGAGAAGCCAGGCCGCGCTGTCGTAAGCCAAGGCGGCTTCCTCGGCGCTATTGAAAGTGCCCAGCCACAGCCTCAGCTTCAGCGTGGAGTCCTTGATCTCGGCGACCCATCTTCCCGAAGGCCTTTGTCTCACCCCGAGAAACCTTCTCATTGCATCATCGCCCTTCGCTCTTCTCTTGATGTTCTTCCTCATGGCTATGGTGTTCTCTCCTCCTTGGCCAGAATCCCTCGCTCTTTCGACAGACGTCGAAGTGCAACCGGATGAGCTTTTGGATGGGATTTCTGGGACCGTCACGCATGACGAGGGTTGGTCCATAGCAAAAGAGGAAGAGAATGGGAGAGGAATACGTTTTTACTGTTGTGGTAGTGAGAACGAGGCCAACGAGAATGACGACAGGAATAATTATGGGAGAAGTTTATTTGTCTGATTGGGGTTTGTTTCCATGTAAAAACAAGAATAATAACGTCACAAAAAATTGCAGCTTTAGCTCGGGGACAGAGCAAGAGATTCCTATGAAGGTGTCAAGATTATATTCAAATTTCCAAGGTAGTGTTAGGTTGGTAGTGGTAACAACTGTGGAGAAAAATGCTGGTGTTTCATTGATAAGTCCTGTTCATCATGGATTGTCTGTAATCTGGAGGACCACAATCCATGGTGCATTTAGTCACTGATTAGTACCGTGCTCATAATGTATCCTTTTGTACTTTTATGAATGGGGAAGGCTTACCTGGTGGAGTAGGTTAAAGACAAAATGAAAGACAGGAAAATTTGCTGGATAAGTGTGCTTTGTCCAAAATGCTCTATTGACATTGCCATTCTTGTTTTGTAGAAAGAGGGGGTGTTTTGTGCAGCAATAATGTCATGTGGCAATGACACGTCAAGAAGATGGCCATTGAGAAATCGAGAGTTCAAAAATTCAAACTTAAAATTGGATGTAATATATGTTATGCTAGTAATGTGATTGGTTAGTTATGACATGTCTTTAGTGCGACTTGATGTGTAAGACTTTTTTGTTAAGAAGACTTCTCCTCGATGGACGAAATCTAGTTTTATTAACACGTCCCAGCTGAAATGAGAGGGTCATTCATTCTGGGCCTCGTCCTTGAGGTGATCTCAAGGTTCTATTGCCAAGAGACATGTTTTCAGCTACAAAAGTTCTTTTCACTTGTGCGTGCTGTTCAGAGTTTCACTCCTATAAATTTGACTTAGGTTCTTAGTTCCACTTCAAACTTTAAGCAAGTTCAACCATCTGCTCAGCAGGCAAGAGTGACTTCTCTACGAAGTTCTTAACATGGTCTTCATCCACGGTCGACGTGGTAGACCCGACAGATCATGGATAGTACAGAAAAACATGTACGACGCGCATTTTAGTGAGCATTAAAGTCTGCTGAAGTCTATGTAAGGATCTCTTGTTCTTGGCCTGGTACCGTCTGACAATAGGTCAAGTATACCAGAATTACATGTAGTATAATATATCATGAAACCAAATTTCCTAGAGGAACTGTTTCAATTTTCAACCCTAGTCTTGAGTGGCCCATTTTTATGTACTCCCGGAGTACTAAAGACAGGCGGTCCTCGACTGCTTAGTCACACATCTTGCAGATCGCATATGGAATTCTACGCCACATGATGATTTAGGATGCACATGCCGGAAGCATTCTTAATGTATCCGCCTGTGATGAACACGAGTCCAAAGCAGTACACCACGTTACAGTACGTTACAGTTAAAGGCCAAATAAGGAATCTGGGAAGAAGAATTTGCCAAGGTTTATAGATCAGCTTGCAATGGACACAAGTCTACTGCAGAAAGATCCAAAGGGAGATGAGGTAGGCTCAGCAAACCACTCAGGGAATTAATTTAAGCACTAAACCCTCTCTGTAAATCAGACTTAATGTCCCTGGTGCAATACATCCAACAGCCAGCAGACAAAAACTCACACCTCAAAAGCCTAAATACGACCAAAACAGGCACGTTTGCTTCTTGACTCCACCCCCCACCATCTTTCTCTCCCTCACATTAATTTATTTGACTAGAGTGGGAAATTGTCCCTTCTATGTTACGGTAGTCCCCACTAGAGTGGGAAATTTAAACAAACCGATAGTCCAAAACAAAATAAAATCAGCACATCCACGCGTATTAAATAACCTTCGTTTTACTTTACCCAATGTATTCTGGAAAAGAAAGAAACGTATAGCTGAATTACCCTATGAACCAGAATTCTCCGAAAGAGGAATTCCTACAAAAGCCAGGCCTGCCCAAATGAATCATGAAGTATTACAATTGATAAGTATAAATCGTCCGCAAAGACAGTAATCCGCACGTAAGTGGGGTATGTGCTGAAATTTAAATGAAATCTCACATAGAAAGTAATAGGTTACAGAGATAACATAGAAGCAAATATGAGAGATTTTTTTTTTTTTTTGGTAAAAGTAAGCAATATAATGGGGAAGCCAAACTGTACAAACGAGACGGCTTCAAAAACTTGCACTGATGAAGAACAGGTTCTAAATGAGTGAAAGGAAGCCGCAAGAAAAGCCAAACGGCTTCAACAAGAACAACAAATAAAGGCCCAGGCGGCAAGCATAACCAGCAGCCAAAGGCAACCAAACCGGCCAAAAACTCTAAGTTTGATCCCTAGAGGAGAAGATAATGGGGTCAATATCCCAAGAGCGTTGCAACCTTCTATTCTTGATGGAGTATAAAAATATGAGAGATGTTACCCCTTCGATACTCCAACTTCAAAAAAATTTAGTCATAAAAGATACACCTGATCAAATTAATACTCTTGACAAAACTATAAATGATTCAGATAATGAATTTGTCCCCGATATAAATAAACTCTCATGGAAAAACCCACAAAAATTATATTATTCTAGAGCTATTCCAACCGATAAAGCAATAGACGAATCCTCACAGCGGATTCAAAATAAATAATATATATTCTTGAACATGAATTTTTTTTAGGGTTGTCATCTAGCGGGTGTTGTCCTTGTTAGACCTTTGCAACGTATCAAACACGAGCTACATTCCCTGATTGTCTGAATTTTTCCTTAATCAAATCCGAATAAGGGCCCGCGCATCTTGTTGGACTGCAGATCAACCTCAGAGCTTTTTCGACCCTTTCTTGTCGGATTCTCTATAAGTACTTTTCACCATCACCCTCTAAGCTGTCTCTACTCTCTCGTTATCCTGAGTTCCTGAAACCTAAAAGTAGAAGCGCACAAAGGTGGCTGTCGAGATGGTATCTTCCGTCTGAATTTCGATCTTCATTTCACGAATAGAAAAATCCGAGACCCCGCTTCATTCTGTCGAATTCGAGTTAGGTACTAGGCTTGTCCCGTGCATTGTTTTTTTCATGTCGAATTCACTAAATATGCATAAACTTTTCAGAAGGCTAGTTGCATTACTCGCTTAGGATAGGAAAGGTTATATAAAAGTTCGATGGAATCAATTGAATGTAGTGTGAAAGAAGGAATTTGAGGTTGACGAGTCAAGTGGGTTGAAATAAAGAAACCTAGCTAGGAGGGAAAGGAGCACATGGAAAATATAGGAGAAATCTGCCAGGCTCACATTATTCTAAGGCAACCATCCATCTATCTATTACATTAATTAATAATGAGACAAGTTACTGTTAATAAGGTCCTCGTATTTTTACTTAAAGTACACGTCTGCACGTTGCAATAGAACTTCCGTCTCCCGCATGTTGGTTGAATTTACGGAAAAATGACTATAGTGAACTGAATTATACTCGTGAAAGTACCTAACTTGTTATACTCAGGTAAAAAATACTTGGGTTTTGAACTTATTTCATGTATTTTCTTTAGTGAACGAATGATGGAACATGTTAACAATCGTTTGTATATCCAACATGTGTAAGCATAATGCACTCGTTATTTCTCATTAGGTAGCACGAAAAACAAAGAAAACTGACCTATCATGTATGTTGTCTCTATGAAATCTTGTAATTTAAACAGCCTTGTTACAATACGTAAGATTTTCTTATTTATATAGAGTATGAATGATGTAAAATCATGATTTTACTATAGAAACCTTATCTTACAATCTTACTATAGTAACTCCGAACCTTTTTGACGTTTTCGAGGGAAAATGACGATAACATACATCCGTATCGTGAATTTTTACAATTTTCATCTCGTTTATTATTAAGAGAGATAATTTAATTTCAATTTAATTGCTCCAGAACATTGTGCTCGGATCTTAGACGTGATGAAGAATTCAAGGCCGGAGCTTCTCCGGGCCCATTGTTGGAAAATGCGTGCTTAGAGGCCCAATAGTTTGGTCCAATAATAATTTTTTATTTTTTTATTATTGTATCGATAAACTATTAAACTTAGCAATCATAGAGCTGAAAATCAAGTAAGTGGCCAACGCATGCAATTAACTCCTGAAAAAGGTAGATGTCGATGCCAGCCTGCTAATCTGAAAATGTTAAAAAGGGCATGCAACATTGGCCCGATAAATGAAATTTCAAGATTTGAAGGAGAAGGTCGATTTATGTAACTATTTGCGATTATGCACAAGTAGACATATGACAAACAGATGAACGGAACAATTTCAACATGGATGCTATAGGCAAAGCACTCCATTGTCATTTGGCGAGAGACTCCTCTCGAAAGCAGGACATCACTCAAAGTAGCGGCACTTATACACATAGCATGCCTGTAGGTACCAAATTATTTAATTGGTGTCAATATGGACCAAAATCCAGTTACTTAGCATGAGACCATGTTCCCTCACTTAAAAGTCGTGTACGGACCTCATTCATAAGAGCAACACATTGAATCGATACCAAGGTCATGACTAGGGCCCCTACATATCAAAAAATCAAGGCCTCGTTTGTTTCGATACACAAGCTTATGTCCCAATTCACTATATACACACACACACACCAAATGTCACAATTCCTTAAGTCAAGACGTATCATAATTGACCACTGTGCATTGGATATACTCATCGATCCACAAATATTATTAATCTGAATACTCGATTACTAGAGTTCTAAGGAGATCAATCTATTTCATTAGTCAAGTTAAATATGACAATATATTGAAAATTGATCGGAAATATTCGAATTATTTCACCAAACAACATCAATAACCCGTTCGATGATGGTAACAAATCAATATTAGTTATTAGTAAATAATTGCGGTAGCAAAATATGAGAGAGAGAGAGATTAAACATTCGATATGGTGTCATTGAATTAGGAAATCACTAATCGAATGATACATGCCCCATGCAACAACCAGAGAATCGAAATAAATCAAAATGCACCTAAAGCAACCCTACAAATATGCTAAGTATCAAGTCCGCTATCTAAGAAGTTTCTTCTATTTTAGACATGACACAAGATGAACGTACGCCCCCGTCTGAATCGTCTAACCTCTCACGCGCAACATCCACGACGACCGAATTTATAGCCGTCCGACCGGTTGTTCCTGGCGGCGCAACACCCGACGCTGTAGACGAAGAGCACGACCACGACGATGCAGACATTGAACACGAGCAACGCCCTCCATTGCCGCTTGATGCTGGCCAAGAACCCGGCCTTGCACGAGTTGCAGTTGTAGCACAAAATCTTCGGGTCGTTGCTCCACTTGGCGCAGTCGCCGTCCACCACCGTGCCCGACCCGGGGCTAAGCGTCCAGTAGGTCGCGTTCTTGAACTCGAACCCGCAGTCGCTCGGCGGTTTGCAGCAACCCGACTGAAGAAATTACGCAAAAAAAAAAAAAGAAAAGAAAAGAAAGTCAATGAGCTTTATCATATGTCATGAACATAAAGATCTTTCTGATTAATTTTCAAGAGTAGTAAACGAAAATCTATACAATGAAATTATAAATAGAGAAGTTGTAAATTTGAAGAAATTAGAAAACTGGAGTACATCTTATCTCTTAAAGAACTCTGATAACCGCTACTATAAAAATTACTCGAAAGGTTTGATTAAAGGAAAGGACTTTCGTATTTAGATCCGTAATATACGGAAACCACCTTAATCTTTTCGATGCAGACCGAAGAAATAGAAGCAAACATGAACAACGTGCGCGACAAGAACTCCATCTACATCACCTGGATCGGGGACCAGTTCATCTTGAAGAACTGCGCCGCCTCCTTGCCGGCGCCGCCCGCCGCTAGGCTCCGGCAGACGTCCCCCTCCGCCAAGCAACTCCTGATCTCGTCCCACCGCTTCCCGCTCGCCACGTGGTTCTGCAGCCAGTGCGAGTAGTCCCCCAGCCGGTACTCCCGGTAGCCCCGCCCGGACACGGCCTGGCCCGCGCCCTTGTTCGTCACCAGGAAGAGGAACGCGGCGAGCGCGACGAGGGCGACGATGAGCACGAGCATGAGAGCGAGGTAGAGCCGGAGGAGCCAGTTGACGCCGCAGCAGGCGCCGACGACGGCCATGAGGGAGACGGCGAACAAGGCCAGGCCGGCGACGAGGAGCGGGTCCTGGACGGACTTCTGGCACGAGGTCGGGCTGCCGTGGACGTGGAAGTACACGGAGGCGCCGACGGCGGCGAGGGAGACGAGGACGACGAGGGCGTTCAGGAGCCCGACGACGAAGTTGCTGGCGCGAACCATCTTCACCCCCGAGATCACGCACGACTTCTGCAAGCAAGCAAGCGACGTATGCGAACTTCTCTGTGCAAGCGAAGGGATCTAGGGTTTTGCGTAGAGTGATGTTAATGGAAGAGATAGAGAGAGAGAGAGAGAGATTGGAATCGAAAGGATGAGGAAGACGAGGAGTTCGGAAGGAGTAGGAGAACTTTTCTGGTTACTGCATGGAGGAGGAGAGGTCTTATTGATCGTGCGGAAACTTCCTGCCACGTGTCGCGGGGTGAATGGGTTGAGGGTGGAGGTGGTGGGGCCCCGCGGAACACGTGGGGGGTGGTGGTTCTGGAGTTCTTGCAACGGGAGTGGTGCTACGTGGACTCAGTTTTGCATGGTATCGTGATCGTAGCCGTTGATTGTACAGATGCCGTCGTGGAGTGCACACGATCGACGGCCACGATGACGTTGATATCTGTAAACTGAATTTGGACTATGAAATAACGAGTTCACGACCGGGTGATGTTCGTGATGAGAGAATTGTATGGCGACATGCTGACCTGTCGGGGAGGTGGGGTCCTCCCCACGAGGACGTGGATGTTTTGGTTGGGACTTGGAATGGAACTCCTGCATGGATGTTTGACCTGTTGACTTATAGGAAGACAAGACAGGGAGAGTTTTTTTTTTTAATGCATTAATGCTTAGATGATAAAGCGCAATCGGATCTCGATATTTATTTGATCAGAAATTCCGTGGCATGTTGAACTCCTAGAAAGGTCCTCATATAGCAAAATATATATTTATACTCAATTGATGAGGTGATATATTTTAGGATAGGTCAATTACTAGCTTAAAGTCAATACCAATCATGTAATACCTAGAATTGGGAACCAAACTAATTGGTTTTGGAACTATTGGTTTTAAACCGGTCGATTTTGGTCTATTATGTAAAAAAGCCAAATTTCTATGGTAAAATATAAAATCATGCCACTTTGTTACAAAAATATTTGTTGATTAAGTGATTATGTTATTTGTTCACACTTAAATCACAATTTAGGTCTTGATCTATGCAAAAAGATTAAAAAAAAAAAACTTCTCTAAAAGAAACTTCTAAACATATTTAGATTTGGTTCAACTCAAGTATCGATTGAAAAAGGTTTTCAGGTAAAACTAACCATTCTAGCCTTGTAATCGAGAAGTGAACCGACCTTGGACCGTTCTAGGTCTGTAGAACCGGGAAGCAAATCTATTTTCTCTAAAATCAGTCTTGAACCTATTGGTTTGGTTTCATCTAATTTACGGATTGAGCTAGACTAGTGCTTATCCCTATAATTTGCTAAATCAATACAAGTGAACTTTTAGATTTCATGAGCTATCCGGAAAAATTAGTGACATCTATTTTTTGACTTTTAAACTCCATGATGCTTATCTGAGGTAATACTCAAAGAAAAAATTAAACTCTTCCCATGATTATCCATTAAAATTTTGAAATCCAAGAAATTAAACTCTTCCCATGATTATCCATTAACTTTTTAAAATCCAAGATGCCGTGATATAACCAAAAAAGAGAAAAAGTTTCAAGGGCATAAACTACACTAAGCACTATCACTAAGGAGAAGATTTTAGGTGCATCGGACGGACGTGCAACCCGTCATAGAAATCATGTAGGTCCTACTCAATTTAAGAACGAAGCACGCAATTAGATGCATTATATCATGTGCATTGGAATTTTTAATTAATTAATCACGAATCCAAATGTTCTAAATTTATTGACTTAACGGTGATCTCATAAAATTTTACACGATCCACCTAATAATTTCTCAAGATAAAAAAAAAATTACTAAAAAGTCATAAATTTATTGTAATTTTTCCAATTTGGTCATAAATTTTTTTTTTTGTCATTTCAATCCTTAATCTTTTATAATTGTGTTAATTTAGTCAATTGGACCAAGTTTGGCTACTTGGCACCAGTGGACAATTTTTAAATAATATTTTATTATTTTTTTTTCTTTTCTCTCTCTCTCTCTCTTCCTCCTCCCTCCTTCCTCTTACTTCGACGATTGGCCAGAGGGGAGGGTCAGTGCTAGTAGTGAGCTTGCCTTGCCGTTGCTAGGCGAGAGTAAGCTCGCCCAGCTACTGGTGAGGTAAGCCCCCATCAAATTTGGCAATGGCTTTCCTCACCAATAGCTAGGTGAGGTTGACCTTACCTAAATCTGATGAGACAAGCCCTCGATAGTAAATTGGCAAGCTTGACCTCGTCGTTGCCAGGCGAGGGCAAGCTCGCCACTAGTTGGGCACCTCAGTTTGACAATCGGCCCTCCCCTTTGGCCGGTTGCTAAAGCAAGAGGAAGAAGGAGGAAGTAGGAAAAAAAGAGATAAAAAAGGAAAAAACAAAAAAATTAAAATTAAAATTAAATATTATTAAAAAAATATTTGTTGACATTGGTTGGCTTCCATGTGAACGCTGGCAAGCCAAATTTAGTTAAATGGATTGAATTAGCACAATTACAAAATGTTTAAAACTAAAATGATAAAATAAAAAAAATTATGACTAAATTTAAAAAATTTGCAATAGATTTAAGACTTTTTTTTGGTAATATTCCCCTCAAAATCAATACCGAATAATCAAGAATTTCAAAAGTTTAAACAATGAGGCATTGTTTCTGGTCAAAAAAGGAAAAAAATCAAAGAATTTTGAGAGATTTTGAATCGAGTCAATACAATGGAAGAAATTTAGAAGTTTCAAAGTCCAGCCGGAAGACTGAACGGGCCTTGTTATAGAGACGGACCGCTGGAGGCCCGTTGAGGCCCCAAAACTTCCCAGACCCCAAGCAATAATGGGCCCACTTGCTGGCCCAGCCCGAAACCCGATCTCACTGACCGGGGCCGCGGCACATGGGTCTCAACTTGGGACCTCAGCGAGTCAAGCTTGAGTTTAATAGCCTAATTGAGCAATTAATCTTTTGTATAGTTTAATTATATATAAATTTGTGAATTATAAACCAATAGATGAAGGTGTTCACTTTTTATTTATTTATTTATTTTTTTAATGATAGCATAGTTTTACAATTTGAGCTTGACCATAAGTTGCATTTGAGTTTCGGGTAACATTTATTAACTAAGTGATTCGAGTCGGGCTTATAAAAAGGATTAAACATATTGAGTTCGAGTTTTCAATTGAATTTGAGTAAAATATCGAGTCTTGGACATTTAAGTTGAGTTGAACTCAAGTAGTGAACCATTTCAACTAAACTTATTATGCCTTTAGTTCAACTTTTCTAAGGAATTTTGAACCTTTTAAGGTCTATTGAGTGAAAATGCGAGCATTGATAAAAAAGAAGTTTGACCGTTTTTGGGGAAATGCCAATATTAGTAAAGCTAAAAGTGGGCTTTCTACATTTTCATAAGGCAACTTTCAGGATTAATGAATTTTTTCTTCTTCCAACTTTGCCCAACATTTTCAAATCCTATTTTGCCCTCTTGCACTTGCCTCTTCGCCACCCTCTCCGATCGCCTCCAATCCCTCTAGCGCTCCCTTAATGACGAGTCCCACCCAGTCGAATTGAACCTCCAATCCCTCATCTGACTATGAATCTTTTGCCACTATGCTCATCGAGGAGATTTGCATTGCATGAGAATTGAGTTCAACGAGATCTTCATTGGATAAGTGAGACTTGGCTGCACAACCCCAGCGTCGGGCCATGCGACCCCAAAGCCCTCACTTGAGCTCTTGGAGACGAGGGCTGGAATACATCTAGTGTTTAAAAGCCTATGCGAGCACCAAAAAAGCGAAACCCTTCCTTGTGAAAAATGACTCGTTTCTGAATTTTTTTAGTACCGTCTTTTCCGGTGAATTAACATAAGCATAAGTCGAAGATGATCATACATAACATCTTATGTAATCTCATTAGATAATTAATTATGATGCCGGGATTGATAAAGTGGAGATGACGAGGGCGCATCATGCACTAGCGCTCGGTTGGTATTTGATCATTTCTTTGCGGTGGCTTGATAATGTCAAAGGGGAAGAAAGAGGAATAGTCCGTAAAATATGGAAGTATATCTTACATGTTCTTTTTAACGAGAGGGGAAAACCGGAGGATGAAGGCAGACAATAGAGTTAGGGGATTGAGAATACGTCACCCGTGATAAAGAAAGGATTTTGAACATGCAATAATTTAATAATTTAATTATAAGAAGTTCAAATCCAAATTACGGTCCAATAAATTCGAAATCAATAATAAGTAACGCATTATATTCATTCACAACTAAGGATGATCCTTCTTAGGTGGGTAGATTTCAGATCAAGAACTTGATATCTATCTTGATTGAGTCGGTTCTCAATTTTTAGGATCAGAAACTGAATTGTTCGACACTTGAATCAATACGTTTCAAGGTTGATTCGAGAATAGCTATCATTTTTTCTTTTTTGGGTGTCTCAAACTTCAAAGACATAGAAGATTGACGAACATGACGATATATCATGTTGACCTTAATGCGAAGCGAGCAAGTGTTAACTGGCTGATCTACATAATAAAATTAAGAATAGAATCGGTCAAGATAGGTTCCACAATTATTTACCCAGAAACCTAATCGGTCTTGAGTGAGCTTATGAGTAAAGCAAGTCCTGAGTTGGTTGCCGAGTTATATGTCCTGATCGCTATTCCCTATTTACAATAAAAAAAACATTTTATAATCAAATTGTAACATTCTACTAACCGAAACTCCTCCAATCAAATTTGCTACCCCAAATCACATTGACTATCAACTAACCTAAGTTTTTCCTCCTTTTCCTTTTTTTTTTTACCAAAAAAAAAAAAAAACAAACTTCAGTTCCATTTTCCAATATTTTGGGACCCACGTTCTTAAAAATACAGTTTTTGCCGGCGGCCCCACACAAGAAGAACCAAACAACAATCCGCACGAAGACACCTAACCTCGTTTCGACTCCAGCAGAAAACGCTTCCTCTCTCAACTTCGAGTCTGTCACAACTTCGTCTGTCTCCCCCCACCAACCCCCACCGAAAAGCAGCCAACTTTCTTGCTCTCCGCCTCGCTTTCATCGCCCCCCTGCCTCCAGCGGACCTTCCCACTCTTTCTCCTTCCTCTATATACTCAGAACCCTCCTCATTTTCCCTCTCTAGTCTCCTTCCATCTCTCTCTCTCTCTCTCTGTGTCTGTCTCGACCCATCATCCCTTGACCATCTGGAACCCAGCAATGGCCACGGCCCCGGCCTCCCAAGCCACCTCCGCGAATACCCTTTTGCAGAGACCCTTCATCTCCTCGAGGCCGCTCCAAAGTTCCCACCTTTCCGCCTCCGCGATCCCGCGGGCCAGGCCCTCCAAGAAGGCCTTCCGGGTCAAGTGCTCCGTGGCCCCGGCGGCGGCGCCGGCGAAGGCGGCGGCGAAGGAGTGTAGGGTGAAGTCGGTGAGGGCGAGGCAGATCGTCGACAGCAGGGGGAACCCGACCGTGGAGGTTGACCTGGTCACCGACGATCTGTACCGATCCGCGGTGCCCAGCGGGGCGTCCACCGGGATTTACGAGGCGTTGGAGCTGAGGGATGGGGACAAGAGCGTGTACGGAGGGAAAGGCGTGCTCAATGCGGTCAGGAACATTAACGAGGTCCTTGGTCCTAAGCTCGTTGGAGTCGATGTCAGGTACTGCTGGCGATCGCTGGTCAATGTTTGTGCTGTTGCTGTTAGTTTTCTGATGTCAATAGTTTGTGGAAGTATATGAAGCGAATGAAGCTGATTCGGGGAGTCTTTGGTTTCTGGGTATTTAAATGTGGAGTTGGTTGTTTGTTGATGAAGGGGATTTGTGAATGTTTGAAGTTCGACACCTGCTATTAGGAGCATTCGATACTCCATGACAAAATAGTGAGCTCCCCATCCCGTATAAAAAAGAGTAGTACCTAAAGCTGTAAGAGATAAATGCCGTTAGCGGTTACTATTTGCCATCAGAGTCTTTGAAGGATAAAAGTGGCAGTCGTCAGCTTTTGTTCAAGATTTTCATCTGCACATGTTCCTCATGTGCCTATAATTAAGAGATTCAGTGAAGTATTCGAGGGCAAGTCACAGGGCGCCATAGTGTGAGCTTCAGAATAAGAGAGAAAGAGAGTAGGTGGCCCCGCGAGAGAGAGAGAGAGAGAGAAATAAAGAGCTGAGAGTATGTGTTTGTACGAGCTACTTTGCCCTTAGAGTTTTGTCTGTAGTGTCAGAAAATAAGTTGTAGTAGTGAGGTGTGGTCTCTGGTAATTCACATATAGTGGGTGTAATATTTGTATGAGACAACATTTTATGAGTGTTATACTTGTACCGTATTTCGGTGTAAGTGCATCTCTAGTTGGCTATTTTAGTTTTATCGTGTCACCATGCTTCCATACTCAACAAGTATTATCTAAGCCGCTCATCCACACTTAATAAGTGGTATCAAAACTGCACCTCTGTACTCAAAAGTGAATATCGATGAGTATGAAAGGATTGATTTTTAGATGAAGACAAGTTTGTTTGCTGGTGTTCTTTATGAAATGAGGGGCGAAAGATATGGAGATGAGTGGGTATCTGGATTACATTGAAGATTAGAATTTGCAAGTTCAGATAATTCGAGTTTTTAACTTAATTTTTTGCTTGAACAGTCTATCGAGAGTCTTCTTTTTTATGTAAGATTTCGGAATACCCATCTAGCAGCTTCTGTAATTGAGTATTTGGTCATTCAACTAAATGAGTCATGGAGTCATGTAAGCATAACTTGCCTGTTCAGCGGCTATGCACTACTTCTGATTAGATCAGTCTTGATGTTGTGTTTGTGGGCATTTACCTTTTCAAGCAATCCTCCTTTTAATCCGTGTTTTTGTTCATGGCATGTGGCATTCCACAGGAATCAAGCGGATGTAGATGCTATTATGCTAGATATTGATGGAACTCCAAACAAGTCGGCTATGGGGGCCAATGCCATATTGGGAGTGTCTCTTAGTGTTTGCAGAGCAGGTGCAGGAGCAAAAGGAGTGCCCCTGTACAAGCATATCCAGGAGATCTCTGGAACAAAGGAACTCGTCATGCCAGTACCAGCATTTAATGTGATAAATGGAGGCAGTCATGCGGGGAATAATCTGGCTATGCAAGAATTTATGATCTTACCTGTGGGTGCAACCTCATTTGCTGAGGCACTCTGCATGGGTAGTGAAGGTCAGTAGGCTGCTATTTGCATCAGTTGCCGCTCTGTGTCCTTTCCTTTCTTCTTGCTGTTTTTCCAAAGTATGAACATGTGCTCATCTTTTCTTTTGTTGGATTGAACAGTTTATCATGTTCTAAAAGGGATCATTAAGGCCAAATATGGACAGGATGCGTGTAATGTTGGAGATGAAGGTGGGTTTGCTCCCAATGTTCAGGATAATAGGGAGGGACTGGTTCTCCTGATGGATGCGATTGAGAAGGCCGGGTACACAGGAAAGGTACATGCAGCTACTGGTCTAGGAGTTGCTTATTATCCTAATCTTAAAGGATCCTTCATTGAACAAACTTGGTTAATGGCATTCATGGAAGCAAAATAATGGTGCAGATCAAAATAGGGATGGATGTTGCGGCTTCTGAGTTCTTCTTGAAGGATGGGAGATATGACCTAAATTTCAAGAAACAGCCAAATGACGGGGCGCACGTGCTCTCAGCGCAGAGCCTCTGCAATCTCTACAAGGATTTTGTCAAAGATTTCCCTATTGTCTCCATCGAAGATCCATTTGACCAAGATGACTGGAGCTCATGGGCGTCTCTTCAGTCTTCAGTTGATATTCAACTTGTGGGAGATGACCTGTTGGTTACCAATCCAAAGAGAATAGCTGAAGCTATTGGCAAGAAGGCTTGCAATGCTTTACTTTTGAAGGTAGCCTCTAATTCAAAAATCATCCTACCCAATATTTTTTCCCATGCCGTGAGTTGTCTGAGCTTTGTCAATCTCTGCCTGATCCTTTTCTTCCTATGGTTCATGCCTTATCGACTCTTTACTTTCATGTTATATTTGTTATGCTGTGTTTAGTAGCCTTTTCCAGATTATTGGGTCAAATGTCCCTCTGCTAGAAATTTAATGCGACGAATCTTATACCCTTGATATTCTAGATTTGCATTTCCTTTATTCGACTCGTAAATCATCATGCGGTGTGGATTATTAGAGATAGCCATATTGGGCCTGATAGGAGGAAAAGGGATATGGACCTCTATGTACTATATAAACAACTAATTTTGAATCCAAACTTGTTCCAAGAAGAGTATATTCTAACTTTTATGATGATATGGTGTTCATTTAATTATTTAGATATTTCTTAAGAGCAAAATAGCAGTTTGTTTATAGAATAGAATATGCAATGTATTCCTGTGACTAGTATAGAGTTCACCTATAGCCTTCTAAAAAGTGCTATGGAGATTCTAGTGTTGATTGGTCTCTTGGTACTCCCTTAGTAACTCCGGTTACCCCTTCACCTTCTGTTACCAATTTGTCACATCTGATTTGATCTTATGGGTAAATGCATTACCCTAATGATCTATTTTGTCATTTGGATAACCTCGATGCAGGTAAACCAAATTGGCACGGTGACTGAATCCATTCAAGCAGCGCTTGACTCGAAAGCTGCTGGTTGGGGTGTAATGGTCAGCCACCGCAGTGGTGAAACCGAGGACAACTTTATTGCTGATCTTTCTGTGGGTTTGGCTAGTGGACAGGTTCGATTTAACATAAATAAAATATTCCAACACTTGCCATGCATCTTTTCCGAAACCACAGAACTAACACAAAGATGTTTCATGTTTCGTTGTCAGATCAAGACAGGAGCTCCTTGCAGAAGTGAGCGGCTGGCAAAGTATAACCAGGTAATTGAGGGTCACTCTTGATTTTCTACCCATTTTCGGTTTCTCTCTCTCTGTAGCTGAACTGTCACTTGATGTATCTATTGCCTTAGTCAAAGTAGATTTGGATTTATTAAACGATAAGTACTTTGGGTTGCCTTAAACTAATACCAGAATGGTCCTGTGTATGACCTTAACTCCTTAAACTAATACGAGAATGGTCTTGAGTATGATCTTAAACTGCTTTGTCTGAGACCCCTCCGGACCTCAGGATCCCTAAACACTTAGTCAAATTAGATTCGGATTTATAAACGATAGGTACTTTGGGTTGCCTTAGACTAACATGAGAACTTTGAAGGATGTAACAATATTTTGAAGTGGAATAGGTGCTTCTGCACTGCACATCCGCAGCAGGCCTGTCTATGATGTATATTTTCATCCAAACCGTGTTTGCCAATGCTCATGTACAACTGTGGTTGCTGATCATTGCAGCTCTTACGCATTGAAGAGGAACTAGGAAATGTTCGTTATGCGGGCGAAGCTTTCAGATCACCCTAGAGATGAGCTTGTATTCTACCTTCTGTACTCGTAATAACGTGGCGCAATACCAAAATTTGCAGTCATCAGAATTTGATGAGCTCTGAGGCAAAGTCAAGTTGCAGCTACCTTTAGAGAAGTTTTGGCAGATTCAATCATTATGCTTGTGATCGAGATATCATACTCAGTGTAGGCAACTTACCTTGAGTTTCTGTTGGAATAATCTTTGTCCTTGAACATACCTTTTGGTTTTGTATTTGGTTTCTATATGAAATTGGAGTGACCATCAGCTGGTTCCAAACATGAAATACTTATTATTGCAACATTTAAGTGCCCTTTTATTGAGTCAAGGCGTTATTCTAATTGCTTGTTCGCACGAACCTTTTTGGGTTGCTTTATAGGGCGATCAAATTATCATCTGAACACACTCAAATACCTTACATGCACAAAGCTGTCAGAAATATCAGCTAGAGCTTTATGAGGAACATAACCCGTGGCATTGTACAAGAGAAAAATTACTAAATAAATCAGAGAACGTTCGCACCTTCTTTCAGAGGATCAGTTGGAGCATGGTGATGCAATTCCTCCAGATCAAAGTTGAATTTGGCAAGATAAATCTAACTTTGAGGATGCAAAAGTTGGTCATTCGGTCAGATTATCAACTTGCTCATGAGCGGTATAATTATCTCATACAGTACCGAGGTACTCAACTATGCCCATACTCGCCATGGCTCATGATTGGTTGACACACGGGCACGAGCCGGTGATTATCAACTTGGACCACCATTCTTCTCTGAACATTCCCTCCCCTCCCGCACCCACTAGATGATAGGATGAAACTTATTCCACATCTAAAACCTGCTTATAAGCGCCTCCTTCGCAAGTATCTTTAAAGAGAGCTAAATTTTAATGGCAGGGCCATTATATTTGCCGGGCCGCATGTAGAGATCATCTGGTGTACCAGTCTCAGCAAGCCATGCGTAGTTTTCCTCCTCATCACTCTTCTCATCTTTATTTGCTGCAGATTAGTGATAAGAACTAAGAAGACCCCAATCGTTTCTGATGCAATATATGAAGAGTCTGACTCCGTTTGTTGTAAAATGCACACAGAAAGAGGTACTTACCAAAGGTGAAATAGGGATAGTCGCTATAATATGTACACCTTCGGCCAGCATCTTCACTGTAAGGAGGAGAGAGAATGTCCAGCACTGCACAAGGTGTGATTGCAGTAAAACAATGCAGATTGCCGCCAGTATTAGGGTACAAAACTGACGTGGGGCATGGCGCTGTTAGGACATTATCAACAGCTAGCTTAGCCAATCTCACTGCCAAAGAAAGAGTCAAGAAGTAAGTATTTCAGCCATCTGCTCTAAAATCCGTCTGCAAGAAGTAAATTATGTAGGTGGCTTAATTGACCAGCTGATAGAATTTCCCAGTAAGTACACTCTCAGCATTTGCTAAACTCCCAAATTATTGGGCTCCTCAACAACCAAAAATATTAATTGTACGCAGTAAAAATCATTTTATGGTTCTCTTAGGTAGATTCCTTTTTTCTTTTGACCAGTGGTAGGGTGTTTGACCAGTAAAATCTCTGTTATTGCCCTATCGAACGATTGAGTTCTAGTAATTTGTCATTTAAAGATATGTACAGAAAAGTGCACCATTTTGCCTAAGAGAAATGACAAGGACGAGCAAGCGTCCTGAGAAGGAGACTCAGAAAGGGAGATGATCCTTGGGATCACCTATATGTTATATAGTTGGTTTTAGTCCATTAAGTTTTGTTCCTGAGAAAGTACATACAAAAAATCTATGATTATTAATTTCCTATTTCAAACAATTACACTCATCGAGGCCATTCACATTATTGGATCAACTCAGACAAATCCTAAATTGAGCTGCACTGCATCTCTAAAAGAACTAAGTGATGACCTAAGTTAACACTTCCTCCCAAAATTTCCTAGCCACTGCTGATGCACCCTCCTTCCTACCCCACCCACCACTCTCCCTCCGAAGAAAATTCACTCATCCGATACTTGATAGGAGAAAAAGCAGGAAAGAAAAAGACATGTTAAGAGTGATTAAAGCACAAAACAACCTGGTCCCTTTTTATTAAGGACACGGGCTGGCTCAACCCAGTCATATGCTTTAACATGCAAAGAGCCGTAGAGAACTTTGCTGAAAACAGTCATGGCTGGATGGTCATGAAGAGGTATGACTGCAGAAGAAGGAAAACAGAATATACACATCTGCAAAGAAAATAATTAATTTTTAAGCATGTAATCATGAGAACAAACATATCTATCATATTTTTAGGCGAGAATCGATGGAGAAATTTCATTTTCCCAAATGCCTTTTAGTTTGAAAGAAAAAGAGCAAAATCTATTCAGATTAAAAGAAAAGTAACATCTAAACTTCATAGAAAGTCGTACTTAAAAATGCAAGAATCATATGAAGAGCATCATAGAATTCAGAAGACAAACCAAGACGATTGCAGATCTTACCGTAAAACTTTCACATTCATGTATATCGATATATGTTATTGGTTGAGCCCAGCGAGGGACTCTGTCTAATCCATTAAGTCCAAAGAAACCATGCCCATGATCATCCTCCAAAGCATCCTCAGAAAGCCCAACATCAGCAGGGCCAATTGTGTCTGCGAAATAATATCTATTTAAAGTTATGAGGTGGTAAATAAATTAAATTTGTACTCATAAAGTCAGTTCAAGTAGAATTCTAAAACTTCAAGTTATTAAAAATCTAAAACTAAGAATTCTACGATGTTCACAACCATGATTATGAAGAAAGTACATGTGCCATGTTGCCCAACACTAACAAACTTCAATCGTGCTTTAATAATTGGTACCTAAGTGTGCTAAGAAAAATGGAGAGTCAAAACAGTTTTTCTTTACAGCATCCATCAAAACATCAAAGTACCTATTGAATCTGTGACTAGTAATCGAATCTGTCACTAGTAATCCATTTTCTGTTGATTGCACTACAACAGGATTGCTAAACATGGAAAAATGATTTTGTATGCATAATTAAGAAGCAGAGATGAAGCCTGATATCGATTAGAAACTCGCAGATTCTTCCTCTTCAATGTCACGCTTTCACAGGTGTTTTCACTAAAAGTTTCCTTGGGATTGTGGCAAAAGAGCTGATTATTGGCCCTTGACTAATGCAGAACCAAACTTGCTCCTCCTAACAGACAGAAAAATATCGAGAATGTTTCAAAACTTGATAGCTGTGGTCTTCCTTGTTTGCACAAAATGGAGTCTAATTCCCAACACCAGTCAAGCTCAACAGAAAATCTTCCTGATTCGCATCAACAATGCAAGCCTCGTTTGCTAACCAAACACAATGAGTTTTGCAACTAAAGAAAGGAAAAATGGGTATGGCAGAAATATAACAATACTTGCCCCTTCTTTCAATCCCGCGACACTCTCAAGTATCTATCAACAGTTTATGCAAATCCATGTTACAAACCAGTAGCACCATTCTATTCAAAATCTCTTCTCACTCTAATCGCACCCTAACTGAAGAAGAGAACGATCACAATAGCTGATCCTGAATGGACAAACCCACCTCCTCCCAAACCATTCTGAGTCGACCCACGAAGCAAAACAAGAACCCTAAATCAAGATTAACCGAATCGAGAACACCCACATCAAGAATAGCGGACTAAATGCACCAGAGCATCAAGAACAGAGACTTAGCACCGGAAGGAAGAACAGAGGGGCGAGTCAAGAACGTACCCAAGAGGGAAGAGAGCTTCTGGACGGAGTGAGAAGACAGAGGCGGCGTCCCCGAGGGGGTGAACGTCTGTCTGCAGAGGTCGTAGAGCGCCTGGACTTTGGGTCCGCGAGGGCTCTCCAGAGCCATGCTTGCTTTCTTGGTGGAGAAGAAGAGCGCTCCATTTTGTAGGAGCCGCCTGACGCTATTATCCCTCGCGAATTTCCGCAAATTCCGAAGCATTTTCATCGTTTGGATTGACGCCGGCTTGGTCCGGAGAGCAAGGAAAACAGGCCCAAGAAAGCGTTTTTATTGCAGATCGACGCGCGTGTTGTTGAGCTTGTATTTCAGTTTCGGTGTCTCCGAGGTTGAGCCCTGTACTTGTGAGCCGATTCCACGTGCGGGTTTCGACTGTCAACAAGAGATTTCTTTTTTTAATTTCTTGAAAACCTAAAAAAGCATTATCTTGACCCCACATGTCAAGCATATGTTAAACAAATGTTAACAATTTTGGAAACCTATGTATAACCGACATTTCCATTTCAAGTTACATAAGATAAAGTTTTGATCTTAATGATAGATCTATAACTTATAAGGTTTTCACCAATTTTCGTTTCTAATCTTATTTTGGATTTGCACAATTTGCATGTATTGATTTTCAACTCTAATCTAGTGATGGGTTGAAATTAAACATATATAGTTTATATTTTTCCTCTTGTTCCACAAAAAAAAACAAAAAGACAAAAATTTTCCCTATTATTCTAGTCATACAAAATTGTTTTTCAATTCTCAAAAAGCAAAGTTTTATTATGATATTGAGTGTGACTATGTATTTAACATTTTAGATGGAAAGAAATTAATTGATAGCAAGGAAATTTAAAAAGTCAATGTTGACTTAAAGTTGGTCGTTAAAAATCTCATTTTATTAGAACAAAAGGTATCTATCTTTAAGCTAAAATAATTATTGAGAAAACAAGCTTTTAATGCCTCACTTAAGTTGTTGTTATTGTTGTTAGTATTATATATGTAAGGCTATAGATATAAAGGCCTATTAGTAAAACTAAACAATCGATATGATAATTTGATTATTGATGAAATAAGTTGAGCCCTTACATCGATATTACTTTATATCGTTATAATAATTTATTGATTATTTTAGTAAAATTATGATCTTCTATTCAGAATAGCAATAGAAACTCTTACAACTTATATCGCACGTACATTGCATGTACATTGCATGTATATCTCTCTTTGGTTGTGCATATCTTGATTGAGATATTATCTTAAAATAATTATCCAATAAAGCCTATAAAAAGACTATTATATTTCATTTACATTAGCAATTAAAAATTTCAATGAGAGATATAATCAAGGCACTTATAGATTTTACACCCATAAAAGCCACGGAGGTTTCAACACTAAATAATAGATATAATATTTGGAAGAGACCAACGATCTTGCCAACTACTAGTGCAATAGATGCGGAAGGGATATGTTGCATTTCTTTACTCAATTTGACATCATCTGTTTTGCATTGATTATTGGAGGAGACTATTGTGAATTTAGTCAACCAAAAGTACAATCATTAGCATCCTAACATCAACCAAAAGCAAATCCATTAGAGACAATACTTGCAAAAGACCATCGATCTTGCCGTCTACTAGTGCAACAAAGTGGAATCGATATGTTGACTTTCCTTACTCAATTTGGCTTTATTTGTTTTACTACTAATTATTGGAGGAGACTTACATGTAGTTGCTATAAAATATGGTCAACCAAGGGTACAATCATTAGAGACCTAAGACCAAGCCAATGCTTATGGTTAATTGGTGAAATTAACATGATATTGGAATGGGGTACATGGATTAAAATTACCAAGACTTGTATCTATTTCACAATAGATCCTTGCAAGGTGGGTGGGCGTGTTAGCTTCTACTTAATATTGGAATTTAAAAGAGGGAAGATGGAAAAGATGATGGATAGACTCTTCGACTTTTGATGAAGTAGATGAAGCCAATGTCACTCTAGAGTTAATGTTTGGAGCTCATTTTGTTACATGTTCTTTTTCTACTGAAAGTTCAGTGTGAACATTGTTACTTGAAGGGTGATTAGTTAATTTGTGAAATGAGTGGAGGTCATATATCTTAGAGATAACGTAGCTCCTGTTGAAACTAAACCTTTCACTTTTATAGTTGCTGGTGGAACCTCTTTCCAATTTCTCAGGTATTTCATCATCAGGCATCAACTTTTTTTTTTTTTTTATGTTCTTAGTTGAGCAATTCTTAGGGTTTTACCTTTCACCAAGTTAACGCATATTTTTCCAACTGTTTCCTCTTGGGCGACATATCAAGTTGTTATACAGGTCAAAGGGTATGCGGTAATGTTCAAAACTTGATTAAATACACAATAAAAACTCCTATATTGTACGTTTATTGCACATACATTGCAATGTATCTGCTTTTAATTGTGCATATCTTGATCAAGATATTATCTTAAAATCATCCAATAAAACATAGAAATAGACTGATGTATTCTTCATTAACATTATAAGTTAAAAAAGTTCAATAAGAGACATAATCAAAGAAACACCCATAAAAGCCAAGAGAGTTTCAACACCAAATAGTAAAGACAATATATGCAAGAAACCAATAATCCCGCCAACTACTAGTATACTAAATGCATAAGGGATATGTTGCCTTTCCTTATTCAATTTGGCATTATTTGTTGGGCGACGCCATTTCCATCCCTATTTTGGCTAAGACACTCCTTTTTTTTTTTAATTAACTTACCAAAATACCCTCTTCTTTTCCTCTCTCTTCAATTTATTGTTTCTTCTTTTATTGGGCTAACCCATTTCTTTTCTTATTAGGCTAACCCACAGAATTGCCTTTCATTTCTATCATCTCTCTTATCTTATCAGCTTTACAATATAGATAGCAAATTTCACCCAACAAGATATTATTTTATCCTACATCCTATTATCACTTTGCCTAAAGAAGGTCATTAATTTTAATTTATGATCTCATGTTTTTAATCACAAAATTTACAAAGAATATTAGAAATATCTAGTATTATTGGCTTTTGAATACACAATTAATTGCCTAGTTTTTTGTCAAATAGTTTGAGGGAAATTTACTTCAAAGTTGAAAATTAAATTTCAATCTAATTATCTAGCCAATATTGACATTGTTGGTGTTTTTCCATAATAAGTTCATAGGTTTTTAAAGTTAAATATCTCCAGTTTGTGCTTTCTCTTGAGCTTTTTACATTTTAATAAGAATTGCACAATGATGGTTGACAAGTTATTTACACCTTCTTTCCTTTATTTTTTTTTCCTTTATCTGCTTATCTTTTGTTAAAATATCTATATATGTGTGTGTGTGTTTGAAATTTGATCATGCTTCTAACAAATTAACCTTTTTCATATTTTGTTCAACTTTTCTTTACCATTTTTGATAAATAATTAAATGAATTTAATTTTTTGATTTTGAAATATAGTCTAGTTCATATTATTTGATAAAAAATATGCAATTAATTGTGTGTGCATAACCTGTCATAATTACTTCACATTATTTGATAAAAACCAGAGAACCAACACAAAGATGTTTCATGTTTCGTTGTCAGATCAAGACAGGAGCTCCTTGCAGAAGTGAGCGGCCGGCAAAACATAACCAGGTAATTGAGGGTCACTCTTGATTTTCTACCCATTTTCGCTTTCTCTCTCTCTGTAGCTGAGCTGTCACTTGATGCATCTATTGCCTTAGTCAAACTATATTTGGATTTATTAACGACAAGTACTTTGGGTTGCCTTAAACTAATATGAGAATGGTCCTGCGTACGACCTTAACTCCTTAAACTAATACGAGAATGGTCTTGAGTATGATCTTAAACTGCTTAGACCCCTCCAGACCTTGGGATCCCTAAACACTTAGTCAAAGTAGATTCAGATTTACTAACGATAGGTACTTTGGGTTGCCTTAGACTAACATGAGAACTTCGAAGGATGTAACAATATTTTGAAGTGGAATAGGTGCTTCTGCACTGCACATCCGCAGCAGGCCTGTCTATTATGTATATTTTCACCCGAACCGTGTTTGCCAATGCTCATGTACAACTGTGGTTGCTGATCATTGCAGCTCTTACGCATTGAAGAGGAACTAGGAAATGTTCGTTATGCAGGCGAAGCTTTCAGATCACCCTAGAGATGAGCTTGTATTCTACCTTCTGTACTCGTAATAACGTGGCGCAATACCAAAATTTGCAGCCATCAGAATTTGATGAGCTCCGAGGCAAAGTCAAGTTGCAGCTACCTTTAGAGAAGTTTTGGCAAATTCAATCATTATGCTTGTGATCAAGAGCTCATACTCAGTTTAGGCAACTTACCTTGAGTTTCTGTCGGAATAATCTTTGTCCTTGAACATACCGTGTGGTTTTGCATTTGGTTTCCATATGAAATTGGAGTGACCATTAGCTGGTTCCAAACATGAAATACTTATTATCGCAACATTTAAATGCCCTTTTATTGAATCAAGGCGTTATTCTAATTGCTTGTTCGCATGAACCTTTCCGGGGTTCTTTATAGGGCGATCAAATTATCATCTGAACACACTCAAATACCTCACATGCACAAAGCTGTCAGAAATATCAGCTAGAGCTTTATGAGGGACATAACCTGTGGCATTGTACAAGAGAAAAAGGACTAAATAAATCGGAGAATGTTCACACCTTTCTTCAGAGGATCAGTTGGAGCATGGTGATCAATTGCTCCAGATCAAAGTTGGATTTGGCAAGATGAATCTAACTTTGAGGATGCAAAAGTTGGTCAATCGGTCAGATTATCAACCTGCTCATGAGCGGTATGATTATCTCATACAGTACGAGGTATTCAACATCGAGCATACTTGCCATGGCTCATGATTGGTTGACACACGGGCATGAGCTGGTGTTTATCAACTTGGATCGCCATTCTTCTCTGAACATTCCCTCCCCTCCTGCACCCACTAGATGATAGGATGAAACTTATTCCACATCCAAAACCTGCTTAGAAGCGCCTCCTTCGCAAGTATCTTTAAAGAGAGCTAAATCTTAATGGCAGGGCCATTATATTTGCCGGGCCGCATGTAGAGATCATATGGTGTACCAGTCTCAGCAAGCCATGTGTAGTTTTCCTCCTCATCACTCTTCTCATCTTTATTTGCTGCAGATTAGTGATAAGAACTAAGAAGACCCCAATCGTTTCTGATGCAATATATGAAGAGTCTGACTCCGTTTGTTGTAACATGCACACAGAAAGAGGTACTTACCAAAGGTGAAATAGGGATAGTCGCAATAGTATGTACATCTTCGGCCAGCATCTTCACTGTAAGGAGGAGAGAGAATGTCCAGCACTGCACAAGGCGTGATTGCAGTAAAACAATGCAGATTGCCACCAGTATTAGGGTACAAAACTGATGTAGGGCATAGCGCCGTTAGGACATTATCAACAGCTAGCTTAGCCAATCTCACTGCCAAAGAAAGAGTCAAGAAATAATTATTTCAGCCATCTGCTCTAAAAACCGACTGCAAGAAGCAAATTATGTAGGTGGCTTAATAGACCAGCTGATAGAATTTCCCAGTAAGTACACACTCAGCATTTGCTAAACTCCCAAATTATTGGGCTCCTCAACAACCAAAATTATTAATTGTACACAGTAAGAATCATTTTATGGTTCTCTTAGGTAGATTCCTTTTTTCTTTTGATCAGTGGTGGGGTGTTTCACCAGTAAAATCTCTGTTATTGCCCTATCGAAACGATTGAGTTCTAGTAATTTGTCATTTAAAGATATGTACAGAAAAGTGCACCATTTTGCCCAAGAGAAATGACAAGGAGGAGCAAGCATCCTGAGAAGGAGACTCGGAGAGGGAGATGATCCTTCGATCACCTATATGTTATATAGTTGGTTTTAGTCCATTAAGTTTAGTTCCTGAGAAAGTACATACCAAAAATCAATGCTCATTAATTTCCTATTTCAAACGATTACACTCATTGAGGCCGTTCACATTATTGGATCAACTCAGACAAATCCTAAGTTGAGCTGTATAGCATCTCTAAAAGAACTAAGTGATGACCTAAGACGACACTTCCTCCCAGAATTTCCTAGCTGCTGCTGATGCACACTCCTTCCTACCCCACCCACCGCTCTCCCTCCGAAGAAAATCCACTCATCCGATACTTGATAGGAAAAAAAAGGAAAGAAAAAGACATGTTAAGAGTGATTAAAGCACAAAACAACCTGGTCCCCTTTATTAAGGACACGGGCTGGCCCGACCCAGTCATATGCTTTAACATGCAAAGAGCCGTAGAGAACTTTGCTGAAAACAGTCATGGCTGGATGGTCATGAAGAGGTATGACTGCAGAAGAAGGAAAACAGAATATACACATCTGCAAAGAAAATAATTAATTTTTAAGCATGTAATCATGAGAATAAACATATCAATCATATCTTAGGCGAGAATCGATGGAGAAATTTCATTTTCCCAAATGCCTTTTAGTTCGAAAGAAGAAGAGCAAAATCTATTCAGATTAAAAGAAAAGTAACATCTAAACTTCATAGAAAGTCGTACTTAAAAATGCAAGAATCATATGAAGAGCATCATAGAATTCAGAAGACAAACCAAGACGATCGCAGATCTTACCGTAAAACTTTCACATTCATGTATATCGACATATGTTATTGGTTGAGCCCAGCGAAAGAATCTGTCTAATCCATTAAGTCCAAAGAAACCATGCCCACGATCATCCTCCAAAGCATCCTCAGAAAGCCCAACATCAGCAGGGCCAATTGTGTCTGCGAAATAATATCTATTTAAAGTTATGAGGTGTTAAATAAATTTCGCACTTTAACTGGAGAAGAGAACGATCACAATCGCTGATCCTGAATGGACAAATCCACCTCCTCCCAATCCATTCTGAGTCGACCCACGAAGCAAAACAAGAACCCAAAATCAAGATTAACCGAATCGAGAACACCCACATCAAGAATAGCGGACTAAATGCACCAGAGCATCAAGAACAGAGACTTAGCACCGAAAGGAAGAACAGAGGGGTGAATCAAGAACGTACCCAAGAGGGAACAGAGCTTCTGGGCGGCGTGAGAAGACAGAGGCGGCGTCCCCGAGGGGGTGAACGTCTGTCGGCAGAGGTCGTATAGAGCCTGGACTTTGGGGCCGCGAGGGCTCTCCAGGGCCATGCTCGCTCGCTTGGTGGAGAAGAAGGGCGCTCCATTTTGTAGGAGCCAGCTGACGCTATTATCCCTCGCGGATTTCCGCAAATTCCGAAGCATTTTTCTCGTTTGGATTAACGCCGGCTTGGTCCCGATAGTAAGGAAAACAGGCCCAAGAAAGCGTTTTTGTTGCAGATCGACGCGGGTGTTGTTGAGAATGTAGTTCAGTTTCGGTGTCTCCGAGGCTGAGCCCTGTACTTTCTCTCCGAATCCACGTGCGGGTTTTGATTGTCAGCAAGAGATTTCCTTTTTTAATTTCTTGAAAACCTAGAAGTGCATTATCTTGACCCCACATGTCAAGCATTTGTTAAACATATGTTTTAACAATTTTGGAAACCTATGTATAACCGACATTTCCATTTCAAGTTACATAACATAAGGTTTTGATGTTAACGATAGATCTATAACTTATAAGGTTTTCACCTATAACATTTTCAGTTTTGGTTTCTAATCTTATTTTGGATATGCACAATCTGCATGTATTGACTTTCAATTCTAATCCAGTCATGGTTTGAAATTAAACATATATAGTTTATATTTTTCCTCTTGTTTCACAAAAAAAAAAAAAAAGAAAGACAAAAATTTTCCCTATTATTCTAGTCATACAAAATTGTTTTTCAATTCTCAAAAAGCAAAGTTTTATTATGATATTGAGTGTGATTGCATATTTAACATTTTAGATGGAAAGAAATAAATCCATCGTAGGAAAATTTAAAAAGTCAATGTTGACTTAAAGTTGGTCGTTAAAAATCTCATTTTATTATAACAAAAAGCATCTATCTTTAAGCTAAAAGAATTATTAAGAAAACAAGCTATTCATGCCTCACTTTAAGTTGTGGTTGTTGTTGTTGCTATTATTGTTGTTGTTATTATTATAATATACATAAGGCTACAAATATAAAGGCCTTTCAATAAAACTAAACAATCGATATGATAATTTGACCGTTGATAAAATAAGTTGAGCCCTTACATCAATATAACTTTACATCGTTATAATAATTTATTGATTATTTTAGTAAAATTCTGATCTTCCATTTAGAATAGCAATAGAAACTCTTACAACTTATATCACACGTATATTGCACATACATTGTACGTATATTTCTCTTTGGTTGTGTATATCTTGATTGAGATATTATCTTAAAATAATTATCTAATAAAGCCTATAAATAGACTACTATATACTTCATTTGCATTAGCAATTAAAAATTTCAATTAGAGATATAATCAAGGCACTTACAGATTTTACATCCATAAAAGTCAATAAGGTTTCAACACGAAATAATAGAAATAATATTTGCAAGAGACCATCGATCTTGCCAATTTATGCGGAAGGAATATGTTGCATTTCCTTACTAGGCACTATGTGTTTTACACTAACTATTGGAGGAGACACTGCTTTTAGAACTGGTCTAGGTCCCTATCACTGTCTCTCTTTTCTCTCTCCACTCCCAGATTCCTACCGGCGCAAGTTAGTAAGGGTGCGTTTGGTAACGTTTCGTTTAAAAATTGTTTCGGTAACGAAATAGAAAAAAGTGTTCTTTGTTGCGAACAATTTTCCAACAAAAAAACGTGTTTGGTAAATTTGTTCTAGAAATATAAAAAGAATAGAAACACGTTTGGTAAATTTGTATAATTTTTTTTTATTTCTTTTAATTTTTGAATATTTTTATTTTATTTTTCTATTTTCTTTCTTAATTTTTTTTTTTCTTTTTCCTTTTTTCTTCTTTTGGCCGGTCGCCGGCCTCGGCCATGGCCGGCGACCGGCCGACGAGGGCCGGTGGCCTCGCCCAGCCACGGCAAGGCTCCTTCATTTGTGGCTTTCAATGAGGAACGTGTAGATCATGGCATTTCCTAGACCTCGCCGGCTGACTTAGCTGCAACTGGCGGTAAAGGCTTGGGAATGGTTTCCAACCCATTGTTCTCCAATATCAAGGATATTGAGTTGTTTTTGGCCCGCCGTAAAGAATACTACAAAGATCCCTCTATCCAAGCTGTGCTTGAGCAACCAGCGCGCTCCGATCGTGAGTGGATGGATTTGGAGAACAACCCATCGAATGCCGGTGCTGGTGATGATTCTGGAGTTGGAGCTGGTCGGGATCCTGAAGGTTTGAACGATGGCGAGATGGATGCTCCACATTTTGCTTTCTTGAAGAACTTGGGGCAATGGTGTTGATTGCCACAATCTCTCGACTCATCCGGTCGACTCAGCCGCTGCCAGTGAAAGTTCGAGAATGGATTTTCACGAGTTTTGTAATAATCACCTCGAGGACATCACCGTTCTTCCCGAGGTCGACGGTCGCAGGACTTTCTTGTAGAACTCGTCGGTCGGCTGTGGAAGCTCACTAGAGGAATCCTCGCGCTCCGATCGACCACATCCTTGCAGCTGCTAATAAGTTTGGAATTCCGTTTAGTCGTCTCCCTCTCACTCCCCCTCCCCCACCCCCTCTCCCCTGGCACAAATCCCGCCAAAAAAAGAAAAGATTGATGTGACCACTTTTTTTTTCCTTTACCATATTTCTCCTTATGTCAAGTGGTATGTTATACCATACGATGCTTTCTCCTTATAATCAAGTGGTGTTGGTCTAACTTATGAAATATTCTTCGGTGCAGTTTCCTCTTTTCATTTGGGCCCCTGAATGCTGCCCAGTTGCTATAAGAAATTAGTTTTTGTGACTTTCGACATCATTGTGAAGAATTTCGTCGTTGCTTCTTAATTGAGCATCAACTTTCTTTTTTGATGAGTTGATGACCTGGTCTTCAATTATTAATTTACCTAATTCTTTTAATAATAAAGAAAGTAAGACAGACAATCTTCGCATGGAAAATTGAGATGCAACTTCCAATCACTCTATTATATAAGCAGTTTTCCTCACAAATAAGAGGGGAAAAAAAAAAAAAGAGAAAAAGAAAAAGGTCTCTTTATTGTTTCAGCGGTCAAATTGAACAGACCGTCAACGGTCTCCGTCAACCGCCACCGCGTCGCTTCTTCCACATTGAAGCTCCGTCAGGCTCTGCACGAATCCGTCCAAGTCCTTGGCCGAGCTTCCGCCGTTGACCGTGTCCGCCGCCGCCTCGCTCAGCCTCTGCATCCGGCCCCTCTCCGGCCGCGCCCCGTCGAGCGAGTCCGCCAGCGCCCGGGCCAGCCGGGCCGGGTCGGGCACCGCGTCGTCGGGCGCCTCGCACGCCCGGATCGCCACCCCCAGCTGGTCCACCAGCAGCTTCGCGTCCGTGTACTGGTCGGCGCCCATCGGCCACGTCAGCATCACCACGCCGGCGCCGATCGCCTCGAGCACCGAGTTCCAGCCGCAGTGCGTCAGGAACCCGCCGACGGCGCGGTGCCGCAGGATCGCCACCTGCGGGGCCCACCCCGGATCACCAGCCCCCGCCCGCCGCGCGGCCCTCGAACCCGTCCGGCACGAGGCCGTGGCCGTCCAGTGCCTTCCGTCCACCGTCTCCCGGAAGCACCACACGAAGTGGACCCGGCTCATCTCCAGCGCCGCCGCCAGCGCCGCCATCTGGTCGTTCGCCAGCGCCGTGCGGCTCCCGAAGCACACGTACACCACCGAGCGCTCCTCCCTGCCGTCGAGCCACCTCAGCACGTCCTCGGCCGGGACCGAGCTGGACCCGCCCCGGCTGGTGGCCCTCGCCGCGTCGTCCGCCGGCGGCAGGAGCGGGCCCACCGCCCAGACCCGGCCCGGCCCGAACCTCTTCTTCATGTGGTCGACGTAGACGCTCTCCAGCTCCGTGAACGAGTTGAAGACGACGCCCCAGCTCGCCGCGTTGGCCAGCCAGCCCTGCCTGAAAAACTCCATCTCGGCGTCTCCTTCCTTGTATATCCTGAATAGACGTGAAATCTGCCACCAGTGGTACGTCGGCGAGTTCGGCACGTCGGCGAAGGTCACCGTGGAGTTCTCGTCGTCGCCGCCGTTCTTGGGTAGGTTCTGATACTGCGAGAACTCGATGGACACGGAGAAGGCGGCGGAGGGGGAGAACACGACGCGGGGGATTCCAAGCTCCGAGGCCAGGTCTCGAGTCCACCCGAGAAAGAAGTCGGACAAAATGGCGACCGGCGGCGAGGGGTGGGACCTGAACCACTCGACGACCGCCGGGTAGTGGTGGTGGCGCATGGAGCTGACCTTGACGATGAGGATGTTTTCGGAGATGCAGGGGACGTCGGGGGCCGGGACGACCAGGGGGTGGAAGAGGGAGGGGTGGTCGGAGAGGAGGGGGCGGAGGAGGTGCTGGTTCGAGGGGGTGACGAGGGCAGTCACGCGGATGCCCCGGCAGAGTAGGCGGTCGGTGAGGTCGAGAAGGGGGATGATGTGGCCAGAGGAGAGGAAGGGATAGACGAGCAGGTGGGGGAAGCGGGGACATCGGCGGCGGTGGAGACGGCGGCAGCGGCGGCGAGGGGCATGTTGGCCGGTGGGAACGGAGTTCCGGACTCAAGATGCCGAAATGCTATGATGGGAATACTGAGAGAACAAAATAGAAGGACTTTGAATTATATGGAGGGTCCTCATGCTACGGAATAAATACCATTTTGGCTTTTGGGTGCGCGGACGGTGGAAATTTAGGCCCCGTTTGGTAACTACCCAAACAATGGCTGATTCTGATTTTTTGTTCCAAAATCATTTTGGGAACAAAATCACGTTTGATAAATTTTTTGTCCAAAACTGATTCTGAGAATAAACTTATTCCCATAATCAGTTTTGGACAAAAATTCAGAATAAAAAAAACTATGATTCTCCATCCGAGAATCAAAAAAGAGAATCAAAAGTGCCGAAGCCTTATCTCCTCTCTACTCTCTCTCGTCCTCTCATCTCGACTCGCTCATCGGGTCTCATTCTCTCCCTCCTCAAGAACGGTGACCGCTGCTCCTCCCTCCTCAAGAACGGCGACGGCGACGGCTGCTCCTCTCTCCGCAAGAACGGCAACGGCGACTGTTGCTTCTTCATCATTGAAGGGCGTCGTTCAAGGTGAGTTCCCTTCTATGGTTGGTTCGGCGTCTGCGACGGGTGGCGCTCGCTCGGCGAGCGACCCCTGGGCCCGAATCGGCGGGCGCCCGCACCGATCTGGCTGAGGGGTAACTCGCCGAGCGACCCTTGGGCCCGAATCGACGGGCGCCCTCGTCGATCTGGCCGAGGGGTCGCTTGCGAGCGACCCCTGGGGCCGACTCGGCATCGCTCGCCCTCGCCGAGCTGGCCAAGGGGTCGCTCGCCGTCCGACCCCTGGGGCCGACTCGGCTTCGCTCGCCCTCGCCGAGCCGGCCGAGGGCGAGCGACGGCGAGCCGGCCGAGGGTCGCGGGGGCCTTTTCGACATTGTCTTTGGATCTGTAATTTTGTGTCTTTGTGCTTGGTCGGTCGAACTGAAATTGCGATCTTTGACTTATAGTGCGAATCTTAGATCCGGAATGATGCTAACATTTAGGTGTGATGGATGTATCATGTAAGCGAAGTGGAGGTCAGGCAGTCCTTGTCTTTTAAGGTTGCGTAGGAGCCGTGTCTATTATCTTGATTATTTTTCGCTCCCCAGACTGAGTTTATCTCCTCGATCCGGACAAAAACTGGGCATTGCATTGCGACTCGGGTTCATAAAGGGTTGGTTCTTGGTGATCAGATCCCAATTTGATTAGGACGAGCGTAGATTTGGTTTTATAGAGGTTATGTGTTTGTTGGAGAGTCAAATTTGGGCTCTAGCTTTGTAGAGGTGAGGCAGTATGATGAAACAGAAGTTAATGAACGCGAAGACAAATGGTTGATGGTCTTTTACGCATGGAAGTTGGAGTGAAATAGAATGGTTTCCTTTTTTCATTTTGATCTTGAGTTCCTGCATACCACTATTGCCGATTCTTTGCGCGGAGAGTTTATTTTTGTTTCGATGTCGTGCAGGGGTTACGTCGGGATTCACGGCTCCGGTTTCAGAGACTTCCTTTTGAAGCCAGAGTTGCTTCGTGCTATTGTGGACTCCGGTTTCGAGCACCCATCCGAAGGCAAACTTCATATTCATTGAAGTATTGCAAATCAAATGGCAAGGGATTACAATATGCCGGAGATTCAATAACTTTATATTTACGACTTTAGTAATATTATTTTTAATTATTGACTTATCAAAGCCAATATTCAAAGTTGAACAATGGACTATGTTACTTCATTATTCATTTATGGATAAGTTGTAGTGATGAGTTTCTCATTAAAGCATTTTCTTTGTTTCAAAGAGTCATGTTGGTTTGAAGACTTTTATCTTCTTAAATGTTGGATGTTTGGTTTTGGGGAAGGGAATATATAGAGAGAGAGAGAAGTATCTTGGCTAAATTAAAATTAACATTCATTCATATTAAATTCAAAATGGATTAAATATGTAATCATATAAAAGTAAAAATTAATTGAAAATGAGAAATCACCCTGATAAAAAAACTCTTATTTAAATATAAATAATATAGAAATTCTAATAAGAAAACCAAATTTAAAATAACAACAATTTTTGTTTCTATTTATCTATTTTTTATTTCTATATTTTATTTTTATTTCTTCCTATTATGAAATATATATTTGTTGTATATAGAATACATATTTAATTTTATATTATAATTTAGAATTTATATTTATTACATATTTTAGGGATATTAGTATAGTTTATACTATGGTTTATTATTTATTATATAATAAAAATTGATTAGTTAATATTTTTATTACTTAGTATAAAAATATAATTCATCGGTGAATGGTTTATGAAAATTCAATATTAAATTTATATTAATCTAAAAAGGTAATTAAAAAGAATTGGAATAGAAATTTTATATAATTACCAAACGCGTTTCGTTTTTTTTCTATTCCGAATTAGAAATTTTATTCGTTACCAAACGCGTTTTTTTTACTCGAATCGTTCAGAACGAGAATAAAAAATAATCATTTCTGGTCAAAATCGGTTAAGGAACGGAGTAATCGTTACCAAACGCGCCCTTAGCCACGATTTAATCGAGAGATTGTGATTCCTGATTGGTGTGGACGGCGTTGACTTCCATTAGAATTGCAGCATGGTGAAGTTCTCGTTTTCGTTGCATTTATTTACACGTCGAGGAGACTTTTTATACCTTCAGACTTGCCATGCGTCATAGGATGTCACGCATATCTCCTTCAATTTTGCGTATTCTTAACGGATTACGATTAACAGTATAATATTTTGTTATTTTAAATAGTCATTTTCGAGCATGAAAGTGCGTCAAAAAAACACGCGGAAACTACACGATTACGTCTTTCCCTTTGGGTAGGGCCTGCTCGGGACTCTCTTTTGAACCTTCCTTTTTTTTTTTTTTTTTTTTTTTTTTAAATTTCGGTGGTGCGTCACCCGTGACGACGGGGCATTTATTGAGAAATCGACACAACCCTCTCATGACTTTCGGGTCCGCCGACGAAAGTAGCGTAGAAAAAGCAGTCGTGCTGTGCAAGCATATGGGGAAGTTACCCAAGAGGAGAAAAGCCGACGCCCTTTGCTCTGTCCTACGTTGAAAATGGGCAGGTTTCGGTTAGGTTCAGGAATAGTTTTTTCTACCCTTAGAGGAGCAGGACGAAGCCACTTTGTTTTCTAGGGTTAAGACTTTTTCTAGAACGAGTTTCCCGTTTGAGTCGGTTGGAGTCAATGTCGCTGAAATCGGCTTGTCATGGCAAAGTGCCAAAGCCTGGTGCCGTGCTTTTTAGACTGCGTTTGGCAGTTAAGATAAAATTTGGGATATGATATGATTTATCATATGCTATGTTTGGAATTTACTTATGATAGGATAAAGTTGGATATAAGGGAGATATAGATCGAATAAAATTATTCTATGGGGAAGGTAGGATAAATGTGGATAGGATTTCTAATGTCCATAATAAGAAAGTTATTTTTCTCGAATAACAAACTTAGAGAAAATTTCAATTAAGAGCTTAAAGTTGAATCGTTTTCTCAAAAAAGGGACTAAAGTGGACATTATATCAAATAAGAGCTCGAAGTGACCGATTTAGTCTCGAATAAGGGTTTCAACTTGAAAGCCAGTCAAATCTTATTTGTAGTTAGGGGTATTTTCGTCTAAAGACTTTTTTTTTCTTTTTTTTTCTTTTTCCTTCTTGTTTTTCTTTTCTTTCTTTTTTCATCTTGCTCACCTCCTTCTTGACAAATGCATCAGACTCCTCACACACAAGCTTGCACAGGTGCAAAATAATTTGAACAATTTAGGAAAAGAAGAAAACAAAAAGATATTCGAGAAGTTATGCTATTTTGCAAAACTGCAAATTGCGTGCTTCAGTTCTACAGCCTCCCCATCAGCAAACTTCAAAGCGCATGCTCTACATTATGCAATTTTGCATCCTCACCCAAGAACTCATTGATTTCGGCATAAGCCAGTTTTTAAGTTATTCGCCACCGCTCACCTTCTCCGATGACGATAATGAACTTGAGAATCAAGAAATATCCATCAATGGGTTTTGTTTTTATTCAATTGCTTGTAAAAACTTATTATGGCAATTAAAGTAACAGTTTCATGCTCTCCTTGCCAATGAAACTACCTTTCACTCACAGCTTCTTGGGAATGTTTTATTGGGTTCGGGTTGGATTATTCATAACATTCATAGACGTAGCTTGCACTGAGGTGGAATATGTGGCTTCTTGAGAGGGTCTAATTGTGCCATGCATGCTAGTTATTTTCAAAGGATGCTGAATCATTCTGACTCATGTTTGAAGATACCCGCCTTTGGTGGCGATTCAAATCAAACAACACTCAATCTAAAAAATGAATGACTCTAATCTACACATGTTCAAACAAATTTGCCTCTCTAACTCTGAAATATTATCTACACAGATTTGAGAGAGAATAACGAGATGAAAAAAGTGCAAAATCACTCAAAAATTCCCAAAACCACTATTTCATTGAACAAATCAATGCACATGAGTATCACAGAGATTCCTAAAGAATCTCTAATAAATTTGGCTTAGGCACTTCAATTTGGCTTCTCCTCACTAAGATCAATCATAGCTTGCGTGAGCACTGATTTGAATTCAAGCATTGACGACAACGAGGGCAGCAAGCTATGGTTTACACCTCATCATGCTTCGTGCTTGACCACAACCAAAAGATGTGGGGATCGAATCGAGCTGAGTGTCACATCTTGGTCCACTTGTGCTCGATCTAGGGCTTGGATTGACCTCCATCTTTCAACAAAGGTACTGGAATTGCTGTTGAGGGCAATGACAAATGAGGTTGAGGGCGTTGATCTAATTCGGCAAGGAAGATAGATATGGACTTTGGAGAATGCGATCTAAAGAGTGAAAAAGGCGAAGGCACGATGATGATGATGAAAAGAAAGAGAATGAGAAAATAAATTAAAAAAAGAAGGAAAAAAAGTCTTTAGACAAAAATACCCCTAAATGCAAATAAGATTTGGTTGGCTTTTAAGTTGAGGCCCTTATTTGAAACTAAGTTGGTCACTTCAGGTTCTTATTTGAGACAATGTCCATTTTAGGTTCTTTTTGATAAAACGGTTCCACTTTAGGCCCTTAATTGAAATTTTCTCACAAACTTATTAAATTAACAAAATTAAAATTATATTTCAATATAAATAATATTTGAATTATAATTTAAGAAATCAAAAATTATTTTTTAATTTAATATTATTTTAATTTATATATTCAACTTTAATTCTATCTTATAATAAACATTCAATCTATAAATTATATATTTATATTTATTATATATTTTTAGGTATTTTTGTATTTTAGGTATGTTGGTATAGTTTACTATTTGATAAAATTTTATTAAAGAATGATGAAAGGAAAAAAAAGAAATAATAAGAAATAATATTCAGATTTTCTTTACCAAAAAAAAAAAGAAATAATAAAGAAAATAATTTAAAAAAGAGGAAAATTAAAATAACAAGAAAATAAAAATAAATTAAGGAATAGTATCACGATAGATTTTCACCATCTTCGTTTATAAATTTTTAGGTTCATTTACAATGATATGACGTTTATATTAAAAAAAAAAAATGTACATGATATGATATGAATATATCCGACTTTAATGCTGCGATTTACTAAACAGTGAATAAGATATAGAAAAATCCGAGGATTTTATATCCTATCCTATCTTATCTAGTCATATCCTGATTAGAAATCCGAACGACCAAACGTAGCCTAAGGGTTTTGCGTGCCCCTGCGAGTTGGCCGGCCAATGTTGGCCTGCGCTCGCCATTTATGATGTTCATAGGCTTTGTGGCAAAAGGAGTGATGAGATGTTTGGGTGCTTTCCGATGTAGACCCATCCCGTCGATCACGGGGTCTGTTTGGATCCTACCCTATGCATATGAAATGAAGTGTTGGGATGACGGGGAGGTACGGTGTCTTGCTCCATGAACAAGTGAGGAGTCCAAGGCCGTTCCGCTAGCTGCCAAAGGGATTTTATAGTTTGAATCCATATGTTTTTGGTCTTGAATAATTATGCTAATAGAATCTTTAATGGATGTAAATGTGCCTCGATTTATCTTTCTTATTTTTACTTTCTATTTCGTTGTGTTTGAGCAGCTAATCCTAACATGAATTTGACTAGGTTTTCCAATAAAATGTGTTTGGTCGTCCATTCATCATACACATCCACAACATGAAGAAATGCAATTTGAACCATGTAAATGATATTTTTGTTTAGGGGTTGTGGTTGATCCCTAATTTTCTCACTCAAACATGACTAAACAAATTACCGATTTCCCCCTCCCTCTCTCTATC
This sequence comes from Eucalyptus virginea, assembly GCA_014182375.1. NCBI lineage: Eukaryota > Viridiplantae > Streptophyta > Magnoliopsida > Myrtales > Myrtaceae > Eucalyptus > Eucalyptus virginea. The sequence continues at coordinate 8,761,402 of CM024515.1, read as the reverse complement.
TCTCTAATTAGTTTCACGGAAAATGTGACACTTTTGAAAATTATTTTCTCGGAAGCCATTTTCCAGGAAAATAATCATATTTTTGGTGTTTTGCTGAAATTTGAAAATAAGCTAAAAAATATTTTCCGCTATTCAATAAAGAAAATCTTTTCCCACATGCACTCATTTTCAATATTTTTTGTTATTTTATTTTATTTTTTAAAATCGATTTTTCAATTTTTAATTTGTTTTCCTTTCCTTTTCTTCTTCTTCTTCTTCCTTGGCCTTTTTTTTTTCCTATTCTTCTTCTTCCCTCGAGCCTCGCCTGAGGTCGCTAGAGCTCACCCTCAACTTTGCCAGATTCTGGCACAATTGAGCCTCGCACAAGCCGATGAGGCCGGAGCTTGCCAGTAGTCGGTCGTCAACCGTCACCGTGGTTAGCAATCAACCAAGGAAGAAGAAGAAGGAAAAAAGAAAGAAAAAGAGAGAGTAAAAGCTCAATTTAAAAAGGAAAAAGAAAAAAAGAAAACATAAAAATAAAAGAAATTGTGTTTGGTGAAAGAAAGTAAGATAGAAGAAGTTATGGAGTAGAAAACATTTTCTCCACTTTTGATGGCGATTTTTCCAATAGCGAAAAACATGTTCCTTAATTAGTTCATTTTCCGTGAATGAACATCGAAAAATTTGGAAAATATTTATCTGGAAGTTATTTCCCATAAAACAAACCGAGCATATGTTTCAACTTTTTTCGTCTCTTCAACTTTTGGAGAGGAGGGATTTGACCTAGATCTCTCCTTACCCTCTTTATCTCCTTTTGTTTTCTTTTGTTACTCTCTTGATTTAGTTTTAGATCTGAGAGTTTTGCTCTCTTGATTTTATATTTGGGATTTTTTTTTCCTCTTCGATCTACTTTTAGATTTAGGAGTTTTGATGAATAAGTGCTCCGCCTCCGATTTCAATGGTGTTCACATTAGTTTTGGTGTGCTCGTTCAATGTGTTTTTGTTAAAATCTTTAGCATCTCACACTTGCTAAAGGACTTGTTCTCACTGGTGATAGATCTGAGTTTGTTCAATATATTTATGTTTTAACTTTATACGGTGATGATGTTGGGGATGCTGAACCTAAGTGCACGCCACTGAAAAGGCAAAACTATTAATGACATATGATTCGGTGATCGGCGATCGATCTTTTCACTTGGATGTAATCACAAATCTGTTCATAAAGGACGAACGCATGATGATCTATGCCAAACATGCTTTGATGATGTACCTTGATTTCGAGTTTTTGTTTTGTTTTAGAGCTCTACGAGTTTGCCTTGTTAGGGTGACTTTTGAGATTTCCTATGGATCCTGTCATGTATTATTTTGGTAATAAATGGAAATTTCTTTTGAAAAAAATTAGAACAAAAGAGTTATACTAAATTGTTTTTCAATTCTCAAAAAGCAAAGTTTTATTATGATGTTGAGTGTGACTGAGTATTTAACATTTTAGATGGAAAGAAATAAATCCACAGCAGGGAAATTTAAAAAGTCAATGTTGACTAAAAGTTGGTCGTTAAAAATCTCATTTTATTATAACAAAAAAGCATCTAACTTTAAGCTAAAAGAATTATTGAGAAAACAAGCTATTCATGCCTCACTTTAAGTTGTGGGTGTTGTTGTTATTGTTATTATTATTTTTATAATATACATAAGGCTACAAATATAAATGCCTTTCAATAAAACTAAACAATCGATATGATAATTTGATTGTTGATGAAATAAGTTGAGCCCTTACATCAATATAACTTTACATTGTTATAATAATTTATTGATTATTTTAGTAAAATTCTGATCTTCCATTTAGAATAGCAATAGAAACTCTTACAACTTATATCACACGTATATTTCTCTTTGGTTGTGTATATATTGATTGAGATATTATCTTAAAATAATTATCTAATAAAGCCTATAAATAGACTACTATATACTTCATTTACATTAGCAATTAAAAATTTCAATGAGAGATATAATCAAGGCACTTACAGATTTTACACCCATAAAAGCCACGGAGGTTTCAACACTAAATAATAGAAATAATATTTGGAAGAGACCAACGATCTTGCCAACTACTAGTGCAATAGATGCGGAAGGGATATGTTGCATTTCCTTACTCAATTTGACATCATTTGTTTTGCACTGATTATTGGAGGAGACTTACATATGGTTGTTGTAAAATTTAGCCAACCAAAAGTACAATCATTAGCGTCCTAACATCAACCAAAAGTACATCCATTAGAGATAATACTTGCAAAAGACCAACTATCCTGCCAACTACTAGTGCAATAAAGTGGAAGCGATATGTTGCCTTTCCTTACTCAATTTGGCTTTATGTGGTTTGCTACTAATTATTGGAGGAGACTTACATGTAGTTGCTATAAAATATGGTCAACCAAGGGTACAATCATTAGAGACCTAAGACCAAGCCAATGTTTATGTTTAATTGCTGAAATTAACATTAAATTGGAATGGAGTACATGGATTAAAATTACCAAGACTTGTATCTATTTCAAAGTAGATGCTTGCAAGGGGAAATGGGTGGGAAATGGGTGGGCGTGTTAGCTTCTACTTAATATTGGAATTTAAAAGAGAGAAGGGGGAAAAGATGATGGATAGACTCTTTGACTTTTGATGAAGTAGATGAAGCCAATGTCACTCTAGAGTTAGGCCCTATTTGATAACCATCCCAACAGTGACTGATTCTGATTTTTTGTTTTCGGGAGCAGTTTGGGAATATAATCGCATTTGGTAAAATTTTTGTTCTCGAAAATAGATTTGGAGTAGAATCAAGAATAAAAAAAAAAGAGAGTAGATTCTTGTTCCGGGAACAAATTTGAGAATCAAAACCAACTCTTCTTCTTCTTTCCCTTTTCTCCTCTTCTTCTTCTCTTTTCTTCTTCTTCATCAACCACCATCCCGCAACTGCCATCCGCTGCTGTCCACCATTGCCGGTCGCCACCGTTCGTCACCGTCGCCTGTCGCTGGCAACTAGTCTGGCGAGCTCGCTGGAGACAAGCCCAGCCACCGACGAGGCTTGCCCAGCCCCGTCGATGGCCAGGTGGGCCTCACCCAGCCCCGACGAGACTGCTCGGCCACTGGCGAGGCTCGACCTCGCCGCGGCCGGGCAAGCCTCGCGACACCCAGCCTCGCCTAGTTGCTGGTGAGGCTCGATCTACCAGGGCTAGCCTGCCAAGGGCCGACGACGCTCCGGTGAGGTCGCCAGCCCTCGTTTGGCCGGTCATCGGTCCTGGGGACCTGGCCACAATAAGAAGAAGAAGAAGAATAGGAGAAAAATGAAAAAAAGAAAAGAAAAAAAGGAAAAAAATAAAAAAATTATTTAAAAATTAAAAGAAATTGATTTGGAATAGAATCAATGAGCACAGTACCAAACGCAATTCTATTTTACAATAAAAAATTTTGAATAGTTACTAAACGGCTTAACATGCTTAGAAATTGTTCTTGAGAACAGAATAAAAAAAAAATCATTTCTAATCAAAATTTGTTCTTAGGAATAGAATCGTTACCAAACGTGTCCTTAATGTTTTGAGCTCATTTTGTTACTTGTTCTTTTTCTACTGAAAGTCCAGCGTGAACATTGTTACTTGAAGGGTGATTAGTTTAATTTGTGAAATGAGTGGAGGTCATATATCTTCAGAAATAACGTAGCTCCTGTTGAAACTAAACCTTTCACTTTATAGTTGCTGGTGGAATCTCTTTCCAATTTCTCAAGTATTCCATCATCAGGAATCAACTCTTTTTTTTTTTTTTTAATTTTATGTTCTTAGTTGAGCAATTCTTAGGGTTTTACCTTTCGCCAAGTTAACGCATATTTTTCCAACCGTTTCCTCTTGGGCAACATATCAAGTTGTTATACAGGTCAAAGGGTATATGTTCAAAACTTGATTAAATACGCAATAGAATCTCCTAAATCCTATATTGTACGTTTATTGCACATACATTGCACATGTATATGCTTTTAATTGTGAATATCTTGATCAAGATATTATCTTAAAATAATCATCTAATAAAACATAGAAATAGACTGATGTATTCTTCATTAACATTAGAAGTTAAAAAAGTTCAATAAGAGACATAATCAAAGAAACACCCATAAAAGCCAAGGGAGTTTTAACACCAAATAGTAGATACAATATATGCAAGAAACCAATAATCCTGCCAACTATTAGTATACTAAATGCATAAGGGATATGTTGCCTTTCCTTATTCAATTTAGCATTATTTGTTGGGCGGCGCCATTTCCATCCCTATTTTGGCTAAGACACTCCTTCTTTTTTTTTCTTTTTTTTAATGAACTTACCGAAATACCCTCCTCTTTTCCTCTCTCTTCAATTTATTGTTTCTTTATTTTATTGGGCTAACCCATTTCTTTTCTTATTACGCTAACCCATAAAACTGCCTTTCATTTCTATCATCTCTCTTATCTTATCGGCTTTACAATATAGATATCAAATTTCACCCAATGATATTATCTTATCCTACATCCTATTATCACTTTGCCTAAAGAAGGTCATTAATTTTAATTTATGATCTCATGTTTTTAATCACAAAATTTACAAAGAATATTAGAAATATCTAGAATTATTAGCTTTTAATACACAATTAATTGCCTTTTTTTTTTGTCAAATAGTTTGAGGCAAATTTACTTCAAAGTTGAAAATTAAATTTCAATCTAATTATCTATCCAATATTGACATTGTTGGTGTTTTTCCATAATAAGTTCATAGGTTTTTAAAATTAAATATCTTTGGTTTGTGCTTTCTCTTGAGCTTTTTACATTTTAATAAGAATTGCACAATGATGGTCGACAAGTTATTTACACCTTCTTCACTTTCCAAGTCACATTATAATTTTTTGGAAGCAAGGTTTAAGCATATTTAAAGTTTTTAATCCACTTAATACAAGATTGAATTTACAATTGATATACAGGAAGAAGTTTCCTTTATTTTTTTCCTTTATGTATGTGCTTATCTTTTGTTAATAAATCTAAAAATAATATATATATATATATATATATATGTATATATGCTTGAAAATTGATCATGCTTCTAACAAATTAACCTTTTTTCATATTTTGTTCAATTTTTCTTTACCATTTTTGATAAATAATTAAATGAATTTAAGTTTTCAACTTTAAAATATAGTTTAGTTCATATTATTTGATAAAAAATATGCAATTAATTGTGTGTGCATAACCTATCATAAATAAAATTGTCTTGTGATTGAAAATAAGAGACCATATGTTAAAATTGACAGCATTGTCTAGGCAATTTGATAATAAGATGCATGGTAAAATGATTTTTTATTGGGTATAATGGAGCATTTGCATTGTAAAACTGATGTGAGAGATAATAGAAATAAAGACAATTTTATGGATTGACGTGATTAAAAAAAAAAAAAAATCAAAGAGAGAGGGGAGGGTATTTCTGTAAGGTAACAAGGTAATATGAGTTTATTAGCCAAAATCAAGGTGGAAATAGCGCTGCCCTATTTGTTTTGCTACTAATTATCGAAAAAGACTTACATGTAGTTGCTATAAAATCTGATCAATCAAATGTGGAAGATAAGAATTTACAATCTTATTACTAATGGGGACCTCATTTGCCTTATCAAATGGGGTCGTGAGTTTTATTCATTCCTAAAAAAAATTATTTCTCCAATCAATATTTTGATTGAAAAATTATAGATATGGACATTGCACATATTAATTTTTACTTACATGTTGATGTGAGTGATGTCCATATTTTTATAATAAAAAAAAATTAGAGCATATATCGCCAAAGCGAAGAAAATTTTATGCAAGCAATCTTATTTATCGAGTTGAGGATTACAACTGTCTATCCTCTCCAATCAAAGTTGCATTAAAACCACTTGCGTAAAACTCATTTTCTTACAATGGCCGTTCTTATATAGAATTTTCTAAAAAATTCAATAGTTTCAATTAACGATTAAAGTTAATCAAGAATGATCGATGAATGATCGACGACCAATTAAATCATTATATATGACTTCGGTTTAAAAGTAAATAAGTTCTAATATGCCTTGAAATCTCAAGGAATCGGTAAATTGGAAACAAGAGGGGAATCACATGAACTTAGATGGGATTAGAACAAATTGTTTACATATTTGGAGGTCATGCTTATTCGGTGACTGAAATTTGACATTTGCTGCCTATGGAGATGATTGGAATGCGTGGAGGAAGTAAAAATGTATCACCAAAATGTTTTTATCTGCAAGGATGAATGTTGGAATTAAAAAAACCTGATTTAATTCGAAATTCAATTCAAACTTAGACAAAAATCTAATCTAAATCAATTTATTAGGAGCGATCTTGTCATTTTCATATGATATGCCGTTTTAGTTCTCTTATGTCTTGATTGCTTATGCTTGATTGATGCATAATTTGGTTCTTCAGGTATACTAAAATGGGCTTTATGTGTTCGAATATTCTTCCACGAGACTTTCTAACCGTCTTGACTTGCATGCCGTTCTAGGGATGGTCTGTAATTTCTCCCTATTGCTTAGTTATGGTCATTCCTTGAATTTTTTTTTTTTCATACTCAATCTTTAAGTGATGTGCACGCTTTGAGTCAATTGATTGTCACTGTGCGTGAACTCTACCCATTGGAAACTCATGATCGACGAGCTCATCAGACATTCTATTCATACATCTTGTATGTCAACCATATTGATATGGTCTTCACGATTGAGAAGCTTGTCAAACATTTCATCGATTGAACCTCATGGATCAAGTATATTGCCGTGGCCTAGTTTGGCCAATTAGCTCTCTTATGACTGGACCTGCATTTCGGATCTGTATGCTATAACTATGCATATTTATAACCCTTCGGCGTACGGCGTGGGCAAGTGGATTTCAAATCTCAAAAATCTTTCCATCAAAGAGCTGCCTACTTCTTGCTGCAAATAGCATGCAATATAGTATCTAATGCAATAACGCTCTTTATTCTCTCTTTTATCCTTTCCTCTCGTAGAGTCTACTCGTGCGGTTTGCAGCAGCAAAAATTGAAGAGGACTAGCAATAATTCGACCAGCAAAAGGCTGGTCGGGTCCATTGGTAATTAAGTACTTGGGAAAAGTGCCAAAAAAGTCTTAAACCTTTTGCATTTGTGCCGATTTAGTCATAAACCTTTTTTTGGTGCCGATTCAGTCCTAAACCTTTTTAAGTTGTGCCAATTTAATCATTTCCAGCCAATTTTGGCCGGATTTTTTTGACTGGACGCCGGCCGGCCGGCGTGGCATGATCGGGCGACGCGTGGACAACTTTTAATAATATTTTAATAATTTTTTTTTATTTTTAAATATTTTTTTTTTTTATTTTTTATTTTTTATTTGTGTTTTTCCTCCGGCTGGTCGCCGAGGTCCGGCGACCGGCCGCCATAAGCGACCGCCCGGCGAGGGCGAGGCGACCTCGCCGGATTTGGCGAGGTCGAGCCTCGCCGGCCATGCCCTCGCCGGATCCGGCGAGGGTGAGCCTCGCCCATGGCCGCCTCGCCGGATCGGCCATGGGCGAGGCTCGCCTCGCTTTGGCCGATTGCCGAGGTCCGGCGACCGGCCGGGCGAGCCTCGCCCATGGCCGCCTCGCCACATCGGCCATGGGCAAGGCTCGCCTCGCCGGATCCGGCGAGGTCGAGCCTCGCCGGCCCTCGCCCGATCTCGCCAGATCAGGCCATGGGCGAGGGCCGGCGAGGCTCAACCTCGCCAGATCCGGCGAGGGCGAGCCTCGCCCATGGCCGCCCGCGGATCGGGCCATGGGCGAGGGCCGGCGAGGCTCGCAGATCCGGCGAGGGCAAGCCTCGCCCATGGCCGCCTGCTAGATTAGGCCATGGGCCATGGGCGAGGCTTGCCCTCACCGGCGGTCGCTTCGGCCGGTCGCCGGACCTCGGCGACCGGCCGGAGGAAAAAGACAAAAATAAAAATAAATAAATAAATAAAAAATAAAAAAATAAATAAAAAATATTTAAAATATTTAAAAATATTTTAAAAATATATTAAAATATTATTAAAAGTTGTCCACGTCAGCGCCGATCATGCCACGTCAGCCGACCGGCGTCCAGTCAGCAAAATCCGGCCAAAATTGCCGGAAAGGACTAAATTGGCACAACTTAAAAAGGTTTAGGACTGAATCGGCACCAAAAAAAGGTTTAGGACTAAATCGGCACAAATGCAAAAGGTTTAGGACTTTTTTGGCACTTTTCCCTTAAGTACTTAGTTCAAGGTGAGCTTTCTCTCTTGCCCTTTTTTAGCCAAAACCAGATTGTGCTCGCACAAGAATTCATAAATGAAGATTGGTGCAAACATTAATATTGCATATTTGCTAGCTAAAAGAAGTATTCTTTATATGTATATAGTACGAGAGCATATGTTGAATTCACCATATTGTGATGTATAATGAGCATAATCTAAGTTCTCAATGACCATAAGTCATGTAACATTCGTATGATGTCGGGAACATAAAGGCTTATTCTGTAAAATCACGGGACGGATTATGATCGGGGATATATATGTACGAGTCTCATTCAAGTTTCTAAACACAACTTTTCAACGTTATATGTGGAATGGATCTCCACCCTAGTCTGCCAACCCTACTCCTCTTGATCTCTGCATGAAAATTCTCTGTAGAAATGGCAAGAGGGTACGTGCATGGTCCTCTCTCTCTCTCTCACAACTTGGGGATGGCATGAAGCCTATAAATACCCTCACGCACTGCTTCTGCACTCATCCCAAAAAAAACCAAAACCTACAAAACATGGCGGTCGTTTCTAGCTTCAGGTCAGCGACGGCAAGTGCCATCGCCGCCTTCCTTCTCTTTGCATTGCCTTCGGCAATTGCCGTGACTGTCTACACGACTCTCTCGTTGCCGCCAGGAACCGGAGGCCCCAAATCCATAGCCTTCGACCTCCGCGGAGGGGGGCCCTACACTGGCATCTCTGACGGCAGAATTGTGAAGTACACTCCTCTCGGCTTCATTGATTTTACCTTCACCGCAGGAACCCGGTAATTTCCTCTCTCGAACCGAAGGGCTCTTGCCGTATTTAGCCTGCTGGTTATAGTCAATCTTTGTCATATCCATAAGATACATGAACACACATCACACACCATTCCTTCACCAAACAATGCATACGCAGAATAAGGAAATGGGTGATTTTTCCTGTGCCTTTCGGGATGATTTAGGAACAAGACGTTCTGCGATGGGAGAGATGCAACGGCGAACGCGACGGTGGGGTTGATCTGCGGGAGGCCGTTAGGGATTGCGTTCAACAGCACTGAGTTTCTCTACATCTGCGACGCTTACCTGGGGCTTTACGTGGTCAGCCCTCTCGGAGGGCAAGCCACCCCGCTCGCTTCTTCTGCTGAAGGCTCACCGATCCGCTTCTGTAATGGCTTGGACGTCGATCCTAATACCGGCGTGGTCTACTTCACAGATGCTAGTGCCAATTATCTGCTCAGGTACGAACCATTAGCTTCCGAGAGCACACTATTTTAATCTAACTTAATATGCATGAATTTATTTTAATGACATGCGAGATGCAATTCATATGGTATGACTTAAACTTATCACTATATGTATGCAATCTAATTTATATAATCCTGAATATGCATGTGCTACGTGATATGAGATGAATGACATGGTATTTTTACATGCATGTTCTTTTATGATTTTTTTTTATGATGATTCATTTTTTAATGCATATATGCAACCTATGCTAAATAATGATAATATGAGATTAATTATGAATTAACCTATTAACTAACCAAGGAAATGATCTTTTTTAGGAATCAATTTAACTTAAGTGAATGATATTCTAATTTATTTTAGGAATCAATTTAACTTAAACTATATCTTATCTTAAAAGCTATATAAAAAAAAAAATCAAGACATGCCAACATTATTTTAAATTAGCCCTAACAAAAATCACCCATCTAAAAGTGTAATCTAAAAATTATAATCTTATAAATGCAGTTCTAATTTACTAACCCTAAAAATACAGTCCTAATTTACTAAACCTAAATGCTCTAATGCAATATTTAGATTTTCATATACTTTTTGATTTTTTTGATTTTTTTTAATCTTTCCAAACAAGTAATTATTTAAAAAGAATGAAGATAAGAATTAAAATAACCGAAAAAATAATCCATTGTCTCACGGATTAAATTAACAATTATTTTAACTCTATAACAATTTAACAATTGAAATGCTATCAAAATTCCTAAAAATTAAAGTAATTAAAAAAATAACCCGACGTCTTACGGGTCAAATTAATAATTACCATAATTTGGGATAAAACACCTGCAGTTAATGCCTATGAGATTTATAAAAGAAAAGCACATCTTAATATTCTAAATTAAACAATAATAACAAAATAAATAAAATAAGATAAAAGTTAGTGAAAAGTAAGAATAAAAATTAAAAATTAAACTACCTAAGGGAAGGTGAACAGTAGCATCGATGGGGGTGATAACGTGCGGCGAAGGATGGCCGGCGTCGGAGCGGGCGAGAGGGACAGCTAACGGTGGCGCGCGGTGCTCGTGCAGGCGCGGGTCACCGGTGCAAGGTTCACCTGCAGGAGGAGAGACGCGATCTGGAGGGTGAGCAACGGCTTCGGGGCGAACTCATGGCAGAAATGTTACGGGTCAATGAGTCGCCGGTCAGTCAGAGGCGAGATCAGCAGAACGGCGGTGGCTTCGCGGGTCAGTGTGACGGCGCGGCGCTCGCTGGGCTTCGAGGATTGGAGCAGAGGGCAGTCTGAGACGCGGCGGTCGACGCGAGTAGAATCGAGCTGCGGCGAAGGTGTTGCGGGCGGTGCTGCAACGACGTCGGGCAGAGCAGCGGAGCCGTCGAGTGCTGTTTGAGGTTCGCCAGAAGGAATTGCAACAGCGGGTGTTGGGCGCGACTGATTGAACGGTGAGAGCGCGGGGGCGCGGATTACTGGTGTCGCGATCTGCGACAATGGTGCAGAACAGATGGGCTCGCGGACAAGGAGCGCGAGCGAGCGACGGCAGCAGCGGGTCACGGTCGTCGGGGCGAGCTCGCTGGTGCAGGGGTGCGGTGGAGAGCCGGCTTCTGAGTAGAAGTGGTCGCCGGCAGAAGACCCTTCGGAGAAAAAGAACAACTGTTCTTCCTTTTCTTTTCTTTTTTCACCTCTGCTGGTCTGCTGCACGTCCCATTTTTCTATGCTCTCTGCTCTCTGCAGAAGCAAAAGCTTTTGCTTCTTTTGCCGTTGACTTTTCTTCTTCACTTTTCTGCTTTTCTCTTTTGTTTTCTCAAAGACACGAACAGAAAAGCAAAGGAAAACCTTTCTTCTCTCTTTCCTTGTTTTTGTTTTCTTCGACGAAAGATGAAGAGAAGCCCCCCTTTTCCACGTCTCGCACCCTCTATTTATAAAGTGAAGACTCGAATTTGTTTCAACAGATGGAGATTTTCACTCAACTTCTCAACAACAAAGTGGCTCCAAAATCACACGGCTGTTGAATTTTTGAATTCAAATTTTTTTCAAAATTTCCCTCTAATCAAAGATTATTTTCCATGTCTATTTTTCTAAATTTAAATGAGGTGTCAACAGATATCAAAGTAGGGTCCCGAATTCAAATCTTTCTAGGCCTCTTATCGTCTCCCTTATCATATCTTTCCACGCTTCATTTTAGGCCAAAGTCTCATCTACATTTGAGGGGAAATATTTGAATTTTTCTACATATCAAAACATGCATTTATCTAGTAATTTAAGCTCGGTCCCAAGAGGATTTATAGCTCCTAAAATAGGTAAAATGCATTTCAGTCGTGTTTGGAAATGATTGGACTGCGTGGAGAAAGTGAAAAGCTTACAAAATGCGACCGGAACGCTTTCATAGATGAGAATAAAATGCTGGAATCAAGACGCCTAATTGAATCTAAAATTCAAATTCAAACTTAGGCTGAATGGAATCTAGAGGAACAAACATCTCAAGTGCTAAAACTTGACATGGGTAAATATATAAGTACCAAAACTTCCTAAATGTATAGTTAAGTGCTAAAATTGGAGAAGAAATAAGTATTTAAATGTCAACGGCAAAAATTTCCGGCCAAATAACTGATGTGGCATTTTTCGACGAGAAATTTAAATAATGTGGCATTTCTTAAATAAAAAAAAAACCTATTCACGTGGCATTGACATGGCTAGATAAGCCCAAAACGATGTCATTTTAGGACAAAAATTGCTGAACGGACATTTTTGGCAAACCATGTAGATGATTTTATTAATAAAATAATGCAACATTGGCTTTCCGACAAATCTCATCGGAATTGGCACTTAAGTGTTCAATTTTCAAAAGAAGTAACACTTAAGTGTTCAATTTTGGAAGTTTTAGCACTTATATGTCCACCCGTGTTAAGTTTTGACACTTCGGAATTGTGCTTCTTCATGAGATTTGTATTGGTTTGTAATGGGCGATCTTCTCTTCTTCGTATCTACAAAGTCAAAATATGATGTCGTTTTGGTTTTGTGGTGTCTTGATTGCTAACGCTTGATTGATGCGCACTTTGATTCTTCTTGTTTATTTAAATAGGCCATTCCTTCACGCGTCTTCATTTTCTTCCGCGGAGACTTTCTAGCTGTTTCGACTTGGGCGCTACCCTAAGGATGAATTGCAATTGCTTCAGATTAATTTGCTACTACCATCCTTTGATCTTTACCTTGACTTAGTGTTTCACTTCTATGCATCCTTTGAGCCAATTAATCGTTGTCGCGCGTCATATACTCTATTTGAACTCTTTTCACTAATAATTCATGATTGATGAGCTCATTAGGCATTCCATCGATAAATGAATCTGATGGGTCAAATGTATTATTATGGTCTCATTTCAACCCAAATTCTATACGGATCTATAATTTGATGATCGTAGTTCTTCTGTGAAAGGAAATACATTCTTTATTGTATTGATGGCTAGCATTAAAAGGCGATTTATAAATTCTCCTCTGGGGTAGATACACGGAAGTCAACTCTCCAAAATCGTACTGAACACCTTTAATGTTGCACATGGAGACTCAAAAGCTCATCCGCCGTTACTATTAAGACTTCCTTGGTATTTTTCCTGTTGTAATATGTAAGAAAAATTACCCAATTGATCTAAACATTTTTATAGATACCAATTCAGTTCTAAACTTTTCATTTTTTTAATTAGTCATGAACCTTAGCTTGAACTTTCAATATAGTCATTTTAATCAATTTTCACTGAAATCGGTAACGTGATTGTCTAGTCATTATCGGTTATCCTAGCTGAATTTTTCTTGAATTTGAATTACTGTGCCGTCTACAGTCAATCGCTTCTCTCAAGGCTTCCACATGGACCACACTAATCCGCCAACCCTACTCTTCTTGATATCGTGCACGAAAATGCTCCATAGAATCAGCATGAGAGTTACGTGCATGGAGCCTACAAAAACCCTCGTGCACTGCTTTGTCTCTTCATCCAAAAACACCAAAGCTACAAAAACACGGCGGTCGTTTCTCACCTGAGATCAACGATGACGATCACCGTCGCCGCCTTCCTTCTCTTTGCCATGCCATTGGCGATTGCCCTGCCTGTCTACACAACTCTTTCGCTGCTGCCGGGCTCCAACGGCCCCGAATCTATCGCCTTCGACCTCGTCAGAGGTGGACCTTACACCGGCATCTCCGATGGTAGGATAGTAAAATACAGTCCACCCCTCGGTTTCATCGATTTTGCCTTCACCGGACAAACCCGGTAAGTTTCTCCCTTCAACCAAAGGATAAAATGATTATATCCTACAATATTTCGCGCTCGGGCTTAAACTCGATCATCAAAGTCAATATCCAAAGAAATGGGCATTGACGATGTCGAGCTAGGGGAATAATCGGGTAATTTTTCCCGTACATTTCGAAATGATTTAGAAACCAGACGTTCTGCGACGGGAGACATGGCACGACCAATGTGACTGTGGGGTTAATCTTGGGGCTCTATCGGAGGACGAGCGACCCGGCTCGTTTCTTCCGCCGGAGGCGTGGTGATCCGCTATTGTAATGGCTTGGATGTCGATTCGAATACTGGTTTAGTCTACTTCACAGATGTGGCGCTCAAATTCTTTGTTTCTTTTCTTGTTAATTAGATTACGTATGTTAGAGACTAAGGTCACAAATTAATTAAAACACCCCATATATATACTTTTTTTTTTTTCGTGAAGCCACAACTCCACTGCGTGCATGGGATGATGATTCAAGGGGAGTTATCTTCCCCACGTGGCCCCAAGTGGCAACGCAGAAGGAGGGGTCACTTTTCTTCTTTCTTAAACTGTTCAGCTGCAGCAACTGATTTCTTCAGCTGCGTTCTCTTCTTTCTCCCCCCAGCCGAGGCACCCAACTCTTCTCTCTCTTATTTTCGCTTCGTTCCGCCAAGAAAATCTGACCCAATCTCAGCCCCTCTTAGCCCCGCGCCTTCTTCCAGCAGTGAGACCGTCGCTGTCATGCCCCGTTCGGAGTCATCGTCGCCGGCCGTGAAGCCCAGCTCGTCCAGCGCTTTTTTCTCTCTCCGCAAGCGAGCTCGGGCAAGTAAAGCCTCCACTGGTCTGTTGTAGAGCTGTTTTTAGCGTTCTGAGTGCACGGGTCTGCTTGGTATAGCGGTGCATGCGAAAATCAGGGCTCGATTTCGTGAATTAGAAGTAGAAGTTGGGTGCCGAAGTTTTGTCCAGAGCTGGGTCAAAAATTTATGAGAACCAGACCAAAACCTCCAAGCAACCTCCTCTCTCCCTCTCATTTTTCCCTCTCTTTTCCCTCGGGTCGACAGAACGTCCCTCCCCCTTCCTCTGCTTTTCTTGATTTTCCAGCCTTTAGGAGCTTCTGTTTTTTAAGAACCAGCAAAGAGAAGGAGAAAGGAGAAGGAGCAAGGAGGGTTGAGTAGCAACTAGATAAGGGAAATGGTGGGGCACTAGACTAAGGAAAATCTTTTGGTTGCTTGGTGAGGTGCTGGTCGCACGTTATCTAGTGGATCTTCCTCTCCTTCAGTTCTGTTTTAGTTCGGCTTCACGGATGGGGTGCCTTTTGTGAGTTGCATGTTGGATTGATGGCTAGCATAGGTGTAGAAACTTAGCAAGGAAGCTATGATATGTTGTTTTGCTACGTAGAAGGCCATGCATATTGTGAACATAGACTTGCATGTGAGTTATGTACATTGTAGGTACTGAGTTTGAAAGTATGTAATGGTTACTCGTCATTTTTCCAAAACCAAGTTTTACCGAGTCCTCTGGTTTTCCGATTTTGTGGTGTTTGATATACTGATAAATAGGTGACATTGTCTTCATGAAAGTTACTCCAAAGACCTTGAACTACAGCATATATTTTTCGTAGAATTTTCTGGATTAGTATAAGTAACGAAAATATGCTGTTTCTCTGGGGTAATATTCTGCAGAGATGTGAAACAGGGGGACATCAGAGAACTGTTTGATTTTTCTGTATCTTTAGGGATAGATTTGGGTCATGCTCTCTTTACGAAAGTCGTAGAGTATATATCCTCATGTATAACATACTAAAATTTTGTAGCAATTGGTAGAGTTTTGTGTGTCTAAATGCCTCTTCTTCAGTGTGTAACGGTTCTGGAAAATTTGATAAGTTTGTAGGTTGAGTCAGCGCTATTTTAGCTTCAGCATTATTAGTGTCCTTAAAAATTTGTTAGCTTAGTGGGTGAAGTGATAAATAAGGAAAGGAAGATTTGAGAAACGTCGAACCATATTGCCTTTGTTTGGGCCTAAGACTTGTACCTAACCTTAGGGGAAAAAGAGTTGTCAGTATACTTGAATAGTTGATGCTGGAATAGTTGATGCTGCATAGGGCGGGACTACGAATGTGTGTAGTTGACTAAGGAGCAAATGAGAGGCCCCTGGTGTCGAGATGCCTGGAGAGGGATGAAAGGGAGTAATAACGTGCTCTTTAGAGGACCGAGAACTTCTTAGAGAATCTCGTGATGCCAGGTTGGGTGCAGGGGTACAGGGTGAGGTGTCGTCTTCCCCTGGAGAATTGTTGCAGCTAAATTGTTGCAGCTAAACTCTTTTAGACTCCACAAGTTGATAGTTTATTTACTATTTTACTTTGTTAGTGGCTAACCCCAAATTTGAACTACCGGCTTACTTGTTTTGCTGAGTTTTTATTTAAAAACTCACACTTGTCTTTTGTGATTTTTTTCTCTTCAGACTAGAAGATGTCTTCCACTCCGCCTACTGCCATTGTGGCTATCCTCTATGGCACCCCTTTCGATTTCGTATGGCGACAAGAGGAGATCCATGACCGACACTTCCTAGGTGTGATCTTCGTCAAGTGTACATCCTGCTTGACGGTGGATACAGGGGCACCTGCAGGGCCAGCGTACCTGGCCTTTGTAGCCCTCTACGCACATGTGGATGGTTGGCTGATGGGGCCTTTGCCACTATACAACAACGGTTTGGGCCATGGTGGTAGCCCAGTGGTGTAGGCGGTGATTGACGAGCGCTTGATGTTTGGAGGAGTTTTGTTTTTGGTTTTTGGCAGCATGTACATGATCGAATAGGAGGTGGGATACCTAGTGTTAGTGGTCCCCGGTGTTTTTTTGTATAAATCCCCCTCTATCGTCCCATCTCCCAATATGTACATAGACATACCACTAAATGTGGCAGCCTAAATCTCAAACCAAATTACATGACTTGCTTTCTAAACTAGGAGAGATATCAATTTCAGATCATAAAATAAATTTCATTCTATGCTGAATCATAAGAAATTGAACTGCACTCGACTATATTTACCATAAATCTTGTCTCTGTACATATTGGGAGATGGGACTATAGAGGGGGATTTATACAGAAAACACCGGGGACCATTGACACTAGATATCCCGCCTCCTATTCGATCATGTACATGCTGCCAAAAACCAAAAAACAAAAACTCTCCCAAACGTCGAGCACTCGTCGATCACCGCCTACACCGCTGGGCTACCACCACGGCCCGGACCGTCGTCATACAGTGGCAGAGGCCCTATCAACCGACCATCCACACATACGTAGAGGGCTACAAAGGCCAAGTACGCTGGCCCTGCAGGTGCCCCTGTATCCACCGTCAAGCAAGATGTACACTTTTCTTTTGTATTTTTTTTCTCTTCAGACTAAAAAATGTCTTCCACTTCACCTGCTGCCACTACAACTATCCTCTATGGCACCCCTTCCGATTTCGTATGAAGACAAGAGGAGATCCATGACTGACACTTCCCGGGTGTGATATTTAGGCTGCCACAACATACGCTAGTTTTCAATATCTACTCAAGTATTTTTTTGTACCATATCTACTCAGGTATTTACTATAAACTTTCAAGAGCACACGGTCTCTATTTTGAGAAAATTCCAAGTTTACTGAAACGGGTTTGTAATTTATGTGTATCAAAAAAGGTGACATATCATAAGTGGTCAATCAAATAAATGAGTCATGTTCGACGACTTATCTCATATGATCTTTTAGATCAATTTCAAAACATGAGGATGTTAAGGTAGTTTTACTTCTTTGGTTTGCATCAGCAATACCACCCAAGCCATCCTGGGTGGTGACAGAACCGGAAGGCTGCTGAGATTCAACCCGAGGATTAGGCAAGTCACCATGCTAGCCATGGGGCTTTTGGGTCCTGGTGGCGTTGCCATGGCTAACGACAGTTCCTACCTCCTCATCACTGAGTTCGTCACCGGCACAGTCAAGAAGTTCTTCCTCACCGGTCCGAGGGCCATCACAACTCAAACCATGTTAAACAACGTCCCAATCGTGAGCAACATCAAGAGGACCCCTCGAGGAGAGTTTACAATGACGGAGACTGTTTGGGCTTTTGCAAATAAGAGCGCTAAGGATTGATGGAGACGGGACGGTTCTGGCGAACGTGTCCCTTGGGGGCCCTTACAACAACATTACTATCATCATCGGAGTTCAAATCTTCGGTCCGTTTGCTTACGTTGGGTCGCTGTATGCTAACTTTGTTGGTCGAGTCCTGGGGCTGGGGCTCGCCTAACGGTCAAAGGCCACATTATTGCTTGTACTAAAGAAATTACATGGGCTGTGTATCTCACGTAATAATAAGGGAAAATAAGAAAGTTCAAAGGTCGTAATAGTATGATAAATCACGGTGCATTGAAGGAATATAGAGAGAAAGTTATCCAAAAAGTCTTAAAACTTGTTGTACTTTTATCAATTTAGTTATAAATATTTTAATTTTATCAATCAAGTTATAAACATTTTCACATTTTGTTAATTAAGTTTATCCAGCCAATTTTGGCCGAAATTTACTAACGTGGATGGTCGGTGCTAATGTGAAACTTTTTTAATAATATTTTGAATTTTTTAATAATTTTTATTTTTTATTTTTTTAGCTTTTCTTCTTTTAGGTTTAGGAGTTAGGGCTGACCAATCCTCCCCGGTCACAAGCAAGGGTGTCACACCCCTCACTAGCTCTAGGTGAGGGCCACAACACCCTCACTGGCGAAAGCGATGGTGTGGCAGTTAAGGGTGTGCAAAAGAACCGAGATTCGCCCGGACCGCCCGGAATTGCACGGAACCGATGGTTCTTGAGGGAACTAGTTTGGTTCCCATTTCCAATTTATGGGAACCGGTAGGTACCGGTTCGGTTCCCGGTTCCATGAGTGGATCGTCCACCCGCCCATCCGGACCGAACCGATTACATTAAAATAATATATTAATTTTTAATATTAAAAAATTTGAAATAACTAATTAATAAACCCAAATCAAATAACTAAAAAAATTAAGTCAAGATTGCAAAGAAGCAAGGCTGGCCCAGAAGCTAAAAAGTCCAAAGCTATCCAAAGCCGTCCAAAGTAGGGCTGGCTAGCCTGGCTAGGTAATCTCCAGTCAAACCAAATGAAGAGGTCCGGAAGCTAAAAAGTCCAAAGCGCACCTTAAGTCCTTGACAAAACGCCGAGCAGAAAGCAAGCATGCGAAGAAGCAGGGCTGCAGGAGGAGGACAAGAAGAATAGGTCGGCGAAGAACCAATAATTTCAGTTGAAAACCAAAGTTGTTTCATGTCAAGATCGGAGCT
This sequence comes from Eucalyptus virginea, assembly GCA_014182375.1. Classification (NCBI taxonomy): domain Eukaryota; kingdom Viridiplantae; phylum Streptophyta; class Magnoliopsida; order Myrtales; family Myrtaceae; genus Eucalyptus; species Eucalyptus virginea. Next base: position 8,742,303 of record CM024515.1, on the reverse strand, counting down.
TTTGAGAAATCAAGGAACCCCCTTGGGCTAGGGTTCGCGAGGAAACCCTCGATCGTAGCAAGTCCATCCATCCCTTTCTCTATTTGGGGGGGTTTTTGATGTGAGGAAGATGATAGAGTGTGAACAGATTGATCGCAATTTGATTTTTGTCACCTTGTGGGGTTGGGCTGTGTTGTTGGATGAGGGATTGAGGTTGTAGGAAGTGGTTTGTTTGTTTAATTTTTTTTGTAGCTAGGGTCCTGCAGTGCTTGTCGTTGGATACCCTTGAGCGCTTGTGTTGTGCAGTTGCTTGTTAGATGTTGTGAGACCGGTTCCATGAATTCATTCGGGCACCGGACTAGACCAACGGTCTGGTTCTCGGGTGAATCTATACAACTAACGGGTGGATTCCGATTCCAATTTTTGGAACTAGTCCTTAGCGGGTGGTTCTCGGTTTTAGGTTGGGAATCGACCGCTCGGACCATGCACACCTCTAGTGGTGGTTGGCTAGCAAGGGCTTGGTAGCCCTCATCGACCCTAGGCGAGGGGCTTGACCTCGCCCGAGGCCAACGAGAGTAGCCAAGCTCTCGCCTGACCAGATCTAGCGAGGGTTGCCGGCCCACCTTTGTTGGCCCTAACTCCAAAACCTAAAAAAGAAAAAAGCAAAGAAAAGGAAAAAAGAGAGGAAAAAATCATAAAAAATTCAAAATATCATGTAAATACTATTTAAAAAGTACCACGTAGTGATGGTCATCACATCAGCGAATTCTAGTCAAAATTGGTCAGATAAATTCAATTAACAAAATATAAAAATGTTTATGACTCATTTAGCAAATTGAAAAGTTTATGACTAAATTAATAAAAGTACAATAGATTTAAGATTTTTTGGACAATTTTCCCAAATATAGATCATCACAATGACGATAGATGCTGAATCACCCAATAATGCTGAATAGAAACATGAAAATTGTGCTGAAGCTCTTGTGTTCTTCTCATATCTTGCATTTTAGTGAATATCATATTGGCTTCTCCCTACCACTCTCCTCATGGCTGCATTGTCTCGGGGACCATAAACTCTAGGCTCCTGTCAACCAAAATTTGGAGGGACAAGTGTTGAGAGAGACAAGAACATAGAAGTGAGGGTAATATAGGAATTTGAAAATGGTGATGAGGGCAAAGTTGGAAGAAAAATCTATTAATCCCTGAAAGAGTTCTTCAAGAATGCTACAAAGCCAAAGGAAAATATGCGTTTGGAAATGCTTTTGGGGAAAGTTTTGAGAAAATGCAAATGTCATTGAGTTAAAACGTTATTTTCAAAATGCAAATTGTGTTTAGTAAATTGTGTTGTAAAAGTCCATTGTAAATTAGTAAAATGATGTTTGGAAAAATTATATTTGCAAAAGGCTTTTGTTATTCAAAAAAAGAAAAAAAGGAGAGTTGGCCGGCCAAGAACATGTAGTTGTCGGCAAGGAGTAGGCGGTCTAGGGAAGGGTGGGTGGCTCGATGCAAGCTATCTGACAAAGGTAGGTGGTTCGGTGAGGGTTATGCAACCCTCCGGCGAGCGTTGTGGTCACCACATCTGGTTGTAGATTTGGTGTGACTGTTGACCTCCGCACGAAGGTCGTGATGCGGTGAGCACGAAGGTTGCCACGGTTGTGACTAGAGGTGGTCGCCAACAACTGTTGACCTCCGCGCGAAGGTCGTGATATGGCGGGCGCGGAGGTCGCTTGGGTTGTGTGACCCATTTGGTCGTAAATTTGGTCACAACCAGTTATGGTCGCTGCGAAGGTCGCAACCCTGAGGTGCAGCGAGCGAGAAGAAGAAGATGAATAGTGAGGATAAAACCTGAAAAACGAAAAACCAACGAGGATAATTTGGGAAGAAATTTTTTTTATTTACCCCATCAGCTTAGCATGTTGAGAAGGCTAAAAGTCCAAGGTAGCCTCCAACTTGCTTTGGGCTTTTAACCTTGTAAAGGCTGGCATCTTCCAAATGAGGTTTGAAAATTTTTTACCAAACACCCCTAAATTGGCCTAAGGAGCTTTTGGGGTTCAAAGTGGCTTTAGGCCACTCCCTAATGCACCTAAAGGAGACGTGCCTTTAGCTTTGGACTTGAACAATGCTAGCTTTGAGTCAAAGCGGTCCAAAAAATTTTGACTTACGCTATTTTCATCCTTTTTTTTTTGTTAAAATGGCTGAAATATTCTCTTCCCTCGCCCTTCACTTTATTTTTTATTTTTTATTTTTTATTTTTATTTATCACGAAATGGTCTTTAATGCGTGTTATTTAATTAGAGTTCAAAGTCTCGTGCTCTCATCAAGCTAAGAGATTATTTATTTCATTGTCCCTAATTTACAAAATACCGCACGTGCGGAGATACGATAGGCACGTCGGCGCGCTAAAACCCCCGGCCCGGTCGAACCGGTACCTTTTCCAAGCGAACCGGAACCGCTCCACCGGACCGGTTTGAGCGCAAAAACCCTAATAAGTCTCCCTCCCCCGCGCGTTTTCTCTGCGACTGTCTCTGCTTCTTCCGACTTCACAGAGAGAGAGAGAGAGAGAGAGAGATGGGGAGCGACGGCGAAGCGGAGAGAGCGCAGAAGGAGAAGGAGAAGGAGAAGGAGAGGAAGAAGCTGGCGGCGCTGGCACCCATCGCGAAGCCCCTCGCCGGCAAGAAGCTCTGCAAGCGGACCCTCAAGCTCGTCCGTCGAGGTACGAAACATGTCGCTCGGTTCGGTTTTCTCGCCCCTTTTGGACGCGCTCGATCGACGGGGGGCGATTGCATCCGATGTTGTTTTTCTGGGTTTTTCTTTCCCTTTTGGGAGATGGGTTTTTGGCTTTGATTAGGACCTGGACGTGGAGAGACCCGAATCGTGTTCATCCTTTGACGGGGTTTTAACTGAAAGTAGCAGTCGAACTGTCTTGATGTCGCGTTTTTTCAATCTGGGTAGGTGCGTCGTGGTACGTTGGAGCTGCGAGCTCGATAAAGACGCGAGCTTGCAGTTTATGAGCTGGAACTGTGTAAAAAATGCCAGATTTTGCTCGGCGAGGAAAGGAAATTTCGGTGGTATCCCCCAATTTCAGTTGCTTTGGCGTTGAATATGTCCTCTTTTTGTTTGATGTATTGACGATGACGCGGGGCTTTCGACAAAACCGAATATTTCGTGGAAGAAGTTGGACATTTCACGGGAACTTTGTTTAGTTTTAGTCTGACTGTGCTTTCGAACAAAAGCTATCTGATCCAGCTTTCTTAAGGCTTTACTTTGGAGATGCTATGTTCCGTCGAGGGGACTATTGATTCGCATATACATTCGAATTGATGGAATCGATGCGCGTACCGTAATGTAATAGCTAATTCGAATGTTGTGTCTTGACTCGCAGCTGCTGAGCAGAAATGCTTGAAAAGAGGTGTGAAGGAGGTGGTCAAGAGCATCAGGCGCGGTCACAAAGGGTCAGCATCAGCTTTCTTTGCATCATCCTTGCATCTATTCTCCATTTCCTGTAAAACCATTTGCATAGTTCTTTTTCTTGTTAGATGAGTTTCCCACTATTCCTTTATACCAATATATCATTTTGGGTCCATGTTGTTCTTCTTTTTCAAATGTTTGTTTGGGATCTCTAGATTGCGATGATTGTGATACCAGTTGAAGAGGTTTTAATGAAGAATTTGGCATGTAAGTAGCACTTGGTGGTGATGTTGTCGGCTCCAGCTGGGTGAAATACATGTCGGAGTTTTAGGAGAATGTGTGTTTTCAACAGAAGTGTGGTCTGTGCATGCAAATGAGCTGCCACACCGGCCTTTTTAAAATGCTGAGACGGAGAGCTTGTAATTTTATGAAGATGATTGTGTTATTAGATGATCAAGGCGATTTAAAAAATGTGCCATTTTCAGTTCTCAAGCTACAGTACTACTTCCAGTACAGTCTACAGCAGTGTGCGCCAAGGAAAGAGACTAAGAGAGCATTCCCCCAAGTCCTTTGGGGATAATTTTTTTTTACTTTTAAATCGTGTTTTATGTATTTGAGTAAATCACTCATCTTTCTTTTCTTTTTCTTTCCTTTTCTGGATGGTGCAGATTGTGTGTCATTGCTGGCAACATATCACCTATTGATGTGATCACTCATGTTCCCATTCTATGCGAAGAAAATGATATCTCCTATATATATGTTCCCTCGAAGGAGGTAAGTTTATACCATCCTTTGATGTAAATGGTTAGGTTCTGTTTTTTCAGTCATCACCATGCTTGATGGGGACGGGTTGCCATTTCCTCTGAAACTTAGTTCGTCTTCACCTAATCAGCTGTTTAACTTTTGGTTCCCCCAGCTCTGAGATTATTATCCTGTTTCCTTTTTATGGTTTCAGGATCTAGCGAATGCAGGAGCAACAAAGAGGCCAACATGCTGTGTTCTGGTACTTACAAAGCCAACTAAGGGTGAATTAGGCCCAGAAGAGCAAGAAAAATTAAAGGCTGATTATGACCAAGTTGTAACAGAAGTATCTGAACTTACCTCCACTCTTTTTTAAAACGTCGCCATCCTTAGGGATCTGCTTCTTTTATGTTCATTACTTTGCTAGTTATGGTTATTGTATTGTCTGTGTAGCCCACTGGTCTCTGCAGTTTTTTGGCGCCACGGCACATCTATAAAATCATGTATGCGCATCTTAAGCAGTTGCCACAAAAGCTCGTAAAGCAATATCAGCACAAGGGATTGTGCTTTTAGAGTGTCATGAACAGTAATACAAATGAATTCTTGCAACATCGCTTTGCCTCCGAAGAGTTAGAAATTTGCTGCTGTGGAGATGCAGACCAAGGGCTGTTTTCTTTCACAATGGCATGCGTCGGAGATCCTAGTTAGCAGTTTTAATTACATAATTTCCCAAGGAATCCTGGTCACTGGACATAAACGTGTTCCTACTCCAAGGCTGCAATGTTCAGTAGAAACTAGAAAGTAGTTCGGGTGAATTGCAGCAACATTTGTTGGAAACTTTAGTAGGATGGGATCAGCAATCAAGCTAACACGACCCATAAACCGAAAAATGCTGATTCAACCTTGACGTGAAAGTATTTCTCTCTCTGGAGGTTTTGATGTGTGTGTGAGAGAGAGAGATTGAATCGGTTTAGATCAAATAATGTCCTTCCTGGTTTCCAGTTTAAAGTGAAACCTGGCTGTCAACTTGCCCATTATTAAACGGAGGGATTGGCGTTGAAATGCAAGTGAAATCCGAAAGAAACATTGTCTTAGGAACAGGCTTCCTGAAATGCAACGGTATAAACTAGTTCCATAATGGTATGTGGAGTGACAATTTCAATCTGAAGTGCGCAAATTTTGCCTGAATGACGAGAACTTCATCAAGAATGAACTTCACGGATTTTTATCTCTGGAATATATACACCTCAAAAACATTTTAAATTTGCATGACTTCGCTGCTTTCTTTGCTACGATGTCATAATAGTCATTGCTTTTGACTAGACGGTCCAATAAGAAACATCTTTATCATAGATGAAGCTGAAAAGCTACAATATACATTAGACAACCCCCCCGGGACATGCCTTTACAGTGATTATGGGTGGCCTTCCCACAATGCAGATTAAAAACATACAGATACGAAATAGAAGGGTAGCAGTGGTGTTTCGTTGTAATAATGCAAGCGGAGGAATCACCTTTGGGTAGTCAAGGTCTTGAACAGAATCAGACCTAAGCCACCGAAAGCTAGGGTCAGTACAATAGGGACAGTGACGACATCAGCCATTGAGGTTACGTCATTTGTTCTTGCTTGACGTGTCCTCTCCCCCCAGTAGTCGTGTAGAAGATTGCTCAGATTGTCTAGCTGATGCATGATTTGGCGTTGTGATCGGGCAATTACTAGTATCTGCCATTGTGAGAACAAAACACGGATAACAAACAGCCATTGTTAACATATGAAGTAAAATCATGACAATAATATGCCGAAAAGATTAAAGGTGAGACATCGACTCAATCTTTCCCAAGTGAAAGCTTCTGTCCAGACGATAACATTCCATTTTTATCAGCCAGGAGTACATTCAAAAACCTACTCAACACAAACAGGACTCACTATCTCTTGGGCTATGGCTTCAACTGTCAATGCATTTTTGTGCCAAAAGATACTGTTAATGCAACAGGTTATGGCCCTTTCTGGTATTTTATCAGGCCTGAAAATTCCCGGGGAAGTTTTGGGATTTGCCATTAAGGCACATCTAGTTTTTGAAGATATTCAAAATGGCACAACACTGCCCTGTAAGTTTCACTATGTCACCACTTCGTCAAAACAGGGTCTTAGAAGGTAAACTCAATATCATACTCTTAAGGCTATAGCATATGCTGTGTCAGAAAAGATAAGGCCAGTTATCATAGCTCTAATATCAGAAGATCTCTCCTTAATGTCTCACTCAAGTAAAAGTCATAGCTGGTCCATCAGATCTACTGCGCCCACCTAAGTTGTAAGAGACGAGACTTGGAAACATACCTCTTCCATAAGTGGGGAGTCCTTAGCTAATTGTGAAGAGGATGAAGAATGTGGCATTAAAGAACCAGTCAAAGACCCATTTCCTAAGCCAGATATAAAGAGAGAAGTGGGTCCAGATCCATTGCAGGCTTCGGCCTGCAGTGCTAAATTCTGTTGACTAGCTGAAACTCTTCTGGTGTTGGACTTGGAATTGGAATTGAGCTCCTCGATACGAGATGAAAATTCATCCATCCTCTCATTGAGCGTGGATATTTGATCGGATAGATGAGTGATCACTCCCTGCACCCAGTCAAATGTGAGTAAAAAACTAATGTTGGGGATGGGGGGCCAAAATCAGCAAAATAATGTTGGGGAGGGACCACAATAAATAAGGATAAATTGTTACAGCTTACAGAAGAGGAAGATTTATGTGAAGATGGTTCAACATCGTGAGCTTCTTTCAGATTTTCATCATTCTTACCTGGTTTGCAATTGCAGGCGGTTCTAAGGTTCTTCCATCAAACCTTCTATTATTGATGGCAAGTCTGGTCAATTTTAAGTTCTTGTCTTTCTGATTGGAGAAAGACTGAGACATCCCACTGAAAGGAATACAGACAGAATTCAATGAATGATCGCTTGAACTTCCCATAATAAAGATGGTGCTCCCGCTAAATCTGTCCTAAATGATGCAAAAAGTTTTGAAAGCACTAAAATAAAGTATCTGATATGTGCGTGCGTGTGTGCACATTCATTTTTTTGTAAGCTCCTCTCCTCTCAACTTGCTCTATACTAGCTTCTAATAGGGAAGTATCTAGCGCTGTGGGTTAATGAGCGTATACCGGCTGAGATATTTCATCCTCCTATCTGCAGAAGCCCGGGAAAGTGCCTCTTTAGGGCTGGAAACAAGATCATCATCTAGGCTGAGCTTCGTCTTCAAATCGTCTGGCAATGCCTACAAAAAAACTCAATCATCAGTGGAGCAAGCAGATCAAATCTACAGAGAGATAAGAAGAGGCATACCATAACATCATTTACAAGCTTCTCCAGCTGAATCTGTTCTATGTAGGTGCGAGGAACATATGAACCATCCAAACCCAGCTGCTCTGCAACATACTTGATATACATACGGTCACGTCCTTGTACCTTCACAACCAGATCAGAAAGATTTTGCCGTTGGCCTTCCAAATATCAAAACAGAAGCAGCTAGTAGATGCAAACATGCTAGTGAGATAATTTATGAATACATTCAGACAACTTTTAGATCCACAATAATATTTTCACAATAGGACACCGAAAAACAAAGCTCTCTACACTTATGAGTTCAAATGCAATGGCTTTACATTCATTTATACTTTCTTTTTCATATGTAAAAAAATATACGAATCAGGAAAGCTGTATTCAGGTCTAAAAGGTACCAAACACCTTGGGTGATGGTTCAGTAATGTTAAGTTGTCCTGCATCAAAACGCTAGAGGATTCTTTTAGTGTACAGGGTTACATTTCAATTCAAAATTAACAAAATGCATGATAGTTTTGAATCTAAAGTTATAAGACACTGACACAATAAAATGGCCACAAATGTTGAGTGGACTAAGCTGAGCAATAAATGAAGCAGCTGAAATGTACCTGAACATACTTGCGATTAAGCTGTTCCAGCCAATCAGTTTTCACTGTCACCCTCTCATCAGAGAAGATGTGGCTGCTTCGTTTCAGAATGGATGCGATTGTGTAGCCAAGGGCCATCAATCCTCCTAGCAGGCGCACGCTAACTTCAAAAGTTATTCTTGGAGATATAATGAATGGACTATCTGTAACCCATTCCTGATACAAACAACATTAAATGCATTGAAGCACAGAAGAGGATATTAAATTATTAAGTCTTGATATGGCAAAGACCGACACTAGCTTTGAACTCTCCCAAAAAAAAAAAAAACATAGTTGGCCTACTCTGTAGATGTCCATGGAAGATGCCATCTCCCATCCCAAATTCTAGACAAACGTCTTTATTACCATCTTAATAATGTTAAAGCAAGGTAAATATGATGCATAACGTTGCTTAATGTTGGTTTTAGCAAACCTTGTCACACATTTTTCATCAACTTCCTTTCACAAAATGGCTACTCAAAGCTTAGAACCCAATGCAGAGACCATCAGCATTTATGGACTAGAATGTAGCCTGTTAATCATGTACATCAGTTATACAATAAAAACCCTTTTCAATGTGTTTGTTCTTGACAAGAATCCAACTTCCACACCGACATTTTTAACTTGTTCCCTCCAAAATTTTCTCAGAAAAGAACAATCAAGCTTGCATCTTTTCCAAAGGAAAGAGCAATGGGATGTAATTTTAAGGGTGCATTTCTTTCAGGGGGAAACCCACGATTTGAGAAAAATTTACCTAAACATGATCGCCTAGATAACTTACAAAAATGATCAAACGAAAAATATTTTCATCATTTACAAAAATGTTTAGTCTTAATTGTTGTTGATATTAAAATTATTTTCCTGTGACTAATTTTTCTATTCGATATAGTCAATCATTTTTAGAAAAATCCTTCCCAAATCATTCATTTTCTGTGAAATTAATGAACCCCTAAGAAAATGACAAGTGAAAAGTATCTTTAAATCATGAAGATAATTGGCAAACCCACTTTCTCCTAAAAAAGCATCTGACTATTGCCTCTGTTTTCATTCTTAAAACATGTTCTCTAAAGAATTTCCTAGAGGGCACTTCTCCTAGAACTTGCAGGATCTTATGGAAAAAGCCCATATGTCGGTAGCAGATCAGATCAAGTATTTCAAATAAGTTCTGTGAAGAGTTGAAATTTACAAGGAGATTTAGTTAGAAGCTGCTGTACCGAAAACTAATCAGAAACTTGTTTTCAGAGTGGTATGGGAATCAAGTGGGAAACTAGATGCTGGTATTACTGAATATCTTGGTAAATGCTTTAATGACATTACTTCAGTCTCGTAGCATAGGTCATTTTTATTGGAATTGTGACACAAAGACAACATTTTGGAAGGCAATGCCAAGTGATCACTAACAATTAAATCTGCAACTCAGATCACAAGCTTCAGAACAGCTAAAGTAACAAGTATGACACATATTTTTATCAAGACTTGCAAGGCAGGTTTTACTTGGTTTTCTATCATATCTCCAAAAGTAAGAAAAAAGAATGGAAAACATGACACCATAGCAAGAAGCTTAACCTTATATTTATCTCACCTCAAACATAAGATTGTATTTTCCATCTCTATTTCGCATCCTGAGGTATGATTGGCAAGCTTCTGGATCTTCACCTGGCGGCAGAAGGTATATATCATAAGTTTCCTCCATACTCTCTGAATATGTTCCGGGGAAAACAGCCTTGATTTGATCAACTGTTACTGTCCTTGTTGACTGCACTAAACAAAAAGTACCAATTAAGTTACAGAAAAAGAAAAAGAAGCAAGTCTAGGTCTGAGATAGAAATGTAAAAGTAGACTACAAACTCCAGATAGAAAGGGTTTGACAATAACTTTGAGAATATAAGTGGGATTCTGAAATCCAGAGAAAGGATTAAATTTGTTGATTATTTTGATATGCGCAGTCTGAAGATCAGGCTCAATGAAAGCCTTGTACATTGGGTACACCTGCAGGGGATAAAAACTGGGTTAGATGCATCGATGGCGAAAAACTGAAAATAATAATCAGCAGACAACTGGGCACCCAATTACTTAATAAAACTCTTGACACAAGGAAAGCAAGAAAACCGTTTCAGATATCTGCTGAATGATTTCTTCAGGTTCTTGGCCAGCACGTTGGATATCCCTTAGAACTCGTTTGACAAGATCAAAATGTACCCCCCCAGTCACAGAGACGCGAAGGTCAAGCAAAGGCCGCAATTTTTCACTCAGGGCGTAAATGCCTTCTATAATCACAATGCGAGAACTGGGAACTTCAATAGTCCTGTCAAAAGCATAATTTCAAATTTTCTTCTTTTGCATAATGCATCTGGGATATGTAGATACAGTACATGAACAGCAGCAGTTTTTAATGTATTCTACAAAAGTTTTCCAATTTCATCAGGTAAATATTTCTTCCTTTTTCCAATGAAGTAAGTAAAATTTTCCACATTTAGAGATATGTGCATAACCTGTAGCCGATACGAGAGCTAGACTTGAAATCATATATTGGAACCTGAACGGGCTTCCCGGCCTTTAAACCATGAATATTCTCAAGCAATGTGTCATAGTCCGTCAAGCGAGGATCTGCTTCAAATATATTTGTCAGAATTTATCCCTTATATCTCATTGAGCAAAGTTCATGGAATGAAAAGTATTTGCAACATTATAGGATGCAATTTGTGAACCATATCCTAGAATGCCTGTAGATGACTAGAGGAATTAAGCAGAAGAAAGACCTGTGCATGAATGGAAATCTAAATGACAATATGTGCCAACATAGCTGGAGCACAATGCAAGGTAAATTGCAGTAGAACCCTAACCCTAAGCTTTCATAAGTTAGCATGTATCAACCTTCAGGCTTTGATAACAATCTACCTTCAGATTCAGCCCATATTATTAACTGAACAACTGCTGAAGTAAGGGACATGACTGCGGAAATATAATACATGTTGGAGAGCAGTTGGTCATGTCCAGTCTAAGAGATAAAATACTTATTAAAGATAGATGACTTCAGAAAAAAAGAAGCCTTGATCCTAGGAATGAAAAGAAGATTAAAAGACCTACATGACAGGTGAATATTAAGCATTCATGCTTTAAAATGTCCAAGAACTAAACCAGAGAAATCATGAAAAGACATGGAAAATGGCCGCCTTACATCACTGACCTACTCAAAAGCCAGGGCAGCTGGCAAAATAATGTCTTAATAATTCAAAATGCACGTATCTGTGATCATTGTGCATTCCTCTCGTGTTCCACAAATTTTACCAAGTCATCAAGTTTTACACATTTTTGCCGAGTTGGACTTGGTTGGCTACTCTTCACTAACCCGGTTGGTTCCATTGAACTGATTAAACACCTCATGAAGATTGGCCTGCAAAGCTGATAGATTTTTGCCACAAGCTAATGCTCTGTTTCTTTCGAGTGCCAACATCTCGAGGAAGCTCTCTTCCCAAAGGTCAAGCTAACCCATTCCTAGACATCAGTGTTTCTTTAAGATTGGAAAATAATCTCGAAGTGGCTGTTAATTCTCCGACCTCTACATAGGTGATTCTCCTCTCCAGTATTCAAAGTAAGCTCTTCTGAAAGTGGACATTCTGTAAACCCTACCAATCCTATATATTTTGAGCTTGTGCCTTGTATCGCTCCTAAAACTCTTTGGTATCTGACCGAAGTGGAACTCTAGAACTTACCAGCACCTACAAAGAATTTAAAAAATTGAAGGTAAACCTAAAACTGACACGGGTGAATAGAGGACTCACCATCGAAGTTGCCGTCGATTATACGGCTGGCGTCATTGTAATTATCCATTGTTATGACAGCAATGCTGGGCATAAAGTTCAGCACCTTCTCAGTGAACACAGTCTTACCAGCTCCAGAAGGACCAGCTACTCCAACTAATATTAACCCATCATTCTTTTGGGCCAACAATTGACACGCCCGAATAAATATGAAAAAACCCTTCTCGAATGAAAGTGATTCCTGGATCGGAACGATCTCAAAGCGATCAGAGTCCTTTCTCTTGACTATCTGAACCTGATCCCGCAAGAGGCCAGAACGTCGGCGAGGTGAATCGGCACTTGGTGAATTATCTTGAGCCATCTGTGAAGCAGATGTACACATCCCTCAGAAAGTTGCAGATGAAAGCTAAAACAGGAAAGGAGCTATCACTAAGCATCTGTAGCAGATCAGCAGTGGAATGATTCTGATATTTTGAGGAATATGAGGTAATATCGAAATGACAGAGAGGTGACAAGAGCGGAATAGAAACAATGGCAAAGATTGCAAATGCTGTGACGACCTATATGTAAGCAATCACTCGACTGCCTTTGGCCAATCATGTATAGTAACCTCACCAAATATACATGACAAAGTCTCAAATGGTCCTTCAAGATCATGCCAACAGTTAGACACAAATCTTTCACCAGATTGCATCATTGCTATTAGCTGAGTATCTAGGACCAATACGACCGTGAACACCAAACTGAGAACATATCCGAAGCTTTTCTCCCGAAGAGATTATGTGTCGGTAGAAATCCGCAGTCACCAAGAAAAAGAAAAAGAACAATCAAGAACATTAAAGCGCTCGACCGACCGTACTCACCAGCCGATGATTCTAATGAAAACATGTCAAAGACCGATTTCTTTCCACAAGAACCATCGAATTTATAACAAGGAAGTCGAAAACGAATCGGCGCATCAAAGATCATCAAAGCAAACATCATTCGCACTAGAAAACGAAGCCCTTCATTTCTTCCCCACAAAAAAGAACTATATTTAGACGAACCTGGTTCTCGGGTAATGTCAAGAACATCCGACAAAAACAACAGCAAGAAACAACGCCGGCGATCTTCCGGGTTGCAAGAACGGAGGCCTGTTGTCCCGAGAAATCAAAAGGGTCGCCGGAAGAATCGGGAACGGTTCTCGGGAGGCAATTGGGTGGCCCCAGAAAAGGCGGGACGCTAGTGGAAGGCACAGGAATCGAATCTTTCTGGCAGCTGGGTATTGGCAAAAAGATCGAGGGGAGGGGATTCTTGATTGTTCCGTGTGGCAGAGCGAACAGAGCGTGTCAGTTCATGAAGAGGGAGTGAATTCATTACGATGTTCCGGCACTAACTGGTATTGGACTACGCGACAAAACCAGTTCCTTTAAAGCTGCGATGGTAGATATCTCATGCTATGCTAAGCAAAGTAGTGCGCACGTGTCTGGTGGATAAACGGACTGACGTTTGAAATCTTTAAATTAAAAAAATATTGAGCAAAACCACATTATTGAGAACTTCTGATTAAAGAAAAATAAAAGAGGGTCGTCGATAAGAAGACACCGTACAAGGAAATCATATGAACACGCGTACTCAGTGAAAAGATTATAGAAAATAACACAAATGATTCTTAAATTTTAGTAGAATGTACAATGTAACATGTGAACTTTCAATTAGTTCAATATAGTCTCTAAACTTTATCTAGATGTGCAATGTAGTATTTAAAATTTTAATTTATTTGATATAGTCCTGAAACTTTTGGTACATATTTAGTTTAGTCCATGTACTTTATAAAAATGTTTAATGTTGTCCCTAAATTTGAATTGATAGAAAGACAACATTGAAAAATAATCAGGACTAAATTGGACATGTAGCAAAAGTTCGAGATCACATTAAATAAATTAAAAATTCAAGAATCGTATTACACATTAAGTTAAAGTTCATGGATTATTTGTGTCATTTACTCAAAAAAATTAAAATCTCTTCAATGTAAGAGGTGTCGAACATAATTTTTACATCAATCTCCTCTTCTAAAGTCACCCTAGCACAATAATTGAAAATCAACCATTTAAATCCGATCAATCATATACAAACAACTCTGAGTTAGGATTGCCTACACATGCTCAATATCGGAACTTAATCGATATATAAAAGAAGCTTCATGAGTTCTCAAATAATGAGGCCTTTACCTCATGACCCTTAATTATAAATATATATATATATATATTAGCAAAACGAGTTATTCATATACGAAAATATTATATATGTAAATATTGATCATGCAAATCTCAAAACAATATATGCAATGAAAAAGAGCCTAATTCCCTAAGAAAAACCCAATCTTAGTTCAAATCCTAATTCTTTTCTGAACTTTTTTGTCTAAAGAATCACTTGCTCTCACTTGAGTTCTAAATCTACCTACGCAGTTCAATTTCTTCAAAATTACCAACATCAGAACCACTTAGAGGTTTAATGATTAGAACCTGCATCTTTACCAACATCCTGACCTTTGTATATTTATGTGGAGTAATAGTAGCCTCCCTATGTTGATAATGTTGAAGAAATCGGAGGAGACTTTTGAATGAGGGGTTCAACGGGAGCATATTTGTAACTAGAGTAAAAGCAGCGACTTTTTCTTGATAGAAAAAAAAAAGATTTAGGATAGAAAAGGAATCGAATCTAAAATGGAGAGCTTTTTTAGGGAAAGAAAAATAGTTTAAATGGTCTTCAAACTTTAATTCAAGGGATTGTATATAACATTAGGAATTTTTTAGGAAATTAAGAATTTAGAAAGAGATAATGATACAAATAATCCCTAAATTTTGGCACGATGTGCAATATCATCTCTAAGCCTTTAATTTGTTTAATATAATTCATAAACTTTAACCTAATCTCTAATATTGTCTCTGAATTTTAACTTGTTCAATGCAGTCCTTGGACTTTTGGACTATATTCAATCTAATCCCTAAACTATATGAAAATATTCAATATTATTCTTCAGTTGATTCAAGCTTATGAATGACAATAAACATTTTTATAAAGTTCGATAACTAAATTGAACATGCATAAAAAAAAATCATGAATAACGCTAAACAAGTTAAAAGTTTAGGAATGCAATTGCATACTGGCTTAAAATTCATAGATCACATCAAATTAATTAAAAGTTCAAGAACGATATTACACATAAAGCCAAAGTCAAAGAACCATTTGTGTGATTTTTATTACAAAGCGCATGCACATACTTGAGTAAAATCAAGGAAAAATGATACAAATAGTCCTTGAACTTTGGCTTAATTTGCAATGTGGTCCCTGAATTTTTAATTTGTTTAGTGTAGTTAACTTTAGCCTAATGTACAATACGGCACGTGAACTTTTAATTTATTTTATATAATCCTTGACCTTTTGGCACATGTTCAATTTAGTCATTGGATTATATGACAATATTTAATATTGTCCCTAATCTTGAATTAATGGAAAGACTATATCGAACATTTTCATATAATTCAGGGAACTATGATATAAGGGATGGAAAATAAAAATAGGATTCATAGCCACACACATGGCCCTTTTATGGTCTTAAGGACTACATGTTAGCCACCAAATTCCTTTTCATTTTTTGACTCGTATCATAGAAAATTTTAGGATAATAAAATTCTGATGCACATGCTCAACATTGTGGCAAGTGCAAAGTATACTACTAGGATTAATCATAATATCCTTGGTTTTAAAGAATCATACCAAGCAGAAAGGAAGGTAGGAGAGAGCTTTAAGAATTCATAGCAAACTACGCAATATTATTTTAGAGAGAGTGCGTTTTGCCCCTTAGCATTTGCAAGCATTGACTTATATAGGCATAAAACAAACACTAAAGACAATTTTATAGACTCTTTTTGGCTGACCAATTATTTGACTCTTATATTGACAGATGAAGACCTTGCTTCCACCAGACTCTTATCCTATATTTTTCACTTTTGCTAAAGTATGCTATAGTGTCATGAACAATGCCAAATAGTACATAAACAGTGTCAAATGGTATCAAATAGTACCAAACAATGCCAAATAGTACTAAATAATGCCAAATAGTGTCAAATAGTACTTTTAAACCAAATTTTACTAATCTTCATATGATGCTTTAGACTACTTTTTCTTTGTTGCTTTAGTTTTCTTCTTTTGGAGATGCTTTAGACTTCTTCACAAGTCATACTTAATAGATTGACTCATCGTTGTCCAAGCTACTGAGTCATCTCCGTCCTTTTGCCTCTGGTATTCTCTTATAAGTCTTTCAATTTCGAGAGCTTCAAGATGGTTATAATCTATAGCCTCTGGGGGATGATAAGAAATGGATGGGATGTTAGTAGGATTATTAAGAGTGCTTTTCTTTGAATTATCTCCATACTCTTGCTTGAGCGCTTCAAGGAGTTTCTCCACTTCTTCAATTTCTAGAGCAACTCTCACATTTAATTCAAACATCCTTTGTCTTTGGGATGATTGATAATAGCTTATTGGAACATCAATGGAGCTTGATGGGATGCCAAGTTGAGGTAAATTCCCAAGTTGAAGTGATGAGCTTTCTTTGTCAAGACCTAGGCTAAGTGCAAGCTGTAATTCACTATGATGAGAAGGATTCTGTAACAATGGTCCTACCCATGAATCCTTTGATGATTAAGTTGGATCTTGTGAAGATGTTTGTGACTCAGAATTGTCTTGTATTTCAGTTTCATAGTATCTCCTTAGGCAAGCATTGATTGTCGGCTAGGTTGCGCGATGATTATCACAATGATCCCAAAAAACATTATCAGCTTCTGTCGGCCATGGTTATGGTGGAATAACTTGATTAAACTGGCAAAATATCCTTTGCAATTATCGATACTATCGAGGATAAGCCAAGATTCTACAAGAAAGAGTTGCAAAAATCTCGTTTAAAATAGGTTGGGGTACACCAATATTTGTCGGAGTGCTGAGAAATGCTTGCAAGAAGAGGGCAAAGAGATTGCCTAGCATGCGGGATGTGCTCTTGGACTTGGAATTCGCCTTGCAGCTTCAACAAACTCCATTGAAAAGAACGATATATGGTGACAACAGACTGGCGGCGGTTCGCGGTTTTGACTCTTTTGAATGTGAGGAAGCTCCCATCATCTAGTGCAGCCACGATCGAGGAAGAGGGTGTGGCCACAGAAGGGATGTATAGCTATGAGATGTCCATGAGCGAAGTTTTTCCTAGATGAAGATTGATGAAGCCAAATCTCGATCAGGAATAATTCTCCACCAATCCTATAGGCTTTCAATAAATCTGCTCACAAACTTCATTAGTATATCATACTAACTTTCGATAGTAAGTGCTCTAGTGTTGAGCCAAGCATGGAACTCCTATAATCTTTCTGGCCATTTTGAGTATGGAATATCATCAAGCATGAAATAATATATTAAGATTGAAGACCTATGGTCACGGTTTAGGTCATGAAGGTGTCCTATTCCTGGCTTAGATGAATTTGATTGGGATGAGCCATAAAGATAAGGCTCAAGAGACTTTGGTGTTTTTGGCTCGAGGTTGAACCGCTTTCAGAGGAAAATGAATTTGATTTTGAAGTCGAATTAGAGATACTTTCTTTTACCGACTTTGGTATTGCAAAAAAGCCTTGAGTGGATTTGAGGCCATATGAGCAAAGGGAGGCTCTTGGAAAGGTTCTGAAGCTGGCTTGTTTTCCTCTTTTAGCTTCTTTTGCCTTTCCATTTCTCGAATATGATTTTGAAGTGTAATAATCACTTTGGTCCATCTTTAGGGCTTCTTCAAAGATTGATGCAATCATTGTAGTTTTGGGAAAAATCAACTCTACAGGATCTAGACTCCAAGGTTGGGCAAATAGGTCTAAAGGAGGAATGAACCTTCCTTCTTGGAGAAGCTTGATCTATCTCCCCAATTTTTCCATTTCAGACATTTAATCCTCCAGAGAATGATGAGGAACAAATTTACCATAGTCCTTATGTTGTAATTTCTTTGGGAACATTTTAAGCAATTTATTTGTGATCAAAGCCGTTTGATCAACCTTCTGATCAACATGATCAAGGTGAGCTTAGATAGTTGAAAGTTTAGTGTCAATTGTCTTGAGAGCGTTATTTTGAGCCAAAGCATTTCTGATTGCCAATTTAGAATAGTCTCAGTAGTCATGACTTTCTTTTATCTTTCATGATCATCAACATTTATAGGATTTAGAACTTTAGGCATATGTCAGAATTGATGTTGAGCATTGTAAATTCTCCTAATGCTGTGAACAAGGCACTAGAGTTAGATCTTTCCAAAGGTGGAAAGTCTGATGGTTTGAACATACAAACAGATGGAAGGATAGGTGGTTGTTCTGGTTTTAGGAAACATGTTGGCTGAGGTGCTTCAGGTACTTCTAAATGAAAAGAGTCTTTCTTAAACCATTTGTGAACAGGTTTGTAGAAAGGCGAGACAACTGATTTTTGCTGTGAAGGTTTCTTTTTGGGTGGTGACTAAGGTGGCAGAGGAGGCTCACATGGTTTTAGACTAATGGAGGATGTTTTGATTGAGAAGGTTCGTACAACGAGACCATGAATTGATATTTTCATTTGTCTTCACCAAGAGGTCCGACAACAAGGTCTCCATCAAGTTAACTCTAATAAAATTTGTCTTTTGACCATTCCTTTTTTCTAGATGGTCTATCATCTTCATCTTCATCTTCATCTGGAGGATTTGTACAAAGGAAACACTGGCACTAAAGATCCCAAAAGCAGTACCCTGTCCAGGGATCTTTGTAATAATGAATGGGCCTTCCCCACTAGTCAAAGGACTCAATCATGGTTTTTGGATTCGGATGACTATCGTCAACTAGAAAAAAAGTAGGAAAGATAGAAGAAATAGCTTCTTCCTTTTCCTTACTAAATTTAATGACAATCGTGTCATCATCTTTTTCATCTGGAGGATTTGAACACTGGCACTAAAGACCTTAGTCAAAGGACTCAATCATGGATTGGATCGCCTAGAAAAAAAGTAGGAAAGATAGAAGAAATAGCTTCTTCCTTTTCCTTACTAAATTTAATGACAATCGTGTCATCTTTTTTCCTGATGAACCGAGACCTTGTGGATTGGATCGGCCTAGAGTTCTGATGGATTTGTTCATAGTTATTTACCCTAATGTCTGGGAGTAACTTAACTAGCTAATCTTGAGGAATTTATCTAGGCACATGGATGTAAGAAGTCTAATCATTATCCACCAAAATAAATAGGGCATCTTCCTAATTAGGAAAGTTGAGGTCAATAGCATGATTCTGAACACAATAGACCATTTGATAATGTAAGTTAGCAACAATAAAATTTAGAGTTTGTGGAGTTCCAATAATCTATCACTGAACCTTAAGGCTATGGATTCAAAAAAGGCATATTAAAATTTGGAAATAGTGTAACGATCAATGTTCGTGCATTAAGGGTAATTTGGATTGTATCAATGCAAGCATACCGGTAATCCAAAAACTGAGTGTCCAGAAAATCCATTCGAG
The DNA here is from genome assembly GCA_014182375.1 of Eucalyptus virginea. Classification (NCBI taxonomy): domain Eukaryota; kingdom Viridiplantae; phylum Streptophyta; class Magnoliopsida; order Myrtales; family Myrtaceae; genus Eucalyptus; species Eucalyptus virginea. Next base: position 8,722,918 of record CM024515.1, on the reverse strand, counting down.
TGATCACGGGTAATTCATTCCTTCCATGAAAGGATAAAGCAAGTCTAATGGCACCATGAATGTGCATATAACATTATTGCATCCATTCTTGTGGGAAGTTAGTCAAAAGGAACTTGGAGGGTAACAAAATGTTCTTGCTGGCAAGAAAGGGTACTAATCAAATTTGGAAGATTAGACATGCTCCTTAACCTCTCAAGAAGTATGCTTAATAAGCTACTTAATAAAACATACATGTGAGAAAGAGGAAGGTTTAGCAAAAGCAGAATATAGATTTATAAACGAAAGGTGAGTCTCTGAAATTTTACTATCTCCATTAAGATAAAGAAACCTCTAAGGATCACTTTGAACAAATTTAAAAATTCAGAAATCATATTAAATATTTTAGGTAAAGTTCAAGAACTATATAAAATAAATTAAAAATTCAGAATGCATATTACATATTAAATAAAATTTCAAGGACTACCCACGTCATTATCCCAAAATCAACGAACGTCCAATCGAAAAACACCGTCACACAGAACGGCAGTGGTGCCTGTGATTCATCGCAGACCAAAGCCTGTCGGCCCGAAGACCGATAAATACCTTTGTCGCTTGCGAAGCCGAACCGCACCCGCAGTCACTCCCCCAGTGATAGAGAGAGAGAGAGAGAGAGAGAGAGAGGGCATGGAAGGCACGCCGGTCTCGCATGGATTCCACATGCCGGCGGAGTGGGAGCGCCACTCGCGGTGCTGGATCGGCTGGCCGGTAAGCCTCGCCGTCGTCGTCTTCTCCTCTTTTCCCCGCCGGTCCTTTTCGCGGCGACCAGTCGGCCGATGAATGACGGCGTCCGGAATTCTGCTCTCGCAGGAACGTCCGGACAACTGGAGGGACAACGCCGCCCCTGCTCAGCGCATGTTCGCCAAGGTCGCCGCCGCCATATCCGAGTTCGAGCCCGTCACCGTCTGCGCGAGCACCGCTCAGGTTTTGGTGTTTCGCGTTTCGCGACCGATGGAACCTCGTGAAGTTGAGATTTTTAGCATGTGGGTGTTCCTGGAATTCGCTTTCTGAATCTGGGTATGGCGTGTGTGTCTGTGTCTGTGTGCTTAGTGGGAGAATGCGCGGAAAATGTTGCCGGCGAATGTCAGGGTCATTGAGCTGGGCATGAATGATTCCTGGTTAAGGGACACTGGACCGACTGTGAGTGATCATGAATAACCCCTTGAGTCTCTTTTTAGATGTGTCCGTGCCGTGATGCTTTGTGTGCTGTTGTCCATTGTAGTTTGTGGTGGGGGACGGATCTCCGGGTCATGAGCGGAAGATAGCCGCGATCGATTGGAATTTCAACAGCTATGGAGGTAACTTGGCACTGTTTAAAGTACCTATCTTTGTAAAGATGAGTAGTTATTGTGACAATTGATGTCAGGTTTGCTGTGTCTTGATAGCTCGATCTCGAGATGAAGGAGATAGTGTGAGCAATATGTTCAAACTGACACAGTGCAATCACTTGTGCCATTTTAGCAATTTTATCACAGATTGAAAAAAAGAGAAAGTGCAGGAGTTTCATGTTCAATCAATTTTGGACGATTCCTTTCACTTTCTGCCTCACTAGATAACGGTGATGCAGCCAGTTAGAAAAGGATAAGAAGTCATAGTTGAAGCTGCATTGAAAAATGAACAGTTGTTTTTTCTTTGTCACTATGAATAGAGAGTTTCCCTTACTAGACAGAGTCAACACTCTGTGCTCTGATAGCTAACATGCAATGTAAAGATTTTATTACCTTAGAATATGACCAGTCAGTCAGTTTAAGTACGCTTGTTCTCTCTAAAAGTCACCATCCCCCTTGAAATTAGGTATTGAAGAAGGTTGCTATAAAGATTGGAGTCTCGACCTTCTTATAGCCAAGAAGGTATGTAGGGCTACCTCAAATACTGCGTGTAACATCTTTCTTTTCTTTTTGTGATTTCTGCTAGTTAGTAGTTGTTGTTTTCTTTTCTTCTTTTTTTCTCCATTACTGTTTTGGGTTGGGAACCCCAAACCTGTTAGCTGACAGGCTTGAGGTGGACAAGGTGCAGCTAGCAGTTACCACCAGTTAAAGGCAGTTTTCTACTTATAGTATGGAAACATCATTCAATCTCCTTATTACACTTTATTAATGTTTTTTAAAGTCAGAATCAAATACCGGTTTCTTTGTTCTTTTTATTTTGCTATGTCAGTCTCATCTACCTTTTATTTCCTGAATTCAGTGTTCCCTCTTTGTCGATTGTGGATTAATTACCTTACGATGTACTGTCAGATTCTTCAAGTTGAGGAGATTCCTAGGTTTTCACAGGAAATAATTCTTGAAGGTGGAAGCATCCACGTAGATGGAGAAGGTATTATTCACATGCTGTTTAGTCAGCAATTTAGTAACACTCTAGAAGTGGAGATAATTGACTTGTTGGTATTATACACAATTCTCACATGTGCAGGTGGGCACGAATATTGTACTTTAATGCATAATTTGAGCTTACACTATATTTTCCAATCTTCTCAGTGGACACATGGATGGAGATCTTTAGACAAATTTGAATAATTTCTTCCATGTGCATTATCATCATTCATCATTCATCATGCAAAATTTTCACTTTGATAATAACTAGATGACATCAGGAAGAAAGAAGGCCTGCCGTCATTATTATATCCTTGGCAGTTTGTTTCTGTTTGAATCCATATCTTTTTGGTGAATTAAGGAGCTTGAGAGGCTCGTCTTAAGTAGCATTTGAGAGTGCAAGGCAAGAAAGTCTGCGATCACACCACACGTTAATTTCTCTCCAAATGTTATTGGAAATTTCTGCTGCTTCATCATCATACAGGTATTTCCACGTCAGTTCTCCTGGTTATCTTGTGATTTCCTCAGGAAGTCTGTCTTCATCAATGTGATCAACATGTCCCTCTTGATGCTTAGAAAATTCCAGTTGCAAATCAACTCCATTTGAAACATCATGAACAATTTATTGAGCCTGGGAAATTAGCTCTCAGACTGCTATTCTCCTCCTGTAGTACCTAGAATTCATTAAGGCGGAAAGCTTTTTGCATTTGTTGCAGTTCTACTTTGACTAGCTCTAGAATTTTGTATGAGGCGCCGTAGAGTAAATCCCCTCTTCTTGATTCATTTATCAATGATTCTGAAAAGCACTGTTTTCATTTTGTCTTGCTGCAGTCTCAAACAGATTGATTTCTTGGTATCTGAATGCTTCGCCGATTGGCCCGTCTTGTTTCATAGTCTTTTTTCTTCAGGGACTTGTCTTACCACTGAGGAATGCCTCCTGAACAAAAACAGGAACCCACAATTAACCAGAGAACAAATTGAGGATGTACTCAAGGCATATCTTGGTATCAAGAAGATCATATGGCTGCCTCGTGGATTATATGGTACACTACTCTTATTAGTTGGCAATTATACCATGAAGCTGAAATCAAAATCTAGGCATATTGTCTTCTAATTTTCTTCAAAGTCTTGTTTATTCTTCCTATACTCGTAGCATCTCAATATCTCCTCAGTCATACTTGTGGTAGTCTCCAAAACATAATGGACTTCCTCTTAAGGTTTGATGATGGGGGAGTTTCGGCTTCGTCACTCACATGGTGACACAGGAAACTATTCTCACAATTTAGGGAATATTCCAGTTTCCCTGTCAACATTGTCGTTGCTTTTCCACAAGAGTGTATACGTCAACCGAGAATATGCTTCTATCCTAGTAGATAGCGTGCTTTTCCTTATGTGTTAAATGATTAATGGGCTTTTGGCAGGTGATGATGATACAAACGGCCATATTGATAATATGTGTTGTTTTGTGAAGCCTGGTACGGTTTTACTCTCATGGACTGATGACGAAAAGGATCTTCAATATGAACGATCTATGGAAGCATATAAGGTTCTCTCTAATGCAACTGATGCCGCTGGTAGGAAATTGCAGATAATTAAACTCCATGTTCCTGGTCCTCTCTATTTGACAGAAGAAGAGGCTGCTGGAGTGGTGCAGGCAAGCATTTTAGAGTCTTAGAATAGGTGCTTGTGTGGCTACTTCTTTTTAACACAGTATTGGAATTGTCACCAGAGAGATGAAAAGCATAGCATATATTCTCACGTCCTTTTCCGTGGGTCTGCATTAGCTTGAGGAGAGAAATGACGTTTTGGAAGTGTGCGAGCTTTCCAATGTCTCAGCTTTCTGCATAGATCTTTTGATTTAATTAGGATGCAGCTTTCGACTTACACTTGAATCTTCCACAATGTCTTCAATTTTGGCCCAAAAAAATTGTCTGCAGTGTTGATGAAAAACAAAACACATTGTCCATCCAGTGACTGTCCTATAATTTACAACAGGATGGTGATGCAGTACCAAGACTGCCGGATACAAGACTTGCTGCCTCATACGTTAACTTTTATATTGCTAATCAAGCAGTCATTGTTCCACAATTTGGGGATCCGAAGTGGGATGATGAAGCTGCTCGTGTCCTGGGTGATGCTTTCCCAGATCGTCGGGTATGTAACACTATCTATTCTTCTCTTGATTCATTTTACAGTCTTCTGTAGAACCAAGTCAAGGACATGAGCTGTTCTCAACCTTCCCTTCTCAAGATTATTTTCCTGTACTCGCCCCCAACCCCCCAGGGGAAAAACAACAAATTTAGCTATGGCATATCAGGTTATGTCCATTGGTTGATCTGCCTAGAATCTCAACTAGCTTTGGTATCGTTTCTCAAGGAGGAAATCAACTTATTCAGCGTCTTACTTGGTGTCTTACGCTGTGAAGCACACTTACAAATGGAAACACGTGCGCAAGGGCACAAAACATGATTGTTTTAAGTATCTGATCGTCACCTTTTTTTCTCTATCGAAGATACTGACAAGTTGATGCTTGCATCAGGTGGTGAGAATTGAGGGTGCTAGGGAAATTGTACTAGGTGGTGGAAATATTCACTGCATCACGCAACAGCAACCAGCGACTGTTCCCAAGTAACACAACACATGGCCGACCGCCAAATGTATGGCAACAACTCATCATAATACCTTGCAGACCTTGGTGAAGCTCCCAAACCTCTGGAGAAGTTCATCACCTAAATCATCACTGCCAATTATTTATGAAATGCTGTTTATTATTCGTTATGTGACTGCTGATTCCATGTGTGCTTTGTTCTTGTGGGTTATATGATGGCCCATGTATTGTGGATTGTATTCTAATCATGGCTGAGAGATGCTTGGAATATGTATGTACCATAATTAGTTCCATCAAAGAGACATCATATTACCTTTTAACCGCCTCTTTATGAAGAACATTCAACAGCGGATGCCAATTATCTAATCAAACCTGACACTTGAATGTTTATTCCAAGAATGCTCTATATGAAGTGAGGTCATCAGCTATTGGACAATATCACCCCGGTCGGCTTCGTTTATTTGATATTTCTAATTAGTTCGAGCTGGATATCATGTGTAGCATGAGTCCTATGACATCTTTGGCACAGATGATAGAAAAGAGATGATATTAGGAAAAAAAAATACCATCCATAGACATTAGCCATCCTTTAATTTTAAAATCTTACAATTTAGGATATCAACATCTGTAAAAAAAAAAAAAAAAAAATCCATACTTCATAATTTTCAACTATCTTATGATGATGGAAATCTAAAAGTTTCTAAAATGGTAGCCGCAAAACATAGAGATCTGATCTGAGATGAAGAGTTTTCATGTATGCATTCTTATCACGAGATGGCAAAAGCTAAGACGAATCAAGCCAACTTGTAATGGCAAAAAGGGCCAAGTTTGATTGCCCACGAAGCAAGCCACGTATGCCAAGGGTCAAGGGTCTATTTGTTAACTTGTCCAATAATGACTAATTCTAGTCTTTTGTTCTAAGAAAGAAAAAAAGAACATAAATTCATTGGGTAAAGAAAGTAAGAAAAATATATTTAAAATTTTAAAATTTTTTAAAAAAAATTAAAAATCCTACTAAACATACTTTTATTTCGGGAATGAAAATTTTGAATAATTATCAAATATTTTCAAATGTTCAGACGAAAATCAAATAAAATAAAATTATTTATGAATAAAAATTGTTCTCAACTTTCTCATTTGGACAAGCTCCCTATTTTACTACTCGGAATACATAACCGACAGGTCAACGCCCCATCTCGCCGTTTGACTGACCGAGTGATCTCCCACGAAACCTGCGACCGACCGCAAGCTGCACGAGCCCATGTGGTCGGACGGTAAATTTTCGAGGGATCCCGGGACGCGATGCCCGCGAAGCAAACGAGAGATGCACAGCAAATTAGCAAAAACCCAAAAATATACAGTCGCCAAACACACAGAATTGCAACAGATCAACCCCCGCTTTCGCTCTCTCTCTCTCTCTCTCTGTGGCAAGTCATTAACGTGAAGAAGCGCCTTGAAAGAGACGCAGGGAGAGAGGGGCCACGGCGTTTCAAGATCGCCCAATTCATTCCTATCGAAGGCGGAGCGGTAGGAATGAGAAATTAGGAATCTTGGGATCGTTTCAGCGAGAGGGTAGGGTGAGGAAAGGAAAGGAAAGGAAAGGAGGGATCTTTCTTCTTCTCGGGTGCTTGAAGGAGGAGAGGAGAGGAGAGGAGAGGAATTTGTGCAGATGGGGTGTACATTTTCTGGGCTGAACGCGCTGTACGACGCCGTGAACGGGGGAGGGGACGTCTGGATCAACGAGAACAGGTTCAGGATCTTGAGGCAGCTCGGGGAAGGCGGGTTCGCGTTCGTGTATCTGGTCAAAGAGGTGGTCAACGATAACTCCTCCGTCTCCGGCGGAGGCCTGGCCAAGAAAGTCAAGGACCCTTCTCATCTTTCAGGTCCCCGAATTGTTTCTTTCGATGAATTTTGCGGCTTTGTGATTGTCTGTCAGATCTTGTTGATGCGCCCTTTTCGTTTTGCATTTGGATTTTCCGATCTGGGTAGTCTTGTATAGTGATTTGATTGCTTGGGTTGTGATTCTCACGAGCTAGCTGTTGATCCGATCGAAAGACTCGATTTGCGGTGTGGACTCGACGTGAATCCCGCTTGGAAGATGTTTGCATTTGTTTTGGGCACTTTCTGGTGTCTTATGACAAGCATTAGGAGCCTCCATCTCGTGTCTAATCTGGATCCTGCACGGTTTTGGTAGTTTTTGCTTGTTTATGTTTGAGGTGTCCTGCAATCTGGGCTTTCACGGAAGTCTCTTTGAATCGGATACTTCGGTTTCTGCATTAGTATTTGTAAGATTTTAACAAGAGATTCGGGAGTTGCTAGTTATGCATTTTTCACTGTGTCAAAACTCTTTCTGGATCTTAATATTTCTACTTGGTAGTTCTGATGTTAATTTGGTTTCTATGCAGATGATGGCACTTACGCAATGAAGAAAGTTCTTATTCAGAATAGTGAACAGTTGGAATTGGTGAGGGAAGAGATTCGTGTTTCATCTCTGTTTAGTCACCCCAATCTGCTTCCCCTTCTGGATCACGCCATCATTGCTGTTAAGGTAATTACCTAGTTTTCTTTTAGATCTTATGGCAAATGGAACATTTTTCATAGTAAAGAACATCTTCTCTGTTCCTAGTGATGACTGATGGAATGACAAATTGATAATACTGTAAAAGAACATATGACTCGAAGAGTATAAAATAATAATGGACTGTAAAATGCGGGGTCCTATTGGTAATATTTGGGAACACTAGATTTTGCTCGGTAAATTTAGGCATCAGCAGAAGGTTCTCAAAGCAACTATTACCTCAACAGCCTAAAATTTACCCTGAAATCTTAAATTTTATCCATGACATGCATTGTTTTATGACTAAAACCTTAAGATCTGCATCCCCAATATATATTAGGTGTCTTACTGATGATTTGGGATTTCAGTATAGAGCTTGTAGTATGTTGAGACTAGATAAAGAACTTTGATCAAAGTAAATGAGTTTTCTTCTGAACATTCCTGTGGATAATATGGAAAACAAATTAACAGTTTTTGGTCTTTGTCAATATATTATGTGCCAACTTTTGAAGAAACAATAGATTTGAACATGCTGAAACGAACACGAGGAGATGAAAAAAAAGGGCTTTGGGGGGGATGGGGAGTTCCTGCCTTCCTGGGACTGGACGTGATTTTCTGTGATTGACCTTTGGTATCATTCTGCATAGATCACCTGTCAGCATGTTACCACGTAGATGAGCATTACTTGGTTGATACAAGCAGAATCATTCACTAAGTGGCTTTAATAATGTTGTCATTGGTGCTTCTCTTGCATTTTCCACAACTAATCTTTTTCTGACCCAAATAGTGTCGCCATCTTCTTCTCTTTTCTGAAAAATGTCTCCAACATCTTTTGAGTCCTTCTTTTCCTGCATCATCTTCATAAGATGATAAATGGCTTTTAATTCACATACTTAGAGGCTGGCATCTTCCTGTTCTTGTTACATTACTTATGATTTGAGGAAGTACTTATGTTATTGATAAGGATCTACTTTGTAGACTGCACAAGAAGGATCTTGGAACCATGAAGCATATTTATTATTTCCAGTTCATCTGGATGGAACTTTATTTGATAATGCCAAAGTTATGAAAGCAAAAAAGGAGTTCTTTTCAACCACTGATGTTCTTCAAATATTCCGACAGGTAAACAACAAGTTTCTATTTTATTTTACATTCTTCTTCACGCATCATAGGTGATTGGTATGCAGAAGTTTCATGTGACAGGCCATTGCTTATTCACACTTGAGCCACTTCTTGCTTGTTCACGTTACAATATGTAACAAAATACAATCTGTTCTTTCCAATACTATGTTGACTTTTGCAATCTTGAAAATCACGGCAGCTATTTGCATCTATCAAAAGAGTGAGCTGTGTTTATAGTAGAAATGCTGATTGAGGTGATATCATGTCACTTGGTTGGATTTGTTTTCTGAAAGTTGATAAAGTAAGATATTAGAAAAAGAAATAAACAAGGAAAAGCAAATAAAGTAAGGAAAACATTACAAGACTATGGGAGGTCAGAGCTAGATATCCAAAGCTGAATAAAAGAGTACTACACAGAAGCAACTGAAGATTCTAAACCGTCAAACTATAAACCCTCAAACATTTTTTTGTTGCATTCCTTCCAAATGCACCACATTAAGCAAACTTGTGCAGCACTTCGAGACTTCTTAGAATTTGAGCCTCCTCCATAAGCATTTGAGCAGCAAAAAAGCTGGATGTGATTCCAAAGCTTAAGAGCAAAATCGCAATGAAGAAAGAGATGATCAGTGGATTTCCTGGAATGCTTACACATGCAACACAAATCCGTGAGAATGAAATCCGGTTTTGCTGAGATTCCGATAGTTAGAATCTTGTTCCAAGTTATCATCCAATAAAAGAAAGAGATACTGTAATTCATATGGGGCAGACAGATTGCTTAAACGGAGAATGCGAGGGGATAAAGAAAAATGTTTGAGGGTGGTTGAACGAATAAAGAATATCTGAATGTGAGTTTATCGAGGAAAGATCCCAATCCTTAAAGTTCCTGATGACACGGGATTCCAACGAATGCAACCACCCTCCTGATGTCACTCGGTTGGATTAAGAGCAGTAGTGTATGCTCCAATTCCATGTCAATTTGCTTGTTAATGTCTTGGTATGTTGATGTTACAATTTGATGTCAACATGTTAGGAGCTGTTTGACTAAGCAAGTGGGTGATGCAGCTTTGTGCAGGACTTAAACATATGCACAGTTTGGAGCCACCTTATGCACATAATGATGTTAAACCTGGTAATGTCCTCATAACACATAGGAAGGGACAACCTCCTCTTGCCATATTGATGGATTTTGGAAGCGCTCAACCTGCAAGGAGGCAAATTCGCTCTCGTTCAGAGGCACTGCAGTTACAGGTGCTTGTTAATTTTATACCTGTGTGGATGTGTGTGCATGCATGCGGGGCTGCAACTATAACTTTTTTCTCTGTACTTTGGTTTAGGAAAAAATCTCTTGCATTTTTATGTACATCAATAACTCTTGGTCTGTCTTCCATCTATGTCATAGAACCATTATGTGGATATCTTTATTGGGTGTTATGGGCTTCATCAATTTAGAAGATGTATGTTCTTTTCAGTTGGTTTTTCAAGTGTACAGATAAGCTTGTGGAAAGCAGAAATTTTAGTATGAGGCTACCCTATCCTCTGCCATATAAATTTTATCCATGTGGAGAACTAAAGTAGCATAGTTCATCTCTTATTGAGTGATTGCAATTTGTATTGCTTTCTCATGGTGGTCCATGGCTTGCCATCGTACAGGAGTGGGCTTCTGAGCATTGTTCAGCACCTTTCCGGGCACCTGAGTTATGGGATTGCCCGAGCCAGGCAGACATTGATGAGAGAACTGATATTTGGTCTTTAGGATGTACACTGTACGCAATAATGTAAGTATTTGTCTTTCACCATTTCTGTTCATCTCATTCTGGCCTTGGGAAAACTTAAATGGTCTTGTTTGCGTATTTGTTCATAAACTGATTGGATCTGATAATGCAATTGTTTGACTGGGCATTTACCTATATGCATGTCATATGTATGTATACATACATGTGCGTATGCGTGTTTTTATCTCAAAAGACAAATACAGTAAAAAAAAACTTGTACAATCTACCGATTTTGTTGTTTATAAGTACTCCAACTTCTTTCTTGCCTGTCTGTTCAATCCTGATTCTTGTTATCTAGGCCACTAGTTCAACTTACCAGTCTTGTTGGTTTTCTGTAATGACATGTCTAGACTGAAATCAAATGGGGGCGCAACCGGTTTGCTAGCAGGACCTAAGCATGTTTATTTGATCTGAGTTAATCAAGCATATAAAGGATATTTGGTTAAACGGCAACCACTCTTGCACATTCAATGCTATGCCAGAAATTTGACTGGAACATTTGTTTCCCATGTGGGCTATGCATATAGTTTCTTCCCACAAAGAATATTTTTAATTAAACAAGAGACTTGAGTCTGCAATATTGTGGCCATTATTTAGGACTACTTTTCTCATGCTTGTTCTCACCATTCTTTCACCCAAAAGGTATGGTGTGTCTCCATTTGAGTATGCCCTTGGAGAATCTGGAGGAAGCCTACAATTAGCAATAGTCAATGCACAGGTGAAGTGGCCGGCCGGACCAAATCCTCCATATCCAGAAGCACTCCACCAGTTCGTGACATGGATGCTTCAGCAGCAAGCTGCAATCCGTCCACGCATCGATGATGTAATAATTCACGTTGACAAGTTGATCTCAAAGTTCTCTCACTGAGGTCATGTAGGGACGAGAACAATGTGGGAGTAGCATTAGTCCTAGAGAATGGTCATTCAAACAGAGTTGGTATATCTGTCTTCTATTTTGCCTTTCAAGGTGATTGTCCATGAAAGCAGTTTTAACAGTTCGTGATAAAAGATTTCACTAAAGTAAAAGTATTCCAGTTGCTGTATCTGTAGTATTTATTGGCTAATGCATTTGTTGAATTGTTTTTTCAGTGCTCTTCTTAATTCATTCGGTAAACATTACGAGTTTGGATTACTCATAATATGTACAAACAATATTAGTCATGGTTGTTGACCCCATTGTACGATCCTTTTAAGTAATTTCTAATGAACTAGTTGACAATGATACATAAGATTTCAGCATTCGACAGTCTTAAATGTTGTGCTTCATCATGGTATTGCTTTTCAAGCAACTCCTTCATCTCGGGATTCAACTCTCTTTCAAACCCTGCATTAGGAATAGAATAAATGTGGGTAAAATCTATTCGATGTTTGCGGTGCATCTGATGTAGAACTCTTTCATTCAGTTCTGCTTTTCCATGAGGCAACATTGCATTGTCATTACAATACTGTACACCGAAGCTAAAGAAAGGCTTCGTGTGGACCTCTTTCTACACTGTCCACTATAAGAGAATTTAGTAATGATGCTATTTCTGAACTGTTTGAAAGTTCCCATGTCAAAGAAACTTTTATAAAGTAACTGGTCTGTACAGTCCTCGGTCTTATACTAGAGGAAGTCGATCGCTGTTCTATCTCTTTGAGTACTTGCATCAAATGTTTTTGTTACATCCTCTTGCACACGTGCACTAAAAGCTTAGAATAAAAAAATCTTGGGATCGGTATGATCTTGGACCTTAGTCAAAATAAAATGCAAAAGTTGCATTGGCCATCGTGCTGAATTGCTGCAAGCCAGCTCATGATAGGAAAACAGTGCAAAAGCGAATCTCCACCCCCCAGAAAGTCAAAAAGATTCATCATAGACTCTCGCAAACGAGCACGCGTTACTCAATTCTTGAAACATCTCCGAATAAACAAAGTTGACACATGCATGCACACATGGAAACATCCTTAAAGCAGATAAACCAAAGGTTGAAAGTGAAGAACAGGATCTTGCTACTTTGAAATCTTCGTCCCATTCCCAGATTTCCATTATCCATTCTCACGTGCTCGTGAGAATGGACTTTTGAGTAAGGGATTTTCTCTCTTTACTAGCCCAAATCTGCACGCCACTTTCGTTAATCAATCATTATGTTCAACGGGACCGGACCCAATCCATGGTGGGAAAATCAATCATACCCGTTCGAGATCTCGTGAAGGGTAAATCACGTTCACCGACTGTTGTATATGTCTGAACTTGTGAAAACTTGGCGATTGCTACCGAGAGAAAAAGGAGAATGCAAAGTTGACCCACCAACAAGGACATGGCGGCAAGAATTCACCCCATGGGGCCTAACTTGTCTGATGACACCTCACAACAAATCATGACAAGAGACCAGAAGTGGGGAACAACCAGAATCGTGCCCACTGAAACGGGAACAACGTGTGGCCATGCCTATTTTGTCTTTTTCTTCTCTTTCTCTTTGGTTTGATTGAGCGTTAAGGCGATTCTCCTTTCTGCTTCATTATTAGCTCATCTTGTTAAGCATGTTTGGAATACAGAATGCCATGTTTCATGTGATGACTCTGACGTTGCGAAACAAACAAACGGTCCGATGTTAGGGTCCATTGGTTTGCAGACATAAAAAAGTAAAGAGCTGGACAACTATTCCCCCTATCTCTGGCATGTGGCGGGAATGCAACGATGAAACCTTTGATAAGACAAAAAAGTAAACCAAACGATGTCTTGATAATTGTCTCTCCTTGTGTCGATTATGTAGACGTGTGATTAACACTCAAGTACTGCACATTAAAATTGACATTTAGAGCGGAATTTACCCTAATCTTTTCGAAATCTGGAAAGGTTGCTGACTAATTGCAAGAAAATAATGTAGAGGACTTGTGAGACTATATAGGAGCAGATCTCTTTAGAGGGTAAACTCATTTAGTGTGGTGTTTTAAAGAAGTGATTCGGACAATGATGAAGGGAAGTAAATTCAAGAGGTTATCTGTCCGATCACTATAACTTATCATCACCAGTGAGTACATCATCCATCCGAATGACAAAGTTATGGAGGGGATCATTAAATCTTGGTCAGATGGTTACGTGGTTTTGGCATTGGAACAGATGAGAGAGACGGGTGCTGCCAAAGATTTAATACCTCTCCATTCCCCTATAACGCTCTAGTGCACTCAAGTTTCAAGCAATCGACAAGGGTCTTATAAGTTCAATGCTCATTGACTATGAAGAATTGAGAGATGTGACTTTCTTTTAATTTGGACACGGAAGATCCTCTAGATGGAGAAGGAGGATTTTCTGCAGTTCCCTACTGATTTTCTGCTAGTTTAAGAAAAGGGGGTGCCTTTTGTTTCCTGAGGTAGTAACAGAGTCGTTGTCGTCCTTTATAGCACAATTGATGACAATTTTTGGTCTCGAGTGGTGGTAGGGATATCAGGATTGGTTTACACAACCTAGTGTGATAATTGCAAGTGGATGCTTCGGCAAGTGGATTCGTTGCGTTACTTTGTTGAACCAAGTTATAAGCTTTTGTATATCTAGCATTATTCTTTGGTAGCGTTTTGTATTTTTGTGGTTGCCTATCATAGTACCGGGGCAATTCTTTGGCTTGCCCTTCTTGTTTTTACATATCCGTAACTTGTCGGAATTAGGTCGAGGGGGGATTTCTATCGATGAAAATCCTTGACTTACCATGGAGGAAAGTTCTGCGTATATCAAAGAATGTAGTTATAATTAAGACATGAACCTGCTTTCTGAGGAGACAGACGCCCTACAAATTAGAGGGAGACAGGAAATCAGAAGTAGACTCACAATTTTGACAAGTCCCTCCACAATGCGCAATCTGCAGAACCTAAAACTCGCAGTTGAAGTTATCTTTTTCCAACTTTTACACTACTGGCTAGGGGAAAAGACAAAAAGCTTGGTCCGTATTTATTTGTCAATGCCAGGACAGAAGAATTTAAATGTGAGAGAGCTAAATAAGGCAGGGAAAGAGGTCTTCTTCTTTGCATTATTTAAAAGCTAGTCTTTTCATATATTCTCCCTGTAGTTTGTAGGGCTCAGTTCCACACCTGGACTCTTGCATTTAAGACTGCCCTTTTTTATTAATGACAGATTGCAGAGCAGTAAATAATGGTTGTATCTTCACTTGTGAAGCCCCATGAACCCAGTGAACAACCCATGTCCTTTCATATTCAAGAAGCCCTCTTTTGTTTTGCTTTTTGATGCTTCTTAAAAGAGAGAGAGAGACAGAGAGAGATGAAAATTCTGTCTTTGGCTGCTTCTCTAGCTGTCATCTTCTGATTCAAGTGAGAGAAAATTTAAGGGGTATTTAGATTGCAAGGTGGGCGTTGGATTTGTCCCTGCAGGGCCATTAGACCAAATGTGGTTCCATGTAGCTTTCAAGATTACATGAGATGGGTATGTTTGCTCCTTTTGTATAGGAAAAATCTTTCGTGAGTCAGAGAAAAATAGTATAAGCCCAGTGTTATGTTTCTCAGGTTCCTAAATGCAAACACAAAGCCAAGAAGTCTCCTATTTAAGAACCCTAGCTCTCTCCCTTATCTACTTGCTTCTATCAATAGCTTCAACTTGTTTTCACTTGCCTTTAGTT
This sequence comes from Eucalyptus virginea, assembly GCA_014182375.1. Classification (NCBI taxonomy): domain Eukaryota; kingdom Viridiplantae; phylum Streptophyta; class Magnoliopsida; order Myrtales; family Myrtaceae; genus Eucalyptus; species Eucalyptus virginea. The sequence continues at coordinate 8,707,907 of CM024515.1, read as the reverse complement.
AATGAAGGAGGACCTTTTTGAGTCAGAGATGCAGTAGCCTGTTGAGAGCAGCTCGTTTCTCCCAGGTGGCTAAATGCTTACACAGCGAAAAGGCCAAGGCTTTCTATTTAAGAACCCTAGCTAGTTCTGTTATATTCCACTTGATTCTGATTTAGGTCTCTCTTTCTTATTTCTTCTCTTCAGGCAATGGAGTCTTCGTCCCAAGCTTTTGAAGGTTCAGAGGAATGTCTGAGCAGTGAATCTGGTTGGACAATGTATATTGGGTCTCCAATGCAAGAAGAAGATGAAGGTGCAGGTGATGAACAAAGTACTCATAACGATGCTGATGATGCAGAAGATGGAGGTGATAAAGTTGGTCGTGATGGTGAAGCTGAGAGTGATGATTCAATGGCCTCTGATGCATCTTCACGTCCTAGTTATAGAGGACGCGTTGCCTCAAAAAATGGTAAGTCATGTGCTGCTAAAAAGGGTCAGTCCAGGAATGCTTACAAGGAGGAAGAAGAAGATGATGATGATGATGATGATCCCAAGCAAAGAGCATATGGCACTAATCCTTCTCCGAGTAAAGGCAAGGTGAGCAAGAGCTTGAGGATGAAGAAAAAGAAGTAATTATATGTTTTTTTGGCTCCTCCACTAGAAATTATCATAGTTTTTTGGGGCTGGAAAAAAAATGTTTCTTTCTCACTGATATGAGATAGGGATGTTTAGCTAATTGTCAATGTGATATGCCTTTTTGCTATTTTGAATCATAAGTACTGTAAGAGCTCAATCCAAAGTTATATGATGATGTTGTTGAAGGTATGGAAGATTGCAAATATCTAAGGAAAGAGCTTCTATAATGTCAATTTATGCACACGCATTGCGCGCACTCACTTGCATTTATATATATTTGACGAAAGAGACAACGTCTGGATTATCAATGTAAGTGTTTGCAGCTGTATTCACATGGTATCGAATAATTATATACATGTCGGGCAAGAGAAGCTATCATTGTTAGTTCAGCTGATAGATTAAGTCAATCAGTGGTTCAATTAGAAACACGAGATCTACGCTAAGAGATGACCTGTCATGGGTTCTTAGGATATAGTGAACGATTGGCTCTTACGATTGCGTGTAAAACTGCTTGATAAGGGTTCATGTCGGACCCCAATTTGGTCGAAACAGATGCATGATGAGCTTACTGTACTGTCATAGAGCAGCTCACAATTTATACCTTGTCCTCAATCATGAGTGCATGTCCAGTGTGGAGCCAAAGTTCCAGGACTGGAGGGGCCAGAGGCTGTCACGGAGCGGAAACACATCAGACAATCCGCCAAAGCAAAAGCCATACATGAAACTTTGAGAATCAATTCACGCTTCTCGAACATCATTCTTCTTTCTTAGCAATAACTGAGCAATGTAACCGCAACAACCCGTGAATGAATCAGTTCGACTTCGCATGAGATCTCTGAGTTGGTAAGTTCATCAGCAGAAGAAAGCTCAAGGGACCAAATAGTTAATCAATGCGGGAGGAGCATCGAACCAAGAAATCATGTGCGATAAAGAACAGGGCTAGTGCGAGAGTAGTTCTCACATGAATAGGACGGACGGGGTCGACAAACCAACATCCTTTTGTTGCTTTTTGTCTGTGGGACATGATCTGGTGCACGTGAGGTGGGGTGAGGGGAATATCGGTAAAATAGACACCAAAGAACAAAAAAAAAAAAAAACGAAAGATGAAGACATTTCTTCTGAAAAAGGTCACTACCAATGTGCCAACTTGCAATATTGTTGTCTCTCTTTATAATGTACCATTAAGCAATGCGTAGGTTTCGTAGCTTTCGGCCATTTAACAGTTCGCCCTTTTAGCTTGATGAGAAGTTCACGGACTACCCTTCATTTCTTGATGCTGACGTTGAACGAGCCACTAGATTCATTGAGTAATTGGCAAAGGAAAAACTCCAAAATGATCTCTCACAGTTTGAAGCCCTTCTTTTGTATCGGGAGCATAAATATCAATAGCGTCAGTTCAAAGTCTGAGACAGATTAGAATTTGCATAATTATACTACCCTATTTGGGTTTTGCAATTTTGTACCGCGTGTATATTTATAGATGTTAGTTAATAGTTAATGGGTGGTCATGCATAAGGAAAATTAGGGTTTTTTTTACTGTTTTCTTACTATATGATTGGAGCCATGAATGCCTTTGACTATTTTCTCTCTTCCTCTCTTTTGAAGATCCTAAAGTGTTTTCCATGTCCGTAGGTAACTTGGGATGGAGTTCATGGATCTCGTGGTTTGAACACGGTCATTCCTTGCTAGCTGCTTCTTTATCTTGTGAGGGCTTGATTGGCCCACCTGCATGCACTAATAATCCGCGACTAATTAGAATTAAAAAAAGCATAACTAGTGGAGATTTAAGAATAGTAAAGCACAGAAAACAAGTATGGGTATGCTTATAGATGTTAGTTAATAGTAAATAGGTGATCATGCATAAGAAAAATTAGGGTTTTGTTAGTGTTTCTCTTACTCTATGAATAGGGCCATCAATGCCTCTAGCTATTTTCTCTCTTCCTCTCTCTCTTGAAGATCCTAAAGTATTTTCGATGTCGGTTAGTCCCCTGGAATGGTGCTCATGGATCTCGTGGTTTGAACATAATTGTTTCTTGCTGGTTGTTTTTTTATCTTGTGAGGGCTTGATTGGCCCACTAGCATGCACTAATAATCTAGACTAATTAGAATTAAAAAAGCGTAACTAGTGGAGATCTAAAACTAGCAAAGGGAAAATGACACAAATGGTCATTCGACTTTGGTCTAATGTGTAATGTTTTTCCTGAACTCTTACTTTATTCAATGTGATTCATAAACTTTAGTCCAATGTGTAATGTCGTCCATGAACTTTTAATTTATTCAATATAACTCCTAAACTTTGATCCAATATTCAACTTATTTTATGAACTATTAAACATTTTCATATAGTTTATGGACTATATTGAACATTTATTAATAGTTCAAGGATTATATTAAACAAATAAAAAAAAACTTATGGATAACATTATACATTGGACCAAAGTTTAGAAACCACATTATACAAATTAAAAATTTAAGAACGATATTGCGCATTGAATTAAATATTGAGCATTGAATTAAAGTTCATCAATTATTTGTGCTATTATTCCAATAATAAATTGAGATGATTTATCTTAGCTGAATTGAAAGCATCACAAGTTATCCTGCGTTGTCCTGACCAATCAAATATGTGTGGAATGTGGATGTGCCAACCTCACTATCGTAGTCCCCCGGTTCAATTTCCTTCAGTCAGATTCAATTGGGACAAAGCTCTTCCATAAATGCAGCGTAGACCAATCTGTTTGAAATTGAGAGGGGTGGTACCATAACATGGAGATGGAGGTGAGCACTGAGACCGAATCATGATTCATGTCCTAGCAGCGGCACCTTAGTAGGTCCACCTAAATTCGAAACATAAATAAATGGGCGTCTGTCAGTATTTCCCTTATCCGTCCTAATCTAACTTTTACTAAAAGGGTCATGCTTTGCGTCCAATCTTTTGATTGGTGTACAATCTAACTTTTACTAAAAGGATTGTGCTTTGCGTCCAATCTTTTGATTGGTGGGTTACACATATCAAGATGTATCGGCAGCATTTGATTTGGTTAAGTTTGCACTAGGACAACATTCATAAGCCGAAACCCTCCGATGAAAGGTGTTGTTGGAAGAAAATTCCCTTGACCAAACAAAGAGGAAAATAGAGCTGTCTTTTGAATCGTGCAGGTCTAGGTTTTACGCGGACATGTCATTCGGCTCGCCCGTTGACCATGTCTAGTGAATGCAATATGAACACGGTATTTTTCCAATGGCGGCAGACCTACTTTGGACCAAAAGACGGTGGAAGCTGTGAAAGCTGTCCTATATTCACGACATCTCAAGAGGGAGGGAGGCAACCGATGTTGATGGGCTTGGCCGGCCCATGAAGAGCACAGACCTCTAATACCTTTCGGGTTGATTTAGGCAAGTGCTTGGCCCACCAGGCCCAAACATCACCTGGAAAATCAATTTAGCAGCGTTGGGGAGAGGTGGAAAAGTCGTGCTTAAATTTTCCTTAAGAGAGAAATACGAATGAAAAGTGTTCACAAGGAGAAATTTCGATGCATATGTATGGATCGGATTGGGATCTCAATGCACGATCGAGCTTAGACGTGATTCTTTTACAAGATGCTATAGGCCAATCCTAAACCATCGAGGCTAACTAAATCCCGAAAGGTTTGACCTGTCTTAGTGCGGCCTAACGCGGCTTGCCCGATTTAGAATTAGCCCTACAGAGGAAGAAATGCAATGCATTGTGTTCAACTGCTTTCTTTATTGTCCTGTTTTTGTTTGTGAGGTGATTTTACCACACTAATCAGACCTCGAGAAATGCATTAAAATGAAAAGTGACAGGTTCTTATCTGATGGCTCGAAATGGCTTGAAAGATTACATTAACGTATATTTATTGATACACGAAATCCCTTGCATATATATGTTCCCACCTATATCTTTGAATCTTCATAGAATTAGAGAAGTTCATGAGAATCTACAAGCCAAAATGGCCAAAATTGCAATGGCATATATGGCCCAAGCGCCGCACCTAAGCCAAAAATGGAATGGAATTGTCATGGCGACAAAAAAGGCAGTCGCCACAAAGAATATGCTAATGTGCTGAAGAGCATGGGATATCGTCAGGTACTTGGCATTGCTACTGATGTATTTGCTTACAAAGAGCAAAGTAAAGGCTAATAGGACCGCCGCCGAGTATAAACAATACATTGGAGGAAAGTGATGTCCCTCCTGGATCGATGCCACGGCTAGTTCCGAGGCGGATGCCAAGCAAAATGAGACGAAGATCTTCTCCCAGGCCAGGCCATGCTTCACGTCCAGCACAGTATGCAGAGTGTCGTCTGCCTTCCTACCCATCTCGAGGTCTAGAGAGGACGGCACCGGCAGTTGCGACTGCGGCGGCTGTGGTCGGGAGGATGTTATTGCTGAGAGATTGGGAAAAGTGGGATGGGTGAGGTTGCATGTTGTGTTGAGCAAGGTGAGGAAATTGGATGTCCAACTTCCCCATCTCATGTTATGATGATGCTCTGTCGTTAGGGTAGCTCCTAAGCCACAGACCTATTGCCAGGACTTATATTTATATCACATGTAGGGAGAAATTTCCTCATCGACCGTCAGAATTGACTTGAAGACTATCACCAAACACCTTATCAGCTTTAGCATCTGAGTCGGTTGATTAAGAAGACTACGGAGACCTTATCTCTTGCGCCTGCCCAAACGGAAGTGCTTCATAGTTTCGTGGAAAGCTCCCTTTTAAATCTTTGGGGTTGGCTCATACCATATCCACACACACGAGGGGGAATGCAGCTGGTAGGAGGGGTGGGACCGGTCGTGTAGGACAACACAGAAATTCATTATAGTTAGAAAGTCAAATTCTAGAAGTTAGACGTATAGGTGAAAAGAGATTGCTTGCATATAAAAATATATAAATCTAATAGACAAGAATATGAAATACTTTAACACCTCCTCTCATGTGAAAATCAGATTAGGAACAGAGGCATAGAATTCGAGGAAGCGGGGGAGGGGGTGTGGGGGCGGCACAGCAAAATAAATTGGAGAAGAACCTGACTCTATCATATTAGAAGGTCCAAAACCAAACCAAATACTGAAACTTGTAGGTAGAGGAAGACCGTGTGCATAGAAAGTTATATCTAGCCCACCAAACACAGCTATAGAATTTTTGGATGGATCAAAATAAATTGGAAAAGAACCCGACTCTAATATCATATTAGAAGGTCCAAAACCAAACCAAATACTGAAACTTGTATGTAGAGGAAGACCGTGTGCATAGAAAGTTATATCTAGCCCACCAAACACAGCTATAGAATTTTTGGATGGATTTGAGATTCGAATGGCGAGTAACCCAAACTGTTAATAACTTGTAAAAGCAATCTATCTTGTCCAAGGATGCATACCACCTCTATTTAGCGAAGAAGAAGGGGCATATAGCATTACAGGAATAGCAGCAGAACATTATAGAGCCCCTGAAGGCTTTGGGGGGGACTACATTCAAACAAAAACCATCAAAACCTGCAGTGACTCGCCACAGATAATCTGATGTGCAAACCATAACGAGGCAAACAGGTCAAAGTGGTTCCTATAAAGACATGCTAACATGAATTATACAAACTTACAACTTCATAAGCCGTTGCCCTTCAAGACCACCAGCCGAAAAAAGCAGTGGCGAAGACTCAGAGACAACATAGACTACGCAGAGTTGTCTGAAGAAAACCTACCATTACATCAAGTTTTATTCTCCCAACAGTTAAACAATTCGGGTTCTTGAGGTATAAAACGCCCTTTTGCCCTTACCAAAAAATGTTGAATTCTAAAGAACTCAATCATCCTCACTACAAGTACAAGATAAGAGGGTCTCTGATATGCCGCTATCTACATTTTTACACAACTTAATACTCAGTCCAGACTTCTACAAAACAATGTTGGCCCTGACTCATGAGTAGAGGCCAATCCGTGCTCTCCCGGTCCTTCCCTGCTCATGATACTGCACCATCAGCAGGTAATTCATGACGACACACAGGACATGTATTCTTCACACGCAGCCACGTCAAAATACAATTGGTGTGGTATTCGTGGCTGCAAGGCAGCTGCATTGCGATGTCCCCGGCCGTAAATTCATCCTTGCAGACCGGACAAAGCCCATCCTTTCCATCCACATCCTCTTGAGTCAAAGCCAACTTCGGTAGATTCCGGATCACTGCTTCAGAAGCCGGGGACCCTCCCACCAAAGAACTCTCATTCTCAGTAAACTGACCAAACATGGTCTCGTATTCTGCAGAATATAAGTAATCATCATCATCATCAAAGTAAGTTTTCAGCTCATGATTCAATCCTGCCGTTGCCACTAAATTATCTGAATTCAACAAAACCTCCCATTCCAAGTTCCCAAAATCTCCAACCACTTCGACACTCGCATCTTCTTCACCTTCATCTGCAATGATAGGTGTAGAAGATACAGAAATGGATCCATCATCATTGAGAGGATCAACAAATAAGCTCAACACCTCTCTATCATCGACACAACTCTCGACTTCCGCCCACTCCAAATCGAGATCCTCGACCTCCCCGCCATCCGCTTCCACCGGAGGGGGATCACCCCAACACAAAGGAACGCCACAGAAATAGTCATCCTCATCAATCACGTGATCCAAACTCAATTCATCCTCTGAACCTCCACAAACCCCCAATGCATCCGCCAACTCCAAATCGGAATCGAACTCGACATCACGAACACCGCTCCAGCACTTGCTCCATCTCGCAAACCGTCAACCCGGCTTCGCAGGAATCGAACCCGGAAGCCCCGGTCTCCATAAAAAACTCATCTTCACAACAATCCTCGTCCACAAATCCAACATCCTCGATCCCACCCGCGCCAAGCCCTAACCCGATCCGCAAATCTACATCCACATTATCCATACAAACGTCGTCATTCGCATCGATCACCCCAAAATCCAACCCGTTTACCTCCTCCGACGCCGAATCCGCCCCGCCCGCGAGCTGCGGATCCTCGACGAACAGATCCACGCCGTCACCGCCCTCGCCGCCGAGCTTCCAGAGCCGATCGCCGGATTCGGGATCGGAAGCGAAGTCGACGTCCAGGAGATCCTCGATCCGATCGTCGGCAGCGGCGGCCGGATCGCGGACGGGCAGCGTCAGGTCGTCGTCGGAATCGTAGAGATCGAGCGCGCGGCGGGCGCGGCGGCGCCGATGGCGGGGGAAGGAGCCGGGCTCGAGGGAGAGCGAGCGGCGGAGGCCGCTCCCGCGGCGGCGGTGGTGGCGACGGCCAGAGGTTCCTTGAATGAACGCTTGAAACTCATGTTTTCCATAGTGATTTTATCTATTTAGCTCACCAATTTCACGTGGAGATTCATCAAGATGAACAATTCAATGGAGTAAACCACCGATCCTTGCAGCGTAGAGGGTTGATCCTTTGCTCTTCTTGGTGGAGGCCAAGGTTCGAAGCCCCAGCGAAGCAGGGAGGCTGAAGCGATGTGTGGTGACTTAAGCGTGGCATCGGGGTGGTGGTTTCCTCACTAGCGACACCTGGAGATTTATGTGGCTGGTTTGTCGGCCAAAGCGGTTCTCCAAAAAAAAAAAAAAAAAAAAGAACAAAACAATTCAATGGCGTGACATTAAATACTTGAGCATACTAAATGAGACAACTCAGGATGATGAAAAAGGCAATTCATTTCTCTATTCCAAACACTACAGATAATCAATTGCTTAACTTCTTTGAGCCCCATACACTTGTGGATTACCCTATTAAGAACCACTTCACATCGGGGCAAATAGGAGGTAAGACAGCATTATGAGATGAGGAAAATGGAAAGAAATTTTCTTATTCTCACTTGCATCAATCTTCAAATCGTGCTATTACATTGAATTCATGTGGTAATTTAAATGCTTTAGGATGGCGAAAAACATTTATTTCTCTATCCTACATATTTGAGCATGTAATTTTATTTCTTCAAACCTAGTTAGTGATCATTCCCCGAGGTAAGGTAAAAAGCAATTGTTCAAACAGTATGGTCTAGAGTGCTAATAGAAGACGAAAACCTCCCAAAGGTCCAAATGTTAAAAGCAGTTCATTCAAAATAGAACCAAGGGGCATGAAAGCAAGGCCAATGCCCATAGAAAAGAAGTGAAGAAAAAATGAATAAAAACTAGGGGCATGAAAAAGCGGTGTGCTTGGTAAAAATAAGGTTGATGCCCATAGATGAAAGAAAAAGAGTCAAGATAGGTGATTATCGGTTGTAAAATGTTGTATCCCTAATGGAGCAGCATTCAAAGAGCACAAATACCGAGTTTTTACAATTAGTAAAGCACATTGGCAAGACAATAACTGGTGAAAAGGACCGGCGACAATGCCAAGATGATCATCAACTCTCACCCTTTACACACACTTTGAGCCTAATGATCATTTCGTTTCTCAATCCATGAACCCAGCCTATGTTACGTTCCTTACAAAATTTCTTCAGATTATGGCACTTGAATTAACATAGGAATTTATATGTTTTTTTTTTTTGGGTAAAAGTAATAAATAGGAATTCATATGTTTATAAGCATCACTTGAAGAAGTGCGAACAAGATTATTGCTTTCTCATTTTACATGGTTCTTGACTTGTAAACCCGGAGATGATTGTTGAATTGTTCTTTCAATAACCTTGACTCAAAAAGTCCCATTTGTTAAGCCATTAACCAAGCCCACATTACGGTCCCTATTAAAGACCTTTTAGATTGGAAAGGTCGTACTACTTGCGAGAATACTCGGACCCTTGTTGGTATGATAATAGTGAGATTGAGTGATTCTCCTAAACTAGCCATTCTAAATGAAAGTGAGTGAAAAGTCTCTCATTTAGTATTCTTAAGAAATCCATGCCATTGTCTTGAACGACAATTCTTTCTTGTGAAAATTTGGGGTGATGTAAATATGGTCAAGTTATCATACATAAACCTTGATTGAATTGATGAAAACCTCATTGAATTTTAAAATGTGCATTTTAAAGTAGCTCAAATTGTCTACATCTAGTTTTTGCTCTAATCATGTCTGATAGATAATATTTCCTTAAAGATCGAGTAATACTTGACGTTCAAGTTGCTCCTTGAAGCCTTGAGATTCAGTGTGCTTTTGTAGGCCGAAGCCATTTTCGCTAACCTAGCGTTCTTTCGTAGCCTAGTTGTCATTTTCATTGACTCAGCGTGCTTTTATAGCCCGATGTCCTCCTTTTATATCAATCTAGTTTGTTTTCGTAACTCAGAATCCCTTTCATTGACACGGCGTGCTTTCGTAGCCCGATGTCTCTTTTTATCGACCCGACGTGCTTCCATAACCCATATTTCCTTTATATTGACCTGGTATGCTTCCGTAGTCCAAAGTCCTTTTTATTGATTCGGCGTGCTTTCATAACTCGATGTCTCTGTTAATGGACCCGACGTGCTTCTGTAGCTTGGAGTTCCTAATCTGGCGTGCTTTCGTAGCCTATAGTCTATTTTTATTGACTTGGTGTGCTTCTGTAACTCGATGTCTCTTTTAATAGACCCGCCGTGCTTCCATAACCTGGAGTTCTCGACCTAGCGTGCTTTCGTAGCCCAGAGTTCCTTTTATTGAACCGACGTGCTTCTGTAGCTCGAATTTCCTTTATATTGATCTGGCGTGCTTTTGTAGCCCAGAGTCCTTTTTATCGACCTAGCGTGCTTTCGTGGCCTAGAGTTCCTTTATATTGACTTGGCGTACTTCCGTAGCCTAGAGTCCTTTTCATTGACTCAGCGTGCTTTCATAGCCCGATATCTCTTTTAATTGACACGATGTGCTCCCATAGCCCGCAGTTCCTAACTTGGCGTGTTTTATTGACTCGGCGTGCTTCTATAGCCTGAGTTTCTTTTCAAAAATTGAGAATTTGTGAATTTCACCAAAATCTTTCAATCCGTTGTTGACATCTCACAAAATATTTTCATTTAAATATTTCACTCTAGATGTGAATGTTTTTTGATCGTTCTCGTTATACCTTAGTCTAGATCTAGGTATTTTGAGTTCCAAAATCTTGACATCTCAGTCTGGATTTGGATGTCTTAATTATTTTCATCTAAACATTTCACTCTGGATGTGAATGTTTTTCGATCTTTCTCGTTATATCTTAGTCTGGATCTAGGTATCTCTAGTTCCAAAATCTTGACATCTCAGTCTGGATTTAGATGTCTTAATTATTTTCATCTAAACATTTTACTCTAAATGTGAATATTTTTCGATTTTTCTCATTATACCGTAGTCTAAATATAGGTCATTCGAGTTTCCAAATTATTGACATCTCAATCTTGATTTGGATGTCTTAATTATTTTCATCTAAACATTTCACTCTGGATGTGAATGTTTTTCGATCTTTCTCGTTATCCCTTAGTCTGGATTTAGGTATTTCGAGTTCCAAAATCTTGACATCTTAGTCTTGATCTCGATATCTTAATTATTTTCATCTAAACATTTTACTCTGGATGTGAATGTTTTTCGATCTCAATTTTCATCAAAATCATTCAATGCATGTGCATGATCAAAATTTAGGTCTCAATTTGCTTTTGAAAGCAACCTTTACGAGTTCACCTTTAAAGAGAGGCAGCTGGAGGGGCAGCTGTTGATATCTAAATTTTGGCGATTCGTTTAGTTATTTATTGTATAAAAATTAGGGATTAATTTTTACCCCTAAGCAAAAAATTAATAATTAATTGCATATAATTTTAGGTGCATTTATTTGTTATTATTGCATTTGCATTGGGTTGATGACAGATGTGTTTGAATTGATAGTTCTAAATTTTAATTTGGCAAGTCGGACTAAGCCCGCAAAGAGAGCAAATTGGCCCAAGCGCATATCCTCGACGAGATATTATAAACTTATCTTTGCGAGATTTCAAATTTGAGAAAAAATCCTATTGCAATTTTGAAAATCAGTGAAGAATATTCATTTTTTGCAAAGAAAATCCAAAAGAGATGTGAAAAATGAAAAGAAATATTGTGTTCGGGAAAATTTTTTTGTGGATGATGATTTGAAGAGGAAAATAAAACCATGATCCTCGGCCTATAAAAGGGTTTTTTTTATCACGTCGAAAGGGGGCTTGGAAAAATTCAACACAAAGAGAGAAGCTCTTTCGTGGAGGCTTTTCTTCGTTCCTTGGGAGGTCAAAAAGAAACAAAAACAAAAGAAGAAGAAAAGAAGGCTTTTGAGAAGAAAAAGCAAAAGTCAGCAACAAGGAAGGGACGTTAGGCAGAGTGAGGGAGAGAGAGAGAGAGAGAGGAAAAAAAGAGAAAAAACAAAAGGGGCACTGTTCTTCTTCTTCGTGCAGCCGGCCACCGCACCCCTACGCCGTCGCCGCTGCGCCGCCCGCGTCCGGTAGCCAGCCCCGAACGCTCCGCCACCGCTCGTTTCCCCCGCGACACCACCGCTGTCCCGATCTGCCCGCTCGAGCGCCCCGACGACGGCAGATCTGAGCCGGTCGCCGCTCCACAGCCGCGCAAGCCCCCGCACCGGCCCGCGCTTCCTCTGCTGCTCGTGCCACGCCACTACCAGGGTTCCCCTTGAAAGGAAGTGAAGAACGACAGTTGAGTTCTGGAATTTCTTGTATATTTCGTATATCTTCTGATGTACAATTCTCTTGTAATTATAGTACAGAGATGAAGTAATAAAAGGCAAACGAATATTTTATGAAATCGTATCTAATCTCAATCTAAGATCCTAACCAAATTATGTACAATTAAGATCAATTGAGATTCCGAGCATATCTCCTAGAATCGGATTAAAGCATATCTTCCAACACTCCCCCTCAAGCTGGTGGCTAATAGATATCCAAGACGCCTAGCTTGCTTAATAGATATGCATGCTATCTTTGACATAAGGGCTTGGTGAAGATATCAGCTGGTTGCTCCGCCGTTCCAATTCCTCTAGTCTCAATTATCCCTTCTTGAATTTTTTCTCGAGTGAAGTGACAGTCCACTTCTATATGCTTCGTTCTTTCATGAATTATGGGATTCGCCGCAAGTTTGAGTGCCGCATCGTTGTCACAAAACAACCTGGTCGGATTCTTCAATTTTATTCCAAGATCCCCAAGTAGTCCTCGTATCCATACTATTTCACAGGTAGTTTTTGCCATAGCCCGATATTCTGCTTCGGCTGAAGATAATGATACGGTTGCTTGCTTCTTGGTTTTCCATGAAAGAAGAGAATCTCCAAGTTTAATGCAAAAACCTATAATGGATCGTCGACTCATGGGACAAGTTGCATAATCTGCATCACAATATGCCGACATTTTCATATTGCATTCCCTGGATAAAAGAATCCCCAGTCCGGGGCACTTCTTCAAGTACTTCACGACTTTTAAGGTAGCATTCAAGTGAGATAACTTGGGACTGTGCATGAATTGGCTGAGAGTTTGCACTGCATATGATATATCAGGTCTGGTCATAGTTAAATATATGAGCTTCCCAACAAGTTTCTGATAACCTGAAGGATCATTGAGGATAGGATCATGATTTTCAGATGTCCCAGCATCATAATCCTTGGTGGTCAACTTTATGTTCTGCTCAATTGGAATAACTGATGGTTTACATCCAGGACGGACACCGCCTCGATATAATCTCCAGCACAAACTTCCGTTGACTAAGAGAAATCCCACGATCAGATCGAGCAATCTCGATTCCAAGAAAGTATTTGGGTGCTCCCAAATCTTTAATGTGAAAAGTAAGATGCAGATGCTTCTTGAATCTCTCTATTGTAGTCTTATTATTTCCCATGATGAGAATATCGTCAACATATATCATTAGATAAATAGATGACGTACCTTGAGTCCATGTGAATAAAGCGTAATCATATCTGGACTATTTGAAACCGGCAGAAGTAAGGGCATCAGCAAATTTGGCATACCATTGCCTGGAGGCTTGCTTGAGACCATAAAGAGATTTACGGAGACGACATACTCTATTCTCCCCCTGTCTCCGTAATCCTTGAGGAATATCCATGTAGATTTCCTCATCTAAGTCTCCATGCAGAAAAGCGTTATGTACGTCCATTTGGTGTAAAGACCAATCATTAATAGCAGCAACATATAAGAAGGATCTTACGGTTACATCTTTGGCGACGGGAGAAAAAGTTTCATGGTAGTCGAAACCTTCTCGTTGAGTAAATCCTTTGGCCACCAACCGAGCTTTGTAACGCTCAATAGACCCATCTGCACGGTATTTAATCTTGTATACCCATTTGCATCCAATAGGTTTCCTATTTGGTGGTAGAGGAACCAGATCCCATGTCTTATTTGCAGTTAGTGCTTGCAATTCAGCTCCCATAGCTTCCTGCCATCTTGGAGCTTTAGCTGCTTCTTCATAAGTGGATGGCTCGATGTCTTCTGATATTCGACTCACACAACATCTATGTTCTGGGGAAAGTCTATGGAACGAAACATAAGATGATATTGGGTAGTTAATACCTGGTGAGTTGAGCGATGCACAAACATAGTCTGTTGTCCAAGCCGGCGGTCGTGTAGAACGACCAGAACGTCGAGGAAGATTTTCTTGAACTGGAATTGAGCACTCTTCCGTATTGCCAATTTCATCAGAAGATTCTTCCGCCATTGAGCAATTTTTGGAGCATCATTTTCGACAACCGCTGGTTCGGAAGTCTCGAAGTAATTGGAGTCATCATAAGCGTTCCGGAGTTCTGTCACAAAATATTGGGTAGCTGAAACATCCTCCACGAGATAGTGACTTACCAGAAATATTTGATGTCTCGTTGAAGAATCCCTTTCTTGGAAGGGAAAAATGTCTTCGTGAAAGATAACATCTCTGGCGATGAAGAATTCCAATGTTGATTGATCTAGGACTCGATACCCCTTTTGCAAATTCGGATAGCCCATGAAGACGCAACGTCGAGCACGAGGCCCCATTTTGTCTCGAGGGCCCAAAACAAGAGCGAAGCACCGGCATCCGAATACCCTTAAATGGCCCAATTCTGGTTTCTTCGGAAAAGTAACTCAAACGGAGTTTTTCCATTGAGTATCTGAGTTGGCATACGGTTGATGAGATATGCTGCAGTAATGATGCATTCACCCCAATAATTATCTGGAATGTACGCCTGAAATTTTAATGCACGTGCGACCTCCAATAGGTGACGATGCTTGCACTCTACTACTCCATTCTGTTGTGGTGTATAGACGCAAGAACTTTCATGGAGAATCCCATGAGATGACAGAAGAGAATTGCAGTCATTGTTGAAGAACTCCTTTCCATTATCTATCCTAACCCTTTGGATAGATCTTCCAAACTGGTTCTTGGATAGAGCAATAAATGTCTTCAAATGTGAGAAAACTTGTCCCTTTGACTGCATCAGAAACACCCAAGTGGTGCGAGAATAATCGTCCACAATTGTCAAGAAATAGCGCGATCCATCATGATGTTGGGTATGATAAGGACCCCAAACATCCATGTGGATTAAAGAAAAAATGTGCGTTGCACGATTTTTACTAAGGGCAAAAGGAATGCGTGATTGCTTTGCAAGGGGACATATTTGACACTTAGAATAAGGAAATGAAGCACTATAACCCAATCGTGAATGTGAAAGGTAGTCTTTATCATTGGCAGTCGTGTTACACAATGATATTTTATTTGAAGGAAATAAAGATAAATCAAAATTACTTGGAGAATTTTTCCACAGAAACAATCCTTCAGAGAGACTACCCAAGCCCATCACTCTGCCAGTCGAAAGGGCCTGAAAGGAGCAGGTGTCAGAATCAAACAATACACGACAGGAATTTTCTCTGCAGACTTTGGACACGAAATAAGATTGAATTGAAATTGGAAGGTAAAGGACATTTTTAGTATGATTTACGGGCTGAGTTTGTCGATCCAGTGATTTTGACATGAGCAACGTTCCCATTTGGTAATTGAACAGTTGTAGGAAATTCTAGGTTCTCATGTATATCGGAAAATAGTGCTCTTTCACAAGCAATATGATCACTTGCCCCATAATCAATTATCCAGGATTTCCTAGAAATATTATTAATCAGGTAGCGAGAAATACCTGAGAAATTTCCTCCCTTGCTTGAGATGTCCAATTTCTGTATTGCCTGCATCAGTTGATGATATTGATCATTTGTAATGGGCCGATCAATATTAGAACCACCAACCTGGTAGGCCGCAGAAATCCTTTTTCCTTTATCTCCGGGTTTACCGTGTAATTTCCAGCAATTTTCCACTGTATGATGTGGCCTTATGCAAAAATCACAATATAATTTACCCCTTTTTTGATTAAAATTCCTTGTAGTTGCCGAAAAAATTCCTCCGCCGTCAGATCCAGACGAAAAAGCACCACCGTCGGATGTCTTGCCACTCGCTCCATCTCCACCGTTGGATCCGGTCGAATAGATGGGTCCTTTTGGACCGTCCGTCTGCGGGTTGAAGAATCGAGCCGTCCAGCGTTCCCTTTTAGCGAATAGGGATCCTCGGATGCGCCCGATCGAAACCCTAGCCCGAGCTCTCCTCCTCCGTGCGCCCCTTTTTCGAGCGATGGATTTAGGGTTTCGATCCCCAATTTCTTCGCTCGCCGCGGCGCGGGGCAAAGACCTCTCCTCCCTTTGCCGATCTCGAAGAAGCAAGCCTCGGCTTTCTTCTTGGACGGCTAATTGGTAGATCGGCCAAGAGGGGGCACTTTGGTTCCATGGCCAAGATCTGCGAGCGGAATGTCGGTAAGAATCATTCAAGATTAAAAGGAATCAAGTCGCCTTTTCCCTTTCTTTGATCGATCGGTATTGTGCGAGGGTCTCCTCTGGACCCACGAGTTTCTCCTTTGCTGCTTCGAGATCGTTCCACAGGGACGACAGTTTGTTGTAACAGACCGTGATGGTCATGTTTCCCTGTTTTAATTCACTGAGCTCCTGCAAAAGTGAAAAAATTCGAGCCCGATCTAACTTGCCATACATCTGTTTGATGTTTTCCCACATGGTTTTCGAGTCCTCTGTTGGTGGGAGACCAGCCGCGACTTCTGGGGAGATGCAGTTGTCGAGCCATGTCCTCACGAGTTGATTGCACTTCCTCCAGAATCGGGCTAGTCGCTCATCGGCAGGAATCGGAACCGCCCTGTCGAGGAATCCATCCTTGTCCTTCGTCACAAGGGCGCGCCGAAAGTCTCAGGACCATCTGGCGTAATTCTCTGGGCCGGTTAGCTGAAGGTTGATTAGTTTCAGCTCGGGGCCATCGGACGTTGAGACGTGCAGGGGATCACCAGGCTCCGGTCGCCCAGTGACGGCAGAGACCGGGAATGGCATGAATCCGGGCGCAAGGTTCGGGTAAGAATTTGTCCCTTGGCCCGATTCGTTTGTCCCGAATTGATACCCCGCATTTGAAAGCCCCGGATGGGAATTCGTTCCTATACCGGGTTCTCCAAATCCGCTTACCTGCTCCAATCCTGGGGTCGAGCTTGCCCCGTTTATGGCTGGTGAGCTTGCCTTGGTTTGGATGTAGGTTCCCTGGTGTCCTACATAAACGGGCGATGATGTATTCGGGTTTGTCTCGACATAAAATGGGTAAGGTACCCACTGGAATGGATGGCCCGCAAAGGGTTGCCCTGCACCAAAGGCGAGCTCGAGTAGGTCCCCATTGAACAGGGTGAGTCTGGATTGTTTGTTGTTGTGTCGTTGCAGGTACATTTTGAATCTGCGCTGGTGATGAGGCTTCTGCGGTGGTTTGTTCGTCAGCCATTGGGATAAGAAACCAGTAACTCTTGTATTCTTCTTCGAGGGTGATTCCTATACCAAGATGGCAGATCTGTTATGTGACTCAGATCTCCTTTGGTGGCAATCAGAAGCGGAAGCGAAGAATGGACAGAAGCCGAAGCTCTGATACCATGAAAGGAAGTGAAGAACGACAGTTGAGTTCTGGAATTTCTTGTATATTTCGTATATCTTCTGATGTACAATTCTCTTGTAATTATAGTACAGAGATGAAGTAATAAAAGGCAAACGAATATTTATGAAATCGTATCTAATCTCAATCTGAGATCCTAACCAAATTATGTACAATTAAGATCAATTGAGATTCCGAGCATATCTCCTAGAATCGGATTAAAGCATATTTTCCAACACCCCTCGCCCGCGAGCTCGCACTGCCGCCCCGCCGTGCCGATCCGTGACGACTTGACGCCTCCGCGCTGCTGCTCCTGGCGACGTCTCCGCCAGTCACCGCCGTGCCCCGTCTCGCCCTGCAGCCCTCCGAGCGCCGACGCCCCTGCCTGCACCTCTGCCACCGCCGCTCGAGCTCCCTCGCGACGCCAACAGCCGCAACCCAGCGTCGACGCCCGCCCTGCTGCCTCGCTACTGTCCCTCTGCCCGACGCCTACTGAAGCCGCGACGACCCCGACGCCCGCTGCTGCTCTTCCGCGCCGGCCACCGCACCTCAGCCACCCCTCAGCCGCGATCAGCCAACAGATCTGCTGCACCTGAACTTTTCCTTGCAGCTCTTTCCAACATCGCACAGCTGTTCAAGTCGACCCTTGCAGGAACTTAGCAAGCATCAGGCTGCTCTATGCATCGCCGTAGCCTTGCTGGTGACCGTGAATCACGTCGTTGGTTCTTGTTTGGATAAAAGTCCAATGTAGAGAACTTGCAGGTGGCAGCCCTTGGACGCTCCTCCCACATCTGCACCACCCGTCTAGCAACCCTTGGTGTCATAGCATCTCTTCATAGTGCCAAGCCTCGCCCGTGAGCCACCGCCGATCATCCGTCGAACCAATTCCATTGAGTTCAAATTTGGTAATATTATTTGCGGAATTAGGTAATTATCTTATTTAAATTTATTGCCTAATACATGCTTTTCAATATCTTACGTATGATAGGTGTATTTCTAGTTAGGGCTTATTACATAATTCGTAACCGCACACCGATTTTTTTATTCCATCTATAAGGCTTTAGAGCAGGAATAATTGATATCTTGATCTTTAAAGTTTAAGATCAATTTATCGATTTTATTAGCGAAATAATCAAATTGATTAGATATCGTTTCCAAATTTGAACAATGGATAGTATATTTGATGACCGTGAATGATTTGGTGCTTCTCTTTTAATTGCTTTATTTATCCCAAAAAATACAAAAAAAAAAAAAAAAATTGCATTTGCATTTCATGTAGATTAGAATTGATTTTCCTAGATAAAATTGCATGATAGAATAGTTAGATTTTTTTTCAAATGCATCTTTAAATGGTATCTAGGTTAGATAATATCTTTTGAATTAAAATTGCATGTCGAGATAAATTTCTAAGTTAAGATATGATTCAGATTAGTTTATTTCCTCATTTAAAATAGATAACATCTGACTTTATTTAGATTTTTATTGTTAGTCATTTTTAATTACGAATTTGTATAAAAAAAAATACAAAAATATCATGCGCATGTTATATAGAACTAGGTTCATGAGATGCATGACATTTAGTGATTGTTACTAAGTCCATTTAATTAGAAATTGTCCGTCATTAGACTTAGGTCATTTGGTTAAATTGCATTGCACGTAGATTAGATTTCCTTAAAAAAAAAATCCAAAAAAAGATTGAGTGATTGCGAATCGCTTTTGAGGTGAATTTTGAGCTAACATTGCAGATATTTTTGTTACTATGAGATAAGTCTTGCAATTTATTTATTGCTTTATTTGGGTGTTGAATTGGTAATTTGCGTACCCGCATGATCACATTACATGTTAGGAAAGTGAGTTAAAATTAATTCAAGCTGCTTGCAAAATATTTTTTTCGAAATAAAAAGAGAAAGGTACCGAAAGGGCATTAGAAAAGTCTAGTGTAATTAAGTCCACGTACCTAAAGTCTCTGGTTCGTATGAGTAAAATAATTCTCCAATTATTTTGCATAGGTGTCTAATTGATCTATTGTAAACTGATTAGTGGCGACTCTTAGTTAATAATCTTTTGCATGCTAAATATTTAAACCTAAGTCGCGAATTGGTATGGGCTTGGGAAAGCCCGAGCTAAGTTTAGACTTAGTATGTCGTCCATAAAATTTTAATTTATTCAATATAACTCCTAAAATTTGATCCAATATTCAACTTATATTATGAACTTTTAAATATTTTCATATAGTTTATGGACTATATTGAACATTTATTAATAGTTCAAGGATTATATTAAACAAATAAAAAAAAACTTATGGATAACATTGTACATTTGACCAAAGTTTAGAAACCATATTATACAAATTAAAAATTTAAGAATGACATTGCACATTGAATTAAAGTTCATCAATTATTCGTGCTATTATTCCAATAATATATTGAGATGATTTATCTCAGCTGAATTGAAAGCATCACACGTTATCCTGCGTTGTCCTGGCCAATCAAATATGTGTGGAATGTGGATGTGCAAACCTCACTTTCGTAGTCCCCTAGTTCGTTTTCCTTCAATCAGATTCAATTGGTACAAAGCTCTTCCATAAATGCAGCGTAGACCAATCTGTTTGAAATTGAGAGGGGTGGTACCATAACATGGAGGTGAGCCTTGAGACCGAATCATGATTCATGTCCTAGCAGTGGCACCTTAGTAGGTCCAACTAAATTCGAAACATAAATAAATGGGCGTCTGTCAATATTTCTCTTATCCATCCCAATTTAACTTTTACTAAAAGGATCGTGCTTTGCGTCCAATCTTTTGATTGGTGGGTTTACACATATCAAGATGTATCCGCCGCATTCAATTTAGTTAAGTTTGACTAGAACAACGTTCATAACCCGAAACCCTCCCATGAAAGGTGTTGTTGGAAGAAAATTCCCTTGACCAAACAAAGAGGAAAATAGAGCTGTCTTTTGAATCGTGCAGGTCTAGGTTTTACGCGGACATGTCATTCGGCTCGCCCGTTGACCATGTCTAGTGAATGCAATATGAACATGGTATTTTTCCAATTGCGGCAGACGTACTTTGGACCAAAAGACGGTGGAAGCTGTAAAAGCTGTCCTGTATTCACAACATCTCAAGAGGGAGGGAGGCAACCGATGTTGATGGGCTTGGCGGGCCCATGAAGAGCACAGACCTCTACTACCTTTCAGGTTGATTTAGGCAAGTGCTTGGCCCACCAGGCCCAAACATCACCCGGAAATTCAATTTAGCAGCGTTGGGGAGAGGTGGAAAAGTCGTGCTCAAATTTTCCTTAAGAGAGAAATACGAATGAAAAGTGTTCACAAGGAGAAATTTCGATGCATATCTATGGATCGGATTGGGATCTCAATGCACAATCGAGCTTAGACGTGATTCTTTACAAGCTGCTATAGGTCAATCTTGAGCGATTGGGGCTAACTAAATCTCGAAAGGTTTGACCTGTTCTTTGATTGTCCTGTTTCTGTCTGTGAGGTGATTTTATCACACTAACCAGATCTCGAGAAATGCATTATAATGAAAAGTGACAGGTTCTTATCTGATTGCTCAAAAGACTATATTAGAATATATTATTGATACATGAAATCCCTTGTATCTATATATATATATATATGTTCCCACCTATCTCTTTGAGTTTTCATAGAATTAGAGAAGTTCAAGAGAATCTACAAGCCATTATGGCCAAAATCGCAGTGGCATATATGGCCCAAGCACCACACTTGAGCCAAAAATGGAATGGAATTGTCATGGCGACAAAGAAGGCGGTCGCCACAAAGAATATGCTAATGTGCTGAAGAGCATGGGATATCGTCAGGTACTTGGTATCGCTTCTGATGTATTTGCCTACAAAGAGAAAAGTAAAGGCTAATATGACCGCCGCCGAGTATAAACAATACATCGGAGGAAAGTGATGTCCCTCCTGGATCGATGCCACGGCTAGTTCCGTGGCCGATGCCAAGCAAAATGAGACGACGATCTTCTCCCAGGCCAGGCCATGCTTTGCCTCCAGTGCAGTATGCAGAGCGTCATGTGCCCTCCCACCCATCTCAAGGTCTAGAGAGGACGGCGCCGGCAGTTGCGACTACGGCAGCTGGGGTCGGGAGGATGTTATTGCTGAGAGATTGATAAAATTGCGATGGGTGAGGTTGCATGTTTTGTTGAGCAAGGTGAGGAAATTGGATGTCCAACTTCCCCATCTCATGTTTACGACGATGCTCTGTCGTCAGAGTAGCTCCTAAGCCACAGACCTACTGCCCGGGCGCATATTTATATCACGTGGAGGGAGAAATTTTCCACATCGACCGTCGGGAATTGACTTGAAGACTATCATCAAACACCTTATCAGCTTAGCATCTGAGTCGGATTGACTAAGAAGGCAACGGAGACCTTATCTCTTGCGACTTGCGCCTGCCCAAACAGAAGTGCTTCATAGTTCCGTGGAAAGCCGCCTTTTTAATCTTTGGGGTTGGCTCACTGATTGCGCATCCCTTCGTCATACCATATTCACACACGAGGTGGAATGCAGCTGGCAGGAGGGGTGGGACCGATTATATACGACGACACGGAAATTCATTTTAGTTAGGAAGTCAAATTCTAGAAGTTAGACGTATAGGTGAAAAGAGATCGTTTGCATTATAAAAACATATAAATCTAATAGACATAAGAATATGAAATACTTTAACACCTCCTCTCATGCCAAAATCAGGAACAGAGGCATAGAAAGTTAGAAGGTCCAAACCAAATGCTGAAACTTGTAGGTAGAGAAACACCGTGTGCGTAGAAAGTTATATCTAGCCCACCAAACACAGCTATAGAATTTTTGGATGGATTTGAGATTCATATGGCGAGTAACCCAAACTGTTAACAACTTGTACAAGCAATCTATCTTGTCCAAGGATGCATACCACCTCTATTTAGCGAAGAACAAGAGGCATATAGCATTACAGGGATAGCAGCAGAAAATTATACAGCCCCTGAAGCCTTAGGGAGACTACATTCCAACAAAACTATCAAAACCTGCAGTGACTCGCCACAAATCATCTGATGTGCAAACCACAACGAGGCAAACAGATCGAAGTGGTTCCTATAAAGACATGCTAACATAAATAATACAAACTTACAACTTCATAAGCCGTTGCCCTTCAAGACCACCAGCCGAAAAAAGCAGTGGCTAAGACTCGGAGACAACATAGACTACGCAGAGTTGTCTGAAGAAAACCTAACATTACATCAAGTTTTATTCTCCCAACAGTTAACAATTCGGGTTCTTGAGGTATAAAACGCCCTTTTGCCCTTACCAAAAAATGTTGAACTTCTGTAGAACTCAATCATCCTCACTACAAGTACAAGATAAGAGGGTCTCTCGGATGCCACTATCTACATTTTTACACAACTTAATACTCAGTCCAGACTTCTACAAAACAATGTTGGCCCTGACTCATGAGTAGAGGCCAATCCATGCTCTCCCGGTCCTTCCCTGCTCATGATACTGCACCATCAGCAGGTAATTCATGACGACACACAGGACATGTATTCTTCACGCGCAGCCATGTCAAAATACAATCGGTGTGGTATTCGTGGCTGCAAGGCAGCTGCGTTGCAATGTCCCCGGCCGTAAATTCATCCTTGCAGACCGGACAAAGCCCATCCTTTCCATCCACATCCTCTTGAGTCAAAGCCAACTTCGGTAGATTCCGGATCACTGCTTCAGTAGCCGGGGACCCTCCCACCAAAGAACTCTCATTCTCAATAAACTGACCAAACATGGTCTCGTATTCTGCAGAATATAAGTAATCATCATCATCATCAAAGTAAGTTTCCAGCTCATGATTCAATCCTGCTGTTGCCACTAAATTATCTGAATTCAACAAAACCTCCCATTCCAGGTTCCCAAAATCTCCAACCACTTCAACACCCGCGTCTTCTTCGCCTTCATCTGCAATGATAGGCGTAGAAGATACAGAAATGGATCCATCATCATTGAGAGAATCAACGAATAAGCTCAACACCTCTCTATCATCGACGCAACTCTCGACTTCCTCCCACTCCAAATCGAGATCCTCAACCTCCCCACCATCGGCTTCCACCGGAAGGGAATCACCCCAACACAAAGGAACGCCACAGAAATAGTCATCCTCATCAATCACGTGATCCAAACTCAATTCATCCTCTGAAACTCCACAAACCCCCAGTGCATCCGCCAACTCCAAATCGGAATCGAACTCGACATCACGAACACCGCTCCAGCACTGCTCCATCTCGCAAACCGTCAACCCAGCTTCGCAGGAATCGAACCCGGAAGCCCCGGTCTCCATAAAAAACTCATCTTCACAACAATCCTCGTCCACAAATCCAACATCCTCGATCCCACCCGCGCCAAGCCCTAACCCGATCCGCAAATCTACATCCACATTATCCATACAAACGTCGTCATCCGCATCGATCACCCCAAAATCCAACCCGTTTACCTCCTCCGACGCCGAATCCGCCCCGCCCGCGAGCTGCGGATCCTCGACGAACAGATCCACGCCGCAACCGCCCTCGCCGCCGAGCTTCCGGAGCCGATCGCTGGAGTCGGGATCGGAAGCGAAGTCGACGTCCAGGAGATCCTCGATTCGATCCTCGGCGGCGGCGGCGGCCGGATCGCGGACGGGCAGCGTCAGGTCGTCGTCGGAATCGTAGAGATCGAGCGCGCGGCGGGCGCGGCGGCGCCGATGGCGGGGGGAGGGGCCGGGCTCGAGGGAGAGCGAGCGGCGGAGGCCGCTCCGCGGCGGCGGTGGCGGCGGTGGCGGCGGCGGCCGGAGGAGGTCGGGGACTCCGCCGCCGACATGGTTTTTTTTCCGGCGGGGAAAGGAGGAGTGGGGAGGGGGAGGGCTGGGAGAGATGACGTGGAGAGATTTAGAGAAGGAAGGTTGGGGTTGGGTTTGTTAGGTTGATTCCTCTTCTCTCATTTTCTTTGACTTTATTATAAAATAAAAAATATAAAAATATAAAAATTATCTTTAGCAAGGAGGATGGTTGGGAAGCAAATAGACATCACACCAAGCAAACTCGTGATAAATGTGATCATAATAATTATAACGTTATGAAATTACCTAATCATCGTAGAGAATTTTATTTGATGATGAATGCGTTAAAGAAGAAGAAGAGGAGGAAAAAGAAGAAGTAGTCTTTTTATGCTGATGGTGGATCTTATGAAAATTCTTACATCATCGAAGTAGAAAATTCGCATCAGCAGTATTTAGGTCACAAAAGGAGCTTGTAAAAGAAATTCCAAAGAGAATGCTGATAGGAGTTAAATTGGGACCCGCATGGATTCAGACTCATCGAGCAGTGTCTGATTGTCTTTTGCACAATACAAATAAGAAGTTATGATATTAGCTCCCAAGATCCTTTTGTTTCGCAGAAAAAAAAATGATTCAAAAAATATTTTCCAAAAAAATAATTGGTTGTATTTCTTTAAAAAAATGGTCGATGAAAAATGTTTTCACCATCCACAACAATCTAAATCTAAAAGGTTTTAAGCAATATTTTTTGCAAAATATTTTGTGAATTATGAATTTCCTGTGAAATAGAAGCAATGTGTTGAGCGCATCTCGATCCTCAGGAGTATGGAAAGAAAGCCGATTGTTTTCAACCATCTAATCATAATGAAGACTCTTCATCCAAAGATTCGATAATATCTTGATGAAAGGAATTGGTGATTTCAAATTAACATCTTTTGATAGCCAAGTAGTTCCCTAAATGATGTCAAATGTTGAAAGAACGGTCTCATGACCTTATTTTCCCCCTCAAAATAAGGTGATTGTGACGTAGAAACTAACAATCATCGTATTAGAGAATTCACAAATTTCGGATGCCCGCGATGTACCGGACAAAGGCTCTCATCTGATTCAACGAGTGGCATTTGTTAAAAATTTGATTAAGGATCAAAACATACCAGATGAATTTGGGCTCTAGTCAAGCCTTTGTTAATAAAAATAGATTAGGCCTAATAGCCTAATTCAAAGTGCTAATCTCAATTAACATGAAAACCCCGAAATGGGCCTGTCTTGCATAACTAAGCTCTTGGGCCTAATTTGAAGGCCCAACCAAACTTGACCATCAGACAGGGGCAACAACTTTTGAGATGGGCTTGGTTTTATCGTACTAAATACAGTAAGAAATTTATTAAAACATATTGAAAATTAACACTGTAAATAAAAAAAATTTGCATTTGAAAGGCAGATATAATTTTTTTTTTTTTAAACAACTGGGCATTCTCCGATAAATTACTTCAATAGACTAGGGAAAATGTTTCATTTATTATTCTCTGGAGCACTTGTCAAGCACAACTACAATTTGGAACTTCATTTTTTTTTTTTTTTATACAAAGTGATGGGACACATAGTAGTAGCAATTTCATATACACAACCAAAACAACATTAAACATGCGAATTTTAGTTTTTAGTTTTCGAAGTACTATTTAAATGAGTGTCAAGAGAACACTCGTAAACATTTTCCTCGTTGGAATGTTATGACATCCCGAGGAAACTAATGTACTTAGAATTAAACACTAATGCACTTATAAACCAACTCGTCATGTCAATAACGTTCTAAATGAAGCAAAAATTGTTTTGTAGGGCCTGAGAGTCCTATTGAAATAATAATGAACACTTGCATTTTATGGTGCATTTGTTTAGCTAAAAATGAAAATTTGGAAATTTTTTTCCAAAAAATCATATCTTGAATTGTTTTTAAGAATGAATAAATAAAAAATATTTTCATCATCTGAATAACGAAAATATTTTTTATTAACTAATTATTTCAAATGATACATATAATTGTTTCTAATAAAATATTTTTAGATTATTTATTTTTTGTGAAACAAAAGGAGTTTATATTTTGACATTTTATATTTATATTAGCTAAAAGCTTGGGACATCAAATTCAATTGAACAAAGACCACGTACCCATCTTGACCAAATCACCCCCAATCTCAACAATCAAAAAGTGGCCCAACTTTTCCCAAAAGCAAGCTCCCTTGTGCATGAACAAGAGACACATGCATGCCAGGATCTGTCTCAACTCCTTGATCACATCAAAAGAAGAAAGGAACAAGAAAAGAAAATTTAAAACCTCCAAAAAAACACAAGCTTTCATGGGAAATTGATCATGTGACCATGTCTCACCAAAATCATGTGGCCATGTCTTGTAAAGGCAAGCCAAACCTTCTCTCCCTTTTGAAGTCCCCCAAGTTTGAATGCCCGATCGAAAGCTCCCCAACCAAAGCCACTTTTCCGACTAAGATAATATTTATTCGGAGACAAAAGGAAGTGACCACAATTTCATGATCCACACACCTTTAGGATCTCCATAACTGGAACCCAAACCCATCTCCTTCCGTACATGTGGGGCGGTACAAGAGCTCTTTCTCAAGCACCAAAAATTCAAAGAACCCTAAGGTGGGTGGCCTTGGAGCTTGCAAAACATGGTGATTCATTGTCTAGTCGACCAAGACATGTTATTATTTTGATAACGGTACGTTTTATGCTCGGATCAACGTCGAAACACATGACTAGTTGACCCGGATGTAAACCCGGCTCTCGAAACCGATGCGATCGACTTATCAATGAAAATTTTGATCTCGTAATATCGCATGCGCTCATTGTTGCTACTGCCTATTCTTTTGTTATGCATGCAGCATGCTTTGCAATTGGTAGAACAGAAATGGACTGCACTACACTAGGTATGGACAAGGCGCGGAGAATGGAGTGTGAACCTTCTGACATTCTCCCCCATCATAACCTACTAATTTTTCCTGAGTTTCTGTGAATGTTCTTGTGGGAACATACCCTGCTCGCCGTCCATCTTCGCATGCTTCGAACATTCAAATTCTACGCAAGGACAGCCAAGAGGATTTTCACGCGTTCGGTCAAAACTTTCGGTCCAAGTCAAAACACGAGCTTCACGGACCGACCCACCAACCTTTTCTTTTTCCCCTTCTCAATGCGGTGAAAACCGAGAAAGCTTTACATATATTGAACATGACAAGAAATTTGCAATATTAGGACCCTACCTGGATCTCGCTTGGCGGAGGATTAGGATTTTCTCAAGATCATAGTATATCCAAGCATCTGGACAATCGATTTTCTAATTTTGAAAGTAGTTTGTGGTGATCTAAATGGTATATTTTGGTCTTATTATAGATCCAATGAAATGCAGCGTATGATTGTTCATGTATAATTATCCTTCTTTTTCCACATAATATCAGTCGATGAGGAGCTAACTAGCAAGTCGCAGACGAGAATATTTGTTCGCAATTGTGTCTGCAGAGAAAAGGGTCAGGCTTCATTATATTATATTACATTGTATCATATTGTATTCCTCTTAAGAAACAAAAAAAGAGAAACCGACTACGCCTTGCATGTGCAATGGCCGACGACTACGCTTTGCGCGGCTCGTTTTCCGACGTTGAAAGCCATTTAAATTATAAACTAAGACGCACTTCTCCCACATAAAATTAAAATAAAGTGAGAGGTGAAGTTGGAGAGCACGCCCTCGTGTTCTATACTTCACGAAACCCTAGCCCCTTAATTTTATTCGTGGATAACTGTTTATTGTTGTTAATCATTAAAGGGTTGGCGATTCGAGGTGGTAATCGCTTTTCCATGTTCTTCAATCCCCCAATTCCAATGCTGCCCCTTCGGAAACCCCCTCGCCCCGGTCACCAAGTGCAAGTGTCCCTCTCGAATTTAATTACACTAAATAATAATAATGACAATAATGAAAAGCACACGAGAATATTCTGTCTTTTTGCTCTCCATAATATGATGATTTGGGGGGAAAAGAAAAGAAAAAATCACATTCGTTTTCTCAATCGAAAAGCGCAAAGTCTTTGCCTTCTCTAACTCGAATGATCATTCCTCAAATTGCTACTTATGGATACAGTCTTAAATTATAAAGATCGTGTCAGGCCAGTAAAGATATAAATATGGGGATTCAACAAGGAAGATTTGACTCTAAGGAAGCCTGTTTCTTAAATAAAGTCAGCACTTTTTCCCTGAAATTACACATGTTGATGAGCATGCATTAACTCGAGCGTCATATGAGAAATTAAACTTCAGTTAAGAGTCTCAAAGAAAATAGCCCGCTTCTCTTTTCTATTGTTAGAATATCCAGCTAAAAAATTTGATATTCGATAAATGGAGATTTTATATTTATAAGACACATTGAAACTACATAGATAAATAATGTCCGATACTTTAACACCAAATATCTTGACTGTTCATGTTTGTGATCCCTTGAGTTTCTATCGGTATGCACATAGTCTTCACTAACTTTACCTAATGATAATATACTTATTACCGATCATTCATGTTTTCTTAAGAATGTAAATTGTTCAGAGTCCGTCGCGAGATACTTTCAGCTCATCCCTAAGCTGCCCCCAGAGTACTTCTTTTCAATTTTGCCCCGAGGGAGAGCACTGTGGCCTAACTGGTGCATGGACCCTGCTAGTGAAATCTTTTGAGGCCTCTCCAAAGGTAAATACCCTAATCGCAGTCAAAACTAGGACAACTTCTCGACCAAAACGCTTTCAAACAGCAAAGTTTATTTAACATGAAACTAAACTAAACCCTCTCTTTCAAGCCTCTTTCAAACAATTCACTCGCCAAATGCAAAAACATTAAATAATTCCGAATAAACAAATGAACGAAGAAACAGCCAGCGTAACCTCCACTACTATTTGGATGTGTGCCAAAGGCAGCAGCATTGGCCACTGTGAATCTCTCCTGTCCAACCTGAAAACCTCTTCTTTTACACTGTCATGACATCGATAAACGTGGGGGGAAGACTTGAAATTTTAGACCAAAATGCATAATGCATGAAAACATCAATCTTTTGTTTAATGAGCCCGCATGCTGGCAACTTCCTAAAAAAAAAATTATACAGTTTCCGACTTGCCCCTTTTTTTCTATGTTATGCATAAATAAATACTCTAAAAATCGATTTATGATACTCGTTAGCAACTAATATCGATCGAAAAACAAAAGCGAAAATGTTAGGGCTTGGACATATAAAAAAAGCAGAAAGCTTTCCACGTTGCATGCATGGCGGCAGACAGGCGCTGAACACCGTATCTTCAGTTCCACGCGATCACATGCTGAGAAAAAGAAGAAAAAAACCCTCTTGATACTCTGAAGCCTACCAAACAAAACCGTTTTCCAACTTTTCAACTCAAGACTCTCTGAACTCCTGCTTGTTCTTTTGAGCTCATCGAAGTAATGCGGGCATTACTAAGTTCAATATTAAATATAATATATGATGGGGAAATGTTGAAAAATAAAGCTTTGGGACGCTAGCCTTTGACCGAGATCTTAGACTCTATAAAGACCCTTGCTTGCTTCCACATGTTCTCCTCTCTTTCGTTGTGTCCAAACAACAAGACATACTCTGCAGAAGACAAGGCTAAAAAAAAAAAAAAAAAAAAAAAAAAACAGGGGAGGAGAAGGGACCAAAAATGGCGTCCACAAGGATCACTAGCTTTCTGCTCATGCTTCTGCTCTTTTCACTGCAACAATGGAGCTCCTGTGCACAAATTGGCCATGGTAAGTGGAATATGCTTCATATGCTTTGCGAATTGGTGTGTCATATTGCGGTATATGTTGATCAAAGCATGCATGTGCCTCACTGACCGTGGAAACATTTTCCCAGGCATGGAAGAAAAATTGGTTCTCGACAGAGCTGGAGTGGAGGTGTTAATAGCTGGAGGCTCCTCATCGAAAGTTCAAGAGGTAGAAGAAATTACATTCTATCATTACAATTGTCGAGTGCACACATCACTGTTGTCAATAAAGACAGTACTAAATCAGGATTGTGAGAGTCTTATTCTTTCGCCAATGTTTTAAGTAGCAATACTTCCGCAACTTTCTCGGAGTATTCAACCCGTTATTTACTTTGCTAGCGCTCATATCTTGCAGGTACTACATGACCACAATCCTTCTACTTCTGAAGTAGTGAGAGACACTGATCTAGGAATCGAGGAACGAAAGTTGAAGTCGAGAAAGTTCTTGGGACAAAGAGCAGCAAAAGTAGTGGTTTCGAGTATGCAAATGAATCCTGAGAGTGCAGCATCATCATCACCATCATCAACAGGTGCCGAGAATTATTTTGGAAAAAGTAGCCTACGTAGAGGGAAAAGGATGTCGGACGTAGACTACGAGTCGGCGAGAATTAGAAGCCCCCGTCGTTCTGTCAAAGTGAAAATGGGCGGTTTTGTAGCTTTCAGTGCCGATTATCATGTGCCCAAACCACACCCTCCTAGGAACAACTAATGAATAATCGCATCCATCGAGAGCTACACAAGAAAAGCTCTCTTTTTTTTCCCCTTTGTTTTCTTTTCTTTGCTGTTTATCCCTTTCTTTTCCTTCGAAATTTTGTCAAGCTATATGCAAGTGCGGAATATCATACCTGTATGTATCGAAACTACAGAAATTTTAATGATATGAAAGCAAAAATTTTGTTCGGCGTTTCTGTCTGTGCAGAGCTCTTTCCTGCTTTGGCTTATCTTTCTTGTTCTTCTTTTTTTCCGTTTACTTTGGGCTTTCCCAAGTTGATCGATGTGTCTTTACTCTGCATAAGCGCACGATGATAAATAGCCTGGGAATATCGAAGATTGTTTGAGTTCATTACGATGTTGTTTTCACAGCATCAAAACATGTATCAAAGTAGTTGGAAGAGGAATTTTTACTTCCGTTTGATCATCCAAGTGTTTGGATTAATGCAGGAAAGGACCAAAATGCTTCAAAGTTGCCCCAAGCTAGCTCACTTGAGTACATGGAAGATCAGGTTCCTTTCTCTCTCTCTCTCTCTCTTTCTCACATGTAAGTATGTATGTATGTATGTATGTATGTATGTATGTATGTATGTATATGTGCCTATAGTCCGTACACTCCATGGTATATTGGACAGTCTGGTTTGTGGGTAGTTCCTGCAACTCACCAGATCTGACGGCTCAGATTACCTAACCCCGCTGCTGCAATAGATCCCATGAAAGAAAGCTGATACTTATACCATCTAGAGCACCTACACAACGTCTTTCATTTCTTGCGGCGCGTTTTTATTTCCGCTAATGATCTTTTCAACTCAATTTGTCCATAGAACGAAGGAGGCAAGAGAGGAACAGCAAGACCCATCAGAGTCTCCTTCACAAGGAAGATGATGGTGTATTCACCAGATTCAAGGCCTGTGCATTGCGATTCAACGAGAAGCTCGAACTGCCCGTCATCCCGAGAACCTTATTTCGACGGCAGCCTCCAGAATCTTGATGCCAAAATGGAAATCACAGAGTCTGCTCGTGAGATCATGGCCCTCACCACCAGAGACTACCGCGGCACTGGTCGGCACCCGCCTCCGATCAACAACGGACACCCCTTGTCTCAGCAACACAAGCCCTAGCTGTCTCTCGGAGTTTCACGAACTCGTTTCTCGAATTTTGGGGTTGTTTTACGCGAGAAGCGGGCGTTTTTGTCTTCACTTACTATAGGCTACAGTATAACTACTGACATGATAGCTCCTGCTGTAATTTCTTTCTAGTTGAGTGATCAATGTACTCATGAACACTGGCAACTTTTCCATTTCGTGCTAAACACGGTCAAAGTGACGGGAAAAAGAGACGGATCCATGGTCCAAGCAAGTTGCAGACATTCGTTATTCAAGCAGAACTAAGTTATTAAATCTTGCTTGGCGACAAAGAACTCGGCACTGACGAGGAAAACTTGAAAAGAAACTCCCGCCGCAGCACGGTCGACAGCGCAGCTACTATCGATCTTAGGGTATTTTGTCTCGGTGGGCTTCGGTCCAAAAAGCGCTTGAAAGATGATGCATCGAAGCTGATCGATGATGTCGAAGTGCAGTGTTCACAGAGCCTAGCTGGGGGCCCATGCGGCTGGTTCATTTCGATTCGGGCCGAAACGCGAGCGAAAGCTCCATTGATGGACGAAATTGGGCAGGTGTGGTTTGGTCCATCGTGCGTGGGATTTGCAATGCTGAACCCATTCATCACAAAGTTTTGTTAGAAGGGGACTTTTTGCTCTAATTAGCTTGCAGAACATGCTGCATTATCTTTCTATTAAATTACTTTTGATTGGGAAAAACTTTATATTTTGTCCATGTACTTTTTATAGTCTTTTTTAAACAAACCGTTTATAAATTATCTGATCAAGTTCCTCCAGCATCAAATCCGATCAAATCAAACTAATGTGACTGTCGGACGACAATGGAGTGTGACATGGATGGAGTTTTGCCAACATAGACACCCACCACTACCAGGGCAAGCTCTGAGTCAAGGATCGAATGACTTTCTGAGCTTGAGTAAAAGTGAGCTCTGAGCTCGTCCAGCTGTGGAGAATTTCCGGTCGAGAGAGCAATCGTGATTAGTAGTCGAAGAACTTTCTTTTCGTTTTTTCCTTCTTTCTATTCTTTATTTTCCACGGTCACGTTCATGTCGCATCTACGTCAGCTTATCTTATTCAACGCTGTCCAACGCCCATGTGTCTACGCTTGAGAATTGAGAAAATTACGAAAAAAATCATAAACCTATTATAATTGTGTCAATTTAGTTATAAACTTTTTTATTTACCAATTCAATCTTAAACATTTTGCATTTATACCAATTCAATCCATCCAATCAAATTTGGCTAGTTAGCACAACCATCAGACCGAAATTGAAGTGAGGGCTTCGCATTTTTAAAATTTTTTAAAATTTTCTTTTCTTTTTCTTTTTTTTTTCTTCCTTTTCATCCTACTTTCCTTGTTCTCTTCCCTTGTAGTGGCTGGCAAGGGCTTCGCAACTCTCGCCCAAATCCGGGTGAGGCTAGCCTCACCATGGCCTCATCAATCGTTGATGAAGGTGGCCTCACCTACGACTACGAGGCCATGGCTGCCTTTGCTCACTACCACCTCCAATCGAGGTCGAAGTGCAACGACAAGGCTCGATGACCATTGGTAGAGAGAGAGCGCACACCTGAGATAGAGGGAGGACCATGAGGTGCCTCATGAAGGCCTAGGGGCCACGAGTGAAGGCAGCCATGGCCTCCTTAGTCGCTGGCTAAGAAAAGAAAAAAGAAAAAATTAACAAAAAAACTTCCAAAAAATAATATATTATTTTAAAAATGCCACATCAGCGTCAGCTGGACGGTTGGCACTAGTCAATATCCACATTAGTACCGGATGGAAAAAAAAAAAAGTTTATGATTTTTTTTTTTTGGTCGGTCCTATTCTAATCTTACTCTAACACTCACTCTTAGACTTTTGCTCTTACCTCCTTGCAGGGCGTGGGAGTCGAAACCCACTCCTGAAATGAAATCGTCCCCACCCCAATCCCCCCTGAGAAGGTGGGGATTTGAACCCCCAATCTCCCCCTTCCAAGTTGGAATGGTAGCCACTGGGGTGAATCCCAATGGCCTTAAGACTTTTTTACTGATTTGTCCCCTAAATTTTGGTATTTTTTCAAAAGAAATTTCCATTTATTGTGAAAATAATGTATGATAGGATCCATAGGAAATCTCAAAAGTCACCATAACAAGGTGTCGCAACCTAAAAGTTCCGGGGCACCACCTAGACTTTAGGTTAATGGATTACTAAGTTTGAAACTTAGCTCAGGCCTTC
Source organism: Eucalyptus virginea (assembly GCA_014182375.1). Taxonomy (NCBI): domain Eukaryota; kingdom Viridiplantae; phylum Streptophyta; class Magnoliopsida; order Myrtales; family Myrtaceae; genus Eucalyptus; species Eucalyptus virginea. The sequence continues at coordinate 8,673,756 of CM024515.1, read as the reverse complement.
CCAAGCCCATACCAATTCGCAACTTAGGATTCCAATTTTTTTTAACATGCAGATGAATTTTATCTAGGAGTTGCCACTAATCAGTTTTCGGTAGGTTGATTAGAAACCTAAGTAAAATAATGGGAAAATTATTTTACTCCTACGAACCAGAGATTATAGGTGTGGGGACTTGATTATGCTAGATTAGTCTAATGCCCTTTCGGTACATTTTATTTTAAAAAATATTTTTGCAGGCAGTATTGATTAATTTTAACTTAAGCTAAATAACATGCAAATGGTGGTCATGCGGGTGCACAATCAATGAAATAACATTCAATAAACTAAAGTGATAGAATTGTAAGAAATTATTAACGACAACTTTACAAAAATGCTAATGAAAATGCATGCCCTAAACATGATTTTCTAAATGGCATGACACTTAATTTTTTTATTAATTAAACGTAATCTTAATTTAACTTAATATGCATGAATTTATTTTAATGACATGCGAGATGCAATTCATATGGTATGACTTAAACTTATCACTATATGTATGCAATCTAATTTATATAATCCTAAATATGCATGTGCTACGTGATATGGGATGAATGACATGGTATTTCTACATGCATGCTCTTTTATGATTTTTTTTTTTTTAATGATGATTCATTTTTTAATGCATATATGCAACCTATGCTAAATAATGATGATATGAAATGAGATTAATTATGAATTAACCTATTAACTAACCAAGGAAATGATCTTTACTTTTTTTTTCTTTTTTAATGACATAATGTTTTTTATTGAAAAGAAAGTAACTTAATGGTGCAATGATCATCTTTTAGCATTTTCCTTTTTATTAAAAAAAAACAATTAAACTATAACTCATATGGCGTGCATAACATTTTTTGTTCCTCTTTTTGTTTTACTAAATGAAAATTGACTTAATCTAAAAATATCTAGGTGTGTTGCTTTAATATGAAATGTGTATGGACCTAAGTACCTAAGTTATAGATATGACAATATTTTACTAATAAACAAATTCTAATTAAACCTATTATGTAAATTAATTAATATGTACCTAATATTTTTTGATTCTTTTTATTGAAATTCGGAATTAAAAAAAAACTAATTAGACTAACTAAAGTGAATGATATTCTAATTTAATTTAGGAATCAATTTAACTTAAACTATATCTTATCTTAAAAGCTATATAAAAATCAAGACATGCCAACATTATTTAAAGTTAGCCCTAACAAAAATCACCCATCTAAAAGTATAATCTAAAAATTATAATCCTATAAATGCAATTCTAATTTACTAACCCTAAAAATACAGTCCTAATTTACTAAACCTAAATGCTCTAATGCAATATTTAGATTTTTATGTACTTTTTGATTTTTGATTTTTTTAATCTTTCCAAACAAGTAATTATTTTAAAAGAATGAAGATAAGGATTAAAATAACTGAAAAAATAATCTGTTGTCTCACGGATTAAATTAACAATTATTTTAACTCTATAATGATTTAACAATTGAAATACTATCAAAATTCCTAAAAATTAAAGTAATTAAAAAAATGACCCGACGTCTTACGGGTCAAATTAATAATTACCATAATTTGGGATAAAACCCCTTAATGTCTACAAGGTCTACATACAATACTACAATTCAAATAATTAAACTTAAAAATAAGCTAACATAACATGAAATAAGTAAAGAATAAAAAAATAAAAATAAACTACCTAAGGCTTGGAAAATGGGAGCAGCGACGGTGGTAAATGGCGTCGGTCGAAGGGTGTCCGGTGTCGTTGGAAGTTACCGTCGGTTGGAGTCTCCCCGTGGTCGGAGCTCCGGCGAGGTCTGGCAAAGGTAGACCTGCAACAAAACGGGGGATCACTCGGGCGAAGGTTTTGGTTGGCAGGGCAGCAGGGAGTGTCGGGCACCGAGTCGAGCAGAGGTTTGGCATTAACAGCTTTGCCTTTTCGACGGCGTGCGCCTAGGTTCGGCATCCCCAACATCATCATCATATAGAGTTAAAACATAATTATATTGAACAAACTCAAATCTATCACTAGTGAGAACGAGGTCCTTTAGCAAGTGTGAGCTGTCAAAACATAAATATATTGAACAAACTCAAATCTATCACTAGTGAGAATGAGTCCTTTAGCAAGTGTGAGCCGCTAAAGATTTTGACAAAAACACATTGAATGAACACACCAAAACTACCGCGAGCACCATTGAAATCAGAGGTGGAGCACTTATTCATCAAAACTCCTAAATCTAAAAGTAGATCAAAAGAAAAAAAAAAAAAAAAACTCCCAAATATAAAATCAAGAGAGCAAAACTCCTGGATCTAAAACTAAATCAGGAGAGTAACGAAAGAAAACAAAAGGAGATAAAGAGGGGAAGGAGATCTAGGTCAAATCCCTCCTTTCCAGAAGTTGAAGAGACGAAAAAAGTTGAAACATATGCTTCGTTCGTTTCATAGGAAAATAACTTCCAAAAAAATATTTTTCAGATTTTTCGATGTTCATGTCATGAAAAATGAACTAATTAAGGAAAACATTTTTCGCTTTTGGAAAAAACACCTTCAAAAGTAGAGAAAATGTTTTTATTTTATTTTTATGTTTCCTTTTTTCTTTTTTAAAAATCAAGTTTTTTTTTTTTCTTCTTTATTTTTTGCTTCTTCTTCTTCCTTGGCCGGTCGTCAACCTCAATGATGGCCGACGACCAACCATCGGCAAGCTCTAGCCTCGCCGGCTTGTGCGAGTTTCAATTGTGTCGGAATCTAGCAATGTCAAGCATTGGCTTTGGCGACCTCAGGCGAGACTCAAGGGAAGAAAAAGAATAGAAAAAAAAAAAAAAAAAAAGGACCAAGGAAGAAGAAGAAGAAGAAAAAGAAATTAAAAAAAATTAAAAATTGAAAATTCAATTTCAAAAAAAAAATTAACAAAATAATTATTGAAAATGAGTGCATGCGGGGAAAAAAATTTCTTTATCGAATAGCGGAAAATATTTTTGCAGTTTATTTTCAAATTTCAATGGAACTCCAAAAAATATTATCATTTTTCTGAAAAATGGCTTTTTGGAAAATAATTTTTAGAAGTGCCACATTTTCTGTGAAACTAATTAGAGAGGAAGAGAGAGGGAGGGGGAAAATTGGTAATTTATTTAGTCAATTTGGAGTGAGAAAATTAGGGTACGACGTTCGGTAACATTTATGTTTAAAAATTGTTTCTAGGAACAGAAATAGAAAAAAAGTATTTGTTTCGGGAAGCAATTTTTGAACAAAAAAAATGCGTTTGGTAAACTGTTCTAGAAATATAAAAAGAATAGAAATGTGTTTGGTAAATTTGTATAATTTTTTTTATTTCTTTTAATTTTTTAATATTTTTTTTTTTCTATTTTCTTTCTTATTTTTCTTATTTATTTTTCCTTTTTTTTTTTTTTTTTTTTCCTTTTTCTTCTTTTGACTCGTCGCCGGCCTCGGCCATAGCCGGCGACCGGCCGACGAGGGTCGGCGGCCTTGCCTTGTCAAGCTCGCCCGATCCGGCAAGGCCGAGCTCGACTGGCGATGGCCGGCGACGCCGAGCCTCGTTGGCCCCCGGGCGAGCTCGGCCTCGCCGGGGACCGGCGACGCTCAGCCGAGGTCGCCGGCCCTCGACGGCCGGTTGCCGGCCATGGCGAGGCCGACGACCGGCCAAAGAAAAAGAATGAAAAAGAAGAAGAAAAGGAGAAGAAAAAGAGATAAAAAAGTGTTCTTAAAATATGTTCCGAAACAATAAATAACTTTTTTTGTTTCTTGTTTCTGTTTGAGATGTGTTTCGGGAACAAAAAAATAATTTTGGAACAAAACGCAAACAAACGCGTTTGTTCATTTTTTGTTCCAGGGAACAAAAAAACAGAAATTTTTATTCCAAGGAACAGAAATAATTTTTAACAAACGCAGCCTGAGTGATCAACCCCACTTCCTATACAAAAATATCATTTACATGGTTCAAATTGCATTTCTTCATGCCGTGGGTGCGTATGACGAATCAACGAGCAAACACATTTTACTGAAAAACCTAGTCAAATTCATTTTAGGATTAGCCGCTCAATCACAAGGAAATAGAAAGTAAAAATAAGAAAGATAAATCGAGGCACATTGACATCCATCAAAGATTCTATTATTTTATTAGCATAGTTATTCATGGACCAAAAACATATGGGCTCAAACTATAAAATCCGTTTGGCGGCTACCGGGACGGCCGGACTCCTCACCTATTCACGTGCCTCCCCATCATCCCAACACTCCATTTCATGTGCACATGCGGTGGGATCCGAAGGAAAGCTCCCGAACATCTCATCACTCCTTTTGCCATGATGCCTGTGAACATCATAAATGGCGAGCGGTGGCCGACGTTGGCGGTCTCGCGGGAGCACGCAAAACCCTAAAAAGCACAGCACGAGGCTTTGGCACTTCGTCGTGATAAGGCCGGTTTTAGCCGCATTGACTCCAACCGACTCGAACGGGAAACTCGCTCTAGAAAAAGTCTTAACCCTAGAAAACAAAGCGGCTTCGTCCTGTTCCTCAAAGGGTAGAAAAAACCGTTCCTGAACCTAATCAAAACCTCTGCATTTTCAAATCTAGAACAGAGCAAAGCGCGTCGTCTTTTCTCCTCTTGGGGGATATGCCCCCACATGCTTGCGCAGCACGGCTTCTTTTCAAGACGCCACTTTCGTCGGCGGACCCGGAAGTCATGAGAGGGTTTTGTCGATTTCTCAATAAATGTCAAAGAAGCAAAACCCGTCGTCACGGGTGACGCACCACCAAAATTAAAAAAAAAAGGAAGGTTCAAAAGAGTCCCGAGCAGCCAAGCAAAAGTGCCCAAAAGGCAGACGTCATCGTGTAGTTTCCGCGTGTTTACATGACTATTTAAAGTAACAAAATATTATACTGTTAATTGTAATCCGTTAAGAATACGCAAAATTGAAGGAGATATGCGTGACATCCTATGACGCATGGCAAGTCTGAAGGTATAAAAGTCTCCTCGACGTGTAAATAAATGCAACGAAGAAGAGAACTTCAGTTTCTACAATTCTAATGGAAGTCAACGCCCTCCACACCAATCAGGAATCACAATCTCTCAATTAAATCGTGGCTAAATTCCCACCGTCCGCGTTGCCCAAATGGTATTTTATTCCGGAAAGTTAGGACCTTCCAAATAATTCAAAGTCCTTTTTCCTCCTCTCAGTATTCCCATCATAGCATTTCGGCATCTTGAGTCCAGAAATCCGTTCCCACCGGCCAACATGCCGCCGCCGCCGCCGCCGATGTCCCCGCCTCCCCCACCTGCTCGTCTATCCCTTCCTCTCCTCCGGCCACATCATCCCCCTCCTCGACCTCACAGACCGCCTCCTCCGCCGGGGCGTCCGCGTGACCGCCCTCGTCACCCCCTCGAACCAGCACCTCCTCCGCCCCCTCCTCTCCGACCACCCTTCCCTCTTCCACCCCCTGGTCGTCCCGGCCCCCGACGTCCCCTGCATCACCAAAAACATCCTCATCGTCAAGGTCCACTCCATGCGCCACCACCACTACCCGGCGGTCGTCGAGTGGTTCAGGTCCCACCCCTCGCCGCCGGTCGCCATTTTGTCCGACTTCTTTCTCGGGTGGACCCGAGACCTGGCCTCGGAGCTCGGAATTCCCCGCGTCGTGTTCTCCCCCTCCGCCGCCTTCTCCGTGTCCATCGAGTTCTCGCAGCATCAGAACCTACCCAAGAACGGCGGCGACGACGAGAACTCCACGGTGACCTTCGCCGACGTGCCGAACTCGCCGACGTACCACTGGTGGCAGATTTCATATCTATTCAGGATATACAAGGAAGGAGACGTCGAGATGGAGTTTTACAGGCAGGGCTGGCTGGCCAACGCGGCGAGCTGGGGCGTCGTCTTCAACTCGTTCACGGAGCTGGAGACAGTCTACGTCGACCACATGAAGAAGAGGTTCGGGCCGGGCCGGGTCTGGGCGGTGGGCCCGCTCCTGCCCCCAGCGGACGACGGGGCGAGGGCCACCAGCCGGGGCGGGTCCAGCTCGGCCCCGGCCGAGGATGTGCTGAGGTGGCTCGACGGCAGGGAGGAGCGCTCCGTGGTGTACGTGTGCTTCGGGAGCCGCACGGCGCTGACGAACGACCAGATGGCGGCGCTGGCGGCGGCGCTGGAGATGAGCCGGGTCCACTTCGTGTGGTGCTTCCGGGAGACGGTGGACGGGAAGGCGCTGGACGGCCACGGCCTCGTGCCGGACGGGTTCGAGGGCCGCGCGGCGGGCGGGGGCTGGTCATCCGGGGTGGGCCCCGCAGGTGGCGATCCTGCGGCACCGCGCCGTCGGCGGGTTCCTGACGCACTGCGGCTGGAACTCGGTGCTCGAGGCGATCGGCGCCGGCGTGGTGATGCTGACGTGGCCGATGGGCGCCGACCAGTACACCGACGCGAAGCTGCTGGTGGACCAGCTGGGGTGGCGATCCGGGCGTGCGAGGCGCCCGACGACGCGGTACCCGACCCGGCCCGGCTGGCCCGGGCGCTGGCCGACTCGCTCGACGAGGCGCGGCCGGAGAGGGGCCGGATGCAGAGGCTGAGCGAGGCGGCGGCGGACGCGGTCAACGGCGGAAGCTCGGCCAAGGACTTGGACGGATTCGTGCAGAGCCTGACGGAGCTTCAATGTGGAAGAAGCGAAGCGGCGGCGGTTGACGGAGACCGTTGACGGCCTGTCCAATTTGACCGCTGAAACTATAAAGAGACCTTTTTTTTTTTCTCTTTTTTTTTCCCCTCTCTTATTTGTGAGGAAAACTGCTTATATAATAGTGATTGGAAGTTGCATCTCAATTTTCCATGCGAAGATTGTCGGTCTTACTTTCTTTATTATTAAAAGAATTAGGTAAATTAATAATTAAAGATTAGGTTACCATCAACTCATAAAAAAATAAATAAAAAAAGTTGATGCTTAATTAAGAAGCAACGACGAAATTCTTCACAATGAAGTCGAAAGTCCCAAAAACTAATTTCTTATAGCAACTGGGCAGCATTTAGGGGCCCAAATGAAAAGAAAAGAAGATGTGGGACCTGATGTTGTAACTATAAAGTACAACTGATTTGACATGACATATATCGACAACTCGTCTCAAATTCTCCTTCCACTACCCACAAAAGTGGCGGAATGTCCTTTCCTTTTTCCAAACTTTAAAATTGATTCGAACGACTGTAGGTCACAAATCTGATCTCATCGATGTGGATTCTCTAAATGCTGCTCTTAGGAGCACTAAACCGTATCGAATACAAAATTGCCCTATGAATAAGTTCACTTTTTGGCTCCACAATAGTAAAATTCATGATAACTTTTTTGAGTATCAAGTATTTTCCATTCAATCACACCACAAGATGGAGATTTCTTTTATGACGATAACCGTTATTTTAGATAAATTTAAGTTTGAGTAATACCTCATTCGTGAATAAGGTATGATGAAAAAAAGAAGCACACTAGCCATCGAATTTTGATATCTTCAGTTGGTAATGCAAATAATAGATTAATTTTTTCTTGCATAAGATGGGATTAGATTTTTATTAGCGAAATTCCTACCCAATCTAAAATGAGAAAAATGCTTGTCCATTCACATACTTTATAGGTGAAAGTAGACTGAGTGGAGCAAAGCTGGCTGTGGAAAGAAGATGGACCAATGAGTCGTCATCAATTCAACGGTTGTCACGAACAGGAAATCCTACTGATCAATATCCTAGAACAGGCCTCTTCAAATTAGCCAAGAGCCATCTCCGGAAAAGTAGGGACACCTATGTAATGAAGAACGTCTTTCTCACCTAAAATATGTCAAATATTCGGGACTAGATTGAATTTAGAGATACAATAATTTATGGACTAAATTGAATGGTTATTAAAGATCAAAGATCGCATTGAATCAATTAAAAGTTCAAGAACTTCATTTTACACTAGGTTAAAGTTCATGAACTACATAAAATAAATTGAAAATATGGGGACTACATTGTACATTAAGGCAAAATTCATGAATCATTTATGTAATTTTATCTTTTTGATTTTCTAAAAAGATTTCATCTGGTACTGATCGAGGCAAGGGTGGACGGGTCGGTTCGATTTTAACGGCATCGATTCAACGTCCATGTCATCAAACAATGTAATTGCTTGCCGAGGGGAACTTTGCGTTGAAGACAACTGCACGTAGCTGAAATGAAAGTAGAAAAAAGAGTCCAAATCTTTCTTCAGGTAACGTGGAAAGCATTTACTAGAAAGATGTTGTACAAAGTACTCTCTATAAGATTCACTCATTAGATATATCAGACGAGTTGCCTTTCCAAAACAGTCCACTTAGAATTTTATTGCATCCCTACGACGATATGTTCACGTCAAATTGTTTACCACTAATAGGGTCTCTAGCAAATGCAAAGAAAAGATTATTTAAATAGTCCAGTCGACACGTTAATTTTTGTTTTTTTACTAACAAGTATCACCCAATCTCAACCAATTTACTAAATAGGGCATATATTATCCAATTCTTAAATTATACACACTATGATGACAAAAAAAATTGGGGATACATATGTCACAATGAGAAAGTTTGGTATTTTTAATGATACAAAAAAAAAAAATAGAGTATTTGTGTCTCAATAGACATAATTTGAGATTTTTAGTGATATTAACCATAGTAAATAAATCGATTGTTGCATGCATCTTCACCATGATTTTTTGTAGGCCTGGGGAACCATGTGATGGAATCGCCAAATGTAACTCCCAATCGGGGTACAAAGCCGACAAGTTGGTTGAGAGATGTTGTGCAAAGCACGAGTCGACCTTGTAGTGGGTGTTTCACCCACCCCTCCACCTTCATTGACATGGGCAACTGCTATACCGACCTACCAGTTTCTCAAATACCCCTTACCGGGTGCGGTGGAGTTTACCCTCCCCACTTGAAGAGCCCCTTAATTCCCGAGTGTAATTTTTTTTTTCCCATCCGGGAGGAAATACCCTTGATGTTTTACCTCATAGAGTTTAGACAAAGCAATTTTAGGACATATTCAAGTCCATCCTCTTTGTTATGTGTGCTAATACAACTATAATTGCTCGTTCCATGACGTCACCTAGTAATTTATCAAGACATGTGCATAAGTAACGAGCAGCACAATGGTCAAAAGAGCTAAATTAGATGTGATTTTCACCATGATGACAGAGCGGCAATTTATATAGAAAGTGCAGCGGTGATGAGAAAGTAGGGTTTGAGATATTTGTCATCATTGAGAATGTGATTCCATCTGTAATATGTATATGAGCTAGTGATTGATGACCCTGTTTCTGCACATATTTTTCCGAGTCTAAAAACGGTAGCTTAATTTGGAGTTGCATCTGGGCGAGTCAATTGGACAACTTACAATTACTTTGAAACTAAATTCTACCATTGAAAGCCTGCTTCATAGTCTCATTGGCCGAATTTCTTGATATTTATCATTCTAAAGCTGTTAGAAATACAATTAAGAGATTCTTCATATCTCTCTCAAGAGAAAATTACCCAATTGGTCCTAAATCTATTATATGATGCTAATTCAATACTAATTTTTAAAATTTTCATTTTAGTCCTAAACCTTTGTGTGAAATTCCAATCTAATCCCTTTGGCCTTTTTTTTTTTTTTTTTTTGTGTAAAATCATTAACGTGGTGATCCAATCATCGCCGGCTATTCTATGTGGCATATACGCCATTAATAACTTCCATACAACACTTACTTTAATTGTTGTTACTTCTCAATCCATTACTTGCGCACCATACTCATTGGTATAACTATAAAAAAAAAAAGTCCAAAATTTATTTTATAATGATTAATTCAGTTTTAAACATTTTAATTGTCCTAATTTAATCATAATAAGTCTAACAATATGCTAATATAGTCCTAAACCTTAAAAAAATTGTCAACGTAGTATTTTCGATTCATTTTAGTTGAAAATTGCTGATGTAAATGTCCAGTCAATGCCAGTTATTCTCATGGCATATTTGGTGCTGATGTATACAATTTTTACAATTGTTATATTAAATATCTGCTTTTCCCTTCTTTTTTTTTTTTTTTTTTTCTGTTTTCTTTCCTTTTCTATCATTTTCCCCCTTTCGTTTCTGCTGGACCGGCGGGTGAAACAGAGCTTCTAGTTCGACAAATAAACTGAGTTGCATATCACGTTTCGAATATTTCATTTTCGAGCAGGCTCTCTCCATACGAAAGAAATCAGGTCACGAGAAGATGCCAAGAGGACTCCTTACTTTCCGATTCTTCATCAAACGAAAGAGGTCGTAATTCGATTTCGTTACTCAGTCCATTCGCTGCAGTATTCGCGTAACAAATCTTATGCAATTTTCCATCAGTGCTAGGTATTGTAAGATTAATTTTCAAAATTAATCTAATGTCAGATATTTTCGATTTTCCACTTATAAAGTTTCGACTTGACTTCAAAAAATCCAATAAGTTGTCGCGTCAGGTGTTTGTCGTTGTCATCGGAAGTTCGTCAGCGGTGACGAACTTCCATTTATAAATCAACTCCCGATCAACAACGAAACCAGTCTTTCTCCGTCCACGACACCCCTCAAGAAAGCACCTTTGTTTTCAACTATGTATTGTAAGGATTAATTTTGAATTTTCAACATGAAAAATGGCATCTGATTACTTGTCCAAATTTGATGGCTAAACACTATAGTTTCATTTTTCATTTTTTACTTTTTCATGCTTTGTTTTCTTTGTTTCTTTCTCCTTGGAAATTGAAAAATTAACCCTTATCATAGAGGCAAAGGAAAGAGATTTTTTTATTTTATTTTATTAGTGAGATGAACTGCTTAATTGATATAGTAATCTATCGGTTGCATTGACACTCGCACATCCCATCTACACAACCTTTGGGATCGCAGCCAAGTTGCAAGCAGTGCCCCACGCAGTCTTCGAACTCGGCACAAGCGGCGGGGCTCAGGAGGGTTTCATCAGAAAGCATGCTTCTTCCACTTCCATCTGCGCTTGATGTCCCTGCAAAACCCCCCACCAAAAAGAAAACAAGAAGAAGAAGAAGAGGAGGAGGAGAAAACTTTGTATCGTTACTCGTCGCTGTGCATAAATATGTAAATCACGAGGATGCCGAGAGAGAGAGACCGACAAAGACAGGACGCCGTGAGCAATAGGATCGTCAGGAGAGCCAGATCGCGCGCAATTCTCCTCATGATGGTAGAGCTAAGTGAGGAGGAGTCTCGATGGGGAGATATTATATAGAAGTTTGGAGACGGCGAGAAAGGAATGTTGAGATATTTTGCACAATAAGGAATGTGATCTGGTGTATAATATTATATGGGCAAGAGAGTGATGGTCCTGTTTCTACAAATATTTATCCAAGTAATAAAACGGTAACTTATATTGGAGTTAGATTTTGAGTAAGTAAATGTGACGACCTACAATTACTTCGAAAGTAAGTTCTACCACGAATACACGCTCCATAGTCTCATGAATTTCTTGATATTTATCATTCTAATATGTTAGAGACGTATTTCTCAAGATTATGTATATAATACTTTTGATTGTACAAGTCCCAATCAATTATAATCAATATCATAATATCTAATTGCTCCAAATAGTCATTTTATCAGGTTGATAAGCATTCTCTTTTGTCGATGTATAAACAAATTACACAATTCACTCTTTTGTGCGATCTTATCTGAAGCTTTTATGTGTATGTGTCCTTAAGTTGATTTTGACACTAAATGGGGGTCAAAGTGATTCAACAATTGTAGAAATCAGAGGACGATTGTAATATGCCCATTTTCAACCTACGAGAAATTGCTGTGAATCTAGTGTGCCAGTAGCAAGGACAGGTCATGGATCGTTCTAAGATTGGCCATGTAATGATCATAAATCAATCAAGGGAACGGTCGTGGACCAATCCCATGACCACGATCATGGACTCAAGCAGTTCGGTCAATGGATGACTACCCAACCGTCAGGGTTGATCGATGGATGGTCACATGCACCATAGATCAATCGATGATCATGAATCAATCCAAACAGTTATGTTCCGATTGTGGGTGATTCCACTCAATCATGCACCGATCGTAGACGACCATGATTCGACTCGGTACTATCGTGTGTCAAGCATGAATTTGACCGATCTTGAACGGCCATATGCCAATAGGGAGTCGATTTGGATGAAGCCTATAGCTAATTCAAGATCCGATCCGATGGCCAATGTTAATCTAAGGGCCAGCCATTGAGCCTGTGCCATAGACCACCAATTTAGCAAAGAAAGGCAAATTTTGTTTACAACAACCACACCAAGGGAGGCTTAGCCATGAATCTCGAGTGTGTCGAAATGGTCATTCGGAGATATACACAAAAAGTCCTTGCCTAGTCGTGGTTGCATTTCCAATGGTCTATTTCTCCATGGGTGCCATGTTGCTTGAAAATGGACAAAATAGAAATCTCTAGAACACCCTAGCTTCTTCATGAATGAGGGTAACTCACCATTTCACCTTGATCCTTCTAGATTTGGCCATGATTACCAAGGATTCACCTTGGAGATTAAGCAAAGGATCTATGCCAAATGCCCCAATAAACATAAGACACCTTGGAGCAAATTATGGCTATCCAATAATCTTGGTATTACCTTAGTTTTTTAGGGTGTCACGTATCCATAATGACTTGTCCCTTAATAATGAGCTAAGTGCTCATGTGACCCAATAAAAAGGAGATAAATAAACCTTCAAATAATTACACCAAGCTATTAGATCTCCACCTCATAAAATTAGGTGTGCCGCATTTCCAAATAGGTGTGCCACCTTGCGACCTAGGCTTGTCACCTCAAGATCATAGCCATGCCACTTTAAGAAATGTGATTGTGCCGCTTGGATGAGTAATGATAAACTTGATGCCTATAAATAGGATGGGCTCCCATTCATTCCCATCATTCTAAGCCCTCTTGCCATTCACGCCTACCCTCCTCCTCCTCCTCCTCCTTTCTCTTGGCCTCACACCACCAACTCATCAAGCTATCCGAGCTAGTTCTTAAGGTTTGCCAAGGTAAGTAAGGTTTATCTTTCTCCTCTAAGAAAGTAGATCCTATTGTTGAGGCTAGCTAAATGCTCATTGTCGCAACCTGAATTTCTGGTGCACCACCTAGAGTTTAGGTTAATAGACTACTAAGTCTAAATTTAGACTTAGCTTGAGCTCTTCCAAGTTCATACCAATTTGCAACTTAGGATCAAGTTTTTTTAGCATGCAAATGAATTTTAACTAGGAGTCGTCACTAATCAGTTTACGGTAAGTCGATTAGACACCTAAGTAAAATAATGAAAGAATTATTTTACTCCTACGAATCAGAGACTTTGAGTACGGGGACTTGGTTACACTAGATTTCTCTAATATCCTTTTGGTACAATTTCTTTTTATTTTTTTTAAAAATGTTTTTGCAAGCAGTTTGGATTAAATTTAACCTAATTACTATATTGCAATAGGGTGATCACACGGGTGCTCAATCATTATTAAACACTCAATGAATCAAACAAATTGCATCAAAAGAAATAAACACACAAAGCAAACATTTTTTTTTTTTTTTGGTTTTCTTTTATCTCGAAATTAGAATTTTACCATAAAACATGCATTTAAACTATGTGACCTAATTTTACTAACAAGCTATTTCTAATGAACCTAACATGCAAACTATTTGACATGCACCTAATATTTTTGTATTTTTTATTAAAAAATTCGGAATTAATAAAAAACCTAATTCAACTATCTAAAATGAATGGTTATCTAATTTAGGGATTAATTTGACTTAAACCCTATCCTATCTTAGAAAACTATATATTTTTTAGAAAAATGAGAGTATTAAAATGTGCAAAGATTATCTAAGCCCTTATCTATATAAAAAATATATATATTTAAATCCAATCCTAATGTATTCCAAAACTTATCTAAACATGCAATCTAAAAATGCAACCTTACTTTATGAAACCAACATATTCCAATGCAAGATTTGATTTTTTTTTTTTTTTGTGTGTTTTTCAAGACAAGCAATTATCAAATAAACATTATATCTAAACTAATCAAGATATTCATCAAATGAATGATTAAAATAATCAAAAAAATGATTTATTGTCTCATGGATTAAATTAACGATTATTTTAACCCTAAACATCACAGCATATGAGAAAGTTCAAAATAATTAAAAATTTGATCTGAAATCTTACGGGTCAAATTAATAATTATAATGATTTGAGAATCAAAATACTATTAAAATGCCCAAAAATCAATATAATTAGAAAGATAATTCGATGTTTTACGGATCAAATAAGAAATTAGTGACTTTGGGCAAAAGCCTATAGATAAGCCTAAATATTAAAAAAAATGAACATTGACACCTAATGTTCTAATTTAGACAATAATAACAAAACTTGATAAAAAAAATAAAAAAACTACCTAAAGGAGGACTCCACGAGAATCTGCAGCACGATGGGAGAAGGCGTGGCAATGGGTGAACAGGTCGCAGGCGGAGGCGCAGTGTTGCTGGCTGCTGGGTCGTCGGGGACAAATGCCCGCAAAGGGTGGCGACGGACGCGGCACGGCGTCAGGCAAACAGAGACAGGGGCAACGGAGACGAGCGGCACGGCAGGCGCGGGTGAGTGGGGCTCCAGCGCGGTGGTGAGCTGCTGGGCGGTGGTTTGCTGCAGTCATCGCTAGTGGTGCTCGAGCTGCTGCAGGCTACTGATTTGGTGTAGTCGTCGCTGGTTGCAGGGGCACGGTAGCGTCGAGATCCGGGTGGAAGGGACAGGCGGAGGCGCGGCAGTAGCGTGGGGTGCAATGGTAGACGAGCGAGCAGCTACGGGTAGTGTTTGAAGCAGAGGACAGCAGATGGCTGCTGTGGGCGTCGAGCAGCAGCAGACACCGGCTGAGGAGTCCGTGGAGAAGAAGAACAATTCTTTTTTTTTTTTTTCTTTTTTTTCCTTTTTTTTTACCTGTCCACTCTCTCACGTCTCTCTCTCTCTCTGCTCTGTACTTTTTCTTGCTGACCCTTCATTTCTTTTCTTCTGCAGGTTGTCAAAGGGGAAGAGAAAAGACTCTTCTTGGACGACAAAGCGGGGTTTCCTCTCTTCTTCCTTTTCATTCTTCTGTACTTTCTCTCACTTTTCTTTCTTCTCACTTTTGCGAATTCTCTCACGCTTGCTCTTTTCACGAGTTTTTTTTTGCGAATTCCTTCCCCCGCCGCCCCGCCCCCGCCCCCCCCAATCGTACGAGAAAAACCCCCATTTTTATATGCAACGAAATTGAGCCCACATATGGAAGAAGCAAAATTTCCTTCTTCTTTTCGATTTAATCTCGCACGGCCAAGGCGTAATCTTCAGGATTTTATTTCATTTTCATTCCTTTGTTCACGCCCATCGACAATTGAAAGATATGATGTTTCTTTTATTATGTCGAAAATACATTTTACTTGAAGATTAATGCCAAAATATATATATATTACATCTGAAATATTCCATCGAAACTTTCCAATTTTCAATTAAATATACCTCTCGGTATATATCGTTTGAATATATAAAAGATTTACTGAATATATCAAATGCGCCTAAAATTATATGCTATGCAATTTTTTATTTTATTTTTTTGGGGGTAAAAATTAACCCATTTTTTATGCAAAAATTTTAGGTGTCAATTCTCACTCGTAAGTCGTGGGTGGTATGAGATATCTTTTGTTTGATTTTGTTTGCAATTGTACATGGCTATGTGCTTTAGTCATTTACATCTGGAATGAAACTGAGGTTCGTTCAAGTTGAGTTTAACACGAGGCAAGGTCGCCAAGGCCGTGAGGCATTGGATCGGCATTAAAGCGTGCCAATTCCAAGTCTCATTCGATGAGGGGATTGCCTAAGGTCACAAGGTTTTGGAATGGCATTGAGGCGTGCTGGTTCTAAGTCTTGATTGGTACAGGGATCGCCCAAGCCCACAAGGTCTTGGTGAGGTATGAAAGCATGCGGATTCTAAGTCTCAATTGGTGCGGGGACTTTGTACTTGGCAATTGAATCAAGCCACGAACCAGGGGTCATTCATGGCATGAAGTATGTTCATGCCGAGTCGAGGCCAAGGTCGGTCGAGCTTAGGATCTTCACTAAAGCAAGTGTACCCAAGCCTCAAGGTCCTAGATTGGCATTGAGGCAT
Source organism: Eucalyptus virginea (assembly GCA_014182375.1). Classification (NCBI taxonomy): domain Eukaryota; kingdom Viridiplantae; phylum Streptophyta; class Magnoliopsida; order Myrtales; family Myrtaceae; genus Eucalyptus; species Eucalyptus virginea. Next base: position 8,657,547 of record CM024515.1, on the reverse strand, counting down.
GCTGTTTCCGAGCCTTGTCTGGTGCGGGGATTGGCACTAAGTGATCGGTTCAAGTCACGAACCAGAGTTTGTTCTTGACATGTTTATCAGTGTAGTGCGAGAACTCATGGCACAAACGTATGGATGAGCATGCTTTCGGGCTGTATATGTGTTGGCTAAGAGAAAATATAAGAATCGGCTTATATGAAGCATATATGTGTGCACTTAAAGAGGAAAAAACGTCCGTCACCACACAGCATTGGCAGCGATACCTCATTCATTGAACGAGAAACCTTGGTTGAGCCGGGATGCCCTGGTTGAGTTAGGATACTTAGATCTTGAACTTGGAAGCCTCGAGAAACTAGTCTCGAGAAGCCTCCATTGAGTCGAGATGCCCTGCTCAAGCTAGAAAGCCCAGCAATAAACCCAAATCCTCGGTCGAGCTAGGAGGGTCTAGTTGAGCTAGGATGATGGTAAATGAATTTGCATGAGTGCTGGTTATGCATAAGTATGATATGTTGATGTATTCATTGTTAAGCCGAATGTATCTTACATCAACATCATGTGTTGAGTTAAGGCATGGCAAGTAATTTGTTATTGATTTGTCATCGACACTTTTTGCAAGTGTTATAATTACTAGGCTTTGATTATGAGATATTTTCTTAGTAGAGAACTATGAATTTTACTTACTGAGACTTACTCCCTCATCTTTTAGTCTTGTAGGAATGAAAGTCTCCTATTCGTTTTGGGAGTTGCAATCATGCTAGAGGAGATAGAAATTTCCCTTGACCTGTAGTGTGATGAAAAATGGAAAGAGAGCCCCTAAAGAAAAAGGCTTGTAAAAATACTGTTATAATATAAACTAGCGTGTTCTATATGATGTATGTCCCAATCTTCCAGCTATTATTTGTTTGGGGAGTTGTTTATTCACGTTTCCGCGTGTGCATAATAATAAGATAAAAAGAATCAGGACGACGAAAAATTTGGGATGTCACGAAAATAATCTCTGCCACTCAAGACCCTAGAGATAGACTTGGGGTCGTTACAATGATGCTAATGTGTAATTGGTAACCAATTTTTATATTTGTTTATATGTTATCATTCAAATCTTTGTTGGCCTCTATTTGCCTCCACTAAGTAATATTTCTATACTTTCAGCTTAAGTCAAGTGCACTCATTTCGTGGAAAATGAATTATTTGGAAGATATTTTTAAAAAATTAATCATTTATATCATCTAGAAAAAAAAATAAAAGAAAAAAAAATATCATCGCCCATGTAAACAACTAGACATGGATTATTATCAATGATGGAAATATTTTTCATTGATTAATTTTTCTAAACAATATAAACAATCATTTTTCGTAAAATGTTTTATAAATCACTCATTTTACGCGAAATGAAGGCACTCTAACACTCCCCACAAATAGGCTGAAGTTTGACCTAAACCAAAAGTTTGGAAATATTACTTGAGGAGACAAATAGGGCCCCCAAATATTTGAATAATCAATGTCGATTAAGCAATTTTTCTTATATAATATTTAACCTTAGTCGGAAAATGTAATATTTGACTTTATTCATGCCCAAAAAAAAAAAAAAAAAACTTACATTTTGCCAAAAACGACAAGTTTCTAGCCTTTCTTTTAATTGGGCATATCGAGTAAAAAAGATAGGAAATGCTTTCTTTACAGAGGGAGCCGGGAAATCTCAATATCTAGTTTCTTTTTTTCTTCTTCATCCTTTTTTTTTCTTTGTCCTTGCAAAAGGAATATTTAACGCAATATAACCAACCAAGGAGGCAAAGGAAAGAAGACTTAGTCTTCCTTATTTTATTTTTGTTTCATCAAATAATAATCAATCAAGTGCATCGACACTTGCACATCCCATTAACACAACCTTCATTGATGCACCCAGTTTCTCGGCAGAAAAGATCGCAGTCTTTGGACTCGGAGCAACTGGCATCGTTCGCAGGAGTTTCCTTAGAAGGCAGGCTGCTTCCAGTTTCATCCGCGCTTGATGTCCCTGCAAAATCCCACAGAAATTTAAAAAAAAAAAATTGTATCATCACACGTCGCAAATATGTACATAAATATGTGATTTGCACAGTGTCTAGAACCAGGGATACTGGCTAGACGTGCCGGTTTTAGACACTATGTGAAGCATGTGTATAACCAACAGGAAGCAAGCTTCCGACAAGGGCTTTCAGTGGTAGTCTGATAATCCATTGCCTAGCCTAGCATTCCTTATTTTAAGATGCTGATGCCTGCACACCCTGTGCCCCTCAATTGGAGAGAAAGTTTTTCTTCCCTTGCCCCTGAAAATACCCTCGAATTTGCTAGGGCGCCGAGAGAGAGAGAGAGAGAGAGAGACTAACACTGATATGAAGCCACAAGCAATAGGATCGTTAAGAGAGCTAGAGCGCGCACAGTCCTCCCCATGATGATAGTACTAAGTGAGGAGGAAGAGTCTCAACGATGAGGGGACTTATGTAGAAGTTTGGCGACGGTGACGAAGGGGGTTTGAGATATTTTGTAGGCTTAAGAAATGCGATCTGGTTTACATATTTATATAAGAAAAAATAAAAACAAAAGGGAATGTGATCTGATGTATAATATGTATAATGGCAAGAGAGTAATGGTCCTATTTCTATACATACTTATCCAAATATTAACGGTAGCTTAGATTCGATTTAGATTTTGAATAAGTCAATGCAATGTCATTGATTCATATAGAAGGAAGGTTGAGATATTGTAGCATTAATGAATGTAATCGATGCATAATATGTACAGGGGCAAGAGAGTAATGGTCCTATATTGACGCATTTATTTGAGTATTAAAATGGTAGCTTAAATTGAATTTAGATTTTGGGTAAGTCAATATGATGACCTATGATTACTTTCATATTAAATTCTACCATTGAGTACATGAATTTCTTGATATTTATAATTATAATCTATTAGAAATGTATCTCTCAGGTGCCCGTTTTCACTGTGCATATCCCCGATCAATTATAATCAATATCATTGATGGTTTTATGTGATGGGCCTAAGTTGGCCCGTCTGCCCATGTTGGGCCTAAAAGCCCGGCCCACAAGATTAGAGCCCATGGATGGAGGGATATGATGAAGGGGTACATTTCTTTTTTGGAGGGGACGTATATAAGGGAGGAAAGAGAGGGAGAACGCACCCTTTGGCATTTTTAACGAACGTACGTTCCTCTCCCTCTCTCCCTCCAAAAGAAAAACAAAAGCAAAAGGCAACGCTCATCTTCCCTTCAAGGCCAATTGACGTCATCGGATCGAACGGGATCGGTTTTCTCTTCCTCTTATCGGCGTTGGTGTTTAATCTGTGGCTAACAAGGTACGCTTGATTCCGTGGTGTGCTTTAGGATCGGTGATACATGTTTTTCCCAGGCTCGTCTTCCGCATTCATTTTAGGGGTTCGATTTAGTGTCGAATCCGGTTTTTGGGAATCCGACATTCCCAACATTAGTATCAGAGCCCTAGTTCATGTTTTCCCGACCCCTTTCATGTTTATGAATGATTTTTGATTGATTTTTCGTAAAAATAATCGGCCGACACGGATCGGGACGAAAAATCCCGACACTCGAGCAATGTTCATCCATTTTTTCAAGTTTTTGTAAGTCGAAATCGATTTCTGATGGCATAGGGTGAAAGAGCTCGTCGAGACGAGTCCGTCGATGGGTCGAACGCCACCGAGAGACGCCGAACGTGCCCACACACGCGGCCAGAAGCCACTGCGTGTGGGCGCCACGCGCCGGTCGGCGAATTGGCACGTGCGCAACGGCGCCAGCCGGCGAACCGGCACGCGCCGGTCGATGAACCAACGCGTGATGACGTCACCCAACGGTCAGTAACCGCTGGGACAACGTCATCGATGACGTCATCGCCGGCGACAGTTGGCCGACTGGTCACCGGCCGGCGACCCGACCCGACCGGCGAACCGACCCGACCCGAGATCCGACCGGTTGCTCGCGTGTGCGAGGCACGTGCCGGGTCGGTTCGTCCGACTCGGCCCGACCGGCGCGACCGGTCCGACCGGTCCGATCGGCCCGTCCGATCCGACCGGTCTGACCGGCCCGTCCGGTCCAACCGGTCCGGCGACCCGACCGACGACCGTTGACCGTTGACCACCGTTGACCATTGACCAAAAAAAAAAAAAAAGGAGGAAAAGAATGTGTTTCTTTTTTCCCAATTAAGTCTATGTGGATTATATGTGATCCCTTATTTGTTCTGCATTTGTTGCAGGAACAATGTCTCCCTTGAGGTTGTGCACACCTATTCGCGCAATTACCGATGAACAAAAGAAAATGCTTTCTAAGTTGATAGCTGAGCTGACTGATCATCGATGGGAGAGTGGTGACTTAATTGATCACGTCCTTAAAGTCAACGGGAAAATTCAAAAGGTCATATGGAATGGTCGTCCTATGCCACAGTCTGAGATTGTGCGATTTTTCATTAACACCCTTCCACCAGAATAGTAAGGAGTGTTGAATCACATATGGGATGTCAATAGAGTTGCTTCATATAAGAAAATTGTGATGGATTTTATAAATGAATATTACTGGATTGTTACAAGGGAAAAGATCAAGAAATTTAACAAAAAATGATCTTTCCCAGTTCGTGTATTGACTTGGTGTTAGATGTATTGGCTGATCTTTGTTAAGTGCGCTTTGTGGACATCTTATATAATGTTTACTACCTGATTGTTGTTGATGTAGCAACCGATATGTTAGTTGAATTATGTAAAAGCATTATTATTCTATTGGATGTCAAATATTATTTGTTTTCTGTTATTGTTGATGTTGTGGGTAATTCATAGAAGTTTTTGTAACTTCATTGAATTTATTTTGCATAAGACAATTATATTAATAATAGTTTTAAGTTAGGATTTTTGGAGGATGATTGGAAACATAGTGACATTTTGATTCTGAAACCTTACTTAAAATTGTTCATTGATATGATGGGTCTGTGTAAAGTGGATGCATAAATGATAGTCATTAATTATTCGTGCATATATGTCTTATGTGTTCAGATTGATGGTTTCAGCAACTAAGAACGTAATTGCTGATATGAACGGCAACAATTGTGAAATATTGAATATGAAGATTCAATATGTGCTAAAAAAGCAAGAAGCACTAGAAGCTCTTGACCATGTTATGGAAGATCTTGAGGATGCCATGCGCCACCTTGAGCTAGTAGAGGACCGCCTAATGGAATTTGGGTCGAAAATAGACATTTGCAATGCTAGTTCTAGCTCAAAAAGCGCTTTGAGCTCTAAACGCAAGCGTATTGATTCGTTCAATATGTGGGAATGCAAAGGATCAAGTCCTTATTGCAAAAAATCAAGAGTTAACCAACACAAGAGAGGAAAACGTCCTCAAATGAAGAAAATGTCAAGGGTGAAGTGTTACAATTGTGACAAGAAAGGTCACTATGCTGCAACTGTTGTGAGCCGAAAAAGGTAAACACCTCTTGTACATTTGAGAACTTTGCTTATGTGTTAAGTTCTGTATTATTGCTGAATCCAATCCTTTGTGGACTGTAGATTCGTGAGCAACAGACCATGTAGCGAAGGATAAAGGATCCTTCATGGAATTCAGACGAGTACTACCTGGAACTAAGTGGATCTATGTGGAAAATAACTCTAGAGCTAAAGTTAAAGGGATTGGCACCTGCCAATTGAACATGCGTGGTGGATGCACCTTGTTCCTACATGATGTTCTATATGCTCCGGAAATTCGTCGAAATTTAGTGTCTGTTTTTGGTGTTGGTTAAGCTTGGTTTTTATATGAACTTCCATAATAGAGGTGTAGATTTGTATTTGGATACAAACTACTATGGTTGTGGTCATTTTCTAGATGGTTTTATTGTACTAAATGTTGACGTGGCGATGTCAATATTAGTTATTCCTTTTTCACGTTTTCTACTTCATATGATAATGATGTGAATATGTGGCATGCTAGACTTGGTCATATTGGCCAACAACGAATGAATAGACTAGCCAAAGAGGGCTTGTTTGGCAACATTGAAAAAGTCGATTTACCCATATGTGAGCATTGCCTAGTAGGGAAAACGACAAGGAAACCATTTGGAAAAGGTAAAAAAGCTGAATTTCCTCTGCATTTAATCCATTTTGATGTCTGTGGTCTAATGAATGTGAAAGGAAGGCATGGGGCTGTTTATTGCATCACTTTTATAGATGATTATACTCAATTTGGATATGTCTATTTGATTTCTCATAAATCTGAAGCATTAAGTTATTTCAAAAGGTTTATGAACTTGGTAGAAAATCAATTAGACAAGAAAATAAAAGCATTGAGATCCGATCGAGGTCGAGAATATTTATCTGATGAGTTCAGAAAGTTATGTGATGAAAAAGGAATAGAAAGACAGTTGTCTATTTCATATACTCCTCAACAAAATGGTGTTGCGAAAAGAAGAAACAGAACTCTACTGGAAATGGTTAGGTCCATGATGGCACATGCTAACTTACCTATCACTTTTTGGAGTGATGCGTTGTTAACTGCTGCCTATATACTTAACCGGGTGCCTTCCAAATCAGTTATTTCCACTCCATATAAGTTATGGACAGGTAAAAAACCGGACTTAAGTTTTCTTAAGCCATGAGGTTGTGCTGCCTATACTCATGAGTCCTCTCACAAGTTTGGGAAATTGGGTCCTAAAGGAAAGAAGAGTATTTTCATAAGATACTCAGAACACTCGAAAGGGTATGTGTTCATAGGTGAACAGGAAAGTGGGAGTATAACTGAATTTGAATCACGAGATGTCACATTCTTAAAGGATGAATTTCCTAAGAAGGGCGAAATAGGGGAATGTTACTCCCTATTTGAAACCTTGGATCAAGATAATGATATTAGTGGAGTTCGTCCAAGTGGGAGTAATATGAGAAGTTATGAATTAAATTCAACTCATTCTCAATTACAACCACATGATGAGACGACATCATCATTATCTAATCCAAGTGGGAGCATAATGGGGAATGATGTGCAAAGTGTACAATCTCCCATACGGCGAACAAGTCGCCAAAGTATTCCCCGTCGACGTTTTGACATTGAAGGGAAACTTTTATGATTGCTCCGCAAGATGAGGATAAGCCAAGAAATATTAATGAGTCTCTGAATTGCCCTAATAAGAAGAAATGGATTCATGCAATGGAAGAGGAAATGGAGTTAATGAAATCAAACCAAGTCTGGGAACTGGTTGATCTTCCAAAAGGACGCAAAGCTATTGGGAACAAGTGGGTTCTCAAAATAAAGCGAAAGGCTGATGGCTTGATAGAAAGGCATAAGGCTCGCCTTGTGGCGAAGGGGTATAATCAACAGGAATGAATTGATTATGAAGAAACATTTTCTCCTGTAGTGAGATTTACCTCGATTCGCATTATTCTAGCAATAGTGGCTAGTATGGATTTTGAGTTACATCAAATGGATATAAAGACTGCTTTCCTCAATGTAGAATTAGAGGAAGAAATATATATATGGAACAACCTGCTGGTTTCATTAAAGAAGGCCAAGAAGGAAAGGTATGTCGACTTTTGAGATCGATATACGGCCTTAAGCAGTCGTCGAGACAATGGTATATACGTTTTCATAATGCCATAATGGCATATGGTTTTACAATGATAGATGATGATCATTGTGTATATATCAAAAGATCCAAAGATCAATTTGTGATCATATCATTATATGTTGATGATATACTAATTGTCGGAAGTAATATGGAGTTTGTTAATACTGTGAAGAATTGGTTATCTTTCAACTTTGAGATGAAAGACATGGGTGATGTTGCATACATTCTTGGAATTAAGATTTCAAGATTGTAAACCCATAGATACTCATATTACAAAAGGCGAGGGATTGAGCCACAGATTGTGTCCAAGGACTCCACAAGAGAATGAACAAATGCAACATGTTCCTTATGCTAGTGCTGTTGGGATGCTTGATGTACACTATGATGTGTACAAGACCTAATATATGTTTTGCAGTTGGGATGGTGAATAGATACCAATCCAATCCAAGTCAAGCACGTTGGAAAGCCGTTAAAAGAATTCTAAGGTATCTAAAGGGAACTGCTGATTATTCGCTGAGTTATTATGGAAATGATCTGCGACTCTAAGGCTATTCTGATGCTGATTGGAGAGGAGATTTAAATGAAAGGAAATCTACCTCTGGGTTTGTTTTCTTACCGAATAATGGCAACATATGTTGGAGCAGTAAGAAACAAACGTGTATAGCCTTGTCCACGATGGAAGTTGAGTTCGTGGCATTATCACCAGCAGTATAATAAGGTGTTTGGCTTAAGAGATTTTTTGGATCATTTAGGTGTTATTGAGAAAGCTGCAAGTCCATTATTGGTTAACTGTGGTAGCCAAGCAGCTATAGCGTACACCAAAGATCCAAAATATCATGGCAAGACCAAACACATAGATACCAAGTATAATTTTGTCAAGGATATGATTGCACGAAAAGATGTGAACTTAGAGTACATACTACGCATAGAATGGTAGCAGATCCTATGACAAAGCCAATACCTAGAGATGTGTTTTGTGGCCATATGAAATCTCTAGGATTGCGTAGAGTATGATGTAGTGGATTGTAATTTCCCTGAGTTGTTCACATTTATGAACTAGTGTTGTTTCATTGTTAATGCCTATGAATCTTTGTTTGATCTTTATGCATCTTAATGCTCAGTGCATTACTTTAAGTTGAGAAAGTATGTCGGACAGATATAAGATTGGTCTACTCACACGGGTAATCGCCTCTATTTACTGTGTGATAAATAGAGATGAGACCGTTTTTAAGCTTATTATCTAGGTGATAATCGAGAGCTCAAGCTTAAAATACGTATGTCACCTTAACTGAGTGTTAAGATGAGGACATAATACTTACTATGTCCGAAAGTAAAATAACCCACATATTTTACTTTATTTGTCTATGATGCTAGATGTGAGTTCTGATGAATTTTGTGAATGAGTAGATACGTGAACTCAAGTTAGACATTGGGTATGTCTGAACTATCATATGTACAGTATTGAAGGTGTAGACATACGCTCCATGGGAAAGGAGTTAATACCGTAATACGTATTTTATACTACGTATGCATGAGACGACTAATAAAAGTAGCAAAAGTTTGATCTCAACTTTTATGTCGTGTGAGACTCTTGAGGAAAAGAGTTCCTCAATTTTAGTGCCCTCATGACTCTTACTTATTCTCAATATTTCTATTTAGTGTTTGCTATCTTAGGATGTTGCTAATGGTCATGAGTTGATTCGATCTAATGGGACATTTCTAGAAAAGCAAGCTGAACTGAAATTGAGAGTTTGAAGGAAAGAGGAAGATCGAATTTGGAGAATCACATTGTAGTTTTGTATTCACTGGTTAACCAATTATGACTATCTTTGGGATAATCATAATTGTGAATACAATATATATATCATTGTTTAAAAGAGATCAAGAGAGATATAAATGTGATCGATCAATCTAGGATACTGCATACTAAATCTACTCAAGATGTAATGCACATTATGAGCTGCTATATATTCCTAACAGATGTATGGCAATGAGCTCTCAAAGTATGATGGTCGCACGGATTATTCATCGGTATGAATGTTGAAGAGAGGTAAAGAGAATCCTGTTCGGCCCACCACGTGCGAGTGGGAGATAATGGTTTCATGTGATGGGCCTAAGTTGGCCCGTCCGCCCATGTTGGGCCTAAAAGCCCAGCCCACAAGATTAGGGCCCATGGATGGAGGGATATGATGAAGGGGTACGTTTCTTTTTTGGAGGGGACGTATATAAGGGAGGAAAGAGAGGGAGAACGCACCTTTTGGCATTTTTAACGAACGTACGTTCCTCTCCCTCTCTCCCTCCAAAAGAAAAACAAAAGCAAAAGGCGATGCTCATCTTCCCTTCAAAGCCAATTGACATCATTGGATCGAATGGGATTTGTTTTCTCTTCCTCTTATCGGCGTTGGTGTTTAATCTGTGGCTAACAAGGTATGCTCGATTCCGTGGTGTGCTTTAAGATCGGTGATACATGTTTTTCCCGGGCTCGTCTTCCGCATTCGTTTTAGGGGTTCGATTTAGTGTCGAATCCGGTTTTTGGGAATCTGACATTCCCAACAATCATAATATATAGTTGCTCTTGAAGGTCATCTTATGAAGTCAATAAATAAGTGCTCTTTGTGGATATATAAAGAAATTACACAATTTTCTCTATCGCTTACAAATATAAAGCATTTATGTGTATGTGTTCACAAGTTGATTTCGACATTGAATGGAGGTCAAAAGTGATTTCAGCAAGTGTAGAAACCAGAGGACGATGCTAATGTTTAATTCATGAATAATTTTTATATCTGCTTATATGCTATTCATGAAGTGATTTCAAGCCATCAAAAGCTTTTGAATGCCAGAGTTTACCCTCTGGTGGCTTAATTGGTTTATTTGTCCTCCCGATTCACTAGTACTAAAAAGTGGCAAATGAGACAATCGTGTCGGTTGATAATATAGATTGATCCATTTAACTTGTATATATCATTAAGATTTTAATTAACTAGCATTGAACACAATTTCATCAAAACATTTACTCATCCACTGACCTAACTGGAACCACTACGCTAAAATATCATAATTTAATTTTCAAGTCTCTCTTCTTCCATAAGTACCGAAAATTAGAATTTTAACCGAAGAAATTGCACCCGGTCTAGACAGAAAATACTTAAATCGGATGTGCAATAATATTTCTTAATAACGTTATATTCAATAATAAACCTTTTTATTGTACGTAATATTACAGAGTAATCATCAATCAGGCCATATATAGTATGAGCAAAGTTATGAACAATAAAATATAAAATTTTTCTTAACATCATACATATATGTGATATGATCGTACCAACTAATCATTCTATAAATTTACCCATCATGCAATTACTTTAACATAAAAGTCAGATTTTATATCAGTAATAATATTATTATCATGATAATTGAGTCCGTTCCTTTTTAAAAGACATTTGCATATATATTTTTTTATCATACGGACTTTTTTAGATGTTAATATAGTAATCCATTTTTAAGGAAAAAAATAGTCAATAAATAAGTTAATTAGGCAAAGTTATTTTATTATACTTAATGTTCAACCCATGGCAGAAATTTTATATTCAATTTTTTTTGGGCGGTGCTATTTCCATCCCTATTTATACTAAAAAGACAACTTTGCTTTCAATCTTTCAATTGCAGTTTATAATGATGGCCCATTTCCTTTTTTATTTAGTATAATTAACATAATTAAACATTTCACATTTCCTTTTGTGTATCAAAGAAAAGTGCATTATTAGATATTCCTATAACGTTTTTTATACTCCATGTAAAATTATCTCACTAATTGTATAGACACTTTTTGATATAGGGCATGCATGTTTGTGTTCTTTTTTTTGTTCATGAACACAAAACCTATTTTTTTTGTTCCGGGGAACAAAAAAAGAATAGAAACGCATTTGTTTGCGTTTTTATTCCAAATCTATTTTTCTGTTCCCGGAAACACATTTGGAACAAAAACAAAAAAAAAAAAAAAAAAACTTGTTTATTGTTTCTGGAACAATTTTTAAGAACAAATTTTCTCTCTCCTATTTTTTTCTTCTTCTTTTTTCTTTGGCCAATCGCCGGCCTTGGCCATGGCCGGTGACCTCACTAGAGCGTCGCCGGCCCCTGGCGAGGCCGAGCTCGCCGAATCTAGGCTAGCTCGAGCTCACCCAGCCAAGGTGAGGCTGACCTCGCGTCGGCCAGCTAGGCTTAGCCTCGTCGGGCCACCGCCGGGTGACCGGTGGGTGGGTGAGCTCGGCCTCGCCGGGGGCCGGCGAGGCCACCGGCCAAAAGAAGAAAAAAAGAAAAAAGAAAGAAAAAGGAAAAATAAAATAAAAGTATTAAAAATTAAAAGAAACAAAAAAAGAACACAAATTTACCAAACGTGTTTTGGTTCTTTTTTTATTCCCAGAACAAGTTTACCAAACGCGTTTTTCTAGTAAAAAATTGTTCTCCGGAACAGAAATAGTTTTTTTTTTTTTTTTTTTTGTGACCTAGGAATCCCATATAGCCGGGTGGCGAGTAAACCCGGGAGGACACGTAAGCGGGAGGACCCACCACCCCCGGCATCCCGCTTAAGACCTCAAGCGACCGTGAGGGGATTCGAACTCCTCCCCTTCGTGAGAGGGAGAGAGCTCAAACCATCGCGGCTACCAAGGCGGTGGTACAGAAATAGTTTTTTCTATTTTTGTTCCTTGGAACAATTTTTGAACAGAAACACAAACAAATGCACCCATAGTATAAAGTCGAAAAGTCTATTCTTCATCATTAATCTTATAATGACTTAACTATTTTTTTTTTTTTTTTTGGTGAAGTGACTTAACTATTTTTTGACCCTCTTATCTCAAAAGCTCACTTTCTTAGTGAACTTTTTATTAATCTTATTAGTCTAAATTATTTATCAAGTCTCTTTATTTACTATATCAAAGAATTTATCTTTTTCCCTTATTATATTGGCAATATATATATATATATATATATATATATATATATATTTTATAGAGATCATGTAAGACTTAGAGAAATATCTACGCATAATGAGATATCTTAATATTTTTTCATAAACAGTTCATATATGATATTGATTTTTGTCAACCAAAATAATGATATTTCACTAGCACTTTCAAAAGAAAGTTCTTACTTTATGCAATATTTAGGTTTAATAAAATTTACATGGATATAGAAATACTAAAAAAAGCAAAGTAAATAAATTTAGGACAACCAATTTAAATTGTAATTGAATGACAAAGAAAATTTTTTGTTTTTTGGTGGGAAATGGGTGAATTTAGTCATATAGGGAGTAGAAATAGCGCCGACCTTTTGTTTATTAAAAAAAAAATTCCATAAAAGAGGCAAGTTTCTAGCTTTTCCTTTGAACCATTGAAGTGCAAAAATTTTATAGAATTATTTACCGCCACCTAAATCCTTTCTTACATGACATGAAGTACCCATGTCGAGCAAATAAGATGGCAAATGCCTTCTTTAAAGAAATAAATTTATGAAGTAACTTGATTCGAAAGTTGTGCAGGTGGAGGATAACTGCGACTTAAGCTTATAGCATTATGCTAATGGTGGGTGAGGCTACTCACGCAAAGCGTAATAGTTGAAGGATGAACAACTAGCGATTGATGTTGGGGAAACAAGGGAGGAAATTTATGTAGCGACTGCTATCTAATTAGAGAAATGACCGCATTTTTTTTTTCCGCTCCTCCTTAAGTTTAAACAGTCCTATTTTAGTGTTTTGGCCATAATACTTATTGTATGGCTTACCACTTCTACTACAACTCTATAAAAGTTGTTGCCATTTTTTTCTCAATTCTTTTTATTTTGTTTTTTTTTTCATGTGGGTCCAACTTTCCTTCTTCTTCTTTCTTTTCACGCCTTTGACATCAAAATCCTCACCTCTTGCAAATCGCCTCTCTATTTTCTCTCTTACAAGCCATTCTCTTCTCTCTTTTCTTTTTCTTTTTTTTTGGTCAAAAACCATTCTCTTCTATTTACGCCTCCCTAGTCCTCAAGTCACAGAGCATTGATAAGTTCAATATCTATCATGCCAACTATGCCATGCTCCACACTTTTGTCGGCACTAGCATTGGGCTCACTATTGACCTCCCCAATGAGCCCCTTTTGTCCAGTGAGCGCGGTCTCTTCTTGCACTATGGAAGGTAATATATAAAAGTATTGCTTCTCCCTCTCCCCTTTCTAAGATTTTTCTCGTCTTCTTGCACATGAGCGTAGAAATAAAATATGCCTCTACCACACGTAAGCATAAAAGTCGAGAGCAATAGATAAGTCATGTTCTTATAGATAATATGAAGTGAGATTTGAATTAGTGTTTTAATTTAATTACAGTTTTCAGTGTCATGTCCGAGTGTAGAAATAAAATAAAAAAAAGTGTGCTTTTATAGATTAATTTCTTGGAACCGATCCCATCGCCCGTTGTAAAGTAGCGATAATATTTCTTCTAAGGACAAGATCATAATTTGATTAATTGTAATTCATTTATTTATTCACTGGCTTTGCTCGATTCCCAGGACCCCACTTAGGGCCCACCTCCCTTGTGGCGTTGCGTTTTTGTCGTTGTCGCCGGACGTTCGTCAGCGGTGAAAGCCCACCACCTCGAAGCGCAGAGGAGAGCGAGACGATAGAACGAAGCTCCAGCCATGTCCGTCCACATCCTCATGTACCCTTACCCCACCGCCGGCCACATCATCCCCCTCCTCGACCTCTCCCACAAGCTCCTCCACCTCCCCTGCCCCGGCGCCGCCGCCACCTCCGTCACCATCACCGTCGTCGTCACCCCCGACAACCCCCACCTGCTCGACCCCTTCCTCACCTCTTCGTCCTCGCTCCACCCTCTCGTCTTGCCTTACCCAAAGCCCCCCGCCGCGCCACACCCGCTGTGGGTGTGCCTCGTCGCCAACGTCCGCGCCCTCCGCAAGTGAGCTCCACCTCCCACTCCTCTCCTGGTGGTTCGAGTCCCACCCCTCTCTGCCCAGCGCACGGTACATTAAGACAAAATTCATGAATCATTTATATAATTTTATTCTTTTTATTTTCTAAAATGATTTCAACTGGTGCCGACCGAGGCGAGGGTGGACGGGTTTGGTTCGGTTTCAACGGCATCGATTTAACGTCAATTTGCTTTTTCTTGATTTGATTTTCCCTTCGCCGTGTCATCAAACAAAGTAATTGCTTGCCGAGGGGACCTTTGCGTTGAAAACAACTGCACGTAGCTGAAATAAAAGTTCAAAAAAGAGTCCCAATCTTTCTTCAGGTAACGTGGAAAGCATTTACTCGAAAGATGTTCTACAGAGTACTCTCTATAAGATTCACTTACTAGATATATCAAGAAAGTCCACTTCGAATTTTATCGCATCCCTATAACGATATGTTCATGTCAAATTCTTTACCACTAATAGGGTCTCTAGCATATGCAAAGGAAAGATTATTCAAATAGTCCAATTAACACGCTAGTTTTCTCTTTTACTGATAAATATCATCCAATCTTAACCAATTTACTAAATAGGGCATATATTATCAAAAATCTTAAATTATACATACTGTGACATAAATATCTAACTTTTTTTTGTGTCACTAAAACCTCCAAAACTATCACATAAATACCCTCAACTGTTTCTTTTGTCACGAAAAAGCCCAATATTTACTATATATTATAGTTCTATCTAGGATGTATTTATCATACTTTTATAAGTTCATGATTTTTTATGACATAAAAAAATCAGGGGTATATGTGTCACAATGAGAAAATTTGGAGTTTTTAATGATGCAAAAAAAAAAAAGTTAAGTATTTGTGTCTCAGTAGGCATAATTTGAGACTTTTAGCAATATTAACCATAGTAAATAAATCGATTGTTGCATGCATCTTCACCTCAATTTTTTGCAGGCTTGAGGAACCATGTGATGGAGTCAGCCGAATGTAACTCTCAACTGGGGGTACAAAGCCGACATGTCAGTTCAGAGACACTATGCAAAACATAGTTTAACCTTGCAGTGGGTGTTTCACCCAACCCTCCATCTTCGCTGGCGTGGGCAGCTATTCTACCGACCTACCCGTTTCTCAAACACCCATTATTAGATGCAGTAGAATCTACCCTCACCTGAAGGGCCACCTTAATTTCTGAGTGTGATTTTTTCTTCCCCACCTACCTACAAGGGAATACCTCCTATGTTTTATGTCTCAAAGTTCAGACGAGGCATTTTTAAGATATATTCGGGTCAATCCTCTTTGTATGTATGCCAGTACAACAATAATTGCTTGTTACATGATGTCACCTAATAATCTATCAAGTGCATAGGCACTTGCTCATCCCATGAACACAACCTTCGGTAAGGCGCCCAAATCGCAGGTATTACACCACGCGGTCTCTTGAACTTGAAGCAAAAGGATATGGCCCGAGAGAGTTTCCTCAAGAGCCATGCTTCCAATTCCATCTGCGAAAGATGTACCCATGGAACCCAAAAAAGAAAAATAAATAAATAAAAGAATCGTATCGTTACGCATAGCGAACATGTGCATAAGTACTTGATTCGCAAGAACACCGATAGATAGATCGACATAACGTTACGAGCAACACAATTGTCAAAAGAGCTAAATTAGATGTGATTTTCACCATGATGACAAAGCGGCAATTGAGACAGAAAGTGCAGCGGTGATAAGAAAGTAAGGTTGAGATATTTGTCATCATTGAGAATGTGATTCAGTCTATAATATATATATATATATGAGCTAGTGAGTGATGACCCTGTTTCTACACACATTTATCCGAGTCTTAAAACGGTAGCTTAATCTGGAGTTGCATTTGGGTGAGTCAATGGGACGGCTTACAATTACTTTGAAACTAAATTCTAGCATTGAAAACCTGCTTCATAGTCTCATTGGCCGAATTTCTTGATATTTATCATTCTAAGCTATTAGAAATACAATGTGGAGAGTCTTCGTATCTCTTTCGAGAGAAAATTATCTAATCGGTCCTAGACCTATTATCCAATGCTAATTCAATCCTCAATTTTTTAAATTTTGCCAGTTTAGTCCTAATCTTTATGTGAAATTCTAATTTAGTCCTTCTGTTTTTTCATGTAAATTTGCTAACATGGCGGTCTAATCATCGCCGGCTATTCTATGTGGCACATACGTCATGAATAACTTTCATACAACACTTACTCTAATGTCGTTACTTCTCAATCCATTACTTGAGCGCCATACTCACCAAGATAATTATTAAAAAAAAAGGTCCAAAATTGATTGTACAATGATTGATTTCAGTCTTAAACATTTTAATTGTCCTAATTTAATCATAAACAGTTTAACAATTTGCAAATGTAGTCCTAAACCTTCTAGTAATTTGCAATATAGTCTTTTCAGTTAATTTTGGCAAAAAATCGCTAGTATAAATGTCCAATCAGTGCCTCCGGTTCTACGTGGCATATCCAATGCCCATGTGTACAATTTTTATGATTTTTTTATTAAATTTCTGGTTGTTCCCTTTTTTTCTGTTTTTCTTTCCTTTCTCTATCATTTTTCCCACTTTTCATTTCTGCCGGACCGGCAGGTGAAACAAAGCTTTTGGTTCGACAAATAAACTGAGTTGCATATCATCATTCGAATATTTCATTTTCCAACGGGCTCTCTCTGTACGAAACAAATCGGGTCACGAGAAGATGCCAAGAGGACTCGTTGCTTTCCGATTCTTCATCAAACGAAAGAGGTCGGAATTTGATTTCGTTACTCGGTCCATTCGCCGCAGTATTCGCTTAACAAATCTTATGCAGTTTTCCATCAGTGCTAGGTATTGTAAGATTAATTTTCAAAATTAATCTAATGTTGAATATTTTCGATTTTCCACTTATAAACTTTCACACTTGACTTCAAAAAATCCAATAAGTTGTCGCGTCGGGTGATTGTCGTTGTCATTGGAAGTTCGTCACCATTAACAAATCAACTCCTGGTCAACAACGAAACCAGTCTTTCTCCGTCCTCGACACCCCTCAAGAAAGCGCCTTCGTTTTCAACTAGATATTGTAAGGATTAATTTTGAATTTTCAACATGGAAAATGGCATCTGATGACTTGTCCAAATTTGATGGCTAAACATTATAGTTTTATTTTTCTTTTTTAACTTTTTCATGCTTCGTTTTCTTCGTTTCTTTCTCCTTGGAAAATGAAAAATTAACCTATCATAGAGGCAAAGGAAAGAGGCTTTTTTTTTTTTTTTTTTTTTAGTGAGATGAACTGCTTAATTGACATGGTAATATATCGATTGCATTTACACTCGCACATCTCATCAACACAACCTTTGGTATCGCACCCAAGCTGCAAGCAGTGCCCCACGCAGTCTTCGAACTCGGCGCAAGCGGCGGGGCTCGGGAGGGTTTCATCGGAAGGCATGCTTCTTCCACTTCCATCTGCGCTTGATGTCCCTGCAAAAGAATTACTCGTCGCTGTGCATAAATATGTAATTCACGAGGATGCCGAGAGAGAGAGACCGACAAAGACAGGACGCCGTGAGCAATAGGATCGTCAGGAGAGCCAGATCGCGCGCAATTCTCCTCATGATGGTAGTGCTAAGCGAGGAGGAGTCTCGATGGGGAGATATTATGTAGAAGTTTGGAGACGGCGAGAAAGGAATGTTGAGATATTTTGCACAATAAGGAATGTGATCTGGTGTATAATATTTATATGGGCCAGAGAGTGATGGTCCTGTCTCTACAAATATTTATCCAAGTATTAAAACGGTAACTTAGATTGGAGTTAGATTCTGAGTAAGTCAATCTGACGACCTATAATTACTTTGAAAGTAAGTTCTACCACGGACACATGGCTCCACAGTCTCGTGAATTTCTTGATATTTATCATTCTAATATGTTAGAGACGTATTTCTCAAGATTATGCATATAATACTTTTCATTGTACAAGTCCCGATCAATTATAATCAATATCATAATATCTAATTGCTCCAGATAGTCATTTTATCAAGTCGATAAGCATACTATTTTGTCAATGTATAAACAAATTACATAATTCACTCTTTTGTGCAATCTTATGTGAAGCTTTCATGTGTATGTGTCATTAAGTTGATTTTGACACTAAACAGAGGTCAAAGTGATTCGGCAAGTGTAGAAATCAGAGGACGATTGTAACATCCCGATTTTCGACCTACGAGAAATGGCTATGAATCTGGTGTGCCAACAACAAGGATAGGTCATGGATCGTTCCAAGATTCAGCCATGTAATAATCATGGATCAATCAAGGGAATGGTCATGGACCAATCTCATGACCACGATCATGGACCCAAGCAGTTCGGTCAATAGATGACACCCACCACAGATCATTTGACAATCATGAATCAATCCAAACGGTCATGTTCCGATCGCGGATGATTCCGCTCAATCATGCACCGATCGTAGACGACCATAATTTGATTCGGTACTATCGTGTGTCAGGCATGAATCTTACCGATCTCGAACGGCCACATGACAATAGGGAGTCAGTTTGGATGAAGGTACTCTAACACTTCCCACGAATAGGCTAAAGTTTGACCTAAACCAAAAGTTTGGAAATATTACTTGGGGAGACAAATAGGGTCCACAAATATTTGAATAATCAGTGTTGAGTAAGCAATTTTTCTTATATAATATTTAACATTAGTCGGAAAATGTAATATTTGACTTTATTCGTGCCCAAAAAAAAGAAAACTTACATTTTGCCATAAACGACAAGTTTCTAGCCTTTCTTTTAATTGGGCATATCGAGTAAAAAAGATAGGAAATGCTTTCTTTACGGAGGGAGCCGGGAAATCTCAATATCTAGTTTCTTTTTTTCTTCTTCATCCTTTTTTTTCTTTGTCCTTGCAAAAGGAATATTTAACGCCATATAACCAACCAAGGAGGCAAAGGAAAGAAGACTTAAGTCTTCCTTATTTTATTTTTGTTTCATCAAATAATAATCAATCAAGTGCATCGACACTTGCACATCCCATTAACACAACCTTCATTGATGCACCCAGTTTCTCGGCAGAAAAGATCGCAGTCTTTGGACTCGGAGCAACTGGCATCGTTCGCAGGAGTTTCCTCAGAAGGCAGGCTGCTTCCAGTTTCATCCGCGCTTGATGTCCCTGCAAAATCCCACAGAAAAAAAAAATTGTGTCATCACACATCGCAAATATGTACATAAATATGTGATTTGCACAGTGTCTAGAACCAGGGATACTGGCTAGACGTGCCGGTTTTAGACACTATGTGAAGCATGTGTATAACCAACAGGAAGCAAGCTTCCGATAAGGGCTTTCAGTGGTAGTCTGATAATCCATCGCCTAGCCTAGCATTCCTTATTTTAAGATGCCGTTGCCTGCACGCCCTGTGCCCCTCAATTGGAGAGAAAGTTTTTCTTCCCTTACCCCCAAAAATACCCTCGAATTTGCTAGGGCGCCGAGAGAGAGAGAGAGAGAGAGAGACTGACACTGATATGAAGCCACAAGCAATAGGATCGTCAAGAGAGCTAGAGCGCGCACAGTCCTCCCCATGATGATAGTACTAAGTGAGGAGGAAGAGTCTCAACGATGAGGGGACTTATGTAGAAGTTTGGCGACGGTGACGAAGGGGGTTTGAGATATTTTGTAGGCTGGTTTACATATTTATATAAGAAAAAATAAAAACAAAAGGGAATGTGATCTGATGGATAATATGTATAATGGCAAGAGAGTAATGGTCATATTTCTATACATACTTATCCAAATATTAACGGTAGCTTAGATTCGATTTAGATTTTGAATAAGTCAATGCAACGTCATTGATTCATATAGAAGGAAGGTTGAGATATTGTAGCATTAATGAATGTAATCTTATGCATAATATGTACAGGGGCAAGAGAGTAATGCTCCTATATCGACGCATTTATTTGAGTATTAAAATGGTAGCTTAAATTGAATTTAGATTTTGGGTAAGTCAATATGATGACCTATGATTACCTTTATATTAAATTCTACCATTGAGTACATGAATTTCTTGATATTTATAATTATAATCTATTAGAAATGTATCTCTCAGGTGCCCGTTTTCACTGTGCATATCCCCGATCAATTATAATCAATATCATAATATATAGTTGCACTTGAAGGTCATCTTATGAAGTCGATAAATAAGTGCTCTCTGTGGATATATAAAGAAATTACACAATTTTCTCTATCGCTTACAAATATAAAGCTTTTATGTGTATGTGTTCGCAAGTTGATTTCGACATTGAAAGGAGGTCAAAAGTGATTTCAGCAAGTGTAGAAACCAGAGGACGATGCTAATGTTTAATTCATGAATAATTTTTATATCTGCTTATATGCTATTCATGAAGTGATTTCAGGCCATCAAAAGCTTTTGAATGCCAGAGTTTACCCTATGGTGGCTTAATTGGTTTATTTGTCCTCCCGATTCACTAGTACTAAAAAGTGGCAAATGAGACAATCGTGTCGGTTGATAATATAGATTGATCCATTTAACTTGTATATATCATTAAGATTTTAATTAACTAGCATTGAACACAATTTCATCAAAACATTAACTCATCCATTGACCTAACTGAAACCACTACGCTAAAATATCATAATTTAATTTTCAAGTCTCTCTTCTTCCATAAGTACCGAAAATTAGAATTTTAACCGAAGAAATTGCACCCGGTCTAGACAGAAAATACTTAAATCGGATGTGCAATAATATTTCTTAATAACGTTATATTCAATAATAAACCTTTTTATCGTACGTAATATTACGAGTAATCATCAATCAGGCCATATATAGTATGAGCAAAGTTATGAACAATAAAATATAAAATTTTTCTTAACATCATACATATATGTGATATGATCATACCAACTAATCATTCTATAAATTTACCCATCATGCAATTACTTTAACATAAAAGTCAGATTTTATATCAGTAATAATATTATTATCATGATGATTGAGTCCGTTCCTTTTTAAAAGACATTTGCATATTTTTTTTATCATACGGACTTTTTTAGATGTTAATATAGTAATCCATTTTTAAGGAAAAAAATAGTCAATAAATAGGTTAATTAGGCAAAGTTATTTTATTATACATAATGTTCAACCCATGGCAGAAATTTTATATTCAATTTTTTTGGGCGGTGCTATTTCCATCCCTATTTATACTAAAAAGACAACTTTGCTTTCAATCTTTCAATTGCAGTTTATAATGATGGCCCATTTCCTTTTTTATTTAGTATAATTAACATAATTAAACATTTCACATTTCCTTTTGTGTATCAAAGAAAAGTGCATTATTAGATATTCCTATTACGTTTTTTATACTCCATGTACAATTATCTCACTAATTGTATAGACACTTTTTGATATAGGGCATGCATGTTTGTGTTCTTTTTTTTTTTTTTTGTTCATGAACACAAAACCTATTTTTTTGTTCCGGGGAACAAAAAAAGAATAGAAACACATTTGTTTGCGTTTTTATTCCAAATATATTTTTTTGTTCCGGGAACACATTTGGAACAGAAACAAAAAACAAAAAAAAACTTGTTTCTTGTTTCTGGAACAATTTTTAAGAACAAATTTTCTCTCTCCTATTTTTTTCTTCTCTTTTTTTTCTTCTTCTTTTTTCTTTAGCCAATCCCCGGCCTCGGCCATAGCCGGCGACCTCACTAGAGCGTCGCCGAATCTAGGCGAGCTCGAGCTCACCTAGCCAAGGTGAGGCTGACCTCGCGTCGGCCGGCTAGGCTCAGCCTCGTCGAGCCACCGCCAGGTGACCAGTGGCTGGGTGAGCTCGGCCTCGCCGAGGGCCAGCGAGGCCGCCGGCCAAAAGAAGAAAAAAAGAAAAAAGAAAGAAAAAAGGAAAAATAAAATAAAAATATTAAAAATTAAAAGAAACAAAAAAAGAACACAAATTTACCAAACGTGTTTTGGTTCTTTTTTTATTTCCGAAACAAGTTTACCAAACGCGTTTTTCTAGTAAAAAATTGTTCTCCGGAATGAAATATTTTTTTTTTTTTTTTTGTGACCCAGGAATCCCATATAGCCGGCAGCTAGCGAGTAAACTTGGGAAGACACGTAAGCGGGAGGACCCACCACCCCCGGCATCCCACTTAAGACCTCAAGCGACCGTGAGAGGATTCGAACTCCTCCCCTTCGTGAGAGGGAGAGAGCTCAAACCATCGCGGCTACCAAGGCGATGGTACAGAAATAGTTTTTTCTATTTCTATTCATTGGAACAATTTTTGAACAGAAACACAAACAAATGCACCCATAGTATAAAGTCGAAAAGTCTATTCTTCATCATTAATCTTATAATGACTTAACTATTTTTTGACCCTCTTATCTCAAAAGCTCACTTTCTTAGTGAACTTTTTATTAATCTTATTAGTCTAAATTATTTATCAAGTCTCTTTATTTACTATATCAAAGAATTTATCTTTTTCCCTTATTATATTGGCAATATTTTTTTTTATAGAGATCATGTAAGACTTAGAGAAATATCTACGCATAATGAGAAATCTTAATATTTTTCATAAACAGTTCATATATGATATTGATTTTTATCAACCAAAATAATGATATTTCACTAGCACTTTCAAAAGAAAGTTCTTACTTTATGCAATATTTAGGTTTAATAAAATTTACATGGATATAGAAATACTAAAAAAGCAAAGTAAATAAATTTAGGACAACCAATTTAAATTGTAATTGAACGACAAAGAAAATTTTTGTTTTTTGGTGGGAAATGGGTGAATTTAGTCATATAGGGAGTAGAAATAGCGCCGCCCTTTTGTTTATTAAAAAAAACTTTTTTTTTTCCATAAAAGAGGCAAGTTTCTAGCTTTTCCTTTGAACCATTGAAGTGCAAAAATTTTATAGAATTATTTACCGCCACCTAAATCCTTTCTTACATGACATGAAGTACCCATGTTGAGCAAATAAGATGGCAAATGCCTTCTTTAAAGAAATAAATTTATGAAGTAACTTGATTCGAAAGTTGTGCAAGTGGAGGATAACTGCGACTTAAGCTTATAGCATTATGCTAATGGTGGGTGAGGCTGCCCACGCAAAGCGTAATAGTTGAAGGATGAACAACTAGCGATTGATGTTGGGGAAGCAAGGGAGGAAATTTATGTAGCGACTGCTATCTAATTAGAGAAATGACCGCATTTTTTTTTCCGCTCCTCCTTAAGTTTAAACGGTCCTTTTTTAGTGTTTGGCCATAATACTTATTGTATGGCTCACCACTTCTACTACAACTCTATAAAAGTTGTTGCCATTTTTTTCTCAATTCTTTTTATTTTGTTTTTTTTCATGTGGGTCCAACTTTCCTTCTTCTTCTTTCTTTTCCCGCCTTTGACATCAAAATCCTCACCTCTTGCAAATCGCCTCTCTATTTTCTCTCTTACAAGCCATTCTCTTCTCTCTTTTCTTTTTCTTTTTTTTTTATGGTCAAAAACCATTCTCTTCTATTTACGCCTCCCTAGTCCTCAAGTCACAGAGCATTGATAAGTTCAATATCTATCATGCCAACTATGCCATGCTCCACACTTTTGTCGGCACTAGCATTGGGCTCACTATTGACCTCCCCAATGAGCCCCTTTTGTCCAGTGAGCGCGGTCTCTTCTTGCACTATGAAAGGTAATATCTAAAAGTATTGCTTCTCCCTCTCCCCTTTCTAAGATTTTTCTCGTCTTCTTGCACATGAGCGTAGAAATAAAATATGCCTCTACCACACGTAAGCATAAAAGTCGAGAGCAATAGATAAGTCATGTTCTTATAGATAATATGAAGTGAGATTTGAATTAGTGTTTTAATTTAATTACAGTTTTCAGTGTCATGTCCGAGTGTAGAAATAAAATTAAAAAAAAAAAAGTGTGCTTTTATAGATTAATTTCTTGGAACCGATCCCATCGCCCGTTGTAAAGTAGCGATAATTCTTCATCTAAGGACAAGATCATAATTTGATTAATTGTAATTCATTTATTTATTCACTGGCTTTGCTCGATACCCAGGACCCCACTTAGGGCCCACCTCCCTTGTGGCGTTGCGTTTTTGTCGTTGTCGCCGGACGTTCGTCACCGGTGAAAGCCCACCACCTCGAAGTGCAGAGGAGAGCGAGACGATAGAACGAAGCTCCAGCCATGTCCGTCCACATCCTCATGTACCCTTACCCCACCGCCGGCCACATCATCCCCCTCCTCGACCTCTCCCACAAGCTCCTCCACCTCCCCTGCCCCGCGCCGCCGCCGCCGCCTCCGTCACCGTCACCGTCGTCGTCACCCCCGACAACCCCCACCTGCTCGACCCCTTCCTCACCTCTTCCTCCTCGCTCCACCCTCTCGTCTTGCCTTACCCAGAGCCCCCCACCGCGCCACACCTGCCGTGGGTGTGCCTCGTCGCCAACGTCCGCGCCCTCCGCAAGCGAGCTCCACCTCCCGCTTCTCTCCCGGTGGTTCGAGTCCCACCCCTCCCTGCCCAGCGCACTGTACATTAAGACAAAATTCATGAATCATTTATATAATTTTATTCTTTTTATTTTCCAAAAAGATTTCAACTGGTGCCGACCGAGGCGAGGGTGGACGGGTTTGGTTCGGTTTCAACGGCATCGATTTAACGTCAATTTGCTTTTTCTTGATTTGATTTTCCCTTCGCCGTGTCATCAAACAAAGTAATTGCTCGCCGAGGGGACCTTCGCGTTAAAAACAACTGCACGTAGCTGAAATAAAAGTACAAAAAAGAGTCCCAATCTTTCATCAGGTAACGTGGAAAGCATTTACTCGAAAGATGTTCTACA
Source organism: Eucalyptus virginea (assembly GCA_014182375.1). Taxonomy (NCBI): domain Eukaryota; kingdom Viridiplantae; phylum Streptophyta; class Magnoliopsida; order Myrtales; family Myrtaceae; genus Eucalyptus; species Eucalyptus virginea. Next base: position 8,632,134 of record CM024515.1, on the reverse strand, counting down.
AAGTACTCTCTATAAGATTCACTTACTAGATATATCAAGAAAGTCCACTTAAAATTTTATCGCATCCCTGTAACGATATGTTCGCGTCAAATTATTTACCACTAATAGGGTCTCTAGCATATGCAAAGAAAAGATTATTCAAATAGTCTAGTTGACACGCTAGTCTTCTCTTTTACTAATAAATATCTCCCAATCTTAACCAATTTACTAAATAGGGCATATATTATCAAAAATCTTAAATTATACACACTGTGACATAAATATCTAACTTTTTTTTTGTGTCACCAAAACCTCCAAAACTATCACATAAATACCCTCAACTTTTTCTTTGTCACGAAAAAGTCCAATATTTACTATATATTACAGTTCCATCTATGATGTATTTATCATACTTTTATAAGTTCATGATTTTTTATGACATAAAAAAATCAGGGGTATATGTGTCAAATGAGAAAATTTGGAGTTTTTAATGATAGAAAAAAAAAACAGTTAGTTGTGTCTCAGTAAGCAAAATTTGAGACTTTTAGCAATATTAACCATAGTAAATAAATCGATTGTTGCATGCATCTTCACCTCAATTTTTTGCAGGCCCGAGGAACCATATGATGGAGTCGGCCAAATGTAACTCTCAACCGGGGGTACAAAGTTGACAAGTCAGTTGAGAGACACTATGCAAAACATAAGTTGACCTTGCTGTGGGTGTTTCACCCAACCCTCCATCTTCGCCGGCGCGGGCGGCTATTCTACCGACCTACCAGTTCTTAAACACCCATTATTAGATGCGATAGAATCTACCCTTGTTATACATGCAAAAGAAGTGCCAGGAAATCTGTAAGTACGAGCGCAATCTAATTCCACAACTTCACATAGTCCCATCAGCAGAAGAGTTTCCTACGGCCAAGCCCTTCAAATTCCAGAACGAAAGCTGTGCATCCCTGCACAGAGCAGAATACCAAAACCATTCCTGAGGAAATAATATTGACAGCTTAAGCCAAACAAAACATCCTTAAAAATGACACGCGATCGACGTTTGCCTCAAAAGCGCTGCAGATCACGCGATGCCGCGATTCTCTTGTATATGTCCATGACCAACTTGGTGTCCACCTCCTCACTTGAAGGGCCCTCTAATTTCCGAGTGTGATTTTTTCTTCCCCACCTAGGAGGGAGTACCTCCTATGTTTTATGTCTCAAAGTTCAGACGAAGCAGTTTTAAGATACATTCGGGTCCATCCTCTTTGCTATGTGTGCTAGTACAACAATAATTGCTCGTTACGTAACGTCACCTAATAATCTATCAAGTGCATCGGCACTTGCTCATCCCATGAACACAACCTTTGGTAAGGCGCCCAAATCGCAGGTATTACACCACGCGGTCTCTTGAACTTGAAGCAAAAGGATATGGCCCGAGAGAGTTTCCTCAAGAGCCATGCTTCCAATTCCATCTGCGAAAGATGTACCCACGGAACCCAAAAAATGAAAAGAAAAAGTAAAAGAATCGTATCGTTACGCATAGCGAACATGTACATAAGTTCTTGATTCGCAACAACACCGATAGATAGATCGACATAACGTTACGAGCAACACAATTGTCAAAAGAGCTAAATTAGATGTGATTTTCACCATGATGACAAAGCGGCAATTGAGACAGAAAATGCAGCGGTGATAAGAAAGTAAGGTTGAGATATTTGTCATCATTGAGAATGTGATTTCTGTCTATGTATGTATGTATATGAGCTAGTGAGTGATGACCCTGTTTCTACCCACATTTATCCGAGTCTTAAAACGGTAGCTTAATCTGGAGTTGCATTTGGGAGAGTCAATGGGACGGCTTACAATTACTTTGAAACTAAATTCTACCATTGAAAGCCTGCTTCATAGTCTCGCTGGCCGAATTTCTTGATATTTATCATTCTAAGCTATTAGAAATACAATGTGGAGAGTCTTCGTATCTCTCGAGAGAAAAAATTATCTTATCGGTCCTAGACCTATTATACAATGCTAATTCAATCCTTAATTTTTTAAATTTTGCCAGTTTAGTCATAATCTTTTATGTGAAATTCTAATTTAGTCTTTCTGTTCATTTTTTTCATGTAAATTTGCTAACATGGCGGCCCAATCATCGCTGGCTATTCTATGTGGCACATACACCATTAATAACTTCCATTCAACACTTACTCTATGTCATTACTTCTCAATCCATTACTTGAGTGCCATACTCACCAAGATGATTATTTAATATAAAAAAAAAGGTCCAAAATTTATTGTACAGTGATTGATTTCAGTCTTAAACATTTTAATTGTCCTAATTTAATCATAAATAATTTAACAATTTGTCAATATAGCCCTAAACCTTCTAGTAATTTGCAATATAGTCTTTTCAGCTAATTTTGACTAAAAATTAGTATAAATGTCCTCCGGTTCTACGTGGCATATCCAATGCCGACGTGTACAATTTTTATGATTTTTTATTAAATTTCTGGTTGTTCCCCCTTTTTTTTTTTTCTGTTTTTCTTTTCTTTCTCTATCATTTTCCCCCTTCTCGTTTCTGCCGGACCGGCGGGTGAAACAGAGCTTTTGGTTCGACAAATAAACTGAGTTGCATATCATCATTCGAATATTTCATTTTCCAACGGGCTCTCTCTGTACGAAACAAATCGGGTCACGAGAAGATGCCAAGAGGACTCGTTGCTTTCCGATTCTTCATCAAACGAAAGAGGTCGGAATTTGATTTCGTTACTCGGTCCATTCGCCGCAGTATTCGCTTAACAAATCTTATGCAGTTTTCCATCAGTGCTAGGTATTGTAAGATTAATTTTCAAAATTAATCTAATGTTGAATATTTTCGATTTTCCACTTATAAACTTTCACACTTGACTTCAAAAAATCCAATAAGTAGTCGCGTCGGGTGATTGTCGTTGTCATTGGAAGTTCGTCAGCGGTGACGAACTTCCATTAACAAATCAACTCCTGGTCAACAACGAAACCAGTCTTTCTCCGTCCACGACACCCCTCAAGAAAGCGCCTTCGTTTTCAACTAGATATTGTAAGGATTAATTTTGAATTTTCAACATGGAAAATGGCATCTGATGACTTGTCCAAATTTGATGGCTAAACATTATAGTTTTATTTTTCTTTTTAACTTTTTCATGCTTCGTTTTCTTCGTTTCTTTCTCCTTGGAAAATGAAAAATTAACCTATCATAGAGGCAAAGGAAAGAGACTTTTTTTTTTTTATTAGTGAGATGAACTGCTTAATTGATATGGTAATCTATCGATTGCATTGACACTCGCACATTTCATCAACACCACCTTTGGTATCGCAACCAAGTTGCAAGCAGTGCCCCACGCAGTCTTCGAACTCGGCACAAGTGGCGGGGCTCAGGAGGGTTTCATCGGAAGGCATGCTTCTTCCACTTCCATCTGCGCTTGATGTCCCTGCAAAAGAATTACTCGTCGCTGTGCATAAATATGTAATTCACGAGGATGCGGAGAGAGAGAGAGACCGACAAAGACAGGACGCCGTGAGCAATAGGATCGTCAGGAGAGCCAGATCGCGCGCAATTCTCCTCATGATGGTAGTGCTAAGCGAGGAGGAGTCTCGATGGGGAGATATTATATAGAAGTTTGGAGGCGGCGAGAAAGGAATGTTGAGATATTTTGCACAATAAGGAACGTGATCTGGTGTATAATATTTATATGGGCCAGAGAGTGATGGTCCTGTCTCTACAAATATTTATCCAAGTATTAAAACGGTAACTTAGATTGGAGTTAGATTTTGAGTAAGTCAATGTGACGACCTATAATTACTTTGAAAGTAAGTTCTACCACGGACCATGCTCCATAATCTCATGAATTTCTTGATATTTATCATTCTAATATGTTAGAGACGTATTTCTCAAGATTATGCATATAATACTTTTCATTGTACAAGTCCCGACCAATTATAATCAATATCATAATGTCTAATTGCTCCAGATAGTCATTTTATCAAGTCGATAAGCATACTCTTTTGTCGATGTATAAACAAATTACACAATTCACTCTTTTGTGCGATCTTATCTGAAGCTTTTATGTGTATGTGTCCTTAAGTTGATTTTGACACTAAACGGAGGTCAAAGTGATTTGGCAAGTGTAGAAATCAGAGAGGACGATTGTAACATCCCGATTTTCAACCTACAAGAAATGGCTATGAATCTGGTGTGCCAACAACAAGGATAGGTCATGGATCATTCCAAGATTCAGCCATGTAATGATCATGGATCAATCAAGGGAACGGTTGTGGACCAATCTCATGACCACGATCATGGACCCAAGCAATTCGGTCAATGGATGACTACCCGATTGTTAGGGTTGATCGATGGATGGTCACACCCACCACGGATCATTCGACGATCATGAATCGATCCAAACGGTCATGTACCAATCGTGGGTGATTCCGCTCAATCATGCACCGATCATAGACAACCATGATTCGACTCGGTACTATCGTGTGTTAGGCACGAATCTAATCGATCTCGAACGGCCACATGACAATAGGGAGTCAGTTTGGATGAAGGCACTCTAACACTCCCCACGAATAGGTTGAAGTTTGACCTAAACCAAAAGTTTGGAATTACTTGGGGAGACAAATGGGGCCACAGATATTAAAATAATCAATGTCGATTAAGCAATTTTTCTTATATAATATTTAACCTTAGTCGGAAAATGTAATATTTGACTTTATTCGTGCCCAAAAAAAAAAAACTTACACTTTGCCATAAACGACAAGTTTCTAGCCTTTCTTTTAATTGGGCATACCGAGTAAAAAAGATGGGAAATGCTTTCTTTACGGAGGGAGCCGGGAAATCTCAATATCTAGTTTCTTTTTTTCTTCTTCATCCCTTTTTTTTTCTTTGTCCTTACAAAAGGAATATTTAACGCCATATAACCAACCAAGGAGGCAAAGGAAAGAAGACTTGTCTTCCTTATTCTGTTTTTGTTTCATCAAATAATAATCAATCAAGTGCATCGACACTTGCACAACCCATTAATACAACCTTCATTGATGCACCCAAATCGTAGGCAGTGCAGCCCGCAATCTTTGGACTCGGAGCAACGGGCATCTTCCGCAGGAGTATCCTCAAAAGGCAGGCTGCTTCCAGTTTCATCCGCGCTTGATGTCCCTGCAAAATCCCACAAAAAAAAAAGTATCATCACACGTCACAAACATGTACATAAATATGTGATTTGCACAGTGTCTAGAACTAGGGATACTGGTTAGACGTGCCGGTTCTAGACACTATGCGAAGCATGTTTATAACCAACAGGAAGCAAGCTTCTGACAAGGGCTTTCAGCGGTAGTCCGGTAATCCATAGTCCAGCCTAGATGCATTCCTTATTTTAAGATGCCAATGCCCACACGCCCTGTGCTCCCCAATTGGAGAGAAAGTTTTTCTTCCCTTGCCCCTAGGAATACCCTTGAATTTTACATCCCAGAGTTCAGATGAAGCAATTTTAAGACATACTCAAGTCCTAATATGTACATAAATGTGTGATTTGCTAGGGCGCCGAGAGAGAGAGAGAGAGAGAGAGAGAGAGAGAGAGAGAGAGAGAGAGAGAGAGAGAGAGAGAGAGACTCACACTGATATGAAGCCACGAGCAATAAGATCATCAAGAGAGCCAGAGTGCGCACAATTCTCCCCATGATGGCGGTACTAAGTGAGGAGGAAGAGTCTCAACGATGAGGGGACTTATTTAGAAGTTTGGCGACGGTGATGAAGGGGGTTTGAGATATTTTGTAGCAATAAGGAATATGATATGGTTTACCTATTTATATAAGAAGAAAAAACAAAAAGGGAATGTGATCTGACGTATAATATGTATATGGCAAGAGAATAATGGTCCTATTTCTACACATACTTATTCAAATATTAACCGGTAGCTTAAATTGGATTTCGATTTTGAATAAGTCAATGCAACGTCATTGATTCATATAGAAGGAAGGTTGAGATATTGTAGCATTAATGAATGTAATCTGATGTATAATATGTACAGGGGCAAGAGAGTAATGGTCCTCTATCGACGCATTTATTTGAGTATTAAAATGGTAGCTTAAATTGAATTTAGATTTTGCGTAAGTCAATACAATGACCTATGATTACTTTGAAATTAAATTCTACCATTGAATACATGAATTTCTTAATATTTATAATTATAATCTATTAGAAACGTATCTCTCAAGTGCCTTTTTTCACTATGCATATCCCCGATCAATTATAATCACCGTGCATATCCCCGATCAGTTATATCAGCTTATATGCTATTTATGAAGTGATTTTAGGCTATCAAAAGCTTTTGAATGCCAAAGTTCACCCTCTGGTGGCTTAATTGGTTTATTTGTCCTTCCCGATTCACCGGTACTAAAATGTGGCAAATGAGAGAGTTGTGTCGGGTGATAAAATAGATTGATCCATTTAACTTGTATATATCATTTTAAATTTTAATTAACTAGCATCAAACACAAATTTCATCAAAACCTATACTCATCCATTGACCTAACTGGAACCACTATGCTAAAATATTATAATTTAATGTTCAAGTCTCCCTTCTTCCACAAGTACCGAAAATTAGAATTTTAACCAGAGAAATTGCACCCGGTCTAGACGGAAAATACTTAAATCGGATGTGCAATAATATTATTTTTTTATATCAGTAATAATATCATTATCATGATGATTGTGTCGAGCTCTTTATTCTTCCGGGTGGCCAATTGTAGATGCATCGTAGTTATTCTCTTCATGTTCAAGTCTTCGCTCGCGTTGCTCGTAGGCTTGAGTACCTTGATCATTCTATTCCAATTTTTAGAAATCATCAAAAGAATTAAAGGATCGCCTTAGAGAATTACATCTTGAGGAAGATTGTGTCGGTATAGGGGTGGTTTAGCTAGACATGGCAAGGATTTCTGAGGGGCGATGGTAAGATAGAGAGGAAGCTTGTAAGGCTTTGCAAGATCACTTGGTTGTTGGTGTGCACGGAGGTGTCAGAGGAGGAAGATGAAGAAGCGTCGGCAATGCGCTTAAAATTGAACCAACATAATCTTTTTTCTCATTATATAGAGTTGCACTTTTTCCACTCATCATTTGATTTTGACAATTTTTATAGTGGGTTGACTTTATTACCCCTTGATTTTTCCATACTTTAATCACAAATAGTCAAAATGAGGCATATTTGGGATTTTTTTTTTTTTGATTCATTTCTTCGTTTTCTTCCACTTTCCCCATCTGACCATGTTGTTGTCTCCCTCGATGCTTTCTTGATGTGAGTGTTGATCTCTTTATTCTTATGGGTGGCCAGTTATAGATGCATCGGAGTTATTCTCTTCATGTTCAAGTCTTTACTCACGTTGCTCGTAAGCTCGAGTAACTTGATCATTCTGTTCCGATTTTTAAAATCATCGCAAGAATTAAAGGATCGCCATAGAGAATTATATCCTAAGGAAGATTGCCCCGACAAGCGGTGGTTTAGCTAAATATGCCAAGAGTTCGTGAGGGACTATGGTAAGATAGAGGGGAAGTTTGTGAGGCTTTGCGAGATCGCTCGGTTGTTGGTGTGTACAAAGGTGTTAGAGGGGGAAGATGAAGAAGCACCAGCAATGCGCTCCAAATTGAACCAACATAATCTTTTTTCTTGTTATATAGAGTCAAGCTTTTTTCACTCCTTATTTGATTTTGACAACATTTACAATGTGCTGACTATATCACCCATCGTTTTTTCCATACTTTACCCGCAAAGAGTCAAAATGAGGCATGTTTAGGATTTTATTTTATTTTATTCATTTCTTCTTTTTCTTCGACTTTCCTATTTGACGATGTTGCCATCTCCCACAATGCTTTCTTGATGAGAGTGTTGAGCTCTTTATTCTTCTGGTTGGCTAGTTGTAGATACATCGGAGTTATTCTCTTCATGTTCAGGTCGTTGGTCACGTTGCTCGTAAGCTCAAACACCTTGATCATTCTATTTCAATTCTTAGAAATCATCATAAGAATCAAAGGATCGCTACAGAGAATTACATATTAAGGAAGATCGTGTCGACATAAGGGTGAATTTGCTAGACATGCCAAGGGTTTGTGAGGGGCGATGATAAGATAGAGAGGAAGCTTGTGAGGCTTTGCGAGATCGCCCGGTTATTGGTGTGCACGGAGGTGTCGGAAGAGGGAAATGAAGAAGTGCCGGCAATGCGCTTCATCAAAGGCGAGAACATGAGAAAGGAAAGCGGAAGGAAAAGAAGAAACAAATTCGAGAAAGGACCCCACACGAGCCCCGCACCTGAACATGTAGGGTCTGGCATTTAAAGGAGAAAATGAAGAGTAACATGGTTAATACTATATGAAGGGAAGTGTTTAAACCAAATGAGGAGTAAAAAAATGCTATCCTTAATATTTTCTTTATAGTGTTTTCTTGCTAATTTTAAAAGATCACGGGTTGGCAAAGATCTAAGAGAAAGACAAGTTCGCAAGAACTCGATTTGTCTTGAACAATTCGTACAAAACATCTTAATTCGCGGGAGTTCGAGTCACTTGCGGTTCCTAAAAATTCACACATTATGTAAATCATCGTTTCATTCTCTTGACACCATTCGCGGCGAGTTGCTAAGAAGTTTGCATTTTGCTCCTCCTTTGCTCGTCCCCGCACCTCACGAAGTCTCTCAAATCTTTATCTGAGCTCCCTCCGTTGATTGCATCTCGACCGGTGCTGCTTATCTCCTTGGCTCGAACCCTTTAGGGTAGATTGCCCCTCAATGACTCGGCCAAAACCTGGGCCAACTCTGCCGCCTCCGGTATCTTCTCAAACCCCTCGCCGACCCGAATCGCCACGCCTGGCTCATCCACCAGCAGATTGGCATTCACGAATTGCTCCGTGAACATCGGCCACGTCAGCATCACCGCCCCTGCACTGAGCCCCTCCAAGGTCGAGTTCCACTCGCAGTGAGTCAAGAACGCACCCACGGCCCAGTGCCTCAGTATCGCCCCTAATCACGAGGCCCCTCCCGGCCACCCGTGCTTCGAAGTCCTCAGGGACCGCCCTGGTATCCCCCGCCACCACGTGCCCTTCCCTGGCCGACTGCCTCGTACACAGGATGAATCTAACCTTGCTCCTCTCCGGCCCGGCCGCCAGCTCATCCATTTGCGGTTGCGCCAGCACAGCTTGGCTCCCGAAGCACACGTAGACAACGGACCCAGTAAAAAAGAAAACTAAACCCAAATATGCTTCATTTTGACTCTGTGGGTAAAGTACGGAAAAAAAAAAAAAACGAGATAAATATAGTCAACACACCGTAAAAGTTGTCAAAGTCAAATGAGGAGTGGAAAAAGTACAACTCTATATAACGAGAAAAAAAAATTATTTTGGTTTAATTTGAAGTGCCTTACCGGCACTTCTTCATCTTCCTCCTCCGACACCTCTATGCACACCAATAGTCCAGCGATCTCGCAAAGCCTCACGAGCTTCCTCTCTATCTTATCGTCTCCCCTCACAAACCCTTGGCATGTCTAGCTAAATCACCCCTATGCTAGCACAATCTTCCTCAATATGTAATTCTCTACGGAGATCTTTTAATTCTTGCAATGATTTTTAAAAATCATAACAGAATGATCAAGGTACTCGAGCTCACAAGCAACACGAGTAAAGACTTGAACATGAAGAGGATAATTCTTGCGTAATGACAACTGGCCAACCAAAAGAATAAAGAGCTCAACTCTCATCAAGGAAGCATCACGGGAGACAACAAGATTGACAGATAGGGAAAGTGGAAGAAATAGAAAAACGAATAAAAAAAATCACAAATATGCCCCTCTCTTAATTATTTGCGGGTACCTTACGAGAAAAAAGAAAAAAAAAAAAGAGGTGATACAATCAATACACTGTAAAAGTTGTCAATATCAATTGAGAAATGGAAAGCGCGGCTCCATATAATAAGAAAAAAGATTATGTCGGTTTAATTTGAAATCACATAACAAGATTTGATTTTTGATCTCGTGACCCTTTCGGCCTCCAGCTTTGGGCTTTCTACTACTACTACTTCAATTTACTCTCGTTGGTTTCCCAAATCGTGTCTTTCCAACTTCTTTATTTTTTTTGGGTTGAACGTGTGTCTTTCCCCATTGACTTGGCCTTCCCTCGGCAACGCACGCTCGACCATGGCCGATCGCACCGCACCCACCTCGCCGCCAAGCAAGCAGCTGAAGAAATCCCCGGACGGCGACAAGCAGCGCCCAACGGGGGAGGGCCACAAGCGACGCCCGAAGGGGGAGGGTGATGGCAGCACGTGCCGCGGGATTCACCTGAAGGAGGAGGGGATGGCCATCCGAGGCCGGATCGACAGCTGCGACCACTATTTTTACTTTGTGATGTGCATATTCGGATAATGGCACTTGGTGAGAATTGGGATGCACTGCGATGTAGGTCATAAGCTTTCATTCAGGTAATGTGGAGTCCATGTGCAATAAGAGTGCATTTGGTTCAGTATTTCAAAAGTTCATTGGAGCAATGCAAAATAGTATAACCTGAAGAGCCTTGGGCATATGCAAAAACCGTTTGATAAATTACGTTTTGAAAAGTAACTTTAAGAGAAATACGATTTATTAGAAAACACGCTTGAAAAGTCATTGGGATGATTAATATTAATCTTTAAAAAAATTTATTTGTTAAAAATGAAAAAATAATGTGTATATATATATATATATAAATATTTAAGAGAGGGAGAGAGAGAAGACTAAACCCTTCGCCGGTCCAACAAAGGCTACAGCCGTACAACCCAGGAGACCGCCGCCTAAAGTCGCATAACCCTCGCAAGCCCCAAGTGAGGGCCGCCTGAGGCTGCAAGACCCAAGCGGTGGTCGCCTGGGTCGCACATCGCTTAGGTCACCTGACCTCACGCTACCTTAACCGACGGCCGCGAGCACCAAAACTAGCTCACCGGTGAAAGGTTTAATCTTCTTCTTTATTAAGAAATTATATATATATATATATATATATATATATATTATTTTTTCAATTTAAACAAATAAAAATTAAAAAAATCAATAAAAAAAAAATAACGATGGACAAAATTGAAAATTTAAAGAATTGATGAGGTTAGTTTTGAAAGAAAAAAATGAATTTTAGTATTTTGCCTAAATGCTAAAAGCCCAATGCTAGTAGAATAGCATTGACATTGAGCTTTCAGCCTTCTCAATGTTAACTTTCACTTAAAAGCTCTTTAAAAATAGTTGTCAAAAGATCTAACGTTTCCTCAAGGGGCTTTAGAGGCCCAAAAACCCTTGGAAATGTTAAACCAAACATACCCTAAGAGTGAAGAGCGAGACCATCATCATTCAGGGCATGACAAATTAGGTGAGCCATCCTCAAGTTACAACCATTGGAAGATGAAGATTCTATGTTAGGTTTTGCTTCCCACAACGAAGATAAGTACGATATCACCAAAGCATGGAAAATGATGGATAGAGCCAAGTCCAGAAGGGAGATGAACCGGGTCCACTTAGTGCGGCGCATGCGGCGGACCGTGGACGGCGGACCGTGGACGGCAAGGTGCTGGACGGACACGGGCTCCTGCCGGACGGGTTCCAGGGCTGCGCGGTTGGCTTGGGGCTGGTGATCCGGGGGTGGGCCCTGCAGGTGGCGATCCTGAGGCACCATGCTGTCGGCGGGTTCCTGACGCACTGCGGCTGGAACTTGATCCTCAAGGCGATCGGCGTGGGGGTGGTGATGCTGACCTTGGCCGATGGACACCGACCAATACACGGATGCGAAGGTGTTAGTGGACCAGCTGGGCGTCGCGATCCAGGCGTGCGAGGTGCCGAATGATGTGGTGCTTAACTCAACCCGGGCACTGGCCGACTCGCTTGACGGGACGTGGCCAGAGAGGGGACGGATGCAGAAGCTGAGCAAGGCGGCGATGGACACGATCGTCGGCAGAAGCTCGGACAAGGACTTGGATGGATTCATGAGGAGCCTGTCGGAGCTTCAATGTGGAAGAAACGATGCGGCGACGGTTGACAGAGACCGTTGACGGCTAGTCCAATTGGACGGCTAAAACTATATTTTTCTTTCTCTTTTTCATGCTTTTTTTTCTCTTTTTTTTTAATTTTCTGTAGAAGTGAATATTTTATACTGATCCTGGGCCAAGGAGGCAAAGGAAAGAGACTTTTTTCTTTTTCGCTTTTTTTCCCCTCTCTTGGAAAACTACTTAGGTAATAGAGCGATTGGAAGTTGCATCTCAATTTTCCATGCGAAGATTGTCTGTCTTACTTTCTTTATTATTAAACGAATTTGGTAAATTAATAATTGAAGATCAGGTTTCCATCGACTCATTAATAAATAAATAAAAAGTTGATGCTCAATTAAGAAGCAACGACAAAATTCTTCACAATGAAGTTGAGAGTCCCAAAAACTAATTTCCTATACCAACTGGGCGGCGTTCAGGGGCCCAAATGAAAAGAAAAGGATCCGACGTGGGACCTGATGTTGTAACTACAGTGCGACTGATTTGACAGGGCATATTCTGACAACTCGTCTCAAATTGTTGTTCCACAGCCCATAAAAAGGGGCAGAATGTCCTTTCCTTTTTTCAAACTTTAGTCTATCCGGACGGTGGTAGAGCACAAATCTAATCTCATTGATATGGATTCTCTAAATGCCGCTCTTAGGAGCAATAAACTATATCGAATACAAAATTGCCCTATGAGTAAGTTCGCTTTCTAGCTCCACAATAGTAAAATCTATGATAACTTTCATGAATCTCAAATGTCCTCCATTCAATCACACCCCAAAATAGAGATTTCTTTAATGACAATGACTATCATTTCCGATGAACCTTGAGCTCATGTAGTACCTCATTCGTAAATAAGATATAAATTCCTAGTATAGTAGATGCTATCACACATACTAAGTAACAATCAAAAATTTGTATCCATTTTTCATAATATTATGCATGGATTAGATATATCATGGCAAATTCTTCAGAAAAAATTATGTCTTCCACAATGGAATATGATAAAGTGAGATTTCGAGTAAGTGTTTACATAATTTTCTTATGTCCGAAGAAATGATTCATCGAAATAATGAGTCACCATTGATATCGACCCATCTGAGATCTACAAATGTTCAGGAGTTCCTCTATTCAATCATTTTCCTTCTTGTTGCTACATATATCGTTCGTACACATCTTCTCTTTGTTTCCCGAGCCTATAGTGAGTTACAGATAGAATTCGAAAAGGTCAAATTTTGGATGATTCCATCATACATTATGGAGTTGCAAAAATTTCTGGATAGGTACCCCACGTCTAAACTGAATTCTTTCTAGTTAAAGAATCTATTTCTAGTTGCTCTGGAAAAAATTGAGATTCTCTAGAAGAAATACGGAGTTATGCTCATACAATTGAAAAAAAGAAGCAAATGAGCCGTCAAATTTCAACATCTTCAATTGGTAATGCAAAGAATCAATTAAATTTCTCTTGCCTACGATGGGATTAGATTTCTATTATCAAATTTTGAATGCAACATTTTTAAACCCATACTCATTCTCTTGGTTTCCTAACCCATTGCTTTTAAAGGCGGGGAAAGTACTAAAAAAGTAATAAAGCGCCGGTACTAATTCAATTTCAAACATTTCAATTGAATTAATTTAGTTCTAAACATTTTCATATTGATACTAATTTAGTCTATTCAACTAATTTTGGCCAACCAAATGCTAACATGATAATTTTTAATTAATTTTTTATTTTTTCAACTTTTTTATTAATTTTTTATTTTCCTTTTTTTTTTTTTTTTCTTTTCTTTTCTTTTTTTTCCTTTCCTTTTCTCTTTTTCCTCCTTGGACTTTCTTGGGAATGGCTAGCTTAGAAAAAATAGAAAAGAAAAATTTAATAAAAAATTATTAAAAAATTACCACATCAAAATTACCACATCAATATTCACGGTGACCAACCAAAATTGGCCGAGTGATAGATTGAATTGGTACCAATATGAAAAGATTTAGGACTAAATTAGTCAAATTGAAAGATTTATGACTGAATTGGTATCAATATAATAAGTTTATGACTTTTTTTGTACTTTTCTCTCTAAAGGCTACCCTCTCTTGGTTGAATGTTGGTCAGCCTACTATAAATCCCGTATCCAGCAACCAACCTATACTAAGGACTTTGGTTGCCCTTATTATTAGAGAAAGGGGAAAGGGCCATTTTCGGCTAGCACGTAGGAGCGCACTTCCATTTTCCCTTTACGTCCTGTGCTTCCTATACCATCACGTTTACAAGGATAATTATATTATAAAAAAAAAATTTCAAAATCTAGCGCAAACAATTAATTCAATTATAAACATTTTAAATTTATTATTTTAGTCTTAAACTTTATAACAATTTCTCAATAGTCTTTTCAGCTAATTTTGGCTAACAATTACTGATGAAGCAATCCATTAAGTGTCGGTCGTCCTGTGTGCTATGCTAATACTAACGTGTACAATTTCATTATTAAATTTCTGGATTTTTTTTCATTTTTCTCTTTTTTTCCCTCTTTTTCTCTCCACTCGGGTGAAACAGAACTTATGGTTCAACAAATAAACTGAGATGCATATCATTGTTTAATATTTCTAATGTGTACAATTTCATTATTAAATTTCTGGATTTTTTTCCTTTTTTTCTTTTTTCTCCTTTTTCCCCATTTTTCTCTCCACAGACCGGTGGGTGAAACAAAACTTATGGTTCAACAAATAAATTGAGATGCATATCATTGTTTGAATATTTCATTTTCGAACAGGCTCTCTTGATACGAAACAAATCAGGTTCACGAGAAGATGCCTAACACTAATGTGTACGATTTTTTTATTATTAATTTTCTATATTGTTTTCCTTTTCTTTTCTTTCCTTTTTCTCCTTTTTCTCCCCATTTTTCTCTCCACCAGACCGGTGGGTGAGACATAACTTCTAGTTCAACAAATAAATTGAGATGCATATCATCGTTTGAATATTTCATCTTCAAATAGGCTCTCTCCATACCAAACGAATCAGGTAATTTTATAAAATCACTAAATAAGTACTCTTTGTTGATATATAAAGAAATTACACAGTTTTTTCTACCACTTACAAATATGGCCCTTTTTATGTGTATGTGTCCTTAAGTTGATTTCGACGCTGAATGGAGGTCAAAGTGATTTTGGCAAGTGTAGAAACAGAGGATGATACTGATTTTAATTCTTGAATAATTTTTATACGTGCTTTTATGCTGCTATGAAGTGATTTCAGGCCATCAAAAGATTTCGTAATATCAACAGAGAGCAAAATAATTATAATAGTCAGAGAGAGAAGATAAAAAAAAAAAAAGGAGAAAAAGGCAATGATACCAATGTTCATGAACATAGTCTCTCTGTCCCCCTCCTTTCTTCTTTTTAATTTAATGCATTGGAATCTAGATTAATCTACTATTTTTTTCCTTAGAGCAAAGAAGTGTTTCAATTATTTTTGTGTAAGGAACAGGGTCGTCATCATTGCGTCCTCAAGCTTTGGTAAGGCGGGGGGAGATTATAATGGATAAGTGCATGCATGATTCAATATAATAAGTGGCATCAACAGATCATTTTGTGAGTTTTTGTTTTGTGTAACTAAGAAGCTTCTTCACTCAACACACAACACAGATATTCTTTGACATCCGTCAAGATCTTGATTTAGTTGCATCTCGATCTTGTGGTCGCCCCGGCCTCCAATTGAAACTCAAAAAGGGCTTGTCTCTCATCTCAACTTTCAAAATTGAGAGCGCACAATTCAAATCTATTATTAGTTGCGTGACACTCACAATGTCTTTTCCCGTTTGGAAACAAAGTCATCTATCTCCATCCAAATCAAGGAATTCATAGCTTTCGTAATGTCAACATAGAGCAAAATAATTATAATGATTAGAGAGAGAAGATAATAAAAAAGAAAAAAGAAAAAGGCAATGGTACCAATGTTCATGAACATAGTCTCTCTATCCCCTCCTTTCGAAAGTCGTGTGGGTGGAGGATAGCTGGGACCTAAGCTTTATAACATTGTGCCGACGCTAGACGAGGTTGCCCACGCAAAGTGTAATAGTCAAAGGATGAACAACTAGCAACTGATGTTGGGGAAACAAGGGAGGAAATTTACAATCTAATTAGAGAAATGACCACATTTTTTCCACTTTTCCTCTAATTTAAACTCTCCTTTTTTAGTGTTTTGGCCATAATACTTTTTATGTGGCTTACCACTTCTATTACAACTTTATAAAAGTTGTCCCCATTTTTTTTGTCAATTCTTTTTACTTCTTTTTTTCTCATGGGGGTCATGCTTGTCTTCTTTTTTTTTCAGGCCTTTGACATCAAAATCCTCACCTCATGCAAATCGCCTTTCTATTCCTCAAGTCGCAAAGCATTGATAAGTTCAATATCTATGATGCAACTATGCCATGCTTCACACTTTTGTCGGCACTAGAATTGGGCTCGCTATCGACCTTCCCCACAAGCCCCTTTTGTCTAGTGCTCTTCTTGCACTATGGAAAGTACTATTAAAAAGTATGGCTTCTCTCTCTTCCCCTTTTAAGATTTTTCTCTTGTCGGCTTGACATGTGAGCGAAGAAACAAAATGTGTCTCCACCGCATGTAAGCATAAAAGTCGAGAGCAATAGGCCAATCGTGTTCTTCTACAAAATATGAAGCAAGATTTGAATTACTGTTTTAATTTGATTACAGTTTTCAATGTCATGTCAGAGGGTTAAAATTAAAATAAAAAAAAAAGTGCTTTCGTAGATTAATTTCTTGGAACCGATCCCGTCGCCGTTGTAAAGTAGCAACGGATTTTTCATCTAAGAATAAGATCACAATTTAATTATAATTTAATTGTCATTAATTCATGGTCTCAGTCCTCGATATCCGAGACCCCCCGAGGTAGGGGCCAACCTCCGTTGTCAGGTTGCGTGTTTGCCGTTGTCGCCGGAAGTTCGTCAGCGGTGACGAAAGCAATCACTCCCAGTCAACGAAAACCACCTCTCTCTCTCTCTCTCTCTCTGCGCCACCACGTTGCTCGAGAAAGCTTCGTCCTCTTCGACGGATTCGTCCTTATAAATCCCTCCGCCCTCGCCGTCGCCGCCATCGAAAGCCCACCGCCTCAAAGCGCGGCGGAGAGAGCGAGACGATAGACACGTTCCCCTCTTGCTAACTTGGACCGGAACCTGATCGAAGCTCCAGCCATGTCCGTCCACATCCTCATGTACCCTTTCCCCACCGCCGGCCACATCATCCCCCTCCTCGACCTCGCCCACAAGCTCCTCCACCTCCCCCGCCCCGCCGCCACCGTCACCGTCACCGTCGTCGTCACCCCCGAGAACCTCCACCTGCTCGACCCCTTCCTCGCCTCCTCCTCCTCGCTCCAGCCTCTCGTCTTGCCTTCCCCGGAGCCCCCCGCGGCTGGGGCGCCCCGCGCCCTCCGCGCCCTCCGCGAGCTCCACCTCCCCCTCCTCTCCCAGTGGTTCGAGTCCCACCCCTCCCCGCCCTGCGCCGTCGTCTCCGACTTCTTCCTCGGGTGGACCCACCGCTTCGCCCGCGACCGCGGCGTGCCGCGCGTCGTCTTCTCGCCGACGGGCGCGTTCGGGCTCTCCGTCATCTTCGCCCTGTGGCGGGACCTCCTCCGACCCGACGAGGAGTCGACGGTCTTGTTAGCAAAGCTACCGGACCGCCCCCGTTTCCCCTGGTCGCACCTGCCCCGGGTATACAGGATCTACGAGGCTGGAGATCCGGAGATGGAGCGCTACCGGGAGGACGCGATTGGCAACATCGAGAGCTGGGGAATCATGGTCAACTCGTTCGACGGGTTGGAGCGGGCCTACCTGGATCACCTCAGGAAAGACCTCGGGCACGACCGGGTTTGGGCAGTGGGCCCGATCCTCCCGGCCGAGGGCGATGGCTCGGTCGGGCCCGTCAACAGGGGCGGGCCCAGCTCGGTATCGGCAGGCAAGGTGCTGACGTGGCTGGAGCCTGCCCAGGCGGGTCCGTCGTCTACGTGTGCTTTGGGAGCCGTGCCATGCTGAATCAACGGCAAATGGATGAGCTGGCAGCCGGGCTGGAGCGGAGCGGGGTCAGATTCATCATGTGCACAAGGCAGTTGAGCAGGGGAGGGCGCGTGGCGGCAGGCGATATCGGGGCAGTCCCCAAGGACTTTGAAGCACGGGTGGCCGAGAGGGGCCTCGTGATCAAGGGCTGGGCGCCACAAGTGCCGATATTGAGGCACCGGGCCGTGGGCACGTTCCTGACTCACTGTGGGTGGAACTCGACGCTGGAGGGGCTCAGCGCTAGGGCAGTGATGCTGACATGGCCAATGGGCGCGGAGCAATTCGTGAATGCCAAGCTACTGGTGGACGAGCTGGGCGTGGGGATCCGTGTCGGCGAGGGGTCAGAGAAAATACCGAAGGGAGAGGAGTTGGCTCGAATTTTGGCCGAGTCACTGAGGGGCGATCTGCCCCAAAGGGTACGAGCCAAGGAGATAAGCAGCACCGCTCGGGATGCAATCAATGGAGGGAGCTCAGATAAAGATTTGAGCGACTTCTTGACGTGCATGGATGAGCAAAGGAGGAGCAAAATCCAAACTTTTTAGCAGGTCACCGCAAACGGTGTTGAGAGAACGAAACAATAACTGTATTATGCATGAATTCTTAGGACGTGCAAGTGACTCGGGCGTCCGTGAAATATGATGTTTGGTACAAATTATTCAAGACTAATCGAGCTCTTGCAAACTCACATTTATATTAGATCGTTGCAAATTCGTGATCTTGTGAAATTTGCAAGAAAACACCCAATATATATATATATATAAGGGTAGCGCATTCTTCCTTCCTCATTTGGTTTAAACACTTCCTTTTACAGCTTATGAACCATATAGCTCTTCATTTTCTCTTTTTAAATGTTGAATCCTGCATGATTAAGCTGGGTGCTCGTGTGGGGTCCTTTTTCAAATTTGTTCTTTTTTTTCCTTTCGCTTTCCTTCTTCTTGTTCTCGCTTGTGTTGAAACGTACCATTAGTCCTTCTTCATCTTTCTCCCCGAACACCTCCATGCACACCAACAGTCGGGCAATCTCACAAAGCCTCATGAGCTTCCTCTTTACCTTACCATCGCCACTCACAAATCCCTGGCATGTCTAGCATAATCACTCATATGCTGGTGTCACCGTTCATGAATCCTCCTCCCGTACTCGTGACACTTGTGAGTGGTGCGAAGAGTAAGGAGGCAGAAAGAACGAACACAACTGATCCATAAGAGTGGCGTCAGGACAGTTGGTGCTAGAAGTTATAGGATAGAAAGATTATATCACTTAGGAGCTCTGAAGGCAAGATTGGCCTCTCGACCAGGAGCTAATGCCGCTCTCTTAACGAGGCCATGACAGGCCGAAACCAGTTATTGTGCCTAAAGAGAACTCATGTCTCACTCGATGGACTAAACGCCTGAGCAAAGTTAGGCATGGTGGGATCTCGTACGAAGAAGTATTTACCCTATTGTTTATGAAACAGCTATAAAAGAAAGGCTAGCCTGGCGAGTTCCGCTCGCTAGGTGCCGCACAGGTCGTTCCAATGCCAAGGAATCTCTCAGCCCGTGACAAGTGTATCAGAGCAGGAATCCCTCCAATAAGTGAGCGAGTCGGAGAATCGGGCTCCTCGCTTTAGTGTGGGTCGAACAGATAAGTCCTAGTGGGACCGGTCCTAGTGGGCGGAGAGGAATCTGCCAAGGCATCCCAAATGTAGCGGGGCTCTCAGCTCCTAGGATGACAATGGGTACTGGAACGAGTTGGTTTGTCATCGAGCGATAGCGAGTCTGAGAAGAATTGAATCCTCACTAAATTGGGATAACGTTCCTGGATCAATCAGTGAATACGAAGAAGAGGTTTATTGCCACGTTTTCAACAAGAAAAGAACCTCCATTGGTTTGTTGGGGTCAAATAAGCTGAGTAGGCAAAGAAAGTATTGCCAAAAGATGCAGTTGGCAAAAAATGCCACACTTGCCAAAAGAAAGCGCAGGTGACTAAGAAGGGCCGAGTGGCGGAGATCAAAAGAGGCTACCGATGGAGCAAAACCTATTTTGTCGGGCGAGCGTGACCATTCGATGTGAAATCCCAAAAGTGGCACATCAATGGTTAAGGGACGTAAGGAAGCGACAGAGCAAATCGCAACGGGGGCATTGCAAATTGAGTGGGGGAGAATGTCACGGTCCGTGAATTCTCCCGTACTCGTGACACTTGTGAGTGGTGCTTGGGGTTATCGAGTGAAGAGCGAGGAGGCAGAAGGGACGAACATAACTAGTCCGTGGGAATGGCGTCAGGACGGTTGGTGTTAGGAGTTTTAAGATAGAAAAATTATATCACTTAGGAGCTCTGAAGGCGGGGTTGGCCTCTCGTGCACAAACTGGTCGGGAGCTGATACTACTTTCCTAACAAGGCCATGGTAAGCCGAAACCAGTTGTGCCTAAAGAGAACTGTTGTCTCACTTGATGGACTAGACGCCCAAGCGAAGCTGGGCATGGTGAGATCTCGTACGAATAAGCATTCACCGTATTGTTCGTGAAACAGCTATAGAAGAAAGGCGACTGGCGAGTTCCGCTCGCTAGGCGCCGCACGGGTCGTTCCAAGGCCAAGGAATCTCTCAGCCCGTGACACTAGCACGATCTTCCTCGAAATTTAATGCTCTAAGGCGATAATTTGATTCTTATGATGAATCCTAAAAATCAAAACATAATGATCGAGATACTCGAGCCCACGAGCAACATGAGTAAAGACCTGAACATAAGGAGGATAACTCTAGTGTATCTAAATAATATGAACCTAGAAATCCATACTATTTAGCAGCTCACCCCGAATGGCTTTGAGAAAAATAAAACAATGATTTATACAGTGCGTGAATATTTAGAAACCGCAAGTGACTTGGACTCCCACAAAATGAGATGTTATGTGCAAATTGTTAAAGACTAATTGAGTTCTTGCAACCTAGCATTTAATTTAGATGTTGCAAACTTGTGATCCCGTTAAATTAGCAAGAAAATCTTCAAAAAGAAAAAATCAAGAACAATGCTTTTTTCATTCCTTATCTGGTTTAAATACTTATTTTTACAATGTATTAACTATATTACTCTTCGATTTTTCCTCCTTTAAATCTTGTACCCGCATAGTTGAGTGTGGGATCCTTTTTTGAACTTGTTTCTTCTTTTTCTTCCTCTTTCCTTTTTGTTCTCGCTTGTTTTAAATCATATTGTGGGCACTTTTTCATATTGTTTTCTAACACCTGCATGCACACCAACAACCGACAATCTCACAATGCCTCATGAGCTTCCTTTCCACCTTACCATCACCCCTTAAAAATCATTGGCATGTCTGACATAACCACCCTTATGTCGACACGATCTTTCTCGAAATTTAATTCTCTATGGCAATCCTTTGATTCCTATGATAATTTTTGAGAATTGGAGCAGAGTGATCAAGGTGCTTAAGTCCATGGAAAACGTGAGTAGAGACTTGAACATGAAGAAAATTTCGACGAGACTCCAACTTATATTTTACCTAACTCATTCAATCAGCAGTCTACTTTGTGGGTTAGGAATTTCATCTCCATTGTACTCAAAGAAAATATTTAATATATATATATATATATATATATATATATATATATATTGCTACCAACTATTTTAAAAATTTAATCGGTTAAATGGAGACGTTTAATATCTATATATCCTAACATTCTCCTTGGAGCACCAACTAGGCTTCAACCTATTAATGAGTGTGGAGAAATACAATTATGGAGGCAAATAAGGGATATGAAAACCTCCAAACTCAGGGTTTCCAACTTCAGTACTATAAAAGATTTTACGAAAGTGCTGCCGATCAAAAGATTTCATGAGACCAATGTTAACTGTTCCAAAAATTTAAATTATTTGAGTAATATGCTATTTAATTATTAAGTATTCTAATAATATTATTCACCTTGCGTCGTGAGATTCAATATAATTAACCACATAAAGCAAAATGAATTTAACAAGAGATTGAATCCATTAATACAAGTGAAAAATAAAGAGAATATTCACTGCTTAGGATAGATCATGCATGCATAGGACTGCCAAAGTAAAAACAAAGAAAAATGATCCATATAATTCATGAACTTTGATTTAATGCGCAATGTCGTCTTTGAACTTTTAATTTTTTTAATGTAATCCATAAATTATTAACAAATATTTAATTCAGTCTTGAAACTATGTAAAAATAACACAAACAAAATGACTATATCGAATATTTACCAATAGTTCAGAGACCATATTAAAAATATTGAAAGTTTACATTAGACTCGCGTTCATGGACCACATTGCACAAATAAAATCTATAGTTGATATTGCAAATTGTATCAAAATTCATTGATTATTCGTGTTATTGTTTCTAAAAACAAAGACAAAATAAAACCCACGAAACATCAAAATATCGGATCAAATTGAGCTCTTCCGTTCTGTCTACATAGCACAAAGTGTGAATGCTCACCATGATTGCCGAAGCCACCCCCACGAAAAAGAAATAATATCGACACGTTAAAGCATAGTGCAAAGGGAATTTTATTAATCAAGATATTTTTTAATAATTTGGCAATAATTTAATAAGGAGGTTTATAAAAATTAATAAAGGGAAAGGAGCCAAAAAGGTGGAAGCACAGTGGATGGAACGTAGATTGGGGATTTGATTACTATTAGATTTGGGGGCACGAGAGTTTGCAACCCCATGGCTCACATGTGCGATGCATTCTCTCTTACCCAACTTATATTTATATATAAATTAATTAATTGATAGAAGAGAGAGAGAAAATTCGGAAAACAACAGATGATCGCAAAAACGAAAAATAAGTATTTTAATTTTGTTTCATCAAATAATAATAAATCAAGTGCATCAACACTTGCACAACCCATCAACACAACCTTCATTGATGCACCCAAATCGCAGGCAGTGCACCGCGCAATCTTTGGACTCGGCGCAACGGGCATTGTCCACGGGAGTTTTCTCAGAAGGTAGGCTGCTTCCAGTTTCAGTTGCACTTGATGTCCCTGCAAAATCCCAAAAAAAAAAGAATTGTATCATCACACATCGCAAACATGTACACAAATATGTGATTTGCATAGTGTCTAGAACCTAGGATACTAGTTAGACGTACCAGTTCTAGACACTGTATGAAGCACGTATATAACCAAGAGGAAGCAAAATTCTGACAAGGGCTTCCAACGGTAGTCCATAACCCATCGCCCAACCTTGACGCATTCCTTATTTTAAGGTGTTGATGCCCGCACGCCCTATCCTCCCCTCCCCCAATTGGAGAGAAAGCTTTTCTTCTCTTACCTCCGGGAATACCTCCAAATTTTACATCACATAGTTCAAATGAAGCAAGTTTTAGGACATACTCAGGACCTTAGCGTATCGTCTTGCATTGCCGCCCAGATTGGCGCAAGTGCATGACGTCTTTCACATGTCGATGTTAAGGAAGTACGAGCCTGACCCGACCCACGTGCTCAATTTCGAGGAATTGGACGTGGATGACCGTGTGCCATACGTCGAAAAACCGGTTCAGATTGTCGATCACAAAGAGCAAGTCCTGCGGACAAAGACCATTCCATTGGTCAAAGTGGTCTGGCAACACCACGGTACAGAAGGAGCAACATGAGAGATTGAGGAGTCAATGAGAGAATTGTACCCCCACCTTTTCGATCAAGTCTTGTAAGGTTTAAATTTCGAGGACGAAATTTTTATAAGAGGGGAAGAGTTATGACATCCAGATTTTTCAACCCTGTCTTCTACTGAATAAATCGGACATTTTATTGACGTGTCTATAGGGTTATTCTTAGAGCCGATCACTCTCGAGATAACTAGATTATCTGGGGAAATTATTAAGGAATTTTAAGGCAATAGACTTGATAACTCAATCAGGAATCGGCTTCTCGACTGTGTCCATTTTTAGAGGTCATTACGGCACAGTTAAAAATCGATTTGAAATCAGAGATAGACTAGATCGACAGAGATGTGTGGCTAATCGTGGGTGACTCCACTAAATTAGAAAATTCTCGTCGGCCAACACTAGACTGATTTTCTTATTGTTTTGGTACCCTGTGTCCGTAATTAAATCATCGAGATTTTCACGACAATCAAGAGTCGCCAATGAGTCGAGTGGGTTCATAGTAGTTCAAAGAAAATCGACCACGGGTCATTTGCACTTAAAAATATCTAAAAGTTACCCGGTAGCCTAGGTCACGCTAAAAACGCGCCAAGTTGAAATTAACTGAGAATTCAAGTCCAATTTCAGAAATTGAAGTCTCTGTCATGTCACAATAAATTTTAGGAGCATCGACTCAATCTGAGAAGATTTTTCTGACACCCGACACTTTTTGGGAAAAAGTAGTCGTTGGATCGTTTCTGTGCAGAAAATGCCGAAGATGACTTTTGATCATAAAATTGAGATGCAAGGTGGGTTATTGGATGAAGAAAATATTCAATTGAAGCATTGAGGTATCACTTGGATTTAGTAAAGCCAATTGTGACTCAATTAAGTGAGTGTGAGAGTCCAATTGGAAGAGTTAGCTTGTAAATTCGTAACTCACCTCCCCCTAGCCCGAAAGTGACCAATTGAGGAGTTGTGAAAGGTGTGGGTGTGGCCTAATGAAGGCCAATGGATAATACTTGGCCTAGAGTGAGTGTGAAAGATGTTTTGTAGAAAGATCAAGCCTTGGTGGAGCCCCCACTCATCTCTCCCTCATCCTCTCCATCTTGCTGCCCTGAGATGCTTCCCTTCCATCATTCCCATTTCGTGCGACTGCTCCCTCCATCTCGGCCACTCATCCGCGTGAATTCCCAGCGCAAGAAGACAGAGGCAGCAGCCACGCCACAACTGCACGTCTTTAGTTCAACGGACGGAGGTCAGCAAGCGGTGAAGCCCCCATCTCCATGCACGTCACATGACTGCACGCCACCGCTCCATCTCCATGCTGCCACCTGCCCGCTCCTCCTTCTGCTTCGGTCAACAAATGAACCACCGAAGCCCTGATTGACCGACTCCCACAAAGACCCGAGCTCCACGCAGCTTCAATTTTCGTGAAGCCTTGCTGACCGAAGACTCCACCGAGCTTTCTTCTTGTGCCATGAGTCCAACGTCTTCAGCCCGTGCATCTCGTGGAGTCCATGAAGACCGAGCAACCCAGCTGCTGACCGCCCCATCACCACACGTCCGTGAAGATCAAATTCCACCGAAGCCACCAAGATAGCCCCGTTCACGTCTCCTACGGCTGCCACTTGCCCCACCACCCTTGTCTCATCAACCGGAGTCCCTCTTCACGTGAAGCTGTTTTCTTCGGTCAAATTTCAACGTCCAACGCCTCTGCCGTCCACGCGCCCGCCTTCATAACTCCATATGCGGCCAGCAAATTCCACTGAAGGAATCCTAGAATCCCAGTGAAGCAACAGCCTCGTCGAAGCCGCGAGTCCACCGGTCTTCAGCCACGTGAACAACCGAAGTCCACACTAATTTTCGTGGCCCAATAGTGGCCTTTGCTGCTTCTGGTTCGGCCCATCAGTCCAAGGCTAACTCAGCCCAGCAATTGATCATTTTCAGCAAGCCCACAAGATTTTGGCTCATTTCAGCCCAATTATAGCAGCCCATTTTCAGTTTAATTTCAAGTCCAGCAAGTTGCAAGCCCAGTTGAGTTCAACCCAGTACAAAGGAAGCCCAATTTTGAAGTCCAAAGTTTCTTCGGGCTTGTGAAGTTCTTGGCCCGGCCCAAGTTCGGCCGCCGTTGCGTCATCGTCTCGGTGTCCCGGCCTTCGTTTAGTGCAAGTGAGTTTTACTCACTAATGCTTTATTAGTTTGCTAATTATGCTTAGGGGGTTATATTTAATTAAATGCAATTAGGTGGTTAGATTAGTTTAGATCAATTAAATTAGAGACTTAATTATGCATGTTAGGTGATTAGAAATAGACATTAGCAAGTAGGCATGTCATGTTATTTATGGAATGAGTCTCGGTAATTTTCCAGGCTCGTCTCGGTGTCCAATTCGGCATTACGAGCCTAAATTGGATTTTTTTTATAATTATTTATTTAATTTTTGAAATTAATTATTTAATTATTTATTTTTCCGGAAATTCAACCGGGATGGCCGGTGACCGGAATTTCATGCTGATTATCGTGGTGTAGTCCGTTTATTTATTTGAGCTTTATTTGGTGCTAAAGTAATTTAGGAGTGAATTTAAGATTTATTCCTAAATCGAATCTAAAAGGGTTGGGTGGGACCGTAAAGCCACTAAGTCTTGAAAGGGTCGGGTGGGACCATAAAGCCACTAAATCTGGAAAGGGTCGGGTGGGACTATAAAGCCACTAAATCTAAGGAATTGCTTGGTGTGGAATGAATGACCTAGAAATGGTCCGACTGACATGAAATCGACTAGGTCGATTTGATCGATGCTTCGATCGGTGATGTGATTGTTTGAGTACCTATTGAACTGTACTAATATACAAATAGAATCTGAGGTCAAGGTAAGTCCTCTGACTCGTGCCGTGTTTAGGCAGCCCATAATGTATTGACTTACTAATCGGGTATTAGGGGATAGAATTCGCTGAGACGTGGTCTCATTGGTTATTGAATAACCATTTCAGGACCCTGAGGAGAAGCTGAGGAGGAGGAACCTGAAGGTGAGAAAGACTTTTGAAGGAGAAGATGATCCAGAGAGGAATCTTGAGTATAACCCGGATGTGGATTGAGATCCCATCCCTTTTGTAAACCCTGTCTTAGTGTAGATAGGTGTGAGACAAGTATGCTATGAATAGTATTGTAAATATACTATGAGTTGTGCTGTTAATAAAAGTGTGATTATGAATTTCAATAAGAAAAAAATATGGCTTGCCCTTCTATCCTATTGTTTTAATGTCTAGAGATTTATAAATGCTTCTGCGTGCTTAATGAACGAAAGGGTCGGCGATACTTAGTCTTGAGATATCGCACTTTAAAATCGACCTAGCAAGAAGGATGGGCGCGTTCCCGAGAGGGTCGGGGCGTGAGATCCCCCTTTTGTAGTATCAAAACTTAGTTTAAGATTGGAGTGATAAGGAGCGATGACCATGAGATAGTTAGTAGGAAATGCCTTTAAATTCATGCTGGTGCATGTTTGTATTAGCCGAGTGCTAAAATTGTTTGTTGTTTGAATCGCTATGTTTCTATTTCGGTGTTGAATTGGAAGCAGGTGTCGGTTGTTTAAAGTAACACTTTGAGCGATCAGGAGCCGAGGACTCCTACAAAGAGGGCCAGTAGGGCCGTGACTCGGGGAAGAGCGTCGACTAAAGTCGGTACCCGAGGAGGTCGTGGTCGAGTGCCAGCACAGGCTAGCGCGAGTGGAATGATTCCACCTGTTGAAGATGCTAGAGTAGCACCATCTCCTGTTGGTGCTAGGGTAGCAGCCCCGGGTGAACAAGGAACTATCGGAATCAACCAGGCTCTAGATGCTATGCGGGAGATGATGGGGCAACAGGCCTGAGATCAAACTGCCGCCTTTACTGCCGATGTTGAAGCCGCCACCACTGCCGCTGCCAACGCTGCCATTGCTGCCGCAGCTGCCGCCGTACCTGCTGCCACACCCGCAGTTGCACCTGCCGTCGCCCCTGCTAAAATACTACCGGGAGTTGGGGCTGCTGGGAGGCCGATTCACCAGTTAGTGGATTAGTTCTTAAAGATGAACCCGCCAAAATTCATTGGTACCGGAGACCCTGAGGCCGCATCTCTGTGGGTACAGGATTTGGAAAAGGCATTTGTACTTCTGATGTGCAATGAGGAGGAAAAAGTGTTACTAGCTGTGTACCAACTTCAAGGTAACGCCAATATATGATGAAGATCCGCCAAGGATATAGTATTCCCGGAAGGCGTGGTCCAAGTGTGGGACACCTTTCTCAGAGCCTTTAATGATTAGTACTTTTCGAATACTGCTCAGGAACAAAAGATAGATGAGTTCTACCGTCTTCGCCAAGGGAGCATGACAGTTGACCAATATGGGGTCAAGTTCGCAGAACTGTCACAACATGCTCCTAAACTGATAGAAGACCCTGAAGAGAAAGCTCGGAAGTTCAAAAGTGGTCTTCGTACTGAATTGAAACAACCTCTGCTACCATGGGACTTGAAAGATTACAAAGAGGTTTATCGTCGAGCCCAGATGATAGAACGAGGATTGAATGAACAAGCTGCCTTGTTGGGGTCGAGATTTGGTGTTAACTGGGAAGCGATCAAGCAAGGGAAGAGGCCGATGTCAAGGAACAGATTCCAAGGTCCGCCTAGCAAGAAGGGTAGATTTGGTAGGCCGATGGCTGATAGAATGGGACCGTGTCGCCTTTGTGGGAGACGACATGGGTCAGCACCATGTCCAACTAGGATGGGTGCGTGTTACGAATGTGGCCAACAGGGCCACATAGCTAGACATTGTCCCAAGAAGCCAAGGGGACAACCGCAGCTACCACCGCCACCGCCACGAGGACAAATCGGAGGGTATGCCCCTTAGAACGTGCCATAAGGAGGACAGCACAGACCTCCAGCTCAAGGCACAATTTATGCAATCACACAAGGTCAGGCGGAAGCTGCGCCTAACGTGATAACAAGTATGGTTTCGCTCAACAACTAACCTGCTTATGCTTTGTTTGATCCAGGAGCAACCCACTCATTTATTGCCGAGCAATGTGTTAAGTTGATAGGAGTCAGTCCTATATTATTGGAGTCGACAATGTGCATATCTACACCCTTGAAAGATAAAGTTATTACTGCTTTGGGTTGTTCGGGGTGCAAGTTAGTGATTGGTGAGCGAGAGGGGAAAATAGATCTTTTAGTCTTAGCCATGTATGACTTTGATTTAATTATTGGCATGGACTGGCTCACCAAGCAAAGAGCTAAAATGGACTGTTATCGTAAAGCGATTCAATTTGACCCGTTAGAGGGTAAGAGCTTCGAGTTTGTCAGGAATTGAGGAGGACCCTCGATTGTTCTGATCTCTTCGCAAGAGACAACTCGTCTATTAGACGAGGGTTGTCGAGGGTACCTGGCAACTGTCGTGGATATGATAGTTGAGGAACTGAAAATAGAAGATATTACTGTTGTTCAGGAGTTTCAAGATGTATTTCCAAAAGAATTGCCAAGATTACCGACAGAAAGAGAGATTGAGTTTGTAATTGAGTTAGCACCAAGGACAGAACCAATTTCAAAGGCACCTTATAGAATGGCATTATTAGAGTTGAAAGAACTGAAGGTGCAGATGCAAGAATTATTGGACAAGGGATTTATTCGTCCTAGTGCATCGCCTTGGGGAGCACCAGTCCTATTTGTTAAGAAGAAAGATGGATCGTTGCGCCTATGCATCGACTACCGATAGCTCAACTAGGTAACCATTAAGAACAAATATCCCTTCCCAAGGATTGATGATCTGTTCGATCTGTTGCAAGGAGTGTCAATATTCTCGAAGATTGATTTGAGGACGAGATATCATCAGTTGAGAATTAGGAAAGAGGACATTCCTAAGTCAGCATTTCGTACTCGGTATGGTCATTACAAGTTCACAGTGATGCCATTCGGGTTGACGAATGCTCCGGCTTCCTTCATGGATATGATGAACCGAATATTCAAGGAATATCTAGATTAGTTTGTGATCGTGTTCATTGATGATATCTTGGTCTATTCGAGAAGTGACGAAGAGCACGAGAATAATCTGAGATTGGTGCTCTAGACTTTAAGGACGCATCAGTTGTATGCTAAGTTTAGCAAATGCGAGTTTTGGTTGACTCATGTTGCGTTCTTAAGTCATGTGATTTCTGGAGAAGGAATCTTCGTCGACCCGAGCAAGATAGAAGCCGTGATCAATTGGCAGAGACCGACATCAGTGACAGAAATCAGAAGTTTTCTGGGATTGGCAGGTTATTACAGACGGTTTGTAGAAGGTTTCTCAGCGTTAGCATCACCTCTAACTAAGCTCACGAAGAAAAACGAGAAATTTGTATGGCCAGACAAGTGCGAGCGTAGTTTTCAAGATTTGAAGGAAAATCTTACTACCGCTCCTGTGCTGACAATTCCATCTAGTCTTGGAGGATTCGAGATCTACAGTGATGCGTCATTTAAAGGGTTGGGTTGCGTGCTGATGCAACATGGTAGGGTTGTTGCGTACGCCTCCCGTCAGTTGAGACCTCATGAACAGAACTATCCAACACATGACTTAGAACTCGCAGCCATCATATTTGCATTGAAGATTTGGAGGCACTACTTTTGCGGGGAAAAGTTTCAGATCTTCACGGACCATCAAAGTCTCAAGTATTTGTTCTCTCAAAAGGAATTGAACATGAGACAGCGTAGATGTATGGAATTGCTAAAAGACTACGACTGTGATATTTTATATCACCTAGGAAAGGCGAACAAGGTCGCCGATGCTTTAAGTCGAAAGTCTTCAGTGGCTCATATACTGATTAAGGAGTGGAACTTAATTGAAAGAGCTCGGGATTCGGTATTCAAATTTGAGGTAGGCCACCTCTCAAGTTTTATGGCCACCCTCAGAATTGAACCGGATATCTATGTCAGAATCAAACAACTCCAACCGACAGACCCAGATGTACAGAGAATTCTTTAGGAAGACACAGAGAAAAGGAAGGCTGATTTTCAGATTGCTGATGACG
The DNA here is from genome assembly GCA_014182375.1 of Eucalyptus virginea. Lineage (NCBI taxonomy): Eukaryota > Viridiplantae > Streptophyta > Magnoliopsida > Myrtales > Myrtaceae > Eucalyptus > Eucalyptus virginea. Next base: position 8,601,415 of record CM024515.1, on the reverse strand, counting down.
GGACACTAAGGTTCCAAGGACGTTTGGTTGTACCTGATGATGTCGAGCTTAGAGAAGAAATTTTATCTGAAGCACATCGTAGCAGTTACAACATTCATCCTAGAAGCACTAAAATGTACCAGAACCTGCGTCAACACTACTAGTGGTCGGGTATGAAAGCACACATCGCCAAGCATGTTGCCAAGTGTTTGATATGTCAGCAAGTAAAAGCTCAACATTGCAAACCGGGAGGACTTCTGCAACCTCTCGCAATCCCAGAATGGAAATGGGAGCATATCACAATGGACTTCATGACTAGACTACCAAGAAGTCAAAGAGGGAATGATTCGATCTGGGTGGTAGTCGACAGACTGACAAAGTCGGCTCATTTTATTGCAGTTCGAAATGACCTCAATCTAAATAGGCACGCAGACCTGTACGTGCGTCAGGTGGTTCGAACGCATGGAGTGCCAGTTACGATAATGTCAAATAGAGACCCGAGGTTTACAACTGCTTTTTGGAAGAGCTTGCAAAGTGCTTTTAGTACAAAGCTTCAGTATAGTACAACATATCATCCTCAGACGGATGGCCGGTCCAAGAGAACAATTCAGACTCTCAAGGACATGCTAAGAGCTTGTGTACTAGACTTCAAAAGAAGTTGGGAAGATCAGCTTCACCTGGTAGAATTTGCCTACAACAACAGTTATCAGCAAAGTATTTAGATGGCCCCATTCGAAGCGTTGTATGGCAGAGCATGCTGAACACCAGTGTGTTGGGATGAAGTTGGGGAAAGGAAGATAACAGACCCAGAGTTAGTTCAACAGTCTGTAGATGCCGTGGCAGTAATCAGAGGCAGATTAAAGACAGTGCAGAGCAGACAAAAAAGTTACGCAAATAAGCACTGGAGGTCTTTGGAGTTCCAAGTTGATGACCACGTTTTTATGAAAGTGTCACCAATGAGAGGAACTTCGCGCTTTGGTAAGAAAGGCAAATTGAGTCCGAGGTACGTAGGTCCGTTTGAGATTCTTGAAAGAATCAGGACCTTAGCGTATCGTCTTGTGTTGCCGCCCAAATTGGCGCAAGTGCATGACGTCTTTCACATGTCGATGTTAAGGAAGTACGAGCCTGACCCGACCCACGTGCTCAATTTCGAGGAATTGGACGTGGATGGTCGTGTGTCATACATCAAAAGACCGGTTCAAATTGTCGATCGCAAAGAGCAAGTCCTGCGGACAAAGACCATTCCGTTGGTCAAAGTGGTCTAACAACACCACAGTACAGAAGGAGCAACATGGGAGACTGAGGAGTCAATGAGAGAATTGTACCCCCACCTTTTCGATCAAGTCTTGTAAGGTTTAAATTTCGAGGACGAAATTTTTATAAGAGGGGAAGAGTTGTGACATCCAGATTTTTCAAACCTATCTTCTACTGAATAAATCGGGCATTTTATTAACGTGTCTATTGGGTTATTCTCATAACCGATCACTCTCGAGATAACTAGACTATCTAGGGAAATTATTAAGGAATTTTAAGACAATAGACTTGAAAACTCGATCATGAATCGGCTTCTCGACCGTGTCCATTTTTAGAGGTCATTACGGCAAAGTTAAAAATCGATTTGAAATCAGAGATAGATTAGATCGACAAAGATGTGTGGCTAATCGTGGGTGACTCCACTAAATTAGAAAATTCTCGTCGGCCAACACTAGACTGATTTTCTTATTGTTTTGGTACCATGTGTCCGTAATTGAATCATCAAGATTTTCACGACAATCGAGAGTCGCCAATGAGTCGAGTGGGTTCATAGTGGTTCGAAGAAAATCGACCACGGGTCATTTGCACTTAAAAATATCTGAAAGTTACCCGATAGCCTAGGTCACGCTAAAAACGCGCCAAGTTGAAATTAACTAAGAATTCAAGTCCGATTTCAGAAATTGAAGTCTCTGTCATGTCACAATAAATTTTAGGAGCATCGACTCAGTCTTAAAAGATTTTTCTGACACCCGACACTTTTTGGGAAAAAGTAGTCGTTGGATCGTTTCTGTGCATAAAATGCCGAAAATGACTTTTGATCATAAAATTGAGATGCAATGTGGGTTATTGGATGAGGAAAATATTCAATTGAAGTATTGAGGCATCACTTGGATTTAGTAAGGCCAATTGTGACTCAATTAAGTGAGTGTGAGAGTCCAATTGGAAGAGTTAACTTGTAAATTTGTAACTCACCTCCCCCTAGCCCAAAAGTGACCAATTGAGGAGTTGTGAAAGGTGTGGGTGTGGCCTAATGAAGGCCAATGGATAATACTTGGCCTAGAGTGAGTGTGAAAGATATTTTGTAGAAAGATCAAGCCTTGGTGGAGCCCCCACTCATCTCTCCCTCATCCTCTCCATCTTGCTGCCCTGAGATGCTTCCCTTCCATCATTCCCATTTCGTGCGATTGCTCCCTCCATCTCGGCCACTCATCCGCGTGAATTCCTAGTGCAAGAAGACAGAGGCAAAGCAGCCACGCCACAACCGCACGTCTTTAGTTCAACGGATGGAGGTCAGCAAGCGGTGAAGCCCCCATCTCCATGCACATCACATGACTGCACGCCACCGCTCCATCTCCATGCTGCCACCTGCCCGCTCCTCCTTCTGCTTCGATCAACAAACGAACCACCAAAGCCCTGATTGACCGACTCCCACGAAGACCCGAGCTCCACGCAGCTTCAATTTTCGTGAAGCCTTGCTGACCGAAGACTCCACCGAGCTTTCTTCTTGTGCCACGAGTCCAACGTCTTCAGCCCGTGCATCTCGTGGAGTCCATGAAGACCGAGCAACCCAGCTGCTGACCGCCCCATCACCACACGTCCGTGAAGATCATATTCCACCGAAGCCACCAAGACAGCCCCGTTCACATCTCCTACGGTTGCCACTTGCCCCACCACCCTTGTCTCATCAACCGGAGTCCCTCTTCACGTGAAGCTATTTTCTTCGGTCAAATTTCAACGTCCAACACCTCTACCGTCCATGCGCCTGCCTCCGCAACTCCATATGTGGCCAGCAAATTCCACCGAAGGAATCCCAAAATCCTAGCGAAGCAGCAACCTCGTCGAAGCCGCGAGTCCACCGGTCTTCAGCCACATGAACAACCGAAGTCCACACTAATTTTCGTGGCCCAATAGTGGCCTTTGCTGCTTTCCGGTTCGGCCCATCACCCAAGGCTAACTCAGCCCAGCAATTGATCATTTTCAGCAAGCCCACAAGATTTTGGCTCATTTCAGCCCAATTATAACAGCCCATTTTCAGTTTAATTTCAAGTCCAGCAAGTTGCAAGCCCAGTTGAGTTCAGCCCAGTACAAAGGAAGCCCAATCTTGAAGTCCAAAGTTTCTTCGGGCTTGCGAAGTTCTTGGCCCGGCCCAAGTTCGGCCGCCGTTACGTCGTCGTCTCGGTGTCCCAGCCTTCGTTTAGTGCAAGTGAGTTTTACTCACTTATGCTTTATTAGTTTGTTAATTATGCTTAGGGGTTGGTTATATTTAATTAAATGCAATTAGGTGGTTAGATTAGTTTAGATCAATTAAATTAGAGACTTAATTATGCATGTTAGGTGATTAGAAATAGACATTAGCAAGTAGGCATGCCATGTTATTTATGGAACGAGTCTCGGTAATTTTCTGGGCTCGTCTCGGCGTCCAATTCTGCATTACGAGCCTAAATTGGATTTTTTTATAATTATTTATTTAATTTTCGAAATTAATTATTTAATTATTTATTTTTCCGGAAATTCAACCGAGATGGTCGGTGACCGGAATTTCGTGCTGATTGTCGTGGTGCAGTCCGTTTATTTATTTGAGCTTTATTTGGTGCTAAAGTAATTTAGGAGTGAATTTAAGATTTATTCCTAAATCGAATCTGAAAGGGTCGGGTGGAACTGTAAAGCCACTAGGTCTTGAAAGGGTCGAGTGAGACCATAAAGCCACTAGATCTGGAAAGGGTCGGGTGGGACCGTAAAGCCACTAAATCTAAGGAATTGCTTGGTGTGGGATGAATAACCTAGAAATAGTCCGACTGACATGAAATCGACTAAGTCAATTTGATCGATGCTTCGATCGGTGATGTGATTGTTTGAGTACCTATTGAACTGTACTAATATGCAGATGGAATCTGAGGCCAAGGTAAGTCCTCTAACTCGTGCCGTGTTTAGGCAGCCATAGTGTATTGGCTTACTAATCGGGTATTAGGGGATAGAATTTGCTGAGATGTGGTCTCATTGGTTATTGAATAATCATTTCAGGACCCTGAGGAGAAGCTGAGGAGGAGGAACCTGAAGGGGAGAAAGACTTTTGAAGGAGAAGATGATCCAGAGAGGAATCTTGAGTATAACCCGGATGTGGATTGAGATCCCATCCCTTTTGTAAACCCTGTCTTAGTGTAGATAGGTGTGAGACAAATATGCTGTGAATAGTATTGTAAATATACTATGAGTTGTGCTGTTAATAAAAGTGTGATTGTGAATTTCAATAAGAAAAAAAATATGGCCTGCCCTTCTATCCCATTGTTTTAATGTTTAGGGATTTATAACTGCTTCCACGTGCTTAATGAACGAAAGAGTCGGCGATACTTAGTCCTGGGATACCGCACTTTAAAATCGACCTAGCAAGAAGGATGGGCGCGCATTCCCAAGAGGGTTGGGGCGTGACAATAAAGTGTTTTTCGTGAGAGAGTGAGAGAGAGAGAGAGAGAGAGAGAGAGAGAGAGAGTGAGTGACACTGATATGAAGTCACAAGCAATAGGATCGTCAAGAGAGCCAAAGTGCGGTTCTCCCCATTATGGCAGTACTAAGTGAGGAGGAAGAGTCTCAACAATGAGGGGACTTATGTAGAAGTTTGGTGACAGAGTAGGTTTGAAATATTTTGTAGCAATAAGGAATGTGATCTAGTTTACCTATTTATACAAGAAAAAAAAAACAAACAAAAGGGAATGTAATCTGACGTATAATATGTATATGGCAAGAGAGTAATGGTCCTATTTCTACACATACGTATCCAATTATTAACGGTGGCTTAAATTGAATTTAGATTTTGAATAAGTCAATGCAACGTCATTGATTCATATAGAAGGAAGGTTGAGATATTGTAGCATTAATGAATGTAATTTGATGTATAATATGCACAGGGGCAAGAGAGTAATGGTCCTATATTGACACATTTATTTGAGTATTAAAATGGTAGCTTAAATTGAATTTGGATTTTACGTAAGTCAATACGATGACCTATGATTACTTTGAAATTAAATTCTACCATTGAATACATAAATTTCTTGATATTTATAATTATAATCTCTTAGAAACATACCTCTCAGGTAACTGTTTTCACTGTGCATATCCCCGATCAATTAAAATCAACATCATAATATATAATTGCACTAGAAGATCATCTTATGAAGTCGATAAATAAGTACTCTTCGTGGATATATAAAGAAATTACACAATTTTCTCTATCTCTTACAAATATAAAGCTTTTATGTGTATGTATTCTTAAATTGATTTTGACATTGAATGGAGGTGAAAGTGATTTCAGCAAGTGTAGAAACTAGAGGACGATGCTAATGTTTAATTCATGAATAATTTGTATATCTGCTTATATATATGCTATTTATGAAGTGATTTCAGGCCATTAAAAGCGTTCAAATGCCAAAGTTCACCCTGTGGTGACTTAATTGGGTTATTTGTCCTTCCCGATTCACCGGTACTAAAAAGTGGCAAATGAGAGAATCGTGTCAGGTGATAAAATAGATTGATCTGTTTAACTTGTATATACCATTAAAATTTTAATTAACTAGCATCGAACACAATTTCATCAAAACCTATACTCATCCATTGACCTGACTAGAACCACTATGCTAAAATATCATAATTTATTGTTCAAGTCTCCTTTCTTTCACAAGTACCGAAAATTAGAATTTTAACCAGAGAAATTGCACCCAGTCTAGACAGAAAATACTTAAATTGGATGTGCAATAATATTTCTCAATAACATTATATTCAATAATAAACCTTTTTATTATACGTGATATTACGGAGTAATAATCAATGAGGTCATATATATGTGATATGATCGTGCCAACTAATCATTCTATAAATTTACCCATCATGCAATTACTTTAACATAAAAGTTAGATTTTATATCAGTAACAACATTATTATCATGATGATTAAGTCCGTTCTTTTTAAAAGACATTTGCATTTATTTTATCATACAGATTTTTTTAGATGTTTATATAGTAAATAATTTTTAAGGAAAAAAAAGAGTCAATAATTAGTTAATTAGGCAAAGTTATTTTATTATACATAATGTTCAACCCATGGCAGAAATTTTTATATTCAATTTTGTTTGGGTGGCGCTATTTCCACCCTCATTTACACTAAAAAGATAACATTATTCTCAATCTTTCAATTGCATTTTATAATGATGGCCGATTTCATTTTTATTTAGGATAATTACCATAATTAAACATTTCACATGTTTTGTTTTTTAGTGTATTAAAGAAAAGTGCATTATCAAATATTCTTATAACGTTTTATATACTCCATGTAAAATTATCTCACTAATTGTAAAGACACTTTTTGATATAGTATAAAACCAAAAAGTCTATTCTTCATCATTGATCTTATAATAACTTATCTATTATTGGACCCTCTTATCTCAAAAACTCACTTTTTTAGTGGCTTTTTATTAATCTTATTAGTCTAAATTATTTATCAAGTCTCTATATTAACTATATCAAAGAATTTATTTTTTTCCTTATTATATTGGCAAGCTACTTTTATAGAGAGCATGTAAGACTTAGAGAAATATCTATGCTCAATTAGGTATCTTAATATCTCTTCATAAATAGTTCATATATGATATTGATTTTTGTCAATCCAAAATAATGATATTTCACTAGCATTTTCAAAACAAAGTTCTTACTTTACATAATATTTAGGTTTAATTAAATTTACATGGATATAGAAATGCTATAAAAGGCAAAGTAAATAAATTTAGGACAACCAAATTTAAATTGTAATTGAATGATAGGGAGTAATTTTATTTATTTTTTTTGTGAAAAATGGGTGAATTTAGTCATATGAGGAGTAGAAAGAGTGCCACCCTTTTGTTTATCAAATAAAAAATTCTATAAAAGAGGCAAGTTTCTAGCCTTTTCTTTTAACTGTTGAAGTGTAAAAATTTTATAGAATTATTTACAGCCACCTAAATGCTTTCTTACATGACATGAAGCACCCATAACAAGCAAATAAGATGGCAAATGGCTTCTTTAAAGAAATAAATTTATGAAGTAACTCGATTTGAAACTCAATTCGAAAGTCGTGTGGGTGGAGGATAGCTATGACTCAAGCTTACAACATTGTGCCGATGTTGGGTGAGGTTGCCCATGCAAAGCGTAATAGTCGAAGGATGAACAACTAACGACTAATGTTGGGGAAACAAGGGATGAAATTCATGTAGCGATTGCAACCTAATTAGAGAAATGATCACATTCTTTCCGCTCCTTCTTTGGTTTAAACACTCCCTTTGTAGTGTTTTGGCCATAATACTTCTTATATGGCTTACCACTTCTATTACAACTCTATAAAAGTTGTCACTATATTTTTGTTAGTTCTTTTTATTTTTTTTTTTTTCATGTGGGTCCCACTTTCCTTCATCTTCTTTCTTTTCAGGCCTTTGAAATCAAAATCCTCACCTCTTGCAAATCGCCTCTTTATTTTCTCTCTTACAAGCTATTCTCTTCTCTCTACGCCTCCCTGCTCCTAAAGTCGTAGAGCGTTGATAAGTTGAATATCTATGATGCCAACTGCACCATGCTCCACACTTTTGTTGGCACTAGCATCAGGCTCCCTATTGACCTTCCCAATGAGTTCCTTTTGTCCAATAAACATGGTCTCTTCTTGCACTACGGAAGATAATATAAAAAGTATCGCTTCTCTCTCTTCCCTTTCTAAGATTTTTCTCTCATCTACTTGCACATGTGAGCATACAAATATAATGTGTCTCCACCACATGTAGATATAAAAGTCGAAAGCAATAGACAAGTCATGTTCTTATAAATAATATGAAACGAGATTTGACTTACCATTTTAATTTAATTTCAGTTTTCAATGTCATGTCCGAGCATTGAAATAAAAAAAAAATATGTGCTTTCATAAATTAATTTCTTGGAACCGATCCCATCGCCCGTTGCAAAGGAGCAATGGATTTTTACCTAAGGACAAGATCATAATTTAATTATAAACGATTATTAATTCATGGGCTTAGTCCTCAATTCCCGGGACCCCACCGAGGTAGGGGCCCACCTCCATCGCTGTTGCGTGTTTGTCGCTGTCGCCGGACGTTCGTCAGCGGTGACGAAAGCAATCACTCCCAGTCAACGAAGACCACCTCTCTCTCTCTCTCTCTCTCTCTCTCTCTCTGTGCCACCACGTCGCTCGAGAAATCTTCGTCCTTTTCGACGGATTCGTCCTTATAAATCCCTCCGCCCTCGCCGTCGCCGCCATCGAAAGCCCACCGCCTCGAAGCGCGGCGGAGAGAGCGAGACGATAGACACGTTCCCCTCGTTGCTAGCTTGGACCAGAACCTGATCGAAGCTCCAGCCATGTCCGTCCACATCCTCATGTACCCTTTCCCCACCGCCGGCCACATCATCCCCCTCCTCGACCTCGTCCACAAGCTCCTCCACCTCCCCCGCCCCGGCGCCTCCGTCACCGTCACCGTCGTCGTCACCCCCGACAACCTCCACCTGCTCGACCCCTTCCTCGCCTCCTCCTCCTCGCTCCAGCCTCTCGTCTTGCCTTCCCCGGAGCCCCCCGCGACGCCCCACCCGCCGCGGCGGCGCCTCGTCGCCACCATCCGCGCCCTCCGCGAGCTCCACCTCCCCCTCCTCTCCCGGTGGTTCGAGTCCCACCCCTCCCCGCCCTGCGCCGTCGTCTCCGACTTCTTCCTCGGGTGGACCCACCGCTTCGCCCGCGACCGCGGCGTGCCGCGCGTAGTCTTCTCGCCGTCCGGCGCCTTCGCGCTCTCCGTCACCTTCGCCTTGTGGCGGGACCTCCCCCGGTCCGACGAGGGGTCGACGGTCTCGTTCGCGAGGTTGCCGAACCGCCCCAGCTTCCCCTGGTCGCATCTGCCCCAGATATACAGGATCTACGAGGCTGGCGATCCGGAGATGGAGCGCTACCGGGAGGACGCGATCGGCAACATCGAGAGCTGGGGAATCGTGGTCAACTCGTTCGACGGGTTGGAGCAGGCCTACCTGGATCACCTCAGGAAAGACCTCGGGCACGACCGGGTTTGGGCCGTGGGCCCGCTCCTGCCGGCCGAGGGCGATGGCTCGGCCGGGCCCATCAACAGGGGCGGGCCCAGCTCAGTATCGGCCAGCGAGGTGCTGACGTGGCTGGACACCTGCCCAGGCGGGTCCGTCGTCTACGTGTGCTTCGGGAGCCGCGCCGTGCTGAATCAACGGCAAATGGATGAGCTGGCGGCCGGGCTGGAGAGGAGCGGGGCCAGATTCATCCTGTGCGCGAGGCAGTCGAGCAGGGGAGGGCACGTGGTGGTCGGGGATGTCGGGGCAGTCCCCGAGGACTTCGAAGCACGGGTGGCCGGGAGCGGCCTCGTGATCAGGGGCTGGGCCCCGCAAGTGGCGATACTAAGGCACCGGGCCGTGGGCACGTTCCTGACTCACTGCGGGTGGAACTCAACGCTAGAGGGGCTCAGCGCTGGGGCACTGATGCTGACGTGGCCAATGGGCGCGGAGCAATTCGTGAATGCCAAGCTGCTGGTGGACGAGCTGGGCGTGGGGATCCGGGTCGGCGAGGGGTCGGAGAAAATACCAAAGGCAGAGGAGTTGGCTCGGGTTTTGGCCGAGTCACTGAGGGGCGATTTGCCCCAAAGGGTCCGAGCCAAGGAGATAAGCGGCGCCGCCCGGGATGCAATCAATGGAGGGAGCTCAGATAAAGATTTGAGCGACTTCGTGAGGTGTGTGGACGAGCAAAGGAGGAGCAAAATGCATACATTTTAGCAACTCGCCACAAACAATACTGAGAGAACGAAACGATGATTTATATAATGTGTGAATTTTTAGGAACCGCGAGTGACTTCGGACTCCCATGAATTAAGATGTTTTGTACGAATTGTTCAAGACAAATCGAGTTCTTGCGAAGTTGCCTTTCTCTTAGATCTTTGCAAACTCGTGATCTTGTAAAATTAGCAAGAAAACACTATAAAGAAAATATTAAGGATAGTATTTTTTTTCATTCCTCATTTGGTTTAAACACTTCCTTTTATATAGTATTAGCTATATTACTCTTTATTTTCTCCTTTAAATGCCGGACCTTGCATGGTCAAGTGCGGGGCTCGTGTATGGTCATTTTTCGAATTCATTTCTTCTTTTTCTTCCACTTTCCTTTTTTTTGTTCTCACTTTTGTTGAAGTGCATTGTCGGCACTTCTTCATCTCCCTCTTCCGACACCTCCGTGCACACCAATAACCGGGTGATCTCGCAAAGCCTCACGAGCTTCCTCTTTATAATAATTTATAGACTAAATTGAATGGTTATTAAAAGTTTAGATATTGTATTTAACAAATTAAAAATTCAAGAACTTTATTGCACATTAGTTTAAAATTCATGGATCATATAGAATAAATTAAAAGTATATAGACTACATTGTATATTAAGACAAAATTTATAGACCATTTATATAATTTTATTCTTTTTATTTTCTAATAAGATTTCAACCGGTACCGACCGAGGCGAGGGTGGATGGGTTGGTTCGGTTTCAACGTCAATTTGCTTTTTCTCCATTTGATTTTCTCTTCGCCGTGTCATCAAACAAAGTAAATGCTGTCTAAGGGGACCTATGCGTTGAAAACTACTGCACGAAGCTGAAATAAAAGAACAAAAAAGAGTCCAAATCTTTCTTCAGGTAACGTGGAAAGCATTCATTGGAAAGACGTTCTACAAAGTACTCTCTACAAGATTCACTCATTGGATATATCAGACGAGTTGCCTGTTCAAAAAAGTGTAATTAAAATTTTACCGCATCCCTATAACGATATGTTCACGTCTAATTGTCGCCAACCGTGGGGTCTCTAGCATATGTAAAGAAAAGATTATTTAAATAGTCCAATTGCCCCACTAGTTTTCTCTTTTACTAATAAGTATCACCCAATAATCTCAACCAACTTACTAAATAGGGCATATCTTACCAAAAATCTTACCAACTTAAATTATACACACTGTGACACAAATATCTAACATATCCAACTTTTTTTGTGTCACCAAAACCCCCCAAAACTATCACACAAATACCCTCCATTTTTTTTGTCACGAAAAAAACCTAATATATACTATCCATTACAGTTTAAAATGCATTTATCATACTTTTATAAGTTCATGGCTTTTTATGACACAAAAAAAGTTAGGCGTATATGTGTCATGATGAGAAAGTTTGGAGTTTTTAATGATATAAAAAAACATTTAGAGTATTTATGTTTCAATAAATATAATTTGAGATTTTTAGTGATATTAATCATAGTAAATAAATCGATTGTTGCAAACATCTTCACCACGATTACTTGCAGGCCAAAGAACCATGTGATAGTGTTGGCCAAATGTTAAAAGACGAATAAATTGGCCTCTTTGTTCTGGGTCAACAATAATTGGTCGTTGCATGATGTCACCTAATAATCTCTCAAGTGCATCGGCACTTGCACATCCCATGAACACAACCTTTGGTAACGCACCCAAATTGCAGGCAATGCACCACGCAGTCTCTAAACTCGGAGCAAAAGGATATGGCTCAAGAGAGTTTCCTTAGGAGCCATGCTTCCAATTCCATCTGTGCAAGATCTCCCTACAGAACCCAAAATAAATAAATAAATAAATAAAATACAATTATATCATTACGCCAGCAAACATGTGCATAAGTAGAACACCGATAGAGAGACTGATATAATGCTACCAGCAATACGATCATCAAAATAGCTAAATTAGGCTCGAGTTTCACCATGATGGCAAAGCCGACGATTTATACAGAAAGTGCAATGGTGATGAGACAGTAGGGTTGAGATATCTGTCATCATTGAAAATGTGATTTGTTCTATAATATGTATATGAGCTAGTGAGTGATGGCCCTGTTTCTTCACATCTCTATTTGAGTTTTAAAACGGTAGCTGAAATTGGAGTTACATTTGGGTGAGTCAATGGGACCACTTACGATTACTTTGAAACTAAATTATACAATTGAAAGCCTGCTTCATTGTCTCATTGGCTGAATTTCTATCATTCTAAACCGTTAGAAATATAATTAGGAGATTCTTCGTATCTCTAAAGAGGGAAAATTACCCAATCAGTCCAAAGCCTAATGTGTGATATTAGTTTAATCCTAAACTTTTGCCACTTTAGTCCTAAACATTTGCATGAAATTCCAATCCAGTCCTTCTAGTCATTTTTCGTCGAAAATCTCTAACTTGATGGCCCAATCATTGCCAACTATTCTATTCCTTTATACAACACTCCTCCATTGCTATTACTTTTCAATCCATTACTCGAGCACTATAATTTTTTAGAAATGTTTACTACAACTTTTATAAATTTTAATGCCATAGAGAAATTTTCTAGTATTCGGGTGATCAATTAATATAAGTTATGACACAAATGCGAACAATTTTAAAAGTTACAGCACTTAAGTGATCGGTTGAAAAGTTATGGTATCAAAGTGTCTTATGAAGATTATAGCATCTGTGGTGTTCTTTTCCCAATCATTTGTATAAGCTTATGCTATTTTGAAGTGATTCCATGCCATGAAATTTGTTGAATGCGAAGTTTACTCGCTAGTGGCTCAATTAGATTGATCGTCTTCCTCGGTTTATCCATTTTCCTAACTTAGACAAGTACTAGAGATGGCAAAGGAGTGAATTGGATTAAGTGTCACACGGGTTGACCCATTTGTCTCGATCAAATGCAACCTATTTAAACCCATACTCATTCTCTTGATTTCCCAACCTATTGCTTCTAAAGGCGGGGAATGTACCAAAAAAGTCCTAAACATATTGCGCAGGTTCTAATTTAGTTACAAACATTTCAATTTGACTAATTTAGTCCTAAACATTTTCATATTGATACTGAATTCAGCCAATTTTGACTAGTTGACATTAACGTGGACATCGGTAGGTGACCAAATGCTAACATGGTAATTTTTAATTAGTTTTTTATGTTTTCAAATTTTTATTAATTTTTCTTTTCCTTTTCTTTCTTCTTCCTCCTTGGACTTTCCTCGGAGTGGTCGGCTCTGAAAAAATAGAAAAGAAAAATATTAAAAAATATTAAAAAATTACCACATCAACATCTAATCATTGGCCAACGTTCACATCGGCATTGGTTGGCCAAAATTGACTGAATGACTAAATTTGTACAAATATAAAAAGATTTATGACTAAACTAGTTTAATGGAAATATTTATGATTGAATTAATACCAATACAATAGGTTTATGATTTTTTTTGGTACTTTTCTCTCTAAAGGCTGCCCTCTCTCGGTTGGATGCTGGTCCAGCCTACTATGAGGATCCCGTATTTAGCAATAGGCCAATTGTGTTCTTCTAGATAATATGAAGTGAGATTTGACTTAGTGTTCTAATTTGATTGCAGTTTTCAATGTGTTGAAATAAAAAAAAAAAAATGTGCTTTCATAGATTAATTTCTTGGAACCGATCCCATCGCCCGTTGCAAAGTAGCAATAAATTTTGATCTAAGGACAAGATTATAATGTAATTATAATTCGATTATTAATCCATGGGCTTAGTCCTCAATCCCCGGGACCCCACCGAGATAGGGGCCCACCTCCGTTGTTGTGGCGTGTTTGTCGCTGTCGCCGGACGTTCGTCAGCCGTGACGAAAGCAATCACTCCTTGTCAACGAAAACCACCTCTCTCTCTCTCTCTCTCTCTCTCTCTCTTTGCGGCACCACGTCGCTCGAGAAAGCTTCGTCCTTTTCGACGGATTCATCCTTTTAAATCCCTCCGCCCTCGCCGTCGCCGCCATCGAAAGCCCACCGCCTCGAAGCGCGGCGGAGAGAGCGAGACGATAGACGCGTCCCCCTCTTGCTAGCTTGGACCGGAACCTGATCGAAGCTCCAGCCATGTCCGTCCACATCCTCATGTACCCTTACCCCACCGCCGGCCACATCATCCCCCTCCTCGACCTCTCCCACAAGCTCCTCCACCTCCCCCGCCCCGCCGCCCCCGTCACCGTCACCGTCGTCGTCACCCCCGACAACCTCCACCTGCTCGACCCCTTCCTCGCCTCCTCCTCCTCGCTCCAGCCTCTCGTCTTGCCTTCCCCGGAGCCCCCCGCGACGCCCCACACGCCGCAGAGGCGCCTCGTTGCCACCGTCCGCGCCCTCCGCGAGCTCCACCTCCCCCTCCTCTCCCGGTGGTTCGAGTCCCACCCCTCCCCGCCCTGCGCCGTCGTCTCCGACTTCTTCCTCGGGTGGACCCACCGCTTCGCCCGCGACCGCGGCATCCCGCGCGTCGTCTTCTCGCCGTCCGGCGCGTTCGGGCTCTCCGTCGCCTTCGCCCTGTGGCGGGACCTCCTCCGGCCCGACGAGGAGTCGGCGGTCTCGTTCGCGAAGCTGCCGGACAGCCCCCGCTTCCCCTGGTCGCACCTGCCCGACGTATACAGGAGCTACGAGGCTGGAGATCCGGAGATGGAGCGCCACCGGGAGGACGCGCTCGGCAACATCGAGAGCTGGGGAATCGTGGTCAACTCGTTCGACGGGTTGGAGCGTGCCTACCTGGATCACCTCAGGAAAGAGCTCGGGCACGACCGGGTTTGGGCCGTGGGCCCGCTCCTGCCGGCCGAGGGCGATGGCTCGGCCGGGCCCGTCAACAGGGGCGGGCCCAGCTCGGTGTCGGCCAGCGAGGTGCTGACGTGGCTGGACGCCTGCCCCGGTGGGTCCGTCGTCTACGTGTGCTTCGGGAGCCGCGCCGTGCTGAATCAACGGCAAATGGATGAGCTGGCGGCCGGGCTGGAGCGGAGCGGGGTCAGATTCATCCTGTGCGCGAGGCAGTCGAGCAGGGGAGGGCACGTGGCGGCCGAGAATGTCGGGGCGGTCCCCGAGGACTTCGAAGCACGGGTGGCCGGGAGGGGCCTCGTGATCAGGGGCTGGGCCCCGCAAGTGGCGATACTGAGGCACCGGGCCGTGGGCACGTTCCTGACTCACTGCGGGTGGAACTCGACCCTGGAGGGGCTCAGCGCCGGGGCGGTGATGCTGACGTGGCCGATGGGCGCGGAGCAATTCGTGAATGCCAAGCTGCTGGTGGACGAGCTGGGCGTGGGGATCCGTGTCGGCGAGAAGTTGGAGAAGATACCGGAGGCGGCAGAGTTGGCCCGGGTTTTGGCTGAGTCACTGAGGAGTGATCTGCCCCAAAGGGTCCGAGCCAAGGAGATGAGCGGCGCCGCTCGGGATGCGATCACTGGAGGGAGCTCGGATAAAGATTTGAGCGACTTCGTGAGGTGTGTGGACGAGCAGAGGAGTAAAATCCAATTACCTTCTTAGCAGGTCGCCGCAAACGGTGTCGAAAGAACAAAACAATAACTATATTATGCATGAATTCTGAGGAGCCATAAGTGACTTGTGCGTCTGCGAAATATGATGTTTGGTACAACTTGTTCAAAACTAATCGAGCTCTTGGGAACTCGCGTTTATATTATATAGTTTAAATTCGTGATATCGTGAAACACCCAATATATATATAAGGGTAGCGCTTTTTTCCTTCCTCGTTTGGTTTAAACACTTCCTTTTACGTCTTATTAACCATATAAGTCTTCATTTTCTCCTTTTAAATGTTGAACCCTGCATGATTTAGTGTGGGGACTCGTCTGGAGTCCTTTTCAAATTTGTTTCTTCTTTTTATTCCGCTTTCCTTCTTCTTGTTCTCGCTTGTGTTGAAGCGTACTGTCAGTCCTTCTTCATCTTCCTCCCCAGGCACCTTCATGCACATCAACAATTGGGCAATCTCACAGTCTCATGAACTTCCCTCTACCTTACCATCGCCACTCACAAATTCTTGGCATGTCTGGCAAAATCACCCTTATGATAGCACAATCTTTTTTGAAATTTAATGCTCTATGGCAATTCTTTGATTCTTGCGATGAATATTGAAAATCAAAACATAATGATCGAGGTGCTTGAGCCCACAAGCAACATAAGCAAAGACCTAAACAAGAAGAGGACAACTCTCGTGCATCTAAATAATATGAATCTGAAAATCCATACTATTTGGCAACTCATCACAAATGGCTTTGAGAGAAACAAAATAATGATTTATATAATGGGTAAATACTTAGAAACCGCCAGTGACCCAGACTCCCACAAAATGAGATGTTATGTGTGAATTGTTCAAGACTAATCGAATTCTTGCAACCTCGTGTTTATTTTAGATATTTGCAAACTTGTGATCTTGTTAAATTAGCAAGAAAACCTTAAAAAGGAAAAAATCAAGAACAGTAACTTTTCCATTCCTTATTTAGTTTAAACACTTCCTCTTACAATGTATTAACTATATTACTCTTCATTTTTTCCTCTTTTAAATGTTGTACCCGCATAGTTGAGTGTGGGGTCCTTATTTGAATTTGTTTCTTCTTTTTCTTCCGCTTTCCTTTTTGTTCTCTCCGGTGTTAAAGCGTATGGTGGGCACTTTTTCATCTTCTTCCTCTAACACCTCTTTGCACACCACCAACCGATGGTCTCGCAATACCTCATGAGCCTCCTTTATACCTTACCATCACCCCTTACAAACCATTGGCATGTCCGGTATAACCATCCCTATATTGACACAATCGTTCTAGAAATTTAATTATATATGGTGATCATTTGATTCTTATGATAATTTCTGAGGATTGGAGCAAAGTGATGAAAGTGTTTAAGCCCATGAAAAACGTGAGCAAAGATCTAAACATGAAGAGAATAACTCTTGTGCATCTACAACTGGTCGGGAAATGACGACATCGATCCATGATCCCTAATCAACAAAACCACCAAGATGAAAAAGAAAGTGAAAAAAGAAGAAATAAATAAAGAGATTCTCAAATATGCCCTTTTTTCAGTCTTTGTGGGTATGATATGGAAAAAAATGAAGGGTAATTTAGTCAGTATACTGTAAAAGAGGGTGTTAAAATCAAATAAAGAATGCAAAAGGCAAGACCCTAAGAAAAAATATTATGTCGGTTCAATTGAAATTCCGTAACAAGACATGATTTTTGATCTCGTGACCCTTTGGGCCTCCAGCTTTGGGCTTTCTACTGCAACTTCAATTTACACTCGTTGGTTTCCCAAATCGTGTCTTTTCCCTTTTCTTTTTTCTTTTTTTTTTTTTTTTTTTTTTGGTTCGAATGTGTCTTTCCCCATTGACTCGGTCTTTTCTTCCCTCGGGGGCGCGCGACTTACCCTTTTATTAATCAAGATATTTTTTTAATAATTTGGCAACAATTTAAAAAGGGGGTTTATAAAAATTAATAAAGGGAAAGGAGCAAAAAAAGTGGAAGCCCAAGGTGGATGGGAACGTGGATTGCGGATTTGATTACCATTAGATTTGGGGGCGTGAGAGTTTGCAACCCCATGGCTCACATGTGCGATGCATTCTCTCTTACCCAAAATATATTTATATATAAATTAATTAATTGATAAAACAAAGAGAAAAAAAATTTGGAAAACGACAAATGATCGCAAAAACAAAAAATAGGTATTTTATTTTTGTTTCATCAAATAATAATAAATCAAGTGCATTGACACTTGCACAACCCATCAACACAACCTTCATTGATGCACCCAAATCGCAGGCACGGGCATTGTCCGCAAGAGTTTCCTCATAAGACAGGCTGCTTCCAGTTTCATCCGCGCTTGATGTCCCTACAAAATCCCAAAAAATAAATAAGTAAATAAAAGAATTGTATCATCACACATCGCAAACATGTACACAAATATGTGATTCGCATAGTATCTAGAACCAAGGATACTAGTTAGACATGCCGGTTCTAGACATTGTATGAAGCACATATATAACCAATAGGAAGCAAGCTTTCGACAAGAGCTTCCAACGGTAGTCCTAATACCCCATTGCTCAGCCTTGATGCATTCCTTATTTTAAGGTATCGATGCCCTGCACGCCTTGTCCCCCCCTCCCCCAATTGGAGAGAAAGCATTGGCCCCTTATATTAGAGGTATTGAAGCCCAATAGGATCATCAAGAGACACCTTGAAGTCCCCCTCCCCCAGGATTCAAGAGAGAGAGAGAGAGAGAGAGAGAGAGAGCTAATATGAAGTCACGAGCAATAGGATCATCAAGAGAGCCAGAGCACGCACGGTTTTCCCCATTATGGAAATACTAAGTGAAGAGGAAGAGTCTCAACAATGAGGGGACTTATGTAGAAGTTTGGTGACGGTGACGGAGGAGGTTTGAGATATTTGTAGCAATAAGGAATGTGATCTAATTCTAGTTTACCTATTTATACAAAAAAAAAAAAGGGAATGTGATCTGACGTATAATATGTAGTTTGGTGACAATGACGGAGGAGGTTTGAGATATTTCGTAGCAATAAAAGTGATCTAATATACCTATTTATACAAAAACAAAAGGGAATATGATATGACATATAATATGTATATGGCAAGAGAGTAATGGTCCTATTTCTACACATACATATCCAAATATTAACGGTAGCTTAAATTGAATTTAGATTTTGAATAAGTCAATGCAATGTCATTGATTCATATAGAAGGATGGTTGAGATATTGTAGCATTAATGAATGTAATCTGATGTATAATATGTAAGGGGCAAGAGAGTGATGGTCCTATATTGACGCATTTATTTGAGTATTAAAATGGTAGCTTAAATTGAATTTAGATTTTGCATAAGTCAATACAATGACCTATGATTACTTTGAAATTAAATTCTACCATTGAATACATGAATTTCTTGATATTTATAATTATAATCTATTAGAAATGTATCTCTCAGGTACCTGTTTTCACTATGCATATCCTCGATCAATTATAATCAATATCATAATATATAGTTGCACTAGAAGGGCATCTTATGAAGTCAATATATAAGTACTCTTCGTGGATGTACAAAGAAATTACACAATTTTCTCTATCGCTTATAAATATAAAGCTTTTATGTGTAGGCCTTCTTAAGTTGATTTTGACATTGAATGGAGGTCAAAGTGATTTTAGCAAGTTTAGAAACCAGAGGACAATGCTAATGTTTAATTCATGACTAATTTTTATATTTGCTTATATGCTATTTATGAAGTGATTTTGGGCCATCAAAAGCTTTTGAATGCCAAAGTTCACCCTCTGGTGGCTTAATTGGTTTATTTGTCCTTCCCAATTCACCGGTACTAAAAAGTGGCAAATGAGAGAATCATTTCGGGTGATAAAATAGATTGATCCGTTTAACTCGTATATATCATTAAAAATTTTAATTAACTAGCATTGAACACAATTTCATCAAAGCCTATACTCATCCATTGACCTAACTGGAACCACTACACTAAAATATCATAATTTAATGTTCAAGTCTCCCTTCTTCCAAAAGTACTGAAAATTAGAATTTTAACAGGAGAAATTGCACCCGATCTAGACAAAAAAATACTTAAATTGGATGTGCAATAATATTTCTTAATAATGTTATATTTAATAATAAACCTTTTTATCATACGTAATATTACAGAGTAATCATCAATCAGGCCAGATATAGTATGAGCAAAGTTATGAACAATAAAATGTAAAAATTTAACATCATACATATATATGATATGATCGTACCAACTAATCATTCTATAAATTTACCCATCATGCAATTACTTTAACATAAAAGTTAGATTTTATATCAGTAACAATATTATTATCATGATGATTGAGTCCGTTCTTTTTTAAAAGACATTTGCATTTTTTTTTTATCATACAGAATTTTTTAGATCTTAATATAGTAATCCATTTTTAAGGAAAAAAATAGTCAAAAATTAGGTTAATTAGGCAAAGGTATTTTATTATACATAATGTTCAACCCATGGCAGAAATTTTTATATTCAATTTTGTTTGGGTGGCGCTATTTCCACCCCTATTTATACTAAAAAGACAACATTGCTTTCAATCTTTCAATTGCAGTTTATAATGTGGCCCATTTCCTTTTTTATTTAGTATAATTAGCATAATTAAACATTTCACATTTTTTTTGTGTATCAAAGAAAAGTGAATTATTAGATATCCCAATAACGTTTTTTATACTCCATGTAAAATTATCTCACTAATTGTAAAGACACTTTTTGATATAGTATAATTTTGAAAAGTCTATTCTTCATCATTAATCTTATAATAACTTAACTATTTTTTGACCCTCTTATCTCAAAGGCTCACTTTCTTAGTGAACTTTTTATTAATCTTATTAACCTAAAATATTTATCAAGTCTCTTTTTTTACTATATCAAAGAATTTATCTTTTTCCCTTATTATATTGGCAATATCTTTTATAGAGAGCATGTAAGACTTGGAGAAATATCTATGCACAATGAGGTATCTTAATATTCTTTTCATAAACAGTTTATAGATGATATTGATTTTTTTCAACCAAAATAATGATATTTCACTAGCATTTTCAAAATAAAGTTCTTAGTTTATGCAATATTTAGGTTTAATAAAATTTACATGGATATAGAAATACAAAAAAAAGCAAAGTAAATAAATTTAGGACAACCAATTTAAATTGTAATTGAATGACAACGGGCAATTTTATTTTATTTTTGGTGGAAAATGGGTGATTTTAGTCATATAGGGAGTAGAAATAGTGCCACCCTTTTGTTTATCAAAAAAAAAAATCCATAAAAAGAGGCAAGTTTCTAGCTTTTCCTTTTAACCATTGAAGTGTAAAAATTTTTATTTACAGCCACCTAAATTACAGGACATTTACATAATGAGCAAATAAGATGGCAAATGCCTTCTTTAAAGAAATAAATTTATGAAGTAACTCGATTTGAAAGTTGTGCAGGTGGAGGATAGCTGTGACTTAAGCTTATAGCGCCATGCTATGGGCGAGGCTACCCATGCAAAGCATAATAGTTGAAGGATGAACAATTAGTGATTGATGTTGGGGAAATGAGGGAGGAAATTTATGTAGCAATTGCTATATAATTAGAGAAATGACCACATTTTTTTCCACTCCTCCTTTAGTTTAAACAGTCCCTTTTTAGTGTTTTAGCCATAATACCTATTGTATGGCTCACCACTTCTACTACAACTCTATAAAAGTTGTCCCCATTTTTTTCTCAATTTTTTTTATTTTGTTTTTTATTCTCATGTGGGTCCCACTTTCATCCGTCTTCTTTCTTTTCACACCCTTGACATCAAAATCCTCACCTCTTGCAAATTGTCTCTCTATTTTCTCTCTTACAAGCCATTCTCTTCTCTTTACGCCTCCCTACTCCTCAAGTCACTATCATGCCAACTACACCATGCTCCGCACTTTTGCCGGCACCAACATTGGGCTCACTATTGACCTCCCCAGCGAGCCCCTTTTGTCCAATGAACGCGGTCTCTTCTTGCACTATGAAAGGTAATATATAAAAGTATCGCTTCTCTCTCTCCCCTTTCTAAGATTTTTCTCATCTTCTTGCACATGTGAGCGTAGAAATAAAATATGCCTCTACCGCAAGTAAGCATAAAAGTCGAGAGCAATAGATAAGTCATGTTTCTCTAGATAATATGAAACAAGATTTGAATTAGTGTTTTAATTTAGTTGAAGTTTTCGATGTCATGTTGGAGTGGAGAAATTTAAAAAAAAAAAAAATTGTGCTTTTATAGATTAATTTCTTGGAACCGATCCCATCGCCCGTTGTAAAGTAGCAATAATTTATCATCTAAGGACAAGATCATAATTTGATTAATTATAATTCATTTATTAATTCATTGGCTTTGCTCGATTTCGAAGACCCCACTTAGGGTCCACCTCCCTTGTGGCGTTGACGAAAGCAATTACTCTTCGGCAGCTACGTGGAGTGTAAAACCCACCTAATATTTTCTCCTCTCCCACTGCCGCACGTCGCTCGAGAAAGCATCTTCTTTTCCGACGGATTCGCCCTTTTCAAACCTCCGCCCTCGCCGTCGCCTCCGTCGAAAGCCCGCCACCTCGAAGCGCAGAGGAGAGCGAGACGATAGAACGAAGCTCCAGCCATGTCCGTCCACATCCTCATGTACCCTTACCCCACCGCCGGCCACATCATCCCCCTCCTCGACCTCGCCCACAAGCTCCTCCTCCTCCCCCGCCCCGCCGCCGCCCCCGTCACCGTCACCGTCGTCGTCACCCCCGACAACCTCCACCTGCTCGACCCCTTCCTCGCCTCTTCCTCCTCGCTCCAGCCTCTCGTCTTGCCTTCCCCGGAGCCGCCCGCCGCGCCACACCCGCCGCGGGTGCGCTTCGTCGCCAAAGTCCGCGCCCTCCGGGACCTCCACCTCCCGCTCCTCTCGCGGTGGTTCGAGTCCCACCCCTCCCCGCCCTGCGCGGTCGTCTCCGACTTCTTCCTCGGGTGGACCCACCGCTTCGCCCGCGACCGCGGCGTCCCGCGCGTCGTCTTCTCGCCGTCCGGCGCGTTCGGGCTCTCCGTCGCCTTCGCCCTGTGGCGGGACCTCCTCCGGCCCGACGAGGAGTCGACGGTCTCGTTCACGAAGCTGCCGGACTGCCCTCGCTTCCCCTGGTCGCACCTGCCCCAGATATACAGGAGCTACGAGGCTGGAGATCCAGAAATGGAGCGCTACCGGGAGGATGCGGTCGGCAACATCGAGAGCTGGGGAATCGTGGTCAACTCGTTCGACGGGTTGGAGCGTGCCTACCTGGATCACCTCAGGAAAGAGCTCGGGCACGACCGGGTTTGGGCCGTGGGCCCGCTCCTGCCGGCCGAGGGCGATGGCTCGGCAGGGCCCGTCGACAGGGGCGGGCCCAGCTCGGTGTCGGCCGGCGAGGTGCTGACGTGGCTGGACGCCTGCCGGGGCGGGTCCGTCGTCTACGTGTGCTTCGGGAGCGACGTCGCGCTGGCGCAACCGCAAATGGATGAGCTGGTGGCCGGGCTGGAGCGGAGCGAGGTCAAATTCATCCTGTGTGCAGGGGCAGTCCCCGAGGACTTCGAAGCACGGGTGGCCGGGAGGGGCCTCGTGATAAGGGGCTGGGCGCCGCAGGTGGCGATACTGAGGCACCGGGCCGTGGGCGCGTTCCTGACTCACTGTGGGTGGAACTCCACCTTGGAGGGGCTCAGTGCTGGGGCAGTGATGCTGACGTGGCCGATGTTCGCGGACCAATTCGTGAATGCCAAGCTGCTGGTGGACGAGCTGGGCGTGGGGATCCGGGTCGGCGAGGGGTCGGAGAAGACACCGGAGGCGGCGGAGTTGGCCCGGGTTTTGGCCGAGTCACTGAGGAGCGATCTGCCCCAAAGGGTCCGAGCCAAGGAGATAAGCAGCGCCCTCGGGATGCAATCAACGGAGGGAGCTCGGATAAAGATTTGAGCGACTTCGTGAGGTGCATGGACGAGCAGAGGAGTAAAATCCAAACTTCTTAGCAGGTTGCCGCAAACGGTGTCAAGAGAATGAAACGGTAACTAACTATGAATTAGGATGCATGAATTGTCCGCGAAATATGATGTTTGGCACAACTTGTTCAAGACTAATCGAGCTCTTGGGAACTCGCGTTTATATTAGATCGTTGCAAATTTGTGATCTCGTGAAACACCCAATATATAAATAAGGGTAGCACTTTTTTCCTTCCTCATTTGGATTATACACTTCCTTTTACGGCTTATTAACCATATGAGTCTTCATTTTCTACTTTTAAATGTTGAACCCTGCATGATTTAGTGTGGGGACTCGTCTGGAGTCCTTTTCAAATTTGTTTCTTTTTTTTTTATTCCGCTTTCCTTCTTCTTGTTCTCGCTTGTGTTGAAGCGTACTGTCGGTCCTTCATCTTCCTCCCCAGACACCTTCGTGCACATCGATAATTGGGCAATCTCGCAAAGTCTCATGAACTTCCTCTCTACCTTACCATCATCACTCACAAGTCCTTGGCATGTCTGGCAAAATCACCTTATGATAGCACGATCTTTTTTAAATTTAATGCTCTATGGCGATTCTTTAATTCTTGCTATGAATCCTAAAAATCGAAACATAATGATCAACAGAGCCATTGTTCAAAGCCAATATCCGTCACTCCGGGATCACCTAGCTATGCAATGAGGCTAACGAAAACAATGTGCTTCGGGAGTGAGCAGGTTTGGTAGAGAGTAGGGGCAAGATTAGGGAGGAGGGGGTTAGAAATTTTTGTGTTGTTATCAAATAAATTTTTATTTTGAAAACAAAAATTTTGTGTTGTTATCAAATAAATTTTTTTTAAACAACTTTCAATGTGAACCATTATCAAACGTTGCTTATGTTTTTTGTCCCCTTTTGTTTGATGTGAACCGGGTTTCTAGACGTTGCTTAAGACTTTTTGCTTTTGTTTGAAGTGAAGGGGTTCAGCTCGGCCGTAGGAGGAAGAAAGAAGAAGAACGAGAAAGGAGACAAAAAGCCCTTAACCATAAAAAAAGTGAATTGGAGAGTCACTTTAAACTCTTATTTAAAATAGTATTCACTATGGGCCTTTTTTTTTTGAGGATCACACTTCAGGTCATTAAGTGAAATTTTTCCTAGTTTCAATAGTCAATAGCAACATAATATACTCTTATTTAAAATAATGTTCACTATGGGGCCTTTTTTGAGGATACATTTTAGGTCATTATGTGAAATTTTTCCTAGTATCAATAGTTGATAGCAACATAATATAACATAGTAGGATTAAAAGAACGGCTAGTTTAGTGTTATCGCAGTAAAAGAAATGGTAGAGAGATTGAGATGTAGTGGAACATTTGAATTGAACTTTAATGGGCAAAAAGCAAAATGGATTACATAAAAGTGCGATCAAATATATGATTTGAGTGTCACAGATTTATGATTGAGATCCTTATGCATCAAGCTGGCAAATTAAAGACAATTTGCTTCTCATAATGCCTCCTTCACCACCGGCAACTCCTTTAGAGCTTTCACCCAAGAGGTCACCCTTGGATACTTCTCCGAATCCAGAAATTTTACGCCGAGGACTTCTTCCATAATTTCATGAGGACCCAAAATCAAAAAGACAACAATGTCTAGGAGTCCCTGTTGTCGCCGTTGATAAAAATGCATTCTCCACCAGACATACGTAAGGCTTTAGCTAGTACCCTAAAGTGTATACCATGATTTTTCTGTCTATCAATAACTGCATGCATTGCACGATGGATGTTAGACCATTATCTGTCAGCTAGTATTTGCAGTGATTAGTCAGATAGGAACTCCCAATTCTCTGGCAAATACAGCCCTTTTGATCATTTCTTCGCATGTACCTGCAGTAGCATTCAAGTAATGCCCTTTGATTTCACCTGTTTCAGCCTGTGCAAAATCAAAAAGACAACAATGTCTAGGAGTCCCTGTTGTCGCCGTTGATAAATGGAGATCCCCCCGGATAACTGCCCTCGATCCCTTCCAAAAACTTTCTTGACAGCTCTCTCTTGCGCTTCTCCATCAGTTTTGATCACACAGGTAGTGGCCTCATACAACTGCAGTCAACAACTCCCAATCTTAAACTTGCTTGAACTCTAGTTTGATCGGTCTACGTTTGCAAAGAGAAAATCTTTCTATTTCTCATGCTCGATGGATGACAATTAGGCAGCAGCTACCTATCTCAAGGTAATCGCAATTAAAGACAACAGCAGGTTGATGCAACTGTTGTCGGTGTCATCCTTACCGTCGCTGTAATATAAAGTTCTCTTGGGAGAGAAGGAAAACTTGTCCTCATTTCCTACTCTGTGTCTATTAATTACTCCCTTGTACACTCAATAAATTTGCAGGTTAAGATCATTACTACGAACAAGGGCACGCACTGATTAATAGACGAGATGGTAAATCGTGTGATGCTGTAAACGAAAGGTTTAATCCGTTCGTCTTGTGACGATGCAGTAATGCAGGAAATGATCAAGCAGGATCGAAAGCAATTGTCAAACAAGAATCAGGGCCATTACTGCGGCTTGATGAGCAAGTAGGGAGGCATTCTTTGCAAGAAAATGCACCGATTACACATTAAAGAAAATTAGGAAAGAAGGATTTTCCATTGAAAAACGGAATAGAAAAAGGAAAGAAATTTTCAGAGGACGAGATCGGGCTTCCTCGTTGACCAGGATCGTTCTTGTTTCTCGAAACCACCAAACCTCGTCTCCACTGCAACCATGGTTTGATGAAAATGAAAAGGCTAACAGTATAAGTTATTCATAAACTTTTGATCCGACATACAATGTTCATCTGAAATAGTTTCTGAACTTTAGTCCAATAAATAATATCGTCATTAAATTTTTAATTTATTTAATGCGATCCCTAATTATTAATTAATATTTAATATAATCTCTGAATTATATGAAAATGTTTATAAACTTTTAATTTATTCAGATAATCCTTATTTAAGGACCACATTAAACTTCGAGCAAATTTTAGGAATCGTATTAAATATATTAAAAATTCAGGAGCCACATTATATATGTGATCGAAATTTAGGGGTCATTTGCCCAAAATAAAAAAAGGAAAATTACATTTTGGTCCTCAACTTTATCGATTTGCTGCTTCGTATATAGCTCGTGTCATTTTTATCTTGACTTCTAAGTGTCATCTAATTTTCAGCACGAATGTGAAATTTGTGGAAGCATGTGCAAATGTGACTTTTCAGCATAACTTTTTTTTTTTTTTTTTTTTTACTATCCACACCTTCTCTAGTCTCATTGTGGAGACTTTTAAATATGATTCCTTCCTCGTCATATCATATGTCTAGGCTAAACAACTATCGATTAATTTTATAATGAAAAGAAAAGAACTAGTGCGAATTTTATGTAATTCATTTTCTTCTTTTATTTACTTGAAAATAAATCTGAAATAACCACCATGCCAAACAAACTAGTCATATATTTTTTGATACAAACGTAAATAACTGTGCAATGAATTTACCAATTTCTTGTGTTATTGGAACATTAGATTCTCAATTCGTAGGAAAATTAAAAGTTAGTTTCAATTTAGAAAAAAAAAATACAAAAGAGAGATCGTTAAGAATTGAATTCCTTCCTCATCATATCATATGTCTAGGCTAATTAGCTATCGATTAATTTACAATGAAAAATCTAAAGAAACTATAGTAGAATGAATAGAAATAGTACGAATTTTATGTATTATATTTTCTTCTTCTACACTAAATAAATTTACTAGAAAAACTAGTCATGTATTGTTCGAATCAAAGTAAATAACTATGCGATGAATATATCAATTTCTTGTGTCATCAGAATATTAAATTCTTAATTCACAGAAAAATTAAAAGTTCTGTTTAAGTAAAAAAAAATGTATTATCAAGAATGGAATTCTGAAATAACCACAATACCAAACATACTAGTCATATATTGCTCGAATCAAACATGAATAACCGTGCAATGGATATATCAATAGAAATTTTCTTGTATTCCTTAGAACATTATTTTTAATTCTCAATTTTTTAAATAAAAATTGAGAAATCAATTTGGCCAAAAATTTTGTCATGCATACCCTAAGTGTCATCTAATTTTCAGCACGAATGTGAAATTTGTGGAAGCATGTGCAAATGTGACTTTTCGGCATAACTTTTTTTTTTTTTTTGGTACTACTCCAGACCTTCTCTGGTCTCGTTGTGGAGACTTTTAAATATGATTCCTTCCTCGTCATATCATATGTCTAGGCTAAACAACTATCGATTAATTTACAATGAAAAGAACTAGTACGAATTTTATGTAATTCATTTTCTTCTTTTATTTACTTGGAAATAAATCTGAAATAACCACCATGCCAAACAAACTAGTCATATATTTTTTGATACAAACGTAAATAACTGTGCAATGAATCTCTCTTTTCCTTTTTTTTTTTTTTCTAAATTGAAACAAACTTTTAATTTTTCTGTGAATTGAGAATTTAATGTTCTGATGACACAAGAAATTGATAAATTCATTGCACAGTTATTTTTGTTCTAAATTAAAATTAATTTTTGTTCCAAAAGTTTTGTCATGCATATCCTAAGTGTCATCTAATTTTCAGCACGAATGTGAAATTTGTGGAAGCATGTGCAAATGTGACTTTTTAGCACAACTTTTTTTTTTTTTTTTTGGTACTACTCCACACCTTCTCTAGTCTCGCTGTGGAGACTTTTAAATATGATTCCTTCCCCGTCATATCATATGTCTAGGCTAAACAACTATCGATTAATTTACAATGAAAAGAACTAGTACAAATTTTATGTAATTCATTTTCTTTTTTTATTTACTTGGAAATAAATCTGAAATAACCACCATGCCAAACAAACTAGTCATATAATACAAATGTAAATAACTGTGCAATGAATTTATCAATTTCTTGTGTCATCAGAACATTAAATTCTCAATTCACAGAAAAATTAAAAGTTTGTTTCAAAAAAAAAAAAGGAAAAGAGAGATTGTCAAGAATGGGATTCAAACCCATGCCCTTTCGGACCAGTACCTGAAACTGGCGCCTTAGACCAGCTCGGCCATCTTGACGTTCAGTGTCACATTGTTTCAACAAAATTTACATATACATTATTCCCCGCTCATCTTCGAAACCTCAATTTTCGTCGAACTCTCCTCTCCGAACCCAAATGAAATCTCTCCTCCTCCGCAACATCCGCGAGAAAGTTTCGTCGTCATCCGCTGTAAAGCTCAAGCATTCCTTTGGCCGTCATCGACCCTCCATCGCTTATCGATGGAGAACCAGAACCAGCGATCGCTCCGGTCGATCCTCTTCTTGTCATCTTCGATGATTATATCAAGTCTAGGCAGTGCACTGCGCCAAACACGAAAATCTTGCATGCCCAGTTGCTCAAAACGCGTGTTTTACAAACCCAAGTGGGCATTGCGGATTCTTTGATGGATTGCTACTGTAAATGTGGTGCCACAGGATATGCACTCAATCTGTTTGATACGGCTTCTCAACGGAGTGTCATTTCGGGTTTCAATAGGAATTCTTTATTCTTGGAGTCGTGGAAACACTATTGCAGGATATGCATGAGTTGGGTTTCGATGCCGACGAGATAACTTATGGAAGTGTTATCTCGGCTTGTGCTGCGTTGCGAGCTCCGCCGAATGGTATGCAAGTCTACTCTCTGGCATTGAGGAAAGGTTTCCGTGCGAATGGTTATGTTCGAGCTGGGATGATTGATTTGCTCACGAAGAACCATAGGTTTGATGATGCTCTAAGGGTGTTTTCCTGATGTGTCGTGTGAGAATGTGGTTTGTTGGAATGCTATAATTGCAGGGGCAGTTAGGAATGGAGAGAATCAGATTGCTTTGGATCTTTTCCGGCAATCGTGTCGTCATGGCACTTTTCTGCCCAATAGTTTCACTTTCCCTTGTGTCCTGACGGCCTGTGCTATGCTTGAAGACCTTGAGACTGGAAAGATGGTCCAAGGGTGGATAATCAAGTGTGGAAATTATGACGTGTACATAAATACTTCGCTTTCTGATTTATATGCCAAATGCAAAGATATGGAAGGAGCTATGAAGATATTTAAAACTGTCAAAGGCAAGGGACATTGCCATATTTCTCTAAGCAATTTGGTACAAGTTTAGAATGTTTGACAAGATTATCTGACATTTATATGGTTGATTCTTAGAGAATAAAAAGAATCTACAGGTTAAACGGAGTGAACGAAATACACAGCACTAAGATAAGTAAAAATGAAAATGTCCCACTATTTCTTTTTACCAAGAGAAATGAGGATGTACATTACCGAGACTTAGCATAGTGCCTTGCAAGTTACCAGAGTTTGAGCGCACAAATGTGTTCAACCTCAATATCAGGTGAACTCAGCCTGAAGAGGCCAGGTGGGCAGGATTCCTGGCAGCGCAGATTTCTGAGACATGGGGAATTCCGACGTGGAGAGGAGGGAAGAGTAAGCATTATATGGAGCACTACCATATCAGGAAAAAAAAGTCTTTATTTCACCAGAAATGAGGATTTTAATCACCAAGAGGTAGCTAAATGCCTTACCTAGCTTCCATGGCAACAGAGATTGGAGCCTCAATAGTTGAATGAAGATGATCTCGGCCCAAGTGAAGCTACGTACCCAGGACTATCAGTGAAGGAGCTTGCTGACATGTTGGAATTCTGTCAACAAAGGAAAGAGCAGCCTATGACAGAGCTATGATTCTATACATGAGTGTTCATGTAGTTTGACATACTATTAGGATGTCTCCACATCCTTGTAAAATCCTGTTGAATGTCTTCTTTGTTGGTATGCCAGTAGACCTTTTCTTACATGGCAATAGAAATTGAAGCTTCGCAAGGTTTGGAACTAAAATCATGCAAAATGTATGACTGTTCCATGCATTCAAGATATCAATGTATTAACAGAAGAGGACATCTTCTTCGGATCACGTAAGAATCTACTTGGAAGCATCTTCTTTAGCATCTTTTTATCCCGAACACCCTTATGGAGAATTTCATAAGTATAATAAGTTATATGGCTTTTCTTCAACAAGTCTTCCACAAGAATCTTAGGCGCGGCCACCTCCTTTTTGTCAGCCTCAAAAATAGTGTTCACTACCTCAGGAACAATACCTTTGTGAACCATAAGGTGAATGATCCCAACAGCCTCACGAACCCTATGCTTCACACAAAGGCAATTTATTACTCGTCCAAATGAAGCAAGCGTTGGAATAAAACCCTTCTCAATTTGTTTTAGTAGAAGCTTATACCCAGAGTCAACATCCCCTGCTCTACAGAATCCATCAATCATCACACGATATGTGTAACTGTTGGGCATGCAACCTTTGACACTCATCTCATTAAAAAGCTTTGCTGCCAGATCAATTTTTAGTTTTCCCAGAAAAGCATTGATCATTATATTATATGTTGCTGTCATATGAGAAACCTTATAGTGCTCCTCCACTTTCCTGAAAAAGTTGTAGGCTTCATCAAGACCATTAATCAGTGTGCCAAAACTTACAATATCTGGTGCAATCCCCTTTATTTCCATCTTATCAAGCAAATCCAAAGCTTCCTTTACTTTACAAGCCTTGCACAAGCTCTCAATGAGTATATTGTAAGTAATGATGTTGGGGATGCACTGTTTCACTATCATTGTGTCAAATATTTCCATCACATGTTCATATTTTGAAGCCTTGCATAGGCCATTCAACAATGAGTTATACGTGATCACATCGGGAAAAACACCATGACTGCACATTCTCTCTATAATCTCAATTGCAATATTCAACTTCAATTGCTTGCAAAAGCCATCAACCAATGTATTGAAAGTAAAAATGTCAGGAATGTAACCTCTGGCTATAGCATCATCCATCAGGCCATAAGCATCAGATATGCAGCCCATCTTGCAAAGTCCATTAATAACAAGATTGTATGTCCATATGTCCGGGGAACAACCATTTTCTGACATCTCAGTCATTAATTCCAAGGCTTCCATTATAAGCCCATTCTGGGACAAGCCTCTGATCACTGTATTGTAGAGAATAACATTAGATTTCACTCCTCTTCTTGATACCTCATTAAATAAGGCCATAGCACGCCTGACATCACCATCTTGGCAGAATCCACCGATAAGAGAACAATACGTGAACTGATCAGGCACAAATCCCTTGAAAACGGCCTCATTAAAAATTTTATTTGCATTTTCTGTCAGACCAATTTTGCAGTATCCATTGATTATAGTATTGTATGTATAGTCGTCTGCCTCAAGCACAAAATTCACCATTTTACGCAAATAGCTTTCAGCTTCCACAGCCCTAGAATTCTTACACAAGCCACCAATTAAAGTGTTAAACATGACAACATCTGGAGTTAATCCCTCTGTAGTTACATTTTCCAACAACTTCACAGCCTCAACAAGAGCTCCTTTCCTGCAAAGTCCTTGAATGAAAATATTGAATGTGAACAAATTTGGACTTGATCCCCTCTTCAGGACACTGGCAAAAAGCTTTTCACTCTCCCGGATGTCCCCATTCTTGCAAAGTATATGAATAAGCTTATTGAATATTGTGATATCAGGATGAATATCTAAACTAAGCATCTCAAGAAACAATTCATATGCCTTGCATTGGTAATCTCTACATAGAACCCACCAATGACAGTACAATATGCAACAGCATTGTGCTCACAACCCTGAGAGTCATATTTCGGAGAAGTCTTAGAGCAGCATGAGGCCTACCTGTCTGACAAAAGGACTTTATCCTGATTGTGAAAGTGTACACATCTGGGGCAATCCCTCATCCCTCATCCTCAGATAAACTTTATGGGCCTGATTAAAAGTAACCATTCTCAATAAGTATATTCATGATTGCATTGTAAGATTGGACAGACGGCTCGCAACTGTAGAAATCCATCCTCTCAAACACATTGACAGCTTCCTGAATCTTGCGTTTCCTTCCATAACTTCTCATGGCCCCAATATAGACTCCTTCAAGTAAACAGATATCGATGTTTGATCTCGCCTCTGTGAGCAAATTCTCCATAGCCTCAAACTCCCCATGAAACCCAAGCTTTTCAATCATGCATTTGTAAGTCGACAACGTGTGCTTGAAGTCATCTTCTTTTCTGACTGAATTGAACATCTCCAATGCTCTGAGAGGATCCTTTTGCTACCTAACAACTGCAGCCACATGCTTCGGAAGTATAGCACGACGCATTCCAAGACCGGCTGTCTAACAACAAGACAGCTTGAAATCCATCAACCATGTGAACATTTTATCTGCTCCATTCACATACATCCCCGTGATCCCCTGAAACAGACAGAAAGACACATAAGTCATGAGTTCAACCAATTCCTAGGATCAAGGAAAGAGAGCAGCAAAAAGGATGAAACCAGAAAGTGATGCCTTGAAAAATTGGCACCCAACTGATCATTCTCTTTAATCACGTACAAAGTTCGGAACTTTTTTCCACATGATTAAAAGAATTGCAACAGTGGGTGAATAGATCTTTTCTTTGTTTCACCTCAGTTTCCAGATCATTATTTATTAATGAAGGAAAATCTTTCCAAGAAACTAAGTATAGACTTCCTTTCTTGGCGAAACAAGAAAGAGAATCGAGACATAGAAATTTGAAGAGAATTGCGTCTAATGCAGGGAAGGAAACACCACCCAATTCAAGATAATCTGTGAGGGTTGCAGAAAAGTTTGAGTCTAGTGGATGACAGTTGCATCAGCATGGGAGGAGCATTGCAAGGGTTTGCTATTGAGCATGGAGGGAAGACTGGTAAAAGAGGACGCCATGTTTTCAGAAATAGAGTGACATTGAAGAGTGTTGTATTTCACCATTCCAAACTCATTTTGTTGAAACCCAACTAAAACCACCAGAAAACCATCAACCACAGAGAGCACACAAACTTATTAGAGAGTGGTGAAGGATTCAAGATAGAGACCGCCACACGCACCACGTATACTCAAAATAATTAACTGAAAGCAAGAAAACTACAATAAAATGGGTACATTTGTTGGAAACTGAGTCTTGGTAATGAAAAATGGATTGAAAATCACGTTAATAGAAAACAAATTTTGTTTTCCCCTTCAACATCCACTAATCCAACAATGATTTCATCGAATCTGCTCTACAATCGCACGTGCAAACTCAACATTTTCACACTGGGATTTCGTCAAACGGGTTATGGGCATGCACGGTTGCTCTGTATCTCGTTGCTGAACACTAGCTTGCTCTCCTCGCACATGCTAAACGATGTTCCTACATAAACTGCGTTTGAAATTCATGTTCATAGAAGAATGATTGCAACATTCACTCTGTGCCGCTCATCAAGCTCACGATTTCAACTAGGAATTCCATCGAACACATAACAAGC
Source organism: Eucalyptus virginea (assembly GCA_014182375.1). Lineage (NCBI taxonomy): Eukaryota > Viridiplantae > Streptophyta > Magnoliopsida > Myrtales > Myrtaceae > Eucalyptus > Eucalyptus virginea. The sequence continues at coordinate 8,567,411 of CM024515.1, read as the reverse complement.
ACGAGTACTTTTGCATGGTAAAACTCTGACAAACGCGAGGAAGTCGCATATCGTAAATGAAGGGATAAACCAATCAGGATCAGGTAGGACTCTTACCCAGTTGAGCAATCCAACCGACGATATCGAAATCAACGCGAAAATGGAGAAATGATGGCAGGTGGCCTTTGAGGATCAAGCGAGACAGGCGAAGGTGACCAAGGAGGAAGGAAGGTGGCGAGGATGAGACGAAAAGAAGCGAAAGTAGTTATTTTATATACCAAAAATAAGACCATATCATATCACATTCTCACGAATGAAATATCATATTATTTTTATGTCTCGTTAGATAGAGTGGAATAGTTAACAGATGAAATATTTTTATACAGTATTTTAATTAATTAGTGACATTGGCATAACTGACGTTTGCATAACCCCCTTCCCAAAATATATATAGTTACATTGTTTGTGCGCATGTTTTTCTCGTTTTTAAAACAATTAAGATAATGTTTTTTGATGACATCATTTTTAGATAATGTCAATTTTTTCACACACTTTTATAAAAAAAAAAAAACGATAACATATACGTACTTATTTTTTTGAAACTTAAAACCTACTATACGTATCATGAACTTAGAACTATGTGTCCAAATTATAAGATTTACTTGAGAATTGGCCAATTTTTTCTTTTTTTTTTTTTTTTGTTTCATTTTTAGTTAAGCAAATCCAATAATATACAATATCCTGGAGGTGGCTATCGTAAACACGTAATAAAAAGTATGCAAAGATGGCATATAATAGAGCACAGAGGCTCGCCAATTTCCTGCATTGCTCTTCATCGAATGAGACCACAAAAAGTCGAGACCAATAATTAGAGAGCAAAGCAAACTTTTTTTTGGTCTGAATAGCGAACAAAGCAAACTTATAGAAACATATTTGTTTGGTCTCTGCCTCATGGCCCTCACCAGTACAATAGGTGGTTCGGTTTTTTGTTTGGTTCGATTCAATTCTTATTCTTATTCAAATTGTACATTTTAAATTCCAACCAAAAAAAGAAGAAAAGAAATCAGGATTTGAACCGAATTCCACTAAAATCTCTCGCCTTTCTCGCGTTTCCTGCGTTTTTTCGGTCGCCCGCGATGGTGCGATGGTGTTGCGAATTGGGTTTCTCGCTTTTTTTGATTTCTCGATCGAATTTTATATGGGTAGAGCAGAGAAGACGGAGCATAGTCCTGAAAAATCTCACCTTTTCATCTAAAATCCGGTTCAGAAATCTTGGGCTTTTTGTTTTATTCGTAGGAAGAGATTATGTTACGGTGGATTGACGATTCGTTTATGAAGGATTTGTTCCTCGAGCAAATGGTATAATTGGCTGTAAATTGGTTTCAACTTTGTGTTTTGAAATTTTTGCTCAGAACATTATCGGGCGAGAAGTGGGGAAAGGCGTGATCGATGAATATCTGCGGCAAGGAGGCTATTCAGATCTCAGTGGTGGTAGTGGCGGCAGCAGCGGCGTTTCTGATGTTTCGTCCTCGAAATTACATGCCTATGTCAAACCGCCGTCAGCTGAAGTTTCCGTCCCCGGTACCAAGAAACCCCCTAGAGTATCTAAAGAGGCAGCTGGCTCGACTAGTCAAGAGAAGTCGGCGGTGACCAGAACCAATGAGCCGAAACCTGCGAATCAAAGTAGTTCTCGGAGAAAGAAATCTGGGAAGGTCGTGTCGCTGGCTGAGGCAGCCAAAGGTTCCATTGTGTTCCAGCAGGGTAAGCCCTGTTCATGCCAAGCCCGCAGGCACAGGTTGGTCAGCAATTGCTTGTCCTGTGGCAAGATTGTTTGCGAGCAGGAGGGAGAAGGACAAGCATTGTTTGCGAGCAGGAGGGAGAAGGGCTGTGTCAATTTTGCGGTGCCCTTGTTTTGAAGGAAGGAAGCCAGTATGCCGGTCTCGAACAAACTGTGCCGGTCCTCACAGAGACTGAAGCTGCCGCAGAAGCTTATGCCAAGAGACTTGTGGATTACGATCGGAACTCTGCAGCGCATACAACGGTTATCGATGACCAAAGTGACTATTACGAAATCGAGGGCAACAGTTGGTTATCGAAGGAGGTATTTTCATCTTTAGGAATCTTGATGAGTTGAGAGATTGACTTCCCTACTTGAGGCCATTTTTGAAATTTTCTCATCCTTACAGGAGAAGGAGCTCTTGATAAAGAAGAAAGAGAGATTGAGGAAGCTGAGCAGGCCAAGAGAAGCAAAGTGGTCATGACCTTTGACTTGGTTGGTCGCAAGGTGAGCACATTTTTCTGAAGGAATTTTGACGAATTTGTCTAATTCCACACGACATTAATCTTACTGACTTTCCCAAAAACAAAACTAGTGAAAATGTCTGACTGTGCTGTGCATACATTATTGTGTTCCAGTTCCATAGCAGCACAAACATGTTGTAAGAGCTCTTCAGGTTATCATACTCTTTTTTTAGGATTTAGAACGACACTTTCACATTTCTGTGGCTTTTCGTCTTGATGGTTAACACCTGGAATTGGTGAATGATGAGTTATGATGGCAAGGTTAGTAATGTATTTCAAGTCCACCGAAAATTAGCTGTTCTTATTGAAAGGGAAACCAACGATCTTTACTTTGCAATGATCAGAGTGAAAGCTTCCCACATGTTTATTAAACTGCTAATATTTTTTCACGGATGTTCAATGTGTTCTTTTCTAATTAGTAGTTTCAGATGTTTTAATTAAGCTAGCATGATGTGGAATGGGTGCAGGTCCTCTTCAATGAAGACGGAGTTTCAGAAATGGAATCAGGGAGCAGCATATTAAAGCTTCCGGATGGAAGGGAAGTGAACAAAATAAAACCAAACCCAACCCTTCGAATCCAACCAATTTTTATAGATCCAGGGCGGATGAAGAAGCCAGATAAGGGTAAAGTGCCGAACAAGAGTCTCAAAAGCGGATTATGCTTGGAAATCACTGGGAGGGTGCAACACGAGAGAAATGAGTTGAAACACTTCATTGTTGATGACCATCTGGAAACAACCTCAAATGGAAAGTCTTGGCACGGGCCATCAGTGAGTAGGGGATTGCATGTAGAAGATGGAGTCGAATGTTCTCTAGAATGAAACTAGCGTGTAGCAACAAGGGAATAGGGGTCTGCCTGTACTTGTGTTGGTGAGAAACCGTTAAAACTCATCATTCTTATACGGCAGCATCTACCATTTTGTAGATACTGCAAATCGTTCACTGGCTTTTTCTCATTGAATCCACATTTTGTCGCTACCTATGTGAGCCCGGAATGGCAAAATGAGTATTTTCTGTTTTAAGTGGATTGGTGTAAGTCTAGAATAGCTGCTCCTTTGGAAGCGAAACATGTTTAGAAGTCGGCTGTTGTGCATCGGTAGTCATTATGCTTGTCACTGCCAAACATGGGAAGTGATGAGGGCTTGGTCTTTTTGGTTACATTTTGCATAAAGATGGAGAGGGGATGGCAAGGTTGTCTCGCTCGAGACGGCTGTAACGCTTGGAGAAGAGTCTCGGACCGATTGATTCAACCATCGGCCTATTTTGACAAAGTCACTGGTCCAGCTCTAGCTTAAGAGGAATAAGCAACGTCACTTTATTAAATCTTTCTTTACTCGATTTAATCTCCATCCATGCACGGAAACGATCATGTCCATTTATATCGGGTAAGGTTTTATCATAAGGTGATGTGTATGAATCCCAAGATTACTTTGAGTGGAAAACATTGTAATTTGCAAGCATTCAAATCAAGACACTGCTTATGACCCAAAAAAAGAAAAAAAAAAAAAAGAAATCAAGACGCTTGATAATCGAGTCAATTTTTTTAGGCTTACTCTATTGCCTAATTTGCAACCGTACTTGGGGATTGAACGCCAATGCATGGTCGGAAACAAGTTAAGGGGAGAACAACAAAAAAAATTCTAAATCTATTGTAATTATGCCAATTCAGTCTTAAACTTTTTTTTTTGGTCAATTTAGTCTTAAATATTTTACAATTGTGTCAATTCAGTCCATTTGGCCAAAATTGGCCGGCTGACATTTACATAGATGCTAGTCGGCAACAACCATCCATCGAACATTAACGTGACAATTTTTTAATTTTTTAATTATTAAATATTTTTGGTGAATTTTTTAATTCTTTTTTTCCCCACCTTCTCCTTCCTCTAGCCGATGGCTCGAGACAAGAACCGGTGAGGTCAACCTTGCCTGCTAGTGGTGAGGCTCACCCTGCCGGCCACTAGCGAAGGCGAGCCTTGCCAAGCCATGGCGAGGTTGAGCCTCACCGAGCCTTGTCGGCCACTAATGAGCTCAACCCTCACCTTGGGTGGGTGAGGCCCTACCAAATCTGGCAAGGCTCCAAGTGGCCGATGAGGCCACCGTTGCCAAATCTGGTGAGGCTCAGCCTCATTGGCCACTGGTGAGGTTGACCCTCGCCTTGGTTGGCAGAGGCCTTGCCGAATTTGGCTAGGCTCGGCCTCACCCAGCCATGGCAAGGGTCAACCTTGCTAGTGCCAACAAGCTCAACCCTTGGCATGGCTGGGCGAGGCATAGCCTCGCCAGATCTGGCGGTGCCTCGCCCAGTGACGGCGAGGGCGGCCTCCCTATGGTTGGGCAAGGCTTGTCCTCGCCAGTGGCTGGTGGGGGCAAGCCTCGCCATTGGCCGACGAGGTTGACCTTGTCAGCCCTTGCCTTTGGTCGACGTCGGCCGATTAGAGGAAGGAGAAGATGCATGGAAAAAAATTAAAAAACATAATCAAAAAAATGTCATGTCAACATTCGTCAGATAGTCGTCACCGGCCAATGTCCATGTCAACGTCTAAACTAGCACAATTGCAAAAAGTTTATGATTGAATTGGTTAAAAAAAAATAGGACTGAACTAACACAATTGTAACAGATTTATAACTTTTTTTGATAATTTTCCCCAAATTAAGGGAAAAGCTAACAAAACCTCAAATATTAAAGACATGTAAAGTGCAAACTATTTCTTCGGAAGTAACTCAGAAGATTCAAATATTCATTCTTTATTTATTTCACAAAAAATATGAGATTTTTTTTAAAATGTTTTATGCGAAGTCATTTTCTAGGAAAATGACAATATATATATTTATCTTCGGTTAAGACTTAAAAAATAATCGGAAAATATTCTCCGTCGTTTGATGAGAAAAATCTCATAGATTTTCCTAAATAGACATTTACTATTTGAACATCTCTAAGTTGCGAATGATAGTCAAGAACCTTACACAAGTACCAATTGATTCGATTGTCTGGCCTCCAAGCACAAACAGTTCCTCCTCTCGTTGAGAGAGTTCTCGTCCATCTTCCTTTTCAACCCAATAATCCAATATCGAATTGACCTCCCTTGGCGTAATTGGCTTGTAAGTGCTAGGACCTTCAATACAGCTCCCACATCTTCAAATTGCATTGTCTTTATCATGAGCAAGCCTATATATCCTCTCAACAACCAAATCATAATTGACATAGTGATTATTGAGTAAGGATAAAAGTTGGACTCATCATTGTTTTAGCCATGTAAAATTCTCATTCTAATCCAATGAAGTCTTCATCGCCCGCATATTCACATGAGATTTTAGGACATCTTTCTATTTGCTCATCTCTGTCCATATGGCTTGTCTCCCTCTTCTCCCTTACTTGCCTCTCATTTTGCCCTCTATCTAACATAAACTTATCCCTGACCTAATTACTCGTTTGAGTAGGATCCCTTATTTCTCCTCTTTTAGTGGTTTGCCCATCCTCATCCTCATGCTCACTATCATCATCATTACTATAATACTCAATATATACCTTAGCTTTGTGGCTGTGAAGAAAATGGTGGATGATATCCTTAATATCATTATTGTCATTAGAAAATCTCAAACCCTCATTCAATTTCTTCCTAGGAAAACAATAGTGCGGTTTTTGGACTTTGCATCATAAAAAATACACAAAATCACTCACAAAATTAATATATGATGGCTTTCCGACATTAACATAGATAGTACATTCATTTCTATAAGCATATTTCCCATCCTCGGTGCTAATAAAAAACTCTCCACCATAGCAAATAATGATGGCTGTATAATTCTCATCCATGTTGATGCTGCACTCAAAAAGAAAAAAAAAACCATTAATTTTTGGGACCACATAATAGAATCACCAACTTACATGCAAGTCCTTGTCATTATGTCGAAAGAAACAAAGGCAACTAATTTATTCAATTTGGTCCCCTTATAGAAACAAAGGAAGTTGAATTGAATAAACAAAGTGAGGTTTCCACCACCCATTTTTCAATCCAATCCCATTTAGTCCCCCACAAAAGCACTTCAACTAATGAAATAAAGTGAGGTCTTACCATTGTTTCCCTCCAAGTCGAGCCCTCGTTTCCCCCTTTGCGCCCTTTTTTTTTTTTTATTTGGTCCCCATAAAAGAAAGTAGATCATGTTAGTAAATAAAAGTGAGATCCTCACCAATTTTCCTCCAAGTTGAGCCCTCAATTTATCCTCGCACTTTAATTTGCTCATCGGAACCCTAAATTTGTCATCCAATTGACCTAGAAGAGAACATGACAAACCTGAGTAAGTAAGAGTTAGGGACACAGCCATCAAATGATGGCCAACAACAGCGCAACTATGATGGTGGTTGAGCAATAACGGGCAAGCGAGCTACAGTTAGCATCGGGTGAGGATCGTAGTTCGTATGAGGATGAAGAACCCTAATTTCACTCCCCCTTTAGCGATGTTGTCTTGACCATATGAATTATGTGGTGTCGTTTTTATATGGGAGTTCACATATGATGGCAAAACGATGTCATATTTTAAGGAGAAAGGAAAATGGCATCGTTTATGCCATTCCATGTGGACTATATTTTTAAATTTTTGCCACATCAATTTTTTTTCTAAATATAAAAGTCACGTAATCAATTTGGTTGGAATCTCTAGTTAGAGGCACCAAAGTTAATATTTAAGTGATTTGGTGGAAACTTTTGATACAAAAGTAAGCATCGTACATAACTTTTGAAACTTTTAGTGTACTTTTTCCTGTTCATAAGCATGGGTAAACGGAAGCTACTGATATGTGGTGGAGTGACAAAGAGGACATGACTCCTTCCTCTCTGGGGGTGTTTGGTTCAACTTTCCAAAGGGGCTTTCAGCCCCAAAAGCCCCTTGGGGAAAATATTTGGTGTTTGGTTTACACTTTTGAGCTTGCATTTCCCAAATGCCAGCATTCGGAATGCTGAAAGCCCAAAGCAGGTCCGGACCTGCTTTGGGCTTTTAGCATTTTCAGAATGCTAGTTTAGGGTTTAATGAATTTTTTTCTTTCCAATATTGCCCTTATCGATAATTTTTTTTTTCCATTTTGCCCTCCAAAACACTGTTCATCTTCTTCCTTGGACTTCCATGGACTTCTACTCGGTCAAGCTTCGCGGTGGTGGGCGGCGCTCTTCCTTGGACTTCCGTGGACTTGCTGCTCGGCCAAGCTTCGCGGTGGGCGGCGCTCAGCCGCAAGCGGCCAGATCTGGCCGTCGGAAAGCCTCGCCTAAGGTCGCGCAACCTTAGGTGAGGTGGCATGAGGTCGGGCGACCTCAGGCATCGCCCGAGTCGAGCGACCCGGGTGACGCCGCCCGAGGCCTCGCGATCTCAAGCAACACCCGGGTCGCTCGACCTCGGGCGCGACCCAAGCGGCGTTGCTCGAGGCCACGCGCCCGAGGCCTCGCGATCTCGGGCAACACCACGGGTCGCTCGACCTCGGGCGCGACCCGGGCGGCGTTGCTCGAGGCCGCGCGACCTCGGGCGGCGTCGCCGGGTTGTCGCCGAGGCCGTGGTCGCCGCTTGAGGTTGCGTGGCCTCAAGCAGCCGGGTTGCGCAACACCCGAGGTCGACGCCTCCCTCCCCCGCCGTCGCCGCCGCCGACCACCTCCTCACCACCACCAGCTGCTCCCCCACAATTTTCCCCTCACCACGCGATCTCCTCCTCCCTTTTCTTTTCTTTTTTTCATTTTTCTTTTTACTTTGAAATAGCTTTGCAAAACATGCACAAAAAATTGGTTTCCAAACACAACTCCCTTCCCAAAATGCTCATTCTCTCAAAGGTACTTGGGGAAATGCAAAGCCATTTCCCCAAAGTTGAACCAAACGGGGCCTCTGGCCACTTGCCGATGCACTCTGAATGCAAGACATGCTCCCAATGCGTCCGAGTGGCCATAGACTCGGCTCAAAGCTCCTCACGACAGATCAAAGGAGCCCTTTCAATCCCAATCTTGCGCTGTAATTCCCCCACCCAGCAAGTTCGAAGGCCATCACGTCGTCCAATGGCGTCACTGCCGCAACGAGGACTCGGAGGCCCGTGGTGACGAGGTATCTATATATTTATTGATCTTAATTTGTCAAATGTGATATTGATTTTTTAAAAATCATTATCTGTCATGTATGTCATAATAGACATCCGAAAATATGCAGATACTTATAAACAAAACATGTGGAAGAAGAAGAGATGCTAAATTAGAGAGTACTAGGATTAGAGATTTGTTAAAATGACTATGAAAAATAAATTGCAGAGTAAAGCTCACGTGGGAACGGGCGACATGGCTTGGTGTGACAAGAGTTTTACCCACATTAATATGCTTTGAAGCGCTTCCCTGCAATCAAATAATGTCCGACGAAGTCACCCATGTTCTCCCAATATTCAAATTATGTTCTCCAAAGAAGATTATTCTCTACCGCTTCAGGAAAAATTAATTAAGAACAGTATAGTTTAAAGTGAACACTCAGAGAACTTCGAACTTCGTAATGATGCATACATACACATCTCGTTTTCCTAGGTAAGATCATTCTACTGCAAAGGGAGACGCACTTCAGGGTGTGCAATTGTCATATAGGGTCCACTGTAATATTTATATGAATGGAAATGCAAAAGATAAGGCAGACAATAACTCGAGCGAGCGAGAGTCATAGAGGGTCATGAAGGTGATGTTGCTTTAATTAGCGAGTGGCAAAATAAAATTCCCAGCTTGGCACCTAAACTAATAATGGATTGCCTTGTTAAATGTGCTCATCCAATTGTGATTAACTTGCCTTTGAGTAGATCGATGAGGTAACTAAACCCGACCTAAATCACCATCAGTGCATTGCAATACAAGAAAGTGTGAAAAGCATCAAATCGGATGGCAAGAGCGGTGGCTGGTGCCCTTTCAAAATGACCTTGTCTTTTAACTTGTGGGAACTTTCTTATGAATCGTGTATAGACTCAGTATCCCTCCCAAGACCAACATTACAGTTGAACAGATACAATTTCATGCTTAAGGCACGAGCAAAATGTGTCAATGTCTTGGGTTCAAAACCCAATTCAGCATAATATTGCATGGCTCTCGGTTGAGAAGAAATTATTCCTAGCCAATAAATATGGAAAGCTCTTATTTGACCAGATCCAAGTGAACTGCTCTAAAATTTATACACATGTACCTTGCCCACTGCCAGTTGGCCCTATAGAGCCATGAGACCAGGGAGCTAAATCAACCCGCTCATGATGGCCAAATTGCATCATAGTCTGAAGTATATTTTGCGGCTCCGTCTTCGCGAACAAATAAAGAAGCGGAGTGAAGTCAGTTACTTGATGGAGCCTTATCTCCACGCCCAAAACATATCAAGGATGAATATTATGTAGGATGCATTTCAAGGTAGAAGACGATGAAGCAATGTAAAAATCGTTTAGTTTAGGGTATTGTGTCTTGTAAGGAAATAAAAGGAATGGAGATGAAGCCTGTCTCTCAGGTTTCTATCTTCTTTTCAAATACCAATATAATAAGTAATCAAAATGTATTGCAATGAGGTGCTTGTGCTGCAATCAATTATTGTTTAATGAACTTATTAGAGTATTTAAATACTAAATGCTACCTTTATTAGAAAAGCTGGCATAGTTTCCCCCAAGAAGAAAGATTATCCTCTACTTCTTCAGGAAGAAAGAGATGAGAACACCATTCTTTAAGATGCGTGTGTATATATATTTATTATAAGTAAAATAATTTCATTGCAAAGATCCATACCTAGAGAACAATTGTCTAAAAAATCATAAACTTATTCCATTTTTACCAATTTAATCCTAAGTTTTCTCATATTTTGTCAATTGAGTCTTAAATCTTCTCACGTTTTGCTAATTGAGTCTATCTGAAAATTGCCGACATGAATCAGCCGACATGAATCAGCCAACTTGACATGACCAATGTTGATGTAAATAATTGTTGGAAAAATATTTTTCGTTCATTCATTTTTGTAGCAATACAAGCGATCATTTTTGGGAATTTTTTTTTTCAAATCATCTATTTTCCGTGCAATAAATGAAGCCTAATGCAAAGAAAATGAGGTATAAATTCATGTGACAGAGAATATCCTAAAAACAAGGGGAGTAAATGAAATTAACATCTTTATGCTTATCACACACGAATTTAGAATCAGGTGGCGTGACAACGTAGGGTAATCGGAAAAAGTGCCAAAAAAGTCCTTAACATTTTTACGTTGTGCCAATTCAATCCTTTCCGGCCAATTTTGACCGAATTTTGCTGACTGGACGCCGGCCGGCTGACGTGGCTTGATCGACGCTGACGTGTACAACTTTTAATAATAATTTAATATTTTTGAATTTTTTTGAATTTTTTTCTCTTTTTATTTTTATATTTATTCTTTTCTTTTATCTTTTTATCTTTTTCTTTTTTCTTCTCATCTTCTTCCTCCAACCGGTTCTTTGAAGCTCGGTGACCGGCTAGAGGCGACGGCTGGCGAGGTCGAGGTCGACCTCGCCGGCCACCTCGCCAGTGGCCACGAGGCCGCCCTCAAGGCCAGGGTGGTGAGGGCGAGCCCCGCCAACTCGACGTGAGGAGGCGGCCTCGAGCTGGCGGGGCTCGCCCTCACCGGCCATGGGCGAGGCTCGACCCTCGCCGGATCCGGTGAGGGCGAGCCTCGCCACCCAGCCTTGAGGGCGGCCTTGCGGCCACCGGCGAGGTGGCCGACGAGGTCGACCTCGACCTCGCCGACCATCGCCCGGCCGGTCGCCAAGCTCCGGCGACCAACCTGGAGGAAGAAGATGAGAAGAAAAATAAAAATAAAAATAAAAAAGAGAAAAAAATATTCAAAAATATTCAAAAATATTCTAAAATATTAAAATATTATTAAAAGTTGTACACGTCACCGCCGATCAGGCCATGTCAGCCATCCGGCGTCCAGTCAGCAAAATTCGGCCAAAATTGGCCGGAAATGACTGAATTGGCACAACGTAAAAAAGTTTAGGACTAAAACGGCACTAAAAAAAGGTTTAGGACTAAATTGGCACAAAACCAAAAATTTTAAGACTTTTTGGCACTTTTCCTTAGGGTAATCTTTGCGAGATATGTAATCGCGTAATCAGAAAAGACGAAACAAGCTTTATTCTTAATCCGTTCATAAGCATGGGTAAATGGAAGCTACTAATACGTGGCGAAGTGACAAAGAGCACATGACTCCCTCCTCTCCGGCCGCTTGCCGATGCACTCTGCATGGAAGACATGCTCCCACTACGTCCGAGCGGCCATAGACTCGGCTCAAAGCTCCTCACGATAGATCAAAGGAGCCCTTTCAATCCCAATCTTGCGCTGTAATTCCCCCACCCAGCAAGTTCGAAGGCCATCACGTCGTCCAGAGGCGTCACTGCCGCAACGAGGACTCGGAGACCCGTGGTGACAATATATATCTTAATTTGTCAAATGCAATATTGATTATTTAAAATTATTATCTGTCATGTGTGTCATAATAGACATCCAAAAATATGTAGATACTTATAAACAAAACATGTGGAAGAAGAAGAGATGCTAACTGAGAGTACTAGGATTAGAGATTTGCTAAAATGACTATGAAAAATAAATTGCAGAGTAAAGTTCACGTGGGAACGGACGACATGGCTTGGTATAACAAGAACTTTACCCACATTAATATGCTTTGAAGCGCTTTCCTGCAATCAAATAATGTCCAATGAAGTCACCCATGTTCTCCCAATATTCAATTTCTGTTCCCCAAAGAAGATTATTCTCTATTTCTTCGGGAAAAATAATTAAGAACGGTATAGTTTAAAGAGAGCACTTATAAAACTTCGTAATGATGCATACATACACATCTCGTTTTCCTAGGTAAGATCATTCTACTGCAAAGGGAGGTGCATTTCAGGGTATGCAATTGTGCCCTCGCAACCACTCGCGACCACTAGGAAGGTGGCCGGCGAGGTCGTCCTCGACCTCGCCGGCCATGCCCGGCCGGGTCACCGAGGTCCGGCGACCGGCTAGAGAAAGAAGAAGAGAAGAAAAAAATAAATAAATAATAAATAATAAAAAAAAAAAAAATTCAAAAATATTAAAATATTATTAAAAGTTGTCCACGTCAACACCGATCGGGCCACATCAGCCGGTCGGCGTCCAATCAGCAAAATCCGGCCAAAATTGACCGGAAATGACTGAATTGACACAACATAAAAAGGTTTAGAACTAAATCAACACAAAAAAAAAAATGTTTACACTAAAAAAAAAAAGGACTTTTTTGGCACTTTCCCCGCAATTGTAATGTAGGGGTCCACTGTAATATTTCTTAATCATCTCAAAATTTGAAATAAAATATGTCTTTTGTTATATGGATGAAAAGGCAAAATGAGGACGATAGAGTAGACAATAACTCAAGCGAGGGAGAGTCGCAAGGGGTCATGGAGGTGACGTTGCTTTAATTAGCGAGTGGCAAAATAAAGTTCCTAGCTCGGCACATAAACTAATAATGGATTACCTTGTTAAATGTCCTCATCCAATTGTGATTGACTTGCCTTTGATCAGATTAATAAGGTAACTAAACCTGATCTAAATCACCATCACTGCATTGCAATACAAGAAAGTGTGAAAAGTATCAAATCGGATGGCAAGAGTAGTAGCCAGTGCCCTTTCAAATGACCTTGTCTTTAACTTGTGGGAACTTTCTTATGAATCATGTATAGGCTCGACATCCCTCCCAAGACCAACGTTATAGTTGAACAGATAAAATTTTATGCTTAAGGCACAAGCAAAATGTGTCAATGTCTCGGGTTCAAAACCCAATTCGAGATAATATTGTATGGCTCTCGATTGAGAAGAATTTATTCCTAACTAGTAAGTGTAGACAGCTTTTATTTGACTAGATCCAAGTGAGTTGCTCTAAAATATCATCTCACCGCATCATGGCCCATGTTTCAACAGCTTTGCGGCTCCAAATCTGTATTTCTAACATTTGGCTGGTGAAGTTTTTCAATAGATGCATCTAATTGTGGAAATCCCAATACAATGAAATATCTTATTAGCATGGAAACTGATCCTGTGAAATCATTCAGATCACATATGAAGGATTCGATCTATACCCTCAATATTTTTTTTTGGTCATAAAATTGAAATTTCATTAACTCAAAGGAAGTCCATTCACATCGCAAGATAAGATATCCAACAAAAGTTTCAGGGGACAAGATAGCCAATTAGAGGGGAGTTCCTTCTTTCGGCAAGCTTTGGTTACCCAATCCACGATCCTATTTGCATCTCGGGGACATCAGGCTAGGTTCACAAAGTTCAATTGGGTCAATTTTGCTTTGCACTCATCAATCGAGGCCCGTAGGCTCCATGGGTTCTGCTCTTCTTTCATAATGCAGTTGACTAGCGAAGTACAATCTAATTGTGCTTGAAGTTGAACTCCACAGAACTCTTCACAATTGCTTCTCTCTTCAATAAAGCGTAGACCGGTGAGCAAAGCTAAGGTTTCAGCTGTTATCGCTAAAATATGACCTAGAGGGGAGTAAATAGGTAATTGTACGGAAATAAAAAATTTAAATAAATATTGCAACGAGATAACTTTTGATGAAATGGTATGATCTTACTAGTGTACAATTTTACCATAATTAATAAAAAAAAAGTAATGGGATAGAAAATTGCACATAAAAGTTTATAGTGGTTCGGCTTTTGCAAGCCTACGTCCACTCTCCCGTGCTACAGCCAATTGACTAGAATCTACTGATAATAACTGATAAGAGGTTATAAGATCTGAGCTATGAACACTCAAGCTCATGTGTCACACACTCTCTCAAGATTCTAAATGGTTACACAATGATGCTCACAGAGACAAATGTATAATCAAGACACTCTTCAGACTTTGGAAATAAACGCTTCAATTTTCGTGAATGCGAATTCTAATTCCTTCAACTTCGAGATCTTCTCTTATACATCTCCTAATCCAAGCTGATTGTTGGACATATCTCTAGGAGGACTTACCCAGCCAATCTACCCATTAGCCTAGATCTAGTTGAGAAGATCCGATAGTTTCAGGATCGCCGAGGTTGATACTTCCCATAATTTCTGCCACCCATACAGCAATTTGGGTTTTCATAAGTCAAGTGTTTACGAATAGAAAGAATATTTGGCCTCAAATAAGTCGTTCTAAGAAATCCAAATCTTCAAGAGATAGTTTCCTTTGGAACTCCTTATATATAAGGCAGGAAATCCAACCAATTGCTACTGGCCGTTTGACATAAGACATAAAGAAGGAAATAATTAAACAACAACTTTGGTTCTGATTGATAACGTCTGATCACATCCCATCAGATTTTCAACCGTTGTCCTTAATTCCATCTTAATCATAGGCAACCAGAACATCTTAATAAGTCTTTGAGTCTAGTTCTCTAAGTCTGATGAGTAACATCTGATGATACATATCATAATTTTCATAGAACTTCTTGATCATTCAAATTGCTCCAAGAATATCACCTGGAAATTCTTTCATTGGAATCATTGAACATTTATGGAAATGTTTTGTCAATCTTCAAAATCAATTAGAGAAATTTCCTCAACATCAGCTACTTCGACCGATCCAGCCAAGATAGAATTTGCAAAGCCATCCACCAACACTCCTATGTAGTCTTGAATCACCCCTGCTACGGCTGCTTCCGACGAGTTCTCGGATTTGGAGCAATTGACGTTAATTACAAAGACCCTCGCTCCGGTGGCTGCCATGAAGAAGGTAAGCTTTTCTTGTTCTTAGTTGCACTTTCCGGCCTTGGATTCCATCTCAAAAAACTGGCTTGCTTTGTAATTGCAAGATCCAATGTTCTGCTCGGGTTCGGCCAGCGGGAGCTAAAAGCAAACCCATTTCGTGCCCTCCAAATTGACCACAAGATGCCTGCAATTTCCTCATGCGAGACCTGGTATGTATTAGCTTCAAAGCATTTCAATAACAATTTGTCCAGTCGAGTGATGGGTATGTCTGAAGATTGTTGCTTGATTTTTTTTCATGTGCCCGTATCGAAGCTGTCGAGGGACAAAGCAAGAGCGCGTGCTTAATCGTCTCCGGCACTTGTTGGCATAGTGGGCATAAGGGGTCTGGTAAGATCTTCCTTCTATAGACGTTTTCTCTGGTGGGTTGGCTCTATAATGCTTAAGTCAGTAAAATGAGAGAGAGAGAGAGAGAGTGGGCATTTGAAAGGGCAAGCATGGCATATGCAATTATGAAATTATGATGGACTAGTTGTCTTTTTTGGTTAATTGGATTGAAGTTGGGAGAGAGACTTGGCAATTGAAAGGGCAAGGATGGCATATGCAGTTATGGAATATGATGGACTAGTAGTCGTTTTTGGGCAATTGGGTTGGAATTAGGAAAGGGATCGGGGTCAAAACTGAAGGCTTTACGATGACAAAATGTGGAAAATTCCAAGGGAAAATGACAAATGGACCACTTTTCTTTCTACCATGTTTTCAACATGTGTCACAATACCATGTTGATTTATGAGGATTAATTGAGTGAAAAAATTCAAATACTCTGTACTGTAAGAAAAAGAAAGAAGAATCAACTCCGTATGTTCATGCACTTTCATCTTCTTAGAAAATTAATTCTCAAAACTTTCACGATACTCAAATGTTGATGTGTAAAAGTAAATATATATATATATATATATATATATATATATATATATATATATATATATATATATATATTTGTAAATATCTGAAATATGAATAATAATTCTAAATTTGGTAATATATGTCTTTTTCTATAGGAAGTTGCGAGGTTAGCGACCATATCGCCTTCTCCGCTTAATTAAAAATCTCTTACTCGTTGGCCTCGTCCAATGAGAATATTCAGAGTTTGCTTTTAAGACCATGACCGACCTCGGCGAGGTACGGTTCTGGTCACTTGATGCTTTTGACTCTTTTTTTTTGGGGGGTCGTAACTTCATATCTTCAATTTAGAAACTAAATCCACTTGCGGAGTATCCAAACAGAGCAGGCCTGCGGAGGGCTTGTCAACTAGTTCCTGGGGAGGGCCTTTTTCCTATGGCATTTTGCTACTAAATCAGCTACGCTATTAGAGGTCCTATTACAATGGACCATCTTTAAATTTGAAAAAAGAAGCAACAGTCCACGGGTCTTGCTGATCTGCGCACATTCTTCCCAAAGCACGTGTTGTCTAGACTTCAAACTCTTCACTAAGTTGAGATATTCTGACTCCAAAGTGAGTTGTTGTGCCGCACGATAGGAGAGAAACTTCAACGTCTCCACCATCGCTAGGATTTTCGCTTGCTCGGCCGAGGAGATAGATACGTTCTTCACAAAGCCATCAATTAAAATCCCAGTAGAATTGCGACACGCACAGGCGATTGAACCTTCTTTTGACCAAGGTAAGTGCGCTGCATCAATGCTTATTTTCCATTCCCCTTTTTCCGATAGATCCCATCTTTCTTCCTTCTCTGCTCTCAGAGGGACAACTTGAACAAAAAGATGCTTGGACTCTTGTGTCACACAAATACTGACAACTCGCAATGACTTTGCAGTCAATTGAATTTGGCATTTGTAGATGATGTATTGACCCGATCGTGAAGCACGTGGCCTGTAATGTATTGGATTTAGAACTATTTTTCTTTCTCTAATGACTAGTTAGTAATGACTTAGGGGCCAACCTGCCAATGAGGTCTGCGCACCCCACAATCATGTGATGCTAATGATGCCATTAGTTACAGCAATGTCTATTATTTGCATCATAATCCTGTCACAAAATCGTTATTGTCCCATATTTGGTCCTTGTGATTATAGCTATCATATATATCTTGTCTTCGCAATACCTATTATAGCTATTATATGCCTATTATAATTTATGCGTAATAAAGATTTGTATAAATCTCCCTAGTTTCTCTTTTCTCCTTCTTCCTCTACTTCACGTTGATAGAAATCATTCAATAGGTCAACAGTAAAAGCATAAGATTCGGCAAGGGTGACCCCACCTTTGGCTGGTTGGTCATGGGACCAACGGAGAAAGAAGGAGAAAAAAAGAAAGAAAAGATAAAAATTACTAAGAAATTCGGATTTTTCAAAGAAATTGTTAAAATTGTCTATGTTGACGCTGATTATGTTATGTAAGATGACCGACATTTACGTTAGTAATTCATAGCTAAAATTGACCGGAATAACTAAATTGGCAACAAATGAAAAAGGTTTATGACACGATTGGCACAGCTAAAAGATTTAGAAATGAACTAGCATAAATGCAAAATGTTTAGGAATTTTGTGACTATTTTCTTGATATGAAACTTATTGGTCTCACAATGATGCATCTTATGTGGTGTATGAGATCAACTAGACTTGTTTATTCAAAAGGCAATTTCCACGGGATGATAAAACATAATCAAATTCATAATTTGTCACTTCAACCGGAGAAAAAAAACACTATAAATAGCCACCTAATGGAAAGCACAAAGTGCCAATACATAGCTACCAAATACTTCTCCAATATTAATAATGAGGAAGGCCTTTCTTGTTGTTTGCGCTTTCTTCATCTCGTTCGCTCTTCTCTTCCTTCCTTCCACTGAAGCTCGAGCACTCCTTCAGAAAGGTGATCTCTCTCTCTCTCTCTCTCTCTCTCTCTCTCTCTCCATGTTGGTTGAAGAAATACGATGAATCTTTTATCTGATAATCTAAGCAGGACCAGCAAAAGCGCCGTGCAAAGGACAGAGAAGATATACACCGTGCATACCGTCATCACCTCCAAAAAAGTGTGGCGTTTATGGACGTGGACCTTGCCCTCCGCTAGTTGGCCCTACAAAGCCATGAGACCAGGGAGCTAAATTAAGCCGCTGATGATGGCCAAATTGCATCATAGTATGAAGTATATTTCACGGCACCATCATCGTGAGCGAATAAAGAAGCGGAGTGAAGTCAATAAGGCAATGGAGGAATCTTTCAGTTTAAGGTATTGTGTCTCTTGAGGAAATAAAAGGAAAGGAGACGAAGCCTGTCTCTCAGGTTTCTATCTTCTTTTCAAATTCCAATGTAAAAAGTCATCTAAATGTATGTGCAATGAAGTGGTTGTGCTGCAATCAAGTATTGTTTGATGAATTTATGAGAGTATTTAAATACTAAATCCTTCCTTTATTGGAAAAGCTGGCATAGTTTCCCCTCAAGAAGAAGATTATCTCTACTTCTTCAGGAAGAAAGAGATGAGAACACTATTCTTTAAAGATGCATGTACGTATGTATTATAAGTAACATAATTTTATTGCAAAGATCAACCCCTAGGGAAAATTGTTCAAAAATTCTTAAATTAATTACATTTTTGCCAATTCAGTCATAAATCTTTTAACTGTGCCAATTGAGTATTCTCGCGTTTTGCCTGTTGAATCAATTAAATTTTGATCGGAAATGGGGGAGCAACAAAGAGGACATGACTGGCTCCTCTCCTACCACTCGCCGGTGCACTTTGCGTGGTACGCATCCTCGCAATGCATCCGAGCGGCTGCAGACCCGGCTCGAAGCTCCTCCCGACAGATCAAGGATCACCCTTTCAATCCCGATCTTGCGCTGTCATTTCCCCGCCCCGGCCAGCAAGTTCCAAGGTCATCATGTCGTCCAACGGCGTCACTGCCGCAACAAGGACTCGGAGACCGGGGGCCGAACTGCTTCCATTCGGGGACGCTGCAATTTCTTTATCAAAAGAAAAGGGCAAAAAAAAAAGAACAAGGTTCTCTCTGCTTGGAGACCCAGGGCCGAATCGCTTCCATTCGGAGAGTTGTTCTCAGAATGTAAGATGGGCATTGATGGGCTGATCTAATAACTTGGATTTTACTGGTGAATCTCTCTCATTATTATTCAATCTTGCCACATAATACGCGACAAAGAAGTCTCTGTTCGCTGTTCTTACAGACATATTAATCAAGTTTATGGCAGCATTTTTTGTCTACGAGACAATGGATGGCAGAATGTGACCTTAATAAAGATATGCAGGCAACGGCTTTAACCATATGGTGGACAAATTACTTTGAGTTTGGACAGTTAATTATTCAGGACGGAGCTCTCTTTTCTTATTCTTTAGTAGAATTATTTGGAATTTGAAGATACGTTTTGAATATTTCACTGAATGTTTTTCTTTTTTCCCTCTGACTTTATGCTCTCTACCAAAGACAATGCATAATAGCTTCTACTTAACTGCAACTTCAATGATTTTAGTGTTGATTCTTCAGGACATGTTTCCTCGACAAGATAATATATTATCAACTTTGACCGAATGGATTAAGGTCAATCTTCACTTCTAATTTTTCACTGGCAAATAAAAGCTAAGCACACAAAAAGATGGAGAAGATATCTCTAAAGGATAATGGCGCTTGTTTCATGTTTCTATTTTTTTGCATTTTTTTATCATTATTATTATTGAATTTGTGCACTTGACAATCTCATTATCCATCTTCCCAATTTAACAAATATACAATTGCACCAAGAAACATTAAAAGAAGACATTAGAAACAAGCTTTCATAAGGGAGTTGACACGACATCTTTATTCATTGAATCTAAGTTGCACATTTTAAAGAGACAACTCTTTAAACAATTTCATTATCTACTAAATTTGATGGCCTTTTGCATTGGCTTCTCCATCCACCCTACTGCTTTTGTCTCGCATTCTCACAACTTGTGCAAACCATTTGGGTCATTCTGTGTCAAATGCAATATATGTTATGGAAATTCCAACTATGATTCTAGATGCATAACCTATTCATACTTCTTTTTGTTTGAAGGAACTCTTATGCCCTTTGCCATCGTCAATTGATGAGGATGATGGTGGAGGAGGTTAAGCACTGCGAGGATATGCTTTGGGCAATAGTGTTCCACATAAGCCTGGATTTGTACTAAATGAGTAGCTTGAAAATGTACTTAATTTCTTATCCTTAGAAATTCATCGAATGAGTTGGTTGTTAAGAGGCTTAAGCACTCAAGGGATGCCAAATCTCCCACTATTCCAGGAACTCCCCCACTAGGCTGGTACTCCTACATTCAGGTCACGTCATAGTCGGACACTTACGTCAAATCTCACGTTAAAAGCAGGTTGCGATGACTTTGGACTCGATTGAATTTGGCATTTGATTTGGTCCCAAAAAAAAAAAAAAAATTGGCGAGCCTCATTTATCTCCTGTGCTTCGGGAAAAGAGAGATAATAACAATAATTTTAACGATGCATACCTATGTATCCTCTTTGCTTATCAGTAACATATACATCAAGGTGTACAATTGTAATGGATGGGTCCTTTGTAGTTATTCAAATGGTGGAAAATATAAAAGGAGATATCTTCGTTACATGGGAAAGCAAAAACGATGGCCATAAAGGGAATACAAATTTTTTACAGGTGCTTTTTTGGAGACAAAGAACCCGATGCAATACTCTGTTATCGTCTTAATTATCCTCAAGCAAATCTTGAATAACTTGTCTTTGATCGTTCAAGGAAAAGTAAAGTTTATCAAGACAAAAGCCTGACCTAAATCAATCATTTGAAAGCTATTGCAATAATTTTTCTCGGATGGCAAAGATTGGATAAATGATTCTTTTTCACTTGTGGAAAACTTTGCGCTTGGGCTCAATTCTTCCGGATCGGGACAAAAGACCAAAAGTTTGATGCGGATGTATCACAGCTTGTAAGGGCCCGGAGACATTATCAATCACATGGGACCCCATAAAAGCATCCTTTCCGTCGATTACGTTGATATAGGGCCCATTGGATTGACAAAATTGCACAACATATGTTGTCCTCATATCCATGTCGAGCATTCGGTGGCCCATTGAAGTTAGAGAAGATATCTCTAAAGGATAATGTCGAGGAACACTTGTGTGGTAGCGTGCATTCTCTTCATTTCTGTGACTCCTATCTTCCTTCCTTCCACTGTGCTCGAACACTACTACTTCATGCAGGTGAATTCACCAACTTCCCTTCTTTCTCCTTCAACTCCTGTGCTGTAACATGTTGGCTGGGTCCACCTTCATGTGGGGCCCAGCTAACGTTAAACAAAAGAAACAAAAAGAAGAGAAGAAAAGTCAAAAGCAAGTGAAAAGAAAGAAAAAGCTTCGTGCGTGGTGGGGTGCCCAAAAGTGGAGAGAGAGAAAATTGTGAAGCACACCAAAGAACAGGGGAGGAGGAAAGAAGAGGGGTACAATTTTGTGGTCCATATTCGAAGGCAAAACATTAATGGAATCGACTCAAATTTGAGTTTGTTGTTTATGAGATCAAGGACTATGAGTTGATGATTTTCGTCTGTTGAGAATTGGCTCCGAATTTTTCGATTATGGTTAGTGTTTTTTAGCCACATTTATATTTAAGAAATGAGCTTATAATGTTTATGTGGAGTCCCTAGTACGTGACAAGAGAAAATTATTTTGTGTATCATATTATTCTTAGCAATAAGTGAAAGCTTTTGAGTGATTTGTGATTTTTTCTGCATTGAATTTTCACGTTAAACTCAAGGTCATGTCAGATAACTGCCACCTTAGCATATATTTGCTGCTGGACATTAAAGGACAATGATTTAGAGGGAGATTGGATGGGTTTTTTTTTTTTTCCTTTGTTGGGGAGTGGGGAGAGAAATTTCAACCCACTTCGTTGAAGGAAACTTTTCTTTAGAAGTGAATATTTTCTGACATGTGGACAAGCGTTTGGATGCCACACATCCGCTGCAACAGGGTGATGTGCTGTTCTTGTTATCTGAGTTCTGTTTACAAGATTACATAAACAATGACATGGGCTTCTTGCCATTGGCTTTAATTGCATATTGGGTTCTAGAGAACAAAATTACAATGTCTATAATGGAATGCCATGCTCTCTCCTCTCCCCCGCCCCGCCCTCCCATGGGCGGGTATCTGCGCTGTAGTTTGGAAGGGCAGAGAAGGTAGAATATCTTGACTCTTCAGTAACGAGCAACATACTCAAAGTTCCTCGTATGCATCGTTCCTCTCAATTGTGTTATGTTTCAGATCCTGCCACGGTGTTGTATGAGCTCCTAATTGCTTAAATGTCATTCTGTTTGGATCCTTTTTCCCCTTTGCAACTGACTTTGCTGCTTCAATTTTCTTGAATATAAAATACTTGGAAGAGCCTTGTCTATGGGTCGAGTCAAAACACAACTACCCTTAGCATATTGTCCTCCCCAGCTGAGACTGGAGTTGGCTTTTGCTATTCGTCTCGTTGTTATCGTACGTTGTTTATGGAATTTACTTTTTTTTAAGATCACCGAGCTGCTTGCTTATCTCACCGTCAATTTGTACAATCACATGACGTTATGTGTTTATGCGTCTTCAGGTGGCAGCGCAACATCATACAGACGTTCGTGTATTGGCAGGTGTGTCTCATAATCCCTTTTCCTTCTACTTAAGCTAATAAGGACCAGTCTACCGAATACCATTTTAGAGGAATATACAGAACGTATGAATTCGCATATAGTATTTAAATAATGTGCTGTTAATGAGAGAATGTGGATGACATGAGATGCTGCTGAAAGAATCATGCTAGGACGTTGAGAAGGCAAGTGGTTATACAAGTAAAATAATCACTCCTTTTATATAGAAAAAAATTACAAATTCTTCACACTAACACACTCTCACACCCACTCACTTCACTTGCTTCTCACATGTCACTCACCCACTCACTCTACAAACAACACACGTACACAATACAACACTCCTCACTTCACTCCAATCACTCCATACACACTGCACACGCCTCACACACCCCACACTTCATACTACACACTCAAGGGGCAAGAGTCCCTATTTATAGGGGGTGAAGTCGGTGCATTAACCGACTTCCACACCAAATATCCTTAGAATATTAATATTTTATAGCTAGCGTTAGTCAAATATTATGGCTGGAAAATTCTAGAGAGAGAAATCTAGAGAAAGAAAGATCTAGAGGAGAGAGGCAGTGCTCTCTAACACTCCCCCTCATCGACTACTCTCTCTCTTAGCATGGACCTTGCGATCATACCAATTTGCCTTCGAAACTCTCCGAATTTTGCAGCTCCAAGACCTTTTGTGAAGATATCCTCAACTCAATCATTTGTTTTGGCATACTCCATCTTTATCTTGCCTTGTAATATTTTTTCCTGCAGGAAATGATAGTGTACTTCTACATGCTTGGTCCTCGCATGGAAAACTAAATTCTCCTCTAAGCTTATGGCTGATAAATTATCACAATACAATCTTGTCGAGTGATCTATCGGTTGATAAAGATCCTCCATTAATTGTACCAGCCATGTACTCTCTTGAGTTGCCATTGCCACTACTCTATACTCAGCTTATGTCGTAGATAATGACACAGTTGCCTATCTTTTATTGCCCCATGACACTACTCCTGATCCAAGGCTAAACATGTATTCAGTAGTTGATCATCATGTGTTACGATCTCCAGCAAAGTCAACATCGCAATGGCCTACAACTTCACATGATACTTCTTTCTTATACAAGAGCACAAATTCAAATGTATCCTTTACACACCTTAGTATGCACTTAAATGCATCTAAGTGAGGCTTTTGTGGCTTCTTCATGAATCGACTTGCTACTCCCACTACAAAGACAATATAAGGCTATGTTATGGTTTGGTAAATAATGTTGCCCCCCAATTGCTTGTACATAGTTGAGTTTTCCAATTCTCATCCTTTAGCTGTACATAGCTCTAAATTTCCATCCATTGGAGGAGATATAGGTTTGCAATCAAGCATCTCAAACTTGTCTAGGAGGTCACGTACATACTTTTGCTGACATAGGAATAGTCCTTCATTGGTATTCTCAACCTCGAGTCCCAGGAAATGTTTCAACTCTCTAAGCTCTTTCATCTGAAACCGCACTGACAGGTTGGCTCTGATTTGGCATATCTCATTTTCATTATCTCCAGTGCTTATTAGATCATCCACGTAGATTAATACTATTGCAAGCTTGCCATCTTCCGCCTTCACAAACAAGCTCGAGCTTGCTTGGGCTACTAAGTAACCACTTTGCACTAAGAATTCAGCAATCTTCCCATATCATGCTCTTGGGGCTTGTTTTAAGCCATAGAGGGCTTTCTCTAACTTGCAAACATAGTCTGGATGAGTCTTACTTTAGAAACCATCTAGCTGCTCCACGTATATATCTCCATGTAAGAAGACATTCTTTACATCGATTTGCCATAATTTCCATGACTTGCTTGATGCAAGTGTTAGTAAAACTCAAACTATAGAAATCTCTGTGATTGGGCTAAAAATCTCATCATAATCTAGGCTATACTTTTGAGAGAATTCTCAAGCAACTAATCGTGCCTTATATCTTTTTATCGATCCATCTAGTTGAGTTTTAAGTTTGTAAACCCATTTAAAAGATATGGGATGTACCTCTTTAGGTATTGGCACAATGGTCCCATGTCTTATTCTTTCTTAATGCTTGGATCTCTTCCTCCATGTCCTACCTCCATTTGATGCCTTGTGAGGCTTCCTCGTATGTAGACAGGTCGACTACTCCAACATCTTTAGTCATGCCACATTTGCATATTTGGGATTTGGTCTTCTTTGCCTTGTTGATCTCCTAAGTTGAAGTCCATACTCTTCAAGTTCTTCCATCAAACTTGGTCGGAGCTCTTCTATAATTCTCGGATGTATACCAGTTTGCCATGGACTCTTTAATTGTTTCGGCAATTGTACTCTTACTTCTTCTCTTCCAGCTACGAGATCATTTCATTCTTTAATTGGCTGGCCCTTATCAAGCTCGTCACTTTCTTCCATTCTTTCACAAACCGCTTCTTCAACTTGTTTTGGATTAGATTGTGATGACCACCAAGATGATAGTTCATCGAACACCACGTTTTTGGAAGTGTAACACCTCCCTATTGTAGGGTCACAATACTTCCATCATTTTCTTTGATCATAGCCCATGAATATGCAGCAAACTGCCTTCTTATCAAACTTGTTATGAAAATGGTCTAGCACAAATGCATAACATACACATCCAAATACTCTAAAGTGACTTACCATGGGCTTGCAATTCCACAATTTCTAATAAGGTGACATAAAACCAAGCCTTGCTTGAGGTAGTCTGTTGATCACGTGCGCTGCCATTTTCATACATTCGACCCAAAACCTAGGTGGCACATTCTTCATGTGCAACATGCTCCTACATGTCTCTGCCAAATGCCGATTCTTTCTTTTGGCCACTCCATTTTGTTGTGACATATTTGGGCAGGTAAATTGTCGATGTATCTTCTATTTTTGAAGATACTTTGTAAAGTCATTTGACGTATATTCTCCCTCATTATTTGTATGGAAGCATAGTATCTTTTTGCCTACTTCATTCTCTACTTCTACTTTAAACTTCTTAAATTTGTTTAATGCCTCAGATTTTTCTTTCATAAAATCGACCCAGACATACCTGGAGAATTCATCAATGAATGTTATCATGTACTTTGATCTCTTGATTGATGGTTGCTTCACTAGTTCAAATACATCTAAGTGGATGAGCTCGAGAGGTATCTTAGTGGACTCCCCATATGGAAGTTGATGTGTCTTCTCGTATTGACATCTGGCACAGACGATGTCTTCTTGGGCTTCCAAGTGGGGGAGGCCCTTTAGCATACTTTTCTTTATCATCACCTTTAACTTATGGTAGCTCACGTACCCAAGTCATGCGTGCCACAAATCGGGCATTTCACTCTTTCAAGTTTTGTCCACATATGTCATCTCAGCTAACATCACGTAGACTGACTCTTATTGATGCCCCTCCATGATTGGTGTATTAGTAGGTTTCAAACTATGGTACACCTTAACATCTCTTGGACCGAACACCACATAATTACCTGAGTCTGTAAGTTGTGCAACAAACAATAGATTCTTCTTCATTCCTAGCACATCGTACACATTTATTAGTTCAACCTGATGCAAACTAAATCGGGGTGTTATCAACATTTGGCTGACATGGGTAATCGGCAACCTTGAGTTGTCGGTGGTGACAACTACTCGTCCACCATTGTACTTACACATGTTTGATAGCTTTCCTTGGTCTACGGTCATGTGATTTAAGCACCTCAAATCAACTATCCAGTCTTCATCATAGTTGATCAATTTATCACTTACCGTGATAAGGGCTATCACATCTTCTAACTTTGTGATGGAAAAGGTTGCAAGCTCTTCTTGTTCCTCTACTACAAAGGATGCTTGGAAATCCCACTCTTCTTTGCTATCATTTTCCTTAGATACCGTGACATTTCCTTTAACTCTTTTAAACTAACAATCCCTAGCAAAGTGACTTACTTTGCCACAAGTATAACACCATCTGTTATGCCTTCTATTATTCTTATCTTCATTGTCATCCTTGTCACAATCTTGATAAGCTCCCCTTGGCCGAGGTCCTATTCCTCCTAGTCGCTTTTGCTATTCTCCATGACTTTTCCTATATTTGCCATCTCTAATACCTGCACCATTTCTACTCTAACCTTTGAACCCTCTTTTACTACTAAAGAAAGCACTTTCATCCTCCTTAACCGAGACCTTAGACATATCTCTATCGAAGGTCTTTAAATTGGCTAATATATTCTCCAACTCAGTTAGAGTTAGCTTGCTTGCCCATTCACGGGTGGCCGTAACAATATCATTATACTTTGGCCTTAACCCGTGAATCATTCTTCTTCTCATTCTTGTCTCAGAGACGGCATTGTGAGGATCTAACTTTGAAATTTCTTCACAAATAGATTTAACTTTGGAAAAATATTTGTTAGAGAAAACTTCTTCAATGTTTTGAAGCTGACAAAACCTTTCCAAAAGTCTAATCTGAAGACTTATAGACTCAAGTGTTATGGTCTGAAGAACTCCATACTCTACTGTCAAAGTCTAAAGACCGCTAGACCTTAATCCCAAAGTCTACCCTCACTAATAGTTTCCAGACCGAAAAATGAAGACTTATCCAGATGCGAGATTATGTTTAGGGATTCGGTTCGTATGGTTTTTGGAATACCTTGGCTGGATATAGAATCTACTTGATTGATTATTGGAATCAAGTCCGATATGAAAATCTTTTGAAAAAGCGAAGTATACTTGAAAGGTTCTACTTATGGAAACTAAAGATCCTGATTGTATGGGTGAACAGGATTGACTGGCTTTCATCACAAATCATTCAACGACTCGAGATCACCTTAGTTGATTCTGTCCAACGGGTAGATTGGAAGAACTCCTTTGGAAAGTGCCAACAGTCGTGAAGGTATTGAGGAGTATTTAAGGGGAACTCTCCAGTTATTTGAAGAGTGTGCGTGAAAGAAAAATTTCAAAGTCTGAAGCTTTCTAGTTCTTTGCTTTCTCATTCGTCAAGCTCAAATTTGTATACAAAAAAGAGAAACTCACAGTAAGACTTCATGAGAGATCGGGAGAAACTCTTCACTGAGGAAGTCGAGATCACAAGCTGTAAAATCTCTTTTGATTCATAGTGAAATCCAGCCAGTGGGCTATCAGCGTGGGAGAGTGGACGTAGGCTTGATCTAAGCCGAACCACTATAAACTTTGTGTTTCTATTCTCTTTCCATAAACTCCTTACTTTAATTCGTAACTTCATATAATTGTTTAAAACTGTTTACGTTCTTAGTCTATTATCTTCTAAAAGCAGTTTACTTATACTAAGCCTTGCAAAAATTTCTTTAACACCTATTCAGCCCCCTCTAGGTGTTCATATTAGCCCTTTCAATATTGACTTACCATCATATTTTGTTGCAAAATTGAGAGGAGCTCGTTTTCCAATCATTGTAACTTGGCATCATTTGTCCATGGGAACGGTATTGCCAAGTTATCCCAAGCCTCTTTCGGGGTCTTTGCGCTTTTCACGTGCTACAATAACTCATCTTCAACAGTTATAGCAAAGACGTAAAAAAGCCTTACTTGATTTGATGTTCCATTTACTTAATTCACTATACTCGCAGGTGGTGTGGTGTTACTGCCGCTAACGATATCCTACAAATCTTGAACTAACAAGTAATATTGCATGTGGATACTCCAATTATTATAGTTGGAGTTATTGAGATTCTCGATGTTGCTCACTGTACTTGAGAAATCTACCATCATGACTTGGTTGTAATGCCTAGCACTATACCAAGTAAGCTTGGTCCCGGATCAACCGACTTCACAATCCTAGATTGTGCACTAGCAAAACTCCGATGTTCTTCGCTCCTTGGCTTGACGATCCTTGATAACCTTGCTTCGATACCACTTGTTGAGAAGGCAAGTGGTTATCCAAGTAAAATATTCACTCCTTTTATAAAAAAAAATATTACAAACTCTCCACACTTAGACTCCCACTCACTTCACTTGCTTCTCACACATCACTCACCCACTCACTCTACAAACAACACACATACACAATACAACACTCCTCACTTCACTCCAAACACTATACACACTGCACACGCCTCACACACCCCACACTTCATTCTACACACTCAAGGGGCAAGAGCCCCTATTTATAGGGGGTGAAGTCGGTGCACACCAAATATCCTTAGAATATTAATATTTTATAGCTGGCTTTAGTCAAATATTACAGCTGGAAATATCTCTAGAGAGAAATCTAGAGAAAGAAATATCTAGAGGAGAGAGAGAGGAGAGAGGCGGTGCTCTCTAACATAGGATTATGTGATTGACACCGAAAGGACTAATAACATTTTCTTGGTTAGTCCAAGAATCTTAGATGGAGGGTGTGATGGACGGACCACATTTTGTTATTCTAGTGCTTGAGAATGAACTTTTCGTCCTCCAAACATTAGGTGTTCTCTCCCTTTTCTAATTTGAAGCCTCAATAAGAGAAGGGGATTCAGAGAATCAAAAGGCTTCCTAAATACAGATTTATGAGTTCTAACATGAGGATTTTTACTTTTCCCCCGCTGCAGCTTTTAAAGCTCATGTATCATGCCCCCGTACCTGTGGGCTATCATCAAAGTGCATGGGCTAAGATCGGAAGCAATGTTAATCCCCTTGTTCAACGCTATGCTCCATTCTTCAACACTCCATTATCTGCTACTCAAAGATGGTGGTTCAAGTAGTGTCCGGAAGGTAGGAGACTTCTTGGGAAGCCATTTCTTGCTCTGACTTCTGGTGTCTCGTCGGAGGACACGCTGATAAATGTCCGAGAAAGCCATCTTAGAGTTGGATGGTCATTAATACTTTAAAACCGTGTCTCTTGTTGCGATAAGGCGAGCGATCAAACAAAATATAGACGGAAGAAGAAAAATAAATCGGACACCAGATTTATGTGGTTCAGTCATAAAGACATACGTCCACAGGGAGAACAGCAACGAATTTCACTATAAATCAAGCGATAC
Organism: Eucalyptus virginea; assembly: GCA_014182375.1. NCBI lineage: Eukaryota > Viridiplantae > Streptophyta > Magnoliopsida > Myrtales > Myrtaceae > Eucalyptus > Eucalyptus virginea. Next base: position 8,537,781 of record CM024515.1, on the reverse strand, counting down.
AAGGAGATTACACACTCGAGTCACTCAAACACTCTCTCGGTATTTCCCAAACCCCAATTTAACCCCAAACCCAACTCACGGCACAAAATTACCACGCGTTCAAGCTCAAAATACAATACTCTACGTACGCCTAGTTTGCGTACACACGAAATCGCATATCTCTTCGAGCTTCACGTGACTTCGTTGATCGGTGAATTTGCGACTTCTTGGATCGTCGAACCTTTGCAGCTTCGTAGGGTTTTCTCGCAGTGACTTTCGGCCGTCCCACGCACACTCACAAAAGAAGAAAGTGAATCCTCGTATATATACGTGTGTGTGTGCGTGTGTGCCCCCACGGTCAAAGGTTTGACCTTGGCCTCACCGATTGATTCCTTCTTCGGTGACGGACGCTGCAGGTAAAGAACCCCTCCCTTTTTTTTTCTTTTGTCTTGGTTCGCATGTCCAAGTCCAAGTCCATGTTTGGACTTTCCTATTTCAGGCCAAACTTCCAAATACACCAATCTTTTTTATTTCAATTTATTTCAAAATTCGGCTTTTCGCTTCGGGCTTAAACTCGAGACATATTTAACAATCTCCACCTTGGCTCGATGTTTGAGCCAAATTACAATCGCTTCGTAAAAATTCAAATTCTACTACTACTTTCCCATAACCCCCGATGGGCTCAACCGCCACAGATATCATCCAAATCCAAGCCTCGCTTGAACTTCGCCATAACAGAGGACCTCATCAGAATACCAACTCCACATGCACCTTTAACTACTCTACAAGGATTTTCTGATGCAACCTCCTCAACCGCAGATAAAGCAAAACCATTATTGCATCCATATCTATCAGAAGATTGAATACATACCTTGTTAGTTTCAGCAGTTACAGCAACCATTGGCTCTATAGGCTCCACCTCATTATAAGCACCATTTGTGTCGATTATTTTGCTAGTACTCGTATACGCTACCTTAGGAGTTTCTGGTCGCAACTCCACCTCAAGCTGAACACCGTCCAAATCTATATTAACACTGCCACAAACACTCATAGCCAGAAGTATTGGAGACTCATCAAGTGTAATTTCTCTGCTGTTAACAGGTGAATTTATATGTGGGCACCACAACAGATCACCCCGCTCACCTTGTGCATAGCCATGGAATATGCACATTGCCCTCCAATCAAGCTTACCATCATTTACTCGAAAATAACACGGACAACCGAACATTCTAAGAATAAAATAATCAGCAACGTTACCTGACAACACTTCTTCAGGAGTCTGCCATTCAATAGCAATTGATGGAGATCTATTTACCAGGCAGCTTATCGTACTTAGCACATCAACTAGGATTCTCCTAACTATACCAGCACTAGAGATAATTTTTCGAGCCGTCTCTAGTAATGTTCTGCTCATCAATTCTGCAAATTGTTATGATTTACTAGCACTAGTGCGGTGTTTCACTATGCCCTCTTTCATGCATAATTTATTTGCCAGCTCTGAGCAAAACTCCATGCTATTGTCAGTCTGCACATGCTTGATCGACTTACCAGTCTCCGTCTCAATCAAAGCTCTTGACTGCGAGATCTTGACACCAGCATTAAACTTGTGCCTTGGCACAAACACCCAAGTCTTCCTCGAGCAGTCAAAAGACTCTCGAACAAATGCATCCGACGTCTCCGCAGCAAAATTTATCACTGTCTCACCTTGAAGTTTATACAGGCCATCGTGCTTAATTCCTTTCATTATCACCAGGGCACCTCGAACAACCTTCGAATTCCACCTTTTGAAGCCTCAGCTGAATCTAGGGCACCCAAAGAAATTAAGTTCTTTTTCATGAACATTCCTCACCATCAATGTCCTCATGATACCATCATGCATTCTGATTTTAACATCACCAACACCCACAACATCGCACTCAGCGTTGTTCCCTAACTGGATTTTACCACTACCCGTGCACTGATAAGTGATAAACCAGTTTCTATTTGGTGTGACATGAAAAGAACAACCAGAATCCATAACCCATCCATCAAGCGATGAATCATTAGTGACAGACAAGACATAATCGGCATTATCTGCTACAGCTGTAACATTATCTGCAGAATCAACTATAATTCCCTTACCCTTCTTATTCTTCAACTTAAGGCAATCCCTTCTAAGATGTCATCTCTTGCCACAACTCCAACAGACAACATTAGCAGTCCTAGATTGAATACGTCTGTTCATATTAGTACTACCATTACCCACACGTGTTACAGATCTTCCTCTATTTTCACCTACTAGAGCAGTAGATACGATTCGCGATTCTCTTCTACGAATGTCCTCGCTCGAATCAAATCTCGAACCCCATCAAACGTCAAACTTGTTGACCCGGAGGAATTACTAACAGCAGTAACGATAGTATTCCAACTATCGTGCAATGAGGATAATAGAATCAAAGCACGTACCTCATCTTCAAAATCAATCTCAACGAACTCAATTGACTAACAATCACATTGAATTCATTGATATGATATGCAAGCGACGCACCTTCTTTCATCTTCAAGTTAAACAGACGTCGCATCAAACAGACCTTGTTGATCGCAGAGGGCTTCTCGTACATATCCGACAGGGCTTGCATCAAATCTTCTCCTTTAGGATGCTAAACGCGACGTTACAAGCCAACGTCAGCCGAATAACACCCATAGCTCGTCTATCTAGCAAATCTCAATCAGCTTGCTTCATCGTCTCTGGTTTCTCCCCAAATAAAGGCAAGTGCAAATTCATCTGGTAAAGATAATATTCAATCTGCATCTTCCAGAAACTAAAATCATTCCCATCAAATTTGTTCATTCTCACGTTTACTTCTTCGGTCGCCATCAATTCGCTTCAACTCAGCCAAGCCTGGCTTTGATACCACTTGTTACGATAGGACGAGCGATCAAACAAAATACAAACGGAAGAAGAAAAATAAATCGAACACCAGATTTACGTGATTCAGTCGTAAAGACCTACGTCCACGGGGAGAGCAGCAGCGAATTTCACTATAGATCAAGCGATACAAGGAGATTACACACTCGAGTCACTCAAACACTCTCTCGGTGTTTCCCAAGCCCCAATTTAACCCCAAACCCAACTCACGGCACAAAATTACCACGCGTTCAAGCTCAAAATACAATACTCTACGTACGCCTGGTTTGCATACACACGAAATCGCGTATCTCTTCGAGCTTTGCGTGACTTCGTTGATCGGTGAATTTGCGATTTCTTGGATCGTCGAACCTCTGCAGCTTCGTAGGGTTTTCTCGCAGTGACTTTCGGCCGTCCCACGCACACTCACAAAAGAAGAAAGTGAATCCTCGTATATATACGTGTGCGTGTGCGTGTGTGCCCCCACGGTCAAAGGTTTGACCTTGGCCCCACCGATTGATTCCTTCTTCAATGACGGACACTGCAGGTAAAGAACCCCTCCCTTTTTTTTTCTTTTGTCTTGGTTCGCACGTCCAAGTCCAAGTCCATGTTTGGACTTTCCTATTTCAGGCCAAACTTCCAAATACACCAATCTTTCTTTATTTCGATTTATTTCAAAATTCGGCTTTTCGATTCGGGCTTAAACTCGAGACATATTTAACATCTCTATTCTTGATTCTCGATTGATTCAGGTGGGCCATCATGCCCTGTTTTCTTGCTGATGTTGTCATAGCTTAATTAATTAGTGGTTTGATTCATCTACGTGGTAGAGCAAAATGGAGGTTGGAATGTGACCTTGGCATCATTTAAAATGGCACCTTGTCTTTCGGACTCGGAAATGACCTCTTGGTGATTGGCATGGCACCTGAAACGTAATGATGTCTTAGTCGAATAAATGCCTGCGCCCACTCGTGAATCATTTGTGTGCTCGTGTATTTTGTTTGTGATGTTCTGCTTGTTAAAACGCTGCTCGACAGCGTTAAAACACATTCGTCATCAATTACGGGTTTAAAGAACTTTTGCTTTTTACTTTCGGGATCGGTTGGGTTTGTCCCCAACATTCTTCTGTTTCCCTCCATTACAATTGAAACTGGCAAGTAGTCTATGCATAGGACATCTTTTATTGTGTGGACTTGAAGAGAAGAGCACGCACATTTAATGTAAAAGACGACACATGGAATGTCGTTCCTTGCAATTATAAGTCTAACAAGATTTGAAAACTCCATTCATTGGAATTCAATGGAGAGATTTTTGTAGTAAAGAGAGGATGTCATGGAATTGAGGAGGAATTATTTAAGTTGAAGGTTAGAAATGGTTTATTTAAATAGGAGAAAGAGGACGTCAATGTGGACGGACGACCTTGGGAGATTATGGCCCAATGGCAACGCAAAACCAAATTCGCAGAGAAAATAAGGAGCTTATCGTCGCCAATCACGCGCAGGATTCAACACATCATGTTGCTCAAAATCGATTTATAAGAATGATTTATTCAATTGTGCTTATAATAGAATTTGGATTTAAGAGGTCTTTCCTTAGATGCTCGTCGTGGTAATCAGGGTGCCTTGGGCCAAAAGACACTTACTATTATTTACTCTTTATTTTTTTGTTTTTTCTTTTTAAATATTTATCATGATTTACAATATGTATGTCGAAATGATTGGCTTGATATCGTAAATACTCACTTTTTTTTTCTATCACTTGAGTGTCATAATTTATAAATATCATTCTTGAGTGCCATCGAGATTTCCTTGTTAAAAAATTCAATATGATATCAATTTATTATTAATTGAGCTACATGGCTCTCTGGAGAAATATAATTAGCTACGATGGTTTTATGTGATGGGCTTAAGGCCCGTCCACCCATGTTGGGCCTGAAAGCCCAACCCACAAGATTAGGGCCCATGGATGGAAGGATACGATGAAGGGGTACGTTTCTATTTTTGAGGGAACGTATATAAGGGAGGAAAGAGAGAGACGAAGATACCTCTTGGCATTTTCAATGTACGTTCGTCACTCCTCTCTCCCTCCAAAAAGAAAACCAAAACGCTTAAGGCGACGCCGTCTTCCCTTCAAGGCCAATCGACGTCATCGGATCGAACGGGATCGGTTTTCTCTTCCTCTTATCGGCGTTGGTGTTTAATCTGTGGCTAACAAGGTACGCTCGATTCCGTGGTGTGCTTTAGGATCGGTGATACATGTTTTTCCCGGGCTTGTCTTCCGCATTCGTTTTAGGGGTTCGATTTAATGTCGAATCCGGTTTTTGGGAATCCGATCCGGTTTTTGGGAATCCGATATTCCCAACCATTGGTATCAGAGCCCTAGTTCATGTTGTCCCGACCCCTTTCATGTTTTTTGATTGATTTTTCGCGAAAATAATCGGCCGACACGGATCGGGGCGAAAAATCCCGACACCCGAGCACTGTTCGTCCATCTTTTTTAGTTTCTGTAAGTCGAAATTGATTTCTGATGGCGTAGGATGGAAGGGCTCGTCGAGACGGTCGCGACGAGTGGCGGAACGCCGCCAACGGCTGCCGGACGCGCCCCCACGCGCAGCCGGAATGAATCGGCCTCTTGCACGCGCCGATTCGCAGGGGAAGGCGCGTGCGTCGCATGCGCGTGCGCGACCGACGCGTGCACGTACGACGCATGTGAGCGTCCACGGTCTCTGGCGCGTGTGAGGCATGCGCCGGTCGGTCCGTCCGACCCGGCCCGACCGCTCCGACCCGACCCGGAGGCCCGACCCGTTGACCCGACCCGTTGACCGGTGACCGACGACCGTTGACCCGAAAAAAAAAAAAAAAAGAATTTGTTTCTTTTTCAATTATGTCTATGTGGGTTATAAGTAATCCATTTTTTATTCTGCATTTGTTGCATGAATCATGAAAAAATATGTATTTTCCCTTATGTTCATTATGGATTATAAGTGATTCATTTTTAGTTCTGCATTTGTTGCAGGAACTATGATGCGTTATGCACGGATACCTACATTACCGAGAACGGATGAAGGAAGTGCAAGACTTAAAAGGCTGATAACAGAGTTAGCTAATTATCGGTGGCATGACGGTGATTTAGTATCACATGTGGTCATGGTCAATTAGATGATACAAGAAATCATCTGAAATTGTTATCTTATGCCGGATTTTGAGAAGGTGCCGGCCTTGATGAACACTCTTCCACCTGAATGGCAAGTAGTGTTAGATCGCCTGTGGGAGGTCAACGTGGTCCCGGGTTATAGGAGGCTAGTAGTAGCTTTTGTAAGAGAGTACTATAGGATTGAGTTGACCAAAACTTCGACCCTCAGATTGAGCACCATATGGCGCAGAGTGAATGCGCCTTGGAGGCGACATGAAAGCTCTCCAAAAGCTTTTCCATGGTTGGCAAATGTGGCTTCAAATTTCTTAGATATTTTGACTAATAAATTAGAAGATACATTCCCTATTTATTTCTTAGATTAGTTTGAGATGTTTTAGGTGTAAATATCTCTTTCTATGTTGATTTTTTCCTCTGTATATATTACTCAGTGTAGTGGATAGTTGTATTATGTGAAAGCATTATAATTCTATTGGATGTTAAATATTATTTGCTTTCTGTTATTGTTGACTGCTGTGGGTAGTTCATAGAAGTTTTTGTAACTTCATAGAATTTATTTTGCATAAGACAATTATATTAATGATAATTTTGAGTTAGGATTTTTTTGAGAATGATTGGAAACATAGTAACCTTTTGATTCTGAAACCTTACTTGAAATTGTTCGTTGATATAATGGGTCTGTGCAAAGTGGATGCATAAATGATAGGCATTAATTATTCATGCATATATGTCCGATGTGTTCAGATCGATGGTTTCAAAGAACTAAGAACGTAATTGCCGATATGAACGACAACAATTGTGAAATATTGAATATGAAGATTCAATATGTGCTGGAAAAGTAAGAAGCACTAGAAGCTCTTGACCATGTTATGGAAGATCTTGAGGATACCGTGCACCACCTTAAGCTAGCTGAGGACCGCCTAACGGCATTTGAGCCGAAAATAGATATTTTCAATGTTGGTTCTAGCTCAGAAAGGGCTTTGAGCTCTAAGCGCAAGCGTATTGATTCGTTCAATATGTGGGAATGCAAAGGATCAAGTCCTTATTGCAAGAAATCAAGAGTTAACCAACACAAGAGACGAAAATGTCCACAAGTGAAGAAAATGTCAAGGGTGAGGTGTTACAATTGTGACAAGAGAGGTCACTATGCTCGCGACTGTCGTGAGCCAAAGAAGGTAAACACCTCTTGTACATTTGAGAACTTTGCTTATGTGTCAAGTTCTGCATCATTGGCTGAATCCAATCCTTTGTGGACTATAGATTCAGGAGTGACAGACCATGTAGCGAAGGATAGAGAATCCTTCGTGGAATTCCGACGAGTACCAACTGAAACTAAGTGGATCTATGTGGGAAATAACTCCAGAGCTGAAGTTAAAGGGATTGGCACCTGCCAATTGAACATGCGTGGTGGACGCACCTTGTTCCTACATGATGTTCTATATGCTCCAGAGATTCGTCGAAATTTAATGTCTGTTTAAGTGTTGGTCAAGCTTGGTTTTAATATGAACTTCCGTAATAGAGGTGTAGATTTGTATTTGGATACAAACTACTATGGTTGTGGTCGTCTTATGGATGGTTTTATTGTACTAAATGTTGACTGTGGTGATGTCAATAATTGTTATTCCCTTGTTTCACGTCTTCTACTTCATATGATAATGATGTGATTATGTGGCATGCTGGACTTGGTCATATTGGCCAATAACGTATGAATAGACTAGCCAAAGAGGGCTTGTTGGGCAACATTGAAAAAGTCGATTTGCCCATATGTGAGCATTGCCTAGTAGGGAAAACGACAAGGAAACCATTTAGAAAAAATAAAAGAGCTTAATTTCCTCTGCATTTAATCCATTCTGACGTCTGTGGTTCAATGACTGTGAGAAGAAGGTATGGGGCTGTTTATTTCATCACTTTTATAGATGATTATACTCGATTCGGATATGTCTATTTGATTTCTCATAAATCTGAAGCATTATGTTGTTTCAAAAGGTTTATGAACTTGGAAGAAAATCAATTAGACAAGAAATTAAAAGCATTAAGATCCGATCGAGGTCGAGAATATTTATCTGATGAGTTCAGAAAATTATGTGATGAAAAAGGAATAGAAAGACAATTGTCTATTCCATATACTCCTCAACAAAATGGTGTTGCGGAGAGAAGAAACAGACCCCACTGGAAATGGTTAGGTTCACGATGGCACATGCTAACTTACCTATTATTTTTTGGAGTGATGCGTTGTTAACTGCTGCCTACATACTTAACCGGGTGCCTTCCAAATCAGTTGCTTCCACTCCATATAAGTTATGGACAGGTAGAAAACCGGACTTAAGTTTTCTTAAGCCATGGAGTTGTGCTACCTATACTCATGAGTCCTCTCACAAGTTTGAGAAATTGGGTCCCAAAGGAAAGAAGAGTATTTTAATAAGGTACTCCGAACACTCGAAAGGGTATGTGTTCATAGGTGAGCAGGAAAGTGTGAGTATAACTGAATTTGAATCACGGGATGTCACATTCTTAGAGGATGAATTTCCTAAGAAGGGCGAAATAGAAGAAGATTACTCCCTATTTGAAACCTTGGATCAAGATAATAATATTAGTGGAGTTCGTCCAAGTGGGAGTAATATGAGAAGTGATGAATTGAATTCAACTCATTCTCAATTACACCCACATGATGAGACGACATCATCATTATCTAATCCAAGTGGGAGCATAATGGGGAATGATGTGCAAAGTGTACAATCTCCCATACGGCGAACAAGTCGCCAAAGTATTCCCCGTCGACGTTTTGACATTGAAGGGGAAACTTTTATGATTGCTCCACAAGATAAAGATGAGCCAAGAAATATTAATGAAGCTCTAAATTGCCTTAGTAAGGAAAAATGGATTCATGCAATGGAAGAGGAAATGGAGTCAATGAAGTCAAACCATGTTTGGGAACTGGTTGATCTTCCAAAAGAACGCAAAGCTATTGGGAACAAGTGGGTTCTCAAAATAAAGCGAAAGGCTGATGGCTCGATAGAAAGGCATAAGGCTCGCCTTGTGGCGAAGGGGTATAATCAACAGGAAGGAATTGATTATGAAGAAACATTTTCTCCTGTAGTGAGATTTACCTCGATTCGCATTATTTTGGCAATAGTGGCTAGTATGGATCTTGAGTTACATCAAATGGATGTAAAGACTCGCTTTCCTCAATGGAGAATTAGAGGAAGAAATATATATGGAACAACCCGCTGGTTTCATAGTGAAAGGCCAAGAAGAAAAGGTATGTTGACTTTTGAGGTCGATATATGGCCTTAAGCAAATCGTCAAGACAATGATATATACGTTTTCATAATGCCATAATGGCATATGACTTTACAATGATAGATGAGGATCATTGTGTATATATCAAAAGATCCAAGGATCAATTTGTGATCATATCATTATATGTTGATGATATACTGATTGCCGGAAGCAATATGGAGTTTGTTAATACTATCAAGAGTTGGTTGTCTTCCAATTTTGAGATGAAAGACATGGGTGATGTTGCATACATTCTTAGAGTTAAGATTTCAAGAGATCGTTTGAAGAGATCGTTGTCTCTTTCGCAAGAAACATATATAAGTAAGGTTCTTGAACGATTTCGTATGCAAGATTGTAAACCCATAGACACTCCTATTGCAAAAGGTGAAGGATTGAGCCATAGAATGTGTCTAGGGACTCCACAAGAGAAGGAACAAATGAAATATGTTCCTTATGCTAGTGCTGTTGGGAGCTTGATGTACGCTATGATGTGTACAAAACATGACATATGTTTTGCAGTTGGAATGGTGAGTAGATACCAATCCAATCCAGGTCCAGTACATTGGAAAGCCGTTAAGAGAATACTGAGGTATCTAAAGGGGACTGCTGATTATACATTGAGTTATCAAGGAAAGGATCTGCGACTCTAAGGCTATTCTGATGCAGATTGGGGAGGAGATTTAGATGAAAAAAATCTACCTCTGGGTTTGTTTTCTTACCGAATAATTGCACCATATGTTGGAGCAGTAAGAAACAAACGTGTATAGCCTTGTCCACGATGGAAACTGAGTTCGTGGCATTATCAGCAGCAATATAAGAAGATGTTTGGCTTAAGAGATTATTGGATCATTTAGGTGTTATTGGAAGTGCTGCAGATTCATTGTTGGTTAACTGTGATAGCCAAGCAGCAAAAGCGTACACCAAAGATCCAAAATATCATGGCAAGACCAAACATATAGATACCATGTATAATTTTGTCAAAGATATGATTGCACGAAAGGATGTGAACTTACAGTACATATTACGCATAGAATGGTAGCAGATCCTATGACAAAGCCAATACCTAAAGATGTGTTTTGTGGCCATATGAAATCTCTAGGATTGCGTAGAGGCAAATGTACTGGATTGTAATTTCCCTAAGTATTCACATTTGATGAATTTGTGTTTTCATCATTAATGCCTATGAATCTTTGTTTGATCTTTATGCATCTTAATGCTCAGTGCATTACTTTAAGTTGACAAAGTATGTCGGACAGATTTAATATTAGCCCACTCACACGAGTAATCGTCTTTATTTACTGTGTGATAAATAGAGATGAGACTGTTTTTAAGCTTATTATCTAGGTGATAATCGAGAGCTCAAGCTTAAAATACGTATGTCGCTTTAACTAAGTGTTAAGATGAGGACATAATACTTACTATGTCTGAAAGTAAAATACCCCACATATTTCACTTTATCTGTCTATGATGCCAGATGTGAGTTCTGATGAATTTTGTGAATGAGTAGATATGTGAACTCAAGTTAGACATTGGGTATGTCTGAACTATCATCTGTACGGTATTGAAGGTGTAGACATACGCTCCATGGGAAAGGAGTTAATACCGTAATACGTATTTCATACTACGTATGCATGAGACGACCAATAAGAGTGGCAAAAGTTTGATCTCAACTTTTATACCGTGTGAGACTCTTGAGGAAAAGAATTCCTCAATTTTAGTGCCCTCATGACTCTTATTTATTCTCAAGATTTCTATTTAGTATTTGCTATCTTAGGATGTTGCCAATGGTCATGAGTTGATTCGATCTAATGGGACATTTCTAGAAAAGCAAGCTGAACTGAAATTGAGAGTTTGAAGGAAAGAGGAAGATCGAATTTGGAGAATCACATTGTAATTTTGTATTCACTGGTTAACCAATTATGACTGTCTTTGGGATAATTATAATTGTGAATACAATATATATATATCATTGTTTAAAAGAGATCAAGAGAGATATAAATGTGATCGATCGATCTAGGGTACTGCATACTAAATCTATTCAAAGTGTGATGCCCATTATGAGCTGCTATATATTCCTAACAGATGTATGGCAACGAGCTCTCAAAGTATGCTGGTCGCACGGATTATTCACCGGTATGAATGTTGAAGAAAGGTAAAGAGAATCCTGTTCGGCCCACCATGTGCGAGTGGGAGATGATGGTTTTATGTGATGGGCTTAAGGCTCGTCCGCCCATGTTGGGCCTGAAAGCCCGGCCCACGAGATTAGGGCCCATGGATGGAAGGATACGATGAAGGGGTACGTTTCTATTTTTGAGGGAACGTATATAAGGGAGGAAAGAGAAAGACGAAGATACCTCTTGGCATTTTTTTCAACGTTCATTTGTCACTCCTCTCTCCCTCCAAAAAGAAAACCAAAACGCTTAAGGCGACGCTGTCTTCCCTTCAAGGCCAATCGACGTCATCGGATCGAACGGGATCAGTTTTCTCTTCCTCTTATCGGCGTTGGTGTTTAATCTCGTGGCTAACAAGGTACGCTCGATTCCGTGGTGTGCTTTAGGATCGGTGATACATGTTTTTCCCGGGCTTGTCTTCCGTATTCGTTTTAGGGGTTCGATTTAGTATCGAATCCGGTTTTTGGGAATCCGACAATCTCAACAAGCTAAATACTGTAGAAAGGATGTCGTTCTTACCCCAAATTGACAAATTGGGTTTGATAGGTTCAATTGAAATCCTAATCACCAATTTGTAGTCAAGCTTCAATGGAGAGGCTGCAAAGAAAATCATGCTATGACATTCAGACTAACAATTTTCCACATTGAACTTAAATTTTGCTTTAAAAAGTATCGTCGAAATAAAATTTTAGTTTAAAAGGTCACATAAGATGAATCGTCGTATGAAAGTTATGGCACTTACAGTGTTATTGTCCCTACATGTACAAAATATAATATCATTCCATGCTCTTCAAAGCCCTCGAGAGTAACCGCACCTGCGTGCATCCTATTCTACTAATGTACGCTTGACGTGCTTGAGAGGAAGGTTCTCAACAAATTGCCCAAGCTCTCGACCCCAACAACGCAAAGCCATATCACAATCAAAAACACAAAGACCGAGCGTTTTAGTTTCACCAGCAAACAGTCATCAAAATCAATCCCCAGGCCGCCTTGCGTCCACAAAATGTCCAAGATAAAGATACTAAAGAACATAAAACTTACGAGAAACGTCGGAAGCAACGAAAAAGAAAAAGATCAAGTGCTGGGGGTTCCCACTCCGGCGACACTTTCCATTAGAAAGGAAGTGGAAACTGTAAGAGTTTTCCTAATGTAGACTACATTAATTGATATTATAATTTACTATTTTTACGGTTACCGTAAAACAGGGTTAGTCTAAGGTGAGATAAAAGGTTTCTTAATTAGTCTAATATGGGACTGCTAGTGTGGGCCGAGTTGAGCCTGGCCCGTAATGAGGGGGCCTGATACAGAGGGCAATAGAGGATAAGGACTTGATGCGTGGATCCCCTTGATGAGTGGGTAATCCATTTTCTGCTTCCACTTTATGTTCGATGGATCCCAAAACAGGTGCGTTAATCTTTCTATTTAATTATGCATGTTCCTGTTCTAGTTAATCTTTTTATTCAATTATGCATGTTCATGTTCTAGTTATGGAGATCTTGGGATGGCGCAATTTGTGTCCAACAGAAACATCCACACAAAAAGCTTCGACGTAGTGTCTGCGTTGGCAGACAGCGATTCCATCGCTAGTGAATATTCCATCATTTACCTGCTTCAGTCGATGATGGCTGGTCGCTATGAAGTCCACAGGAGAGAGAGAGAGAGAGAGAGAGAGAGAGAGGAAACGGCGGAAGAAGATGCAGAGGAAAATACTGATTATGTATAGATAAACCTCAATAATGTTCGACGATTTTTTAAATTTACTTTTCACCTTGGAAAGTTCTTGAACACTCGGCAGAAGTTCCTTAGCAGATGAGATTTACTGAGTTAATCGACATGCGTGTACTTTTCGAATTTGAAAAGTTACTAACCGAAGTGAAAAGAATTATTTTCTGTGAATTGAACATTTTTCAGGATTAGTTTTCTAAATGAAAATTTCTTGATCATGCAAAAAATCATATTTGATTTGGATGAGAAATTACATGTACATATAAATTCTTACGGAATGTACAGCACCAAACTAACCTACATATGTTTACCCAATTCTCACCCAAGTCACAAATCCTAAACCTATCCAAACCCACGTTGAATTAGGAAAGATTTGCGGAACATAATATGTGATTTGGGTGATGACTATCAAAATCAAATCATATTTTTTAAAATTACCAAAAACCATGTTAAATTAGGAAATATTTACGAATCGGCCTTTACATATATACGTATATATGTATGTATGTATGTATGTATCTAATTCTCACCCAAATCCCATGCTCTAAAACTTCCTACCATGGCCTTTGCTAAAAAGAACTCCCGTCTTATTCTATCTAGGAATGTTATCTGATGAAACAACGCATGGATTTCTCGACCCTATCACTAAGCACCTTGACGTGGTGTAAATCCCCGAGGTCGAGTGTCAAGTCAACTGTCTTGCCTCCAAGCATGGATGGCTCCTAAGGGGTGTGCAACTGGACCGGGTATACCTGAGCCCACCCGAAAAATAGGGTCGGGAACCGGTTCCCGTTGAAACCAGTTCCCAAAATTTGGAACCGGTTTAAACCGGTCCGGGAACAGGTTCCGAGTGATTACTCATCCGGAAACCGGTTCCTGGACTGGTTTTGGAACCAGTTTCCAAACCGATTTTGTAAGTAGAGGTTCAAAACCCTTTTTTTCCCCCGATTTTTATTTTTGCTCCCACAATCACACGACACTTTTTCCTCTTGGCTCTCTCAAACACACACAGCACTCCTCCTTTGTCATTCCTCTTTCTCACTTGCTTCCCTCCCTCACCGGCTCCCTCTCGCACCCTCCGATGGACGGACGGTGTTCGTCGCCGCCAAATTCTTGTATATCACATGGATTAGCTCGCCTAATTTCTCTTTTGTATGAGAAGTTATGCTTGCATAAATAAGTAGCTTTATGTAGTAGTTGTGAGGATAAGACTAATATTAAACCCATGTTTGTTGCTAATTATTTGTCTTATGATTTTATTTATTATAATTAGCCTTGTAGATCCTTAATTTTTCGTTTAGTCAAAAAGTTCATATATTTATTTATTACAAGTGAGTAATGTTTCAATATAAATTAGGAGGATTACGTTATTTTCTCGCGTATTAGTATAAAATTTGAAGTCGTATGAGATTGCAAAATAAGTTCCAGTGGAAACAAGGCTGACCCTGGAACCGGATTGGAAAAACAGGATGGGTTGGGTACAGGGTCCAATATAAATAGGGTTGGATATATAGTCCAGAAAAGAAGAACCGGTTATAACAATGTCGGGTACAAGGTCTATAATCTAAACCCTACCCATTATGGACCCGATCACCCTCCTCCTCTCGTTGAGAGAGATCTCGTCCATCTTCCTCTTTAAGCTGATAACCCGAGATCGAATTGACCTCCCTCGGCGTAATCATCTTATAAGACATTCATCGCGACTCCCACGTCCTCAAACTTCTCCCTCTTCATCATGAGCATGCCTATATATCCTCTCAACAATCGAACCATAATCGACACATTCACTGTCGGGTTGGGCAAAAATTGGTCGAAATCTGGAATGTCAAAAGACTTTACATGGAATGTCATCCTTTGCAAGGATAAGTCCATTGAGGTATGGAAACCCCATCTAGTCGCACTCAAAGTACAGATTTTTGCTGCCAAGAGAGGACGCCACACGTTAGTACCAGAATTTTTTCATGTTGAAGATTAGAGATGATTTGTCTGAGTGGGAGAAAAAGCCCGTCGACGTCGACTGTACTTACTGCACTCACTGCTTGGGCGACTGTGGCTCGATGGCGGGGGCGAAAAAATATCAAAGAGAAGGTTAGAAGAAGACGAAACTGATTGTTGCTTGTAACGCCCCGAAGTTCGATGGATCATGTTGCTCGAAACTGATTTGCGAGAACGATATTTTCAGTTGCGCAGACCATCGAGTTTGGATTCGAGAAGAGGTCCGTAGATATTTTTCCCAATAGTCAGAATACTTCTGCCGTATTTTACTTTTGTTTGTTGGATGAGCAACAATGTCCTAATTTTCCTTATATAAATTGTCCAACTTTCACTTAAGTTTCCCTAACTTAGGCCCTATTTGGTAATACCTAAGAACAACTGGTTTTATTCTTTTATTCTCCGAAACAAAAAAGAACAAAAATCCGTTTGATAAATTTTTTATTTTTAGAAACAAAAATCCAATTCTTTGTTCCCAAAAAAAGATTTAGAACAAAATAATAAAAAAAAAAATAGTTGTCTGGATATCCATTCACACTAAATATAAGACATTCGCAATAACGATAAATTTCAAAGTAATTAAGCACTCAATAATAGGATAATGATTGACTCTAGGGCAATTACCAACCGGTTTTCCTTTCATTTGCGTCCCGTGTGTTGGAATCAACCGGACACGTTTTTCTACATATAATCATGTGAAAAATATTTCTCGTTAGTCATAAAAAAAATTTAATCGTTTTTGACCAACTAATCATTCTTAATGATTACTTTGAAAAAATGCGTTTTAAATCATTCATTTTCTGCCTCGATTTGATAGTATATTCTAATTCGATCGCAATCAGGCTTTTCTTGTGAAAAGAATAATTACAATTTGAAACTCATTTACTATTATTGTTGTGTAGGTTGGTTTAACTTCCAACTCAAACGACATTAAATTGTACTCAAAGAAATTTGATCATTAATGTTGAGGGTCTCATTGTTGATATTTGAGGTCCATAGGTGCATGTCTAAATGGTTGGCTGGATATCCATTCACACTAAATAAGAAAACAATCTTTTTCTCATTATTCCAAGTTCTTCAAGGCCCTCAAGATTAACTACACCTGCGCACATCCTATTCTACCAATGTACACTTGACGTACTCCATGCGCACAAACTAGCTTTGAGGAAGGTTTTCGACAATCTAAGTGGACATGGACACCACTATGAATCGTTAAATGACTAAGTTAGACACAAACTTCTGCACTGGCAAGTGATCGACAGGCTGGCAAGCCTCTCCAGCACTGGTTGAAACACCAGCTATTTGCACTTCAGTAGCGGTTCATGTTCCTCCATTTGTCCTTCAGGTCCACCTGAACAGAAAAGCTCCACTTCGTAACGCAGTCAAATCTACGGTATGATGAGGTTCCAGCATTACCTCAGTTCTCTCCTCGAAAATGTGGCGGTAGCAGTGTAGGATGAGCTTCCAATTTCCTTTGCCAAACCTAGATTGCAAAACCAATATAACAATGAGATACTGCGATATTTTGATCAACTTGGGACTCAAAGCACATGACAACACTTCAACACAAAGGCACCCAAAAGTCTATGGACAACAAATATCAACAATGAGACCCTGTCAATGGATACCGCGAAAATTAATATTGTACCTCTGGACACCATTCCTCAAAGTTTCTTCTTCCTCCAAACTCCATCTCTTTGCTTTTCTCCGTCCAGAAACTTTCAAACTCCGAGTCAATGGCTTCCTCAATGGAGAAACGGTGCGTCTTCTTGGGCTGGGTAACACAACCCTATCAGAGCCTGAAGGTTCTTCAGGTGAGCCATCTATTGTATCGTCCCACTGAAAAAATGATCATTTTCAAACATAATATGAGCTACAACTATCAAATCATCAAAAGAAACAAACCAGAATATCGAACCATGAACGAAGAAAGGCTAAAGTTTCTCCAAAAAACCATAATAAAGAAGAGGCATTAGGCATAGTATACTTCTGCATCTGCCAGAGTTGATCAGTAAGAGTGCCTACTTTACCTTTTTACAGCTAAACTTCAATGCTTCAAGAATCAGTTAAATGATTAGATATACTTTTAGATTGACATGGCTCCATGATGCCCTCATTTTTATGCCGGCCAACTTCCAAATATAATTCTAAAATAATCCACAAAGGATTAAACTTTCAGCAGATCAAAGCTATCACCACCTTTGTTTTCATCAATGTAAGATGAAGAAATCCTACAACACCTTAGCAAAATCTCCATAAAGATCAAGAAATAATATGAAGAGGAACAGAACAGGTCATGATCAGTATTGAGACTGCTTCAGTAAAGAGATGGCTTTCTTCAAAGATTGAATCAATTGAAGAACCAACAAGCATTGAGAGATGCATAGCTCCTCTCAAACGCTCAACTGAGAGAATGAGATGATAAATGGATCAGAAGGTTCAGTGACTACATACGTACCATAATTTTCATGCCACCCAAATTTAACATTACTAGTTAATGCGTCCCCTGTTAACCATAATTACATTACTTTGCAGTAAAGATAGCCCTGCACCAACTGATTCAGACTTATTATCCTTCAAATACCAGTCTGTTTGGGCTACAAGAGAGAATAATATTTTATTAAATATGCTTGAGATGGCAAAAAAGGAATAAAGCTTGAGAAACAGTTCACAAGTTCGCCTCTAAGAATGAAGTTGTCAATCTTCGATTCCTAATTCTTAGTTTAGAGAAATTTGACTTCCATTTGGTGCATATCAATTTATGAATGTATTAACTTTTTCTATTGCTCCTCTTTCTTTTGCATCGTTTCCATGTACTGGGATTTTATTATTTTCCACTAAACTAATTACTACTTACCAAACAAAGGCACCCCACTTAAATACGAAAACAACCTGTACACATCATGTCTGCACCACACATCATACTTCCTTGTGTCTCAAGATGAGAATATTCCAAGTCAAATTTCTTACAGAGGTTCGATTTATGTTTTGAAGGGAGGGATTTTGAACAAAAAGTGCTTAACTTAACAAAAGTCCCAAAAGTGAGTAGGAAGAGGAAAGGGGCAGTTCAGCATCCTCTGCGCTTGATAGCACTCCATTTTTACCTATCACAGAGATGACAAGAGAGGACAACCCTGAGTCTAGTGCAGCAAGTATGTTCACATGGTCTAAAAACATTCTTATGACACGTAGATGTATTTTTCCTGAATCTGTGGAAACTTTTGAGTCTCTACAACCACAAAAAAAAAAAGTTAAAAAGATTAAAGGACCTTTGTTCTTCATGCTTTACTAATTATAATCAAGACCTGAAAGTGAACATTTTTTTCTTCCCACAACTAGAAGCATCCGCCAATTCTTTTAACTAATAACAAAATGAAGCATTAAGGTATGTATGCAGGGCATCCCATCGTTGCATATACGCTGGCAAAGTATCTTCCACCAAGGACAAGCTATTTATTTAGACAAGACAAATGCTGACACCAACACCAAGTTTCGATAACAAATTAAGTTGCATAATTGTTATATGCTTCAAGCCATAACTCTCATGTGTGAAGTAGACAGAGATGCTGAGAGAAAAGCACACGTTTGCACATACACATAATAATGAAAGAAGTATGGAGAGGCGAAGCAAAATGCAACCATTAATTAGATACCTCATAGGTGCGAGCAGAGCTGTTCCTCTCAAACAAACTAGGTTTACACTGCTTATTCTGATGGCTGGTTGACTGGTTAACATGATTTTCTTCACCGCCTGGAACAGGCCCAACATTCTGCTCGGCGGAGGCATCGGATGCATTAACATCTTCCCTAATCTGTGCTTCTGCACATTCAAAATTCATAGACGATCCAGCAGCATTTCGCACAAGGGAATCAGCCAACCGTATCGCATCAGGAAGTGGGTCCGCAACTGCCGCTCGCAGCTCCACAGAACTAGATTTGAGCGCCTCTTGAACTCTATTAACATCAGGCGAAGGGACGGTATCAAATCCGCATCGCGATGCAACATCTCTTTCAGTTTCCCCATTATCATCAATGATCTTAACTCCCACTTTGGATCGCCTATGGCAGGCAAGCTGCTTTCTTTTGATCAATCCCTCATCCGGCTTCGATGTTTCTAAGGAAAACAACTTGACACATTACCAAAAACCCAATTCACCAACTTGTTTCCAATGCGCCAATAACAATCAGCCAGAACAGAATAAGATCATCACAACAAAAAAGAACAATTGAAATGTAGCAGAGCAACTAAATCCAATAGAACAAACCAGGCATTTCCCCATCATCTTCTATCCTTACAGCCGGCCTTTCGCTATTCGGACCGGCACTCGCTCTAACGTTGGGCAAATCATCGCGCTCGCACGCACGGGATTCCGCTCGACCGTTCGCGACAACCAGTTCTCTACACGGATTATCCTCCGCCATCCAGCTCGCCGCCACCTCGAGGAAAGAAGGACCCATCCTCTCCCACGCCTCGCCCAAATACGCCCTAACCGACCTGAAAGCATCGCCCCTCGTGTTCATCGCCAGCACGCTCCCGCGCTCCCCCTCATCGCGCATCGCCGCCTCGACGCGGCGCCCCCACCGGAGCAGCTCCGGCGAAAGGAGCCCGCTCTTGACCGCCGACTCCTCCATCCGCCGGACCCTCCCCCGCCATATCCTCTCCACGGCGCGGGAATACTCGCCCCCCTCGTCCACCCGCCCGTGCAGGAACCTGGCGGCGCACTCCACGGCGACGGCGCGGTACGCCTCCCGCATGGTGTCGGAGACGGCGGGCGGGGGACCGCCGCCGCCGATGCCGCCACCGCCGCCGGCCGCCGTCGTCCGGTCCACCTCCTCGATGGCCTCGAGGGCGTCGAGGGTCTCCTCGGAGACGGAGGCGGCGTCGACCTCGGACTGGATGGAGCGGAGGAGGACGGATTTCTTGAGGCGGAGGTCGGAGTCGGGGAGGGGGAGGACGGCCAGGGCGAGCTTGACGGCGCCGTCGTCGAGGCGGGGCTGCCGGAGGAGGAGGAACTCGAGGATCCACCGGGAAATGTCGGGGTCGATTTCCTCCATGGAAGAGGAGCAAGAGAGCGAGAGAAAATACGGAACAGTGTTTGTTTTCCTGGGAAAATATATAGAAAGTAAATAATCGGGACCCAATTGGAAGTAAAATAAGACCTAATTCAATGTGAGGGCAAGTTGGTAATTTAAATGGGTAATTTGATTACATGGTCTAATTGCATTTTTTAGATGATTAAACCTTAGACCATATACTGACCAAAAAAAAAAACCTTAGACCATATGTTTTACATCTCTTATTTTAGATATATCTTGTATTATTAATCGAGGCATATTAGGAGATCGGACCTTTTGAGCCTAAAGGTGGTTGGAACTTTAATACGGTCTCATCTCATACCTGATATAATTTGTTATACACGATTGATTAAATGAATTTGGTAGTATTGAAATAATATATTGTGAATAATATTAAAGAATCTCGAGTGGGACATATATTTCCATGCGTCCTATGATTTTAGATTTATCGATTCTCGTGTCTATATTATTACATAACGTATGTTTAGAGCTTAAGAAGCATTCATAATTCATGATTTACAATTTTCATGTTTGGGACAATGCATGTTAGGATAATTCATAATTTTCATCAAATAAGAATCAAATAAAAATGTCATAGGGATTTTCATCTAGATTGCATATGAGAATCAATGCGTGTCACAAATTGCCCATTACTCAGTGAGTCGAGTGAGTTAAAGTTAAGGCTTTATAAAAATCAAATGAAGCGGTCGTGGAGGAGTGGCTAGCGGAGGAGGAACCTGGCGGCGCACTCCACGGCAATGGCGCGGTACGCCTCCCGCATGGCGTCGGAGACAACCGGCAGGGGACCGCCACTAACCGCCGTCATCCTATCCACCTCCTCGATGGCCTCGAGGGCATTGAGGGTCTCCTTGGAGACAGAGGTGGCGTCGACCTCGGAGTATTTGAGCCCATGAGCAACATGAGTAAAGATCTAAACATGAAGAGGATAACTCTCGTGCATTTAAATAATATGAATCTGAAAATTCATACTATTTAGCAGTTCATCACAAATGGCTTTGAGAGAAACAAAATAATGATTTATATAATGTGTGAATACTTAGAAATCGTCAGTAACTCAGACTTCCACAAAATGAGATGTTATTTGTGAATTGTTCAAGACTAATCGAATTCTTGCAACCTTGCGTCTATCTTAGATATTTACAAACTTGTGATCTTGTTAAATTAGCAAGAAAACCTTAAAAAGGAAAGAATCAAGAACAGTAATTTTTCCATTCCTTATTTGGTTTAAACACTTCCTCTTACAATGTATTAACTATATTACTCTTTGTTTTTTCCTCTTTTAAATGTTGTACCCGCATAGTTGAGTGTGGAGTCCTTAATTAAATTTGTTTCTTCTTTTTCTTCCGCTTTCCTTTTGTTCTTGCCTGTGTTAAAGCATATCGTGGGTACTTTTTCATCTTCTTCCTCTAACACCTCCATGCACACCACCAACCGGCGGTCTCACAATACCTCATGAGCCTCCTTTATACCTTACCATCACCCCTTACAAGCCATTGGCATGTCCGGCATAACCATATCTCTATATCAACACAATCCTTCTAGAAATTTAATTCTCTATGGTGGTCATTTGATTCTTATGATAGTTTATGAGAATTGGAGCAAAGTGATCAAAGTGCTTAAGCCCATGAAAAGCGTGAGCAGAGACCTAAATATGAAGAGAATAACTCTTGTGAATCTACAACTGGTCAGGAAACGACGACATCGTCTGATCCATGAATCCCTAATCAACAAAATTACCAAGATGAAAAAGGAAAGTGAAAGAAAGAAGAAGAAATAAATAAAGAGATTCTCCAATATGCCCCTTTTTTCAGTCTTTGTGTAAAAGAGGGTGTCAAAATCAAATAAAGAATGCAAAAGGCAAGACCCTAAGAAAAAAAGATTATGTCGGTTCAATTTGAAATTACGTAACAAGACATGATTTTTGACCTCGTGACCCTTTGGGCCTCCAGCTTTGGGCTTTCTACTGCAACTTCAATTCTTACTCTCGTGGGTTTCCCAAATCGTGTCTTTCCCCTTTTCTTTTTTTTTTTTTTTTTTTTTTGGTTCGAACGTGTCTTTCCCCATTGACTCGGTCTTCTCTTCCCTCGGCGGCGCAAGCTCAACCATGGCCGGTCCCGCCTCGCCGCCGACGAGCAAGCGGCCGAAGAAAGCCCCGGACGGCGGCGACGAGGGGCGGCGCCCCCCGACGGGGGAGGTCGACGACGGCCGGTGCTGCGGGATCTGCCTCACGGAGGAGGGCAGGGCTGTCCGCGGCCGGATCGACAGCTGCGACCACTACTTCTGCTTCGTGTGCATCATGGAGTGGGCCAAGGTGGAGTCCAAGTGCCCCATGTGCAAGCGCCGGTTCTCCACCATCATCAGGCCGCCGAAAGACGGCGTCTTTGCCGGCGAGAGGGTCGTGAAAGTCCCGCCTCGTGACCAGGTCGGTTCCGATGTTTCGAATTCTGGGTAGATTGCGTTTTGCGTTTTGGCAACTGGGTCCTCTTTCTTTCGGGCTTGATCAGCAAAATTTATTGGTTTCGATCGCGGCTCCTTATGGCGAGTCATGGGTTTTCCTCGGTTCTTTTGATCGAAATTGGTTAATGTTAATTAGGATTCGAGCTACTTGAAGGGTTTAAGATTTATTTGTTTAATTTAATTTGGTGATGTTTGTCTTCCATTCTGCTTGAGTATATGACCGTGAACGTTATTTCCACTGAATGATTTAGTGAAAGAAGCAAATTTGCTATCTGTGTTCTTTTGCAGGTTTATGATCCCCACGGAATTGGACCTTTTGATCCTTATATGGAAACTCAGTGCAGCGTCTGTCGAGGCTCGCAGGATGAATGGTGCCTGCTGCTCTGCGAGCTCTGCAATTCGGCATCGCATACTTATTGTGTTGGCTTGGGTGTCACTGTGCCCGAAGGGGATTGGTTTTGCCATGACTGTGCTTTTATGAGGGACGAGCATGCTAGGACGGACGAAGGAGAGAGCTGCATCGGACGTGTTTCGATGCCATCAACTGAGCCACGAGTTTCAATATTGGATATCGTGAGAGATAGCGGCACCTCTGACATTGAGCACCCCACAACTGCTGTGTCGTCACCTTTAGACCCGAGTGCAGCTGTATCTGATAGGGAAGATGGTATTGATGGGGAAATGTCCCAAGAAGGTGAAAGAAGGGATCCCAATGTTGCAGAGAGAGCAGTGGAATATTTGGGCGCAAGAACTCTTCAACGATGTCGTGATGTGCATATTCGTATAAAGGCACTTCGTGAGAATTGGGATGCACTGCGACGTGGGTCATTGAGCTTTCATTCAGGTAATGTGGAGTCCATGCGCCATATGAGGGAAGAGCGAGACCATCATATTCAAGAGCATGACAGATTAGGTCAGCCATCCTCAAGTCATCAACCATTGGAAGATGAAGATTCGATGTTAGGTTTTGCTTCCCACAACGAAGATAAGTATGATATCACCAAAGCATGGAAAATGATGGATAGAGCCAAGTCCAGACGGCAAGGTCGTGATTTAACGGCTAGTGTCCACCATGCAGCAAACAAATTGGTCAGGAAAGGAAATCCTCCAAAAGTAGCAAGTCTTAATAATAGTCGCTTAGAATTGAGGAATCAAGTATATAAAAGTCGCAACACTGAATCTGCAGCAGCTTTGGAGCATAAAGTCAGTCATATCGGTGATAAATTGTCTAAGCCTAGATCTGCAGCAATTAATAGGCAAAAACAGAAAAGAGGTCCGGGATTGCCACCTTCCTCAATGGGCCAAGCTAGTTGGCAAAGGCATGAGCGTCATACAAATACGTCAGTCAGAACATCATGCGGCATTGCTTGCAAAGAAGACAATTGTCCTTCTTTGACACCTTCTGCTGGTTCTGTGTCGGGATCCTCTAAGCCTAGATCTCCAGTAATTGATAGGCAGAGACAGAAAACATATCCAGGATTGCCTCCTGCCACAATTGACCGAGCCAGTTTGCAAAGGCATGAGTATCATGCAAATAAATCTGTTGGAACATCACGCGGCATCACTTACCAAGAAGACAATAGTCCATCTATGACATCTTCTGCCGGTTCTGTGTCGGGATCCTCTAGTTCTTTTCCTGCCACACTTGGGGCAAGCATTGCTTCATCACAGAATTCACATGGGAAAGCAATGCTGGATGAGGCGCGGGTAGCTGGCCACTCTAGAAGAGACGACAATGCAAAAAGTGAAATCCAATCTCTTGTCAAGTTCAATTTGAAGTTGCTTAGCCGCAATAAACAGCTGGGTATGTTTGATAAGCAACTTTTTCCTTATTTATGGATTTCAGTTAGTGATAGATCTCATAAAACCAACGTCTCTAGGGCATAAACTTGATCGACTGTCTTTGGGGATCGTATAGATGTATCATGCTTCCTGGTGACAGATTTATGTTTTGCATCTGTAACGTTCTTTCACGGGCTTTTGCACGACTGATCACATGTCGTGTTTCAGTTGGTATATCTTGCATTGCCTGAACGCGTTAGGAAATATCGCCAACAAAGCAGCATCTGTGACGCAATAGGGGTGGAACCTGTTTTGGCTGAACCGACCGTCATATGGATATCATTTCTGCTGTTATATTCAATCCTCAGATCTCACCATCTTTACTCCAACTATCTCATTTTTTTTCTATTTCTGAATACTCGTCATCACACTCACTTCATTTTAATCATTTAATAGCAAAGTTCCTCATTCATTGTCGCTCCTGCAGGATTCGACACATTTAAAGCAATTGCCAGAGCGGCGACCCACACCATCCTGGCCGCGTGTGGCCTGGAGCGGCCCAAGTCCGCTGTCCCCAGTTCAGTGTGTCGTCACGCCGATGACATCCGGAGGCTCCACAGGTCTGCTCTCATGCCCAATTCCTGCAGAGAGTGCTTTGACGCCTACGTGAAGACCGTCGTCAACACCCTGCTGCTCGAGAAGCTAAGTAAAGCTAATTAAAGTACCATTTTTTTTTATTCTATCACCTCTGCCGCATTGGCATTTGTAGGAATCACCAGGGTTTTCAAAGTGAAAATTTGTGGGCTCTTTTTACTTTCTCCAGAAAAGGGTAGAGTAGATGTATAGAACTTGGAAATGCATAGTGAATTTCTGCTGTTGGATCTCTCTCTCTCTCTCTCTCTCTCTCTCTCTCTCTCTCTTTTCTCTTGAGGAATGGCAGATTTTGAAAGAAAGCTAGAAAGAGATGCTACAGCAGCCAACAGAGTTGCATAAAACGTGGGGAAATCCATCTGAATCTCATCAACTCAAGACGGGTCCATTTGTGCGGTCCTTGGTGACAAAAGGAGAAAAGGAAAGATGCAGGGCAGGAATGAAAAACGAGGTTTGCGTTTTCTCCCGCTTTGTCCCCAGAACGAAAGCGATATCAAAGGGTGGCGGAATAATGACGCGCACTGTACTTCGTCGAGAAAGTCCATCCCGATTCCTAGTTGCTGCCTGCTGTTGGGGTCGGGACCGCGCGACGACTGACCGCGTGTCGAAGAGATGTCGAGGGGGGTGGGGGCCGCGTTCCGACTGTCTGAATGGGGCAAATCAGCTGGGCAAGCGATCCCGATTCCTAGTTGCTGCCTGCTGTTGGGGTCGGGACCGCGCGACAACTGACCGCGTGTCAACGAGATGTCGAGGGGGGGGCCGTGTTCCGAATGTCGGGATGGGGGCAAATCAGCTGGGCAAGCGAGGCGGGCTGAAGGGACTAGAAAGGTTTATCTTTGAAGGGAAAGATTAGACGATTGCAGAGGCGCGAATGGTCAAGCATGCATCTCGATCGATTCCATCGCCAAATTTCGAGAGCTTCTTCTGATATTACAAAACGACCCAAGATCCAAATCCAACCCAAGATTAATTTAGGGGAAAGATAAGACGATTGAAGTGGCGTGAATGGTCAATTAAGATTCGCTCGTGGCATGCACTCGGTCGATTTCATCTCCAAATTTCGAGAGCTGCTTCCGATCTTATTACCATTTCAATGCGATCGACAAAACGACCCGATCCGAACTAAAGAGGGTGAGGCACGTGGGTCCCGCAAAGGGCGATCTGCTTTTGGCTTCTTTTCCCCGTGTGGGTCCCACCTCTTTGCCCCTCCCACGTGACGCGGTCACGTGACGGGAGGAACGAACCGCCTAGGGGAGAGGGTGGGGGACGAGCCGCCGTAGGCGTGTCGTGTCTAAGCAAGCACGTGCTCTCACGTCTCGTCACTGCCCCTCTTTTGCCCCCCCAAAGACGAGGGCCCCACTCCCCCCTTCCCCGCGTTATTTACAGTTCTGCCCCTCTCCGGACACAGCCATCTTGAAGACCGATTGCCGCCGGCTCTGTCGCGAGAGAACGACGGCGGCGGCAGGATTCGGAGGGCACTTACCGACGCGGCAGCCCGAAAGGGTCGCGCTCCTCCCAACCCCGACCGATGCTTAAGCCCGACCCGACCCCCCCTTGTTTCAATGGCGGAGCAATCTCAGGATGGTGCCTTGGGCTCCAAGCAAAGAGGCGATGGTACGCAATTCGCATTAATCAAATGGCGTGACAGATAGATAGATGGATGGATCAATGCTAGGTTTATATCTGGTTAGGCTATAGGATATTTTCTATTTATTTAAATATAATAAACAAACTTGAGGTTCCTAATTGGGTGGTTGTCTCTAGACAATCGCTTTTTGGCCATGAACGATTAAATAAAGAGAAAAGGGAGAGATGTTTCCTTTCGTTTTCCAGCTCTAACTTCGAGACAGATGGGGATTATTATGTCCTCGTGACGGAGGATCCAGTGATTGGCTGCGATTTTATATATATATATATTTATCCAAATTTGGGTTTATTATTTCTCCAACAAGGGCTCGAATACTTTGCGGGGTTTGATGTGATTTTTTTGGTTTTTAATTGTTCTACATTTTTATTATATTAATTCAATTCTAAACATACTTTATCACAAAAAAAAAAAAATCCATATTGATACGAATGTGTCACATTTACCTAAAATTTAATTTTTATGTCGTAAAAACCTCCAAATTATAACACCCATGTCATATATATCCAAAACCGATATCCCATATCACATTCACCCTGAATTATTGAGGGTAAATGTGACATGAGCGCATTGATTTGTCATAAATAAGACATGTGTACAACAATTTGAAGTTTTTTATGGTATAAAAATTAGTTTGAGATAGACGCAACATTGGTGTACCTAACTTGGTATAGATATGACATGAATGTATTGATTTGAAATTTTTAGTGATATTAATCTTTAAAAAAAAATTCTACTTGGCGAGAAGGCTATGACTATTTTTTTTATATATATAGTGCAACCAAACGAAACCCTTAAATTCTTATATGATCAAATTTGTGTTTGGACCCAGAAGGATTGGAATAAGAACATGACCATCAGCATCATAACTATAAGTCCAAGCTCATTCTAAAACGGTCGAGAGATAAATGAGAATGACGTGCTATTTAATGTTGACGTAGAGATATAGGACAAGTACAAGAAGCAAAGGAGCAAATTCTGTGGTGCTCAAAGTTTGTAAAAACCACTAAATATAAAACTACCCAAGCCTACCTTGCTATAAGTAATTAAGCACTCAATAAGGGTGGTTTTAGCTCGTGTTCTACTTGATTTATGAGACTTGAGCAAGGTACTCCATGGATCGAGATTTTACTTATCTAAAAGTGCCTTTCTCATCGTACTAAAATATGTTAACTATTAATTATAGAGTTAATACTACAAAGTACCTCAAATTGATATACTTCTCACAAATTTATAACAAATTAGTTTCTTAACCATAAAAACACAAAACTGGTAAAATTGTATATTTCCGATAAATTTATAATTTTTTAAATTTTTTCAAATTTGATTGATACAATGAAAAATCCTAAACTGTACATCTAAGATAAACGGAAAATAAAATCATGAATTGGTACATCCGTCAGCTGTTATGTATCGTCAAATTCAGTAATTTAATAATAAAATTTAACTGAAACTAACAAAGAGCAAATTCATAACAGATGTATTAATTTTGAATTTTTCATAATATTAACCTTCACATAAGTAAGTAAGTGGCCCTAAAGAATTAAAAAAACAAAGGCCAATAAACTGATGATGTGATATGCGTGAAGATTGTGATACGAAAGGCTTTTATTGCAATCACTATTTGACGGAAAAAGATTACCGATGGGTATAATCCAAGAAGCGCCACGATAATGAGAAAGAGGCGGTCCACTTTTAACCACTATTTTAACGCCCCCGATTAACCAATTTAACAACCTACGACCGACAGTAACTAAGAATTCCAGACACGAGAGCGTGCGTGCGTGCGTGCGTGTGGCTCGGACGCCGTCGAATCTCTCGGCCCTCTCGCTGTCCGACGGGACACGACGTCCGTACGGAAACGGAGGTTTTGCTTGGACGGGACGTTAAGCCCGGAGCTGACGCCGTCAGAGAGGGAACGGAACGGAAGGGGGACCGGAATTTCCAGGGAGCAAAAAGTAAAATAGAAAAAGGAAAAAAAAAAAAAGCCGGGGAAGGAGGGAGGGGTCCCCACCGCACGCGAGCCGGCAATCAGAGTGGCACTGGATGGGTGCACGTGAGCATCCCTCTCTCTCTCTCTCTAAATCTCTCTCTTTCTCTCTCTATCCTTTTCATCGACCTTCATTCAATTTTCCGTCTCTTGCTTAACCCCACCCCTTCTCTCTCCTATCCTGTTCTTCTCCCACGCAATGTAATCCCAAAAAAAAAAAAAAAAAAAATCCCATAACGATACTCGATTCGACACCCTCACGACACCCCAGATCCCGATCTACCCTTCAAGGGACTCGCCGCGTGACTCGACAAATCACTTGAAATTTTACGGTGAAAAAGTATGAAATTTCGTAACGCTCAATTGACTGAACCAAATAATAAAAATTTTAAAGAGAGGAAGAGACATTGAACCTACATCTTAACGAAAGTGGTAACAGAATATTCCAAGGGAAAAGTTTAAACTTTAACTAAAGCAACATCAATGCCTTCAATAACCCCATATAACTTGTAATACCATGATAAGAGTGTCTCTATCAACCACAAAAAAGAAAACCCACAACTCCAATTTCATAATAATTTTCTCATGTCATCAATATCTCCAATTTATATTAGGGCGATAGAAATTTAAGATCTTTTGATCACGCGAGCATAAATTCGATGTCTCAACGACATACAAAAAATATATGAATAAAAAAATTTGGGATATCAATGTCTCGTGGAATTAATTAAAACCAATGTCTTGATAAACCCCTCATAACTTGTAATGGCGTGATAAGGGTGTCTCTATCAACCACAGAAAAGAACCACAAGTCCAATTTCATAGTAATTTTGCTCGTGTCATCGGTATCCCAAATTCATATCGGGGTGAAAAAAGTTAGGATCTTTTGATGACGCGGGTAATTTAAAAAAATCCGGGGATATCGACGTCTCGTGGAATTAATTATAGAACCAAAAAGGGGAAAACACGGAATTTATGTAGTGGGGGCGACGGCACGCCTCGCATCCAACTTTTATGCTCACGTGCGACGTTCCTTTCCGTGGTGCTGGGGACCCGCCGAGTCAATGCGTCAAGCGACGCAAGCAAAAGTCCCACGCCCCACCGGCCCCCCCCCCCGGCGAACGAACGACCGCCCCTCGTTCAACTAACTCCACCACTTCGGCCCCCTGAATTCCCCTTTCTGCCCTTCCCCTCCCGACGAAACCCTAGATTCCCCATTTTGGCTCCTTTTTCCCCCTAAAAAGCCACAAAAATCCAAAATTTGACTCATTGTGAACTTACATTTTTTTTTTTGGTAAAGGTAATTAATGTTTGTGAACTTACGTTTGCATCATATATTTACCTTAAATTGGTACACATATGGTAAATTTACTATAAACTATTTTTTGACAATCAAAAATCCTAAACTTGTATGCTTTTGACAAAATTATCCCAAACTGATACACTTATGATAAATTTATCATCTATTAATTTTAGTTAAATTTTACAGTCAAGTTATTAAGTTAAATGACATTCAATTTAGCAGTAGGGTATATTTGTCACGAATTTTCCAGTTTGAGGTTTTTTGTAATCGAATAAATTAGTTTTGAGTAAATTTATCAAAAATATACCAGTTTATGGGTTTTTATGGTCAATCGAGGTAAATTTATCACTTGTATACCAGTTTGGGATTTTCATTGTCAAAAAAATAATTTATAATAAATTTGTCATAAGTGTATTAGTTTTGATTTTTCAGGGTATTAACCCAATTATTTTTATGGCAAAAGCTTGGGATTTTCGTGTCATAATTGTTTTGGGATAAATATATCATGCAGATATAAATTTGCGTTTTTTGGTATCACAGAAAAAAATTTGAAATACATATATCATAGTAGATATAGTTGAGAATTTTTGGTGGCTTTTGCCATTTTTGTCCCTCGTTACTGGTTTTTAGCCGACGTTGCCTCTTTTTTTTTTTATAGTTTATTTATCCAATTTTCGTTTTTTTTTTGTCTTTTTGGTTTTTACACGTGGGTTGATTTTTCGAGTGCTCATGTCGTCCCGACAAGCATCGTGCGGGGTGCGGATAATTCGTCTTTTGCTCTCGATCGTTCTCTCCTTTCCTTTTTAACCGTCTGAAAATGTCGTGAGATTTCCCCCTTCTTTTCCTTTGGGTTTTCTGGGCGAAACATATCAGCAGATTTCCGTCTTGGAATTCCGGGAATATGTGGATAAAGATGAAAAGGAATAGCGAAAGATAAAAGGAGAAATTTCAGGAGTTGAGCATGACAAAATGTTGATGATGTAAATTTTTGCCTAATTAACTTTAAAATGCACAAATTTTAGAACTCATTTACTTCATAGAAAATAAATATTAAAAGAAATATTTTCATCATGAACAATAATTTACGTTTAAATATTTTCGCGAACCATGTAAAGAAATTTTATGATGCAAAACAAGTAGTCGATTTTATGAAGATTATTTTTTTTATTATTCATTTTTCATGAATCTAGCTAAGCCAAAGTCAAATTTTAATTCCAACCCACAATTTCTTTTGTCTCGTAAAAATTTACAAACCTTAACCTCTCCAAACTTTTTTTGGTCTCACAAGAAAGCGACGACTTAAAAGCCCAATCCCATTTCTAACCCAAAACCTTTTGTTTTTTATAAGAAAACATAAAGTTTTGGTCGGTATCCAAATCAAATTTACGTCAGTTTTTCCCAAGTACATAGATGAAACAACACACTGAATCTTTAGGTACCAACAAGCTTGGATTCGAATTGAAACTTAACCTAACGTTTATATTTTTTATGAGATAAAAAAAGTTCGAGTTTAGAATTGACATTCGAGTTAAAGTCGGTGCTTTTTAATACGAACTAGCGCCCGCGAATTTTATCAAATTAGACCAATCGAACATTAAATTAAAAAA
Source organism: Eucalyptus virginea (assembly GCA_014182375.1). Taxonomy (NCBI): domain Eukaryota; kingdom Viridiplantae; phylum Streptophyta; class Magnoliopsida; order Myrtales; family Myrtaceae; genus Eucalyptus; species Eucalyptus virginea. Next base: position 8,506,066 of record CM024515.1, on the reverse strand, counting down.
ATAAAACTCGGACCCAAAAAGGGCAAGTGACGACAAAACCGGGGCCCACGAAACGGGGATAAAAGCGCCGGGGGAGAGAGATCCCGTTTCCCGTTTCCCGTATAATGGAGGGCGGGCCCCACGGCGTCGCGCACCAATTGCGTGAGTTGGCCACGTGATCTGCGGTAGGCGAGCCCCGCGCCCCCCTTTTTTTAATCACGTGAGGCGGTGCGGGTCGCGCGCACGCCGCGACACGCGTCCTCCCCTCATAGGAGATTTTTAATAATAAATAAATTATTATTAATTAATAAAGACGTGAGGATAGAATATTAATTTTGAAGGTCGGAGTTTTTTATATGACGACCGAAGGACGCGCAAACCGCCGGGATTAGAAAAATGAGAGGAAAAGAGAAAGCAATTGTTAACTGATCCCTAAACGGATTCCTTAAGGAGGGAATGTCCAGGTTGCGGGAAACTCTCCCTTGATTAAATAAAAAAGATATTTAACAAATCACGAGATTAATTAATGTCTTAAATCACGATCCGAGCTGACACCACATCATGTCTTGCCTTGTCCCCTCCCATACTTGCTCCGTTTGTATCACGCGAAAACGAATAATTTGGAAAAATATTTTTTCAAAAATAATTGTCTATATCGTTAAAAATAATTAGCTGATGAATAATATTTTTCATTATCAATAACAATTTATTTATTCATTATTGTGAATGATATAAAATTTTAAAAAATCATTTTCAAAATCATTCATCTCTACAAAATAAAGGGAGTCATGGTTCCAATTTACAATCTCCCCTTGAATAATTATTGAGAATTACCTCTTTTTGTTTATTTGTGTTATATGTTTTCAGACCAGAATTAAATTCAAGCTTCCGCTTTGCTTTTTATGACCGTCTAAAATAACTAGGGAAAGGAAAATTATAGGTTTTGTAATTTTCACATAGTCACCGCTTCAGCGTAATGACTTTTTTTTTCGATCGCTTGAATAACACGGCTTTAAAATATCATTCACCCCGAGCTCTATAAATTTTATTGCCTCATTGAGCTTTCCCGGCACTAGAGTGATTGATTTAAGAATTATGACACCAAAGTGAGCCCTCGAACGAAAGTCGTGACACTCACGATGTCTTTTTCCATTTGGAAACAAAACCATCTATCTCCATCCAAATCAAGGAATTCATAGCTTCCTTAATGTCAACAGAGAGCAAAATAATTATAATAATCAGAGAGAGAGAAGATTTTTTTTAAAAAAGGCAATGATACTAATGTTCATGAACATAGTCTCTTTGCCCCCCTCCTTTCTTTTTTTAATTTAATGCATTGGAATCTAGATTAATCTACTATTGTCCTCCTTTCAGCAAAGAAGTGTTTCAATTATTTTTGTGTAAGGAACAAGCTCTTAATCATTGTGTCCTCAAAGCTTTTGGTGAAGGGGGGGGGATTATAATGGATAAGTGCATGCATGATTCAATTTAATAGGTGGCATCGACAGATCATTTCGTGAGTTTTTGTTTTGTGTAACTAGGAAGCTTGTTCACTCAGCACACAACACTGATATCCCTCGACATGTCGTGAAGATCTCGATTTAATCGCATCTCGATCTTGTGGTCGCCCTCCCTGAGTCGAAACTCGAAAGGGCTTGTCTTTGAATACATTAGGTGTTGTCGGATCTCAACTTTTGAAATCAAGAATGCATAATTTGGATCTATTCTTAGTCGATAAAATCTTTTATGTGTACATGGTATGGTCTCCTATTTTACCAAAAAAAATAATTCAATGGTCTCCTAAGTTCGAGGAGCGAATCGAATGGCGTGCTGATTTTGAATGTTTATCGAACATTGAATGCCGACCATATGCAATCTATCCTATTATCGAGAATCAATATTGCAAATTGATTGCGATTATGCCCCTAATTATTAGGATTTCACATGAACTAGAGAAAAGAGGGATAATAACACTCATGATTCTTTAACTTTAATTCAATATACAATGTTGTCCAGAAAATTTTAATTTATGCAACAAGGTTATGTGCAATGTCCTCCTAGACTTTTAATTTATTAAATAAAATCTCTGGACTATCAACAAATAAAAATATTTAAAAGTTCACGGATTATATTAAATAGAGTTCATACCAAGAAAAATCTTGAATTGGTGTACCTATGATAAATTTATTATAAATTAATTTGTATGCATCTGTGATAAATTTGCCATCTGTTAATTTTCATTAAATTTTATCATTAAATTGTTGAGTTATATGACACACGATAGTTGATGGATATATCAATTTCATAAATATATTATGTTTTAGTTTTTCTTGATATTAATCTAATTGAACTGAAAATGTAAATTTATAATAAATATACTAATTTAAGATTTTTAATAATCTAAAAATTAATTAAAAATTAATATATCACATATCTACAGGTTCTGAATTTTCCTACGAATTAACCTTATTAATCAGTCTATTTCAAAAAAAAAAAAAAAAACCTTATTAATCAGTCATGCTGACAAGTGACAATGAGAGAGAGAGAGGGAGAGAGAGATTGACGTTGAAAACGAAAACGGGGTTTTGATGTAACCGAGGAACGTGACGCCGGACGGGGGGGGGAGCGCGGGCCCCACACCCCCGTACCTTACTAGAGGTAGGTTAGGTGGGTTGGCCCATCAAAAGAGGAGCCACTCTCGATTCCCCGTTGTCCCGCTTTTGGTTCCTTTCGCACGTGAGCCTCCCGGGCCCCACCTCCCTCCCCGCCGCGGGTCCCACATGGCGATGAGGGGTGCTTTCTCGCGTCGCATCCCGCCCTCGTCCTGTGACAAGGCACGACAGCGACCGTTCATCCCCCTCTGACGTTTCGTCACCAACCGTCGGATCTCGCCCCCTCGTTCCCCTTCCCACCCCCTGATCGCTGGTCACGTGCTCTCTCGAGCTTCGCTTCGCCCATTGTTTTTATGCCCTTTTCCCGCAGCGGATATAATAGGATAATGATTGACTCTAGGGCAATTACCTACCGGTTTTCCTTTCATTTGCGTCCCGTGTGTTCGAATCAACCGGACGCGTTTTTCTACATATAATCATGTGAAAAATATTTCTCGTTAGTCATAAAAAAAATTTAATCGTTTTTGACCAACTAATCATTCCAAATGATTACTTTGAAAAAAATGCGTTTTAAATCATTCATCTTCTACCTCGATTTGATAGTATATTCTAACTCGATCGCAATCAGGCTTTTCTCGTGAAAAGAATAATTACAGTTTGAAACTCGTTTACTAATCACATTCATTTCATGCTTGTACTATTATTATTGTGTAGGTTGGTTTAACTTCCAACTCAAACGACATTAAATTGTACTCAAAGAAAATATTTTTAAAAAATATTGCTACCGACTATTCTAAAAAACGTTGTTTAATATCTATATATCCTAACATTCTCCTTGGTGCACCAACTAGGCTTCAACCTATTAATGAGTGTGGAGAAATACAATTATGGAGGCAAATAAGGGATATGAAAACCTCCAAACTCAGGGTTTCCTACTTTGGTATTATAAAAAATTTTACGAAAGTGCTGCCGATCGAAAATTTTTGTGGGACCAATGTTAAATGTTCTAAAAATTCAAATTATTAGATAAATATGCTGTTTGATTATCAAGTATTCTAATAATATTATTCACCTTCCGTCACAAGATTCAATATAATTAACCACATAAAAGAAAAATGAATTTAACAAGAGATTGAATCCATTAATACAAGTGAAAAATAAAGAGAATATTCATTGCTTAGGATAGATCATGCATGCATAGGACTGCCAAAGTAAAAACAAAGGAAAATGATCCCTATAATTCATGAACTTTGGTTTAATACACAATGTCATATCTAAAATTTTAATTTTTTTAAAGTGATTCATAAATTATCAATAAATATTTAATTTAGTCTTGAAACTATGTAAAAATAACGCAAACAAAATGTCCGTATTGAATATTTACCAATAGTTTAGAAACCACATTGAAAATATTAAAATTTTATGGACTATATTATACATTAGATTCGCGTTCATGGACCACATTGTACAAATTAAAAGTTTATAGCTGATATTGCAAATTGGATCAATTTCATGGACTATTCGTGTTATTGTCCCTAAAAACAAAGACAAAATAAAACCCCCGAAGCATCAAAGTATCGGATCAAACCGAGCTGTTCCGTTCTGTCCACACACCACAAAGTGTGAATGCTCACCATGATTGCCAGAGCCACCCCCCACAAAAAAGAAATAATATCGACACGTTAAAGCATAGTGCAAAGGGAAATTTATTAATCAAGATATTTTTTTAATAATTTGGCAATAATTTAAAAAGGGGTTTATAAAAATTAATAAAGGGAAAGGAGCAAAAAGGTGGAAGCACAAGGTGGATGGGAACGTGGATTGGGGATTTGATTACTATTAGATTTGGGGGCGTGAGAGTTTGCAACCCCATGGCTGCATGTGCAATGCATTCTCTCTTACCCAACATATATTTAAGTATAAATTAATTAATTGATAGAAGAGAGAAAAAAAAATTGAAAACGACAGATGATCGCAAAAACGAAAAACGGCTATTTTATTTTTTTGTTCCTCTCTAGCGTGACACAATTATTCAATTTCACAGTATTTTTTTTCCTTGTTCTTTCCCTCTTAAATATATATGTTAAATATGTGTTCTTTTCGCTTTGATCAATAATAGAGCACGCCAGCCAAATAGTTTACCTCCATATGGATGCTCACAAGGATCAACTTTTAAAATGGACACCGAGGCATGATTAGAAACCAAAATAACTTGGCATTAATTGAAGCCTCGGAAATGCAAATTGTCCGATTAACGAACAAAGGCAGATCCAACGTTTTCTTTTTGCGACTCTAGAAAACTCGATAATTACATAAGACGAGTTGATGAATTTCGTCATTAAGTATGTCGAGATCATATCTCAAGCAATTTAACGAGGACCCTTTAGACGGTTCGCGATAGGCTGGCTCTTCCCTCGTGTCGACCAACACGACCTTTAGCTCCCCGAGGAGCTCAAGAGCCGTGGCGACGCGTGGGGCGGGCGGTGCCTTCGATGCATGAAGATACTTTTCCCAATGCCGTGACATAAGATTTAATAGATCTTATGGCCATTCTGAAGGAGAGAGAGAGAGAATCTGCTGGAGGAGGAGGCACATGGGAAAAAGGTAATGGGGGGGGGTGGATTGGATTGGAGAAGGAGCTCCGCACTTTCCGGTTCCAGCTCGAAACAATACAACAACACGACTCCAAACCCAAGAACCACAAATGTCAAAAGCTTCTCCCCACTCAAAAACAACAGAGAAAGACAGAGCAGAAAAAGAGAGAGAGACATGGATCGTCACGTGAGGTTTCCTCCTCCGCCACCAACATCCTCTGCCATCATCACCCCCTCTCTCTCTCTCTCTCTCTCTCTAGATGGCCTCTGCGCAGTGCGCAGTTACTGATGAATCGCATTAAAAGAGGGGTTAAAAACGGGGAGCGAAATCGGGATCTGTGCGCTAATCATCAGGTGTGTAAGTCCCTTCAATCCCTGTCTGTCCATAACCCTTTATCTTAATCTCTCTCTCTCTCTCTCTCTCTCTCTGCCCTTCTTTCTTTATTCCAGGATGCCCATCATGGGAAAAAAACGATGGAGGTCAACCGGGTAAACTGTTGTAAAGTCAAACACGGTTCTTGGAACCCTCTCACGTGACATCATCGCCCCACCATCACTCTCCTCCGGAAAAAGTTTCCGCAGTGGCGGCAGCCAGCCGGCGGCCAGCACGGTTCACCTCCCCCCTGCCGCCGCAGCCACCCGTGCACATGCGGGTCGTCGTGTACGCGAGGTGGGTAGCTCAAAGCTCGAGAGGTATTTCTTGGGATTCTAGGCAGCCGGAGCGGATGCCCCTTTAGTTGTTGAAAGCAAATCTTTCACTCGAATTTTAGTTGGAGTCCTATTGCAAGTGAAACTTCACTTGTCTTGTGATTTAGTCAAACTATAACGATAAGTCCGTCAATTTGAAACCTTTGAATTTTTAGCGGGCGGAGCAGTTAGTACACAAGTCAAGTTATGGCCCAGAGATCAGTCACGGAGTGGCATCGATTAGAAAAATGCCAACACCATCATGCATCGCACGAAACAGAGAAGCGAGACATGTAGAGGATACATCGAGCATTTGAATCTCGAATTCCAATATTGCGTATTATATATCCCGGTCACGTCTCTCGCTCTCACAACAACTCGTCAAGCCGGCCATTCCCGTGGAGAGCGACCTCATTCGATGATGCACGTGAAACGGACCTCGACGTGCTTTGTATCATCAAAAGCTAAAAAGAAATAAAAGAAAAATTGAGATGAGATCAGCTGTGATGGTCGGCACGTGATGAGGAGTCGATTGACACCGGCGGGCCACCCGAAAACTTTAATTTTGCCGTTGGTACTTGAAAGGCTATGATCGCAACTGCTTGGTGCTTTTGTCACAATGCAATTTACTTGGTGAGCCAGGGAGGGAAGGACTAGGGACTGTCCTATGTGCAATAATTTCAACCAGGGCAACTGGGGCACTCCATTTTTTTTTTTGTTTTTTACGAGATTGTGGAGAATAGTTTCACTTTGCTAGGACCATTTGGGAATTCCACATTTCCCCAATTCCAATTTTGACCCAATTTGTTAATTATGCTTCAAGCAATGCCACTGCCTAACGATGATGAATGATCAAGGTTTGATTTGTTTTGCGGGAAACAAATAATTTGAAAATATTTTTAATTTTTTTATCAATAACAATTTATGTTTAAATATTTTTTAAATGATGAAAATATTTCTTTTTCATTTATTCATATTTGTGAGTAATATTAACGATTATTTTTATAAAATGTTATCTGAATCATTTCTTTTTCGCGAAATAAACGAAACTTAAGTGGTAATCTATAGGTGGTCTAACTCGACCATGTAGGCAACATATGTGACTTTCCGGGCCAACCCGTTTAATGTATAGAAGAACCCTGAAAAGGTTGTTTAAAATGTAAAGAATTATTAATTGTGAAAAAAATTCGACTTCGAAGGACTTGTTCAATTTGCTTTGCCATATTAGTAAAATACGAAATGTAATTTTGATTATCTTCAATCATGAAAGCTTCGATTAGAAAAAGGAGATGGACTCTTTTCTTGAGTCGGTGCCTCGAGTAATTCCATATAACATTTGGAACTCACAAAAAATTGAAGTTTCAAGATAACAATTATTTTTAGGACAAAAGAAAAAATACCAATAATTGCAATTTCCACATCGACCAACCTTTTTACTTTTCTAAACCAAAGTGGACACGGGCAAAAAAATCACTACTAGACTCCTGGTGCATTAAAAAAGAAAATTAAAAAATAAAAATAAAGAGAATAGCATCAGTCCTTGGGGGAAGTAAACTACAATTAGCATCGGGATCGCCACAAAGCACTAATTTAGTCACACCCCCAAAAACAAACAAACAAAAAAGAAATAGGATAAAATTATATTAAAAAAAATTAACAATGACTCTTCCAAATCATTGAGTTCCGTGACTCGGATGCCGTACCGAGTTGCCTCCGAGCGGCGCCGATTTTTTTAATTTGAATCCCCCATTGTCACCGAACACTTATTAAGTAAAAGTCAATATTCAAATTTGAACACGCTGTAAGTGCATAATTTCAGAAAAATTAATAATTAAAAAGTCAATATTACAAAAATTTTAAATCGATACATTTACGATACATTTATCTCAAATTAATTTTTCACCATAAAAACAAAAAAATAATACATTTGTGATAATTTTACTTTCCATTAATTTTTATTACAAATTAAAATACATGTGACCAAGGGAGAGTAAAATCTTAAATTGATACGCTTATCAACTGTTACGAGTTATTCAACTCGATAATTTGACAAAGTAAAATTTAACAAAAACTAACGAAAGATAAATTCGTCACAAATATATCAAATTGGAGATTTTGATAAGTAAATAAATTAATTTAAAATAAATTTATTTCATGATACTAGTTTGAAGTTTTTTATAGTATTAATCATAATCAAAAAGGGTAAAATTTTCCTTAATTGGTTTTTCACAAGTGCTACTGACGGGGGCCATGGCAATCCTCGACGAAGTCATTTTAATTTTCGTGGACTTTCAAAATCCGAATTTGTTTTTTATCAAAATCAAAGAAATGTTTCGGAATCCCGTCAGTCAAAATTCGCCCCCCGCCCACCCACTAACGCCGTCAGCCCCGCCGCAGCCGCGACGGCGTCCGAGGGGGAACGCCGTCCGTTCCCCCCCGTCCCTGCCCAATAATTATTATCATTACGGGGTCGGGAAATCAGAAAAAAGAAATAAATAAAAAAATGGATAAAACGGAACAAAGGAGGGACGCACCGGAAAGCAACGCAACGCTTACATGAAACTGTATAAAAGATCTCCAGCCATGGCCTCCCCTACAGAAGAGAGAGAGAGAAAGAAGAGAGAGAGAGTGTAGAGAGAGAGAGTAGAGAGAGAGAGAGAGAGAAGAGGGAGAGAGGTGGAGGAGGAGCGAAAGCTGCTGAGCCCTTCGCTGGTCGCGTTGAATTTCGCGAGCTCTGCTGCTGAGCTGAATTGGGTTCGAATCCGGTTCGGTGGTGGTCCTCCTCCGGCGACGGCGGCGGCGGAGCGGCGAGAGCTGCTGCGGCGGTCTCCAGATCGTCTCAGGTCTCTCGTCCTTCCCTCGTGTTTTGTCGTTTGGTCAAAATTATGCTTCGGGTTTCGAGACGTCTAGCGGAAGGTATCGTGGTTTTCAGCTGACCCGGCTTGGCAAATCTGACCCTGCTTAGTTTTCTTTGTGCCCAGTTCCGAATTTTGCTGAACGTCGCCTTCAGATTCGTGGGAATTCTCCGGGCTGAATTCATCCGGCGGCGAAGAATTTTTATTTTATTTTATTTTTCCGGGAGGCGGTTTTCTCGAGAGGCGGGCTCGATCAGGAAGGAGAGGTCGCTTGGAACACAAGCGACCCGGCCGAGCGAATGCGCGCGCCCGATTCGGGCTGAGATCGAAGGCGGGAAACCATCTCCCGAGCGAATCTGCATTGCTTTCGTGTCGCAGATCTGCGACGGGCTCCCAGTAATTTCCAGTCCAGCTTCGCTTCGAGCTCGGGAAACTCTCGGTGGGAAGCTTTTCTGTTCGAGAGCTCCGCCGGTTCGCCGAAGTCTTTCAGCTCTCCGTTTCCATAATTCAGTCGAGTCCCGCGCCACCGCGTCGATTCGTCGTCGTATAGGTCGTGCATGATGGAGCTTCCTCAACCTCGTCCATTCGGAACGGAAGGTATTACAATCTCGGTTGCAAGATTGATGCTGTCGTGTCTGTTTCTGGTTTTTCTTTCGTTCCTTTTTATCGAGTTCTTGTCCGAGTTTTGAGAAAACGCAACGAACGACGACGACGGACGATGAAATCGAAGCCGGTTTTTCTTTGCAGCGAGGAAAGCAACGCACGACTTCCTGTCGCTGTGCAGCCATTCGACCCTCCACCACCAAGATCCAAGACAGCCTCCTTCTCAAGGTAAAACAACCCCCCGTCCCATCCCTCTCCTCCTCCTCTTTCTCCTTCTCCCTCTCGTTCGAAATTTATCTTTTTTTATCATAAATTACGTCGATTCGGCCGGTTCACGAAAAGGGTTTTTCTCTTCCCTGTTCATTAATTGCGAAAATCTAGTTTTTAGATCCCGAGAAAAAGCAAAGGGCAATAGAGAAAAGAAGAGGAAAACGCTGATGGGTCGTCCTCCCCTGCGGGGATTTGGTAACGATCGTGCTTTAATGGGGGAGGAGAGAGAGAGAGAGAGAGGGAAATATCTGTAAAATTTTAATGGGTAGGGAAGCGATCGAGGTTAGTGGGTGCACGTGAGAGAGAGAGAGAGAGAGAGAGGAGGGTCGTGGATCCGGGCCGTGAATTCGGGTGGGGCCATGGCTTTGCCGAATCCGAAAAGCAAGCTCAAGAAAAGAGAGAACCGAGGAGAGGCGAATCCGGACATCAGATGGGTGGTGGCGGGTCCACGCTTGAATCCGATGGGCCTGATTTGACATCACGTGAGCGGGCACGGGTGCGCACGGCGGCAAGGGCGGGGCGGGGCGGGGCGGGGCCCCCCCCGGTGCAGGGTGCTCGCTGGTCGGATCAGACAGAGAGACACATAGACCTCAGGATCCTCGAACCCGCGTCCTCCTCAGCAGCAGCGGCGGCCAAGTTGGAATTTTTCGAGCGGCTTAAGATCCGTTGCGGTTAGGTATTGCCGCGCGCGTGTGCGTGCGTGTGCGTGCGTGCGTGGGTAGTGCCTTGAGTTACGTGATGAAGACACGACCTCGGGTCGATCTCGTGACCGACTTTTTCAAAGCAGTCGCACATGTTTCACATGAGCGCGCGTTCGTTCGTGGGTGGCATCATCGACGACGACCCTTTTCGCGTCTTTTGTCCTGAACGACGACAGCATCATCATCCGCATGAGCGGTGATGGAGGGGGGAATATTGCGCGATGAATTGTCCGGGAGTGCGTCGCGTGTCGGCTGAAATGGAGGAGGCCCGCCGTTAGCGGTTGCTGAACAGCGAAGAATTCCTCGTCTCTCTGTTGTGTCTTAAGTGAGAAGGACATCTTTGGATCTGGACTTCCGACCGGCTATCGCGCGCGAAGGCCGTCGCGATGGTGACCCGGCATGGTTCAACTTCGAATTACGATGACCCTTCTTCGATCTTGTCCTGAGCAGATTGCTGGAATCATCAATCTTGATGACACAGCTGAACCGAATCTTGGGTCGTGTGATCTAGAGCCTGATCTTGGTTGTTGTTCTTTCTTGTCCTGCAGACAACTTCCTGAAAACCCACGACTTCCTGGGGAAGACGGGCGCCAAGGAAGAGGCCACGAGCGAGATATCGTCATCCCTCGAGAGGCCGCCGCCTCCGGCTCCTCCGGGGCCGCCGCCCTCGGCCCCACCGCCGCATTCGGTGGAACACGTGCTTCCTGGAGGGATCGGGACGTACAGCATCAGCCACATTTCCTATTTCAATAATCAAAACCCGCCAAAACCTGAGGCGACCATTTATACGGTGGCTCAGGCAAGTAGCACTGACCGGACGGATGAGAACTCCAACTGCAGTTCTTATACTAACAGCGGGTTCACGCTTTGGGATGAATCTGTAGCGAAGAAGGGAAAGACAGGGAAGGAGAACGTGCCTTCTGCCTCTGTCCGAGGTAGGTAAATCAGTTGTTCGGTGCGTGTGAAAAGACCTGTGTCTATGAGAAAACGCGAAAAACTGAATGGACTTTTTTTTTTTTTTTTTTTTTCTTTTTAAAATCATTTGATTGGCTCTGAATTTGACAGAGGCGGAGGTGAAATTGGGGCCGTGGCCGGCATCCGAGCGGCCGTCGCACTCATCTTCCAATAACAATCACCGGAATTCATTCAGTTCACTCTCTTCCTCGCAGTCAGTGGCTATTCTCTCTCTTTCTATCTTGCTGCTTCACTGTTGTTTTGTCCGTGGTTCTTCATTAGGTAACAGCATATTAGGTCCATACTGAGGATGAGCTTTCTCATTTTATAGGCCATCAGGGGCCAAAAATAAGAGCTTTATGGATATGATAAGATCAGCAAAGAGTGGGAGCAATCAGGAAGAAGAATTGGACGACGATGATGATGGAGATTTTTTGCTCAAGAAAGAGACTTCCCCTATTCCTAAAGGTAATTATTAGGTCATATTTATTTTTATGGCAGTGTCATCTATAACTAGCTGATCTTATGTTATATCCTCTCATAAATTTTTCCTTTGATACGTGCATCTTTAGCTGCTTATACATATCGCAGAAAAGGATGATCTCATCTAAATACCATGTTTTCTGATGAGGAAAGTTTCGTGTTGGTGCAGGGAGTTGAGGGTGAAAGTTGACGGAAAGAGTAGTGATCAGAAGGCCAACACACCTCGGTCCAAGCATTCTGCAACTGAGCAGCGTAGGCGGAGCAAAATAAATGACAGGTGAGTTGAGCGTCACTCACTCACTGTCTCTCTCTAAAGATCAAACAATTTCATCCTAACACATCTGATTGTTTGTGCAACGGCGTTTTCACACAACATTACCCATAGATAAACAATTTACTGGCTAGTCGAAACTATCTATTCACATTTCATGCTGTGGAATACCATGGATCTCACCGCTTTTGACATGCCACTACAGTATATAAAAGATGAAACATTGATGTTCCAAGTGCATTGAATATCAGAAATCTTATTCTGGAAATCCTTCAGGTTATGCTGTCGTGTATTTGATATGTAGACCTCCTGCTGCAGGTTTCAGATGTTGAGGTCTTTAATCCCAAACAGCGACCAAAAGAGAGATAAGGCGTCATTTTTACTGGAGGTACTAGGGCATTCATTTAGCTTATTTTTTCTTTCTTTCTTGCCAGATAGAATAAACCTTATAATCTTGATTGATGAAGGAACTGCTTTTATACAGGTTATCGAGTACATACAGTATCTACAGGAAAAGGTTACTAATTATGAAGGTTCATTTCAAGGATGGAGCCAAGAACCAGCAAATATGATGCCACTGGTAATTCCCTCCTCTCATTCGTCAGTCTTCTCTCTGCATGTGGAATTGCGTGTTTTGGACGAAAAATTGTTCCATTAATTCTATCAGCCATTTCCTTATAGTGGCAATAGAGTGGAAATTTCTTGTTAGTTAAGCAATGGGGGCTTTTATTTGGATATCAAAGGCATCCCCAACGCGGGTGATACCAGTCAGGCAGTCATCTCACAATTGTAATCACTGTGTTGACCCCACCGATGATTGCTTTTCTGAGATCCTGACATCGATATATTCATTAAGCATTTGTGAGATTGTGATTACTTTCCATCTCACAAAATTTCCTTAAACAGAGAAATGGTCAGAGGCCGACGGATAATTATGTTGATCAATCTCGAAACATCACTAGCGGGTCCAGTCCTGCTTTGGTATTTGCGGCAAAAGTTGATGAGAACAATATTGCCATGGCCCCAGCCGTATTCAGGAGCGCCAAGAACCCACTTGAACCTGAGATGGGATCTGTTACTGCTTTCAAATCTGTAGAGCATCACCCTGGAATGACAAATAGAGCAGTTCCATTTCCAATGTCTCTGCAGCCCAACATCTCGAACTGTGTCAGGGGTAGTGGTGCAGTGGCAAGAGGGGATCCTAATTTGGAAAACAACGCGTCCCAACCACTAACACAGATTAGTAGAATCAAATCATTGACTAACGAGTGCTCTGCTTCAACCGACAAACTGAAAGAAGAGGAGCTGACCATTGAAGGCGGTACAATAAGTATCTCCAATGTTTACTCTCAAGGGTAAGCATCAGTTTTTAAAGTTCTTTTGATCAGATTTATACTTCAAAAATATATTACTGGTTTTTCTGTTGCAATTATTTCTTTCTGGCAACATACTGTTTTTGAGCATTTTTTTCATATCTTTTCAAAACCATTCTCAATAATTAACGACCAGATGCACAGCATATTTCATGCTCCTTGTTGCAATTGTAATTTGTAGCCAATCATTGCGGTACATTGCATTTGTTGGCAGAAAACTGTCTTGCACTTGCTCCAAACAGGAACTGTTTTTAGAGTTTCTGCTCTGAGAGCAAAGGCAAGACCCCATTTGCCACACCGGGGACTTCTACAGGGGCTGAGTATTTTTGACCTATATTGCATCCAAGTCTTGTTTTTCTTGGTGTTGGTCTGATCTGTCTTATCCCAACTGGCAGATGAATCTGAAACTGGGTGTCAAAACTATTTTTCTATATGAAAGAAATATCATCTTTTACTCCGTTCCATTTTCTTTATCTGCATTTTTCATAGGTGTCTTGTTAATGAGTGTCCCCATGACATTTATTAAAGCGTACTAAATATTCTAAAGCATTGATCTGGCTTAGCACTAATAAAGCAATGAATTGACAATTAAAAACTTTCCTTCTCTGATTGCTTAACTGGTGCCGGTGAGGCACTCCTTAACAAATGTTTAGGGGAATCAAACTATACATTAATCGCTTCATGCAATGCACTTGATTGATTCCTGGTTAATGGTTGCTTTATTTACAGTGTGAGGTGACAAGTCTTGCACACTGTCCACTACTTGTGATCGAGTTATCAGGCCTTTCTCTGCTATCCTGTAGAATTGTATAGTGAATTGTTTTGTTTTTTTATTTGGTCAAATGGTGAATTGTTGGATAATAGGAGATTTATCTGTAACAGGTTGTTGAATAGATTAACTCAAGCATTGCAAAGTTCCGGGGTAGATTTATCCCAGGCCAGCATCTCGGTACAAATTGATCTAGGGAAGCAAGCAAATGGTAGAAATGCCGCCTCTTCATCTCTTCCTAAGGTACTTCCCTAGTTTCCTCAGTCTGTCATTTCTCTTATTCATTTTGGGTCAATCTAAGTAAATATGTCGACATAACTTGCAGCATTGAGGAATGACCTTAATTCTGTGTACAATGCAGGATACTGAAGCTAGAAATCAAGGAGTCACACGGCCTCGAGCTGCAGGCGAGATTGCAGATCCAGCCCTGAAGAAGCTAAAGACGGGGAAAAGCTAGGTAGCATAACAATCATCCTGATATTCTTTTTGTAATACGATTTATTCAAATTTTTTTTGGGTTAAACCTTCTTACATAAGGGTTCATCCAATCTTCTCCTGGCTAATAAGCTTATCCAGTCGAGACCATTGTACATTGTCTTTAGTTTGTTTGAATGCACATAACTTTCAGGCATGTATTACTTGTGATATTTCTCTTTCTTATTTTTTTTTTGTTTCGGGGGGTCGAACTTACTTGTAATATTTAATCATAAATCAATTCTCTTTGATTTGGAGACCCTACCGGCTTCCTCATTCGTCGTCATCAGGCATCAGTAATGCGGACTTATCTTGCATGCAATAGCTTCTCTTGCTCTGCTTTTCTTATAGTATAAGATGCCCCACTCAAATGATTTTGGGGGCTAAACCACAATCTTCTTGCGCACAAAAGTTGGCAGGTGACCTCGAGCCTTGTTGTACTGGTGTTTAAGCATCGTATTTGGTTGGTGCCTGTGATGATTACCATCCGAGGATTTTCTCTAACCTCCACAAATCCCGTTCGCTCGAGAATGATTTCTTTATCCATGAAGATAGTCGTGCTTTTCACGATTAGCATATTTCTCTACACATTTTCACTTAAGCGGAGCTCGTAATCTGTTTTGCTGGCTGCAACTATGTGGGCACTATAAATTTCAGCTCGTTCTGCGAACATACATACAATGGGGTTTTGATTTAGTTGCGCAGTTCAATACTTAGAAGGGCTCTTTCTCATTAGTTTGTTTCCACCTAATGGTACTTTTGCCAAGTGAGAGAATCCGAAGCATAGAAATACATTCGGTTCAATTTCTCTTAAGAGTGAACAACAAGGTCCTCAAGAATGCCAATAACACCTTCCAAAAATATTTCATCATATGCATGGATAAACAGCAAGAAGGATCGGTCGACAGGCTGATGTTACTTGTGTCAAAAGTCATGTTCAGTTGATATCCAGCAGTAGTTAACGCCAGGAAACCCACATTCTACTCATCGCTTTTGAATTAGCAGAGATGTGATGATCAACCATCACAATCACAGCAGTACGTGATCACCCTTGGTTTATCTAATTGATAATCAACAAACGTTGCTTGCAGTTAAAGCATGCTTAACCTAAAAAAAGTGAGATCGATGGGTAAGTTTTACACAAAGAAGTGAGCGGTTGCGAATGATTTTTCTTCATTAGCCCGCGATAATCATGACAATCCTTCCATGAAGAAACAGAGTGGTTGTTAAAGGGCATTCTACTTCTTACCTCATTACTCATGGCCTTCGCATAATAAAGTCGACAACCACATCTTCTTGAAGAAACAGAGTATCCTCTTGTCATCATGTATGTTCTCTAGCAGCATTCATGACTTGGTTTGAAAATAGACCCCATTTGGTCTCTCACCTTACATTCTGTGCACAATGACCAATTATCGAGATTCACAAGACTCGTGCATTTTCTTTCCCGGTAAAGATACTGAAATCAACAGGCCAACGGTCTAATACAGTTCTTATTCCAAAGAAAGTAAAGGACAACAAGAACCTTTCACTAGTCATCTCAAATAATACAAGCCTGTGGGCAACGAATAAGAACAAATACTAATCCAGAAATTACAAATTTTCATAGAGATGAGCTTGTTCAATTGGCTTTTGGTTGCTTCAGTTAGGTTGTCATAACCAACAGGCTAAAAATCAATTGGGAACATATTTTTCAAGAAAGTAACAAATGTCTCAATTACCAATCGCATGAAGCTCTATCCAACATACCATGGTTGTCAACATGACAAAAAAAAAAAAAAACGCTTGCTTTACATGAATATGTGTGGAAATATTGCAAAGATGACCAGAAAGGCTGTGGTTACTTATGCACCTAAAAAAGAAAAGAAAGAAAAGAAGGAGAAATTATACGACATTCCTGTCCAATGAGTGTTCCTAATCATGTTGCCAGTTGCTTCAGTGTTTCTGTGGAATCGAACAAAAGAAACAGCGATTATGTGTGAAGAAATTGAAGAGAATGTATGAGAAGAAACTGGAGCAGCTAATGAAAAGGAAAAAGGAAAGATGCGGCTGATGAGAAGATGTGGATTGCCTTCCATAAATTCACAGTTGCAGCAAACCACATCTAAATTTGCATCTGCTGTGAAGGTGCCCAACCAACTTGAATGAACATGACACCACAATGGCATGGTAGCTTCTGTACATCAATTGAACAATCAGCAAGAACAGAGGAGGTTGAACTGTACTCCTGCAGCCTGCAGCTTCTGCAGGATTTGACCCTTTTCTTGAGGGGTAAATTCTTCTATGCATTTCACTTGATGGCCCTTTCAGGACAAAACTCTTTTGACCATAGTGATATGATGAAGAGGGTAAAGATCTCTCTGAATAGCTAGAGTTGTGGACGCAAATTGAGAAAATCAGGATCACCCAAACAACAACCAATTATGCATCGTTAGATGATCATAAGCATTCTTGTGGGTTTGCATAAAAGTATTCCTCTTCTTTAGGTCTATCTGGAATGACCAACCTCCTCGTTGGATTACCAACACGGAATGCATGGGCTTCCTTAACAGCAGAAGAGAAATCTTCCCAACTTAAATTTCCATTACTGAACCGGTCTATTAACTCCACAAGAAGCCTTCTATCCAATAGAAGGGTCTTCTTGAAACCAAGAAACCTAATTGTACCATCGGAAATTAGTTAGAAAGTATTAACTTTGCAAAATCATGGCATGGAAAAATGATATAAAGGCCCATCATATTATATATGAGATTCAACAGATATCATCACCCAGTTGCAATTTAATTGTCCAAACTTGACAACTGGATCCAAACAACATTAATAGCACTCGCCAGATACAAGATCTCAAGAGTCGAATTTTGGAACTTAAAATATAAGTTTGACTGAAGCCAAAGAGAGCAACTGTTAAGATGAAAACTAGAAGACTTAATTTCATGCATAACGATTATTACCTGCGATGTCCTTCAACAACCTTAGCCATATTCCCATTATAGGTGGGAACAAAATATCACTTTCCAAGGATACAAGATAATCTAATGCTGCCATCTGTGATGAGTGATTATGAAAAGCTTTTAGGTCTGAGGACTCTAGTATTGTCTCCTTTTAACCTGTTACAAGCAGAACAAGTCAACCAAATGACTAGAGACACAAACAAGGAGGAAGCAATAAAAACCAGATATTAGCCCTTGGGCTCTGTGGTACTGACCAATTTTGGATAAGTCCTAGCAAGAGTTGCCATTCTTTCTTCTCCACCATATATTTCACCAGCAGCGATATAAATTTGCATTTTTCGATCAATGTCCAGAGCCTTCAATGTGAGAGCAGTCTCCTCAGGAGTCAAAGGACAAAGACCCTCTATCCTCTGCATCTCAGAATCGATTTTCTTTACTTTCCACTGATCATAATTGTATCTGCCAAGAAGTGAAAAAAGAGGGGAAATTTGCTCAGGGGATCCTTAAACAAGTTACCCACTTGAATGAAAAGGTAGCTCACAACTCACCTCATTCTAGTCAACTCTTCCACCTCGTCATCGTTGCAACCGTGAGTACAGCCTGAAAAGGCCAACATGTCCATCTCATATCTAAGGTGAAGCACAAGAAAAGGGCCATTTTCCTTAAAAGCTTTACAACTTTTCTTCCCAGCTCCTCTATCTGAGGAGTGAACTTCAAAGCACTAAAATTCACCCGGCAACGCAGCCTCTGTAGCTGCAGTGGTTGGCCATTGTTGGCAAGCCGGGCATCAGTTCTATTGAAATGTACTACGACTTTGTGCTTCCGTATCAGGGGAAGAATCTATATGCACCAAAAGAAAAATAACTGAAAGTAAGCTAGGATTAGGAACCAGCACCCTTGATAGGGAACAACGGAACCAATGAAACTTGATGACACAATTTCACTTCAATAATATGTGATGAGACAAAACAACTATTGATATTGAAATCAGGTTTGGAACACTATCCAACATGGACACAAGTTCATATAGTTCAGGGACAACAGACCCGGCGATGATAGTAAGAAATGTCTGACCAACTGGTTGGCGACATGGAGTAAATTCTTCCCTGTTCCACTCTCCTCTTGAGCCTGGGTGGCAACTCCTTTAAGATTCGAACCTCATCTCTCAAAGAGGTGATGAAATGATCAACATCAAATATGTCATGAAACTCACTGCCAAATAAAATTAACGGCTTTAAGCCATGTTCTTGCTCAGAATGCAGTATCTAGTAATTAAACAAAAGAAACAAAGTCATCCCAACCTGGGGTCAGCCCAGAAGGAAGTTTTATCCAGCTCAGGGACTATGAGTGTGACGTTCATATATCTAGCAATGGCAACCATATCACAAATCTGCAGTGTGTCATAAAGTCATGGAGTGCTCAGATATTGACATGGGTGAAACCGGATAATGCTATTGAGGGTTCTTGTTCGAACATGGGAAAAACATAGCTATTCACTCACCGCTGCTCTCATCTGATTAAGTCCTCCATTGCAAGAGACCATCAAGTATCCATTGTTCTTGTAAACCCCTATGCAATGAGAAGAAGTACAATTCAATGCAACTTCGTGGTATTCTTTGTGTTGGCAAAGTGCAGGCCGTGGGTCGCTTTCTCTTAGCAAATACCAGAAAGACAACATATGAAACTTGCGAAGAAAGAATGTCGACACTTAAAAGGACAAAAAGCCAATCAAGCACAAAGAACAAAAAATGTTGTTGCATGGTAACTGCTCGGAAAGTCTCTCGTCAGATGCGTGCTAAACATGATTTCCGAAAACAGTCCTACTTCCAAATGTGGAAACCGACCCAATAATCACACCAATCTAATCACTCACCACAGGCTTGCCCTCCGGAAAAAACTTCATAACTACAGTGAGAATCAAAGAGGCAACATTTACTACGACGACATCACAACAAGAAAAATCGACGATCAAGGCATTTTCCTCACACCCAGAGAAAATCCATGAATACCCAACATCACCATAGGAATTCAAAGACATTACACGAATCCAACACCGCGAACACGAGCTAACCTAAGATCGGGGACCAGAAAGAAACGAAATTTACACGAGCTGTTCAAGGAGCAAGCATCGGGACTCACTCTTGGGGAGGCAAAACGCGCCGAGGACGATGCCCAGAAGAGACCTCCACCGCCTCCTTGGCTTCGGTAGCGGGGGCGACCGATCCCGATGATCGCAGGGAGGCCTCCCCTTCAGCACCCTCGGGCCCCACGTCTCCCCCAGCGCCGTCAGCTGCACCACGCACGTCCACAGCAACACCGACGTGGCGGCGCGCAGAATCCACATCCTCACCCTCGCCCGGGACACCGCCGCCGCCGCCCCCACCGCCGCCGCCGGCATCGGTTTCGCCGCCGCGCCGCCTCTCCGAGCGGCCTCAATGCCCATCATCATCACATCTCCCTCCCTCTCTCAAACGCCGAAAAACGCAGAATCGAACTGGACCCAGAACGAGCGAAGCCCTCCACAATCTTCTTCTTCCTCTTACTACCGAGTACGATCACCGCCGCCGTCCGCCGCCGCCCGCCGCCGCAGCACTGACGAACCCTAGGACGCGTTCACCGGATCGGAGGCGCCGATCACCGGAATTTGGATTCGCCGGAGTGGGGAGAAAATTTCGGGGGGACGGGAGAAGAAAACGAGAACGAGGAAATTAATGATGTTGGGAAAGAGACGTGAGTGTGACAATAAATATGAAAAGTTCGTATCTTTTTATGGCAATACACGTTTGCTGCTGCGTATACTGCCGTCGCTGTTGCCTCCCTTTTTTTTGGATTCAAATTTTTTGTAGATGGGAATCGAATGGAATTCGTAGATAACGATAAAATCATTTTTGAAAATCTGTTCTCTTGTGTTTGGGTAATTTCGAGCTTTGGTTTTCTCAAATTTAAAATTATTTGAACATCGACATTAGCTCATGTTTATGATATTTGTAATGGTAGGGGATTTTCTGGATTTTTATTTTGGATTTTAAAAATAAAATGTTTGTTCGCTTTATTTTATGCAATTCTCGATGTTGGTCTTTTTTTTTTTTTTTTTTCCGTATATCGTAATCATTTTATTTTTGAAAACCAATTTATTCTTTAATTTTTTTATAGTTTTGATGATGAAAAGGACATTAAAATTTCTTTGTAAAGTGTTTAGTAACAACATTGATGTTTTACAAGACAAATTAGGAAGTGTGTGGAAATAATAAACTTTAAAAGTTTGTATCTTTTTGATGATATGCATTTGTTTCTAGGTATATTGCTCTTGCTATTGTCCTTTTTCGAATCAAAATTTTTTTATGGGCATGTAATGAAATTTGTAGATAACGATAAAAATCAAATAAAATAGGATAAAATTGAAGTTTATTTCGTTTTTAAATAACTTCTAGATTTGATTTTCTTGAATTTATAATTGTTTGAAAATCAATATTAA